>JAQPPZ010000581.1:2993314-4489972 GCA_028583015.1 Wollemia nobilis
TAATTATTTAAATATAATCCATCCTAGAAATAGGATTAAATGTCTTTAAATAGTTAACTCCCTCCTTATAAGAAAAACTCTTAGTAACATGGCATGCCTAGTTCTTATCCACTAGACCATCAAAAGTGTGCTTGGTATTATAAGACCACTTATAGCCAACAACTTGTTTTTGTTGTAGGAAGAGGAAAAAGATTCTATATATTATTATTTTTTATCTATGAATTATGCTTTTCTAGCATAACATACTTTCACTCTAGACAACCTTTGGTTTGAGTATAAATGAAAATATCTCTAAAATCATCAAATCTCAAAACTAAGATCTAATATAGAGTGGGTCTTTCAATGACACTCCTAAGATAAAGTGGGTTGATCATCCTACAAGATGTCCATGCCAACTTAAATATGAGATTATACATAGAAATTGAGAGCACATATATTATAGAAGTGTCATTAAAAGAAGATGATGGAGGATAAATCATAGGATAACCATCAACCTTAACATATAACACAATCACACAAGACATAGAGGATCAAAGTCATTAGATACATAATTAAGAATGAAGTAGATGCTAGAGAGGTAGGGATAGAAACGACCATATCAATAGAACCCTTAGGTGATCTTAAGTTGATAGTCTAGGTAGTTTAAATAGTTGGAATAGAACCAACAATTGTTTTTGGAAAAATAATAGGTATCACTAGAGAAGCCATGAAGGAGGAGGAATCATTCTCCAAGAGAACTAGAAGAGTTCCTGATGGAGAAAATGGAAGTACATAATCAAATATCACATCCCTCCAAATAATAAGATCCATATTTATGGGATTATAAATTGATGAGCAAGGTGCAACCTAAGTATTGTCATTGTTGTCAACACAGTCAGGTTGATCAGTTGATGCAATGGTTAGAAGTTGATTGGTGAGCAAGGTGATGGATAGGAGTTGTTTGTTGAGCAAGGTGCAGCAAAAGCATTGCAAAAGTATTGTCATTGTTGTCAACACGATCAGATTGATGCGATTGATGCGATTCAGAGGTCGATCAGATCAAGTGCGAGAAAGTTTCAAGGAAAACGAGAGGTGACCAGATTCAAAAACTGGCAGAAAGAGACAAGGAAGAAAACTGTCGCGATATCGCGACATGTTTTCTGTCGCGATTTCGCGACATGGTCGAGGAGAGAGAAGGCGCAGCCGAAAATATCACGATTTTGCGACATGTCAAGTTTTTGTTGAGGAGAGAGAAAATGTTTCACGATTTCGTGACAAAAAGTAGGAGAGAGAAAATGCACGCCAAATTGTCACGATTTCGCGACATGTCCGAGGAGAGAGAAGATGCGAGCAAAACTGTCACGATATCGCGACATGGCAGAGGAGAGAGAAAGTGAAAGGTAAACTATCACGATTTTGCGACATGCTGGCAGAGAGGGAAGCAAGGTGAAAAGATGTCACGATTTCGCGACATAAATGGAGAAAAGGAGCAAGCAACGAAAAGTGTTGCGATATCGCGACACGTCGGGTTTTCGCGACCCGAAGAGGAGAGAGAATGCTCAGCAACAAAGGTGTAGCGATATCGCTACATGTTGAAATGAATGGAAACAGAGTTGTAGCGATATCGCTGCATGATGAAAATACATGGCACGAAGGTGTAGCGATTTCGCTACATGTTGAAACAAAGAGAAACTAAGGTGTAGCGATTTCGCTACATGTTGAAACAAAGAGAAACTAAGGTGTAGCGATGTCGCTACATGTTGAAACAAAGGGAAACTAAGGTGTAGCGATTTCGCTGCTAGTCAAAAGTGTAGAACTGAAAGATGCAGCAATGATATTACAAGTCAAAATTTCATGAAAAGAGGCAAGGTGAAAACACAAGGCACAAATATGTAAAAATTTCATCATTGCATGAAGCATAGTGTCGCAATTTCGCGACATGTTCCTTTTTCGCTGCTACTGGCAAAGAAGAGTGTACGAAGCCGGAAGTGTCGCGATTTCGCGACAAGCAGGATGATGACGTCAGCAAGAGTCGAAAACGTCGCGATTTCGCAACAAGAAGGATGATGATGTCAGCAAAGTTGAAAAGTGTCACGATTTCGTGACAGGATGAAAGGAAAGCTGCTGGAAGCCGAAAGCGTCGCGATTTCACGACATGCTTAAGGATGACGTCAGCAAATGTTGAAAGTGTCGTGATATCGCGACAAGATGCAGGGAAAGCTTGCAAGAGCCAAAACGGTCGCGATTTCGCGACATGCTTAAGGATGACATCAGCAAAAGTTCTAAGTGTCACGATATCGCGACATGAACAGAAGGAAAGCTGTCAAAGCCAAAATGGTCGCGATTTCACGACAGCATTGAGGATGACGTCAGAAAAAGTTCAAAGTGTCACGATTTCATGACATGAGCGGGGGAAAAGCTTTCAAGGCCAAAATGGTTGCGATTTCGCGACAACCTTCAGGGTGACGTCAGCATAAGCAAAAAGTGTCACGATATCGCGACAGGTAACAGTCTGGCAGGTAAAACCCGTAGGAGAATGAAAGGTGACACGTGGCAGAAAAGCATCATGCAGTCTGTCACATAAGAAGTAACTGAAGTCAGACAGACAGTTAAACGTTGACAGGTGTTGAACATGCAATGCAACAGCCAAACATGCATAATTGAAACGCATTCGAAAAGCCGAATATGAAGGATAATAAAAGCATTCGAAAGGTCGTATTTACAGGAATTCAAACAGACGTATTTGAAGCATACAGAAAAGCCAAACATGAAGAATCAAAAAGCTTTCGAAGAATCACATATGGAATTTCGAAAAAGCATTCGAAAAGCCATATTCGAAGAAATTGAACAGTCGAAGTGCATGAAACAAAATTGCCGTACTGCATGTTTTCAAAAGACGTATTACAGGGTTTCAAATAGTCGAAGTGCATGGAACCAAATAGCCGTATTGCATGGATTCGAACAGTCAGAGTATGTGATTCGATTGCATGCAGGATTGAAAGGTTATAAAATAATAATCGTATAGAGAAGATGTTGCTGCTGTTAGAGAGAAATTGTTGTAAAAGGAGGGTTAGAAAAGAATCAAGAGAAAAATAAGTAGAGCCGTGAGAGTGTGTAGAGTTGGGTTAATTGCAGACCAGTCAGGGTCGTGCATGAAGTGAAGACATTTTTATGTCATTCTAAATTGATCAGAATTGCAGTTGCTGCTGCGTGATAGAAGATGCTGCAGAAAGAGGCTGGCTGTAAGTGAGCTGTGAGAGTGTTGTAAGAGATTATAACAGTGTTGTGTTAATGCTGTGAAGAGCTGCAAGAGCATGCCATATGAAAGGGCTAGAAGTGTGCAGAAGGTAGAACTGTAAAAGAGTGTATGCTTCCATGAGATTGATTTGATTTAAGCTAGACCATTGAGGATCTTGTAACACTGAAGGCATTTTTATGTCAATCAAAATTGAAAATAGAAATCCAAGTTGGTGCTTGGAATCAGGGGTTGGTGCTCCTTCCAGTTGATCTTTGGTAAATTAGGGGTTGGTGCTCCTTCTAGTGGATGCTGGTAAATTGATTGTAAGGTTGGTGCTTTGCAATGGCTGAATTTGGATGGGAGTCCAAGCAGTCTAGTTTTAGGAGTAGACAAAATTGGTGAACCTCGTTACATCTTGTGTTATGTTATGCTCTCTTGTAGTACTTGCTATTTCTGGTTTTAGCTTTCTTTTGTTTTGGCTTTAAGAGTTAAAGCATTAAGTTTTAAAATAGCTGCACTGATTCACCCCCCCTCTCAGTGCCATTGTAAGACTAACATAAATATGATAAGCCTTATAGGTATCATAATACCCCTATATGAATATGATGATGGCTCTTCAAAGTAACATTGGTCTTTGTGTATTTAGGAATATGACCCCATAGACATCGAGGTTATATATGATTGATCATAAAAGATGAATCATATATTAAATGTATTTATTTGGAAATATATTAATGATGTATGCTACACCAGTCACTGATCCATCCTAGATGTGGGTCTCCATGTGCTTGGCATGCAATATACATGGAACCATATCCATGATAAATCTTTTCTTCTATTCAACCACCCCATTCAACATTGAGGTATAACTAATAGGCTTCTAAAAAAATACCATGAAGAGTTAGAAAATCACTAAATATATGACTAACATACTCACCTCATCCATTAATTTAGAAACACTTGATCTTCATTTCGAACTAAAACTTTAGAAAAACTTTAAATTCGTTGAAATTGCTAAATGTTTCTTCCTTGGTGCAAGTAGTGTAAATCTATACATGCTAGGAGAAATCATAAATTATTATGAGAAAATACTTGTTTTTGGAGAGATATGAATAGTCCATTAAGACATGAATATCACTATAAATGAGCTCCAATGACCACATAATACGCCCTAATTTTTATCTTAAGAACTCCTAATTATATCTCTCCAAAATAAAGCCCTCAAAAACACCACCAATGTAATATATAGGAGGAATGTGATCATATAAATTCAATTCATATACCTCAAAGATCCATAAGTAATATGTCTAAGCCTATGGTGCTACCACTTACTAGTTTTATCTACCCAAGCAACCAAAACCATAAAGTCTTACTTATCGAAAGAATAAGAAGAAGATTAAGGACACTAACCAATATCATAAATATATTATATTCATAATTATATCCTAAATAAATTATCTTAATGTTATTATTAATGTCCTTGATCACATATCTAAAGGCCAAATTTCCACCTTTTGTTAGTAGTGTTGTGATAAATTAAAAAATATTAGGGCTCGCACTTGGTACATGAAGAACCTATCCAAATAATGAGGAAATAGTTATAACCTTATCACATCCATATAATATCAAGGATTAATAATAACCAATGATAAAAAACTCTCAATGATGTTCATTTTAGTTATTAAAAAGATGGTGATGCTTAATCTGTCAGTTTTTTCCTGAATTTGTAATACTATATTTTGAAGAAGTGGATGCCTAATATAATAAGTTAAAAACTAAGTATGTATGTGAATTATCCCTATATTGGTCATCATCATCATGAGAAAATAAAAGAGCAACATCAACACCCCCTTTTTAGCTACTTCAAGCCTCTTGATATGTTACCTAGAAAACTTTACCTTGTTCCCTTCCTTCTTATAGTATCCACAACCAAATTCTTGAATAAATTATTGGATTTATTCTCTTCATGCTTATAATGATTCTTACTTTTTAGTTTAGGTTCTTCCTTTTCAAGATCCTAGATAGTAAGGTAATAATTATTTCATTATTACCTCTAGTCCTGGTGGTGAAGAAGGTATTATAACACATTATCAAGGGATGGAATGAGAATTTTAGGTAAATACACTTGAAGCATATCAAAGATAATAACCATTATCTCATATATTTTTATAATATTGTTGATCACCATATTAAGAAAACAATGCTCTATCTTCCCACTATTATTCCCTCTAGCATTGAAGATGTTTTATTGTAATTTCTTCACTTGGTTGATACACTCATTTAATGGTACCAAAAATTTCCATGTATAATGTAGTAAGATCTAATTTTAATAAACTAATTAAAGTAGAATAAATATGGTTACATATCTACCAAATATTTTATATTATCTTCTTTGGATTTGGAACACTATTGATATGATCATCATAAATCTTGTTAAAATGTAAAGCAATCACACCATGTGGTTCCTCATTTTTATCTCTATATAAATAATTTTTATCTTCTGAATAAATGTATTTTGGGACCATATTCAAATATTTAAGGAGACCCTTACTCCAAAATAAGGTTTCTATCTTGATTTTTAGGGTGGCATAGTTATGCCCATTAAGTAGGGGTACATTTTAAACCATTAAATCCTTTTATAAATACAATCTTGTATGTATAGTTATGGAAAAACAATATTACCAATGCAAAGAGATTGATAAATAATATGATTTGAAAAATAATCTCAAAATACTTCCATATACAATAGTTATGTTCCATGAGTGTTTTATACAAAAGTCATAAAAAATACCATCAAAACATTTCAAACTATGCAAAAATTGAAAAATACCTCTACTAAATTGTGAGAAGCCACATGTGATTTTTTGAGTAGATAAAGGGGTACTAACACTATGTATACGACTAGGAAATTTTTTAGTGAAATGACTCCCTCTAAGTGTCACTAAGTTGTTCAAGGGGGTTTTTAGAGGGACAATGATTATTTAGGACATTGTATAGGGAATCTATGCCATGTGTTACCTTTTTGAAATAAGAACCAAAACTTGTTTATCAAGTCTACTACTAATTGGTAATATGACTAGGAAAAAATAAATGAGTAAGAGTAATTTATCTTTAAATAATTGGGTTTTACTCATTATATAGTCAAAAAATATTTATTTTCCTCAACCAAGGTGCCATGTAAGACATAAAATCCATGTTGGCTACCAAACAAACCATAAAGTAGATAATTAAAGAAAAGTGCCTATGTAGGGACTTGAATTTATATCATTGGAAGTGAAAATCCTTCATGAAAACCCAATAAACCAAGAGAACAATAATTTTCTTGAACCCATAATCCAAAGCAAAAGTACTTTATCAATCATCCTTGATCATACAAGGGGTGACAGTCCTCACAAATTTGAAGGTATTGCTTAGTATCTATGTGGTTGTCCATATTATTCAAAAGAAAATTTTCATCATCTAAAGAACCATGTGATCTATCAATGCCACCATACCCACACTAAGAAGGAGCACACAAGATTTAGTTATTCCATGCATTGCTGACTCCAACAAGTTTGTAATTAATCAATGCAATCAAACATTAAAGAAAAATAAAAGGGTCAAGCTAAGTAAAGGAGAACATATATCCACACACCCCATATGAAATGGCCTCACATTTATGTCCAACCTCCATAGGTCCAAGGAAAAAATGATGTCATGCTTTAAACATATGTCATTTTCCAATAAAATAACTCACAAAGCATGCATGGACCATTCCACCAAGGTTCATGGTAGAAATGGTGTCAATGCATCCTTATATCAAACCATCAAGTATTACCCCAACACAAATGAATGCTGCTTGTATCATCTATTTTACTACTAAAAATAGAAATATTCCTTGTAATATTCTCATTTAAAATTAACAATTTTAAAATTAGAGGTAAAATTCAAACACAAAAATAAGCACTTATTTATAAACTCAAATAAAGAGCTAAAATAAGACCCTCTTTGAAATTTCATAAAGAATCTAAAAAGGAAATAATTTTACCATATATACAATGGTTTGCCTTATACATCCTTTTTCTAGAACATAACCAATCAAGCCATTCTTTCCTACCAAAGTAGCATAAAATTTGTTTTACCTTTTTTCCAACGTTGTCAAGCAACTTAGAGGTCTTTTCCATGCACAAAGGTTTTCCCATGACTTATTTTACCTCTAGGGGTAGTCAATTAATATTCAACTTTTTCTTATATTCTTTAATAATCATGTGGACTACCCTATCATCGATGTCACATTGATACCAAAAAATTTGAAACAAAGAAGAAATTTAAATTTAATTTTTTTTAATAAAATCCTAATTCTGGTATTTAAACATCCTCAAAAAAATCAATCTAATAGCTACAACATCCATATAATCATTCAAAATATTGGGTCTAATATTTGGAGAGGAAAAATTAATATGCTAGTAAATATTTCTTTAGAAGTAATAGATTGTTATAGCATCACGAGATACTTGTGATATAGGTCCAACTAGGGATTTGGACATAACACTTTTTAAAACTATTTTTTATTTGATAAAATAAGGGGTTTTTAAAGGATTTTCAAATATTTTTACAAAAATAAATTGAAAGAGCTCAATGCCTAGCCCAAGATTGTCTAATTAAAATATTCAATCCAAATAAAACAACAAACTACCTTTACAAACCAACCAGTCAAACAAGACCACCATCATATTGGAACATCAAATTTCGTAGGGGAAAAAAACAATAGGACTATCGTATAACATTGACCAAACCCAAATAACTATAGAGCAAAAAAAATTACACCTTAGGAGATGATTTTCTTAAGTTCCTCATGTCCTTTTTGGGGGTTCTTGGTTCACCATGTTGTAAAAGAGTCATGCCTTGGATCTCCTCAATAAATGAGATAGCCACATGAAGAGACCCTATTAGGGCTAGTGCTTCTCATCCAGCTTCTTGAGGAAAGGCATGATGCTAGAAGAATCAGGCCCCAAAGTGGGAGAATCCTCTATATCTTAGATCGACTTCTCCACCAACTTTCCTTTCTTCTTCACAAGAGAATTATCCTTAGACTCCATTATCTCCATAATAATAGGGGAGGTCTCAACCTAAACTAATTTTATGGATAAACACTTGGAATGTCTACCCCACGCACCTCTAATTTCTCTAGGTGAAATGGACATGCCACCCAATATCTTGACCTTCTCTTTGGTAGTGATAATAGGGCTCTTAAGGTCTTTAAAAACCATTTTAACAATACATAAAACTTACACAAATTGCTTTCAGAAATCACAAAGCTTTTAGAACTATCATAGAAGAGAGTTTTGCAAAATATTGAGATTGAGTAATGTATATTTTCACCTACTTTGATGCCATGCCAAATTTAACAATACACTAAAAAATGAATAAAATCAATAGTCCAAATGATAAAAACGTTGTTGGTCTCAAGGGATAAAAATACCTAAGTTATATGTAAACTTAGGTTAATATTAAAGAACTAACATTAATGTTTATTATTAAAATATTACAATAAACCCACTATCTAAGGTGTATAAAGGCCCATAGGGATATACAAATACATAAAATCTAAAAGTCATGCATAAAATGAAGTTTACTACCATATATTCCAATATTATATTTCTCATTTTTATAGCCTTAAGTATGTATTGCTTGATGGATCACAATTTTTTGATTGAAAAATGTGTGCTTTGTACTTATCCACATTGGTGTTTTAGACATTTCACTTCCTACACTTTGTTACTTTTTAAATTTGATATTTTAAGATTTATCTCTATAATTTTATTTTTATTTTGGTCCACCATGCCTAATGGTTTGCTAGATATGCAAAAAAGAAGAAGAAAAGGCTTAGAGTTTTAATTATTTTTGAAGGGTTTTATAACTTAATACAGATTCAAATATGGTCTTACACTTGTTCACTTGAATTTATGTCTTATAATATTTTAATTTCAAAGTTTATAATACCTATTTCAAGTATTCACATTGTATATTTTTAAAATTAAATTTCAGAAAGAAAAGATGAAGAAATGGATAATTTGTAAAAGTTTATAATTTTAATTTACAAAAATTACTTATTTAAATTATTAAAAATGATAATTATATTTTATTATTTTATCTACTTATAACCTTTTCCAATGAACAAAAATTATAAAAAACGTAAAATTTTAAATTGGTTATATGAAATTGAAACATGTCTTAATCATAGTACATCATGACCACATAGTGATATTACATTAAATTAAAAATTATCCTATATTATTTGGAAAGATTTTAATCTAGGTACCCTCCTTGAATATTGAGAAATTCAACCGATCAAGTTTATGCCATTTGATTATATAAAATTAGGCTACACTTTTTAAATAATTATAATTTTCTATTTTATTTTTTCTAGAGAAAAAGATATTGTACTAGGGTCCCCCACCCTTGAAAAATCATAAAGCTCTCCTTTAGAGCTTGAGATTTTACAAATAGATTCAATTCTCATCTAAATTAAGTTTCCATAGCTAGATACCCACATATTTTTTCATAAAATGTCTAGATTCTTGATTTTCATTTTTTGGACCACCATTTTTCTTTGTAAATACAAATATTCCAAAATTCAACATCCTCCTTGAAATTTTATTACAACAACCTTCAAAATACCAAAAATCGACCTCTACTATCTATGCACTGCATCTTAGTAGAGTAATATTTCTAAAACTTCATGCTATCATAGTTTGCATTTCCAAATATGGACTATTAGTTTCCTTCTTGAAGCATAAGTGCAACGACAAGAACTATAAGAAATAGTATATAAAAAAACATTAGTTTTATAAAATATAAAAAATATTACCAATGGAAAACATTAAAGTAAATATTAATCACTATTTGATTTAGACAATCAACATTTTCTTATCAACTTCAACTGAACTTACTACTTCCTCTAACCATGGAAAAATGAATTAACTTTATCATCCTCTTTTAAAACCCCTCTATTGGCTAGCCTATCTGCACATTTGTTCCCTTTCTTTAACATATGTGTAAACCTGATTTCTTCAAAATCTATAGCAAGATCTTGTATTTTCACAATGATCTCTTGTATGTTCCATGGAGCCTTTGATTTTCTCAAAATTCTATTTATTACTATTAGTGAATTGCCTTCCACCCATACTTTATTTCATTTCATTTATTTGTATAATTTTAGTCTCATAAAGTTGTCCAAGATTTAGCTTCATTATTTGTATTAAATCCACTATTGAAAGCATACTGTGATAAAATATCACCCCTATTATTTCTAATTATCCATCCTCCTACTCCTACATTTCCTTAAATGCTCCATAAAAATTCAATTTGACCAACTCCACTTATAGTGGTTTCCACTTTACATTATTTGTCTTCATTTTGTTTTTCCTATACTATTATATACCCAAAACTTGTAATACATTAGGGTATATGTTATTGTAATAAGATGGACCATGTATTTAGTTAGAAATGGACCACATGTTAAGTTAGGAGAGTGTGTTGTCATAGATTTTGTATATAACTGCTTTATCATAGAATCTCTTTGTTGTCATAGAATTATGAATGTAACCATCGATATTATGAATGTAACTATTTTTTTTTGGTAAGTTAATAATTGTATTAAACAAAAGAGGGCATTTGAAAGGTGACCCAATGCCTTGTACATCAATGGATCAGAAGGAAAAACTTCGAAGGAACTAAGAAAGGAACAAAACAAAGAGGCATTTAGCCTGTAGCTATAAAAAGGATTAAATCCTCTGACAGGAAGGAACTAAAAGAGACAGGCCTACAACTAGTTAAACCAAAATAGAACAAAACCTCCAAATCGAAGGAACAAGAAAAATATAGAATGAGTCAACAATATGTGGATCAACAACCATGCTCATAGGGGTACATCAGTTTGCATTGGTGACACAAAATCGACCTCCAACATGGTATCCTTCACCTCATACTTCGGTGTTTCCTTTGGAATTTCCTTTGGAGCATAAATTAACCATCAATATTATGAATGTAACCATGGATATTATGAATGTAACTATCAATTATAAATATAACCATAAATATTATAAATATATGTGCTATAAATTAGATTAGTCAAGAATATTTTTATATAATACTGTCATATAATATTGCCATAAGATGTCAGGAAATATTCCTACAAATGTTATAAAATGAGAAGGATGTAACTCTTGTAGGTTAGAGAAGAATTTGCATATTTTGTAAGAATATTGCCCCCTCGAACAGGCCTATGATAGTAACATTTCTCATTTTGAATTATGTTGAAGTATATTACATTATTTGGTACATGCTAATATACCCCCATGGTACCTTCATGGTACATATTGTAATTATTAGATTAGCATTGAGTCGTAGTTTATAGTATGATTACTATTTACCCTTTATGTAATTATGTATGTGCAAGAGATGCACAAATGGTATGTAAAGTTGTAATATGCATGAAATGCACAAGTGTCATGTAAAGTTGTAATGTATAGGAAATGCACAAGTGTCATGTGAGTAAGTGTGCAAGTGTAAGTTGAGTCTATGTACACAAGTGTCTTATATGTAAGAGTGGAAATATGTAATGTAAAGATATGCATAAGTGTATTAGATAAGAGTGTGTAATGTGAAGATCAAGAGTCATATATAGGTGTTTATACAATATAGAGTCATGTGTTCATCAAGTATGCAAGTGTCAAGTAGAGAAGCCAATAGTCATGAGGCTTGGAATATGGAAAGGAATAGTCAAGTATCAAAAGAGTTATTCTACTATGGCTATATAATACTCCATAGTGGTGTCTAGTTGGTGTGGCAAAAGTGAAGAAAAAGCAAATTATCATATCATATTTGTAAGGAAAAGGAGTAATAAGGATTGCATACAATTTGAGAAATTAATATTGTAAGTTGTGCTACATGCTTTGTACATGTATGATTCAGGCTATCTTTATTCATATTGTTATTTATTATTGAATGTTATTTGATATATTAAAAGCCTTGATATACATATTAATTTGCTCATATTATTCTACTCTTACCATTATCTTGATCTTTTTATCTTGTGGGTATATTATATTTGATCCTGTAATATTTAACCTATGAGTTTTATGATAGTATTAAGTCCTAAAAAGACATTAGTGGTATCAGAGCTACCATCAAATTCTATTCTAGTTGATAGAATAAATTCAGCTACTTACAAAAATTGATTTTTTCTAGTTTGATAAAAATTGAATTTGAGTCTATCTACTTTAAAGGAAGTAAGACTCAAACTTTATTATAAGATCACAGTAAGTCAAAATACTAGTCTTTCCATGGTTGGAGAATAACCAATAAATACTAGGACTCAACTATAGATTCTTTCCATGGTTGAAGAATAACCAATGAAGACCAATACTCAGCTATATTGGAAGGCAAAATCAAATTTAAGATATTTGATCATTCAGGATCATTGCCAACCCCTGATATTGATTTCATATATTAAATAATTCAAGAGCATTCAATCCATATTGATAATGATAAGATTTTAGGGACACTTAGAGTCACCTAGACATAATAATAACTTCTCTAGAAAGGAGGAGAATATTATTGAGTTCTTTAGAGTTGTAGTAAATATTAATCAACAAAAGATTGAGAATATTCCTACAATATATAAAGAAGAATTTCATCTTATAAGTGCAAGAGAAAGTGAAACAAAAGAATGATATATCATAGATATATCAGTCATAAAGTAAGATTTCAACAAGCAATAGATTAATAAGAGTTGCAAGATTTAGAATTCAAAAACCTTGACATAAGATAGTTTTAGGTCTTGGAGATAGACCTTGACATAAGGTAGTTTTAGGTCTTGAAGATAGACATTGGCATAAAGGAAGTATTTAGGTTATTGACCTTAACATTGAAGAAATAAATAACAACATCAATAAAATAAATTTCAAGTCAATCTAACCTTGATATAAGTAGAAAAGGAAGAAACTAAGTAGAAAGAGATTTTAGGTCATTCCAACCTTGACATTGACAACAAGAAAAATTTCAAGAAAATAGATTTTATGTCACTATAACATTGAGCTTGACATAGTAGATCTATTGAGAAAAATAAAAAGGATCGTGTAATATAAAATAGATGATATTGCAAGCAAAACCTCAAATTTAGGAATAAAGAAGGTAAAAGGTAAAGGTTCAATCCAAAAGCAATATAGCAAAAACACTCAAGTTTTGGGTATACATAGAAACATCCATTGAAGAGTTGCTTGAAGAGTTGAAACATATAATCTCAAGGATAGATCCATGCAACTCAAGGTAGAATATAAAGATGGAACTATATGAATAAAAGTAGGAGAATAGAGCCAATTGGCTCAAGGTGGTGCAGGAAATAATGTAAGTTATTTTAATTTCTTAAATGCAAAAGTGTCGCTAGCAAGCTGCAAGCAAAGGACAACTCAAAGTACATCGAGTGAACATTGAAGCACTCCAACACAGCACAAATTCAAGCAATACAAAATTTGAGAAGCACCTTGAGAGCAATCCATAGTTGAGAATCATCCTAAAAGCAATCCATAACCAAGAATAATCTTGAGAATAATCAAATTGAGAAGCACAACATCACCTTATATTTTCTATTTTGATATGACCAACACTTAGAGAATACCAAGCACTCAAAATTAGATCATTAATATTGGAAGATAAAATGTTAGTCATTAAGAAGGGATGCTGGTATCAGGTTGGTGAAGACAAAATGTCATTCAAATATGCAAGAAGGAAGTCAACATAAGGTTGTAGAGTCAAACTCCAATGTATTTTCCTACTATGTTTTGGAAGTTTGCAAGCCACTTGGAAGTGTTTCACTTACAATCTACTTGGAAGCAAAACACTTACAAGCCACTTGGAAATGAAATGCTTACAAGCCACTTGGAAATAAAATGTTCAAAAGGGAATCAAATCTACATACTTGGAATTGGAATACCCAAAAATGATTCATCCTAGTTACACATAGCACTCAGTCAAACCCGTTAAGAGCAGTTTGCATGAGCTTTCCCTGGTACATCACTCACAATATTTACAATGTTGCAAAGTGAAAAATATGCATAGGAGATTTCAAAGGTATTTTGAATTATTACGTTTTTTCAAATTTTATATTATTAGGAGCAATAAGGATAAGGTTAAATGTTTTATTAAGGTTATATGTGGAGTGATAAGTAGTAATAGCTAAATGTTATTAGTTTATTATTGAAGAATAAGATTTGTTTATTGGAGTGATAAGTAGAATAGTGATTTAATTTTTTAGTAGATTAAGTTTTTGGAAAATATTTTTCATAAGGTTGGATTTATAAGGTTTTTAAGAGTTTTTTGATTTTTTAGAAAAACTTTAAAATTTAAATTTTATTTAAATTGATTTCACAGTTTTTGATAAAATAGGAAATTATTGTATTATTGAATTATTTACAAATTTAGTCATTTAGGAATCAAAAGGATTTCTACACCAAAACTTAGGAAAAACAAAATTTAGCAAAATTCAATTTAGTTTCTAAAACTAGGGAGACAAGGTTTACTACTTTATAGGAGTTAAATTAGAAAATTTGATTTATTTTTAAACTTAGGAGTTATATGGTTGTCTACTTCAAAGGAAATAGATCATAGCATAGAATTGCATATCATGGAAGAAATTATTAAAAATGCATTCAGTGAGGATAGTAAAGAAATGGTAAACAAGTTAAAAGTTGATTCTCAAAACTTGATAGATGAAGAGAAGAAAAAACCAAAATGTCTTGGAGATACATTTGAGAACTTAAAATCACAAACTGGTAGTTTGACAAGAATAAATTCTATAACAACATCTTCTAACGATAGAGTAAAGTGTTCAATTTTTGAAATACAAGAAGGAAAAACATTTTATAATAAAATATTTAAAAAACAAGGAAAATAAAAATGGATCAATTATGATCCAAATTTATCTTGTAAAGTAATCATGAACCAAAAGTCAAAGAAGAAGCTCAAGTAGTTTGTGAACTAGATAATGAAGAACCAAAGAATGAAGATGATTAAGAACTTAGAGCAGAAGTCAAGCAAGAAGATGAACCTGATGAAGCTCATATGCATTGCAAGGTTAATTGAAGATCAAATACAAAGACTACGATTAATGCTAAAGTATTCAACAACCAAATAATGTAATAAGGGGGGTGTTGGAGTATATTACATTATTTGGTACATGCTAATCTACCCCCATGGTACCTTCATGGTACATATTGTAAATAGTATATTAAGGTTGAGTTATAGTTTAGAGTGTGATTATTATTTACCCTTTATGTAAGTTTTTATGTGTAGGATATGCACAAGTGTTATCTAAAGTTGTAATGTGCAAGAAATTCACAAGTGTCATGTAAGTGTGCAAGTGTAAGTTGAGTCTATGTGCACAAGTGTCTTATATGTAAGAGTGAAAATATGTAATGTAAATATGTGCACAAGTGTCTTAGATTAGAGTGTACTATATGAATGTCAAGAGTCAAATATAAGTGTGCATACACTATAGAGTAATGTGTTCATCAAGTATGCAAGTGTGAAGTAGAGAAGCCAAGAGTCATGAGACTTGGCATATGGAAAGGAATAATCAAGTATCCAAAGAGTCATTCTACTATGGCTATATAATTCTCCATAGTGGTGTCTAGTTGGTGTGGAAAAAGTGAAGAAGAAGTATATTATCATATCATATATGTGCGAAAAAGGAGTAATAAATATTGCATACAATTTGAGCAATTAATATTATAAGTTGTGCTACATGCTTTGTGCATGTATGATTTAGGCTATCTTCATTCATATTGTTGTTTATTATTGAATGTTATTTGATATTTTAAAAATATTTATATACATATTAATTTACTCATATTATTCTATTCGCAACATTATCTTGATCTTATTGTATTGTGGCTATAATATATTCGATCCTATGATATTTAACCTATGAGTTTTATGGTAGTATTAAGGCTTAAAATCCATCAAATTCTTGTAATTAATTTTCTTAATTTTCATGCATGTATGTTTATGTTATCAAAATGAATGTTGCTTTCATTAATATACTATGAATCACGGTTATGTTATCCTTGGCATTGAATTTCTTATCTCATTTCAATCCTATGCTAAGGATTTGAGGTGAAATATTGGCACAAGTAGAATATGTGTATTGCAAGTGGTATCAGAGATATTTTTAGGGATTGGTAAGGTTATGATATGAGCAAATATTTTTCTTGTTTATCCTAGGTCCATAGGTTATAAATAATGTTTTAGCCATTTAAAAATAATATAAAGGAGCTATTGTTATTGGCTAATATAGATTACCCATAAAGCATCTAATGAAGTGAGGGGCGATAAGGCTCCAATACCCAAGCCTCAGACAATACCTGTACACAATTTTGATCTGCCACATATCTTTAGGTATCTTAGGATACCCCTATAGGAACCCATAACCAAACCTTCATATATATGAGACTAGCAGACAATGTAAAATCCATAGTGTATCAAGCACAACACTTGGAAAGATTAACCTCCCATACTATTAGAGAGGTAGGTAGTACACTCAAGGGTATATGTGAAATCCTCATCGGGTAGTGGCCTAGAATATTGGTATGAGTATTATTGTTTATCACTATGGTGTAATAGAGGGCTATGGATATTATACAAACTCTAACCTAGAATCCATTCCTTCCTTCCACACCATATCAATAACAAAGCTTACCAGAAAAAAAAGTAAAATTCAAAAAAATTGGGAGCAAATACACCACTTGAAAACCCTTGTGAAAAAAGAAAAAGTAAAAAAAAATCAGAGCTATTCAAAAATATCATTTTGGGATATAGCTCATTACAATCCTCTCACTGAGATGATTATTTTGATATATAGCACCCAAATCCTTTTCAAGACCCTTACTAAAAATAGTAGTCTATGTTATTTTGGGATATAACCCATTACAATAATCTCTTTGAGTTGATCATATTGGTATATAGCACCTATACACTATTTTGAGACCCTTACTAAAAATATAATTTTTGTTTTTAGTAAATGATCCTAGAGACCTATTATCAGGCAATGGAGGCCTTACTGAACAAGATGGAGGAGCAATTTTCCAAATTGGATGCCATCATGGATCTCAAGGACCAACTATCTTCTTTTGTTACCATGCTAGTAGATTGCCAACATAGCAAGATCAGATAAGTCAGGATATTGAGGTGCTCAACATTAGAAATATAAACTTTGATGAATCTGATCATAATAGTTCAAATGCTCAGAAGAGAAAATATTGATAGTCCTGATTATTCCAAAATCATTATTGGAGAGACACTCATTAACATTCAAGAAATAGAGGCATGACTCCATTACTTCCTAAAATAAAATTTTCAAGGTTTTATGGAACACCACCATAGAGTTGGTTGATTAAGGCTAAGCAATAGTAAGGGCTACATGAAACTCCATTTGACCAAAGGATTTTTATAATTGCATTTTATTTTGACTTGGAAGCATTGCATTGGTACCAATGGTTGAGCAAACAAAATCCTAATCTTGGTTGGACACAGTTCAAGTGAGAACTCCTTAGTCAGTTTGGGCTATTTGAATTTGAATACTTTACTAGAGCACTCACTAAGTTGAGATAAATAATCATTGTACCTAAGTATATCAATACTTTTTGAGAATATGACCAATAGAATTGAAGCCCATCCTAATAAATGTTTCAAGAGTTGTTTTATTAGTGGACTTAAGGAAGAGATAAGGATTGACGTACAAATGCTTAAACCAACCACTTATATGATGACCATAGAGATAGCCAAAATTGTCAATAAAAATGAAATGCTCAAAGGAAGGATTACCAAACCCATATATTTCAAAATAAAAATTTTACATCCACCAATAACAATACTCTAAAAGCTCTAGTAGTTAAGAGGTTAATATTGGAGAAGATGGCCAATCATGGAACTAATGGAATTTGCTATAAATACGATACAAAATGGGCCATGGGAAAAAAATGTAAAACCCAACACATCTACCTCTTGGACATGATAAGTCCTTTAGATTCTTCTATAAACATAGAGGAAGACTTTATGGATTCAATTGAAGAACACCTAGATTCAGTGGATGTAGAACCTCTAACCAATAGTTAGGAAGAAGAAATTCCCATTGTTTCTCTTAATGCCATTGCAAAAATATCCATCCCATAGTGTATGATAGTCCAAGGATTTCTTAAGGAGCATAAGGTTTTGATCCTATTGATATCTATTAGCACTGATAATTTCATTGATCCCACTATGGAAATATGGATAGATTGTTTCATTTATGGTTGTGAATGAGTCCAAGTGAAAATTTTGAATGGGGACATAATGACTTGTACTAGGAAGTTTTTAAATGCTCGCCTATCCATTAGGAACTATCACTATTATATTGATATCTATGTAGTACCATTGTATGGAGTCAATATGGTAGTGGGGTGCCCCTAGTTACACATCTTGGGAACAATGTCCAAGAATTTTTTAGAACTTTGGATGCAATTCATTGTTAAAAATATAACCTATACAATTTAGGGTGTGAAAAATGGCAATCCTAAGTTTATAGCATACCACCAAATAGAGTGGTTGATTAAGAAGGGCCATCGACTAGTTATGGGAAGATTTTTTTAGATGTAGTTGTGTGCTATTCAAGATGAGTAAGTGTCCTTCAAATTGTCAGTGGTCCTAATTAAGAATCAACAAGACTTCTTTGAACCCAAACAACTACTACCCAATTGATAAGAAGATCATAGAATCAATTTAATTCTTGGGAGTAAACCACCAAATATTTTACCATATAGGTATCCCTATCACCAAAATAATGAGATTGAGTAATCGATAAAGGATTTATTGCATGCTAGATTCATCCATCCAAGCATAAGCCTATTTTTAGCTCTAGTTTCACTGGTAAAGAATAAGTATGGATCATGGCAAATGTGTGCATACTTCTATAAATTCAATCATATCACCATCAAGGATAAGTTTCCCATTCCAGTTATCAATGAATTGTTAGATGAGTTGCATGGTGCTTAGTATTTAACCAACTTGGACATGAGATCAAGCTATCACCAAATTTGGGTTCACAAGAATGACATCCCTAAAACAACTTTTAGAACCTATAAGGGGAGTTATAAGTTCTTTTTCATACCTTTTGGACTCACCAATACACCATCAAATTTCCATATCTTGATGAATCGGGTTTTAAAATCCTACCTCCAAAATTTGCATTGGTCTTTTTTGATGACATATTGTTCTACAACAAAGCATGGGAAGAACACCTATAACATGTCGATAAGATTTTGAATCTCCTACAATAGAAATAGTTGTATGTCAAGAAATATAAATGCAACTTTAGGACAATTTAAGTAGAATATCTTGGGTATATCATTGCCAAATATGGTGTCTGAGTAGATCCAAGTAAAATTGAGGTAATGAATGAATGACCCAATCCTAAAATATTGAAGAGCCTTCAGGGATTTTTTAACATTACAAGATATTATTGAAAGTTTGTCAAGGACTATGGGAAGCTAATAGATCCTTTAACAACAATTCTTAAGAAGGATGCATTCACATGGAATAGTGCAACTGAGCAAGCTTTTTTAACTTTAGAGGATGTTATGTGTCGTACACCAGTCCTAGCTATACCAAAATTTTCCAAAATATTTATCATTGAAAGTGATGCCTCAAGATTTGGATTGGAGGTAGTACTTATGCAAAAAGGTTAACCACTTGCTTTTATAAGAAAGGCCTTCTTAGGGATAAACCTGGCCTTATCAATGTTGTGGTTCAGTTTATCACAAATAGTAAAATTGAAATGTGACTATTATCTATAAGGATTTTGAAGGTGAGTACCTGCTAATCACAACCCAAAACACACATTGGATGAATTGAATTGCTTCAATTCAACCTCCAGAGTAGGTTGGTATACCTTGTAAAATAATTGAAAATTGACTCTTTTTAGCTCAAAATAATAAAAGGTTAGGGATAGAAAGGAAAGGGTTAAGAAATGAATGGATGATGGACGGATAAAGCTAATAGCATAGACATCCATAGAGAACTTCTAACAAGTTAATTTCTAGAAAAAAAATACTTGAGATTAACAACATTCAAAACTCAATAATATTACACATTAAGAACATATGCATGCTTCAAGAAGTATCCCAAACATATAGAGTATCAATAATACAATTTAGCAGAATAAGATTAATGGTATGACTAACCATAAATTTAAAAATAAAGCATTCCAAATTGCTCTAAGTTAGCAATCCAATTTACTAGAATAAACTACCCATAGTAACAGTAGTAGAAATGACTCCAAGAGTTTATAATCCACAAGAAAAGAAGATACAAGTCTTAGGCAAACACCAAAGTAATGCTATTATTATTTTTTAGAGAGTATACAATAGTAGTGCAAGCAAACACTTTAGAGCTAACCCTTTGAAATGAGGGTTTGACCTCTATTTATAGAATTATAATGTTTTTGAGATAAAACAGAGCATTACAAGGGAAATAAATGCATAGCCAATGGGATGCTAACATGATGGTCTCATATTAAATCCAAGAAAGAGGAGAGATCTAGCTCTATGGATCTTCTACAACTAACCTATGCAACTTGCTCGATCCTTATGGATTCTAGCTATATGATCTTGAATTAGTTATATTGAAATCTTGTAGAGGTTTGACCTTCATTGTTCCCTATTCTTGATATGCTCTTCATGGATGTAGATCTGCAATTAAATCTTGTTGAAGTATTATTTATAGAATCCTTTGGATCTCTTCCCTAGTGGTTCAACTTATTTGGTGCCTGGTCCTATATTTTGAGTTCTTATACTATGCAACCATGAAAAAATCATGCTTATAATTTGAAATTCAAAACTATATGGTCAATTACCCTTGATTTGGGAATGTACGGTTGTGATGCATGATATTTTGGTTTGAATCATAGTCATGGTTCTTCTTTACAACTATTGAAATTGTGCTCCATTTTCACTTTTGGTATATTTTTATGGGACTGGGCACAGAATGGAGCAAATTCATGGTTTTTAGATTTCTCTCTCTTTAGACCATATTTTACGATTTTGGAAAAATCACTTCATTTCTCCATATCCTTACCACTGTGCACAATTTTGTGATTTGGAACCACTTTGCTTGATTTGAACTTGGTTATGATAGTGGTTTTAGACACTCCTTTTATTTAACTCATGGACATGATTCTTTTCATTTGTGTGAAGATATAACTCATTTTCATGCAAGAATTTTTAGTCGCTATGCAAAAGAATTTTAACTCTCTCTTACCATATTGATCGTGGTAATGGAGAAATCCACAATTTTGAGCTACCTACTTATTTTAGTCATGATGATAACAAAGGGAACCTCTAGCCGTGATCTTATTTTAATTTGAAATTGATTTGAAAATCTCTTTTGTAAATTTGAGTAAATCGATGGATCATGCTACTTCGACCATCATGAGTGCCTTTTCTTACTTTCACGCTATCAACAAAGAAGAGCTGACATCCACGATCTAAAATGCACATTGGATAATTTCAAATATTCTTATTATGGATTAGTGTATTTTAGAAAATTTAATCTATCCAAGCCATTGTGCTCATGCTTCGAGGTATTCTTCTAATTTCTATATTGCTAACAAAAGAATCTAGAAAGTACACTTAAACAATGATATTTAGACCACTTTCAATAGTTTTACCATGGATTTACAGTTTTTGTGGATTCTACCATTCTTTTTCATGCCTCTCTTAGCCATTCTACTTACAAAGGAAACCTCATGGCTGCACAACATTCTATTTTGAAACTCAAATTCTGGTCAACTTGTCAGCGGTTCTAGGATAGATGATCTAGGATCACATATCCTCCTTACTGAGCAAATTTTACTATCTTCTAGACTACAACGTTTAGTAAAATATGTAATTTTAGGTCATCAAGTGCTTACTTAATCATTCTTTAATTTTTAAAAAATGTGTAGCCTTTTTAGCCTACATTATGGCACCTCTCGAGGAACGTTACTTACAAATTTATAGAAATTAGATAGCCTTACCATAGAGCCAACACTTTATAAAAGATAAAAGTGTCTTAGAAACATACTGGAGGAGGAATAAGAGACTCCATTCAAGTATACACATATATCGATGATCACAAAATGAAAGGAAAAAGTGAGGTGAAAAAAAATAGAAGCGAACAATTAATTACAAGGAGGTACAAAGGAGAGGGAAAAAACACACCTCATATTACACATGAAATGGTGGTGAGTGGATATGGATGGGAACTAAACATAGTATAAAAATCCACTAAAAACAAAGGAGGATACCAAAAAAGGAAAGGTATGCAATTTTTTTATAGGTGAGTGAGAAGAAGTAGTGTTAGAGTGCTGAAGGCAGGAAAAAGAAGAAGACTAAACACAAGAATTGGAGGTACACAAACTAAGGTAGCCTCCAACAAAAATATACCTTCATTTATATAATCCATTAGGGCTCAGATTTTCTTCAAGAGAAAATTTATTACCATAAGGTAACATCCTTTGGGAGTAATCATTTGTATCTTCTGCATCTCTTTCATCTATAGGCAAACAAAATCCTCTTCAGCCACTCATACTCTCTGTAATTATCTACTTGCATTATCAAACCTATCTCTTATATTGAAAATTTCTTTTTTTTGATTTCCAATAGGTGTCCATTCTTATATAGGGTCAATCTAAGGGAGGGTAATTTATCAGTTGACATTTGTAAGGTGATGCTTCTTGGATTTTAAAATATTTGACTTGCTTAAAACTGGTGTTCATACGTCAACCTGAGTATTTTACATGTATTGCTTTGTTTCTACTTATCATCATCCTACACGGGGCATGATGCTTTAGCTTGCTTAGTGATTTTTCCTGGGTTACTTTCAATTTTTGGGGCTTTCTTCCTACCACTTCTGAGATATTTCATCTTTTATCAATTGGGCAGTAGAGTTAGAAATATTATCATGAAAGGAGGGCATGGAGTAAAACACAAGAAGTTAGTGCTACGTTCTATATTTTTGGCAGTTGTGGTAGATGATCCATCTAATTTCTCTAAAGTTATAATTTCTTTAAAGCATGATTCACTCGATCCACTTATTGAATCTCTTTTTATTTATTTGAAATGTATGTACAATATGATGCAAGATATATACTTTATCACGAATCTACTCTACTTTTTAATTATAGTTGTAGTTAGCCACTTTATTTACTTATCAGCTATGTACACAAAAATGTGGTATGTGCCCACACATGGCTTTGATATTTCTTGTAGTAGCTATCCCATGAATCTGCAATGTCCAGACCAAATAGTCTTGAATATGTACTCTTTCTCATATTTTTGATCTGACAGCTCACAAATTTATTTTACCTTTTCATGAAAATATTTTGATTCTTCACTTCTCCTTGGATAACCAGTGTGCAAGTATAATGACAATTCTATAACCTCTTAAGTCTTGACAAGATCATTCCAGCAAAGCATTAGAGTTATTGAATCCTTCTAAAAATACTCATGCCACTACAGATGTAATATTTTAGCTTCTCATTTCATTGTTTATTCTTGGTTGCGTACATAAGGATTGGGAAAACAAAACCTCCATGTCTCTTGGTAAGAGAAAAAACCAATTATAGTAATTTTTTTGCAACTTATTATTTGAACAATAATATTTTGACTGATTCTTTTATGAGGAAATATTCACTACTGCTTCAGAACCACTGTCAACATATTGTAATAAATTAGTTTAGTATTTTTTATATCCTTCTAAAATGAAGGGATAAAGGCCTTGGCTGGATATTTTAATCACATTCCTTTCTCTAATTATTTTTATCTAATAAATCCCAGATAAATCCTAGAATTATGGAGGGAAGTTTTTGTAAGAAATATGCCAAATAATGGAGGTATATTGACCACCACTATAACCTGAATAAAAACTAAGGATAACTTTACAACATCATCACAAAGTGTTTCAATATGCCCACAACTTTTATAGTCTTTCCTTCAAACTAGAGCCATCCAGGTTCTATTTGATCCATAGTCAATATTGAACCCTCACAGATATTTAGATGTATTATCGATATTTTAGCCCTCATATCCACTACACAATTATGCACAATACCCTTTTCTAAAAATAGCAATAAATAACATAGACTAAATTGTATTTTTGAAAACTTAAGGCTCTATTTCTTGAAATTGTGTCACCCCTTTTAGTCAAGTTTTCCATAGAGAGATCAACCAAATCAAGTTTTGGATGTACCATCAAATCTTCCCTCAAACCTTGATTGAGTTGGAAAGAAATTTTGAACAAGATTTGGAATTGAACTACCATTTCTTTCCTCTCAGTTACAATAACAATTGGGAAATATAGTTCTCTATGAGCTTCAAAAATTCTTTGATTTACGGGACCCCCTATTGGAATCTATTTTTGCATTCATATATGATTTTCTCTATATTTATTTTGAACTTGAATATCCAGAGAGAAATCACCAGAATTGTCTATCATATAACTAACCACTATTTTGAAGGATCTTACATCAGCTGCAACCTCCTAGCATGGGTCTTATATTTAAAAAAACTAAGTGATAAGATTGGTGGTATGAAAATCCTACCATCACTTTCTTCTCTTACATATGCTAGATCCTACTCCTCATCTCCCTCTCTGTCAAGACTATTATGAATGAGTAGTGATCCACAATTTTTATGGGGCTATCTATACTAAACCTCTGCACTACTGAAGAATGTGGTTCTTCTCCTTTATAATTCTACTCAGCATATTGCATCATAAATCTTAATTGTTACCTTATAAGAACCTAATTAGTTTGATAACCATAAAAGATATCATCTCTCATTATTTACCTTGACCACGACTTTACTCCCTCTAGGGGTTTTCTATAGGGTGGGTTGGGAGGAGGATCAAAGGAAAGATTGATTTATATAGGAGGGATTTTACCTACTATGATCAACATATTTTCAGCTTGGATGGCTTCTTGGAAAACATGGGGGAATATTTTTTCTTTAGACTATTGAATAAGGATACTTAAATCTGGATGAAGTGCATGGATGTAATAAAGGTATGCTTGGGGGTGGGAGGGTTGGTATTCTTAGGGAATTCTTCTCCACATCCTCTTGAAGTGGACATTGAACTCAAAAATACTTTCATGGGGAGGTTTTTTTACAAATGAGAATTGAGTGAGTAGCAAAAAGGGATCGCCAGGATCATTGAATTCATCAATGAGAGCTTTAGATTTCTCCACCCAAGTTGTGATACTCCTATCCTCTAAGAACTTGTCCCATAAAAGCACCTTTATTTTGAAATATAGAAATATCAATCTAACGATGACATATTCAAATGTAATATTATAAATCAATGACAAGGAAGCTATATCTTTACAATGATCCCTTTCAATATTTGATTTCCCTTGATAACTAGGTAGGTTTTTCAAAGAAATCTTGGGAATTTCATGAAGAATTGGAATATAAAGGGGGCCAATGTCATACTAGGGGGAAAAAAGTTGGTGAGCCATATGACCTGATCCATATAATTAAAAAAAATCATATAATTTTGAGACTCTCATGGAGGAAAATTATACTTAAATCAGGATGAAACATAACTACTGAGATAGTGACAAAAAATGTAATGCAAAATAGGGCTGTCTAGGTTTAAATCAATAGAGCCACCAAATAAATTTACTTATATCACTTATTGAGGTCAAGAAAACTCATTAAATCTTGACCCTCTGGGAAAATATGCAATGAAAAAACACATGGTATTTCATGGGACCTTGTCCATTAAAACTTAAAAGACAACTGATCATAGATCTGGGTTAAAATTTTAGCACTATTTCTAGGTGATCGATAATAATTTGCATAAAAAAGTATCACAAAGAATTCTACTTTATCCAAATAATGGGCCTAGTAGGGTCCCATCGGGCGTGCCAAAAACTATTGTGGTTTAGTTTATCACAAATAGTGAACTTGAACTATAAATATTATCTGTAAGGATTTTGAAGGTGAGAACCCACTAATCACAACCCAAACCACATATTGGATGAACTAAATTACTATTGGAGTATATTACATTATTAGGGTACATGTTAATGTACCACCTTGGGTACATTATTAGATTAGGGGTTTATCTTAGGTTAAGTATTTTCTTGAGGAAGAAGTAATAAATGCACAAGTGTCAATGTGCAATGATGTAAAAGTAGTTAGGAAGAGTAAGGGCCAAGTAACCTATATTCTTATATATAGGCCTTAGAGCATAGACATAACATAGAGGTGATATTACTATGGAGTTGTGAGTAGGTACAATGTAGTTCTCATTAGAATTTTAGAGTGTTCATTTCCTCCATTACATTGCATTGTACTATTTTCATAACTTTCCATTAATAACATATTTTAGCATTCTTGCAGAATTTTCATTATCTTACTTTTCTACATATTTTACATCTTGTGATTGCTTTCTCCCATATCATATATTATCAAAAGTTAATAGTGGTATTAGAGCCATGGTAGATGATATAGGAATAGGGAGAGCCACAAGAGAGATTGAGAGGAGAGAAGAAAATCTTAGTTCTATAATTTTTGAGATTGCATTTGGCTAGAGTCTTTCCACAAAGTTACAAAAACAATCGTGTGACTAGGACTCAACATTCATTCCACTAGATTGACAAATCAACTAGTGAAGATTCGTCATTAAGAATTTCTTCCATTATAGTCCTAATAATTTATTACAGGAAAAAGGAGATTCAAAGAAAGTTGGGAAGCTTCCTATAGAAATCTAGGAAGAATATCACCTCCAGAATCAATCCAGCACCAGAAGCAACAAACAAAATAATAGGAGATTCCAAGAAATTGAAGGAAGTTCTGTAGCAAACCTGTGTAGTGTAGAAGAAGAAAAAACCATAGAAGCCTTGTTCTATATTTGTTGAAGAAACTCCAAATAAGAGTCCAGGAGAATATTGGAGGTTGGTGATCTCCACTAGAAAATGACAAGTAGAAAATTGAAGAGACTCCAAATAAGAGTCTAGAAGAATATTGGAGGTTGATGATCTCCATTGAAAACTTCAAGTAGTAGATTGAAGAGACTCTAGAGAAGAGTCCATGAGAATATTGAAGATTCATAATCTCTATTAAAGGTTGAAGACTTCACCTTAAAGGAATAGAAGAAATCATCCTGAGAAGTTGAAGAGATCTACAAGAGATCTCATTGAAGAAATTTTAGTCTTGGAATATTGAAGAAGGACTAGCAAGGTCCTGTACTTGATTTTAGTAGCAATACATTTTAGAAATCCGAGAGGGAGATCTCATTTCCAACACTTCCATAGTAGAAGGTTGAAGGAAAGGTCTCATTGAGAAGACCAGAGAAGCTATAATATTGAAGACCTTGGAGAGGTCTCAAGGAGAAACAAGGAAAAGGCTTGGAGAGCCTTATTGCATAGCTCATTGAAGCCATTAAAGGAGTTCCTAGAAGAACTCATTGGAGAAATTCACTACCAAGGAGAAGCTCCTAATAGTGAAGTAATTGGGACAATTATCACCATCTGACAACAAGCCCAAAGAAGAATAATTTGGTAATATTTCTAAATTTTGGAGGAGATTAGAGAAGACCTCAAGAATTTAAGATTCTTGAGAAGAAGGCCCTATTTGAAGTCAAAATTTGATAAGGAGGCTAAAGGAGAATATATACATAAACACATACATAATAAGCCTATCAAATCCAAGAGATTTGGAGATTTCCTTTCATAGCTAAGAAGGCATATTTTGAAGATAGGGATTTTTTGAATCTACAACAAAATACTGAAGGTTTCATAGCTGTGATTTACTACCATTCCAGATAATAAAATTGGTGAATCTATTCATCAAGATCTACATCATCTTGAGATATCGTTAAAGGTAAGCAACTTAGGTGCAAAGGGTTCATTACTTGAACACTCATATTTAGATTATTACTTAGCTTCATTAAGCACCTCATCAAAATTTAATTTGTAAAGAGAAGGGTTCATATTATAGTCTTCAAGAGAGTGTAGAAATATTTTAAGATTATTACCTGCACATTAAAATAGGAAAAATTTCATCTTCTTATTATCTAGTTATAGTAAATAAGACTACATTAGATTGCAGAGATTAAAAAACATTTGTGAATTCTTTAAGAGTTATAATTAGTGCATATTACAAGTTACTCTCTAAGGAGTAATAAGGATATTGTAGTTGCACTATATGAGTTTCTATTAAAGCTTACTAGAAGTGCACTAAGGATTTTTAGTGAAAGTGAAAATTAGTGCAAGATTAAGCCACTTTAAGGGCATATTAGCTGCATGATTATTAGCTTGGATTCATTATTAGATTAACCAAGAAAAGGAGAGAGTTGTCTAAAAATTAAGACAACATCAAATCATCCATTTCCTACAAGGAGTAGTACAAAGAAGGTACCATTAGAATAATTAGAAATAAAGCTTGCAAAAAGGAGATTTGGAGATCTCAAACAAAGGTACAAATTTAGGTATTCGATTTTAACTATTGTAAATTTATTTATATTAGTTACTTGCACCATAATATCTTGTCATACAAGGACAAAGCTCAAGTGTCTCAAGGACATGTCAACACCAGTAACACTTATCACAAAGAAGCCAACAGAAGGGCACTATCCGAGCAAGATAAAAGAGTCAATAAAAGGCTCATATTATAGTGTCTAAAGACACCCCCATTAGGATTGAAATTGAGCATCTACAATAGGAAACTTGGAGCACAAGGTATCCAAACAAAGGATCCATTATTTACTACATAACACAAGTAGAATATCATAGAGAAGCTATCATTATCTACATTAACCATCATCTACTACACATTGCAAAGGCAACACTCAATATAACATATTAAAAACAAAAAAGGGTAAGGTATAAGGTAGAGTTAAAGGTGCAATATCCAAGACCTAGCTTGGAGGAATCATTTTTTGAGAAGGAGCACCCAAATACACTATTGGAATTCCAGAGAACCATAATTGCAATGCATATAATCATCACAACTAGAGACATCATTTGTATAGCAAAAAATGTACTCATTGGAAAGAAGAAAGAAGCATTCAAAAGCATTAGAACAAACTGTAAACATCTTGCACTCGTTGATAATAAAAGGATTATAAGGACGTTGGAGACACCTCTACATGCAAAAGAAGATGCACCACTTGGCATCTATTATTCTCTATAATGACTTTTCCTATAAGGTAATACCCAAGATGAAATAACGCTCACCTTGGAAGTGTTAAGAAGCATCATTCAAAGGATGAAGAGATTGCAATAATTTCAAGAGAGAAACATTTTAGATTAATGCTCATAAGGAGACTACAATGGTTTTCTACCACCTAAATGCCTAAGTAACGATTGCACCAAGTGTTGAAAGCATCAATGAGGAATAGTAATGCACCCAACATTCTATGAAGGGATAAATATATTAATAGCTAACATTGGAAGGTGCTCCAAAGACATTCAATACAAAAACATGAAGGAAGAAGTATGTAGTGATAGCATCGAAGATTTGATGCATAGCAAGGTTAAATTATATTCAAGGAAGTTGAAAAATTTGACTAGAATCCATTAAAGAAGGAGCATTGAATGCTCAATGAAATTCAATGAATACAACATTAAAAGATCTTTTGGAGGAGCGATGATCAAGGAATATCATGTGCAACATTATAGAGGTAATATCAAATTGATTACTTGCTTTTATTAAGGTTAGAAGGAGTTATAAGGTGAACCATATAAGGATTGAATTTACTATTGCATTGGAGTAACACAAATCAACCAAGCACTAGTAAGTTATAAAGCAAGTGATATTTCAAGGTATAATATTTGAAGTGCACATACATATTACAATATTTACAATAATCAAGTAGGAAATATAAGGTTGTCAACCTTGGTAAAATTAAAATCAATACACAAATATTATTATAATTATTTTCTAATATTCCAAAGTAGAGAGTTATAAGGCACACTACACCAAACTATAGACACTTGGAATTTATAAAATTAAATTATTGAATAGAGAATAAAATATATTGCTTACATATAGAGTTGGAATTAATTGATCACATTTATCTCATACTCACATTAAAGAGACAAAAGAAATCCAACCATAGAGAACTTCAAAATTGATAAGTGCATAAGCTCATTAGGAGAAATAAGGTAAAATTAAGAGTTGATTATTGTCACTTACAAAAAATTACAAAATCAACTCAAAAGGTGAACTATTTCTTACTAAGCCTATAACATATTCTAATTTACTTGGGAGATAGCCTACAAAACCTAAATCTAAGAAAGTTTTTATCAAATTAGTTCACATATTTTAAACTAGAGAGTTATAAGGTAGCCTACAAGGACCACAATGACCATAAAAAAATTCATCCTTATAGAATCTCAACTACTGAAGGGTCCAAATTAATTCTCATGGAAAAACAAAGTGAGGGCTATTTTTATATTTGATTTTTTTGGAAAATTGTCAAAGGAACAAAAACTAAATCAACTTCAGGTTATACAGAGATTTAGATGTTCGAAGAAAGTGATGCTAAAGGATTAATGATAATAACTTTTAACATCATAGATGAAATACAAGCTTACATTAGTTTAGCAAGAACATATATAGAAGCTTGGAAAATCTTAGAGAAAATATTTGAAGGGAAAAATAAACCTACTATCTTAAATTTTCAAACTCAATTATATTCCTTGAAAATGAACAATGTAGAAAATATAAAACTATTCCTAAGGAAGGTAGCAAAAATTAAGGAAAAACTTTTAACCTTAGGATAAAATATTTAAGATAAATTCCTTGTTCAAGTAACCATGAGAGCACTTCCATATAGCTACAAGCATATAGTTACATGTTTATAGGTTCTAAGTAAAGATACATAGTTTGATGAAATAATCAATATTCTTCAAGAATATGAGGTAGAAATACCAGTGAAATATGAAATGACTAATATTGCACTGGTTTCAAAAGATACTCCATAGGAAAACATGGCCTCATCATGAAAATGATGAAGATAAGAGAATTACAAATATTGTCAGATATGGAGGAGAAAATGTCATAGCACTAATTACTGTAGATTTAATCCAAGGAACCAAAATAAAGGAAATCAGATGAACTATGGAAGCTAACCAAATAGGGTATTCCAACCAAGGTAATATCAAAATAATCCACATCAACAATAATTTCAGTGTCAAACCAATTATCCACAATTGGAATATCGAGAAGAAAATCAGAAAGGACACCTAGCTCAAAGTATTGAAGAAATTGAAGAATTAGAAGATCCTAAAAATGATAATGAAGTCAAATATTTTTCAGCAAGGATAGCATTTTATGAAGATAATAACTACTTTCTTGAACTGGTTACAAAAAATAGAAGAAGAGAGTACAAATTCCAAGATCAAAAAGAAGATCCATATTGAAGACTAAAGTCTTCAATACACAAATAATGTAATATAGGGGGTATTGGAGTAGATTAGGGGCTTATCTTAGGTTAATTAGTTTCTTGAAGAAGAATTAATAAATGCACAAGTGTCAATGTGCAATGATGTAAAGGTAGTTAGGAAGAGAAAGGGCCAAGTAACTTATCTTCTTATATAGGCCCCAGAGCATAGACATAATAGATAGGTGAGATTACTATGGAGTTGTGAGTAGGTACAATGTAGTTTTTATTAGAATTATGGAGTGTTCATTTTCTCCATTACATTGCATTGTACTATTTTCGTAACTTTCCATTAATAGCATATTTCAACATTCTTGCATATTTCCATTATCTTACTTTTCTACATATTTTACATCTTGTGTTTGCTTTCTTCCATAACATACATTATAAAAAGCTAATAGTTACTTCAATTCAACCTCCAGAGTAGGTTGGTATACCTTGTCAACTAGTTGAATGTTGACTCTTTTTAGCTCAAAATTATAAAATGTTAGGGATAGAAATGAAAAGGTTAAGAAATGAATGGATGATGGATGGATAAAGATAACAACATAGACATCAAAATGGAACTTATGACAAGTTAATTTCCAAAAAATAGTACTTGAGACTAACAAAATTCAAAACTCAATAATCTTCCACATTAAGAACACATGCATGCTTCCATAAGTATTCCAAACATCTAGAGTATCTATAATTCAATTTAGCAGAGTAAGATTGATGCTTTGACTAACAAAAAAAGAATCCTTTCCAAGCATACATTTAAAAATAAAGTTTTCCAATTTTCTCTAAGCTAGCAATCCAATTTAGTAGAATAAACTAACCATAGTAGTAGTAACAAAAATGAATCCAAGGGTTTATAATCCACAAGAAAAGAAGATACAAGTTTGAGGTAAACATACAAGTAATACTCCTAACATTTTGTAGAGAGTATATAATAGTAGTGCAAGCAAACACTTTAGATATGACACTTTTGAAATGAAGGTCCAACCTCTATTTATAGAATTACAATTATTTTGATATAAAATAGAGCATTACAAGGAAACTAAATGTGAAACCAGTGGGATGCTGACATGGTGGCATCATATTCGTTCCAAGAAAGAGGAGAGATATGGATTTGTCAATCTTATGCATCTAACCTCTACAACTTGCTCGATCCTCATGGAATCTAGTGATATGATCTTGAATCAATTACAATGAAATCTTGTAGAGGTTTGACCTTCACCATCCCTATTCTTGCTATACCCTTCATGGTCGTAGATCTATAATTGAATCTTGCTGAAGAATTATTTCTAGAAGCCTATGGATCTCTTCCCTGGTGGTTCAGATTCTTTGGTGCCTGGTCCCATATTATGAGTTCTTCTACTATGCAACCGTATGAAAATCATACTTATAATTTGAAATTCAAAACTAGATGATTTTCTATCATTGATTTGGAAATGGATGACTATGATATATGATGTTTTGGTTTGACTCATGGTCGTGGTTCTACTTTAAAACTCTTGAAACCATGCTCCATTTTCAATTTTGGTAGCTCTTGATAAGATTGGATGCAAAATGGATCAAATTCATGATTTTTATATTTCTCTCTTTATATCATATTTCACGATTTTGGAAAAAAATATTCATTTCTCCATATTTCCTTGCCACTGTGCACAATTTTATGATTTGGAACTACTTTTCCTAATTTAACCTGGGTAATGTAATTGGTTTTGGAAACTTACTCCATTTATTCAACTCACGACCACAAGTATTTTGCTTTTTGTGAAGAGCTAACTCATTTTTGCATGAAAACACTAAACCACTATGCAAAATTTTTTTAGCCCTCTCTTATCATCTTGATCATGACGATGGGGAAACCCATGGTTTTGAGCTACCCACTTATTTTAGACATGATGATAACCAAGGAAACTTACCAGCTGTGACCTTATTTGCATTTGAACTTGATTTGATAAACTCTTCTGTAAATTTGAGGAAATCGATAGATCCATTCTACTTCGATCATCATGAGTTCCTTTTCTTATTTTTTGTACTATTAACAAAGAAGAGCTGGAAGTCATGCTATGAAATTTAGTTTGGCTCATTTGAAACATTCTTATCATAGATTAGTGTATTTTAGTAAATTTAAGCTATCTAGACCATTGTGCTCATGATTCAAATCATTCTTCTCAATTTTACATTACTAACAAAAGAATCTAATAGGTACACTTAAAAAATTATCTTTAGACCACTTTCAACAATTTTACCATGGTTTTATGCTTTTTGGTGGATTCTAGCCTCCTTTTTCATGCCTTTATCAATCATTTTGCTTAATAAGGAAACATCATTGCTGCACATCATTCTATTTTCAAACTCAAATTTTGACCAACTTGTTAGCGGTTATGGGATAGACGACCTAGGATTACGTATCCTCCTTTCTAAGCGAATTTTACTATCTTCTAGACTACATTTTTTAGCAAAATTTATAATTTTGGGCCATCAATTACTTACTTAACCATTCTTTAAAACTTTTTCAAAACTTGTAGCCTTTTTATCCTACAATCAACTTATGAGAAGGAGATGATGACCATTATATTTATCATCCTCCATTGGTGACCATACTTATTGGGGTGACACTTCATCATCAAGACTGATCATCATAGCCTTAAGTATCTCTTGGAACAAATAATTTCTTCCCTTGAGCAACAAAAATGGGTCACTAAGCTCTTGGGATATGATTACGAGATAGTCTATCACAAAGAGAAGGAAAATGTTACCACTAATGCTCTTTCTAGGTTGCTTGAAAAACAGGATATCCTATATGTAGTATCCATAATTAAGGCTAATTGATTAGATACACTTAAGTCCAAATGGTAGGTAGAACCCACACTTGCAAATATTATTTAGGATATACAGACAACAACTAGCGACCATCCAAATTATTCTTTGGATTAGGAGGAGCTACACTATAAGCATCATATTGTTGTTCCATCCTCCTCCCAACTTAAATCTCAAATTCTCCAAAGGTCCATTCTTCTCCAATAGGGGGACACACAAGGTTCTTATGAACTTATAAATAGGCAAAGCATAGTTTCTGTTGTCCAGGGTTAAAATTAGATATCACACAGTTTGTGGACTGTTATGGCACTTGTTAGCACCAAAAATGGAAAATAGTTAGTACATTAGGATTACTTAAATATATACCAATTTTGGAGTCCTTGTGGATTGATATCTCCATGGAATTCATTAAATGCCTTCCTCACTTAGGAGGTAAAGTATTCATAATGGTAATTATGGATTGATCAACCAAATATGCTCATTTTTATCCCTTAGTCATCCCTATACTTCCAAAATAGTAGCACAAATCTTCATGGATTAAATATTTCAACTCCATGGGAGCCCACATTACATTGTCAAGGACCATAATAATATATTTAATAGTAAATTATGAGAGGATATACATCACATTAAAGGGGCCCAATTGAAAAGAAGAACATCATATCACCTCCAAATAGATGGCTAGATATAGGTGGTGAATAAATGTATTGAGACCTATCTCTGCTATTTTGTTTCAGACAATCAATCCAAGTGGAGTCAATGGCTTCCCTTAGACGAATGATGTTATAATACCAATTTTCACACCGCTACAAGGATGAAACCATATGAATATATGTATGGTAAACCGCCCCCAACAATCACCTCATACTTGCTAAAATTTTTGAAGGTAGACATAGTGGACACAATATGTAGTCATAGGTAGGAAGTCTTAGTAGCTCTTAAGCAAAAGTTGATCACTGCCTAGAACTACATGAAATAGTAAGTAGATAAACACAAAACTAAGAGGGAGTTTGTAGAAGGTGACATGGTTTTCCTTCATATTCAATCTTATAAACAATTATCCCTAAAAAAGGGTCAACATAAGCTACCACCCAAGTTTTATAGGCCCTACAAGATACCACGTCAGATAGGGAAGGTTGCTTACAAGTTGAACTACCAATTACATCTAAGATTCATCTAATTTTCTATGTACCCTACTTGAAGAAGGTGATAGACACACATACTAAAGTACAAAATATCCTTCCTAAATTGGATTAAGAGTGATCAATTATTTTATAGCCTACAACCATTTTGTATTGTCAAACCCAACATATCTGATCACAAGATATCATTGAGGTGTTGGTGCAGTGGTAAGGGTTTACCACTAGAAGATGCCACATGGGAGCCATTACAAGACTTTTAGAAACCGTTTTCCACATTTTAGCTTTGAATATAAATCTTCTTTAAGGGGTTTGGCATGTTATATACTCAAAACTTGTAATACATTAGGGTATATGTTATTGTAATAAGGTGGCCCATATATCTAGTTAGAAATGGGCCACACATTAAGTTGAAAGAGTGTGTTGTCATAGAATATTGTATATAACTACTTTTTCATAGAATTATAAATGTAACCACCAATATTATAAATGTAACTATCAATTATGAATGCAACCATTGATATTATGAATATAATTGCTATAAATTAGGTGAGGCAAGAATATTGTCATAGCAAGATGTCATAGAATATTGTCATAAGATGTCAAGAAATTTTACTACAAATGTTATAAAATTAGAAGGATGTAACTCTCATAGGTTAGAGAAGATTTTTTATCTTTTGTAAGGAGGTTTCCCCCTCAAAGAGGCCTATGATAGTAACATTTCTTATTTTTAACTTTTGTAATGACTATTCTTGCTTTTCATGCATGTATGTTTATGTTATCAAAATGATGTTGCTTTCATTAACATACTGTGAATCATGGTTATGTTATCCTTGGAATTGAGTTTATTAACTCAGTTCAGTGTTATGCTAAGGATTTGAGGTGAATATTGGCACAAGCAAAAGAAGTAGATTTGCATATACCCAACATCATAATTCTATTTGATGACTTGACTCCATCTATTAAGGATATCTGCTTTAAGATTAGGAATTGGGTGAGTTGATAGGGTTGGTTTAGACTCCTTTATGGCTAAACAAAGCTTACATTTCATTACCTCTAAAATATATTTATTTATTTTAAATATTCTTCTATTCCTTTCCATCCATACAATCCAAAGTATTGTATCTTTTGATGTACCCTAGATTATTTGTAATGCCTCACTTTTAAAAATTCTCTACTATTAATTTAACCATTCTTAAATTATACCATTCATCATGTATTTAACAAACATATTAAGAATCCATTTACTTAGTCCCAAAACTATTGAAAAATGTCCCAAGAGATGGTCTATACTCTCCTTTTTACATAGAATACATTGTGAGGTGTCACAAAAACCCCTTTAATTAGGCTATACCACAATAAAATTTTCCTATGAACTACTAGTTATACAAACATTTTGAATTTTGGAATTCTTAGGCTATCCCAGCTATCTTTCCATTCTTATAATATTCCTATTTTATTGGTGTTTTACGTTATATCTACTTCTTGCTATGTATTCTCCTAAGCTATGCAAATCCCAAATCAACTTATCCTCGACTCCTCTTAGAATAATCATTGTTGCTATTTTTTTGTTCAATTACCTCCTAGAAGTAATGTCCATTATGATTGTAAAAAATCTTCTTTCCATTTATATCTCCTTGATGATCCTTGTACACAAAGTTTGAAACCCTATCACCATATTTATCTTGAAATAATATCATCCATGGTTTCAAAATAGATCTAGATTGAGTGAGTTTTTATCACACAAAGTATCCATCTAAATAATTTTTTTCTTTAGTTTCCACCACTCATATTAGACCTTTAATCACTAGATCAATTGATTTTTTTAAAACTATTCCATAGTGTAGAACCATCTAGTAGTGATAATGCAATAAAGATTAATATTAGGTCATTGGGATCAATGTACTCAAAATAATTCTTCCCATTGTCTTTGACTCTCTTTTTATAATATCCAAATTAATTTTCCCCTTACAACTAATTTTGCACCCATAAGAACTCTTAAATTGAGACCTCCCTTAGTTTTATCATCACACACCTTCCTCAATTTCACCAAAGGAAATTTCTTTTTATCATGTAATCTTGACCACAAAAATAATTGCATAATATAGGGTAAATTTTTTCTACTACTTTTGGCATAATATACAAGGACATATAATATGTTGGAATATCTTGTAAGACTGATTTAATTAGCTACACTCTTCCTGCTAATGATAACCATCTACCTTTCCATGCTGATAGTTTATTTTGAACTTTACTTATAATTGGATTCCACAATTTTATCCTCATTCTCCCCTCAAATAAGGGCATCCCTAGATATGTTGTTGGTAAATTTTCCTCCATTTGAAGTAACCTACATATCCATGCATTGATTCTAGATGGAGTGTCTAGAAAGTAAAATTAAGATTCTTTATTATTAATTTTCTACCTTGAAACTCTTTCATGTTCCTTTAATATGTTATTCAAAGCTCTGGCCTCATTTTTCTTGCCCTTCCAAAAAGGGCTATATAATCTACAAATTACTGATGGGTGATACTGTTGATGTTCTTACTAGCATTAAATGAATAAATGTTTTTTACAATCTTAACCATTTTTCCATTACTTTGGAGATTATCTTATCTGCCATATTACATAGACTTATGGGCTTAAATGAATCAAAAAATTTCACATCCTTATTTTTTGGAATGAGTGTAAGAAATGTTGTTTTATAAGGTATGCACTATATTACCCTATATTGTTTCACTATCACCAATAAATAACCCTTCACTATTTTCTAATTATGATGTTAGAATATTTTGGAGAGTCCATCCAGACCTAGGGATTTATCCTTATCAAAAGAGAACAAAGCTGAATGAACTTATTCAATATTAATAGGTTGCATTAGTTTGCTATCATATATTATAATTGAAGGTACTTCTTGTGATAGTTTATTATTAAGAACTTTAATCTCCTCTAATCCTAGAATATTATGGTAAAAAATCCTTTCCTCATTTTTGATTTTTCTCTAATATTCAATCCAAACCCCTTCTACTAATTCTAGATGTTGATCTTTATACTATTTCCATTCTATGAAAAACTTTGTGTTTTTATCTCCCTTTAACCAAGTCGATTCCAATTTTAATCTCCAAAATTTCTCTTCCTTACTAAAAATATTATGATATTCACTAAGCAAATTTCTTTCCTCTAATATTGGATTATTATGCTCACCTTTTTGGATTATTGTGCTCACCTTGTACTCCATTATTTTAATCTAGAGGTTATTGATTTAATTTATTTTGGAAGTGCATACAACCCACTGTTTATTGAATAATTCCACGTCTACACTATCATATAAAAAAATTGAGGATGATCTTCCCACATATACTCATATTTAAAATATGATATTATTTTGAATTCACTTACGATCAAATAAAATCTTATTTGCTAGTGATCTAAACCAATCCTTATCAAGGTATTAATTTTATTACAAGTGCCTTTATCTAGCCAATGATATGAGAGTATGCATTTGTTTAGTTTTTTTTCTTTCAGGTTCTAGCCTATCTTATTTTTGGACCATGTATAGTTATCCTCTTCAAATTCAACCTCCCATAGATTATTTTTTTGAATAAAAGCTAATAAATCTCTTATACTTTGGGTTATTTTCCTAATTCCCTCAAATTTTTCATCCATATTGGTTATGGCATTAAAATATCCTATGATCATGAATCAAGTTTCATTGTATTTAATTATCATAAAGGATTTAATCCCACTCCATACTTCTTATTTTCTTGACTAAGTTGTTTATCCATAGGCATTGATCAGAATGAAATGGATATCTATAAACTAGCATGCAACTAATGAAGCTATTCAATGCCTAGTTTTATGAATGGTTTAATAGGATATTCTAACTAGATTCAAACATGTTAGAATTCCACCTACTACTCCTAAATTCATAACATCCCATTCACCTATTTTCCATACTACTTTCATAGTTTTGAATAGTTATTTCTTTGCCATTTTAGTTTCTTGGACACAAAGAAAGCCATAATTATTACTTAAAAAAAGGTCCTTGATACACCTTTGATTTGAGGGGGAATTAACACCCCTTATATTCCATGAGATGGTAATCATAAATCACTAGGGGTTGTTGGCCCTTCATGTGAACTACCAATATCATTTTGTTGTTTGGTAGAGAGAAGTTCAATCAATTTAGATTGTGTTCCTATATCTATGTTTGCTCTTTCTTCCTTAGCTCTTGCTTGATAGTCTAAAGGTTTTTATATTTTTGCCTTGCCAGTATCAGGAGTAGGTCTTATTATTCTATTCCTAAATATTATTTCACAAATTTATTTTTCATTGGATTTATCCTCTCTTGGCTTTGCTAAGGAATATTTTGACTTATCCTACTAATTTTTTGGTATTTCCTTGTTAATGGTAGAGGTATTAACATTTAACACTGTGTTTTCTCTACCACTTTCATTCTCCTGAATGGTGCACAATAATTCAAGAGAGTCTTCAAATATGATAAGGAATATTCCTTAGGTTCAACAGGACTTTTCATCCCTAAATTAGTGTCATATTGAGTAGACGATTCCTTGTTAATATTATAATATTCTTGTACCATGTCCTCTAAGATTTGATTTGTTTTTTCTTCATAGGCTAAAGCCTCAAAATAATTGGTATTTATTCCAATATCATTACTTAATAGTCTCCATTATTTATTTATTTTTATTTGTTTAGACCTATTTTTTAGAAGGTGAAAACCATCCTCATCCATATCCATTTGTAAGTTTCTCTTGTAGTTTTATATATATATATTTCTGTTGGACTCTTCTTAGAGAATGCTATCTTAACATGCCCCACATCATATATTCTACATCTAAAAAATATGTTTTCATAATCCATGGATTGGATCCATAACTTACCCCCATACTTAAGAATGATTGATTCTGGTAAAGTTTTATTTTTTATTTTTTATTTGTGGAAAACATCCCAAAAGGGATGCCACTTTCGAGTAAGACCCAAGGAGGCAGGGGTATCCATTCTGGTAAAGTTTTATTAATATCAATAATGATCAATATTTGGGCCTAAATATCCAAGACTCCATATTTTGTAGTTTCTAAAATCTCAAGGAATTCTACTAGAGTGTTTCTTATTGCCTTGAAGGTATCCATTTTCTAAAATTCAATCTACAATTGTTGGAACAAAATTGGCCTATGGTTATTATTCACACCTATGACCTTGTCAATATTGAATAGATGGACTTGGTGCTGGGAGCTTCCGTCTAATCTCCAGAGTTGGCTAGTTCCTTAATGGTTTTTATGAGAAAAGAGAAAATATATTTACTAAAATAAAGGGAAATATAGTCATAGCTAAAGATTTTATGATGGTACAGACTAAACAAAAACTAAGATAAATGTATATAACCTCTATGTTTAAGCATTTATTATATATTCATGTAGAAATCATAGTATTCCAATGTGATTTAGATATCTATCTAACACTTACATGTATTGAATTTTAACTCCAAAAATATGATTTATATCGTGTATAAGTCCAAATTCTAGAACAGATACAATATACAACTCAATAATGTGAATAGAAGCATCAAATGTTAATACATACACTTGCATACTGTGAACCAGAAGCCAATAAAAGCATATTTTATTGCTTGCATCCAAAGTACATACATCCAGTCTTGTAAACGTCTAAGAGCTAACCTCTATTCAAGACGTGTTTACTATTATATATATCCCATGATGAGCATCTTTTATAGCTAAATATATTCTGACATAAAATCAGTTACAAATAATCAGGATATAAAAATGCGTCAATATTATTTTCATAGCTTCCTATTGATCTAATGGTAAACAAAATATTTGGCAATAGAAATATGGGATTTGATGCTTCCTTAACTGTCTGTCATCAGTTTCCAACACATTCCTTTGAAGGAATTTTTATTTTTTTCTACTTATATCTTTGTTTTGCTAAAAAATTCTTGCTCGTGAAAGTCTGACATATCGTGAAATCACGACATTCCTTTGTACTTTTGATCCTCTTGGCTTCCTACTTGAAAAATTTTGACATGTCACAAAATCACTATATTCCTTTGTACTTTGGCTCCTCTCAGCTTCTTGCTCACAAAAGTCTGACATACTACGAAATCACGACATTCCTTTGTACTTTGGCTCCTCTTGGCTTTTTTCTCATGAGAAACTAACATGTCATAAAATCATGACATTCCTTATGATCTTCACTTCACCGCTTTATCTACAAAAGTTTTTTGTTTCACGAAATCATGACATTCTGGCGCTTCATCTCTCCTTTACTCTTCGAATGAAACTTCATCATGTCAAGAAATCATGACTCTATTCATTCCTTGGTCCTTTTACTCATGTCTCAAAAATGAAATGTTGGTTTCAAACTTCCAAATATTTGTTATATTTCAAGGTAGTATTTTTATACTAACATTCTTGGTGCCTTCTGTGGAATTTTGCTAGCAAAATATTAGAATCCAAGACCTTGATCCATTGGGAAATGGAGTCAAAACAATATGGAAAAGGATATTGTGGAAGAAAAATAAATAAAAATACACTTAAAAAAGCAAAGCATTACCTTTAAAAATACCTCTTACAATCTTATGTATACTTTAATAATATTACATTAACACCTCAAAAATTTCAAACTTTTTGTGAAACTTTTCATTACCAACCACTGGTCCCACATTCTGTCAGCTATCTTTGGTCAACTTATTTATATTTCTTCTATTTTTCTATCACCTTGATGAATTCATTGTAAATGAGGTAAACCTACTTCCAAGCTTCATCCTCAAGATTTGATGAGTCCATGAACAACTGCTAAACGTATTGTAATTCTTCTACTTTGTCATGAGACACTACCTTGTACTTTAAAATCAGCTCCTGTAAATAGAACTTAATCTGTGTGGGGTTTTACACCATAGAAAATATTCATGCTCCTTCTATAGGCTCTTCCCAGTATTCTATTTCAGATTCATCATCCATAAAATATTTTAGGGATTTTGTGAGTGCATCTTCACTTAAAATGTTTGAATTATCATCCCACAATTATGGAAGTCCGTATTTGTTTGCTAGATTTAAGTGCTTCACTAGTCCCTTAGCTTAAAATTCTAACTCCTAAAGGAGCTTTGCACCTTGATTTATGAGTTTAAATATTTTGAAGAAAATTCTAGCTGTAATATTGGCTTGAGACCAGGCTTCACTTTGGATCTTAGCAGCGACACTCTCTAGGATATTATCAAACAAGACTTAAATTTTTGTTGTCGCATCTGATATTTCATATAGAAATCTCACTACAGCTTTTAACTCATCATCGACCACTTAAATAACTTATTTTACTTTGTCTAAATATATTAACATGGGTCTTGTTCTCAAACTAAGTTGCAAGATATCTTCGAAAATTTCTTTCCTTACCGCTTTAGCTTTGTCTTTTGACAAGCCATGTTTTGCATTCTATTTTTCTTGGACTTGTTGCTGAAGTTCTTGTAATTGCAGATTCAAAGATTGAATTAGGATAGTCGCCTTATCAATTTCTCTATATTTACCTACTTCACTTACAACTTTGCTGAACCTATCCTCCCATATTTTAGCCTCTAGCTTTAAGGCTTTCTCTAACAGTTTCTATTCCTGCAGGGAAGATTCACATTATTTTTTGGCTTCTTGCTCTTTATGAAATTTTTCTTTAAAATATTCTCCATGCAAGTAAATTATCCCTATGCGGGATTGGACCTATCTGCATTTTTTCTGCATGTGAAGCAGTGTAATGTATTCAGTTACACTTTCTACTTAATAGTCTTTAATCATCATATCACCTTTAGGATTTTTAAAATTTGGTGTCAGCTTCACTTTTTTCCACTGCATGGTGGTGGGATCAAGCACCATAATTTCTTGTGTATGGGTTGGAGCTTTAGAAGCTTCAGCAGAACGAGAAGCCCACCGATCAAAGTTTTTTTTTTGCCTTTTTTAGATCTTCTAATTTTGAAAAAGTTGGGTGATTTTTAGTAATTGCAATAGAGGTAGAACTCATAGTTGGTATCCATGCACTAGGGAGGAATGAAGTTGATACTAAAGTAGTATTTTCATCCACAAGGAGTAGCTACAGGGTGAGCTAGTGATCCTGAAGATTGACCAGCTTCAGATTGACCTTGTGAAGATGATACTGGTTCTGGAGAAAGAAACCATTGTTTCAAGGGAAACATTATATCTTTCTTTGAAATAGAAATGGAAGGAGATTTAGTTTGGGAATGAGTAGAAGGAAAAGAGTGAGAGAATAGAGAAGCCATACCTATTTTTTTCTGAAGCACATGTTTATTTCCATATTCTTCTTCGTGATCTTTGTTGACTTCATTCATAATAGAATCTTGAACTTCATTTGGTGTAAAAATTTCTTCTACATTTTCTCTTTCATATTTATTCATTGCCTGTATCGTCTTCAAGATTTATTATTTCAATATTTAGGGGAATTTCCCCATGGTATTTTTTTTCGTGTTCAACATTTTCTTTCTTTATAATAATTTCCTGAGAAATGGCTACATTTTGACCTTCTTGAACAAGTTTACTTATATTATCAATCATTTCATTTTGAACATCTTCTTTTTCAGTATGATTTTCAAAAATATCTATATCTGGAACATTATCTTCATCATTTTGAACAATTTTCTCACCTCCTAGAGTAGTCTCAATATTTTCAACACCTTATGTAGCTCGAGTAGATTGAGTAGCTTGAGTAGCTTCAGTTTCAATATTTTTAATTTGCTCTACCTCTATGTGTTGATCATCATCACCTTGAGTAGCTTGTTCATTATTTGGAGCTTTTTCATCATCTTGTTTTTCCTTTTGTTGAGTTTCTGCTACAAAATTTTACCTTTTCCTCTTAATGACAAGAGGTTCTTCATTAAATTTTGTAGCTGAGTTTGAAGGGGGGACAAATTTCAGAGCTTTAGAGGGTGTAGTTCTACCTTTCGATGAGTCAACACCTAGTGTTAGGTGTCTTCCTATTCTTTCTACCTACAAGGGTTTAGTGATCCCTTGCCTTTCTTTACCTAGTCCTTTTCCTTCATATCCCATCTTCATCATCATTTGAGTAGCTTTTTCATATGCTTTTTCTTGTTCTTTCATGAATATATCTTCAACATATCTTCAATAGATCTTTTATTGGAGGATATGATCCTGGTTTGTGCCTGGGGTAACAGTTTCTCAACTGCAACTTTATTTCCTTTACTTTGGTCAATATCCTATATTTTTGCAGCTTTAGGACTTGCTTCCTTACTGCCATCGATGCTAGGATGTACTTTTACAGGGAAAGTCCCTGACTAGGAATATTGATAATGATCATAACAAACTGAGAATTCAAGATAATTTTTCATAGGGTATCTCAAATCAATCATATTAGTCTAGACTCTCATGGTCCACCATTCATGAACTTTTCCCACCATCCATTCCACCCATTTATTCTACATTCTAGTAATGGTATATTCATCTAAAATATGTTTAGGATTATTTTTGGGGTCATAATACATTACATGTTCATAAGAATCATACCAGGGTGTTGGACATTTTGAGTCCCTAAGCTAAGAGTTGTCATTGATGTCAAAAGGATCTATGTAAGTAAGCACTATGTTTGTGTTTCACAAAGAGCTTCATGAGAAGCAAAGGTTTTTGATCAAAGGTTCAAGAAGGGATGCATGGCATTTGGTTCCAAAAGGAGCTTCAAGGGAAGCTTTGCAAAAGGTTTTTATTTAAAACCATGGATGGCATATTTGAAATGGGTTTTTCTTAAAACCCAAGTTGGCTTTTCGTTTCATCGAAAAAGGTTCCCCGATGATGGAGATATTTAATTTTAAAGATTTAGTTTAAATTTTAATTTATTTAAAATTAAAATTAAAAGTTTATCCACCGACGTCATGAAGGAAGTTTCAAAAAGGATGACATTTCCAAAGCAAAGGGAAGGCATATAAATATGCCATTGAATTTTTTAATTCATTCATCCTTGCTCGTTGATATTTGTGCTTGGTATTTGCGAAGAAAAAGAGCTCATGTTTTTCGTTTAAGTGACGCAATGAACATTAAAGGGAGACAACGACCACTTCCCAAAATGCATTGGGTAGCGTGGCCTAGTGGCAGCTTGGATTGTGCAAAGGTGTTGGTGACAAGGAGGTTGTGCGTTCGATTCCTGCAAGCATCATTTTTGGCTTTGTTCTATTGAGGCGCCCAAGGTGCATACTTTTTGCTTGGTGGAAGAGGGTGAAGGATAAGAAGTGGGTGGCACTTCTTTTTCACCAATGAGCCCATAGCTCGTGTGACAACTTGGTCATGGCTAGGGCATTCATGTTGGGGCAAGACGAGGGTTCGATTCCCCTTGAGGCAGGTATTAAGGTTTTTATTAATATTTTGTTTGGATTGCCTAAGGTGGAGTGATAAGGGGTAAAGGTGCTTCGTTAGTTGATTTGTTGAGTAACCTTAGGGAATAAGGTCATGGTGGTTGTTTGAGTTGTGAATTATTTTTAATTGTGAATTTTTGAAATTTTTAGGAGTAATAAGGGTTTTTGATAAAGTTCTTTTTAGTGAAAGTTATTTTGAGTAAGGGTTTTCTTTTAAAAATAACTTTGGTGGATGTTAAAATAAAGTAGGAGTAATAAGGTGTTATTTGGATATTATTGTTGTGTTATTACTCAAGATCTCTAACCCTTGTTAAGAGTTGAAAAAGAAAGTGTGTTGAGTGTGACAGATTTAGTGGACAACTCATAAGGCATCAAAAAGGTATGAGTAATACTCTCCATTGATTTTATTTGGGTGGTTGATTTTTGAAAATATCATTGGAGTGAAAAGGATTGATTGTGGTTTCCTTTTAGAAAGTGGTTGAGTTAATGCTTCAAGGTTTTCTGGATTGTGAGTTGTGATTAAACCTTGTTTGATAAGCATTGTTGTTTAGACCATTGGTTGAGTGAAGTACTTTGAGTTTATGCTTCAAGGTTTTCTGAATTGAGAGTTGTGATTAAAACCTTGTCTTATTAGCATTGTTGTTGAAACCAATGGGTGATGCAAAGAACTTGAACTTGAGTTAGAAAAGAACATGAGTATCATTGTTATGTAAGATTTGTTGTTGAGCATTGTTGGAAATATTTTGAGTTAGTTGATTCATGCTTGGACTAGGGTTTGTGAGAAAGAGTTGTTTCTTGAAGTGATTGGTTGAGTAGAGTTGATTGAGCCTAGTCAAGTGGTTGCATGAAGTGGTTGTTCAAGTTCCATGAAACAAACTATTCTATATTCTGATTGAGTTGAGATTGAGCCTTGAGAATAGAACATATTGAGTCTCTAACAATTCTCTTTATGCTTCTATGAGATTGAGTTAAGATTGAGCTGAGTTGAGATTGCTTTGAGTTGAGATTGGGATTTGAGTATAGAACATATTGAGTCTCTAACAATTCTCTTTATGATTCTATAAGATTGAGTTGAGTTGAGATTACTTTGAATTGAGATTGGGATTTGAGTATAGAACATATTGAGTCTCTAACAATTCTCTTTATGCTTCTATGAGATTGAGTTGAGATTTTGTTGAGCTGATTTGAGGTAAGTCTTTGAGAAGGCTTGTGGACTATTTTTGTGTAAGCTTTTGTGAAAGCTTGCTATGCAGATTTGAGCAAGTCCTAGAGAGGACTTATTGAGAATATTGGGACAAGTTCTATGTGAGCTTGTTGAGCAGATTTGAGCAGGTTCTGAGTGAGCCTATTGAGAATATTTGAGTAGGTTCTGAGTGAGCCTATTGAGTAGATTTGAGTAGGTTCTGAGTGAGCCTATTGAGAATATTTGAGTAGGTTATGAGTGAGCCTATTGAGAATATTTGAGTAGGTTCTGAGTGAGCCTATTGAGCATATTTGAGTAGGTTCTGAGTGAGCCTATTGAGAAGATTTGAGAAGGTTTTGAGTGAACCTATTGAGCATATTTGAGAAGGTTCTGAGTGAACCTATTGATAGAGCTTTGGAGGTGATAGAGTAAAGAGGATAGAGTCTCAGTGGATAGAGATCCAATAACCAAGGACAATTGAAGATAGATCTGAGTGAGGAGTCTTCAAGTGGAGAGAGATCCACAAGTCAATGTAGTAGAGAGACAGAGTCTTCTAGAAGATCACTAGCCAGAGTAGAAGGGGAAAGAGTTCTCCTATGGAAGAGATCCATGAACTTGAGATTTAGGGGATCAACATCTCCTTTGGAAAGAGGTCCATAAACATTGTAATTGGGAAGGATTCCCATGATATTATTTGAGAAATATTTAGAAGAAATATTTTCTCTATGGAGGTAGCCCACATTGGGTGAACCATGTTAAAATTGGTGTCTCTATTATGTGTGATGATTTGTGCATTGCTTTGGTTATTGCTATTGATATTGCCATTGATTATATTGATTAATATTATTTGGGAAAGAAAATAAAAAAGTGGTCTTATACTGTTCACCCCCCTCTCAGTATAAGCTTGTGTTCTTCAATTGGTATCAAAGTCGGTTCCTTTGGAAGAAGTTTAACATACTTGAAGGAAGATCCTACAAGAACACAAATGGCAAAGAAAGGCAAGAGTAGAAGCATGAGACACAAGAAGAAAAGAACACCTATGGTCATGAAAGAAAAGGAAGATGAGTTTAATATTGTTGTGTTGGGAGGACACATGGAAATAGATTCAATAGATGAATCAAGTAATGGAGAAATATCCAGACTGATAAAGTTTTGTACCAGATGTGGGAACACAGGTCACCATGCAACTTATTGTCCACAAGAATGTTTTGTTTGTGGTCAACTTGGCCATGATGCAAGATATTGTAATGGGTTTAGTAGTAGTGAAGATGAAGATGATATTCTTGGAAATGAAATCCTAGAGATTGGTTCAAGAAAGGATAATAGGGACAATCAAAATAGGTATGAAGAAGAAACTCTACTTTCAGTAATAGAAGAAAAAGAAGATGCTTCAGAAAAAGAAAAAGGGGAAGCCACTCTTAAAGAGATTATTGAATTGAAAAGAGAGAATTTAGAATTGAAGGCTCAAATACAAGAAGATGAGAAATGTAAGACAAATGCTTCTACAGGATATCTCGACTTGAGAGATAAGGTTGAAAAAGCAAGAGAGTTGAAGAAGGTATGATTAAATAGTCAAAGGCAAAAGAGATAGAATATGAAAGGCTTATGATTACTCTTGAAGAACTAAAAAGGGAGAACTCAAGATTAAGGGTTCAAGCTCAAGAAGATGAGAAAGAAAAAGCAAGGTTTCTACAGGAACTCACTAACTTCAAAATCAAAGTTGAAGAGACAAGAAAAATTGAAGAAGGTATGGCTAAAAAATTAAAGACAAAATATCTAGAGTGTGAAAGATTAGAGCATGAGATAGTTTCACTAAGGATGGAAGTAAAAGGTTCTAAGGACAAGCTACACAAGTTTGAGGAAAATTCAAAGACCTTGGAAAGGACTATCAATGCACAAAGGTCATCAATCACCATAACAGGACTTAGTTCTAAAGAAGAACAAGGGAAACAGGAAGTAGAAAAAGGAGAGTCAAGCTCAAACACCAGAAAAGAAGAAGAGTCAAAATAAGTAAGTAAAAGAGAGAGTGAGACCTCTAAGGATAAGTTGGACAATAGAAATTTCAACAAGGAAAGGAATAATGCACAAGTTAGGAACATATGGAACAGGAAACAGGTAGAAGAGACTAAGAGACCAATGGGGTCTAGGCAAGGTTTCTTCAATGGAAGATGTTTTTCATGTCACAGGTTTGGGCACATGGCTTCACAATGTAGGACACATGAAAGACAAGAATATGGGAAAGGATAGCTTTTCCATGGGTATTGCTACTCATGTAATGAGTTTGGTCACAAGGCAATGAATTGCAAGGTTCATGACAGAAGAGGATATGGCTTCACTAGGAGAAATCCTAAGACAGTTGCACCTCCAAGGAATAATAACATTAAGTGTTATAAGTGCAATAATGATGGTCACATAACAAGATGGTGTAGAGCAAATATTCTAGAAGCAGACATGAATAGGAACAGGAACATGGATGAGAACAAGATCAGGAACAAGAATGAAAATAGGAACATGGATGAGAACAAGAATAGGAATAGGAACATAAGTGATGATGACTTGGTAAGAAATAGTGAGAGGATTCAAAAAACTCAGAAAGGAAGAGAGAAAGGTAAAGGTAAAGAGCAGTGCTTTCGAGGAGTAGAAATACTCCCACCCAAAAATTAACCACCTCATGTGGAGGTGGGGGAGGGGCTAAGCTAAGAGGCTCATTCTTAGCCCAGAGCCCCAAAGGTGACCCTTTGCCATTGATGACAAAGGGGGAGATATTTGTGTATATTGAGGAGAGTTTTTGATATGGGGAGAGATTTGATATTTGAGAAAGCTTTGAGCCAGGGGGAGCAAAGTCCTAGGGGGAGCAAAAAAGAAGGTCAGATTTCAGTAAAAGGATATGGGTTGCCATCAATGACAAAGGGGGAGATTGTTGGACATTTTGAGTCCCTAAGCTAAGAGTTGTCATTGATGTCAAAAGGATCTATGTAAGTAAGCACTATGTTTGTGTTTCACAAAGAGCTTCATGAGAAGCAAAGGTTTTTGATCAAAGGTTCAAGAAGGGATGCATGGCATTTGGTTCCAAAAGGAGCTTCAAGGGAAGCTTTGCAAAAGGTTTTTATTTAAAACCATGGATGGCAGATTTGAAATGGGTTTTTCTTAAAACCCAAGTTGGCTTTTCGTTTCATCGAAAAAGGTGCCCCGATGATGGAGATATTTAATTTTAAAGATTTAGTTTAAATTTTAATTTATTTAAAATTTAAATTTAAATTTTAAAATTAAAATTAAAAGTTTATCCGTCGACGTCATGAAGGAAGTTTCAAAAAGGCCGATGTTTCCAAAGCAAAGGGAAGGCATATAAATATGCCATTGAATTTTTTAATTCATTCATCCTTGCTCGTTGATATTTGCGCTTGGTATTTGCGAAGAAAAAGAGCTTGTGTTTTTCGTTTAAGTGACGCAACGAACATTAAAGGGAGACAACGACCACTTCCCAAAATGCATTGGGCAGCGTGGCCTAGTGGCAGCTTGGATTGTGCAAAGGTGTTGGTGACAAGGAGGTTGTGCATTCGATTCCCGCAAGCATCATTTTTGGCTTTGTTCTGTTGAGGCGCCCAAGGTGCATACTTTTCGCTTGGCGGAAGAGGGTGAAGGATAAGAAGTGGGTGGCACTTATTTTTCACCAATGAGCCCGCAGCTCGTGCGGTAGCTTGGCCGCGGCTAGGGCATTCACGTTGGGGCAAGACGAGGGTTCGATTCCCCTCGAGGCAGGTATTAAGGTTTTTATTAATATTTTGTTTGGATTGCCTAAGGTGGAGTGATAAGGGGTAAAGGTGCTTCGTTAGTTGATTTGTTGAGTAACCTTAGGGAATAAGGTCATGGTGGCTGTTTGAGTTGTGAATTATTTTTAATTGTGATTTTTTGAAATTGTTAGGAGTAATAAGGGTTTTTGATAAAGTTATTTTTAGTGAAAGTTATTTTGAGTAAGGGTTTTCTTTTAAAAAGAACTTTGGTGGATGTTAAAATAAAGTAGGAGTAATAAGGTGTTATTTGGATATTATTGTTGTGTTATTACTCAAGATCTCTAACCCTTGTTAAGAGTTGAAAAAGAAAGTGTGTTGAGTGTGACAGATTTAGTGGACAACTCATAAGGCATCAAAAAGGTATGAGTAATACTCTCCATTGATTTTATTTGGGTGGTTGATTTTTGAAATATCATTGGAGTGAAAAGGATTGATTGTGGTTTCCTTTTCGAAAGTGGTTGAGTTAATGCTTCAAGGTTTTCTAGATTGTGAGTTGTGATTAAACCTTGTTTGATAAGCATTGTTGTTTAGACCATTGGTTGAGTGAAGTACTTTGAGTTTATGCTTCAAGGTTTTCTGAATTGAGAGTTGTGATTAAAACCTTGTCTTATTAGCATTGTTGTTGAAACCAATGGGTGATGCAAAGAACTTGAAATTGAGTTAGAAAAGAACATGAGTATCATTGTTATGTAAGATTTGTTGTTGAGCATTGTTGGAAACATTTTGAGTTAGTTGATTCATGCTTGGACTAGGGTTTGTGAGAAAGAGTTGTTTCTTGAAGTGATTGGTTGAGTAGAGTTGATTGAGCCTAGTCAAGTGGTTGCATGAAGTGGTTGTTCAAGTTCCATGAAACAAACTATTCTATATTCTGATTGAGTTGAGATTGAGCCTTGAGAATAGAACATATTGAGTCTCTAACAATTCTCTTTATGCTTCTATGAGATTGAGTTAAGATTGAGCTGAGTTGAGATTGCTTTGAGTTGAGATTGGGATTTGAGTATAGAACATATTGAGTCTCTAACAATTCTCTTTATGCTTCTATAAGATTGAGCTGAGTTGAGATTACTTTGAATTGAGATTGGGATTTGAGTATAGAACATATTGAGTCTCTAACAATTCTCTTTATGCTTCTATGAGATTGAGTTGAGATTTTGTTGAGCTGATTTGAGGTAAGTCTTTGAGAAGGCTTGTGGACTATTTTTGTGTAAGATTTTGTGAAAGCTTGCTATGCAGATTTGAGCAAGTCCTAGAGAGGACTTATTGAGCAGATTGGGACAAGTTCTGTGTGAGCTTGTTGAGTAGATTTGAGCAGGTTATGAGTGAGCCTATTGAGCAGATTTGAGAAGGTTCTGAGTGAGCCTATTGAGAAGACTTGAGTAGGTTTTGAGTGAGCCTATTGAGAATATTTGAGCAGGTTCTAAGTGAGCCTATTGAGAAGATTTGAGCAGGTTTTGAGTGAGCCTATTGAGCAGATTTGAGCAGGTTCTGAGTGAGCCTATTGAGTAGATTTGAGCAAGTTCTGAGTGAGCCTATTGAGCAGATTTGAGCAAGTTATGAGTGAGCCTATTGAGCATATTTGAGCAGGTTTTGAGTGAGCCTATTGAGAAGATTTGAGGAGGTTTTGAGTGAACCTATTGACAGATATTTGGAGGTGATAGAGTACAGAGGACAAAGTCTCAGTGGATAGAGATCCAGTAGCTAGGACAATTGAAGACAGATCTGAGTGAGGAGTCTTCAAGTGGAGAGAGATCCACCAATCAGTGTAGCAGAGAGACAAAGTCTTCTAGAAGATCACTAGCCAGAGCAGAAGGGGAAAGAGTTCTCCTATGGAAGAGATCCACGAACTTGAGATTAGGGGATCAACATCTCCTTTGGATAGAGGTCCATAAACATTGTAATTGGGAAGGATTCCCATGATATTATTTGAGAAATATTTAGAAGAAATATTTTCTCTGTGGAGGTAGCCCACATTGGGTGAACCACGTTAAAATTGGTGTCTCTATTGTGTGTGATGATTTGTGCATTGCTTTGGTTATTGCTATTGATATTGCCATTGATTATATTGATTAATACTGTTTGGGAAAGAAAAGAAAAAAGTGGTCTTATACTGTTCACCCCCCTCTCAGTATAAGCTTGTGTTCTTCACGGGGGAAATGGTTGCATCCTCTCTACATGCCATTATAGTGCATCATATTCATTTTTTTTGCAAGCTTCAATGTCTGGTCTAAGGGACGCATAGTAGCTCTTAATAGGGATTCTATTCAAGATATCCTGCATCTCTACAAATCTATTTATAGGATCATATTTCCATATTTGAGGTATTTCTATCAGGCCCAATTATCTTAGAGCTTGGGTTATTTTTTCATGATGTCCCTAATTAGAAACAATAATACCTTCAAAATGAAATGGCATGGTACAGGTCCTAGTTTTACCTATACCCGTACCATATTTAAAATTTATTTGTTCAGTCTATATGACATATTCTAAAGAAAATAACTTATCAATAACATAATGAGGAAGTAAGACAGGTTTCCCAGTAAACCCGTACAACCTAATGACAACCCCTTGAGTGAGGATGAACCAGTCACCCTCTTCTGCATGTTTGTTCTGTAAAACCTTTTCAGATTTTGGGGTTAGCATTCTAATTTCCCTGTAGAATATATTTAGAGCTGGATGCAAAAATTATCTATTAAAATCATAGTATGATTATATTCTGTGCAATACATTGGTCCACTCATATACTGGCAATGTTCTTCCTTTTTCATCTTTATCATTTTTAGAAATAAAAGCTAGATCCTTAGCCATAAAATAAAATAATATCCATACTAAATACGAAGAAAAATAGATCCGAGGTGTAGACCAATTGGTTCATCCAAACCCCATAAGGGGGCGAAGGTCCAAGGTTCAAATATCGTGCCTCATCGAACTGAATGCTTGTACCTTTCCTGGTGCTTTTAGAGGCATAAAATGTTTATAATTATTATAGCATGGCAGTTATAGGGGCGGATTGCACGAAGATCTATGTGGTAGATTCTAGTGTGGACAAGGCAGAATATTGTGGCGGCCTTAAAATTTGGATAGCCTGCCCAGACTCGTGGTGGCTACCGATTCCCCCATGTTAAAAAAAATAAAAAATACAAAGAAAAATAGAAAGAAAACTGAGACCCATTTTTCATTGCAGATAAACCCTCATGAATTTCCTAAAAGAGATACCATGACCATTCAAAAAATAAAGGCCTAAAATTCTTATCCATGATTGAAGAGTCATAATTCATTGGGTTTGATAGACAGTTGACTAAGGCAATCTGCCACCCATAAACATTTTCATCAGTTTTTAGACCAACCACCATAGCCAATATGGAGAAAAGTTCCAGATTTTTTAAATCTGTTAAGGGAATAGGGGTTTTGGGTATATTTCCTCCAGTAGGTGGTTCTTTCAACTACGTAGTGCGGTAATTTTTCATCTTCTCAGAGGGCATAAAATATTTCGCTTGTTCAGCAGAGTCGAACGCTTTGGGTTCAATGGCAGGCACATAAACAGTGGTGAAATCAACAATAAATGCATCTGTACTTAGAGTAAAAAGAGATCTTCCCCTAAAATCCCTAACAGTTCTCTTATTTTCATCATAAAAATTCACAATTGCTTTGACCAATTCAGGACAGGGGTGTACAGGAATGTAAACATACCAGTAGAGTAATGAATGGAAAGCAAAAGTAGCGGGAGAAGATGCAGTGATACCAGTGGCCATCCTGTATTTGATACTCTTTCAAATTTTCTTTGGATATTTCCAAGTCACTACGATGTCACCAATTCTAGCATCTCTGTCAATAAAATTCTCACCCATTTCCTCTTCATGTCTCACTGTCGAAAGTATAGAAGATGAAGTTGCCATTGCTATTTTCTAATTGTTCTTCTTCGAAGCCATGAGAAAATATCACACTGAGTTTATCTGAACTGAGCTTGGATTCGAGAACAGGAATAGAAAGAGTTGCCACAAAACTTACTTAGGAGTGAAATTAGGGTTTTCACATTGATTAGAAAAGATATGCATGGTTGCATTAATTGCGGTTGGTGGGCTAGAATTTCTTGAATCCTCCCATGCCTTGTTTCTATCACCCTTTTGAATGTTAAAATTTTTAGCCAATGGCTAGCAACTGCACTAAATGAAAATTACGCTTATCAAAGTTTCTTTTATTTGCAAAGGTGATTCTCGTTTTCCAATCATCAGATGGCTACATGGCAAATTTTGAATTTCTTTCGACCATTGGCTGGCAATTGCATTAAATGAAAGTTACACTTCTCAAAGCTTATTTTATTCGTAAAAAGTGATTCTTTCCCACCAATCATTAGATGGCTACATGGAAAATTTTAAATTTCAACCGTTATATCCAAAAACATAGCAATTTCCCTTTCTTTCTGATTTTATCTTCTTCTTGTTGGCAAACTCTGGTTGGCCATGAAATGATGACAAAAAAAACAAACCTTTTATAAGCCAAAAAAACTTTGGGAAATATTTACAAACCTTATATAATATACATAATATACATGAAATTCTCTTTTGTTTTATCCATAGTAGAGTTTCAAGTGAAAAGCATTCATTGTTATGGGTAGAATTACACCCTGTTGATCTTGTAGTTGAAATGAATTAAATTGCTTCTCAACAATTATCTCAAAAGGACCCTCCCAAAAGGCATCAAATTTTTCGTGGTTACCTAGCTTAGCTTTTTTCACATTCCATTTCAACACCAAATCTCCAACCTTAAATTTCTTGAAGGTAGTCCTTTTATTAAACCACCCCTCTGTGTCAGCCACGTGTTTTTGGTGGTGATTATAGGCTTGTTCCCTCTATTCTTCTAGTTGTAAAAGTTGCATCAGTCGGGCATCCATTGGTTGACCTCCTTCTTCATCCATATGATTAAGTAACTTTAATGCTGGTATTTCCATGTGTATAGGCAGAATAGCCTCTTTGCCATAGACCAAAGAATAGGGTGATGTATTAATAGATTTCTTAATTAAAATCCTATCAGCCCATAGTGCTTGGTTGATCAAGGAGTGCCAGCTCCTCTTGTTATCTTCTAACATTCTTTTCAAGATTTTGAGAAGGTTTTTATTTGTAGACTCAGCTAGACCATTTCCCTGTGGATAGTAGTTGGAGGAAGTCTTCAAATATATACCATATCTGCTAGTAAACTCAATCATTTTAGCTTCGATGAAAGCTGATCTGTTATCTATAACCAGTGAATCTGGTATACCAAACCTTGTAATCAAGCTTTCCACAAACTCAATTATGACCTCTTGATCAAATTTCTTAGTGGGAATTGCTTCAACCCACTTGGTAAAATAGTCTGTGGCAGTAAGTATATACTTGTGGCCAGCTGATGAATTAGGCTCTATTATCCCAATAAAATCTAACCCCCACTGTTGGAAAGGTTCTTCAACTTGGATAGACTTTAGGGGCATAGGGGTATTTCTGTTCCTCCCTACGTATCTCTAGCATTGCTCACAACTCTTGGTTATTTTGTAAGTGTCAAAAAAAATAGAAGGCCAATAACAACCTACTCTGAGTATCTTCAAAGCAGTGGTTCTTCCTGAATAATGTCCCCTAGAGAGACCTCCATGAAACTCTTTCAACACTTTTTGTTTTTTATCATCTCTTATGCATTTCAATAGTACACCATCTATGTTTTTTTGTACAACCCTTCTGATTGAAGGGTGTACTTCAATGCTTGTGCTCTATACCTTCTTTTTGTGAAGCATTTAGATTATCAAGACATCTTCCAGTCTAAAAGTACCCCACAAGATCATCAATCTAGTCAACCTTTTCCAGATTTTGATCTGATTCTGCATTCACCATTATGCTTTGGTGATCCACATGACCATTTGAAGCCTGCTTGGCCAATTCTTGGCATAGGGCTCTACCCCTTACTATTTTTTTGGGTGTATTTCTACATCATATTCCTATATTTTAGTTACCCAACCAACTCTCTTTTCACCAAGTTCTCCTTGTATTATAAAATTCCTAACATCAGGATGGATCACATAAACAATGGTCCTGCTCTGTGATAGGAAATGTTTAAATTTATTCAAAGACTTCATGATAGCATATACTTGTTTCTCAATAAAGTTGTATCTTTCCTCGTGATCATGCATAGTGGCACTCAAAAAAGCTATGGGTCTTTCTTCATTGTCTGCTCCCTTCTGTGTGAGGACTGCAACATAACTTTCTTGCTCACCAACAACATATAGGATAAAACCTTGGGAGTAGTCAGGATTAACCAGCATAGGTGCTTGAGTTATTTCCTCTAAAATATTTTTGAAAGCATTCTTCCTTGGATCTATCCATTTGAAAGGTGCATCTTTCTTTAATAATTTTTTCATTGGTTTAACAATCTATGCAAAATATGCAATAAATTTACGCACAAAATTTATTTATCCAAAGAAATATTGCAAGCCTCTCTTTTTTTCTAGTAAGGGAAGTTCTAAGAGTGCTTTCACTCTATCAGGATCTATGGCTAATCCAGCTTTAGAGATGACATGACCAAGTAGAATACCTTCCTCTACAGCGAATATGGATTTCTTTGGGTTCAAAGATATTCCAAATTCCTTGCATTTTTCAAAAACCCTCTCGAGGTGTTTTATATGATCTTCCTTATGATGAGAAAAAATTGTCATATCATCTAAATAGATGACTATGATCTTGTTAGCAAGCTCACCAAAAGCTACATCCATTGCCCTTTGGAAGGTTTCTCCGGTGTTAGACAACCCAAAAGGCATCCTTTGATAGGTGAAAATTCCCCATTTGGTGGTAAAGGTAGTTTTATATTGATCTTCGTCTCTGACCCATACCTGATTATACCCAAAAAAACCATCTAGCAAAGAAAATCTCTCTGCTCCTACAACTGTGTGTAAAATTTGGTCTATCTGTAGAAGTGGATAATGGTCCTTGAGTGAGGCTTTGTTCAAGTTTCTAAAATCGACGCATAGTCTAATGTCCCTATTTTTCTTCCTGACTGGAACTAAGTTTTCCACCTAGGTAGAATGTTTAATAGGATACACTATCTTAGCTTGAAGGAGTTTTAACAATTCTTGCTTCATCAGGGCTTCTATCTTTGGATTCACAGGCCTTTGCTTTTGCCTAAAAGGTTTGGCTCCTTCCTCTAATTCAATGGTGTGTTGGATAATCTCTTTCCTATACACTTTTAGATCACTGTACACCCAAGCTATAATATCTAGAAATTTCTTGCACAATTCCCTGATTTGGTTTAACTCTTCTACTGTACAACTAACTCTAACTTTAATCATTTTTCCTGGTTCTAGCTCAACTTCCTTATACCAACACTTATCAACTTTTATTTTATGGCCTACTACCCTATCATTGTTATCAAAAAGACTCTCAAGGGTGATAAGTCCCTTGGGAATATGATTATTATTTAATTGAATCAATCCTTCTTCTTCATCTTGCAGTGTTCTACCGCTCGAGAAGTTCATTTCATAGATTAAAAAATCTAATATTTGCTCATCATTTTCAAAAACTTGCCAAAAAATATTTTTTTCTGGCATGGAGGGTCTATATATGAGTCTAACCATCTTAGATTTCTGAATAATATTGCTGATGGGGCAAAAATTTGCTCCCATAGATGCCAACAAATCTGCATGGGTATTCTGCTCTCTAGGAATAGACTTCATATTTAGAGCCTCAAAGGCTTCTAAAAGGTCCCACACTTTATTTTTGTATACCTTTAAGTAATGTTGTTTACTGATACATTTTCTCGTGACTTGATTCACGATAAGTTCCGAATCTCCATAAATTAGTAACTGCTTAACCCCTAGTTTCTTGGCCTTTCTCAGGCCCAAACAAAGTGCTTCATACTCTGTTGCATTATTGGTGCAACTCCATGTTAGCCTGTAAGAGAAAATTCTTTCTTTTCCTATAGGGGAAATCAAAACTATTCCAGCACCAGCTTCGTTCTTACACCTAGCTCCATCAAAGAAAAGCTTCCAAAGTTGACTGGTAGAGTCATCTTCTTTGGGAGTGGGTGCCAATTGCCTTTTTGGTTTCTCAATGGAATAACTTCCCATTTCTGTTTCTATCATGGCATTGAAATTCTTCAGAGATAACTGATCTTCTGTTTGAATCTCCTCTAAGGTCTCTTCCATTAGATCCAGATCTTTGATTTCTTTGATCATCATACTTATAGTGTTGGCCTCCCCTATATTTTCTACGTGAAAAGTAGATGGTTTTTCATTAAATATATTGATCCTCCTACCCTTAAAAGGTATTTCCAAGTGTGAGTAGTCCAGAGATAGATATCCTCCTATCTTGGTTGTGAAATCTCTGGACAAACACATATCGAAGTATGGCGCTAAATCCACAACTACCACTTCTTGTATGACCACCATTTGAGGTATCCTATGAAGTTGTATGGGGATGTCTTTAATTACTCCTATAGTCTTGACTGGAGTGTCATCTAACTGTAGAACTCCTGGATTGCTTCTAGTGTACTCCATTCCCATAATGTCGCACACTACTTTTGGTATCACTATAGTAGCAACACCTGAATCTATCATGCAGTTGTGTATGACCCACCCTTCCATTTGAAGAGATAAATAGAATGGAGGTGGTCTATTTTTTCTAGTGGTAGATGTTAGATTCACCTGGACTATATTTGAGTAGGATGTGTTCCTACCTTTATTTTTCATTGACCTTAAAGATTCTTGCAAGAGATCAATTTGACCAGGAAACTGAAGGGCATCGTACATGCTTGCCTTTGAGGGAGTCTTCTTCATTTCTTCCACTATGTTAAAAGAATATGGTTCAGCACTCCTCTCTCTTTCCTTAGAAAAGGTGTCATATCTATTTTTGTATCCCTAAGTCACTTCCATTCTCTATCTCTTAGTCAACGAAGAAAATCTTAACCTCTCCTTAGCTTGATCTTGAGTTTCGACTTCCTTTTGTGGGATAAATTCTTTATGTATTTCTGCTCCAAAGCTTTGGAAAGGAACTTGAGACCTATTTTCATAGGAAGTATCTTTTTTAGGTGGAAATTTAGGGGCTTGGGGAAAACTTAGAGGTTGGAGCTCCTAAGGATCCAATTGTAGAGGTTTTTTGCCTGATCTGGTCAGGACTGCAACTTGTTCAACCGAAGGCATCATAAAATTATGGTCAGTTTCTCTAATCATGCTTACATGAACTTTCATATTTTTCTCCACTTTCTCAATAGCTACATTTTGTACATAGTGCTGATGAATCATACATGAAATTTCTCCATGTGGATCATTACATGTAGTGCACTAGTAATCAAAATTTATGGGAGGGGTTGTAGATTCCTCATCATTATTTGCATAAATGACACTTGACCTTTCCTGACCTCTATTGCTTGATGAAGTTGCATCCCTTGTTATCTGAGGAAACCTTCTCGGTTGAAAATTTCTTTTGGCCTCCCTTCTCTTCATTGACGTCATATCATTTTCCAAAGTTTTTATGGTTGATTGCATGTCTAGTAAGATGGAAAGCTGATTTTCTTGGGCTGGCTGAACAGGTGGTGCAGGCAATGTGGGAACAACAGGAATAGGTGGTAATACCAAGAAATTTTGAGGGATCTATATTGTAGGAATGGATGGTTGCCTGTTCCATTTTGGAAGTTCTATATTTGGAAAATGGGAAGAACTAGAAGAACTAGCACCTGAAGCTTGGGGAATATCTGGAAAGATTGGTATTATTGCTTTTGGTGGATACCTTCCAGTGGTAATGATATCTCTCTCTACTTTAGATGCTTCTTGGTAAATAGCAGGGAAAGTGAATATTTGATATTTTCATATAATCATACTGATATCATAATCAAAGGCTCTTAGATAATAATACACCACTTGTTCTATGGTTGGTTTCAATCCGACAGGTACCCTTTCCCAAGTGTGACTGAATCAAATGTTGAAATCGATAATTTCCTCTTGAGGATGTTTCCTGATGATGTTGAACTGGCTAAGCAGGGAGAAAGGATCTACGTGCTGATTAAATTCATCTACCAACCTGCCAGTGAGTTTGGCCCAACTTGTGATGGATTGAGCAGGAAGTGCTTTGTACCAATAGAGCATTTTTCCTTTTAATGAAATGACCAACAACCTGATCATTACATATTCTTGAGTGATGTTGTAAATAGCTACCAAAGAGGCAACATCTAAGCAATGTTCATACACCATTTTTCCTATTCCATCATATGAAGGCAATACCTTCAAATCTACAGCAGGAATTGGATTTTGAGCCACCAGGTTCAACGGACCAGTGTGGTTCCATGTAAGATAAGCTGGTGGAGGAGTGGCCATTGTAGCAATTATGCTTGCTTGTGCTGTAGAACTACTGATAGTTATATTTGAAGATATATTGGCAATAGGGCTGGGAAAAATAGTAGGTACAAGGGTGGTAATACTGGTAGCAGGTGGGTTTGATCTAGCAGATAAAACTGGATGTACCCTAAGGCTACCAAGGTGTAACTCGAAGAACTCAATGGGTTCTTTAGATTTTCTTGCTTTAGATCTAGTTATCATATAGGTAAACAATTACAAGTTCTAAACCAGATAAATAGATAAGGTATTTCTTAGATCTATACCTTCAAACGGAGTTGCTAGGTGATTGATTTAGATCTTGAATAGGTCAAAGACAAACATCGAACCTTATAAAATACTATGGGATTTAGGGTCCCATCGGGCATGCCAAAAACTATTGGAACAAAATCAGCCTATGGTTATTATTTGCGCCTACGACCTTGTCAACATTGAATAGACGGACTTGGTGTTGGGAGCTTCCGTCTAATCTCCAGAGAAGGCTGGTTCCTTAATGGTTTTTATGAGAAAAGGGAAAATATATTTACTGAAAGAAAGGGAAATATAGCCGTAGCTAGAGCTTTTCTCATGGTACATATTAAAAAAAAACTAAGATAAATGTATATAACTTCTCTGTTTAAGCATTTATTATATCTTCACACAGAAATCATAGTCTTCCAATGTGATTTAGATATCTATCTAACACATACATGTATTAAATTTTAACTCTAGCAATATGATTTATATCATGTATAAGTCCAGATTCTAGAACAGATACAATATACAACTCAATAATGTGAATATAAGCATCAAATGTTAATACATACACTTGCACACCGTGAACCAAAAGCCAATAGAAGCGTATTTTATTGCTTGCATCCAAAGTACATACATCCAATATTGTAAACGTCTAAGAGCCAACCTCTATTCAAGGCGAGTTTACTATTATATATACCCTATGGTGAGCATATTTTATAGCTAATAGATTCTGACATAAAATTAGTTACAAACAATCGAGCTATAAAAATGTGTCAATATTCTTCGCATGGCTTCCTATTGATCTAATGGTAAACAAAATATTCGGCAACAAAAATCTAGGATTTGATGCTTCCTTCACTATTTGTCATCAGTTGCCGACACATTCCTTTGAAGGTATGTTTATTTGTTTCTACTTATATCTTTATCCTGTGAAAAACTTCCTACTCATGAAAGTCTGTCATATCGCAAAATCACGACATTCCTTTGTACTTTGGCTCCTCTTGGATTCCTACTCGTGAAAGTCTGACATGTCACAAAATCATGACATTCCTTTGTACTTTGGCTCCTATTGGCTTCCTACTCATCAAAGTTTGACATGCCATGAAATCATGATATTCCTTTGTACTTTGGCTCCTCTCGGCTTCTTGCTCACGAGAAACTGACATGTCATGAAATCACGACATTCTTTATGATCGCCACTTCATTGCTTTATCTATGAAAGTTTTTCGTGTTGTGAAATCATGATATTCTAAAACTTCATCTCTCCTTTACTATCCAAACCCATGAAACTTTATCATGTTGAGAAATCGTGACCCTTTTCATGCCTTGGTCCTTTTACTCCTTATGCCTCAAAAAATGGAACGCTGGTTTCAAACTTCAAAATCTTTGCTATCTTTCAAGGTAGTCTTTTTAGACTAACAATAGTATATACATCCTAACCTACACTAATACTAAAGATAGATTTGCATTTTTAGGTGTAAAGCCTTCATACCAATGGGTAAGGAAGAGTCATGCTCTTCCCATAAACCAAGGATCCCATTTTATGATTCTATATCTTTTCTCCTTGAAATATAAAATATCTAAAAATAAAATTGGGTCTAAAGGATAGACTCACTCATGGAGACTTCCATCTCCTATCAATCCATTTTCTTAAAGTTCAACCTCCTGACCAAGACCTATTAAATTTACCAATATATACCTTATCTTTGAGAAATGAGGATCATTTCTTTGTGAGGTCCTCACTAACCTCTAATTCTAGGGATGGTTCTAAGGATTTACTTATAAATCGGTCCATGTTAATGAAACTATAACTCAATATCTACTAAAATTTACAAGTATATCCTATAGAAATTACATTATTTCAAAATAAACCTACAATAATATACATTTAGAACTTATGAGATAATGGAGGGATAAAAGAAACATAGTTGAAAAATTTTATGCCTAAACAAAATATCCCACCTCACTAATTCCCTACCCTTCCATTGCTCCTACCATCATCCAAACCTTGGCTTATATATATCTACAATTTTATTTCCCACAACTTGAAAATTTATTACTACCCTTGTTCTAGATGGCTATCTTCATAGGGTTATATTTCCGCTAATACCAATTAAATTTATTTATATGACCAATAGTTTTAAGTCTCTTCAAATTCCACACAAATTGGTCTAAAAATAATCTAAATTTGACAACCCTTCATGAAAATATGACTCCTAAAAGATGAGATATTTTGATAGAAAAATTTTCCCTAACGCTACCCTTGTTTTGAATTGCTATCTTCACATGGTGTATCTCTCTAAATACTTCTTGGATTATTTTGTATGACAAATAATTTTAAATATCTTCAAATTCCACACAAAATGGTACAAGAATTGCCCGAATTAGACAACTCTATGCAAAGATATGGTTCCTAAAATATAAGTCATTTTTTGGAAAACAAATTCCCTAGATTTACCAATTCATAATTGCTTGAGACCTAATTGTATTATACATTTATATTTTAATTAAATTTAGCTTAGTATAATATTTTATTTCATAAGGAATAAAAACCATAAAATATTGCAATCCCCTAACATTGAATTTAAATTAACTTTAAAATAGTACAAAATATAAAATTAAAGGTATAACTAAAAAATTATACAAGTTTTTATTTAAAATAAATAGATTTTGAAACCTAACAAATTCACTATGCAAGATGAAAAGTAAATAATAAAAAATGCCATTGCATGTAGAAGCCTCAATAAGTATAGATTAAGGAAGCAAAGGACAGAGCTATGATGAGGGTTTGAAGGTTTTTAGACAAAATTGCAAAGAAATATAGAAGATAGGGCCTGTTGGCCCTAGTTACTAGTAGGGATTTTAAATGAATATGATTACAATAAAGAGAAGACACAACTAGAGGAAATAAAGTGGATTCAAAATGTAGTAGAAAACCAATCTAGAAAGGCAAAGACAAGATATCCAAGGCATCCTTCATATGAGATCCCTCTCTTGGTCCCATGAAAAAGATTGTTTTGGATGGAACAACACTACTAAGGGTGAGTATTCAGTTGCTCAAGGTTATTTGACCTTATGCCATAATAATCCCAACCATTCTTCTGACATATTTTCTCAATTGTGGGCTCAAAAGCTCTGGCCTAAGGTGAGGTTATTTAATTGGCTTTTATTGCATCGTAGGGTGCTTAATTGTGAGCAACTTATGAAGCATGGTTTTCATGGCCATTTTAGATGTGAAATGTGTGAAGAGAATGTAGAAAATATCAACCATCTTTTTATTGAATGTACTTTAGCCTCTGAGTCTGTGGAGGAGAATGGCCACTTTACTTGGCTTACAGTGGTCCAATTTTTTTACTTTTGAACAGACTTTGGAGGGATTGGCCTAATCAAGAGGGTGTTGATCATTTTATTAGGCAGTTAGTTTGGATGGGTTCTACCATTCTTCTTTGGAATATTTGGAATGAAAGGAACAACTGAATTTTTAATCAAGATAGGAAGGATATTCACTATATTTGGAAAAAGACCATAGCCAACTTAGTTGAATCAATCCATCATCTCCTTAATCACCCCCAAAACTCCCACCAAATATGGGATCAAGTGATGCAAAGATTGAAGATTAAACTTTCTAAGGGAAACCATCTTAAAGGGAATGTGAGTATTAGTAAATTGGATAAGAATAGAAATTAGAAACCTCCTCCTAAAGATTTTAGAAAAGTCAATACTTATGGAGCCTCTAGAGGGAAGCCTGGAAAAGCCAGTGTGGGAGGAATTGGTAGACTTTCAGATGGCTCCCTGGTTTTTAATTTTGCTAAGAATTTGGGTATTCTTTCCAATAACCTTGCTGAGGGGTATGGTATCCTCAGAGGTCTTCAGGAGGCTACTAAGGTTGGATGGGAAAAGGTGTTAGTTGAGTCTGAATCTCAACTTATGATTAATCTCTTGAAGAATCCTTCTAAGAATAATAAGGTGGATTGGAGAATAAAAAGAATTATTAAGAAGATTCAGTTAATCCAGATGGGATTTTTGAAAGTTGATTACAATCATGTGGTCAGAGATCAAAAAAAGAGTGCTAATGCTTTAGCTAATTGGGCTTTGGACAAAGGTGATCTTACTTGTTATGGCCACCCTCCTATTTGGTGGGCTTCTCAAATTAGGGAAGCTCTTCTTTCTATCATTTCTTTGGATGGCTCCTGTTCTGAAGGTACCTAGTTTCTTCTTGTTTTTTTTTTTTTGCTTCTCTTTGGTTCATTCAGTTTTTTTAGTTCCCTAGCTCATTCTATTCTTTATTTTGTTTCCTCTATTGATTCTTGCCTTAATAGTCTTCTAGTCTAGATAGGTCTTTGTTTTGTTCATTTTTTATTTCTTTTTTCCTTTTTGTTTTTTTTGTTTAGTTTTTTAAGGTGGGTGGGTTTTTTTTTTATTTTGTTTTGTTTTTGTGTTCTTTGTGTTGTTTTTTGTTGTTCTTGTGTTTTTGTTGTTTTGTTTTTTTTTATGTTTTTTGTTATTGTTCTTGTGTTTTTTTTCGTTCTTGTTCTTGGGTTTCTCTTTGTTTGTGTTATTTCGTGTTTTTATGGGTGAGTGTTTTCTATATTTTTTGTTTTTTTTATTTTCTGTTGTTGGTTGTTTTTTATTTTTATTTTTGTTTTATTTTTTAATTTTTTAGGTTTTGGTTGTGTTATTTTTCTTGTTTTTTTTTGGGTTATGTATTTGTAGTGTTCTGTTGTTTTTGTCTTGTTTGTGTTTTGTTATGTGTTTCTTGTGTTTTTCTATGTGGTTTGTGTTGTGGTTTATTTTATCTTATTATGCGTGTTTGGTTGTGCTTTTGTTTTTGACACACTCAAGGAGCATGTTTTATTTTATTATTTTTGTTGTTATTTGCTTATTTTTAATTGGGTTTGTGTGTTTGTTTGCTCCTTGAGTGTGTCAAAGGTGGTAGGCCAGGTCCGAGTCCTAGGCATTTTTTGCGGAATGGATACCCCTGCCTCCTTGGGTCTTACCCGAAAGTGGCATCCCTTTTGGGATGTTTTCCACAAAAAAAAAAAAAATGCATGCAGTAGACAACCAATTTTTACAAGCCACATAGAGTGAAGGAAAAATCAACAAGCACTTTTAGTTTATAGTATAAAAAGAGATAGGAGATCATATTACCATGAAAATGAGGCCAAGGGTTGAAGAGAACCAAAAATAAAATTCATGGTATATACCAGATTATAGAAGCTAAAGTAGAAAAAAATGATATGGTCTAGAACTTGACCAAGACTGTTTTAAGGGTAAACTACTAAAAGGGGTTGGTTGCACCAATACCCAATATATGGAAGGAGTCAAGGAAGATACCCCAAAAATAAATGTTAGGGTTACCCTTTGTTGTAAACAAGCCTAGAAAAATATGATCCATAACTTGAGGGCATTAGGTTCTCCTTCAACAAGAGGAATGAGTGAGCTGAGGTTTAGCGGGTGCGGCGGGAGTGAGGGTTTGAATTTTCTAGGCAGGAATCTCAGCCAAGGTGGTAGAGGTAGAGCAGATATGGAAGGTGCAGGTGGAAATATCGAGCATGGATCAAGCAAGGATACAGAGGAAGGTGGTCAGGCTACAACATATTTGGAGGCGGGCATCACACAGGGGCCCGACCCTCCTCAAAAAGACCCCAAAAAAAATATACGAAGGACAATGCGGGGCCCAAGAAGTGGATGTCTTTTGCTAAGACTCTTAGAGGAAAAATAAAGGAGGTTCTCTCTCTTTCACCCCTAGTTCCAGTAAATAATAAAATTTTAGCCCCGACAAGTTCCATGAGCCCTTTTATTTTAATGGAAGAATTCTCCCTGGTAGGCAAGTTTTTGGGAGGTAGGCCGGACATGGAGACTATCAGGGCTTGGATGACGGGTAAATGGTGACTGGTAGGAAGCTTGGAGTTGGTAGCTCTAACTCGAGGGTTCTTCATTATCCGTTTTAACAATATGGAGGATGCTAACCGTATTTTAACAGGAGGTCCTTGGTTTCTAGGCAAAAGGAGCCTTTTTCTCAGATGATGGGGTGAATATTTTGACCCTAAAAAGCAAAATATTAACATTTTCCCTATTTGGGTTTGTCTCCTAAGTCTACCTGCCTAGTTATTCAATGAATATTGGCTACAGGGCATAGCCAGAACTATAGGGGACCTGATCTCCATTGACCATGCGACCTTGGCCAGGACAAGGATGACTCATGCATGAATCTATGAAAATGCTAATTTGCATAATGAATTGCCAAGGTTTGTGGAGCTAGAGTATGGAGAATACTATAGAAAACAACCGATAGAATATGAGAACAGACCGACATTCTATGCAGAATGTAAAAATCAAGGACATCTATGCAATCAGTGCCCTAACCTAGGAATGAATAGAAAAAAGCTGAAGCAAGGAATGCTAGACAGAGGAAATTTGAGGAGTTTCCCTAGCAGAGGTGATTTCAATCAGGAAAACTATGTCTACCAAAAAAAGAAAAGAGAGGGTGCAGGGTCCTAGCAAGACAAAGAAAAACAACAGGTTGTTGGCAACCAAAATACTTAGGTAAGTTCCAATCCTCTAGTTTCAAATAAATTTTCAATTCTATCCAATATGGGAGTGGGAGGATTATCAGAAGACATGGAATCCCAACACCTTCAGGCTAACCTTTATAACTCTCTTGAATCTCCATCCAAGTGAGGATCCTCACACCCTAATGCTGAAATTACTGTAAGCCCCATGGGCATCACAAATCCAAACCCTAATGCACAATCTATAGAATCCACATCCAATTCAGGATCCTTAAACCCAAATACTGGAAATACTTCAAGCCCAATGGGCATCCCAAAGCCAAACCCTAATGCTGAAGAACTTAGGAAGAAAGTTGAGGCATTGGAAAATAAAAAATCTCATCTCCCTAACATCATCACTAGGAGCCAAGTGAATCCTACTGAGGGGATGTCCCACAGACCAGGGGAATACAGGAAAAAAGGAGAATATTTGGATGTAGGGGTGGAGATATGTGAAACTCTTCAGACTAAGGAATATGGTAGTCCGGTTCTGCAACAAATTACCTCCCCTCAGTTTAGTCCTAAACAAACCAGGAGCACTGTGAAGTCTCCTATAGATTTTGGTAGTGAAAAAAGAAGAGGGAGAATATCAAATGTTGAGCATCAAAAAATTAAAACTGATAATGATATTGCCAATGGAAAACAAAGACCTTGTTTCAATAGGTTATTTCGGGTTCTGAAGACAACAAATTAGGAAAACACCCTCAAGGGAGGGGGAGAAGAAGAAATCCCAAACAATCTAAATGAAGTTCCTCTCATGGAACATGAGAGGCCTCAATGGACGAACCAAACACAGGGAAGTTTATGCAATAAGAAATCAAGTGAATCCAACTATTATCATGTTGCAAGAAACAAAAACTGATGAGATTCAATAAAAAAAATAGCAAAAAAAATCTGGAATCAAGGGGAGATGGTTTGCAAATCAACCAAAGGAGCATTTGGAGGCCTTATGACTTTGTGGGATCCTCGAATAGTAGAAGGCACCATTATTCAGAAATATGACAGGGTTCTTAGTGTTTTATTTAAGGAAATAAACAACAACAGGTCATGGATACTTTCAAATATTTATACCTCGACTTCAATTCAAGGGAGAGCTCTACTATGGGAGTACTTAGGCAATCTGAGTGAAATCTTCCATAATGTCCCCTAGATTTTGGCTGGGGATTTTAACACTCCTCTTTACCCTTCAGACAAAAAGGGTGGAAATGGACCACCTATCAGGAGCATGGATGAGTTCAATGACTTTGTGAACTCCAACATGTTGATGGATGTAAAACTTAGAGGAGAAAATTATACCTGGAGCAATTGGTGGATAGGGTGTCATCTCATTCAAGAAAGGTTTGATAGGTTTTTTCTATCAAAGGAGGCTACAACTTTGTTCGGTGATTCTACCCTGCAAGCCCTTCCTAAAATTGCCTCTGATCATAATCCCATTTTTTGGAGATCCCTAACTCTATGTCCTTCAAGAAACCTTTTATATTTCAATCTATGTGGATCAAACATTCCAATTTTAGAGATAACTTAAGTTAGTGGTGGCAGTAGCCTGTTAGGGGTAGTGCAACTTTTAAACTTGTTTGGAAAATTAAAGTTTGTTAAGGAAAAGATTCAAACTTGGAACAAAGAGGTCTTTGGGAACCTCTTTGAAAATAAAAAATAGGTTGTTGAAAGTTTGAAGATAATTGATCAGAGGATCCAACATGGTGATGCTGATGAAACTACTTGGTAGGAGGAACGAACAAAACTAGCAGAGTTTCATAACATTTTTTCCTATGAGGAAATATATTGGAGGCAAAAATCAAGGGATATTTGGTTGAAATATGGAGATTCAAATTCCAAGTTTTTTCACGTCACCATGCTTAGAAACAGAAGCAATAACAAGATAATTTTTTTTTAAAAAGCAGATGGTTCTATTACTCAAGACTTAACAGAAATCAGAAAGGAGGCAGTAACTTATTTCAATTCTATCCTTGGTCAGGAATCATAGTGTAATGAGGAGGCCAAAGATATTCTCTTGCAATCCATTCCTAGCATAATAAATGAGGATATAAACCTTAAGCTTCTATCTCCATTTTCTGATGAGGAAATTAAGGAAGCCTTGTTTAGCATGGAGCCAGACAAAGCCCCGGGACCCGACGGCTTTCCCCATCGTTTCTATCAAGATTTTTGGGACATCGTAAGTGAGGATGTAATTTTTGATGTCAGAGAATTCCAAGCAAGCAATCATATCCCAAAAGGTATCAAATCTACTTTTATTTCTCTAATTCCTAAGAAGCAAACCCCTGAATCTATGGCTGACTTTAGGCCAATTAGTCTGTGCAATGTTTCTTACAAGATCCTAACTAAAGCCATTGCAAATAGAATGAGAGATATTCTACCCCACATCATAGATCCATGCCATGGAAGCTCTGTCTAGGGAAGGTCAATCTTGGATGGATTTATCACAGTTCATGAAGCTTTGCACTCTGCTCATAAGACTGAGTCTATTTTTGCCCTCAAGCTTGATATGAACAAAGCATTTGACAGGCTAAATTAGGACTTTCTGATTGTTGTCCTCCTTAAGTTTGGTTTTCACCACCAATGGGTTAATTTGATCAAAGAATGTATTTCTAAAGAATGGTTATTGATTATAGTTAATGGAACAACTACTGGTTACTTTCAAATTCATAGAGGAATTTGGTAGGGGAACCCTATTAGCACCATGTTATTCATCATTGTGGTAGAAGCTTTAGGTAGAACCATAAAAAATGCTTGTATTTCAAGGCTAATATTAGGAATCAAGGCAACATATCTCACTAGGGATATTTCTCATCAACAATTCATTTATTATACCCTTATATTGACTAAGGCATCAGTGGTTGCGGCCAAAATAATTAAATACATCCTACAACTCTACGAGGACACTGCTAGTCAAAAAGTTAATTTCAGTAAAAGCAAGTTATATTTCTTGAACACCCCCATTCAGAGGCAAGGAATAATTACAAAAATTTTAGGGTGTGATATAGCAAACCTCCCCACTTCATATCTTGGTCTCCCTCTTTTCATTGGTTCTCCAAGAGAGTCAATGTGGGACAGGGTTATTGAAAGAATTCAAAAAAACATGCTGGATGGAAAGGTCATATTCTATCTCAAGCAGGAAAGATGACCCTCACTAAGGCCTCTCTTTAGCTCATTCCAGTCTATTTCCTCTCCATTTTCAAATCCCCTATGAAGGTTTTCCAAAAAATTGAGAAACTCCAAAAAGCATTTTTATGGACTAGATCAGAGGAGAAAAAAAGGGTAGGATGGACCAAAGTGTGCAGACCCAGGAAAAATGGGGGCATAGGTCTGAGGAGAATTGCTCATATAAATTTAGATTTACTAGCTAAGCAGGCGTGGCATCTCATTTCTGGTGAAGAAAATGAATGGACAGCTATAATCAAACAAAAGTATCTTCAAAATATGGAATTTCTATGTGACTCAGTTCCAATCAGAGGTTCTGCTTTTTGGAAAGCAATTCTTAATTGTAAGGAAATCATCAAAAAATGTTTAAGATGGGTTTTAGGCAATGGTGAGAGGATAAATTGTTGGAATTATAGGTGGGCTAAGGATGAACCATTGATGCAATATCCTAACTTATCCCGAATTAGAGATATCATAGAAGAACTCATTGGCAGAAAAGTCTTCGATTATATGGTTGAGGATAGAGGTAGAATGAAGTGGAAACAAATAAGAATTTAGGGATTTCAAATGGAATCAAATGATCTTTGTAACATTCTCGGGCAACATTTATCCCCATGAGACCCAAGGAAGATCAAGTGACCTGGGATCCTATAGAAAACGGGCAGTTCACTGTTAAATCAGCTTACAAGCTTCTGCTTGATGACGAGGATTTTTTCCTCCAAAAGGACTTAGTTTAGATAAAAAATTTAATTCCAAAATTGTAGTCTTTTCATTGCTGGTTATCCAAGGAAGAATTCTAACCATTGATAGTATGATGCGTAAAGGTATTTGTATCACTAATCGTTGTTATCTATGCAGGGCTAATTGGGATACCATTTATCACATTTTCCTTGAGTGCCCTTTTTCCTTGACTATCCTAAGTGGGGTTTTTCAGGCCTTCAATATTTCATGGGTTAAACCAGCCATTGTACTTGATTTTTTCATCCAGTGGCCTTACCCCTTTTCAAGCCAAAGAATTAGATACATGTGGAAAATTTGTCTCAATCACTATCTTTGGCAAGTGTGGTTAGAAAGGAACCATAGAGTCTTTAATGAGTCTATCCATGATCATCAAACTATCATTGCTAGGATCCTATCCTTTACCAACGAGAATGTGAACCTTATCCATTTTGATAGCTATAAACCTCATCTATAGGAGACCATGATTGCTCAATATTTAAGCTTAACCTTGTTATATGAGTCTGTGCCTAGGGTAGTCAACCCTAGAGCCAATGTTAAGTGGTCTCCACCTCCTATGGGTTGGTTTAAGCTTAATTTTGATGGAGCAGCTAAGGACAATCTTGGCAGAGCAGGCGCTGGTGGCATTGTGCGAGATCATAATGGGAATATGATGCTTGTGTTTTCTAAATATTTGGGAACAAGGACGAACAACGAAGCTGAAGCTAGAGCTATGTGGAGAGGCCTTCAAATGACTCAAGACTTAGAAGGCAATTTTATCATAGAAAGAGACTCTATGCATTTTATAAATCTCCTCAATAATTGGAAAACACCTCCTTGGAGGATTAAAAAAATTGTTGAAGAGGCTAGGATCCTTTTCTAGGGAAGACAGGACAAAAAATCCCAACATGTCTTTCGAGAAGCTAACAAAATTGCTAATAAGCTGGCCAATTTGGGTGTTGATGGTGACAGAATTTTCAAATAGTAACATGGTGTCCCAAGTGAAGTAGAGGAGATTATTCAACAAGAATGCCAAGAATGATAGTCGAATTTACCAACAGGGAAGGCACTATAAGTTCAAAGGCTAGGAGTATTCTCGTATATTTTTTGAATTGGACTCACAATAAAAATTATCTGAGTTGTCAGTCTTCATGGATGTTGCTTGGAAATACCACAAAGACTAATGGGGACAATCACATGTCATATAACATGGCTCCTAGTCATCTTAGTAATTTGAGGTTGGTTGATAATCACAAGGAAGGAAAGAAACGACAATATAAGACTTCGAACCAAAGCCACGTGGACCACAAAATAGACACCGCAATAAATCTAGCCAGCAGGTTCACTTCTCCAAGGCTGATTGACCAAGATAGTATGTGGTACCAAAGCATGTCATATACGGAAGAAAGCAATTACCAAAGAATTATTAAGAGTAACTGTCAATACAAAGCTTGTGGGAGTTTTTTTCAGTACTCTACTATGTGTGTCTACAAATTTTTGTTTCTCCATTGTCTCAAGGAAGGGATCCGTGTCTATTTATTTTTTGTAATTATGATGCATGTGTATTTTCTTGGGGTATACCCAAAATCTTGTATGGGAAGTTTCTTTTTTATATCAGGCTATGTGCCTTACCATATGTAATGGCTTTGGCGGCATGTAGATTTTACATATATAGGATCCTTAGTAAGGATATGTTCATCAACAACCCTGGGATGATTTTTATAAAAGGTTTTGGGTCAACTTGTAAAACCCGGTATTAATGCTATAGTATCTTATCTACCAAAAAAAATAACTTGAGGGCACCACAAAGACCTTTGATGATGCCTATGACAAATTCTAGGAAAACTATGAGGGGGTGTTTAAAGTTGATAGATGGTTTCCCAATAGTGAAGGTGAATATGAAGGAAATTTACAACAAAATAGAAGACATGTAGAGAAGAGGGATGATATGTCAATTTATGGGGTTCAAACCGATCCTTTTAGCATTTAAACTATGGGTTTCTAAACAATGAAAAACAAAAGGTGACTTCTAAATATTTTCCTACCCAATGGTTTTTTCTTATTATTTTTGCTTCTAAAGAATATAGAAACATATATTCCAATGGTGGCCATGGTTTTGTGAAAGTTTTGTCTCTTGATAAAACATTGACATACTAAATTCAAAGCGGAGGAAGAGATGCCATCCACAATTATAGTTTGGATGAGACATTTTGGATTGCTAGTAGAATTTTAGAATCTAACAATATTTACAATAATTGGGAATACCCTAGGAACTCTTATGATAGTTTTTGATATTACATATAAATTTAAGAATGTTATTTATTCTTAGATATGTGTCTTTATATATTTTAACTAACCTCTCCAAAAAAACACTTTATAGTTTGGGGAGGAAACATGGGAGTAGGAGGTGGATTACAAGAACATACCTATCATTGTAGAATATTCCATGAATATAATAATTTAGCAAGATATTGCACACATAAGATCCTAGATCAAGAAATAGAAGAAACAAATCTTAAAGGGTTCCAAGTGACAAAAAAAATATCCAAAAGAAGTTGATGATGAAGAAACAAGTAATGGTGTTAAACAATATATTTGGCTCTCTTTCCATTGATGACCTTTTGAATTTTGAGGAGGATACAATAGAGATATAAATATTGGAGATACTATTCCATAGTGGGAGGAAGGAATCTATGCCAGAAGAGGTAAACAACACTTGTGACACCTCCATAGCCATGCAAAGCAATAAATATGAAGTAGCAAACCAACCAACAACAGACTACCAATAAAAAACAAGGGAAAAAATAAGAATAAAAGTAACACTCTATTACATGTAGGAACAAAAAAACTCAAAGCCTAGGGAATAACTCACCAAATATATAAACAATACATTGGTGATGTACACACATATGCCAATGTTGGATGTTATTATAGAATTAGGAGGGGTAAGCCAAGAGACGAGTAAGAAGATAAAAATGGACACTAATCAAAAGGTTGAATGCAAAAATAATTAATAAAATATGGAAAAATGATAAAAGCTAATACCAAAATGTATGGTCATTTCCCTTACCCACATATTTAGCCCCCAAGATTGATTAAGATCATAATCCAATAATATTAGAGGATTCAAGCAAAGTCCCTCAAAATATCATAAAATTAGAAAAATGGTATAAATAAATTGAACACAACTCATATTCCTTTAGGAGATAAAGGTGTTAGTGGAAGATATAGTGACAATTGCAATAAAAGTGTGGCCTATTGGAAGAGTGGAAGCACTCAATTTTCAAAGAGCATTGGGAGGCATTACATGCTTTTGGGACCCTAAAGAGGTAGTTATCCACCAAGTGGTGGGTAGCTGGGGTATCTTGGTAGTAGCATCATTGAGTAGGCAAACAAACCAAGTTATGCTCTACATGAATATCTATGCACCTACCTGATTGGATGAGAAACAAAGATAATGGAAAAATATAAAATATATTATTACCCAATTCTCTCAAGCATGGGCCCTGATAGGAGGATATTCCAATACCATCATGTCCTTGTAAGATAAGCTAGGGGGAAATTGTAGCTTAGATGGAAGCACAAACCTTATGAAGGAATACATAAAAAACCTCCACCCGATGGATGTTCTAGATAATGGCATGAAGACTTGGTCCAATAGGAGGTAAGGATTTGCTTGAATTCTAGAAATATTAGATAGGTACATACTATCAAATAATTTTCTAATTCATGGACATATTATTAGGGTGAAGATCCTAAAAAAAGTAGGCTTAGACCATTATCCAATCATGTTATAACTATGGAAGTACAAGTCCAAGAACTCACATTCAAATTTCAATCGATGTGGTTAAGATATAGATCTTTAAATCCTAGAATACAATAATGGTGGAAGGAAGGCAAACCTCAGCATGGAACTAAGATGTATTGATTTAAGAGGAGGTTTTAGTATAACATATCCAATTTAAAAACCTAGAATTGGGAAGAGTTTAAAGATGCCAAGAAGAAAAAGTTGGAAGTGATAGCCCAACTTAAATATTTGAATGAACAGATCTACATGGATGGCCCCATAGAGGGTTTGAGTATGGCAAAGATGAAACTTATATCCCAACTAGAGGAATGGTAAAAAAGGGAAGATCTATTATGGAAATAGAAATATAGAATACAATGCCTCTAGTAGGGGGATTGAGACACAAGAGTCTTCCAAAAATCTCTTCTAGACCACATATTACACAACTTCATATCTTCCTTGAGAATAGAAGCAGGAGATGCTATCCACACATGGGAAGGTATAAGGTATATTGAAATAAAATATTTTGTAATTCTATTCATAGTAGAACCTTTGGATATGGAAGCCCAATAGGAAATGTTATATGATATACCTGCAATAATAATAGAGGAGGATAATATAGTTTTGGCTACACCAATAACTACCAAAGATTTATAATACGTGGTTTTAAAAATATAGAAAAATAATTCTCTTAGACCGGATGGATTCCCCATCATATTCTACCAAGAATTTTGGGATATCCTATATGAGAACCTTCTAGATGTGGTTTAGGAAGCTACAAAAGCTAAAGATGTGCTAAAGGAAATAAAAAAACATATATAGCATTAATCCTAAAGGAAAAAAAATATAGAGCATATTACCAAGTTTAGACCAATGATTTTATGTAATATATTGCTTAAAATAATCACCAAGGTAATGGCAGAGAGGCTCAAACTACTTTCGCATAAGATTCTCACTAGAACAAGGTGGTTTTGTAGAAGGCAAACAAACAATGAATGAGATAGTTTTGGCTCAAGAGGTTATTCACTCCATGGAAGCACAAAATTTGCCATCCATGTTCATCTAACTAGACTTATTCAAATCAAATGATAGGATGGACTGGTATTTCCTCCTCAAAGTAATGGGTCAATTTGGATTATTTTAGGAATGTACAAATTGGATCAAGGGATGTATTTCATTAGTGTCCTATTCAAATTTGATACATGAATATCCTTCACAATCGTTCATTAAATCAAGAGGTATCAGGTAGGGAGATCCTTTTTCCCCATATTTATTCAATATTTAGGCTAAATATTTGGGAAGGACATTGGCCACATATAGGAAAAGCCAAACATTTACATGAATCACTATTGCAAATGGATCCAAACCAATCACTCACCTCTAGTTTATTGATTAATTTACTCTATTAAGGAAAGTAATAGTGAAGTAATCCTCAATAATTATACATACTATAAGTTGTTTCTAAATGGCTACGAGGCAACAAATCAATAAGGAAAATTCCAAAATAATTTTTTTCCACTGCTCACCTAGATAGGAGATCATGGTTCTTGAAAAACTATTATACTAGAAGACCTCTATCCCCATCACCTACTCAAGCATTTTTCTTAAAATAGAGAGACATAAGGAGGAGGATTGAGCCTGGATAGTGGATATAATAAAAAATAAAATAGATAATGGACTAATTAATGGCTATCATCAAGGGGAAGAATAACCCTAGTTAAATCAATCCTTCAATCTACACCTATTTATGTCTCCGTAGTTTTGGATATTACCAAAGAATTATTGAGTGATTTGAATAAAATAAATTATTGATTCATTTGGAGGAGTAATAAGGAGTAAAGGTTATGGGTGCTAGTGTAGTACAAAACCTTATGCCTTCACAAAAATGAAGGGGGGATACAAATTAGATTGAAAATCAATAACAATAAGGAACTAGCAACTAAGTTAAATTTGAGGATGTTGAACAACCCCAATGTGCTATGGGTAAAAAATATAAGAGCTAAATATGCAATAAATAAAATTATGGTAGACATTATTTACCACCAATTCCCCGGTAGAGGATACCCATATTAGTAGTTTTGAAGATAGAAGAGTATATGATAAAGAAGGAGCTCTTTTGGATAAATAATAATGGTCAACATGTAAAATTTTGTATGAAATCTTGGTATGAGCATCAACCTTTGGTGTTTCAATTTCTAGATTGCAGACCTATCATGGAGTAGCTACATAGAGTAAATTGGATAAAGGTAGTAAAATACTCTATGTACCAAATCAAAAATTCAAAATTTGGGAGAAATTGGGTCTCCATAGTGGAATGACCAATTCAAATCCCAAAGAGGTAGAATATGGATATCCAATAAAATATACAAATGAGATCACTTTCAGGGTCTCAAGTGGAGTATTCCCTTGGATGAGGTAACACAACTTAGGGGGACTATACAATAGCATGTGGCTATGTATTTCTATGCAACAATACTCCTAGACCACTTTGAGACTTATTCAAAGAAATATGGGCATAGAAGTTATTACCTAAGGTGAGATTCTTCATTTGGCTTCTTCTACATAAAAGGATTCTAACAAGGGAATAACTTATGAAAAGAGGCTACCATGGTCCTTTTAGGTGTGATATGTGTGGGGAGAACCTCAAAATTCTCTACCACTTATTTATTGAGTGTCCTATAGCCTCAAAGCTATGGAAGATGATGTATATATTACTTGGTATTAATTGGTATGGATTTACCATCTTAGAGCATAAGTGGAGGGAATGGACTACACAGGATGGAGTAGACTACTGTATAAGGCAAATAGTATGGGTAGGAACTACTCTCCTACTTTGGAACATATGGAAGGAAAGGAAAAACTACATCTTCAAAAAAGAGTCTATGGACATCCACCATATTTGGAAAAATACCATAACCAACATAGCAGAGTCAGAACAATATATGCTAAAGTATCCTAAAGAACCCCACCAACGATTAGAACAGTTCATGACTAGACTAAAAATTACTCCTAAGGATGATAATTAACAAATGGTAATCATAGGGCCTCCAAAAATAGTTAGAAAGAAAACATGGTAGCCTTCCTTAGAGGATTGGAGAAAAGTTAACATGGATGGATCATCATGAGGGAATCCATGAAGAGCTAGTGTGATATGGCTAGGAAGATAATCAAATGGGACCCTAGTTTTTACCTTTGTAGATAATATTGGTATTAACCTAGCAGAGGATTTTGGAATCCTTACAGGGATCCAAGAGGTAGTTAAGGTAGGATGGAAGAAGGTGTATATAGAATTTGACTCACAAGTCATGATAAACCATCTAAATAATCCAAGAGAGAATAGGAAGCTTGACATGAGACTAATAATAATTATAGAGAAGATTCAAATGGTGCATACAAGTTTATTGTCTATGAAATACAATCACATACCTAGAGAAAAAAATATAGTTGCAAATGCAATGGTCAACTGGGCTCTAGAAAAAGGCAACCTCACTTGTTATGGCTACCCCCCTAGATGGTGGGTAATATGGACTAGGAAAAATCTTCTTTCTATCCTATTTCTTGATGGTAGGAACAATAGATGAATTTAATTTTGTGATTCATTGTAGTGGGTTGTTTCTATTACACATGGGTTACTATAGTATATTAGTTGATAGAGAATGTAGTACTACATCATTTGTTAAATCCTATATCAAAAGCCTATTTACAATGAAAGACAAACAATGCACTTCTTATATTTGAATACCTAAATATAAAATATTTTTTACCAAAAAAAGTTGAAATATTAAAAGTAAAATGATTATCCCTTCATTTATGGCTAACTCACTATTTTATTATGTTTTTATTTTTGATGATTATCCACTTTGTGAAAATTAATATTTATATATTATATAGTAACAACCTTTTAACAAACAAAAAAATTAATATAATAAATAATAAAAAATTTATGGAATTAAAAAAATGAGTGCAAGTAAGGAGTGAATGCAAGTTAGGAGCAAGCTTTGCCTTTAAAGTTCCTACTTCATATTTTTGAAGAATATCATATAATAAAGGATATACATGAGAAACTGATGGTTGACAAGGGAAAAAATATCATTTTAAGAATCCTTACATGGAAGTAAGAATTCTAGTTGTAAGAAGTAATATTTCCTCAGTAAAAAGAAAAATTAAGAATGAATCTATAGCAATCCCTATCTAGGTGGAAAAAGACATGTTGGAAGTGCTTATTAAATATTATATGATTGAGCATAATAGAGGTTCTTAAAATTGGAAGAGTAATATACAAGTTCAAGGGATACTATCTAGGTTTTGATGTTTCCAAGGGTGGCTAAAATGAAAGTAGAGACTTAGTTCATATTATTCAATGAATTTTATATAGAAGAGTTTTTTATTGTAACCTTATATAGTTTAAAAATTATAGATGAAACAATAGATTATGGCCCATGGTTTATAAGGAGATATGACTTGTATTCAAGGCCATGCAATGAGGATTTTCTATAGAGATTAAAAATATGAAAATACTTTCAATATAGATTAGGTTTTTTGGGCTACTATATCAAAAAATTAATAATGGTATTGTAAAGAATATTGATAATACTATAGGGTATTTCATTCACAAAGAACAAACTATTAGGAGTGACAACATGCTTGTTATACCCTAATATGTTTAGCCATGTATATTTCAAAACCTTTTCCAAAATATATTAAGATTAAATCTAATTCAAGAGAATGATATCAATAAGTGGATTATGTAAACAATGTATTTCAGTGTCACAAATTTGATACATTAGATACATGGAAAAGGATTACAAATTAAAATTATTGACAAAAGTTTGGTCATGAGACAAACTCAAATATGAAGGGGATCATATTGTAACATAAGATAAAATAGACCAAGGATTTTTTGAGTCCCAAAAATATTGTAAAGAAAGGTAAAATAAATCTCATCTAACTCATTAAAAAGTGAAGGCCACCATGGTCTGTTTAGAACAAAGTCTTCAAGAAAGTGAGAAAAATATATTGGATGGGGAAATGCAATATGTAAAGTTAAAATATAGAAGGAATTCAAGTTGCAATTAGAAATATGTAGAATCAATTTTTAAAGCAAAGAAGTAAGAAGATATTAAGATTTACCTAGGTACATTTTTTAAAGGTTATCTCTTGCACTGCATGAATTTTAGGGAATCAAAGTAGAGAAAGTAGTATGGAAAATATGCACTGTACTTTAGGATTCTAGGGTATCATGAGAAAGTAAGTACTATAGATATTACCCCTCACACTCTTGACATTTTTAAGGTAACATAAAACACCAGGTATTTGTAATGTTATATATATATATATATATAAAGTGAAAAACCCCTTGTGGAGCCGCCTTGGTCTGAGAGACCACAAACAGGGGGTTCTACACCGTCAAAGTCACCCGGGAGTCGCACCCAACCCTGCCCGCACCAACATTATCAATTGGATTTTGGATACCCAATATAGTTTTTTGGTAGGGTGGATATTTGAACACTGGGACCTCCCTTGGAGGATTGCCTTCTCCTCTCCAACTCACCTACAACACCTGGGTTGTAATGTTATATATTGAACTTTAGGCTATCTAGAGTAATACAATTCTATAGATGATAAGTTAAATTATGAACAATATAAAAAAATGTGTTGAAATATTTAATCTATCCTTATTGAACAACCAAATTTTGTCTAATATAATATATTTTACAAGCTTATGAGCCAACATTGTATAGTGTAACATGGAGTTTATTGTTTAAGCCTATGGATCAATATAGTTAACATAATAAATTTAACCTTGTTGGAGAATATTACATTATTTGGTACATGCCAATGTACCACCTTGGTAAATTATTATATTAGGTATGTGTATTAGATTACAGTATGAGTTAATATTTCATGTAATATAATAATATGCAGGAAATGCACAAGTGTCATGTAATTATGTGTGCACATGTTATGTATGTAAATGTGCACAAATATCCAATATGTAAGTGTGCACGTGTCCTTATATTAGAAAGTGTTATGTGAAGAGTCAAGTACAAGTATGCATCTAAGATAGTGTCTTCTGTATGCAAGTGTCAAGTATGGAATCCAAGTGTCATAAGACTTGGCATATGGAAAGGAAGAGTCATGGTAACCAAGAGTAATCCTAGAATGGCTATATATTACTCCATATATTATCTACAAAAAATAGAGATATGGCCTATATTGTATGATATTTTTATGATATATTTGTAACTAAAAGAGGAGTAATACATGTTTACATACATTTGAGAAATTAGTAGTATAAGTTATCTTATTGTGCATATTTTACTCATTATTGAATGATATTACAAATTAGTTATTTCATATATCTTTGTTATATTATCTTATTATATTATTATATTGCAACTTTATTATATTTGATCATGTGATTATATTCTTGTGAGTTTTGTATTTGATGTAAGGCTTAAAAATCTATCAGTGTTATCAGATCTACAACAAGATTACTTGCATATGATTTGAAATTTGCAAAAGGCTAGAGTCTTTCCATAGTTGCAAGAACAACTAGTGAAGACTAGGACTCAACAATAGAATTTGTAGAAGGCTAGAGTCTTTCCACAAGGTTGAAGAATAACCTGTGAAGACTAGGACTCAACAAGGATATTTCCACAAGGTTGAAGGATAACCTATGAAGACTAGGATCCCTATTTGGGTGAATCAACTTGAATACAATTGACTATTCAAGGCATAGCCAACCCTAACATTAAAAGAAGGTTCCAGGGATAGAAATCCCTTGATATAAATATTATATTCTTACGTAATGCTAAAAAAGGTTGTCTAAAATTTTACTGCAATGCAAATTGACCTTTAGAAGTTGAGAAGCTTCCTACAATTGATATATAAGACTTTCATATTCTATTGCTTGAAGACTGAGAGATTTCTTCATGTAGAGATTGATTTGAAGTTGTAGTAAAAGAAGAGACATTGAAGATAGAAGGTGACCCACCGGAAGATGTGTCATAGAATATTAAATATAGAAATAGGAGACTTGAAAAAAAGAGTTCCCATAGTCGAAAGAAAGAGGAGACTTGAGAAAAAGAGGTCCCATAGATGACAAATATAGGATACGTGAGAGAAGTGGTCCCATAGAAAAATAGAGATAGGAGACCTAATAAAAGTGGTCCCATAGCTAAAAAATATAGGAGACTTGAGGAAACATGGTCCCATATAAGTTAGATATAAAAAGGAGACCCGAGAGAAGAGATCCTAAAATTAGCATAGGAGACCCGAGAGAAGAGGTCCCAAAATTTTCATAGGAGACCCAAGAAAGAGGTCCCATATAAGCCATAGAAGTCAGAAGAAGAGACTCGAGCAAAGAGGTCTTATTGACAATTAAATATTGAAGAGTGGCCATTAATCAAGTTTTGAAGAAGACTGAAGATAGAGAGAGAAGAGCTCCAAAAAAAGGATCTTACATCAAGTTTAGGACAATCACTACCATTTGAAGATAGGCCCTTAATGTTAGCGTAGTTATGCTATTATTACATTATTTGTCTTGTTATATGCATTTGTTATTTCGTTGTAACAATATGCTATTGTAGCTGGTTGGTTTGGCAACCTCCGGCAATTCTTGTTTTGCAGTCTTATTTAAACTGCATAGTTTTCAATAAGCAAATTGATTCGTTTCCTAACATGGCATCAGAGCCAGACTGCTACGGAATTTTTTTTTGCAGTGAAAGGGTGAGAAGCTGAGGCTGGAGGAGGACGCAGTTTTTTTTTTTTTTCTGCTGTGCTGGGGAGGAAATTTTTTTTTTCACGCCGCGCACAATCGCGCGACGTTCTGTGCAGGTGTTTTAATTAAAAAAAAAAAAAATGCTGCGCGAGTTGCAGCGATTTATACCTGCAGCAGAAAGAAAAAAAAATATATTTTTTGTCGCGCGCAGACGCGTGACAGTCGTCGCGCATCCATGCACGACTGTGGGAGGGGAGGCCCTCCATCCGCGACGCGGATGTGCTGGACGCAGTGCAGCGCTGCACTCCACGCGCGCGCGTCCTCACCCCCCCCGCTGACGCAGCGCTACGTGGACGTAGCACGCGTCCCCTCCCTCCCCCCCCCACTGCATGGATGCAGCGCGCATCCCCTCACCCCCTGGCTGATGCAGCGCTGCCAATGCAGCGTGCGTCCCCCCCGCTGACGTGTAGACGCAGCGCGGAACGCACGCAGCTCCCCCCGCCACCCCCCGAGAATTTAAAAAAAAAAAAAAAAAAAAAAGAGCGACGGTGGCGCGCGACGGAGCAGCAGTTGGAGGCCGCTGCAGAGGAGGAGGAACAACCAGGGGTTGAAAAAGGAGGATCTCCCTGATCCTTTCGGATCAGCCCGCTGGCTCACGTGGTCGTGAGCCGTGCGGTAAGGCTCTGGGAGCCTGCAGGTCGAGGGTTCGAGGGTAAGATTTTTTTCAAAGTTTTTTTTTAATTATTATTTTTTAGTTAAAATTTTTTAATTTTAATTTATTTTTTATAGTTTTAAAACTTTATAAATTAAAATTTAATTTTAATTTATTTTTTCATAAGTTTTTAAAACTATATAAATTAAAATTATTTATTTTTTTTGAAAAAAATGAAAAATATGTTATATTTATAGAAGCTGTATTACAAGGTAAAATGAGCTGGATAGGCATCAAGGGAGAAAGAAAATCCTCCTCCAATCCCTCCTAGCTCAAAAATTACCCATAAAACATTACCTTACATAATGCAGATATCCATACCCTCAGCACTACCATAGCTGAATTCCAGTTTATCCAATTTATCTGAATTCCGTAAACTATCCATTTATCTTCATGTTGTGTTGCTCTGTGGCCTAACTGTGATAGATTCATTAGACTCACTGTCTACTCTTCTTGTTCTACTATCTGCTTGTATCACCTCCTGCATCCCTTGGATTCTTTGGCACAAGCTTATCTGATTTTCCATCTGAGAGTCCACATATTGCCCTTTCTCCAGAATCTTTTCCCCATTTTGCTAAATAGTACTGCCACCCTATTTCCCTCTCGCTTTATATGTGTAATAAAAACATCTTGAAAAACTTGCCGGATCTTACGGATTGCTTCCACCTTCCTTCTCTCTCCAATTCCTAGCACATGAAAGGGCCTTATCGGATCCAATATTCCAGCCCATACACGAGAGTCTATCTCTATCCACAACTTATGTAGCTGTAGATTTACAAATATCCTTGATGTTGACAAGATCGCTTGTCCTTTCGCTTCATTATTTGTTGCCTCCCCCATGCCTTCTGCTCTCCAATACACTTGTTCTCCTTTCCAATTTCACATGATAATACCAAAACCAGACTTTCCCGGGATTTTTAGTAGAAGCCCCATCTGTGTTTGCCTTCACCCACTCTTTAGGAGGTGGCCTCCACTCTATGTTATTCAAGGGGATCTCACTGTGTACCCATCCTTAAGTTGTTTCTCTGTTACAGTTATTCCAAGGCTCTGTAGAATAATCACTTCCTCCATTTTTATATTTGTTTCCTCCTGTAATCTGATAAATAGTGTTTATGTTACCTTGCTCATAATACTCTCCCATACTTGCTCCCTTGTTCTGTGCTCTGATCTAAATATGCGTGCATTTCGTTCTAGCCATAACTGCCACCATATGAAGCTAGGTCCTAGTTTCCATGCAATTTTCATTGTTTTAGTCTTAAAGCTACACTGTTTCCATTTCTCATAAAAGCTTTCCTGGCTCTCAAAAACTTCCCAATGTTGTCTCATTTGTCTCCACCAATTGATCCATATGTCTTTAGCAAAAGAACACCCAAAAAAGAGGTGATTCAAGGTCTCCTCTGCCTTTCCACACAAAACACATTTAGAGGGCCCAAAGAAACCTCTTTTTATCAAATTATCAAAAGTCAAGCACTTTTTGTGGTTAATCAACCATGAGAAAATGTTAATTTTTGGCCATCCTTCCTTTTGCCAGACAAATGTCCATGGAAAGGGTGATGGGGTAATCTCGTATCCACAAACTACCTTGTATCCCTCCTTTGCCTTATAAATTCCCAACTTACTTCCTCCCCATCCAAGTATATCCCTCTTAGAACCATCCTGAATTGGGTGTCTTTGAAGATATCTCCACGGTTTTCCATTAGTTCCTCTGTACCCCTCACTTGGCCATTCTTGGGGATGTTTCCACTTGTAATAAATCTGGCACATGTTGATTCCATGATTTCATATAGTAAGAGGCTTTCCACCACACTGCTTTTTGGAGCTCTGATTTCTAGCTCTCCATCTCTGGGAATGTCTGAATAATTGGTTGTGATTGATTCCATGAATCCTCCCAAAATAAAGCATCCTTTCCATCCCCTAGCTGCCAATATAGGTATGGCTTTATTAACTCTTGGCCTACTAACATTGTCCTCCATATGGTAGATCCCTCTCCTTCCACTTTGTATCTTGGAATGTTTTTCTCATCCACTCCTGGGTAATATTTAGCTTGTAAGAGTCTACTCCATAAACCCCCAATGGTTGTAATCCATCTCCAATATAGCTTCCCAACTAGTACCTTGCTTGCTATGGAATGTTGATCTTATCCCCAATCCTCCTTGTTTTTTTGGTTGGCATATCTTCTCCCAACCCACTAGTGCTATTTTTGTTCTTCCCTTGCACCTTACCACAAAAACTTTCTTGTGTGTTTGTCAATATCTTTTAGAATTCTCTTTGGAGCACGAAGTACAGAAAATTTATAAAGCTGGAAGAGCTTGTAGCACGGCTTTAATCATTGTCAGCCTTCCTCCTAAGCTTAGCCATTTATGAGTCCAGTTGCTCAGCTTAGCTTGAAGTCTATCCATCAACCCTTTCCACTCTTTACTTTTTGTTTTCTTTGCAGATAAAGGTACTCCTAAATATTGTATGGGTAAAGGAGTTTCCATGAATTTCAACAATTGTATAATTTTATCTCTCACCCTCTTCGTTGTATTAAAAAAAACAATTTGAGATTTTTTTTCATTAAAAGTTTGCCTAGTAGCTTGAGTATACCCATCTAAAACTTCTTTTATGTTTCTTGCTACTATGAGATTGGCTTGACTAATAAGAGCAGTATCATCCACAAACTGGAGGTGATTTATCTCAATTTGAGAACTTATTTTCAAGCCCTTTAACCTCCCCTCTTGTCTCCCTTTTTTTAACAGTCTCCCGAGACCCTCTGCATAAAGGATAAAAAGGTAAGGGGAGAGAGGGTCCCCTTGCCTCAGCCCCCTTCCTGCTGTGAACATGGGAGAGGGACTGCCATTTACCAGAACTGAGAATGATGTAGTTTGTGTACAGGCTCTTACCCAATCTCTCCACCCCTCTGCAAAGCCCATTTTTTCTAAAATATTTTGCATAAAGGACCAGTCTACTCTGTCATAGGCTTTAGAAAGATCTAATTTAATAAACATACCTGGGTCCTTTTGTTTTGACATTGTGTGTATCACCTCCTGGGCCACTACTATTCCATCTAGAATTTGTACTGCCTTCAACAAAACCACCTTGCTCACTTGAAATCAGATTTGGTAAAAACTGTTTCAACCTTTATGCCATAAGCTTTGTTAATATCTTGTATACTACATTACATAGTGAAATAGGCCTATAATTATCAATTATCTCACTAGATGGGCCCTTAGGAACCAAAGTGATAAAAGTATGATTCAAGGCTTTTAACATTTGCTTACTCTGTCTGATTTCCTCCAGTGCCTCCACCACTGCTTGGCCCACAATTTCCCAAAAATTTTGATAAAATTCAATGGGGAATCCGTTTGGTCTTGGAGTCTTTCCTGTTTGCATTTTTTGTATGATCTGCGAGGTTTCTTCCAAAGAAATTTCCTCCATTAATAATTTATTGTGTTCAGGTTTGACTAATTGTGGAATTGCCTCTAGTATCTTCTCCTGCCATATTGCATTCAAATTTTCATTACTGCTAAAAAGTGTATGGAAAAACTGATTTGCTATACTTTTCATTTCACTTCCACTGGTTTTAACCTGACCCATCATATCTGTAAGACCCATAATTCTATTTTGTTGTCTCCTGGCTGTTGTTGTCTTATGGAAGAAAGCTGTATTTTGGTCCCCCTCCTTTAACCATGTGATTATGGCTCTTTGCCTCCAATAGATTTCTTCTTGTTCCTCCAAAGCTTCCTCTTTTCTAATAATTTCTGCCTCACGTTGTAACAGTTCTTATGTGATAGTTCCTTGTCTTATATCTTGAGCAATCTTCTCCTTTTGATCCTTGATTTCATTCTTTTGGATTCTAGTTATTTCCTTCTTATGTTTACTCCACTCCTTTAGTTGGGTCCTTACATATTTTAGTTGTTTGTGGAGTTTGAATTGGGCTGTCCCAAATCTTGGTTTCCACTGATTTCCACCATTCCTTTATACGGTCCCCTAGCTCCTCATCTTTCGGCCACCATAGCTCAAATTTAAAAGTTCCCACAACTTTATGATTATCTTCTTCTATGGTTAAGCTTATTGGAAAATGATCTGAAGAAAGCCTATCCATGACCCTTGCTTGATGCTTGGTATGCAAATATAATTCCTCCCCCATGAAGAAACGATCCAAGCAAGATTTGACCATCTCACCTTCCTTTCTTCGTTAGTCCAAGTCATGGAGCTATCCACAGTTGGGATATCTATTAGATTCATTTGACATGTTATTGCTGAAAAAAACCTGTCCTTTTCCTCAAGCATGGCTCTGCCTCCTTGTTGTTCCTCTATTCTAAGCTTTGCATTGAAGTCTCCTCCCACAATCCATTGGTCCTCCGGGTAGTTTTCTATGAAAGTCTGGATGGCTACCCATTGATCCCTCTGTAATCTAACTGTTTGTGCTCCATAAAAATTCACTATAGTCCAAATTTTTCCAGTTTCCCTATTTTGTAACCGGACCATCAACACCCCTCTCGTAGAGGCCCCCCCTATCTCTAGGAACAGTTGGTGATTCCACATAGTGGCCAGTCCACCTGATTTCCCTTGTGACGATTGAGTAAGGATCTCTCCTTTTTGCCATATCCTCCTATTTATTTTTTGTAAGTCTTCTCCTTGCATTTTGGTTTCCTGTAACAAAATTATATCTGGACTCATATCTATGATAATATTTTTGACTGCCTTTTGTCTAGGGTGATTGCCTAAACCCCTCACATTCCAAGTGATTAATATCATTGAGAATTAGGAGAGAAAAAATCAGCCATCGATTTTACCTTTCCGTTATGGCTCAAATCTCTTCCCTATTCCTCCATCTTTTCCTTGTTTGAATTCCTCCTGAGATTGGTTTGGTTTTTGTTTCTTCTCCACTTGATGAATTCCTAGAGTAGGGCTTTCTTTGTTCTTATTTCCTTCTTTCATCTCTATTTCCTGTGTCAAAAACATCCTCTGCTCTATTTCCCCTCCTATGGTCTCTCTTGTGGGTTGAATCTCCTCTTCCATGAGAGAGGTTGTGTCTGGTCTTGCTCCTTGCTTGTTCCCTAACACTAGATTGGAATATTGTTCCTGATCAACTATTGTGACTTGCTGAGTATCCTCCTCTAACCCTTCCATTTGAAAATCTCCTTCGGTTTCCAAGTTTCCCAGTTGTTTGAATATCTCATATCTATTGGTTGTTCTTACAACTCTTTCTCCTTGTCTCTGGGTTATTGTGCTGATTTTTTTTGTTTGGCCTTCTCATTACTTTTTGAAAACCCTCGGAATCTATTGGGCCTTTCCCTTCCTTTTGATTTCCCTTTTCTTTGAAGAGATTGACCTGCCATGTTAAAATTTTCTTTTGTCCCCTCTTGTTCGGATTGATGATCCTTAAGCTGTTGGGCACATTCTAGCTAGATGTCCGGGAGCGTGGCACACCCGACATACGAATGGAATAACCTCATAATCCAGTTGTTCGCCTAGACAAAATCCCCTATTTTTAGGTCTATCTCTGTTGGAAGAGGTTTCTTGAGGTCCATTTCTACACAAACCCTAGCAAACATTGCCGATCCTCCTAAAGCTGTTTCTCTTGATCTACCTTGATAATGCCCTAATAAGTTGCCTATTGCCTCAAGTATCTCCTCTTTCCAAAATTCAAGGGGAAGGGCAAATAATCTTACCCATATTGGTACTGCTGTCGGTTCCACCCTCGGGTCAAATCCCATCTTCCATGGCTGCAAGAATAGTCCCTTTGGTCCATGATGATATGGTCCTCCCTCAAATACTTTTTGTCGATCTGCCACCGATGTGAACTCCACAGAAAAATACCCATTTGCGAGAGTTAGAATTTCGTATTCTCCTTCCGGATGCCATTGTTTCCTTATCCATGTGTGGAGGAAGTGCACAGATGGTTTGAAACCCACAAATTTACCTATCAGGTTGTGTTTTGACTTATAAACAATATCCTCAGCTACCCAGTCCTCAGCTATTTCCAACATCGGTATTTCTTTTGCTTGTGGTAGACATCCGTTCACCCTCCCAGGCAGAGAATCCTCCTTTTGTCGCTTCCCCATGGTGTTTATGATTTTCTTTGCTTGTGTTTGACGAGTCGTTGAAACTATCTTGGGTTCCACATAGCTTATCCCGAAATGAAATTCCTTCGTTTGGAGGATTTGGTACCGAAGTACCTATGTCCCCCATTCTTGGCCGTGATCCTTACTATTGACAGCCCTCTACCTTAGCTTCTGAAACCCCAGTTTGATTCCTCAGATCTCCTCTGAAGCACCTCCAAACTTCTGAAACCCTCAAAATTATTTATTTTAACTTTAAATACATAATAATTATTAAAATGCTTTGTTAAAGAGAATTTTTTTTTAAGGGGGGATATTTTTTTCAAAAAATCAAAGGGGGAATGTGAGTAATTTTCTGAAAAAGCAATTTGGCGAATTGTAAAAGGTGCATTTTCGGCTGCGCCCGACACCTTGTGGGTTATTCTTGTGGGCATTTTTTTTTGTTGTATGTTGCATATTTGTCTTTTGCACTATAACATTAAAAATTAAAATCAAATTCACTCCCTAAGTCCCCGGAATAATTAAAACCCATCCGTGCAATTTATTGCACTGCAACATTCGGTATTTTTGATACCTCTGGCCAGCACTTACAGGTAAATCTGTCGTGATTGCGCTACTGTATCCGCCGCCTAATATAGCTGCTACAATGACGTCTGAGCTTGTTCTCTATAAATCGTCGGGGAGAGATAAGTTTGCCATTTTTTGCATTTTTTTACTCCATCCACTACCCTTAATCGCTCTTGTGTTTAGGTGTAAATCCTGACGAAGTATTCTTCATAGTGTTTAGGGGAAGTTATGCCCCACGCATGAGAAGAATATTCTATGGTAGGTGCCATCAACAAGGCGATTCCATTTCAGTACTGCTTATGTTCCACGTATCGTATGATCTCTAAAACTCACCTATAGTCTCCCTCATGTAAGGGCGGGTGATTTTTGTTGATCTTTCTAAATACCTATAGTTTCCCTCACGTAAGGGCGGGTATTTTGTACAGTATAACGGCCTAGCAAAAGGTATATCGAAAGGGGGACCAATAGGTGATATAAGGAACCTTCACTATGGCCGTTGTTGCAAAGTTGATGACTGATCCTCATCAGTTATTGAAAGGTCCAAATTATACACCATGGAAACATAAGATGAAGGCAATTCTCCAAATGGAAGATTTATGGGATATTGTTACTGGAGTAACATCTAGGCCTTCATTAGCATCAGGATCCACAACTCCTTCTGTTGATCAGATAGCTTTTGACAAGAAAGACAGTCGAGCAAAGGTGCTCATTTTGTTTGCTGTTTTAGATGAAGTGCAACCTCATATAGCTGACAAAGAAAGTGGTAAAGAGGCATGGGATGCCCTTCAAACCATCTATGAGGGAAAGAATGATTCCACCATTCTTCATCTTCAACAACAACTTCATAACCTGAGTTTGAGACAGGGTGAAACAGTTGAACTCTTTCTGTGTAGAGTGTCTGAATTGAAAGAGAGATTGAATTCTTTGGGAGATTCTGTGGACGAAAATATTATCGTTTCAATTGTGATGAGAGCTTTACCTTATTCATTTGATATGTTGATCACCTCCATCCAAGTGTCTCAACGACAAATTACCTACATCGAGTTGGTCAATCTGCTTCAACAACAGGAGGCACGCCAACTTCACAAGGATGATTCTTCCAATACAGCCCTATACACCAACGAGCGAGGGTTCTAGGAAGAAAGGTAATGGGCAAAAAGGAGGCAACTTTTAGAAAGGAGGAAATTCTCAACAAGACATGAAAGGAAAAGGAAAACAACCTCAACAGAAGAAGAGGTGGTGCAAGATCTGTGAGAAAGACAACCATGACACCAACAGGTGTTGGCATAAGAACAAGCAGAAAGGCCAAAACAAACCACAAAATAAAAACAAGCAACCCTAGGTGAATGTTGTTGTTGAAGAATCCGACTCGGATTCCGAATGGGCACACAAGGTGCTCATGACTACCACAGATTCCACACGAGAGGGATCCTATTTGGTATGTCGATTCGGAGCTAGCAAACATATGATCGGCGACGGATCGTGGTTTGAATCATTTGTGGCCAAAGAGGGCAAACCTGTCACCATTGCTGATGATAAAACCTATAGGGTTCAGGGAGAGGGTACGATTTCAGTCACTCTTCCCGATGGCAAGTGTCAGATTGACAAAGTCCTCTATGTTTCGAGATTGGCTAACAATTTGCTGTCGGTCACACAAATCCTGGATAGAAATATGGTTGTCAACTTTCATGTTGAGAATGGAAATAAGTGTTGTACTATTACCGGGGAAGGGTAAGCGGATTGCAATGACTTCATATAAGCATGGCTTATTTGCCCTAGATGCTATCTCTACTCCACATGTTGCCATGATTGTCTCTACCAAGGAGGCAACTTCCCTATGGCACAAGAGATATGGGCATCTTAGTTACGGCTACTTACTTGAGCTCGAGTAAGTATGAGATGGTAAAGGGTCTTCCTTCCCTTTCCACCACATTGCCGGTGTGCTCGAGCGCTGGCAGGAAAGCAGCATAGAGTACCATTTGAGAAGAGCTCAACAAGAGCACAAAAACCTCTGGAGTTAATTCACATCGATCTGTGCGGTCCTTTCACACCCAACAGTTGTGGAGGGAAGAGGTACTTTTAGTTATTCGTAGATGACTACTCACGAAAGATGTGGGTTTTCTTTCTCCAGCTGAAATCTGAAGCTTTCGCATTCTTCTAGCAGTTCAAGAAATCCGTTGAGAAGGAGTCAGGAGCTTCTATTAAAACCCTCCACTCAGATCGAGGGGGAGAGTTTACCTCTAATGAATTTTTTGCATTCTTAGATAAGCATGGAATCAAGAGACAGTTAAAAACTGCCTATACTCCTCAGCAAAATGGAGTTGCTGAGAGAAGGAACCGTTCTATCATGGAAATGGTTCGTTGTATGCTCATAGGAGCTACTCTTGGGCAACAATATTGGCCAGAAGCTGTCACCACTGTAGTATATCTGTTGAATAGGGCACCCAAAAAGGCCCTAAAAGGAATGACTCCACAGGAAGCATGGAGTGGTCGAAAACCCTCCATATCTCATCTACGTATTTTTGGATGTCACGCTTTCATGCACATACCAAAAGAGAAAAGGAAGAAGCTAGATAAGAAAACACTGAGATGTATTTTTATTAGTTATGATGAGCACTCTAAAGGATATCATTTGATAGATCCTTTGACCAAGAAAATTCATGTCAGCAGAGATGTTGTCTTTGATGAAGCTTTCACATCACAAAGCACATCTAAAGTACACCTAGATCTTGTGGAATCTAAGGAAGAGAAGATTCCTTCGTCAACACAGAAAGGAGGTCCTTCTACATATTCTTCAACATCACCGAAGAAGAATCCAAAATGGTGTACAAATACAATTAGAGATGCAAATTTATCCACTCCCAATTTGAACTTGGATAGACCTCGTACACACAGTATGGCTCAAAAGGAAAAAGAAGCCAAAGAAACTGGTGAGGTTGATGATCTTTGTCAATATTTTGAGGAACTTTCTGTAACTCCACGTACAGAAGCAGAGGATATGGATATTGATGATGATAGGGAATTCATGTCTACCATAGATGATCTTGAACCTGCATCAGTGCAAGATGCTCTTAGTGAGCCTCAGTGGAAGGCCGCTATGGATACAGAGTATGAGTATTTGATGAAAAATAAAACTTGGAAGCTTGTTGATCTGCTGCATGGAAAGAAACCCATTGGCTGCAAATGGGTATATAAAGTCAAGTACAAGGCAAATGGAACAATTAATAAGCATAAGGCCTGTATTGTTGCAAAGGGCTATGCTCAAAAGGAAGGCATTGACTACGAGGAAACTTTTGCACCTACTGCTCGGATGACCACAATTCGAGTTATGTGTGCTATGGCAGCACAATATGGGTGGAAAGTTCACCAGATGGATGTAAAAAGTGCCTTTCTAAATGGTGATCTCCAAGAAGAAGTCTACATGACTCAGCCAGAAGGATTTGAAGTGGATGGCCAAGAGCAGAAGGTTTGCAAATTGGTCAAATCCTTATATGGTCTGAAACAAGCTCCTCGAGCTTGGTATATAAAAATGGACAATCACCTTATGTAGCATGGATTTAAGAGATGTCCGTTAGATGCAAACCTCTATTTCAAGAAATAGGGTTATGAGATAGTGTTGCTTGTACTCTATGTTGATGATCTGCTCATTACAGGGAGTTTAGAAACTATGATCTCTACTGTCAAAATAAACTTGTGTAAATCTTTTGAGATGACAGATCTCGGACTTCTCCATTCTTGTCTTGGTCTGGAATTTATCCAGAAGGAGCACTCCATCAAAGTGTCTCAAAAAAAATATGCCAAGACATTGCTGGAAAAATATCGCATGATCGATTGCAAGCCAATGGCAACTACGATGGAGAATGGACTTCGGTTATCGTGATATGATGATTCACCTTAGGTAGATGGTACTCTTTATCGACAGTTGATTGGGAGTCTCATATATCGACCAATACTAGGCCAGATATCGTATTTGCTGTCAACTATCTTTCGAGGTTCATGCAGGAGCCTAAGACCACTCATTGGAAAGTAGCAAAACGTGTTCTTCACTATGTCCATGGTACTATGGAATATGGCCTAGAATACAAGAGGAATAACAAATTCTTCTTGCAAGGATACACGGACTCCAACTATGCTAAATCATTTGATGATCGCAAGTCAACTTCTGGATACATTTTTCATTTGGGATCCGGTCCTGTCTCTTGGCACAGCAAGAAGCAACAGGTGGTTGCTATTTCATCAACAGAGGCAGAGTATCGTGCTGCACGTGAAGCTGTGTGTGAAGTGATATGGTTGCATCACATTCTAACAAGTATGGGCCATCCATCAAAATATCCAATACACTTGTTTTGCGACAATCAGGGTGTTCTGAACCTCATCAAGAATCCAGTACATCATGAAAGAACAAAGCACATTGACACACAATGTCATTTCATTCGAGATGAAGTTCCAAAGCACCGAATTCAGCTTCAACACATTCCCATCGATGCTCAAGTTGCAGACATTTTCACTAAGGCACTTGGACGTGTCAAATTTGAGTTGTTTCGTAGCTCTCTTTGTATTGCAAAATGATGTAATCAGGGGGGATGTTAGTATAGCTAGTAGTCATCCTATTACCCAAATAATGTAATAAGGGGGGATGTTAGCGTAGTTATGCTATTATTACATTATTTGTCTTGTTATATGCTATTGTTATTTCATTGTAACAATATGCTATTGTAGCTGGTTGGTTTGGCAACCTCCGGCAATTCTTGTTTTGCAGTATTATTTAAACTGCATAGTTTTCAATAAGCAAATTGATTCGTTTCCTAACACTTAAGGTATAGTGGAGACCCATTTTAGGATATTGTGAAAGCACATTGAATGCAAGTATCTTGCCAAATATTGAATAATAAGGACAAGGAGTTTATAAAAATTGAATCAAAGGTTGATAGAGGTCACCATTGGATAGTAGAATTGAATGATAGTGTTAAATTTTGATAGAGGACAACATTTGTCTAGAGAAGTTTTAGCTTAAAGAATTATTTTTTTGGCTTGAGCAAGCAAAAGAAATAAGCTATTCAGTTAAATGCACTGCATTTTAAGGTCATGAGTTGTAGGTTAATAGCTAAGCATAATTTAAGAAACCATTTCTAAGTAACGAGTTGCCATGGAATGTATGCAACAAGGTTAAACTTGAAAGACAAAGTGTATTTGATTAGAAGTCAAAATAGAAAGGATAGAACTTAGAGAAGCACTCAAACAACAAGCATAGATATTACTATAGAAGTGTTAGAACATGAAGACAAATATAGCGCTTAGATAAGCTCTCAGAATACAAGTAAATACACCTCAAGAAAAGCATTAGAATGAGTAGGTAGAGTTGCAAAAGCATACAATGAATGCCTTCACCTAGATAGAGAGAATAGAAAACTAAAATTGAAGAGTCAAGAGTATTCTAGCAAGAGAGAAAGAGGAAGAGCTAGAAATTGAGCAAGCATATCTCTAGAAAATTATGCCAAGAAAATCCAATAATCAAGGAGATAAAGAGTCAAGCATGGAACACAGGTAGAGAAGTATCATCTCCTCCAAGCACCAAAGGTCAATATAACTAGATAGAAGACTAAGCACCATCCAAGAGGAAGATGACATTGTTTGAGCACCATATATTTAGAAGAAACTCTAGCATCATTCAAAGGAGATCAAATGTCATTTTAGAATTACCACTTATCGAAGAGAAACCTAAGCATCATTAGATAAAGCATCAACAACCACACCAAATGCTAAGAGAGAAATATAATTGAAACATTGACTATAATATTTTTGAGCACAATAAATTGGAAGCATAGAAATTCCATATTGAAGAAGACCAATCGTTTGAGCACAGGTCAATTGAAAGCAAAGAAGCACCACATTGAATAAGACCAATAATTTGAAATGATTCATTTGGCAAAGGCAGTCTTAAAAGAAAATTAATGCATGATCATTTTCACACACTTTGAGGTAAATTATTGAAATTCCCAAGACGTTGGATAGTGAGCAGAGGAAGGTTGAATGCATCCAAGGAGAATTGAACACACTACAGGAAAGTTAAATGTGTAAAAGGAGAATAAAATGAACCAGAGGAGAATTTAACACACTAGAGGAAGGTTGAACGCACCAAAGGAGAATCAAACATGCCAATATTAAGGTATTAAAGATTTAATTTAAATTTAAATCTTTCTAAAGTTTTTTGAGGAGTAATAAGGTTGATTTTTTATTATTCTAAGGTTTAATTAAGACTAAAGGAGAGATAAGGAATTTAATAGATTAATTAAAGCCTTAGTTATTTTAATTGTATTTTTTAGATTTGGAGAGATAAGTAGATATTTAATTTGAAGTTTTATAAGGTTATTTACTTTATTACTTTATTATTATTTGAAATTCAAGTCATATAGAATTTTTGCAAATTATCTAATTGTGGAGAGATAAGGTATTCTACATCAAAATTAGGAATATTATTTTTGTAAAATTCTTAGTTTTATAGTTCCTAATTAATTAGGGAGCTATAAGGAATTCAACATCAAAAGGTTTTTGAAACTTAGAAATAATTATTCAAAATCGTGGGAGACATAAGGCAGTTAACTTCAAAGGTTATTTTAATATGAACATGACAACCAACAAATTATTTCTTTTTGAATCTCAAACTCTCAAAGGTCCTAATTATGCTTCATGGAAAAACAAAGTGAAATCAATTTTGATAGTGTTGAGCAAAGTGCAGCAAACAGTATTGTCATTGTTGTCAACACAGTCAAAAAAATTTATTGATGCAATGGACAAGAGTTTATTGAACAACAAGGTGCAGCCAAAGTACAATGGATAGGAGTTCAGTGTTGAGCAAGGTGTTGCGGGAGGATTGTCATTGTTGTCAATACGATCGGTTAGATATAATGATGCAATGGACGAGGCAGATTCGGAAGTCACTCAAATGCTAGAGGATAAAGTTCAAAAGTTAGTCAGATCATGAGTCCTTAAATGATAGATGCACAGAAACAGAAAACATAATTCAGAATGAGAAGAAGAAGTCTTCAGAACCTGAGATGTCAAGAAGCAGAAAGGTTTTTTGTGAAAACCAAGGTAGTCAAAATAAAAAGTTTTATTTAAAACCATGGATACCAGATTTGAAATGAGTTTTTATTAAAACCCAAGTTGGCTCTTCGTTTCGTTGAAAAAGATGCCCCGGTGATAAATATATTTAATTTTAAATATTTAGTTTAAATTTTAAAGGTTTTTTGTGAAAACCAAGGCAGTCAAAATAAAAAGTTTTATTTAAAACCATGGATAACATATTTGAAATGGGTTTTTCTTAAAACCCAAGTTGGATCTTCGTTTCGTTGAAAAAGATGCCCCGATGATGAAGATATTTAATTTTAAATATTTAGTTTAAATTTTATTTTATTTAAAATTTAAATTAAAATATTAAATTAAATTAAAAGGGCTGACATGTTACTATTTCGCGGAAATAAGCTATAGGAAAGTGACGAAGGTGGAATAAGTGTTTGAGACCGACAAAGTTAAATCTGGGCCAACGGATTTTAGGGTTTGGCAGCTGACAAATTCTATGGTTTCTCAATCGACGTTCTTTTAGGGTTTGTTCCTAAAACTTCTTCTATAAAAGCAAGGGTACTTCGAGTTTGAAAAGTGGGGTGTAAAGATAAAGTGCGAATGCGAGCATAGTGTTTGTGAAAGTGAAGTTCGTGTTGAGCGGAGAGCAGAATGTGAAATGACACAGAGTGTGCGAAGCGTGTGCGCAGAGAAAGCAAAGTGTGTAGAGAAGCGCAAAGGGCAAAGTTGATTGCAAAGTCTGGCTGTAGCAGTGCAGCAAACTATGTGAAGTGATTATGCAAGAGAGAGCAGAGTGCATAGAGATTGCAAAGGTGATGTATACCAGTTAGAGTCTTGCAATAACAAAGGTATATGTCAAACATTTTTTTTTATTCAATATTGAAGTCCAGATTGGTGCTTGGCAAATTAAGGGGTTGGTGCCTCTTTCCGATTAGTGTTGGTAAACAATTTGTCCAGTTGGTGCTGGAAAATTAAGGGGTTGGTGCCTCTTTCCGAGTAGGTGCTTGGTAAAATAGGAGTTGGTGCTCCATTCATTGAAGCGAGATAAAGTTAAGGGGTTGGTGCTCCTTCCAGTTGGTGCTGGTAAAGGATTATGTAAAGTTGTAGCTTTGCATTGACTGGATTTGGATGGTAGTCCAAGCAGTATTTTTGAGGAGTAGCCACATTGGTGAACCTTGTTAAAATGCTATGTTATGTGTGATGCTTTCTTGATGCATTTAGTATCTCTTTTATCTGCTTTAAACTGCTACTGGTTTTATAATCTAATTGTTTTAGAAGTTTTTAAAGAACACACTGATTCACCCCCCTCTCAGTGTCATTGTGATTACAACAAATAGTAGAAAAACTTTAGCACATTTTTAGAGGAATAAAAACTAAACCTACCAAAGGTGATAGAGAAATACAAAAATATGAAGAAGAAGCCAAAGCTCTCATGATAATAACATTTACAATTACAGATGAGATACAACCCTACATAAGTTCAACAGTAACCTCTATAGAAGCTTGGAATACTTTAGCCAAGATATTTGAAGGAAAAAATAAAGCTACTATTTTGAATCTTCAAACTTAGTTGCATTCTTTAAAAGTTAATAGTGGTGAAAGCATTGAATTATTCTTAAGAAGAGTGGTAGATATAAAAGCAAAACTATTAACCTTAGGTGAAAAGGTAGAAGACAAATTTCTTGTTCAAGTGATCTTAAGAGCTCTTCCAGAAAACTACAAGCACCTAGTTACATCTTTGTAAATTCTAAGCAAAGATACTTCATTTGATGAGTTAGTCAATATTCTTCAAGAATATGAGGTAGATAATTTAGTTAAAGATGAAATGACTAATAATGCCTTAGTATCAAAAGATAACTCACAAGGGAATGTTGCTTCATCATCAAGATACAAATCAAAATGGAATAATAGATACTATCAAGTATGTACAAAATGGGACATAACACAAATTTTTGTAGATACAATCCAAGGAATCAATATCAAGGAAATCAAATAAATCAAAGTGATCAAACAAATAGATCAACATAGCCAAGACAATATCAAACTCAATACCATCTGGATCAACAACAATTTTGACATCAGTACCCTTCTCAATATCAATATAATCAGTCTCAACTACAATATAGAAGAGAAAATCAAAAGGGGCATCTAGCTCAAGAAATCCAAGATATTCAAGAACTAGAAGAAACTACATAATACAATGAAGTTAAAGCTCTTTAAGAAAAATTAGTAATTTATGAAGATTTTTTAGAATACGAAAAGGCTACAAATTTGATGCAGGAGCATCCGGTGAAAGTATGAGCAATCTTGCATCTTTTAATTTTCTTTAAAGTTCTTGTATTTTTGAAGCAATTTGGTTCTTTTCCGGGGAAGGAGATGTCGTAAGACAGAAAGGGAAGTTGTTAAAGGAACTAAGGCAAAAGTTGGTGTGAGGTCGCGAAATCGCGACCTCATTTGCTATAGCAAAGGCGGAGCAAGTTTCGTCGCGATATCGCGACGGTTGGGTTGGCCGAGTCTTAAGTTACGAAGGGGTCGCGATATCGCGACGTCGCGATCGCGATATCGCGACCATGTTGAAGCTGTTGCAAGGAGTGGGGGTTGGAGTCGCGAAATCGCGACGCGTCACGATTTCACGACACGTCACGATTTCGCGACGTCAAAGGCAGAGACAAGTGCAGGACGTACTTTTGTCGCGATATCGCGACGTCGCGATATCGCGACTTTGTTTCAAAGCTGAGGGCGGACGTCAGTTGGGTCGCGATATCGCGACAGCGGACATGTCACGATATCGCGGCCCAAGAAAAGGTCAAACGAAAGTAAACACGCGGACGGTCGGACAGGGTGAAATAGACACGTGGTTGCCACGTGTCTTAAAGGCAACACGACCAGTGGGGGATAGAGTTAAATTTGACACGTGGAGACACACTTGTAACAGATCATAAGGATGAGGGCCACGTAATCGGAGGAGAGAGATATAGATGTCGACCAAGTTTAAGTATCTTGGAATGTTGTTTATGGAGAAACCGTAGTTACAGGTGAAAGACTTAATGGCGGAGACAACGATACTTAAAGACAGTCAGATTAAAACGGCGGGTGCAGGGTATGGGAAGCCATGAATGCAGGCTCTGGACGGATCGGACAGTTGCCATTTATGGCGAGAAAACAAAAGGAAAGGAAAATCTTGAAATTTCAACGGAGGGAAGATGAAATTCGAATTGGTCTTTGGGCGGGAGCATTAATTGCAGGGAAGGCCGAGACCACATTAAAACGGGGAAAATTTGTATGGGAAAAGGATGGTGAGTTCGGGATTTGGGGAGGAGGAAGTGTATCTTGGAGAGACTACATAAACCGTATTAAGACCATTTTTAATGAAATTACCATGAAATTTGTGAGATGTGTTTGTGTGAATCTTGACCTCGCCATCAAGTGGTATCAGAGCGGGAGCTCCTGAGCGTGTAACAGATCGCCGGAGAGAGGCAGTTGCACCAGGATCTGTGGAAGAATTCTAAAAAAAAAAAAAAAATAATACAGAGAAAATATCATGCCTCCACGAAGGAACCGTGGCGGAGCAGGAAATGTGGTGCCGGTCGAAGACTTCCGAGCCTTGCAAAGGCAGGTTCAAGCCCTACAAGAGAGTTACGCAGAAGGCGCGAACCCGGAGGGGATGAGGAAAGTGAAGATGAAGTTGAAGAGGAAGAACAGTCTGAGGAAGAAGCAGAAGCTGTGGATCCTGCTCAGGCCCGGTTGTATAAGGCCATCTCTCAGATTGGAAAACAGCCAAAAATGGAGGTATCTACCTACTCGGGAAATCTGAATCCAGAAGAAGTGATTGACTGGATAAATGATTTAGAGGAATATTTCGAGTATGAGGAGATTGAAGACCCTAACCGGGTCAGATTTGCTAAGACCAAGTTAAAGGGTCATGCCAGCATTTGGTGGAGGGGAATGCGGTTGGAGAGAAACGAGAAGAGGGAAAGAGAGAATAACAAGATGGGATAGAATGGTGGAGAAGCTTAAAAGACAGTTCATCCCGACAGATTACGAGTTGGATCTGCTAAGAAAAATGCGAGCTTGAGACAGACAAACAAAACTGTCCAAGAGTACACTGAAGAATTTTACAAAATTTCTATTAGAACGGGGCATTTAGAGGCAAATAAAGAGAAAGTAGCCCGTTACATTAATGGGTTGAGGCTTGGTATCCGGGGAAGAGCCGAGCCTGGTTCGAGTAAACACCATTGAGGATGCTTATCAATTTGCCTTGAAGGTAGAAGAAAAGCTAAACAGGCGGTTTGAAGGCAAGCAAAGAGGAAGAGGCCGAGGTGGAAGGAGTCGGTGGGAGGACCGGTGGAGAAAAGTACAAGGATCCGAAGAAGAGCGGTGAAGCCGGTAGTAACCAGGACCAAAAAGAAGAAGATGTTTATCAGCCCAGAGATCGGAAACGACTACCCAAGAGGACGGGGTGGATGCGGACGAGGGTTTGGAAGGGGAGTATTTCGTGGAACATGTTTCCACTTGTGGTGAAGAAGGACACGGGGCATTTGAATGTCCACAACACCGAGAAAGAACAAACAAGAGGCCCGAGGGCCCGACCGGAGCTGTTGTGGCGAGAGGAGGATGCTTGAATCCGAGCATTTCGAAGAAGCGGAGAGAGGAGAAACAATGGTTGTAAGAAGAGTCTGTTGAACGAGGAGAAGGACACGAGACCGGAGGAAAAGTTTATTCCGCACTAGATGTAAATGTGCGGGCAAGGTTTGCAATATCATTATTGATAATGGTAGCACAGATAACCTGGTTTATGAGGAAATGGTTACAAAGTTACAGTTAGAAAGGAAGAAACACCCACACCCATACCGGGTCGCATGGTTACAAAAGGACCACGGAGCTTTGGTCAATGAGCAGTGTTCTGTTAAATTTAACATTGGGAATTATTGTGATGAGGTCCTGTGTGACATCTTACCCATGGATGTTTGCCACATGTTTTTGGGGAGACCCTGGCAGTTTGACCGGAGTGCAGTACATGATGGCTGTGCCAACACCTACTCATTGACAAAGAATGGTGTACGCCATAAACTAAAGCCCTTGAAGGATACAGATGAAAAGGTATGTAATATTTCCAGAGTCTGTTTAGTTGAGGGGAGAGAGTTTATGAATGGGTTAAAGCATGAACATTTATGTTATGCAATAATCCCTAGAGTTAGGGGGAAGGAATGCCGGGATACCCCAACGGAAGTTCTAAATCTGCTTGGAGGAATTTCCGGACATTGTGTACGACAATGTGCCCGAGGGCTTACCCCCTGTGAGAAAAATTAGCCATCATATAGATTTAGTACCGGGATCAAGCCTGCCAAATAAAGCTGCACACAGGATGACACTGTAGAGGCGAGGAGTTAAATAGACAGGTCCAAGAATTATTAGAAAAGGGATTAATTCGGGAAAGTTTGAGTCCATGCGCAGTACCTGCAGTGTTGGCGCCAAAGAAGGATGGGGAATGGAGGATGTGTACAGATTCACGGGCCATCAACAAAATTACTATTAAGTACAGATTCCCGTTACCAAGAATGGATGATATCATGGACTGTTTAAGTGGAGCTGAGTACTTCACAAAGATTGACCTGAAAAGTGGTTATCATCAGATCCGTATCCGAGAGGGGGATGAATGGAAGACAACCTTCAAGACAAGAGAAGGCCTGTTTGAGTGGTTGGTCATGCCCTTTGGATTGTCCAATGCACCAAGTACCTTCATGCGGCTGATGAATGAAGTACTGAAAGAATTTCTGGGAAAGTTTGTTATTGTTTATTTAGATGATATATTGATATTTAGCCGGACCCTGGAGGAACACCTGATGCATATCAGGAGAGTCTTTGAAAAGCTGCGAGAAGAACAGTTATTAATAAATTTGAAAAAGTGTAATTTTGTCAAGAAGGAATTGGTATACTTGGGGTTTGTAATCTCAGCAGAAGGCCTGAAGATGGACCCCGAAAAGGTGAGAGCCATCATTGAATGGCCTACTCCAAGGAGCACAACGAAGTGAGGTCATTCCATGGTACGGCCGGTTTTATAGGAAGTTCATAAAGAACTTCGGCGGTATTTGTGCACCTCTCACGGAGACAATGAGGGGAGATAAAAAGGAGTTCAAATGGACATCGGGGGCTGAAAGGAGCTTTGATACATTGAAGAGAAAAGTTACGAGAACAGCCTGTTTTGGCACTTCCAGGACTTCAACAAGGTATTTCGGGTGGATTGTGATGCCGGTGGCGGTGCAATAGGGGCGATCCTGAGTCAAGGAGGCAAGCCGAGTTGCTTATTTCGGTGAAAAGTTAAATGATGCTCGAAAAAAGTATTCGGTCTATGATCAAGAATTTTATGCTATAGTTCAGGCCCTGAAAAAGTGGAGACATTATTTATTACCAAAGGAGTTTGTACTTGTTTATCGACCATCGGGCTTTGCAATACATTAACGATCGGACAAAAGCTGAACCAAAGGCACATGAAATGGGTGGAGTTCCTCCAAAGTTATACCTTTGTCTTGAAGCACGAAGTGGGAAGTCAAACGGGGTTGCGAGATGCCTTAAGCGAGAAGGCGGACTCTGCGACTAGATTGACAGTGGAAGTAGTGGGATTTGAAGAAGCGAAGGGTCTGTACCCTACAGATCCGGATTTTGCAAAGCACTGGAAGGCTTGCTCGATACCTATTACTATGGATAGAACAAAATGGTTGGATTTCTTAATCCAAGACGGAATGTTGTTCAAGGGTAGTAAGTTGTGCATTCCCAGAAGTTCCATGCGGGAGAATTTAATCAAAGAAAAGCACAGCGGAGGATTGGCTGGGCATTTTGGTAGGGATAAGACCATTGCCTTGGTTGAGGAAAATTACTACTGGCCACAACTTCGGCAAGATGTGCGGAAGTTTGTGCAAGGTTGCGAGAATATGCCGGATGGCAAAGGGTGTAAAACAAAATACGGGATTGTACCGGCCATTACACGTGCTCGAGAGACCATGGGAGGACATAAGCATGGATTTTGTTCTTGGATTGCCGAGAACACAGAGAGGAAATGATTCAATATTTGTGGTGGTGGACCGGTTCTCCAAAATGGCACATTTTATTCCCTGCCAAAAGACAAGTGATGCAGTTCACATTGCTGGGTTGTTCTTCAAGGAAGTGGTTAGACTTCACGGTCTGCCAAGAAGCATAGTTTTGAGACGAGAGATACCAAGTTTGTTGGATACTTTTGGAGGACTCTGTGGAAGAAGTTGAAGACAGGACCTGAAATTCAGTTCGGCATACCATCCACAGACAGATGGGCAAACGGAGGTGGTCAATAGAAGCCTGGGCAATCTATTGAGGTGTTTGATAGTGGATCAGCCCAAGGGATGGGATTTGGTCTTACCGCAAGCGAGAATTTGCATATAACGATTCGGTTAATAAGAGCACCAGATAAATCTCCATTCCGGATAGTATATGGACACGGCCCGAGGAATGTGTACGAACTAAGAAAGTTGGATGAGAAAAGAAAAATGTAGTGCCGAAGCGAGAAGAATTTGCGAGAACATATGAAAAGTCTGCATGAGGAAGTAAGAAGACAAATTACAAAAATGAACGAGTCAATATAAGACAAGGGCGGACCGGAAGCGGCGGTTCAAGGAGTTCAAGGTAGGAGATGAGGTCATGGTGCATCTCGGGAAGGATAGATTTCCTGCCAAGACTTATAATAAATTGAAAATGAAAAGGTTTGGACCATGCAGAATATTGGGAAAGCGAGAGTCAGGAAATGCGTATGAAGTGGAATTGCCAAGTTGGCTTGATATTTCACCAATTTTTAATATCTCAGATTTAGTGGAATATCATGAGGGAGAAGGTATAGAAATGCAAAGTCCAGAGTTATGGCAAATTCCAGCATCTACTCCAAGCACAGATGAAGCCGAGGAAGTATTGGATACTCGTGAAGGCAGAAGCACCAGGAATAAACAGTATACTGAGTATTTGATCAAGTGGAAAGGCAGGCCTATTGAAGATGCAACTTGGGTATCGGAGGCGGAGGTTGACCGATTGGGTCTTCCCCCAACAAAACAGAAGTGAGGGTCACTTCTAATCTACCCCGGGTGTCTGATGCAGGAGCATCCGGTGAAAGTATGAGCAATCTTGCATCTTTTAATTTTCTTTAAAGTTCTTGTATTTTTGAAGCAATTTGGTTCTTTTTCGGGGAAGGAGATGTCGTAAGACAGAAAGGGAAGTTGTTAAAGGAACTAAGGCAAAAGTTGGTGTGAGGTCGCGAAATCGCGACCTCATTTGCTATAGCAAAGGCGGAGCAAGTTTCGTCGGGTATCGCACGCGACGCGATACACGACGGTTGGGTTGGCCGAGTCTTAAGTTACGAAGGGGTCGCGATATCGCGGCGTCGCGATATCGCGACCATGTTGAAGCTGTTGCAAGGAGTGGGGGTTGGAGTCGCGAAATCGCGACGCGTCGCGATTTCGTGACACGTCGCGATTTCGCGACGTCAAAGGCAGAGACAAGTGCAGGACGTACTTTTGTCGCGATATCGCGACTTTGTTTCAAAGCTGAGGGCGGACGTCAGTTGGGTCGCGATATCGCGACATGTCGCGATATCGCGGCCCAAGAAAAGGTCAAACGGAAGTGAACACGCGGACGGTCGGACAGGGTGAAATAGACACGTGGTTGCCACGTGTCTTAAAGGCAACACGACCAGTGGGGGATAGAGTTAAATTTGACACGTGGAGACACACTTGTAACAGATCATGAGGATGAGGGCCACGTAATCGGAGGAGAGAGATATAGATGTCGACCAAGTTTAAGTATCTTGGAATGTTGTTTATGGAGAAACCGTAGTTACAGGTGAAAGACTTAATGGTGGAGACAATGGTACTTAAAGACGAGTCAGATTAAAACGGCGGGTGCGAGGGTATGGGAAGCCATGAATGCGAGGCTACGGACGGATCGGACGAGTTGCCATTTATGGCAGAAAACAAAAGGAAAGGAAAATCTTGAAATTTCAACGGAGGGAAGATGAAATTCGAATTGGTCTTTGGGCGGGAGCATTAATTGCAGGGAAGGCCGAGACCACATTAAAACGGGGAAAATTTGTATGGGAAAGGGATGGTGAGTTCGGGATTTGGGAGGAGGAAGTGGTATACTGGAGAGACTACTGTAAACCGTATTAAGCTATTTTTAATGAAATTACCATGAAATTACTGTGAATGTGTTTGTGTGAATCCCGGCTTGCCATCAAAATTGAAGAAAGCAAGAAACAAGGGAAACACAAGTTCCAAGAACACATGAAGGATGAATACTATATTGAAGACTAAAGTCTTCAATAACCAAATAATGTAATAAAGGGGGTGTTGGAGAATATTACATTATTTGGTACATGCCAATGTACCACCTTGGTACATTATTAGATTAGGTGTGTGTCTTATATTAGAGTGTGAGTTAATATTTAATGTAATATAATAATGTGTAGGAAATGCACAAGTGTCATGTAATTATGTGTGCAAGTGTTATGTATGTAAATGTGCACAAGTGTCCAATATGTAAGTGTGCACATGTATCCTTAGATTAGGAAGTGTTATGCGAAGAGTCAAGTACAAGTGTGCATCTAAGATAGTGTCTTGTGTATGCAAGTGTCAAGTATGGAAGCCAAGAGTCATAAGACTTGGCATATGGAAAGGAAGAGTCATGGTAACCAAGAGTCATCCTAGAATGGCTATATATTACTCCATATATGATCTACAAAAAAGTAGAGAGATGACCTATATTGTATGAGAGTTTTATGATACATTTGTAATAGAAAGAGGAGTAATACAAGTTTGCATACATTTGAGAAATTAGTATTATAAGTGATCTTATTGTGCATATTTTACTCCTTATTGTTGAATGTTATTACATATTAGTTGTTTCATATATATTTGTTATATTATCTTATTGGATTATTATATTGCAACTTTATTATATTCAATCCTGTGAGTTTTGTATTTGATGTAAGGCTTCAAAAGCCATCAAAACTTATATCCAAATTGTTAATCATGTCAGTTAAGGGTTACATTAAATGTAATTTATTAAGATATTTATACATTTATTGAATAAAAATTTATTGTAACAATGTATAATCATTTTCTTGTCATAATGATGCATATCCTAGGATTTCCACTCCATATTTTGATAATATATCTATTACTTTATTTTATTTATGCTAAAATTTGGCATTCAATTAGATCTTGAGCTTGTTGTATATTCCAACATGGTATGAGATATAGGTCCTTATCATGAAATTCCAACTTATTATTAGGGTAGGTGTTCATTTCCATTACTTGATGTAAAATATCAATTTATGGTATCTTGTGAAGGTGATATTCAAGGAAATATGATTTCTAGAAGAGTTATGAAGTGAGGTTTTGGACCAATATTATACTTTAGAATTTTCTAAAAACACTCGTTGGAGCTTAGATCATGATAATATCATGACGCTTCATGAATATTTATAATTAAGGAGGCAAGTATAATGAAATATTCATGATATGTTCTTTATTTTCCTCTCACAATTTAATATTCAATTTCTTATTTTTTCTTCCCATGGAAGGTTTTAGGGAAGTGGTAATTCTTAGAGTATCAATTATGAAGAAAATATATAGAATAGACTTTTGAGGGATTTTATAAAACCTTTATTTATTTTTTAGGATATTTCTAAAAGATCCATATCCTTAATAATTTTAGATTACTTATTGTCAAAATACGACATGCAAGAGGGACAAGTATTTGACATCTATTAGATCTAAAATATGTTTAGGACCAAGAGATGATCATTGCTTGTCAATTTTTTTTTGAATGAAATCTAGTCTACTATGAGGAACCGTAGGTTCTATGTCTAAATAAGAGTTTGTATATTCTATTGGCTTGCATGGATCTTAAACAAATGAGGGTTGACCTATGCATCATTCTCCAAGGAATGGTTAAAGAAGACCAATTATCAATAATTATGGAAGAAGATCAATATTTTTGAAATCCTTTTAGGAAAATATAGGGAGCCTCAATTTAACACTTGTCAACTTTTGAGGGCACCAAATTTAGAGTTGAAAGAGTGTGAAAGTCTTTTCTCATGTAAGTTGAGGATAGAGGTATTGAAACATTTATGGTATGACCTTATTAGGCCAAGGATATTAGTGATGAAGTGCCTATAGGATCTCTTTATGTAGATTATGGAAAAGTGCTATGTAAGCCTTGAGCATTCTCTATGTAAACCCACAAGCCTTCTATTTTTAAGCTTATGTGAATCTTGATGTAAGTTTATAGGCACTTTTTATGTATTCACCCTTAGTGACATTGGTTAATCCACCTCTATGTTTAACATTTATTAAAGGGTGTAATATATATTATATTGTAATTTAACCTTCAAGTCATGTTTGCTTGAGGTTAACATCTAATTGAAAATTCTGTATCACTATAAATAACCCCAATGAATGATTCATTTTATTAGTTTATGATATGTGATCATGAAGGTGCCTATGGGAAACTACCCATTTTTTACTTATATCTATTCATGTAGTTGATCTCTTTCCTCTATTAGCATCTATATGCTCTTCTATTTTGTTCTTCTTCCTTTTTTCTACATATGATTGTGGTGAATGTATGTTTTAGAATATTTTTGAAAAGTATTATGAATTCCAACAAGAGGAGATTTTGTTTCTTATTGAAAAATCCTTTAATCATTGTTTTTGCTTGTGTATCATTTGGTGTTTTACACCAATTTTAGTTGACCTTGGTTGCTAATATAATTCTACTTATAATCATATGTCACCTAGGTGGATAAAAAATAATAAATTGTTCATATTTGTATTTTTCTACAACCCATTAAAAGTCTTAATTTAAAAAAAAAATATATATCATTTATATAGATAGAACTTTTAGATTTGTATAAGGATTTATAAAGTTACACCCAAGAGCAATTGGAAGAAATTTTAAGAAAATTGATATTTGGAGACCATGAAAAAAATATAGAACTATTTTAAGCCCCTTTTTTTAAATCACACATTTTTTTGAGCTCTTGGTATTGGTGGTATTTATTAAAGATATTAATACAAGTGAAGGGATATAACATTATGTGATGGCCTTCAAGACTTATATTTACCATTTAAGGGGACACAAATAAAATATATGGAGGGTATTATACAGGGTTATACATAAGGGGTTGGCCCATAAATCTATTTATAAAATCAAGGTGAATTGTCTCGGAATCTCGATGAATTATGTCCAAGGATACATGGCGAATTGCATTCATTTTTCACCAAAAATTTTCAAATCGTGGCGAATTTTTCTGTGTTGGGGGCTATGAATATCGGTTTGCAAATTCTAGGAATGTACGACAAACTTAAAGGCTTTAGGCCGACATGAAAGGCTTTAAGCCTTTATGCTTTATGATGATCGATCTGAGATGATTGGCTGCAGACATGGTGGTCAAAAAATGTTGATCGGTTATAGACATGCCGATCGAGAAAAATGATCGGGAGCAGATATGTCGATGTGTTGCAACAATGGTGATCGGTTGCATCTATACCGATCGGTTGCAACTATGCCGATGTGTTGCAACCATGCTGATCGATTGCAGGAATGTCGATCAACTGTAGGTATGATGATCGATTACAGACATGACAATCGTTTGTAGGCATGACGATCAGCCATAAACATGATGTTTAGCTGTAGGCATGACAATCGACTATAGGCATGAAGATCGAATGCAGGCATGATGATCAACTATAAGCATGATGATTGACTGTAGGCATGACAATCGACTACATGCATGATGATCGATTACATCTATGTTGATCAGTTGTATCTATGTTCAAAGAGTTACAACTATATCGATCAATTGTAGGCATGACGATCAGATGTAGATATGCTGATGTGATGCAATAATGTTGATTGGTTAAAACAATAATAATTTGTTGTAACTATGATGATGTGTTGCAACCATACCGATCGATTGTAGGAATTTTGATTGACTGTAGGTATGCCAATCGATTGTAGATATATCAATGTGTTGCAACAATGTCAATGTGTTGCAACCATATCGATCAGTTGCATCTATACGATCAGTTGCAACTATGTCAATAGGTTTCAACCATATCAATAAGTTGTAACAATATTGATAGGCTACAAGAATGATGATCGACTACAAGAATATCGATCGATTGTAGGAATGATGATCAGTTGCAACAATGTCAATCGGTTGTAGCAAAGATGATCGATTGCTACAATATCGATCAGCTACAAGAATGATGATCAGGTGCAGCAAAGATGATCGGTTGCACCAAAGTTGATCAGTTGTAGAGCACCCAATTAGTTGCAGCACACCCGATCATTTGCATTGATGATGTGGTGCATCTATGCCATGTGTCAACCATCCATGAAATGATTGCATGCAGATGCCACGTGTCAACCATCCATGAGCTGATTGCATGCAGAAAAGTCTATATAAAGGGATAAACAATCATTTTTTACCTTTTCTATCATAGTTTTAACCCTTTTCCTCCCATTTTAACATAGTTTTAACCCTCTTCCTCCCATTTTAACTTAGTTTTAACCATTTACCTTAAGTTTTAAGGGAGTTTTAACCCTTTTCCTCCTATTTGAACCCTTTTTCATCAAGTTTCGAATACCTTCCACCATATCTTTTGATCCATATTCTCTCGTACACAATGAAATAACCCTATGGCATCCCCTATCACCCTTGGAATATCAAAAATTAATTTTAAAAACCTTGTTTGCCCTCTGATTTCTAAAATTTTATCAACACCAGGTTACGACATGTCATGGGTAATGGACTCTGGTCTTCGAGGTCTAGTTTCGATGTCATAGTTCGACACGAACACTAAACTACTAGAGAAGATAATTGTAGGTTACAATATTGATTTGGGTAAGGTAAATGTTGTCATTGACAATAAAAACATCATTTTTTCTTTCACAGCCTCTGACGTCGCCAGATTGACAACATTGCCCCACGTCGGTTGTGAGCCAATCACATCCAAATATGCATTAACTGATGATGACAAACTCTACCTGGAGACCAACTTCAAAGTGCAGCTAAAATATTTTCAAGGTATAACTACTTTTTTTATTTAATTGAATTTAAATTCTAGTCACTAGTGTCTACAATTACTGATTTTATTTTTTTGTAGTTACGACCACCAAGTCCAGAAGGGGTTTGACTGTACCAACTATTGAGAACAAATTTCTTTGAGCATGTTGCGAATTCTTCCTTGCCAAACTCATTCTGCAAGGAAGACCGATAGAAATTCTGATGTGGGCCTTAGCATATTTGGTTCGTTGTGTTGCACACCAACAATTCGATTGGTCCACCTATGTCTCACATCGGATCAGAATGGATATCCAGAACGTGATAACCCATGCTTCACCTTCACCGAAAATAAGCACATGCAACTATATTCTTGTTTTTTTATGAATATTTTTATCATTTGTAGAACACTCAAGTACCGACTTCTTGGCACTCAACCCTAGCCAATGCAGCCATGACAAAACAACAGGTTCAGGTAATTTTTAGTTAATATTGAAGTAAAATTTTTTATTTTTCATATGTTTATCTTTTTTATAATTTTGACATTTTATACAAAACATAGAAAAGGGCATCCTCTTCCTCTTCAAAGTGGGATGCTGCTTTCAGAGGTTATAATCTAGAGGAATCAGGAGACTCCAAAACACCTGTAGAGGAAACAATGCCACCGCTAAGAAGAAGATCAACAAGGAAACGTATAAGATCTAGTTCTCCTGATCCTTGACAACCTCCACCTATGGTTGCATGTCCACTACCAATGGGCATAGTTGTGCAAGAGGTCTCATATTTGAGAAGTAAGTTTTACTGACTACCGAAACAAAATTTGTTACAAAATTTTTACTATTTTTTATTAAATTTTATTTTGTGTTTTTAGATGTACGGTGTGCCCACATTCCATTTGCATCTGCACCTATGCAAGATGTCTCTTCTTCTATTGGTAAGTGTTATAACCAATTTTGTAACCAATTTTCATAATCTACCTTCACAAATTTTGTAACTAATTTTTATTTTGATGTTTTAAGTTCCTATACAACAATTCCATCATCAAAATCAACAATCGATGCCACCCCCTCCTCCACCATGCCAACCTCAGATGCGAGGTCAATGCTTCCCAGTTGGAAAACACATTCTTCCATCTAGGCCACAGAGAGAAGCAACAAAGCAATTTTTAGAGAAAGAAGCATCAAAGATATTTTTAGGATTCGAACGTATTTCTCTTGGTAATTTTAATTTTATTGGTGTACCGAAAGCTTCTGGTGTTGGGTTGGATGAAGTTCCACTTGATCAAGATTTATTTTTGCAAGGCAACACACCCACTACTTTTCAAGTATCAGAACTGCTTCGAGATAATCAAAATGAAGGAGCAGAATGTTCAAGCAAATCTCCTCCTAGGGAAACCAACACCCCTCAGGCTCATCCTCGACCAGAGGATGAAAGATTAAATATTTCTGAAAAATATTTAGTTTCTGACAATGTTGAAGCAACCATTAAGGATTTACTACTTCCAGATATAACAAAAATGAAAAAATGGGAGTATCGGGCCAAAGTGTTGATAAAGGAAATTAATGCCCGATTCAATAATTTTTCAAAAAGAGAAAATATTTTTTTTGTTGTTGAAAATGAACCTAAAAATATGGAGGCTCTACTACAACAAGTAAAATCTGGCATTGTGAAGGTTAATACATCTTACACAGATGAAACTTTAAGGTTTATGTTGAACATATTGGAGAACATAAATGGTGAGGCCCAAGCTTATTATAATGAATGGGCATGTGATAAGAAAAAGGTTGTTGTTGCTGTAGCTACAAAGAATGTTGTTGAGGTTTGACTTATGTGTTCAAAAAAAATTGTTCTCTTTTTTCAAATGTAAATATCTATTGACTAATTATTTTTCCTTTTTGTAGGTAAAGTATGATAATCTCAAGAAGCAGGTTCAAAACCTGCAAGACTATCTCAGGATGGCAAAGGAGTTCTTAAATGCTTCTATGGCAATGAAAAAAGAGCTCAGGAAGTAGTTCGACAAAACAACATTTTGCGGAGAATCATTATCCGAAATGGATTGGATCTTGATGTTCTGCTAAAGGAGAAGGGTAAAGAAGTTCATGGACCAATATCTGAAGATGTTGGAAAAGAGGAAAACACCCTGCTCGAAGGATTGGAAAGTGTTGAGAAGATCCTTGTCAGTTCTGGAGCAATTGAGAGTACTATTACCCAGCCCGAGGGAGGAGCCGTTGGAATGCAGAATGTGGAAGTCATGGAAGTAGTGGAAGAGGAAAAAGGAGTGGAATAGGGAAAATATGAGGGAGGAGCCATTGGAATGCAGAATGTGGAAGTCATGGAAAAGGAAAAAGGAGTGGTGGAATAGGGAAAAGATGTTGAAGCATGAAACTGAATTTGAAAATTTGATATTTCAAAAAGACTATTTTATGACATTCATATGTTTTCATTTGAAAACAAGATACTTGCTTTTATTACTTTACTATTATACTATTTACATTTATAATTGTGTGTTATTTTCATCTCTTGAGTATTATGGTGTTTCAAATATGCTTGAGTTTACGAAGAATATATGTATGCATAGGTTTAGATTTTCATTTTATTCAAATTTATTCTTGTTGTGATATAAAAATGAGTATTGTCTTGTGTATTATGCTATGTTGTTTTTATATTTCATTAAGATAAAAATATCATATAAAATAATAAAAAAAATTAAATTTAATTTTTATTACTGTTGTTTTTATATTTCAATTTTCAAATGAGTTTACGAAGGATATATCTATGCATGGGTTTAAATTTTTATTTTATTCATAGTCATTCTTGTTGTTGTATAAAAATATGTTTTGTCTTTTGTATTATGCTATATTGTTTTTATATTTCAAAGTGAGTTTACGATGGATATATTTATGAAGGGGTTAAATTTTCAATTTCCATGTATTATGCTATGTTGTTTTTATATTTCAATTTTCAAATGAGTTTACGAAGGATATATCTATGCATGGGTTTAAATTTTCAGTTTATTCATAGTCATTCTTGTTGTATAAAAATGTGTTTTGTCTTTTGTATTATGCTATATTATTTTTATATTTCAAAGTGAGTTTACGATGGATATATCTATGAATGGGTTTAAATTTTCAATTTCCATGTATTATGCTATGTTGTTTTTATATTTCAATTTTCAAGTGAGTTTACGAAGGATATATCTATGCATGGGTTTAAATTTTCATTTTATTCATAGTCATTCTTGTTGTTGTATAAAAATGTGTTTTTTATACTATATTTTTATATAAATATTTAAAAATTAGTATTGTCTTTTGTATTATGCTATATTGTTTTTATATTTCAAAGTGAGTTTACGATGGATATATCTATGAATGGGTTTAAATTTTCAATTTCCATGTATTATGCTATGTTGTTTTTATATTTCAATTTTCAAGTGAGTTTACGAAGGATATATCTATGCATGGGTTTAAATTTTCATTTTATTCATAGTCATTCTTGTTGTTGTATAAAAATGAGTATGGTCTTTTGTATTATGCTATATTGTTTTTATATTTCAAAGTGAGTTTACGATGGATATATCTATGAATGGGTTTAAATTTTCATTTTTCATATCTAGAGTAATATGCTACTTGCATTTTTCCTTCTAGAGTCAAATCATACATACTAATGATACTAAGAAATATTTACTAGTTATGTATGCATGCATGGTTTACTCAATGATAAAGCATAAATCATAAAATTTTGTCAACATAGAAAGTCAATAACACTTCTAGAGTCATAGCATACATACTAATGATACATACATACATACATTCAAAGTCAAAGCATAAATCATTATATTTTGTCAACATAGACAATTAATTCAATAACATAGCATCATTACGCATGCATGGTTTTCAAATTTCTAGTTTACTCAAAGCTAAAGCATAAATCATAAATTTTGACAACATAGACAGTCAATAACATTAAAAAGCAAATATGCGAAATCATTGAAAATAGAATGATTATATGATTTTTTTCAAATCATTGAAATTTTACAACTGATCAAATACGGAAAATCATTGATAATATGAATTTTTTCAAATCATTGACATTTACAAATGATATCAAATATGGAAAATCATTGATAATATGAATTTTTTCAAATCACTAAAATTTTACAAATGATTTCAAATCTGGAAAATCATTGATTATATGAATTTGTCATATAATCATTGAAATTTTTACATTTTTGGAAGTTGATACAAAGCTTTATCGACTTCTCCAAAAGAACCAGGAATCATTTGTGAATTCTATGTTTCCATAATCTCATCATCACTCCAAGCTGAATCATTTTCGTCATTATCAACAGTATTAGTGAGACCTCTCCTTTCCGCTAGGGACTTCCAATATGTCATAGCTCTATCATAGGGAAACTTACCCACCTCGTACGATGACACATACATTCTCAAACAATTTTCCAAATTTTTGTCCAACCTATTACGAACTTTTGATTTAACAAAAGATAATGCACTGAAAACCCTTTCGTCTTCAACAGATCCCAAAATCATTGTCTGACATAATTCATATAAAATAAAGTATTCACTCATAGTTTCTTGTAAGACACTACTTCGATACAATTTTTTCCAAAAACGCGTGATTGAACCAGTCACATGTGGATTTTTGAAATGTGCAATTTGATTATCCATTGTTATTCCAAAATTGGTTGATTGTTGTCTCAGAAGATCTTTGTTTAGAATACCATTGATTTCAATACCATTTACTTCCACACTTTTAGAGAAATGTGTCATAAGATTACCCATATATTTTACAAACAACTCACTTCTACTACTGTGGTCAACACAAGGATTCCAGAAGATGGGATTAACAACAACCATGGCCTCAAGTGTCTCATCTCTCTGAAAATGATCTCTTATTTCACTTGTTAATGTATTTGCAATTCTTTTCAATTTATTCTTAGTGCTATCCAAAACCTCATCGAATCCAGAATGTGTTACGGGCACTTGTTCAACATCATCTGTTAGTGTATCTAACCACTTTTCATAACGATATAAAGGAATCATATTTCCATGGATAGCAATACAAATATTATCATTGATGTTGAACTTTAAAAAGTTGTTAGGATCATTGACATCAACTAACGTATTCCAACTATCAAACTTGGGATCCTCAAAATGTTTTCTGGATAAGTAAATCCTGTCAATAATCATACATATTTGTTTTCTCATCCTGATGAAATCAACAATATAAATTGCCCTTTCCTGTGTGAGTTTAATCAAAGAATTCATTTCTTGCAACAATGGAAGAATACCACATAATGTGAGAAGAGTTTCCAAGTCAGTCATACAAAATAGCAAATATTTTGCCTTGTCAACATCCCTACGATGTGCATACATAAACCCAACCAAGGATTGATATTATGAAAAAACCCTTTTTGCAGGAAGAAACAGTGAAATCCACCTAGTGTCCACATATTTTAACATTTTTCTACCTTCGATTACACCTAGAGAAAACTTTTGAAACTCTACAAACCTTTTTGGACTGCATGAAAAGTATGAGTGTATTTCATGGATGAGTTCTTCCACTCTAGCTACATTATCAAATTTACTCATAATTTTGTATGCAAGATTCATTCGATGAGCCATGCAATGAATGGGAATCACATATGGGGCAATTGATGTTTGAAGCCTAACACAAAGACCATTCCTTTGTCCTTGCATTGTAGCCGCACCATCAACTCCAACACAAATTAACTTTGTGGCAATTTCCTTTTCATCCATTCTAGCAATATCCTTTAAAATAGTTACAACAACATTATAAATATTTTTTGCATTACAATTTTCAATCATCTTATGTAGTGCTAGTAAATGAGGTTGTCTCAAATGATTTTTGAATGTGTAAACATGTATGCAAATCCAAGATGTGTTGTCAATAATTGTTACCTCATCAATGGAAAGTGAAATAAATTTGGCTTGTTTCACATTCTCTCTCAGGTCTTCCTTCTCAACCAGTGATAGATATTTTACCATTTCCCAACCACTTCGATCTGACCAATGTGAATTGGTAAGGTTTTGTACATCGGCTAGTTGAAGTATTTGCTTAAAATCAACAAAATCAGACATGGGTCGACCTTTTTTTAGAATATTGTATACAATAACAAACTGCAATTTCTTTGAGGCTAATACAGTCTTATTAATTTTTTGAAATTGGGCCTCGATTGTTCCACCCTTCTCAATGAGAGTTTGTTGTTGTTTCATTGCTTTTTTGTATTCAAGTGCATATCTCACATGCACACATTTCGATGCATCCTTCCACCTATAAAATCTGTTAATTGTTCCATCACTTCGTATTTCTTTGATGTAAACTTTCCCATAATATTTTTCTATTGTGTCTTTCTTATTTTGCAATAAATGATCCTTTCCTAGCTTCCATGTACAAATAATGTATTTACACACATTCTGTGTCTCATCTCGCTCAATAAAGGGGTATAATCATGCCCATTCATTTTTAAAATCCCTTCCAATAGTCCATTCGCTTATCTTTTGATGTTTAGATTTTTGACTACAAGATTCCCTGAGGTCTGCATTTTAATTGTACTATCATTTTCTTTTTCGGTTGATGTGTCTGAATTTAACATCTCCTGAAGTGGTTGTTGAATGTCATTATTAGGAAAATTATCATGTGGTCCCATCTCATCTGCTGGAATATCTTCGAGTGAATGCACATCAGGGTCGACAGTGTTTACTGCATTCAATGTTTGGTGTTCTCTATCATTTTTTGATGTAAAAAGGCACTATTTTAAAGAATTAACAGAATACAGTTTTACAAAGCATTTAAAAAGAGGTAGATAAGTAGACAACCATTTATCTATTAATAAATAAAAGGCTTTATATTTAAGAATAACAGAGAAATATTAAAAATTTGATGGTAAAAGGTGTTTGTACCTGCATGTTGTGTAGAATCTGTAGATATTGATGCCTCACTGTATTTTGATATTTGTGTAAAATATTTTAGAATTATCTTTTTACAAGAAGATTGGCCTCCCTTCTTTCCATATTCAGTAGGTGACATTGTATCTATAAAGAAAAAACCTTTAGATGTTAGGAAATGAATATGAAATTGAAGGAAAATAGCATACATCCCTCAAGATGAACCTACGCTGCCCTATAGAATGACATCTGATAGACAAGAAGCAGTCTCTGACAAGAAAATGCTCCTAACACACAACATGACATGGATACTTATCAACCATAGTTGTAGATAGTGCTTCTACACTACCTATGAAACATACTCTAAGAGACAAGAAGTAGTCTCTGATAAGAAAAATGCTCCTGACACACAACCAGATGACATTGATAGTTGTCTACCATAGTTGCATATAGTGCACCTACAATACCTATGAAACTAAAGAAAAAGAGCTTTGGATAAAATAACAATGGAAGAAGAATACTCTACCTATTTTCATAGTCATGAATCCTCTATAACCGATCAACCTATGCTGATCGACACACTTCTACAATGGATCAGCTTAGGACCACAAACATACCTCTACAACCGATCAACTTTTATTGATAGACTCTCCTCTACAACCGATCGACTTATACCGATAGACACTTCTATAACAAACTATAACATATTATATCGATATTTCTCCTCATCAACTTATATCGATAACACTACTCTACAACCGATCAACTTAAGTTGATAAATACATCTTTGCAACCGATCAGCTTATATCGATAGACACTACTCTACAACCGATCGACTTATACCGATAGACACATCTCTGCAACCGATCGACTTATGTCGATCGACACTTCTCTACAATTGATAGACTTATATCGATAGACTCTCCTCTACAACCGATCGACTTATACCGATAGTTTCTCCTCTACAATCGATCAACTTAAGCCGATAAATACATCTCTACAACCGATCATCTTATACCGATAGACACTACTCTACAACCGATTAGCTTATACCGATAGACACATCTCTACAACCGATCAACTTATATCGATAGACACTTCTCTATAATTGATCAGCTTATGTTGATAGCCTCTACAATCGATCGTCTTATGCCGATTGACACTTCTTTGCAACCGATAGGCATATGTCGATCGACACTCCTCTGCAACCGATCGGCTTATGCCAATCGTCTTAAGTTGATCGACACTTCTCTACAATCGATAGTCATATGTCGATCGACACTCCTCTGCAACCGATCGGCTTATGTCGATAGACACTTCTTTGCAACCTTGTCAAGTTTTTTGTTGTTTTAGAGCTATTTTTGAGTTAGAGTATTTTAGATGTATGTTTATCGGTACCCCCTACAGTATATATACGGGTAGTATATGAGGCGAATTGGGTGGGAAAAACAAAATCATTTATAATTTGAAGGTGAATTATCCATGGAATGGGGTGAAAGTGGTCGGTGAATTAAAATAAAAATAAGATTATTATTATCAATGATGGGTGAATTTACCCCAAAAAAACTTCCACCCCGTAAATTTCGGGTGAATGGGCCCTAGTGAAAGGATCCAAAATTAGCCAATTTAAAATTTTGAAAATCCTAAATAGAGCCAATTTATGATATTTCACGCTTATGCATAACCCTGGGATTATAGAATAAAAAATAGAAGGATCTAACCCTCTATGATTTTTTTCTTTTTTTCATTTATTTTTAGATAACTCTAAGGAGTTGTGGTGTATTTATAATTAGTATCCTCTTACAAAATATTTTTAATATATGAGTTCCAAGATCAAATGGCCTAAGAGAAATTCGAAGCCTCTGATAAAGAATGATCTAACTTGTAGATACTATAAAAGGGAAGGTCATGCTCCCAAGAAGTAAAAAATATTGAGGTTATTTTTTAGAGGGAGAGCCTTTTATGGTTTATTTTCTATTTGGGGAATATTGTATTAGGGATTCAAATGATGGGGAAGAAATATAATCAATGCATTCTCTATTTTTCCTCTTTCTTTATATTATTAGGGGGAGTTGAAATGTGTAATCTATCCTCATTGTCCATGGCCGATAGTGTATAACATAATATATTGTACAAGTTTATGGGATATCATTGTATAGTGTGAGATAGGTTTTACCCATATAATTAACTATAAAAGGTTAAACTTAGAAGGTTAAGCTTGTATCCTAACCACATATGTTATGTAGGTTAAGGGTTATGTAATTAAACTAATTCATATAAGTAATTATACACTTCCTAAATCAACCCATTACATCAAATATATGATCATTTGTTTATCATCAGTGATGGGTAAGGAAACCCACCCTATATTTTCACATTTGTTTAATCTATTTTAGTTTCTTTATTATTTTTATTATGAGATATATATAATATGTCAATTCTATTCATTCTTAAGTATATTGTATATTCTAATTGGTACTAAAGCTAAAGCAATACTATGATATTCCAACAATATACAATATATTAATGGGGATACAATCATTTATGGGAATGAAAAATGGAGAGGAAGACCCTCAAAGTACAAAAAAAAAAGAAACTTGGAAGGATATTTATTTGGAAAATAAATAATAGATATCATAAGTGTTATAAAGAGATGGGTCAAATCCCATGAATAAATATAAAATAATGATGAAAGTGGTATCTTAGAATTTTAAGGGTATGAATGTGCCTCCAAAAAAACAATTATCAAAGAATTAACATATTGTCATAGTATTGAATTTATTTTAATATAAGAAACAAAAATAGGTAGAGTATAATGTAAGAAAGCATTTAAATATATTTGGAAGATGGGGGCTTCTCTAATGATTTATATTATAGGATCTTTAAAATGTATTTAATATCTTGTGAAAATTACAAATGGGATGGACAATTGCTAGAAGCAAGAATTAATTGGATTTCTAGGATTCTTTAGGAAGGAGAGGATGATATGAAAACTAGAGTTATAAATATATATAATCTAACTTTAATTACTATTTGAGATAGATTTTGGAAGGATATTATTATATTCATGTCAAATTTAATGTTGAATTATAATAATTGGATTCGTGGAAGGGAATTAAACATAATTATACCTCCTTTTTAAAATAAGGGTGGTACTCTATTTGGTATATATTAGTAGAGTCTTCTACTTCATTAATCAATTTAAATGACCTTTGGGATGTTCCTTCAATACAATTATATACATAGGATAATAAACATATTGAGAAACATGATATGTTAGAAAGACTAGAGATTTGTTTTAATATCCAATAGTTGACTTTAAACAAAGTATACAATCTCTTTAGATATTTTTCTATGAGTATGATCACATCTCAAACTAATCTATTCAAGAGATATGGTCTACTGAATAATTATCATCCAAATCCATTTTATTTTTAGTCTATGTGGATTCAAGAACCTTATTTATTCTAAATATTTATATCATGGGGGAAGATGTAAAGTTTGAAGGATCATGTGTATAGATTTGTTAAAAATATGAAATATATAAAGGGGTAGATGGAGATCTAGAATATCAAATCATTTTGTGATTTTTTTCAAAATAAAGAAATGAATTATATCCCAGACCAACACGTTACAAGAATTAGCAAAAAATAATGGAATAGATAAATACTCCTATTCTTATTTATAAGAAGAATAATTAATTTTTAATTGTCATAATATATCATAAAAGGAAGAGTTATATTGGGCCTACCAATCCATGGAGAAATGAATTAAGAAAGGTGATATAATTACCATTTTTTTTTTTATTTGGTGGTACAAGGAGGTTTTGAAAGGACCTCCGAAACCTTTTACAAAGTGGATCTAATCACCAGAAAGGTGATAGAAAATTGCAACTAATAAATAGTCTACATGACCCGAGGTGCCTAGCAGAACTTACAAAAAAAAAGAAAAATAAATATTAGCCACTCAACCTAGATAAAATTTGACACACCAACCAAAAGAAGATTGCAATAGAATTTGAAACTACCAATTTGAACGGGCCTAGGATATACAAATAATAATTACCAACTACCCAATAAAATGGAATTAAATAAAAGTGCGAGAAATCGAGGAATATTCTACCCAAAAAATGATTCAAAACTGAAATCAACTTTGGGATCCAAAATCACCCAATGAAAACAAGAACCTGGGAAAGATTCTAGACCCCTACATCACTAAGGAGAACCACCGAGAGTAACATAAGAGACTAGGATCTCAAAACGCAACCCACCACATCTCAAATATCACTAGGATAAGAGAAATAAATGCATCCAAACTGAGGTTTCTATAATGACACAAAATACTCAAACATTCTCAGAATCAAACTGGAAGGACCACCAGGCTACATAGATATGCACCCATAAATAACTCATTCTTTTTCCTATGCACCCTGAAAATAAAACCGGCCAACAAGAAGAACCACTCACACCCACAAGCATTCATATCTGGAAGATCCTACAAATATGCAACAATCTGCTTGAAAAATGACTCAAAAAAATCTATGCTTCATGGAGAGAGAAATATGTGGAAACGTCTAGAGTACCAAACACCAACAAAATAAATCTAAAAGTTAGAAAATTTAAATGGGTGCCAAAATGAATAGAATCAGGGCAACCCCAGCAAGAAATGAAGCCAAGATCTCACCATGCTAGAGCAAGGATCCACCAAAAACATCCTCTATCCTTCAAAAACTACAAACAAAGGGTTTACAAATGTCTTTCAAGAAGCCCACTAAACACACCCTCAAAGTATATGGAACAAAGGGCTCAAGAAGAAGATAAATGAAACCCTAGGAGCGCTTATAGAAACATCCAAAACCAACCCCATCAATGGAGCTAGGCCAAATGACTAGCCCCTACCCCCATAAACCTAAATCCACTAGCCAAAATAGCTAAATAGAACTAGTAAGACTCCACTAACCATAAAAAATAAGGTCTTCCATAGAAATCCATCAAAGAAGGGGAAAAAACAAAGGATGATGTGGAGAGAGCTCATTTTTCCACCATTGTAGTGAGCTATAAATTCACATGAGGGCAAGAACCAGCCAAACGAAAGGAAACTGCAACCCAAAGCACAAGAAACTAACCAAAACCCCTCTTACCAGTAGTCGAGATGCATACCTCAGTTGTCCAACCATCCCCAGTCCCCTAACTAGGGATCTAGATAAACCAAACTTCTTATTGGCTTAGAACTAAAATGATAAAAGGGCCATCAACCAAAATATTCCTTCGCCCAAAAGAGCCTCCACCAAGATGTAGGTCCTTCCTTCCAAAAATATTGGTCCTATGCGCAGGGCCGAATTGATCTGGTTAAAACATATAGAAATAATTTTTTTTTTATCGGTTAAAATTTGTATATTAACCATGGGTTTTAACAAGGACCCAAAAAATGATTGCATATTAAAGAAGTAGGCTAGAACAACCAAGAACCCAAAATAGAGCAGAACAAGAATGTAATCCCTTAAAATTAGAAACACCACTAAGGCTATCCATAAAACACATCCAATAAAAATGTAGAACAAAACATAGGAAGCCATTAAAAAAAAAAGGAGACAAAATAGATGACAAAGAGGATGCCCTTGACAAAAATTTGTAGGAAAGAAAACCTTTAAGCTTCTTCATCTGAATCTGCTCCAACTTCATGGGGCTCTTCATTTGATGTGTCCATGTGAATGTCCTTATCCTCAACCTTGTCTTCCATAGGAGCAAAAATGACCTTGAAATCCTCAGTAGGGGCTTTAACACCATCTTCAATACAATATTTCTTGAAGAAAAACAAGCTCAGTGCATTGAGAAGGTCGGCCAACTGAGTCATACAATTAGAAACATAATTGATTATAAATTGTTACATGCACTAGTCTGGGATACCCTTGTCATCATATTCAGAATTGATGATCAATGATTGCCTTTATTGAACCAACTTCTTCAACTGCACAAAGGAACAAACACTTTTTGGCTTAGGGGATTTGCTCTCAACTCTTTTCCTCAATATACAGACCATTTCGACCACATTTCTCTATTTTGTAGAAAGGACATGAGTGCTAGAAGATTGAGGAGTGGTCTAGGATAGGCTGGGATTTATAGGGCTAGGCTTAGATTTAGGAGAAGGAGGAGGGATGACACCCTGAGGGTGGTGGATCAACTAATGGCTATACAAAAATTTAAACAAACCCTGATGAGCAGGAAATTTAGTACAATTTTTATTACAACAATGTTCAATGGTGTAGCTAATAGAATTGAAAAGAAAATTGGGAAAATTCACCATACTAACATCACGAAAGTGGTTGAAGAACAAAATATGGAAGCTACATAAGACCTTGTCAGGGTCATCCATAGTTATGAACTCCATGATAGGCTTCATGAAATTATTCCACGAGGAGGGGATCTCCTCTCGATGCATTCCCATTTGGGATTTTTTGCACAGCTCCTTATCTTTGATCTCCTTAAGCTTGACATCCTAGTTATGCTTTTCATGGGTTATTGATATGCCTTTGACCTGATACCCAGTAAGCTCAACCAAGGTTTTGATATCAACCTCAAATTTCTTGTCACAAATTGTCTCTCTATCGTTATCCCAAGAGACCAGGAACACAATGGTGATTTCAAAATCCTCTCCTTTGAATTTCTAAAAAAATTAAAGGAAACCCTTGGTAGAAAGGATGGCTTCTACAATAGAATCCATAAAGACACTGGAGGGCTTGATGAATTTCATAATTACAGAAAGGTAAAGGATCTAGAGATGAAATTGGAAAGGACAAATATGGAGATGAATTGAAACATGATGGCTATAAAAAGAAGCATCCATGAATTCAAAAGGGCAAACAAAGCAACCACCATATCTACAAGGGTTTCGATTGAATCAGGGATAGGCAAATATACACGTATCAAGGAGATCATGACAGAGAGCACATGAAACAATATGAATATGAAGCATATGGTAATCCAACCCAAACACCCACATGCTAGTAATGGTGAACTAGGAGGAAGAAACAACGAGCAAGACACGAGGGGAGGGTAAGCATGGAAGGAGGATAGAGGGTTTGGAAAAGATGAAATTAGAGAGGCGGGAGACTCAAAGGTGATAGGGCAGAGGGACATAGATGCTACTACCAAAATAGATTTATTGAAGAAGAAGAGAACAATAAGGAGAAAAACTAATTATTTTAAACATATTAGAAGATTGGAAGGGTAAGGATGCTCAAGGTAAGGTTTTATAAAATATTCCATTAATCGCCATAGAAATACATATTAATGAAAGAACTATAAGAGGATATTTTATCTTTCCACATTGAAAATGGACCTGGTCCTAGTGTATTTTCTCTAATTTTATTTCAAAAATTTTGGGATATGTTCAAGAAAGAGATGTTGGCTAAAAATGAAAAGGCTAGTAAAAATAAGCTTGTACTATATGAAATAAATGCTATCTTTATTTCAAAGGTTCCCAAGAAACATGAGAAAAAAATATTTTTATAATTTTCATCCCATAAGCATTTATAATATGATTTTAAAGATAATTTAAAAAATTATGATAAAATTTGAAAACAACTTCAAATTATTATTTTTCATTGTACTAGAGGAATCAGTAACTTGTTACGATTTTCTACGACTCTTTGTGGGTTAAAATATCAGTCCTTGTCATAATTATAACCTCCAGTTGCATCAGGTAAACCTTTTATATAGCTGACTACATTGATGCAACATGCCCACCGGTATTACGGGGCCCAAGGGATTGGAACCCTGGTCTTTGAGCTCAAAACAACTTCAGATTCTATTATCTCAAAGAAAGAAGATAATATTCTTTGATGGAAAGAAAAATGATTAATAGTATAATTATTGTACTATAGTTATGCTTGTCAAATTATATATAAGCAAAGCATATGATATGGCATGATAGAGTTTTGTATATGATATACTTAGAAAAACTAGTTTTGATAAAGGTTGGTGTGAATGGATTAGATGTTGCTCTAGCACTTCAAATATTCTATTTTAATCAATGGATCCCTAATCATATATATTGAATCATCTGCTAAGGTGATCCATTATCTCATTATCTTTTCATTATTCTTGTTGAGGTTTTAAGAAGAGCTTTCTTGTAAATAAATGGAAGGTAAAATCAAAGGTATTCAAGTTGTAACAAACAATCCCTTATAATATCATCACAAATTTGTTGATCAGATATTAAAATTTAGAGCATTCTTCAATTATAATGGCCATGGGATTTAAATGATGTGGGAGCATCTGAATAACATAGGCTTATACTAAGAGGGGGGGTGAGCAGTATAAGATCAACTTTTACTTTTATTTTCCAAAAAATATTATCCAATATTATCAATGGAAATATCAATAGAAGTAATCAAAGCAATGCAAAAATCATCACACACAAGAGAGACACCAATTTAATGTGGTTCACCCAATGTGGGCTACTCCACGGAGAAAATATTTCTACTAAATTTTCTCAACAAATCTTCTTGGAAATCAATTCTCTATTATAATGTTTATGGAATTATATACAAAGAAGACATCAAACCCCCATGCTCTAATTTGTGGATCTCTCTCCATAGGAGAAATCTTTCCCATTTTTTTTGGTTCATGGAACTTGATCCAGGAGAACTCTATCTCCTCAACTGGTTCGTGGATCTCTCTCCATAGAAGAAATCTATCTTCCTAGTTGGTTCATGGATCACACTCCATATGAGAACTCTTTCCCCTTGCTCTAGTTTGTGGATCTCTATCCATAGGAGAACTCTATCCCATTTCTCTGGTTCGTGGATCTTCTAGAAGACTTCTACTCCCACTACTTTGGTTTATAGATATCTATCCATAGGAGACCTCTATCCCAACTTTACTGGTTTATGGATCTCTATCCATTGGATACTACTATCCTCTTTGGTTTGTCACCTCCAAATATTGCTCTCAACTCTGTCTCAAATATGTACCAAACTCTATCCCAATTATAGTACAAATCTACTCTAACTCTGGTCATAAATATGCACCAAACTTTATCTCAAATCTATCCCCAAGCCTTAACACAAAGCTTGATTAAATCACCAATCAACTCTGCTTAGATATGCTCCAAGCCTTAACACAAATCTTGAACAAATCACCAATCAACTTTGCTTAGATTTGCCCCAAGCCTTAACACAAAGCTTGAAAAAATCACCAATCAACTCTACTTAGATCTACCCCAAGCCTTAACACAAATCTTGAACAAATCACCAATCAAATTTGCTTAGATCTGCCCCAAGTCTTAATACAAAGTTTGAACAAATCACCTGCTCTTAATGTTGGTTCAAGTATTCACAATACTTGCTCAAATCTGCCTCCAAGCCCTCTCAAAGACTTGCTCAATTTTACTCTTAAGCCTTCACAAAGACTTGCTCAAATCTGTCCCAGAACATGCTTAAACCTACTCTAACACATGCTCAAAACAACTCACAAGATATGCTTAATCAATTGCAAATATTGCACATAATGCTATCAAATGCTTTGTCTAATATTCAAAGTAATTCCTTTAACTTGAAGCAATTTAACATTATTCTATCTAGAATTCGTTTAACCTCTGGAACATATAGATAATAATATGCACTTGCAAATAGATCAATATGTTCTACTCAATCATTAAGTCTGTCACTTTCACATGTCTTACTTTTATTGCTCTTTTAAATATAGATCCAGTCTAGCACATGACACCTATATTTTTGATCTACACTCTTGCTTTCACAAATATGATTTCTAATGTTTGCACATTCACTTTCAATATCACTCAAAACCAATTCCAACAAGCTTCGCACATTCATTCAACCAATGAAGCACAAATTGCTCATAAAACCTAAACAAGTGTTTTCACACTTCTTCCAAAAAAGAGAATAATGTAGGTCTCAAATCCTAACTCAATTAATTCATAATCTCTATCTCAAATGTTCTCAAAATATTCAACAATGAAGCACATAAGACTCACTCAAATATTTCCAACAATGCTTATCAAACAATCGTTTTCAGTCCACCTTATATTTTACAACATTCATTCGAACAAACACTTCAAACAAAGGATGATGTGTCCATACCTCTTAATTGCTCTTTTGGAGACATGTCTTCAAAACCTGTCTCACAAATAACAAATCCTTCTTGTGCAACAATCTAATTCAAAACATTTACATGAATATTCCACCTCAACAAATATTTCACCATAAAAATATTTAATAAATTGTCAAACCACTTTTACACATTATTACTCCTAACTTTTGCAAACAAAATTTCATCAAAAAATATCACAAATTACATAGGCAAAATATTTCATTTACACCTTATATATCCTACTTGTCATTAATGCATTTCAAAAGATAAATAAATCACCACTTCAATTTTACCCCAATGAACTAGCAAAAAAACCACCTTTGTTTTTGCTTAATAAAAAGAAAATATTTCATAACCCCTTTTATTGCAAAAATAAAATAAATGCAAAACTCCTTATATCTCCCTAGCTAGCACATATCTTAACAACTTTGAACCTTAGGCATAAATTATTTTTTAATAGAAAATTAATCCCTTCACTGTCGTATGCCATTGGGAATAGAACCCGTACTTCCTGTTGGCCCCATACCCTAGCTACGACTAGGCCACCACGTGGGCTAGCCACCCACATGTAACCAAAGGAGCACAATATCATTGTTATCCTTTACCACCAGTGCTAAAAAAAATTTGACCACGCAAACTAAAAAGCCTCTGCATGAATCGAAAACTGCACCTTCTGCCCTCTATGTGATGTGTAAGACTAGCTTGCTAGCTCGATTGCCACATCACTTTGAGTGGGGACAAACCCCTTATGACCTTTGACCAACGACTACTTCAAAAATGCAAATATTGATGTCTTCTTCCTCCGTCGCATTGAACAAACAAGGCAATTAATTCAGGGGCAATTTAATTGAACACACACCATGGCTTAGCCTATAAATACACATGCCCTCTTATACATTTGACGTCGGCTCACTTGCAATTAGAATTTGGCGCTTTGAATTTAATTATTATATTTAATTATAATAATTTAAATCCAAGGGATTTAAATATTAAAATCCTTTTTGGGCCTTTTCTTTAAGGATAACCTTGCCACCATTAATGAATATTTTAACCTTTGCAAAATTACCATCAAGGTAAATTCTTTAAGGATAACCTTGCCATCATTAATGAATATTTTAACCTTTGCAAAATTACCACCAAGGTAATTTATAAATTCTTTCTCAACCATCATGGAGAGGTATTCCTTTCTTCTTGTTGCCTTATACCTCATGTGCCACCATGAGGAATATTCTTATAAATATTTCCATCAACTTAGGACATTAAACCTTTTGACATTAATCAAAACTCTTGAATTTAATTCTATCAAATTAGGATATCAAACCTCTTGATATCAATGACAACACAACATGCTCAAATTTCCAACAACATCCATGTGATTTAATTTTTATTATATTAAGGTTTGTTAATGTAATAGTTATACGCAGGTATTCTAGGTGGCTATTCTGGTAACAACCATCCATGTGTAGAAAAGATAAGGGATAAGAGGAAGAAAAGAGGGGCATGCATATAGAATTAAGAAAGTAATAAGAAGAGGAAAATGTAGGGTAGAGGTTTCCAGTTACTTATTTGGATGAACGGGAGCCAATGGAATAAAGAGAATATATTATAATATACAACCAATTGGTACATTGGTAATGACATTATTTCCACCTTGAATTTGTTTTGTGTATGGTTAATTCATTATATTTTTGAAATTGCATCTTTTAGAGTGTTTAGAATGGTTTGTAGGATTGTTAGTTTTATAATAATATAGGAGAAAGGTTGCAGTTTGGAAAGATACATCAAATCGATGTGTAACATTCCAGTCAAGTGGAAGTGTCATTCAAGTGGAAGCTACACCATTCAAGTAAATTTCATTCAAGAGAGATAAGAGTATTGACATTCAAAAGTGAATGTGTGATTACTATTCATATTAAGATAAGAACATCATTCAAAAGTAAGGTCATAACACTGTTCAAGGAAGACCTAGGTGCCATTAAAGCGAAGGATTGAAGTGTCATTCAATTAAAGAAATATTTTTTTCAAGTATTGTAGAATAACATTACCATTCAAGTGAATAATATTAGTTTATGGTTGTCTATAAAATGTTTCTACTTTGGAAGGTAGTCATTCAATTGACCTCTTTCTATTATCATTGTATCATTTGGTATCAAAGTTATATTTTTTTTAGAGGTTTGTAATATGCATCAAAGGAGATATGATACAACAAGAAGAACTTGATGTTTGTTGTGTGTTGACCAATAGATATAGCTAAAATACTAAGAGTATGCTTTTCTAGATTAGATGCAATAAATATTACCCAAAAGAGTGGCATTCATCTTGAGGAAGTTAGTGATAATGAAGAGGAGAAAACTAGTCACCTAGAATCTTGAGATGAAGAGGAAGGAGAAGAATCATTGAATTACTTGATTTGGGTAATTTCTAGCATGGGAAGTAAGCCAAAGATGTATACTCCAAATTTTAATGGAAGTTTAAATACTAAGGAGTTGATCGACTAGATAATAGACATGGAGAGATTATTTGACTATGAATCTAAGGAGGATCTGAAATGGGTCAAATTTTTATGTAGAGGGCTAAAATGACATGCTTCAATTTGGTGGAATAATTTCCAAATAGAGAGGTAATAATGATAAAATCCAAGTTGAAATCTAAATTTGTACCTACTGATTATTAGAGTGGGTTATTTAGAAGTATACAAAACCTTAAGCAAAATGAGTTGGGAGTGAAAGAGTATACAAATGAATTCTATAAATTAACCATAAGAATAGGTCATATCAAATATCATGAGGATAAATTTGCAAGATACACAAATTGACTAAGGTCATCCATACAAGGTTAAATTAGTATTATTCTAATTATAATGGTTGAAGAAGCATATCAATATGTACTCAAGGTAGAAGAGAAGTTGAAACATAAGAAAAAACCACTCTAGATGGGGAGGAAAGTATTCAAGAGGAAGAGGAAAATTCCATGGAGGAAGAGTGCAACAAGTTCATGATGCAATAGAAAATTTTACCAAAATAATAGTTTTAGCTAAAGTACCAAATAAAATGGTGAATCACCAAGAGAATGAGGTGGATTTGGTGAGGGTAGAGAATATCGTTCTACTAGAAAGTGTTATAGATGCTTTAAAGGAGGGAATAAATAATATAAATTCCTTCAAGTACAACAAATCAATGGATGAGGGAAGAAAGCCAATAAAGAAATTGCGCAAGTAGGTTAATAAAATATCACTTTAGCGAAGCATATGGAGGAATCAAAATAATGAGAATCCTTATGACGAGAAGGATATTTTTAAAACTAGTGAAGGAGGTGTAGGAACTAGTGCAAAGAAAGAACCTATTTATTTTTAATTCTAGAGGTATATATTGTAAGATAATTGTGGATAGTGCAACATAGACAATGTAGTATCAATCGATATGGTGGAGAAAATTAGCTTGGAGAGAATAGAGCATTTGAATTTTTATAAAATGTCATGGTCGCATAATGGACATAAAATTTGGGTAATTGAACAATGTATGATGAATTTTTATATTGGTTCTTATAAGGATGTAATTCTACGTGACATCATGTTGATGGATGAACACCATATTTTATTGGTTATACCATGGTAGTTTTACAAAAAGGTGATAAAAAAATTAAGAATGAATAATTATTCAATTGTCAAATATGGCATATGTTATACATTGAGTCCATTTAAGGACAAAATATAAGAGGTGGATAGCAGTTCTAAAATTTTCCTACTCTCCAGAAAAAAATTCCTACAAGACTTGAAGAAAGGAGTGTGCTTTTCCTTCACTATCAAATTTATTGAAGATAAAATAGATGATGAAAGGGATGAGATTCCTCATGAAGTAAATAATATTTTCTAAAATCCTCACTAAAGAGTTGTTGAATGAATTACTTCCTATGAGGATCATTAAACATAACATAGAATGCATACCTAGGTCAAGTTTTCCAAACAAGGCAACTTGTAGGATGATACACTTGGAAAATGAAGATATGAAAAGACAAGTTCAAGAACTATTTGAGAAGGGGTTGATTAGGGAGAGCTTGAGCCCATTTTTAGTACCATCCATATTAATACCAAGTAAATATGGATAATGGCATATGTGTATAAACTCCCAAGCTATTAATAAGATTACAATAAAATACCAGTTTCTATTACCTTGTATGGATTATTTGATGGAATGTTTAAGTGAAGTAAAGTACTTCATAAAGATGGATTTGAAGATTAGTTACCATACAATTGAAATAATATAAGTATATGAGTATAAAAGTACATTTAAGAACAAAAAATGCTTGTATGAATGGTTGGTCATGTCCTTTCTATTACCAAATGAACCCAACACTTTTATGTGGTTAATGAATGAAGTCTTGAAATTTTTTATTGGTAAGTTTTTGGTGGTTAAATTGGATGATATTTTGTTGTTTAGCAAGATGAAATAGGAACACCTAATGCATTTGATGTTAGTTTCACAAATATAGGAGGAATACTTGCTAATTAATTTGAAGAAATTTAGTTTTTTGAAGGAAGATTTGGTATAATTAGGTTTTGTTATTTATAAACATAGATTTTAGACGAATCCAATAAATTTAAAAGCTATTGTGCATTAGCCATCACCAAGAAGTATGTTTGATATGAGAAGCTTCCATTCTTTAGCATATTTTCATAGTAAAATTTTGAGAACTTTTAGTGGAATTTGTGCTCTAATGATAGAAACAATGAAGGAGGTAGACATGATTTCAAATAGATAAATGTAGAAAAAGGAGCTTTCAAATCCTAAAGGATAAAATTTTCCAAGTATATTGTGATTCAAGCAAAGCCACCATTGGAGGTTAAATGATCTAAGAAGGTAGACCCATTGTTTATTTTAGTGAGAAGCTAAATGAAGATAAGAATAAATATTTAGTTTATGATTAGGAGTTTTATGCCATTATGCAAGCACTAAAGAAGTGGAGACATTACCTATTACTGAAGGAATTTGTGCTATTTATGGATCATCATGCTTTGTAGTTCATTAACAATCAAGGCAAATTAAACCAAAGACATATGAAATGGGTAGAGTATCTTCAAAGTTACTCATTTATTTTGAAACATAGAAGTGGTAGTTCCAATTGGGTAGTTGATGCCTTGAGTAGAAGAAGTTTATTGATGAATGCAATGAGGATTGAAGTTGTTGGTTTTGACACTATGAAAAAACTTTATGTTGATAATTTGAATTTAAAAAAATCTTGGGAAGCATGTACTAACCCTACTACAGGTGATAGAACACCATGGCTTGATTATTTTAACCAAGAGAGATTATTATTCAAGGGACAATAATTACATATACCTTAAAGCTCAATGAGAGAGAACTTGATAAGAGAAAAATATAGTGGAGGAATTGTTGGATATTTTGGAGTATATAAAACCATGGGATACCTATTTGACAATTATTATTAACTAGGAATGAGTGTAGACGTAAGAAGATCTATCCAATATTTTTTTGTGTTTGTCAACATGTGAAGGGAAGAATCCAAAACATTGGGTTGTATCAACCATTACCAATACCAAAAAGACCACGGGAATACATAAGTATGGACTTTATCCTTGGATTACCTTGAAAAAAATAGGTAATGAATCCATTTTTGTTGTTATTGATGTATTTTTGAACATGGCACATTTCATACCTTGTAGGAAAATAAGTGATGCTATCCATATTACTGATTTATTCTTTAGAGAAGTTATAAGACTACATGGTTTTCTAAAAAAATTTGTGTTTAATAGAGATGATGAGTTTGTAGATCATTTTTGGTGCACTTTGTGGAATACTTTGGGCATAAAATTGAGTTTTAGTTTAGCTTATCACCCATAAATAGATGTGTAAAATAAAGTTGTGAACATAAGCATTGATAATTTATTGAGGTGTTTGGTTGGAAAGAAATCAAAGTTGTGGGACACAAAATCAAAATTTGCATTTAACAACACAATCAATAGGAGTACAACCAAAATTCCATTTCAAATTATGTATGGAATCTATCCATGAGGAGTAAATGAGTTGTAGAGTATAGCTAATTTGTAGAAACCTAGTGCTATAACAAAGGAATTTATTGATTATATGTAGGATTTATATTGATAAGTGAAGGGTAATTTAGAAAAGAGTGTCATAAAATACAAACAACATGTTGATATCAAGAGAAGGACATAGGAATTCCAAGTTGGAGACTTGGTTTTGGCACATTTACGAAAGGAGAGATTCCCAAAAGTCACTTAAAACAAACAAAGTTGGACGAATATTGGATCTTGCAAGGTCTTGAAGAAGGTTTTAGCTAGTGCATATAAATTTGAACTTCTAGAAAGAGTAGAAATATTACCCATTTTTAATGTGGTGTATTTGTATCCATATTATGACAAATCCATGGATAGTACTAAAGACATCACACCTAATTTTTTGATGGAAGAATGGATAGCACAATTGCCAGAAAAGGAATAGGATGAAATAGAGGCAGTGATAGATTATAGAGTGACCAAGAGGACAAGAGGTAAGGTATATTATGAGTATTTAGTCAAGTGGAAGAACCAATCAATTGAAGCAATGACATGGATGAATGCTTCCAAGATTTCTAAGTATGGAATCTCGGTTATAAACAACAAAAAATGTTCATGAGATTTCACTCATGAAATATTTCCTCTCACCGAACATGTATGATGCAATAGCATCCAAGCAATATTTTTCCATTATGTTAAGATTTGTTTATGTAATGGTTATAGGTAGGTATTCTAGGTGGTCATTCTAGTAACCACCATCTATGTGTAAATAAGAAAAAGAGAGAAGAGGAAGAAAAATGGGATTGCATATATAATTAATAAAGGAAGATGAGTAGAAAAATATAGGGTAGAGGTTTCCAGTTACTCATTTGGATGGATGGGAGCCAAGGGAACAAAGAGAATATATTATAATATATAACCAACTAGCACATTGACAATGACATTAATTTTCCATCTCAAATTTTTTCTGTGTATGGTGAATGCATTCTTTTTTTAAATTACATCTTGTAGAGTATTTAGAATGGTGTGTGCAAGATTATAGGTTTGTTGATAAGACATTAGAAAGATTGCAATTTTCAAATATTCATAAAAAAATGTGCGCAACATATTCAAATGGAAGTTGCATCGTATTATTCAAGTGGAAGTTACATCATGCCATTCAAGTAGATGTCATTAAAGTGATATGACATTCAAGTAAATGTCATTCAAGAGAGATAAGAGTACTAACATTAAAAAAATATTTGATTATTGTTTATATTATTATAAGAATATCATTCAAAAGTAGGGTCATAACACTTTTCAAGGAAGACCCAAGTTCCATTTGAGTGAAGGATTGAAGTACCATTCAATTAAAGTAATATTTTTATTCAAATGCTATTGAATAACCTTTCCATTTACGTAAATGGTTTTGTGTTGTTCAAGTGAATAATAATGCTCCATTATAGTGATTGAGATTATCTTAGAAATTATGCTACTTGATAAAAATGTCATTAAATTGATCCTCTTCTCTTGATATTGCATCATAAATCAATAATATCATGCTATGAGAATTCTACTAGATCGTTAATACAAAAAAATCCATGATATTGTAATCAATAATTCCCTTGATTTATAATGGATCATTATGAATTTTTTAGGGTTTAAAGTTGGAAAATTGCCATAAAAACATCTAGGTGTTTCCTTATCTTATAAAAGAAATAGGAAGGGACATTTTTTTTTAACATGGTGGAATCGGTAGCCATCACGAATCTGGGTAGGCTATCCAGCTTTTATGGCTGCCACAGTATTCTACGTTGTCTACCATGGAAGCCGCCACACAGATCTTCATGCAGTCCACCCTTATAACTGCCATACCACAATCATTTAAAACCTTTTATGCCACTGAAAGCACTAAGAAAGGGACAAGCGTTTAGTCTGATGAGGCTCGAGATTTGAACCTTAATAGGAAGGGGCTTTAGTACCTAATTTTGGATAGAATTAAATTTTGTTTGGCTAGTTGAAAGGATAGGTTCTTTACTGTAACAACTCATAAAAGCTACAGTGAAATATATATTTACATTTATAATGTCATTGCATACAAATTTGATAAAATTTAAATAATTTTCTTTGGAAATAATGTAAGGATAAATTTAGGTTTCCTCTTTACAAATGGTATAAGGTTTATAGAGGAAAGAGTATTGGAGGAAAATGCATGCAAAATTACATTTTATGAGTTTAGAATTAGGAATAAAACTTGGATGGAGTCTATTCAAATATTAAGGAAAGTGTTGGGAAAAATATTACTTTAATAACATATTAGGTTCAATGGATGTAATAAAATTTTCAAGGAAGTGAATATTTATTGGGATTTAAAAACATGGAACTTCATAACAAATACATTCCAATAAATTGCAAACCCTATTATATCGTAAGACAATGAGGGTGTCTTACAAATATTTAGTTATTTGATCCAAAATACCAACCATTGGCCTAAGTTTATTTGGCTCATAGTTGTTCAAAAATTAAAAAATATATTTATGTGAGCAACAATTTTAAATATTTGATTTCTATTATAAATTTGGTTGATGAAGAGGACCTCAAAAAAGTGATAGATTAACTCGAAATGTTTTTTTAATATTTTTTTTTAACCATTTTCCATGAAAGGATGTGTTGGTTGGATTCTATCAAAATATGGTTGGTACTATTTAAAGTTGGGATGCAAAGCTTAAGAGCAATTATGATTTCTTACCTATAAGTATTTCCTTTAAAAGAGTGCGTGGAAACTTGATTCCCTTTGCAAGCCCTCAACATTATTTTGGTTAGTAGTTTAAAATGAAAATCTTACAAGAGATAATTTACAAGGGAGAAGAAATCATGTGCCTTTTAGGTATGTCTTACGTATGAAGGAGGTAGAGACTTCATATCATCTATTTATTCATTATTCCTTTGCTTATACCATTTTGGGATACTTTTTCAAACAAATGAGAATCTATTGGGTTGGATAAGTTATTTTATTTTCTAAATCATGAAATATTCTTGATATAATTTCTTTTGATGGTCGGTCCTACCATATTTTGTTGGAGTTTATGGCTTGAAAAAAATAATTTTTTTTTCAAAAATAAATCTTAGAATCACACCTATGTTTTGGATTCATATTGTTGCCTCTATTGCATAATGTTTATAGGCATGATGGCCATCATGGAAAGTCCTAGGTATGGAAAAATGTTGGATACGTTATTTCATTTTCTAAAGCATTATGTTTTCTTTTGATGATTGGTCCTACCATTATTTTTTGGAGTTTATGGCTTGAAAAGAATAATAAAATTCCCAAAAGTAAATCTCACAATCACACCTATATTTTAGATTCATATTGTTGCCTCTCTTGCATAATGTTTATAGGCATCATTATGGAAAGTCACAAAAGGAGATAATATCAATTATCTATATTAATTCATAGTAACAATATAAATTTCTAAAAGTTGCATTCACCAAAATTAATCATACAATTTTTTTTAGAAATGGGTTTTTTTCACAATAATCAAGTTATTCCCACCCACTAAGAATCATATGGAACTACAAATAAATATTGTGTGGAGGTGGATGGTGGTTATAGGGGTGGACTGCATGAAGAACTGTGTGGCAAATTTTGAGGCGGATAATGCAGAATACTGTGGTGTCCATAAAAGTCGGACAGTCTGCCCGAATTTGTCACGGCTACCAATTCCACCATGTAAATTCAAAAAAAAAAAAACTATTATGTGAAGGTTAGGAATTATTAAAAGAATCAATATGACCATGTAAAAATAATAGATAAATATTTCAATTGAGGGGAATTCACATATTTGTTTTTTTAATGTTTAAAGAAATGTAAATGCCAATATATCTGTAGAGAAGAAAATGCAGTGGTAGATAATTAGTAAACTGTGGGATTGATTTTTGTGTTGAAAACTTAAATTTTAGAAGGAAATTGAGCTATAAATGTTACTATCCCTTAAAGAAAATAAAATTAAAAAATTTCTAGAAGAAAATTAAATGTTTGATAAATAAAAATATAAAAGAAAGGGAAATATAATGTAAATGATTTAATAAAAAATATAATACTTTATTATTTTCATAATAATAACTTTGATAATTTTTTTTAAACTTATATGTGGCTTGTGTTGAGGGCCACACCCATAAAAATACCAAAATGTCACATTTTTTATTAGGTTAATTAAACCATATATAGCATGCCTTTTTATCACAAATATTTTTAATTCTTTTTCTATTACATATATTCAACTTCCTCAAAGTGCTATGTTTTCACAATAAAATACTTGATATCATTTTGATTAAGAGATAAAATCTCACTTGGCTAGTTGTATTCTAAAATTTGAATTTCACCAAGATGAAGATCAACACCGTGATTGGCTAAATTATATGCTACTTGATTTCCTTCTCTATAAAGATGTTCACATTTCCAAGAAATTGCATTCAATAATAGATGATGACCATAAACAATAATATTACATGACCATAAAAGTGTGCAAGATGACTATTGGTTGTGTACACTGCGCAGGAGGAATTTATTTTTTCAAAATTCATTAGGTGGGAAGGCCCAAATTCAAACTTTCAGGATTCAGGGCAACCTTGATTGCAATAAGTTTGGTAAAACTACTGAGTATGGGGACGCTCATGAATCTACTAATGACAACCCCATTGGATTTTGGGGTGATGAAATCCATGAAAAAGTTGGCCCCCATGGACCCCCTCCATTTGGGGGTCCCACTACTAAAAATATTTCTTTTGCCAAAGTAGTTGGTGGAGGTCAACAATGCTCATCATCGGAGCCTCATTCTTCCATTGAATCTATTGGGTCCAAGGTAAAAATCCCTGATAGTTTAGCCCAAAAATGTTTATCTGTTGAATATTTTAATCTAGTTGGTAAATTAATTAGAGGGCATCCCAACCTTGAAGTCATCCGTAGTTGGGCTCTTTCCAAGTGGAAACCTGTGGGATCCTTGGAAATTTTTGGCTTGACCAGAGGCTTTTTTGGGATTCATCTGAGTAACCATGATGATGCCAGTCAAATCCTTACGGTAGGTCCTTGGTTTTTAGGAAGAAAAAACCTTTTTCTTCACAAATGGGATCTTGAATTTGACCCTAAAACCCAAAGTATAAATTTTTCCCCTATTTGGGTGAGGCTTCCCAATCTTCCTTGGCACTACTGGTACCCGAACATACTTACTGCTATTCCTAGTATGATTGGGATGTTAGTTGATATTGATCATTCTACATTATCTAGGAACATGATGACTATTGCAAGAATTTATGTGAATGCTAACCTTGATTCAGATTTCCCAACTTTTTTGGATCTTGAACATAGTGGCTTCTACCATAAACAAGCCATTGAGTATGAAAACAAAGTGGCTTATGTGTGGAGTGCCATACTCAGGGACATCTGAGAATTAATTGTCCTTTACTTCACACCAAACTTCTTGAAGCACCAACTCAACAATTTGAAGTCCCTGGTCATCATACTTAGGAAAGGTAAAAGTTAGGGACTGTTGGTCCTAGTCATAACACCTATGGATGAAAGAATGTTGGACCTAAAAAAAGCTTCATACAGGTCAACCAAGGACAGTACCAAGGAAGTAAAGGCATTGTTTTACGTGAGAATGAAAATACTTAGCCTCTATTGAACCCTCAGGAACTAGTGGGTAAGGGCAAGTAGGTTGCCATGACTCCATCCCCATCTTTGGATTCTAGTGAAGAGGTATGTCATGCTCCCATTAATACTAACAAATTCTCTATTCTAGCTGATTCAAATTTGTTTAATCAAGAAGACCAACAAATCATTCAACACAACAAAATCTAAATTCCTCTAAATTTGGATTCCCCTTCAAAGTTTGGATCTTCCATCCCAGCTCCCGAGACATTTAGCCCTTCCAAAATTTCGAATCTCTTGATGGGTTCAGGTTCTGTAGTTGAACATATAGCACAGTCCAAATTTTGTTCCAAAAACACTCGTAATTCCAAAAAATCTCCTCTGGACTGTGGAAGTGACAAAAAGTGAGGTCAACCCTATATGAATGAGTAGTGGAAAAATAAGGTTAAGGATGATATTGACAATGGCATTCAGAAAACCTTATTTCCCCTTGTTGGTCCTCAGGCCAAGGATGAACTAAAAAACAACAAACATCCCCCATATGTTGGAAATGGAGGCAAGAAATCTTTAAAATATTCCAAATGAATATCCTCTCGTGGAATATCAGAGCATTTAATGGGTTAACCAAGCATAGGGTGGTTAGCTCATTGAGAAAAGAAATAAATCCTACTATTATTATTTTACAAGAAACAAAACTTGATCCAAACAATTCTGCTTCAGTTGCCCTCAAAATTTGGAGCAGAGGAGAACTTGTCTTTAGTCCTGCCAAAGGTGTGGCTTGGGGGCTCATTGTTCTGTGGGACCCTAAGAAGGTTGAGGGTGTTTTAGTTTAGTCCAATGAAAGAATCATAAGTATCAAATTTCAAGAATGTGATTCTAACATTTCTTGGATTCTGTCCAACATATATGCTCCTAATACTTCATCAAAGAGAGCCCTTTTCTGGAATATGCTTAGTAGCCTTAAAGAATCCTTCAATAATGTTCCATGGATTGTTGTAGGAGATTTTAACACGCATTTTTATCCTTTAAAAAAACTTGGGGGTTCAGGATGTACTAAAAAAGGTATGGAATATTTTATAGACTTTGTTAACACCAACAACCTTTTGGATATCAAGCTAAAAAATGCATAATACACTTGGAGCAATAGAAGATCTAGAAATCAGCTCATCCAAGTTAAATTAGATAGATTTTTCTTGTCCCAAGAAGCTGTCCAATTATTTGGTGATGCTAATCTTCTCTCTCTTCCAAAAATAGGTTTTGATCATAGTCCTCTCCTTTTGGATATCATTCAGGATAACCCTTATAGAAGGCCTTTCATATTTGAGTCAATGTGGATTCAACACCCTGATCTGAAACTCAAAATCTCTCAATGGTGGTAGTAGGTTGGTCAAGGTTGTCCCTCATTTTGCCTAGCTCAAAAATTAAAGCATGTCAAAAATAATCTTAAAATCTAAAATAAGGAAGTTTTTGGTAATTTGTTTGAGGTTAAACAATCTCTAAAAGATAGACTCCTTTCCATTGAAAGTAAAATTCAAGCAGACATTAATGATGATAAAATTTGGATAGAAGAGAAATATTTTGGTTGATTATCATAACATTTTAGCTCGTGAAGAAACCTTTTGGAAACAAAAATCTCGAGCATTGTGGCTCAAGGAAGGAGACCTTAATACCAAGTTTTTTCATGCTTCTACTATGAGGAATAGAAGCTATAATAGAATTAAAGAATTATCAAAAGTTGATGGATCTATTACCTCTCATTTTTAGGAAATAAGAAGTGGGGCTATTTATTATTTTACAAACCTCCTTGAGGAATATAGGACACCCTCTAACCTTACTCTAAACTCCATGATTTATCACATACCCAATTTGATCTCTAATGAAGCTAACTCCAAACTCTTAGCTCCTTTTTCCAATGAGGAAATCCATTCTACCCTGTTTGCAATGCATCCTGACAAATCCCCAGGCCCTGAAAGATTCCCTCCACACTTTTTTCAAACCTTTTGGGACATTGTGGGGGATGATGTTTGTTCTACTATTAGAGAGTTTCAATCTACAAGAACTATTCCCCATGGTTTCAATTCTACCTTCATTGCCCTTATCCCAAAGAATTCCAATGCCAAATCCATGACTAATTTTTGCCCTATCAGTATGTGTAATGTAGTTTACAAAATACTCACAAAATCCATTGCCAACAGGATGAGAGATATCCTCCCTACCATTATTGATTCTTGCCAAGGGAGTTCTATTTAGGGTAGATCTATTCTTGATGGTGTCATCACTATCCATGAAGCACTTCACTCTACTCACCTATCAAAACAACCTACATTTTTTGTGAAATTAGACATGAATAAAGCTTATGACATATTAAATTGGGATTTACTTATGTCTGTCCTTCTTAGATTTGGCTTTCACCCTAATTGGGTTGACTTAATCAAAGGTTGTATTTCTACCCCATGGTTTTTAGTCCTTGTTAATGGGTCCACGGTTGGTTATTTTCCAATTCATAGAGGCATACATCAAGGAGATCCCATATCTCCCCTGATGTTCATAATTGCTGCTAAAGCTTTAGGTAGAACCATTAAAGCAACTTATAATATCCAACTCCTTTCAAGGATAAAAGTTGCTTTCCAAAATAGAATTGTTTCTCACCAATAGTTTGTTGATGATAATATCATTACTACCAAAGTTTCTATCCTCAAAGCAAAAGTTATCAAGCACATATTATTTTTATATGAAGATGCAGTAGGGCAAAAAATTAATTTCCATAAAAGCAAAGTCTATTTCCTAAATACTCCCATTCAAAGATGTCACAAAATTTTTGCTATTCTTGAGTGTCCAATTTCCTCATTCCCTGCTACTTACCTAGGACTTCCTTTATTTTTAGGAGAGCTTGATTCCTCAATGTGGAATAATGTTATTGAAAGACTCCAAAAGAAACTAGCAGGGTGGAAAGGTAACTTGTTGTCTCAAGCTGGCAAAATTATTTTGACTCATGCCTCTCTTCAGAATATACCTATATATTTCATGTCAGTTTTCAAAGTTCCTACAAGAGTCTGCTACAAAATAGAACAGATTCAAAAGAATTTCTTATGGAATGGATCTAAAAATAAAATCAGGTTTCATCTCATGGTTTGGGAAAAATTATGCAAACCAAAAATATATGGTGGGGTTGGCCTAAGAAGGATTCACCTTTTTAATTAAGCTCTTCTTACCAAGCAGGGTTGGATATTAATCTCTAAATATGAAACTGATTGGATATCTATTTTTCATCACAAATACTTGCAAGACACTAAATTATTTAGTGTTGATGTGTCCCCTAGAGGGTCTTATTTTTGGAAATCCATTTTATAGGTTAGATCCCTTCTCAAGTAGGGCCTTCGTTGGAGACTAGGCAATGGGCAACAAATTGACTTTTGGAGAGACAAATGGCTTCTTGATGAACCTATTTTAAATCATCCCAATCTAGCTATTATCAAGGAGTATACTGATATTTCATGTGGTTCCAAAGTTTTAGATTTCATATGCTCTCATAATGGTAGAAAAATTTGGAAGCTTCTTACCATCCATGCTCATTCGAATGAGGCCAGCCAATTGCAGTTTCTCTTAAGATCCTATATTATTCCCTCTAGGATGTCCTCTGATCAACTGTTTTGGGATCTTACTAAATCAGGAGAATTTTCTATCAAGTCTGCTTATAATATTCTCCTACTTCATGAGGCATCAACAATACCTTTCAATATTGTATGGCTTAAGCTTTTGATTCCTAAAATTGCCTCCTTTGCTTGGGTTGCCATTCAGGAAAAAAGTCTCACCATTGACAACCTTCTGAAATGGGGATTATCCATACCCAATAGATGCTTTCTTTGTTCTTCTGATTGGGAATCCCCCAACCATATTTTCCTTGGGTGCTCCTTTTCTTTATCCATTCTTAATAGGATTTTTGAGTGTTTCCATATTTCTTGGGTTTCCCCTTGCTCTATTCCTGATATTTTCACTCAATGGCCCAATCCTTTTAGGAACCTGCACCTCAAGATATTGTGGTAGTTTTGCCTTCATCACTTCTTATGGTATATTTGGTTAGAGAGAAACCATAGAGTGTTTTCTAACTCTTGTCAAAGTTTTGATTTTGTTTTTAGCAAAATTCTCCTCTTTGCTATTGAAAATGTTGCTCTTTGCCCCTTACCTTCCAAGCCTCCTTCCTCATTTGAAGTCTCTATTGTGTAATCTATGAAATTCCCTATTGTGATTAACTCTTACTCACATCCTATTTCCAATAGGGTTCATTCTTCTTGGATACCTCCAATACAAGGCTGGCTCAAACTAAACTTTGATGGTGCTGCTAAGGGTAACCTTGGTCGTTCGAGAGTAGGTGGTGTCCTCATAGACAATCAAGGTAAGGTTATCCTCACTTTTTCTAAATTCCTTGGGATCCAATAAAATAAAATGGCTAAAGCTTGGTCTCTTTGGCATGGCTTGGTGTTGGCTAATGGTATGACCAATAGAATTTTGGTTGAAGGTGATTCATTGACCACCATAAATTACCTTAAAAATACCAAAATCCCTTCGTGGAAAGTAAGAAATTACATAGAAGAAGCCAAAATTTTGAGTAGACAGTTTCAAGACATAATATTCCAGCATACTTTTAGAGAGAACAATAAAGCTATCGATGCTTTAGCCAATTTTGGCACTTCAATCAACGAGTTGATGACCTGGACTAATGATTCTCCTTAGTTTTTAGCCCACATAATTGATAAAGAATATTTGAATTCAAGTGCTTCTATTACTGATGTGGAGCAAGTCAGCCTCGTTCATGGAGTTTCTCATGCTAGAGTGTCCTAATTTCTTTGTCTCTAATCCCCATGTTCATTTGAGTCTTGGGCTTCACATGTTTTCTTGTATTGTAGACCTTGAAGGAAATATTTCACTAAAGGTGTTGGAAGCTCGCCCGTTGCAAATTCAAAAAAGGTGACAGTCAAGTCTAAGGACATCCATACCAAAGAGGACATCCTTGTCAAAGACAATGGGTCTGATTTGGATGTTTTACTGTTAGCCTCCAAGATCTCACTGTCAAACTTGCTTCCAAGATCTGAGTGTTCTCCTTTTTGTGGAATTGTTTTGCTGCTTGATTATTTGGAGTTTTCTTTGTTACATTTTGTGGTTGTAGGTCCTTTGAAATTGTTCCCATTTTCTAAGAGCATCCTAAGGATAGCCTTTCTGTTTGTAATTCTAATATTTCTTAAGAGTAGGCTAAGGATAGCCTTGAATTTTGTATTTTTATCTTTCCTTTAATTTCTGTTTGCTTTCCTTCCTAGCTTCTGATGCCATTTTATATTCAGGTTTTGGAATCCTGATAAAACCTTCCTGTTATATATTTTTTAATATCTTTAACCAATTAAAAAATATAACTTTTTAATCCAATCCCCACATCCATTTTTTTGATATCATTGATGATAATTTGTGAATCCCCCTCAATTGAAATATATTTCCATCCTTTTTCTATTGCAATTTTAATCCTCGTAAGAAGTGACCTAAATTTTGCGTAGTTGGTAGTTGAAGTTCCATATGATTTTGAGTAAGTGAGGAGACTTTTTTGTTCATTATTTCTAAAAAACCACCTCTAACAACTTTTCTTTGATGTCATTTAGAAGCACCATCAAAATTAATTTTGATAAACTCAATTTCTAGATATTTTTATTTTACACTAGATCAAAGTAGATCTTTTGTTTTAGTTCCATTAGTGCAAATAACTCTTCCATGTATGTTCAAATATATTTTTTCATTTGTGGAAAAAATTCCAAAAGGGATGTCACTTTTGGGTAAGACCCAAGGAGGCAGGGGTATCCATTTCACCAAAATCGCCCAGGGTACGATCCTGGCCTACCACCTTTGACATACTCAAGGAGCTAACAAACACACAATAAGATATAAAAAAATAAAAATAAGAACAAAATAAAAAAATAAAATAAAATAAAATAAAAACATGCTCCTTGAGTGTGTCAAAAAGATAAAGCACAACCAAGCACACAGTAAAAAAAAAAACCCACAACACGAACCACATAGAAAAAACACAAGAACAACATACCAAAACACAAACATGACAAAAACAATAGAACACTACAAAGACATAATCAAGAAAAACATGAAAAACACAAACAAAAAAAACCTACAAAAAAAAAAAAACCAACAACAGACAGTAAACAAAAACAAAAAACATAGAAAACACTTATACACAAAAACACAAAATAACACAAACATACATAAACACAAGAACAAGAACAAAAAAAACACAAGAACAAATAGAGAAAACACAAAACAACAAAAACACAAGAACAACAAAAAACAAAACAAAAAAAATGTACACCTCAAAAAAAAAAAATAACATGAAAGAGAAGCAAAAATAAAGCAAGAAGAAACTAGGTACCTTCAGAACTAGAGACATCCAAAGAAATGATAGAAATAAGAGCTTCCATTATTTGTGAAGCCCACCATTTAGGAGGGTGGCCATAACAAATAAGATCACATTTGTCCAAAGCCTAATTAGCTAAAGCATCAACACTCTTGTTTTGATTTCTGACCACATGATTGTAATCAAATTTCAAAAATCCCCTCTAGATTAATTGAATCTTCTCAATAATTATTTTTATTCTCCAATAAAACTTATGATTCTTAGAAGGATTCTTCAAAATATAAAAATATAATTATTTTTATTTTCCACTAACACCTTTTCCCATCCAAACTTAGTAGCCTCTTGAAGGCCTCTGAGGATACCATACCCATCAGCAAGGTTATTGGAAAGAATACCCAAATTCTCAGCAAAAGTAAAAACCAGGGAACCATCTGAAAGTCTACCAATTCCTCCCACACTAGCTTTTCCAGGGTTCCCTCTAGAGGCTCCATCCGTATTGACTTTACCAAAATCCTTAGGAGGAGGTTGCCAATTTCTTGTCCTATCCATATTACAAATACTTACATTCCCTTTAAGATGGTTGCCCTTAGCAGATTTAATATTTAATATTTGCATCACTTGATCCCATTTTTGGTGGAAGTTTTGGGGGTGATTAAGGAGTTGATGGACTGATTCAACTAAGTTGGCTATGGTCTTCTGCCAAATATAGTGAATATCCTTCCTATCTTGATTAAAAATTTTACTGTTCCTTTCATTCCAGATATTCCAAAGAAGAATGGTAGAACCCATCCAAACTAACTACCTAATAAAATGATTGACACCCTCTTTTAAAAAAAAAAAAAATAGTTTTTTAATATTGAACATCGTTTACAAATATCAGCGCTCGTTCGAGCAAACACAAGAGGAATCCACCTGATAACCATATGGATTATAATAATGAGGCAACTACCATTACACAAAATTCCATTCGACAATGATTGACACCCTCATGTTTAGGCCAATCCCTCCAAATTTGTTCAAAAGTTGAAAAATTGGACCACTGTAAGCCAAGTAAAGTGGTCATTATCCTCCATAGCTTAGAGGCTAAAGTACACTCAATAAAAATATGGTTGAGAGTTTCTACATTCTCTCCACATATTTCACATCTAAAAGGGCCATGAAAACCATGCTTCATAAGTTGCTCACCAGTAAGCACCCTACGATGCAATAAAATCCAAATAAAGAACCTCACCTTAGGCCAAAGCTTTTGAGCCCACAACTGAGAAAAGATGTCAGAAGATTGGTTGGGATTATTCTAGTATAAGGTCAAATAACCTTGAGCAATTGGATACTCACCCTTAGTAGTGATGTTCCATCCAAAACAATCTTTTTCATGGGACCAAGAGAGAGACCTCATATGAAGGATGCCTTGGACATCTTGTATTTGCATTTCTAGGATTTGAATAGGTCAGTCCTTAATAGGGATCCAATATCTACCAACGTTTGAATTACCAGTATGGTACCGATAGTAATTAACCACATTTATCCAGTTAGCTTGGTGAATCTCCTCCATCCAAGGCCTCCAATCGAGAAACTGGGTTATCAAAGGCTTGTGACCATCCCAAGAATATGTCCAAAAATTTTCCTATTGACCATTATGAATGATCCAAAATAATTTTTTCTTTATCAAATCCTCACCAGTATTAAGAACTACTAAAATAGGAGAACCTTTGGTAAGAAGATGATAGAGAACAAGGTCTTCAAGAATTTTGTTCTCAACATATTTATCACAAAGATTATTGGCCCAAAGAGCATTGGGGTTATGCAGCATTCTCCAATATAATTTAGCAGCTAAAGCTTTGTTGTTATTAATAGAATACCGAAATCCTAACCCCCATTGATTCTTAGGAAGACATAAAGTGTCCCATAAATCTTGAAGAATGACCTTTGGTATATTCAACATGAAAGAAACATAAATAGGAATAGCTTGAAGGACTAATTTTACCAAGGTCATTCGACCCCTCGAAGAAAGCCACCTATTGGTCCATTTTCCAATTTTCTTCTTGACTTTGTGCAACAACCAATTCCAATATATATTTTTTTTCTTTTGAATATTGATGGGAATACCTAAATAAGTGATCAAAAGGGAGGACTTATTATATCTTAATTTATCCAAGACCATGGATTCCTGTCTAGCAGAGCAGTGAAAGAAAATAACTTTAGATTTGTCTTCATTGATCAACTGCTCAGTAGCCTTAGAAAAATAGGTAATGATTTACTTAAAGTTAGAAGCTTCCTTAACTATAGCTTTACCTAAAATATTAGAGTCATCAACAAATTGAAGATGAGAGATAGGTCTAGCTCCATGAGCAATGGTAACTCCCTCAAGTATTTTGTTATCACTCTTCTTGGTTATAGTACTCCCCAAGCATTCAACAAGAATGATGAATAAATAAGGGGAAAGCTGGTCACCTTGCCTAATACCTATGGAAGCAGGGAATGACTGAGAAGGCCTACCATTGATAAGAACTAAGTAGGAAATTGAAGAGTTAAATCCTATAATCCAATCTGCTCAATGCTTAGAGAAACTAAATTGCATCAAAAATTTGATAAGGAAGTGCCAATCCACTCTATCATAAGCTTTGGATAAGTCTAACCAAATGAATGTGGAAGGATATTTTTGCATATCCATGGAATGGATGGCTTCCTAATCTAGAACTATCTCATCTACTATTTGAAGCCCTTCCACATAACCCCCTTGTTCAGGGGAAATAATTTTATGCAAAAGAGGCTTCAACCTTTCTGCCATGATCTTAGTAATTATTTTGAGGAGAACATTACATAAAGCAATAGGTCTAAAATTTGAGATGTGATCAACCTCTTGAGATTTTGGAGCAAGAGTAATGTAAGTTTTATTGATAACCTTCAAAATATATTTGGCTTTCCTGGCTTCTTCCACCACCTCTAATAAATTAGCATGAAGGATATCCCAAAACTCTTGGTAGAACTCAATTGGAAAACCATCAAGACCTAGGGTTTTTCCTTTTTACATTTTAAAAACTACATGTTGAAGCTCATAGATAGAAATATGAGCAAATAAAATAGAGTTATCCTCAGAAGTGATAAGAGAAGGGATAGCTTGAAGAACATTTTGTTGAGAAGTTGAGTCAAGAGGAGTAGCAACAAAAATATTTGAAAATTAATCGACAACAATAGAGCTCATGCCATCCCTAGTATAGACGACATTTCCAAAATTTAATTTCAAGGAAGAAATAAAGTTATGAGATCTATGAGCTAGAAGAGATTTATGGAAGAGATTTGTGTTTCAATCTTCTTCTTTGAGCCATTGAATTCTAGATTTCTACTTCCATAAGAGTTCTTCTCTTTTTTCCCATTCCTCTAACTGAGTTGTGAGCTTAATTTCATCTACACTCATATTCTCTGTGAGGCCATCTAAATGGATTTTCTTATTCAAGTTTTCAAGTTGAGCAATAACTTCATATTTTTTATTATGAACATCCCCAAACTCCTTCTAGTTCCAAGTCTTGATTTTGGATTTAATGTATTGTAGTATTTTAGCAAAACAAAACATCTTAGTCCCATAACTAGGCTTACCTTCCTTCCACCATTGTTGCACATGAGGTCTAAAGGAACTTTCTCTAAGCCACATTAATTGAAAATGAAAAGGAGAGAAACTCACATTGGTTTTCCACATTTCCACCATGACTGGCCAATGATCCGAACCAACATTATTAAAAGTCTTCACTTTAGGAATGTGACCCTGGATTAAGAAATTTTTAGAGAGAAAAAACCTATCCAATCTCTCCATTATACATGCTAAGCCTTGCCTTCTATTAGACCAAGTCATAAGGCCATTATCTGGTTGGATGTCCAAAATATGGAGGTTTAAAATATATTCGCTCATGAGGTCAGTACTTTTGTCCAAATTTCTGTTTCCTCCCATTTTCTCATCTAAAGAGAGGATGGTATTGAAATCTCCTCCGATCAAGATCCAAGCTTCAAGAAAATGAGAGATAATTTGAGTAATATTCTTCCACTATCTTCTTTTTTCCTCCAAAGCAGTCGAAGCATAAACAATAATGCAAAGCATAATTTGGTTGGAATATCTACTTTGAATAACTATAGATAAAATACCCAAAATGCCAACCATATGGTGAATAACTACCTCTTTTGGGTCCCAAAGACAAGCAATGCCACCAGAAGTCCCATGGGAACTAAGGGAAACCACTTTTCTAGCTAGCCAAATTTTACTAGCAATTGAGTCCATATCCTCCATTGACATCTTCATTTCTTGAAGGAAAACAAGATGTGGATGATTTATCTGAATCATTATTCTAATTTCATTTTGTTTTGAAAGACTCCCTTTGATTCCTCTAATATTCCAAGTGATGATCTTCATTAATACCAGTGCTAAAAAAATTGGGAAGGGCATTAATCTTACCTTCCTCTACAAGATTTTCACCTTATTTTACCATATGATATTGATTGGTCTTGCAACCTACCTTTTGATTAGAATCCATCTTTAGTTTTTTTTCCCTATTTCTTGAATTACTCTAATTGAATTTGAGATGGCTTGTAACCTTGAAGAATGCTTGTGCACAACCATAATTTTACTAGAGAGTTCAAAAGAGTCTGTTAGGACCTGTATTATTTGAAGTTTTGAAATTTAACGGATTGTTTTCTTGTGTAAATTTTCTCCCTTTTTTTCCTATTGAAAACCTTTGATTTGTTGGTTTATGTTTGAGTTATTCCCTTCATTTTTAAATTGTGTTTCTAAGATTTTTGTTTCTACTATTTCCCCTTCCTCACTTGGGACATAATTTGTGGAAAGGATTTCAAACATATTAGCATATGACTTTGATTGATCTTTCATAACTTGTTTTTTTTAGTGTTCTTCTTCTTAGGCAGTTGGAAACCTACTGAGTTTATATCTTCTTTCTTTTGATCAGGAATTTTATTTGGACAAGCACTAGCCAAATGACCATATTCATGGCAAATTCTACAACGAAAAGGAATGTTCTCATAGTCCACTACTTATTCCCAAGTGTCTTCCCCAAATTGTAATGTGATATTTTTAGGTAGGGGTTTGTCAAAATCCATTAAAACATAAATCCGAGCATAAATAATATGTTCAAAATTTTGAGTACAATCAACAATCATCATAAAAGTTCCTAAAGAGTTCCCAATTGAAGAAAAAATAGTAGGATTCCAAAATTCAATAGGGAGGCCAAAGAGTCTAACCCACACGGGAGCTATAGAAGGCATCTCTTCTTTGAATTTAAATTTAGTATGCTAGGGCTTCATGAAAAGCCCTGCCCTTCCAAAAAACCAAGGACCCCCTTGAAAAGTTTTCTCTCTATCTTCATTATTTGCAACTAAAACAAGAAAATAACCATTTGGATAGATAGATATTTGTAACTCACCTTTAGTTTTCCTGCTTTTTGTAGCCCAGACTTTGAAAGTAGGTAGGCTCGGACGAAAACCCACGAACCAACAAATTAGTCCTCTTTTTTCCATATCTTCAATGCCAATTTGAATGTTACCCATATCAAGCTTAACAATAGGAGTTCCATCAACTGCTTTAAGACATCCTGACTCTGTTTTCCTGGGATCAATCTTGGGCATTCTTAGAGGTTTATGGGAAGCCCTAAGATTAGTTTTAGCATTGGGCTGAGGCTGTCCACCCTGAAGGGCATCCCTAAAATTCATTTTTGGGGCTGAGTATTCAAAATTCTTTCCCTTGACAAGGGTTTGCGAAGTAGATTTATTTTGTGGGTGCACCTTACCACCATATTTACTTGAGATCTAAGACATTTTTTTATCATCTGCTTGAAACTTGTTTCGTGATCTCTTCAATCCTTGCCCTAGACATCGAGGCAGGGTATGGTTTTCACTTTTATTTTGTGCAAAAAATTAGAAGTTGTTTTCACTCAAGTTCATAGTATGATCTATTGGAAGATAAATTTCTAACCCATATTGGATCCCTTGCACCATATCATACTAAAATATTGAGTGGAGTTCAATACTAGATGTGTTGTACACATGCTTGAGATCTGCTGAATTGCATAGTGACAGAGTGACGTATTCATTGTGAAAGGGTTAGGGTTCTGGTTTTGAAATCTCGTGATGGAGTGACGTATTCGCTTTGAAAGGGCTAGGGTTCCTATGTATCAATTTCAATGAATTGAAGCTAAAAAATGAATGTCTTATTCAAGGGTATGGGATTCAAATTCTTGACCATCTATTTGCTAAAGTTTAACTATTTCTAAAAAATGCTAGCCAATAATTAACCAATATAGTCAAATCTAGGCTCAAAATGAACGAAAAATAACATCTTCAGGAAACTATATTTATAGATGCGACCATCTGTTCGCTCAAATTTACAAATTCACCAAAATTTTGAGACAATTTATCACCAAATTCGGTAAAAATGGACTCTAAACTTAATTCCTATTCAAGGCTACAGGAATTCGAACGCACCACCATACATTACCAAGATTTAAAATTTCACACCAATTTCATATCAAAATTAACAAAATTGTAGCCAAAGGGAAGAGTTTGACGCACCCGATTTCCTTGCGTACAAATCTGCACCAAATTCTCAACTGACTTAAGAGAAAAGCAATGCCAAAGCACCCCCCGTGCCATGAAGAACAATTCCCCGATGCTGCAAATCATGTATGTTCAAATCTTGTAGTCAAGTTGTTACCACCTCTTTTTCCATACTTGATACTTCCCATGATGAGTGTCATATTTGTAGACATTTTGTAAAAGAGGTAGAAATATGGTTCTAAACATGGGTATGATTTTAAAATTTATTCTTAAAAATTATATTATTCCTTTCAAGCCATAAATTCCAATAGATAATGGTAGGACCAGACCTCCATAGAATACATAATGCTTTAGCTTTGAAATAATCAATCCACTATTTCATCAACTCTCTCAATGTTGATGGAGCTACTCAATATATTTTTATATTGTTAAAAACATAACCCAAATGATGTGAGCAAAGGGATAAATTAAGAAGTAAATGGTTTATGTTTTTAAATCCTTCTCACAAAAGGCACATCTAAAATTTCCATGATATTATCTTCGTTTTAGACTCTATATTGTATAACCAAAGGAGTGTTGAGGCCTTACGGAGAGCCTATACTAACCCAAAATTATTTTGAAGGAAAATATTTGGGAGTAGAAAAATTTTGATTGCTCTATATCCTCACATTCCAACTTGCCCAATTATCCAACATCCTTTGATATATCTAAACCAACTCATCCTTTCATGTAAAAATACACATATAAACTCTTAAAATATCTTTTGAAATTCATCTACAATTATGTTTAATACTCACAAAGTAAGCATTATTAGTAGTTAAATATCATTGATGATTTGAATGTGGTACTATTGATGAGTCACTATTTTGTAGGTATAGGAGCTCCCAAGGATGGCAAGAAAATTAACTAGCAAGATCGAAATGCTTTATCCATCAAAAAGGGAGAATGCCAATATTAATAACCAATATTAGACAATTGATATTGATTATTGTGTTAAATTTACTTAATTACCTTTAGTATCCACATGGTAGTTAATTAGTTATTTTTTTTCTAAAAAATGATAAAAATGAAATAAAAAGAAATTAGAAAAGAAGACTTCCAAAAAGGGAAGAAAATAGAGCTAAACTTCTAGAAGAAGTGGAAAATTGGGATGATTTCTAGATAAGGAAGAAAATGAAGCCAAGTTCTAGAAGAAGAAGGAAAAAATAAACCATGGCCATTTTAGTCTTCAAATGACAGAAATTTGTTTCTTCCTAGATGCTTCCTTCTACCTTCTTCTAAGCATGATTTTTGAAAAAGTAAGCATCCCAAAAGTCTATAAAAACTAGTATATATCTAACTAAATGGGAAAAGGTAACCTTAGAGGGAATTTATGGAGGAAGATATTGAAGAAATGAGATGGAGGCCATGACTTGGGAGGCATTCAAGGAGGAGAGGGATCAGGTTGGATCTCTCCTTGATAAAGTTTTTCTTGTAATTAATTTTGTATAGGGTGATGTTATTATGTTGGCATGTGCTAGTTTAGTTCTTGATATAATTTTAATATTATACTGCTAATAGGCCTAAGAATACCTTGCAGTTGTGTTAGTTTATGATCTTTGTATTTGACCTTGAATAAGATTTCTATATTTCTAAAATGCCCTTGTAAGCTTTCTTTTTAATTGATATGATTAAAAGTATTTCGGTCGGGGAGACTCCATAGTAGGGCAGGCCTCAAACAACCCACAAGGACCACTTAATTAGTCTAATCACCAATATATTGGTCAAACCACCACCACCACAAGCAAAGCCTTGATGGCCACCACTTGGTGGTTATAGTTATCATAACATGTAAGTGATTTCATTTCATGCTTTGCCCACAACATATTGAATGTGGTATTTATGTTAATATTTAGTTGATTAGAATGCATTCACTGATGAATGCATTAGAGATTTATTTTTTGAGGATTTGTCGGATGAAATAATAATTTGCTTTGCTTCAATTAAATATCATCATGGTTGCATTTATTTCTACAAAACCCCATTTGCTTTGGATTCCTAAAAGAAGATTAAAATTGGTCATGTTTGCATCATATTGAGATCGTCTTTTGTAATATCTTATGTTTGAATGGAGACATGTTATAGGTAATAATTTTATATATAAATAATACATGATGCAACCATACCATGTTTTATTTTAGTGTTTTCTAGGAAATATTATCTGTTCTTAATGTCTTGTTTCATAAAACTCCATTTTTGATGAATTTTTGTTGTTTTTGGTTAGGATTGTTTAGCTTGCATTGGAAAAAATTACAAAATCTTCAATATGCTATCAAATAAGATATATTTCAACCTCTAATCTATGTTATTAATGATTTAAACCCTCCTACTAAATATTATCTGTAATAATCCTTTAACTCCTCCATAGTCGCATTGGATCTAACATCAAGAAGCATGTTAGGTTTTTCATTTGCAATTAGAGGATTACAAAGAGGTTTGCGACCTCTATGTTTCCTTATCTACATGGCTAAGGGTATGGAAAACAAGATTAGTATAAATGCCTTGTGATAAATTGTCCCACATCAGATATGTTTAGGCCTAAAGTGAGTTTATAGGGATTAAGACTCTCTTAAAATCTTGACCACCAAGTGGTGGTCAATGGATGCACCACTTGGTGGTCTATTAGGTTCCAGTTGGAGGCACATAAAATATATGAAATCATCACCCCTTGTCTCATTCTTGCTACTTTTTGATACCTATCCCACCTCGATGTTGATTTCCATTCGATAAATTATGCCACGTGATGGGTTGTCTAGCAGGTTTACAAATGCATACTTTTTAGTGTATTTAGAAGGGATAATTATCCCACATCACTCCTACGTGAGTAATATGGATGATTTATTTCTAGATTGAACAAATAATCAATCCAGGTCTTAATCAATTTAAAGAACAAATATCTAGTATAGATATTCCATGACATTAATCAACTTAATTCAATTTCTTGAAATCAGGTTACAAAAAAGGGGAAATGTTTTAAATGCAATTCTTTTAATATGAAATTACCTAATAAATGTGGATCCACGTGCAACTAATGATGCTTTTACTATTTTACTTTTAAAATAAATAATGCAATTTAATTTATATTAATTCTATTTTATACTAACTAATCCTATTTTATTGCAGGAGCGGGAGTGTAGGGACTGGTGTTGGTGAAGTGGGCCCTGCCTTCAGAAAGGTCAGTATATTACTCTTATCCTCTATGCTAATTTAACTTAGTAACAATTATTTTATTTAACCTATTCTAAAATCTAACTACTCATTGATGCAAGAAAAATAAATATTCTATAGAAGAAAATAAATCATTGCGAAAGACAAAATAACATTGCAAAAGATGTGGAAAGAAAATACTATTTTATTGCTAAACTTCAATCATGTACACTACTGGAAATTGTAATTATTCTTAGGTAACTACAGAGAATTTTTCAAGGAGTGACTTCTTCAACTTATTTTCTCTTCGTGTTGAGGACCTTTCAAAGGCCTCATCACTATAATTTATACAATTATTTTCAATGAAGTCTTCTGTAATATTCTTTTTCTCTTTCTAACTAATCAAATATAAATCCTAACCTACATACTAACATTTTTATAAACAAATACAATTTCATAACAAGACGGATCTTGGACTAATCAACATAAGCCCAAGTGCTAAATGACTTATTCTAAACAAATACAACTTCATAACAAATGGGACTTGGACTAATCAATGTAAGACCAAGTGGTAACCACTCTAAAAACTTCTTAATTCAAGAAATAACAAGAATAATATTTTGTCCTATTCTCAAGGAAAGAGAATATAAGTTGGTGGAATAAATCAACAAATTTGATCCTTTCAAAATTTAATTACAACTTTTATTAATAATAATCAAAATGCTAAATATGCTTTTGCCAACATTGATAGTCAAATGGCTGACTATGTATAATATGCTCGTGTTGGATGTGACATGGCAACAAGGTTTGGTCAACTTTGACTCTGCTCTTCCATAACACTCCTTTTGGTAGACGTTTTTAGTAGTGCCTTTCTGTAGCACTTGTTCAAATATCCCGTAAGTGCACCATAAATTCAACCAGTATAAGTATACATACCTCCTAGTTCATCATCCATGGACTCTACCCAGATCCATACACATATTTTCCTAATAATACAACATCTTGCATACAATTTGTGTAAAATATATGCATAAATAAATTTCATAACCATTAATCATATTGATGCATAAATAACGATATTAAGATGAAACAACAATTAAAAACTATTCATATCAATTCATTTATAAGAAATATATAAGTAAACCAGATCCATATACAGTAACACTTTGACACTCATAATTCCCCTAAAATGAAGGTGATGCATGTCCTCGTGCATATAATTTCATAGTTTCACAAAAACCTATACAACATTTTCTTGATTTACTCAATTTTTACAAACATAAATCAATATGAAATTGTAATAGTCCATCTGAATGGATAATTCATGCATAGCTAATGTCACAAAAGACAATTTTCTCTTTTTGATCACAAGTTTCATTTTCTAAATGTTGTGAATGATAATAAAAACATTTTTAGAAATAATATTATTTGTAACTGTAAGCAATTGTGCATATAGATATATGTTCCTAAAAATATCACAGTGCTTTTGGTTCATAACAATTGCTATGAAAAAGAGAATAATAATACTTCAGTATCTTTTAGAAATAATTAATATTTTATGCGTAATAATGATTTCTACACAGTTCATATGATAGAACAATTTTTGCAAAACCAACATACTGATAATGAACTACAACACTGTGTAAATATTTTCATCATATACATCCTTTAAAAAGAAAAACTCATTGTAAAATATTAAAATGATCAGTATCCTATTTGAAATGAAACTTTTTGAAAAAATAGAATACTGTAGAACTGTGTTATCTGTTTCAATATTTGTATCTTAGAATATTTATATAATGATTAGAATATACATAAAACAAATCATGTTTGTAACTAAAATATCTAATAGAAATTTTACACGTACATACATACACGTTCAAATATTATGAAAGTCATTAAAGTAATAATAATAAAGTCTGTGAACCAGATAAAAGAATAAATCTATTTTTCTATCATCTTCCTATAATTCTGTTGATGTCTAGACCAATTTTTTCTCTTAGACGAGATGTGTAGAGCTAAAAATGCGACACCAAACAATGCTAAATAAAATAGAATTCAAGTGAATCAAATATTGCACAACAAAATGGAATTTATATTGATAAAGGGGGGAGCCTAGAAACTCCGTTGTTACAATAGTGGATCCAAGAATCCCTTGATACAATATTACAAACTTTTCTAGGGTTCTCCAAAACCCTAGCCACAAATAATTGGTGGTGTCTTCAACTGCGTCTTTGCTCCCAACAAGGTTGAGTGGGCTTCTACGTATCCGATATCGGGCCACTCCAGCTTAAGCAGTTATCCAATGCTTCTGATGTATTGTCAAAACCTGCACACAAAGAAACCAGAGAATCAGTAATAACAAATGAGGGCTCCATAGTGTGAGCCCTCAAAAATCACAACTTAAAAACCCTAGTTATAGCAATGGAAATGTGAACAGGATAAGACAATATGAAATATAATAACATAAATAGATTTACCTTGCTCTTGCTTACTGTTTGTTGATGGATGGATCTATTGTAGGTCGATGGTGGGGGTGTGCCCTAGCAACACCCGAAGATCTCGTTCGACATCAGAATAGGGCTCTAAAACACCCTGGGTTATTCGAGAAGGGTGCTCGGGAGGTCTGCGACGAGCTAGGGTGCTTGGGAGTCTCAAGAGTAGCAAGGCTCACTGAGGTCTAAGAGAAAGGATGCTCAGGAGGTTAGATCAGATCTACAAAAGTAGATCTGATGAGGGCAAGGGATGTGATAGTAGAGGTGAGCGAGGTGATGGAGGAATGGTAGATGGATTAGGGCAAATGTAGGGTTAGGGCACTAAAGGCTTAATTGGAACTCTAAGGCACTTATAAAACTTAGGTCACTTTCTAGCTAATTAGGATTCCAGAGAACTTCTAGGGGGTTGAGTCTTAAAATGACTCATATTTATAATCCAACCTAGGGCATACTTTAGGGTTTCAATGACACTAATCGTGTGGTTGAGATTAAAGCATATCTAAGGGTGGATAATAAATTTAGGATGTGGCATGGATTAAGGTAAATGGATGGATGAGATTAAATGAGATCAGATGGCTAGGAATAATTCACTTATATAAATATATATTTATTAAATATATATTAAAATATAATATAAAATATTATTATTTAAATATATATATAAATATATATAAATAAATATGAATAATGGTAGAAAATGGGAAATAGGGATGGTGGACAAATGGATGGTGGGAAAGCATGGATGGAGGACAAGTGGCTAGATTTTGGTGTCTATAGATACCCCTTTTGTACCATGTTGCGTGAAACACAATATGGTGCAAAAATACGAGACACCTGATCGGGCTAGGCATAGAAGTAACTTCTCTCTCTTGTTGGAATGTGGAGATAAAATTGAAGGTAAAAGAATAAAGAATTTGGAGTTATTGCATAGCTTACCCCCTCAATTGGTGAATGAGTTGTGGATGAATCTCACGAGCCAATTGAAAAAGAATGAATGGAAAAAAATATTGTGCAAAGAAGGAAATGGGAATGATGGAATGTGCGACCATTTTTACCCCAATGGTTGAAGGGGGTTGGTGAAATGGGGAATATGAATGCGTCTATTTTTCCCCAATAGATGAAGGGTTTTGGGAGAAATGTGGATGATGATTGCATCTATTTTTACCCCAATAGATGAAGGGTTTTGTGCCAAATGTAGATGTCATGATCATGTAAGATGTATCCCTTTGTGGGAAAATCAGAATCAAATTTAGTTGCCCCAAATTTGGGGTGATTCCATGATGTTGAATAAATTTTACTGTATGGCCTCATTGATATGCAATATGAAGATGCAAAAAAATAAAAGTAGTCAACTTCAGAGGGCCAACTAGTGACTATCAGATAATTCCTAGGATCGGAACCAATCACCCTAGCTAAAGCCAATCGCCATGATGACTATCAAGGAAATGTGAAATGATGTGATGTAATTTTATCCATGTTTTAAGCCCCATGAACTAGGCCATCAATGATAGCTATTTAGCAAGATTAATCTTGTCAGAGTTTCACTTGAAATGTGAGGAACCAAATTTGATTGTGCTTTCGAACTAGGAGATATGGAATGATGATGATGACCAAGTGTTCTTATGGTGATTCATTCATCTTACCGAATTGCATGGATGCAAATCGTTGCAATCACCAAGTATATAGAACAAACCACTATATACAAGATTCACTTGAAATTCAGTATATGTGGAAAGAAATGGATGATGGAGTATGATGTTGGTGAAATTTGAAATTTTGATGAGGAAATGTGATGATTTGTGAAAAATAGAATTGATTGGCGAACATTGGATAGCATATTGGTCAATTTTATACCTTTTGGACATAAAATTCAAGTTAATGTGCCAAATCAACTCAGATTGTCATAGAAATTGGTGGGATGATGGGAATTATGATGCAGATGATGAGAATGGTCATTTTGTAAAAATTTGGACCAGTTTGATATGTTTTGTAATTGGAAAGTGTGCTTTTTATGACTTTTGGTCGCAAATGAAAATTATGCATCCAAACTGATTTCTATTTTTACAAAACTTGATTTTATGATGGAATTGATGTGTGGGTGAAATTTGGTGAGATTTGGAGGAGGTAAGCTACCAATTTGATCGATTTTACCTTTTCTTGATTTATGCATCAAATGCTCGCATGCATTTTTGAGGTCCAGAAAATGCCCTAGTGTGCTTTAGTGCACCAAAAAATACCCATGTGCTTCAGCATACCTAAAACACCCCAAGGTGCTTCAACATGCCTAAAATACCCCAAGGTACTTCAATGCACCTACAAATGCTATAAATAGCCTACAGATTGGAAAATGGAGCTCATTTATGCATTTTCAAGTTTGAGAAGTTACATCTGAGGAGTGGAGTGAAGTGAGGTAGTGGAATTTTGGTGTGAAAGCTATGGTGGTGGAAGGAATGAGTGTTGTGGCTGGTGCAGAGGCAAGATTTGCCAAGGTAATGCTTTTGAAGACTTTTTTGTGTTGTGCAAAATTTTGTTGTTTTTTTTTTTTTTTATTAATGCTCATGAAATGTGTTTATTGCTGTAGTTGTAGATTTTGGAGCCACGACATCGATTTTCTCCTCTTGTTCTTGGGATGAGGAAATTATTGTTAGAAGTAGATTGGAGTTTGTTGAGGGTGGTGGGGCTAGAGGATGCGGCCCGAATGGATGTGGTGAGGGTGGATGATGGGTATCTTTCAGCTTTGGCTAAAATATGGGATGTGGATAGGGGGACTTTCTAGCTATCGACTAGGGAGGTGACTATTACCCTTGAGGATGTGTATCACATTCTCAAGGTGCTAGTGGAGGGGCTGAAGGTGGAGGTGGGCTATGATAAAAAGGTCCAGATGAGCAAGATGTTTGGAGATAGGTGGGAGGAGGTGAGGGTGGAGTGTGGGGGAATTCCATACTTGACCATGTATGTGGCCAAGGAGTTGGAGCCCCTCTCGACCTTGGTGATGTTCATGTTGGTGAACATAGTGATCCCCAATAGTACTAGTTGTAGGTTCCCATGGAACCTATTGGGATTGGTGAGTGATTTGCTCACTACACCACAATGATATGCATGGGCTCCTGCTTTGTTGGTGTAGGTGTACCGAGAGCTATATGAGGTGACATGATGAGGGAGGAAGGGCTTAGGATGTAGCTTGCTTCTCCAATGTTGGGGATGGGAGCACTTTAGTGTGGCATGATCGAAGGGTCTACCCTGTAGTGATTGGGATAGGGTGCAACCCTATGCTAGGAGATGGGTAGTGGTAGAGGAGGTACAATCGAGTCATTCGATGTGATCTAGCCAGTGGTACCAGGAGATATGGGCTGGACTAACATCCACCCAAGTGATATGGAGGTCTTGGTGAGGGACCATGTGGACTGAGGATAGGGAGCAATTATAATGGGTGAGGCAGCCGAGGTGGATAGTTGGGAGGAGTGGAGCGAGGTGGAGTACTTCTAGTTCTCATGGGTATTGTGGTAGTTTGGCTTACCGTAGGGAGTACCTGATGAGTCGATGTTGTATAGGAGGTATCGAGAGGAGGTGGGGCTTCCATGTGTGGAGCCATGGAGGGAGGTGATTGAGGATGATGAGGAGCTGGAGGTCCCTGATGTGGATGATGTAGGGATGACCCTAGAGTATGTGGCATGGTTTGGTGCCCAGCTAGTATGGGTACCTAAGGTGGTGACTGATGGTGGGGATGATGTTGAGGAGTCTGATGAGACTCCAAAGTGATCGAGACATCTCCGAGCTAGTAGTCAAAGGAGGAGATCGAGGGGTGTAGAATAGACTCCTATAATTGGTGGAGGGGAGGATGAGGAGGAGGATGATGATATGGGGGAGATATCAGAGGTGGTGAGGCTATGAGTAGAGATAGAGTAGCTACGAGCTAAGTGAGAGGCTTTAGTGTAGTCTCATGATGAGGTTATAGCATAACTATGAGTAGAGCTTAGTGTACGGGATGTGATTATAGCTCAGATGTAGGTGGAGCGGGTGATGAGAGGAGCTAGTGGAGATGATCGAGAGATGATCATGAGGCTCTAAGTAGAGCTTCTAGGCAAAGAACATCGACATGGGTTGGACTTATGATGACTTCAAGCTAGTGAGGCATATGTGCATTCCTTGGAGGATTTATGTATGGTGCATCATATCATGTTGCCAGATCCTCCATATTCCTCTATGATTGAGCCATCTAGGCCAGTTGAGTCTAGGTAGAGTTCTAGGTCTAGGGCTCCTACTAGGTCATAGGGGTCCTCTCATAGGCATTAGCTAGTGCTTAGATGCACTTTTTGTATATGATCCTTGGTGCTCTATTGTATGTAGCCTTTGGGCACTCATTGTACATGTGATATATATATATATATATACATGGCTTTTACCTTTTGTGTTATATGTGTTTGTGTGAATGCTTTTTATGGAATGCTTTTATGTAATGCATGTTTATATGGATGATTAATGCATATGATATGTTATGGATGATTAATACAAGATGAAATATATGGATGTGCTAATGATCATTTATAGTTTAGATATTTGCTTGGCCATTTTCTAGCATTGTTGTTTAATAAGGGCACCAAACTTGGTGGCATATGGGATGAATGGCTCATGAAATGACATGGATGTTGACATGGAAGAAGATATGGATGTTGATATGGAAGAATATATTATTTTGTAGAGACTCAAACATACTAGTGGCATCAAACAAACTCACTAAAACTACCTAATCCCTCTAGGACCAAATGTGTGTGCAGTGAATTCATTTACCGAATCAAGAGCATGGTAATGACTCGAGGTAATCAAGAACCAATGTGTGTGCAAGTGAGTTCATTAACTCATCTTGAGTAAATTGGGTAAACCTATTATGGATGAAACCAAGAAGCTAGCTTATCCGTATGAGTGGTCAGAGGTCTCTTTTAAAAGAGACATGTCACCACGCATGAGCGTACTCCACTACCAATCAAGCGTCTATAGCTCTGATGGAGGCTAACTCCATAGTCCATGATTTTTGTTTTTGATATCTTAAGTTTTGGGGATGACTACCTAACCGTCTGACTAGAAATGTAGTATGATCCTTACAACCCAATTGATCAGTGGTGTGTGATGTAAAATATTTAGAGTTTTTTGTTAGGGATTTTTCCCTACTCTTTATTTTATTTTTGGAATTGTGATAGTGGTGAGAACCACTATTTTTATGGACTATGTTGCATGATGGGACTAGCAAGGATGACCCTTTTCACTTCGAGGTTCATACCAAGTATGGTGTTATCCCTCTTTGACACAAGATGTTTTTAAGATGTGAAATTGTGTTTGGTTCAAGAATGTTTTGGAGTCAATTCCCAAAACTCAATATTTTCTTAGTGTATATGTGCAATGGTCCTAAAAAGAACTCGACATGTATTTTGGAGGTTGCTTAAAACACTAGGAGTGGTTGAGTGACCAAAAACACCTAGGACTTGTGAATGTGTGGTTTGTGTGAATGGCAGTATGACTTAGTGGAATTGTGTGGATGACTTTGTGAGGGTGCCCCTGATTAAGGCAACATGATTTTATTGGACCAATGAAGACCTTGAACTTAATAAATGATCCCTAATATGAAATATGAAATGTGGATGTGAATGCAATGTATGACATGCAATTTTGTGAAATGCAATATGAAATGTGGGTGAATGCATTATTTTTGGAATGTAGATGCAAGTGAAATGCAATGTTATGAATGAAGTGTATGCAAATGTTTTTGTGTATTAGCCATGTATATATATACATATATAGTAATCAAATCATGCATAGAATGCTCTCAAGTGTATAACATTAAGTGGTTTAGGTTCTTCCTCTCCCTCTAGACTAGCAAGCCTATAAGTACCATTACCCACTCTTTGTGTAATAATGTATGGACCTAACCAATTAGCCATGAATTTATCATGAAGATGCGGTAATGCATTGGTATTTTGTTGGTTCTCTTTAAGGACAAGATCTCCTACTTGGAATTCACGTAGATGGACTTTGGTATTGTAAGCATATTTGAGGTGGTCTTGATAAACTCGTAAATGCTCTAAAGCATTGACTCACCTCTCATCAAGAAGTGTGAGTTGGTCAAGATGTGCTTGTCTAGCAGTGTCATCATCTATGAATTCTTGCAAAGAAATTTGCAAGGAAGGGATCTCGAGCTCAAGAGGCATGATTGCTTTAGCTCCATAGACCAATGAAAATGGTGTTGCCCCTATAGGCATGCGGATGCTTGTTCGATAAGCCCATAATGCCAAGGGAATTTGTGTATGCCAATCTCTATGATTTTATTTGACAAGTTTCTTGAGAATAGCAATTAAGGTCTTGTTGGAAGCTTCAACTTATCCATTTGCTTGTGGGTAATAAGGAGTCGAGAAACTATGTTGAATATTATATTTCTCGCAAAGTGCTCGAACATCCTTGTTCTTGAAAGACTTGCCATTATCTAAAATGATTTTTGAGGGAATACCAAAATGAAAAATGATATGATGAAGTATAAACTCCACAATTCTAGGTCCTATCATACTAGTTAGAGGAATTGCCTCAACCCACTTTGTGAAGTATTCAGTGGTTGTGATGATGAATGTATGTTGTCCCAAGGAAGGAGGTGAAATTTTTCCAATTAGATCTAGATCCCATTGTGAAAAGGGCCAAAGGCTTTGAATAGGTTGTAAGGCTTGTGATGGTACATGAGTTAAATTAGCATGTTCTTGACACTTCTTGCAATGTTTGACATAAGTGCAACAATCACGTTCCATTGTGGGCCAATAATAACCCATGCATAAAATACGCTTTGCAATGGCCATTCCACTAAAATGACCACCACAAGTACCATCATGAGCTTCAGCTATGGCTCTTTGTGCCTCACTAGCCTCCAGACAATGAAGGAGGACTCCATCATAACCATGTTTATACAACACATCCCCCAAGAGAATGAAATGAGCTACCTTTTTCTTGAAAGTGCATTTGGTAGTTCGAGACATATCAGATGGGAGTGTTCCAAACTTGAGAAAGGCTACTATTTGGCTTGACCAAGGCTCATATGAATCCGATTGGATAAAGCAAACATCCTTTTCATCTTTAGACTCAACATGAGAAATTGCAGATTTAGAGACTATTGAAATGATAAGGGGTTGTACCTCTCCAAAGGAGTCTTTTGGAATCAATGATCCAAGGGAGGCCATCACATCTACAAATCTATTAGTCGAACATGGCAAGCTATTGATTTCATACCAATCAAACTTAGAGAGCAATTTCATTGCTACTTCATGATAAAGCTTAATGGTAGGTTCTTTGCATTGGTATTCTCCATTGATTTGCTTGACGACAAGTTGAGAATCACCAAATATCCTAATACGCTTAATGCTCATAGCTATAGCTGATTGAAGACCTAAGATTAAGGCTTCATACTCTATAGTGTTGTTTGTGCATTGGAAGTCGAGTTTGAATGATAAGGGGATAGGTACCCCCTATGGTGTATGAAATATGACTCCAGCACCTTGACCTTTCATGCACTTAGAGCCATCAAAGAATAGTGTGATATCGACATCTTCCTCTGAAATGACATCTTCTTCTTGTTCAGTGATAGAAAATACTAAATCATCTAGGAGCTCAATAATCAAAGGATGATCACTAGGTAGTGGAGCTTCCACAAGTTGATCGACTATTACCTGACCTTTAATGGATTTTTGGCTAATGAATTCCAAGTCAAATTCAGTAAGGAGCATTATCCATTTAGCGGTGCGGGTATTATTGTAAGTGTGAGACATCATATAACGCAGAGGATTTTCTCTAGCTATGACATAAGTTGTGTGGCTAAGCATGTAATGTCAAAGTTTCTTAGTGGTAAAAACCACTGCTAAGCACAATTTTTCTACATAAGCGTATCTAGTTTCATAGCTTACCAATGTTCGACTAATGTAGTAGACAGCTTGCTCTCGATTTTGTTCATTCTTTTGTGCAAGCATTGTCCCTAATGCAAAGTCCATTGTTGAGATATAAAGATAAAATGGGACCCCAGATGAGGAGGAGCTAAGACTAGCGGAGAAGCTAGGTATTTCTTAATGTCATCGAAGGCTTTTTGACATTCATCTATCCAAGAGAATGGCACCCCCTTTTGTAGTAGGTGATTGAATGGCCTACATTTGTCAGAAATTTGTACAATAAAATGATGGATTGATTGGATATTTCCTTGTAAACTATGCAATTCCTTTAAGTTAGTTGGGGGAGGCATCTCCATGATAGCCTTGACCTTGTTAGGGTCCACCTCAATGCCTCTTTTGGAGATAATGAATCCTAGAAGTTTTCCTGAGGTAACACCAAAGACACATTTCTTGGGATTCAACCTTACATTATGCTCTAGGAGTCGGTCAAAAACTTTCTCCAATACACCAATATGTTCTTGTCGAGTTTTAGATTTAGCCAAGAGATCATCCACATAGTCTTCGATAATATTATGCATGTAGTCATGGAAAATGTATGTCATGGCACGTTGATAAGTGGCACCTACATTTTTGAGGCCAAAGGGCATCACCTTGTAACAAAAAGTTCCCCAAGGTGTAGTGAATGTTGTTTTGTGTTGGTCATCAGGATTTATTCGAATTTGGTTGTATCCTAAAAAACCATCCATGAGTGAAAGCATTTCATGGCCAGCGTAGGTATCGACAAGAGTATCAATGTTTGGGAGAGGGAAGTCATCCTTAGGACATGCTTTGTTAAGATCTCAAAAGTCAGTGCACACGTGTATCACCCCATTAGGCTTACGAATGGGTACCATGTTTGAGAGCCACTCAGGATAGTCGATAGGAACTATGAAGTTCATATCTAAGAGTTTTTGAAGCTCTATTTTTACCAAGAGGGCCATGGTAGGATGCATTCTCCTAAGTTTTTGTTTGATCGGCTTAGCATCAGGATGTAAGGTGAGATTGTGGATAACCAAACTAGGGTCAAGACCAGGCATGTCCTTATAGGACCATGCAAATATGCCATTCTTCCTCTTGAGGAGAGCAATTAATTGCTCTTGTTCATCGGGTGATAAACTTTTTCCAAGCTTGACAATTTGGGGATTGTCTTTGTCTGAACTAAGGTCCACATCGATAGTATCTTCAATAGACATGTGGGAACCTTCCTCAAGTTGATGGGGTGTAGGGATCAAATGAATGTCATCTAAGATGTCATCAAACTCTTCTAGCTTATCCTCATCTATTTTTGCCTAGAAAACCTTGGGATCCGAAGGTGAAGGTGAAGGTGAAGGTGGAGGGGATGGAGGAATGTAGTTGGTGGAAGCCCTTAACAATTCCTCGGAAAAGACAAATTTGGAAAAGGATGGAGGTGAGGAAATCTGGTCCATATCAATAAGGCTTATGTCAATTGGAATTGGCTTAGTCGGATCATATGGATTATGGAGTGGGGTAAATAAATCAATAGGATTCATGTTGACTTATGGGCAAGGTGAATGAGGTTGGATGGAATGGATGGAACCTAAGAATCGATGCTAGGGGCTTGGTTAACCTGAATAGCAACAAGCAACACAAATAAATGCATTTGTCTAAATGATATGTACATATGCAATGCAAAGAAAGAAATTTTTTTGTTGATTTTTGATTGATTTTTTTTTGGTAGTGGTGAAAACCACTATTTTTATGTTATGTACATATGTTACAAGTTGGCTTATGAAATGGCTTAATGGAATGGAGGTGGTGGTTCACCGGTAGGGGTGGCTCACTCTTGTGGAAGAAGCAAGTGAAATATGGGCTCATGGATGGGGAACATGTTGAGATAAAACTCATCTTGTTTAGTATGGGGAATGATGGGCTCTGATTCTTCTTTAGATTCATCTAAAATTATCGACATAAGCTTGAATTCTTCATAGATTTCATCATCAAAATTATCAGGATGGAGGGCTTCTTCTCCTAAATTGAGATTAAGCCTTTGGAAGGCTTGTTCAAGAGAAGAGGTGGTGGAAAGTGGGTGGTAACCTAGACCTAAATGGTCATGCACCTCTTGATATGGAACATCGATAGGTTGATGCACTCCATGTTCATGCAATCCTAGGCCATGACCTTGCCAATTGACTATGTGGAAATATCGAGATGGAAATCCCGTCATGTTTGGAATGTTGGCAAGTGTTAGTTCTTTGGGTTCCTCTATGGGAGCTGGACTTGATGAAGAATCAATTCCCCCATATACAAAATTTATGCTATTTGGAGTTGAACCCATGTTATATACTGCTCCTATGGCCAAAGGTGGGTCACATGGGTGACCAAAATCCTTAGCATTAGGAATGGTGAGGGGTGTGATGGTGATGTCTTGGACCACATATTCACCAATACCAGGATTAGTGAGGTGGACCTCGACTTGGGATGACATGGAAGGACTATGGTCAGATGATGGCTCGAGGAATGGTGAAGATGGAGATATCTCACAATCCATCAATTCGACTTGTGAAACATTAGGTGATGGTGATGGATTGGATTGGGAAGGTTGTTGAATGGATGATGATGATGAAGTGGATGGCAATGATGTTGATGATGTGGATTGACTATGACCACATGTGCATGTAGTCAATGATGAAGATGATGGGGGTGTGGAAGCTTGATGAGGATTGGTGATAGGGAGCTCCTCAAGAATGGGATCCTTTGATGAAGAGATTGGTGAAGTGGTGGATGGATTGGATGATGATGAGTGGAAGGAAGCATGGACTCATAAGGATTTGAAATGAAATTGTAATACTTAAATGGCTCGACATCCATCGGTATGCAATGTACTTGTCCCTCATGAACATATTTCAAATATTGATGTAGTATTGAAGGGACACATCTCATTTCCCTCATCCAAGGTCTTCCAAGGAGTACATTGTATGCCATGGATCCTTCCAAGATGTGAAACATGGTGTGCAATATTTTGACCCCTACTTCAATGGGTAAAACAATAGTGCCAATTGTGGAACACAAAGCATCATTAAATGCTTTGAGGGTGAATGATGACTTGGTGATATGAGATGGAGGAAGGTTCAAATGATGAAGAGTGGATGTGGTGATGATGTTGATAGAGGAACCGATATCAATTAGGACTCTTTTAAAAGGCTTCTTGTCAATTAGAGCCATGATATGCAATGGAGGGTCTACTGATTCTGATGAGATTGGCTTAATCTCAAAGTCATAGAATGTGATGGAAGGCTCCATGCATGTTTGGATGCTCCCCACAAAGTTGTTGAAGGCATTAGGATCTTGAGATTGTAATTCGATGGATTTCAAAATATCCATTAATGCCTCATGATGTGGAGGAGATTGTTGGATTAACTCATAAATTGATAATTTAGTGGAAGCCATTTTTAGACTTGTAGTTAACCGGCTACTCAATGAGATGATTGGTCGAGGTGGATGATTGATGGGTGGATTTGGAGGATTTGATTGACTAGGGATATGGATGGGTGATGAAGGATTGGGGGAAACTTGGATGGGTGGTGATGTAGAAGGTTGTGACACACTTGCTTGAGGTGGTTGCCTTTGTTGGTTATTCCTTTGACCTCTAGTGACCACATGAATGGCCCCTACAAACCCTTGGTATTGTTGTATATGATTGAATTGATTAGGAGGAGTTTTGGTGTTAGCTCCCCCTACATTTGGTTGCACCTCCTCATGATGAGGAAGTGGTGTTTGAAATATACCAAGGTTTTGGTTTTGTTGAGCGAGGGGATTATCAAGCTTGATCGCCCCCAAGTCAATGAGGTCTTGGACTATGTCTTTAAATACATGGCAATTGTTAATGTCATACCCATTTTGCCTATGATAAGGATAAAATAGATGTTCTCGATAATGTTTACTATGTTTGGTGGGATCATCAGGTCTAATTTTGGGTAAAGCAAGTTTATTTATGTCATATAACCTTTAAAAAAGGGAAGCATATGACTCGGCTAAGGGGGTGTATTGGTGATTTTGTCGGACAGACTATCATCGAGGATGGTTTTCCATAGTTGGCACTATGTTCTGCATGGCTTGTGTTGTTGAGGGTACCGCATGATAAGCAATTTGTTGTGGTGTTTGTTGCATGGGTTGTTGTTGAGCCATTATCGGCTGGCTCATGACCACTTGATTAACTTGATTGGGCTGATTGGCTAGGGTAGCCTGTGTTGATTTTGGTTGGCCAGAATAGTTGCTTTTGTATTGGCCCTTATTTTTCCATTCTTTCTTTTTAGGCTTAAGTATGCCTTCTTGGATTTTGATCTCCTCAATGACACTAGCCTGAGCTAAAGCTTCTTCAAATGATTGATAAGTTCATAGTTGAAGCATCCAAGAGATAGGTTTTAAGCAACTCTTGGTGAATAACTTAATTAGCTCATCCATTGGTAGGGTGAATGGCAATTTAGTGATGATAACCCTCCAACGGTTTCTAAAATCATAGATAGATTCATCATCATGTTGTCTTAAAGCATAGACATCAGACAATGAGATCTTATTTTTAACATTTAAGATGAAATGATCAAAGAATTGATCAATCAATTGCTCAAAAGTATAAATACTATGGCTTGGCAATTGATTATACCATTCTATGGCATCCCCTCCTAATGTTTGAGGAAAAGTTCGAAGCATGAGAGCATTGTCATTTTGAATTCTAAAGCAGGCATGTACAAAAGTGCTCACATGTTCTTTGGGATCCTCAGTTCCCTTAAATTTTTCAAACTTAGGTACCATGAAATATTTTGGATATGGTGGGGATGGTACCGAAGGATGAATTGGTTGATTGATCAATTGGTGTAAGGTTGGTTTTTGGTTTGAAAAACCAGGAGTATATTGAATCAATTGATCTATCTATTTTTGCATGGCCTTAATTCGAGGGTCTTCCTCAGGAATGTGGAAGCCCTGAATTACCTGATGATTTTGTGGTGGAGTGGAGAAATGTTGTGGAGTGACTAAGTGATGATGAGATTGATAATGATGGCTAGGTGAATTTGATGGAAATTGATGAATGGGAGATTGATGATGAAAATATGGGGAATTATGGAATGAGGTTGATGGATGAAGGTTATGGCTAGGTTGGCCAATGGGAATAGGATGGGTGATGGTATGGCTTGGTGGGGGAATAGGGATAGAAACCATAGAAGACTATGGTGCCCATGATGGACCCTGGTTAACAAGGATAGTCTGAGTAGAGTTATGTAAAGGCTTAGGGTTCACTTGTACTTGTTGTTGAGCATTTTGATGTTGTCTAAGCAATTTGTTTAGGTGTTCCCATGCCTCACTAATATCTCTATCAGAGGCTAAGGGTATGGAGGTAGATGGTATGGAAGATGTGGCTTGGGGACAAGTTACACTAGGTATGGCAACTTGTGAGGCTGAAACTTGTGAAGCAACATTTACATGTGCTTCATACAAGGGGTTGGTGTAAGTGGAAGTATATGAGGTGCTAGGAGCACATGAGGGTTGGGGAATGGACATATGGGAGGAAGGTGCAACTGATGCCTCAAAAAGAGGGTTAGTATACACCTAGGTAAAGGTGGATGGGGGATGGGAATAAATAGGCTCTTGTTGTAAAGTAGAATCCTATCTAGGTGAATTGGGAATGGACTCTAAGACATAATTAGAAGACTTCATGAGAGCTTCTACTCTTGCCATGTCTATATGGGTAATGTGATGGTCGATGGTAGGGGAGGTTGACTCCTCTTGGGGCATGGCCATATGGAAGGTTGTGGATGGCAAGGAATGTGAGGGACCTGTAGATAAATCTACCTATGTCACATTCAGGGAATCTACCACAGAAGTGGTGGGGAAGGTGGATGAAGGTTCCATTTGATTATCTTGATTTAATGCTTTCTTTTATTTTTATGTTAGGACCATAAAGAAAATAAATCAAAATACAGATTATGCAATAAACTGAAACACCCAATTTAAATTTCACAATAAAAACAAACAACCAAGATGACTATTGCGAAAATCACTACCTTCTTTGGTGAAAATTTGCTTTAGAGGAGGGACATTTTTCGTAGGACTGCCCAAACTATCGAACTTGTTTTGGCCATATCTCACTCATCCGGACTCGGATTGAGCTAAAATTTTGAGGGTAGATGCCTGAAAAACCCTAGAACGTCTCCACCAATTTTCATATCATTTGGAGCAACATAGATCCTAGCGCATCCCTATGTGTGAACAAGATTTTTGGCAAGCGGCTATGCGAGGGTTTCATCTGGGTTGAGTGCAAGCAGCTCCAGAGGTTGGTTTTTAGGGCCTTCGGGCCCTAGAGGCCAATATTTTTGTGGTTTATGCTCAATATTTTAGTAGGAAATGTTGCAGGGGATCCAATATGGGTTAGAAATTTATCTTTCAACAGATCATACTATGAACTTGAGTGACAACGACTTCCAATTTGCTGCACAAAAGAAAAGTGAAAACCATACCTTTCCACGACGTCTAGGGCAAGGATTAAAGAGATCACGAAACAAGTTTCAAGTAGTTGATCAAAAAATGGCTCATATCTCAAGTGAATCTGGTGCTAAGGTGCACCCACAAAATAATTCTACTATGAAAACCCCTATCAAGGGTAAGAATTTTGAAAACTCAGCCCCAAAAATGAATTTTAGGGATGCCCTCCATGGTGGACAGCCTCAGCCCAATGCTAATATCAATATTAGGGCTTCCCATAAACCTCTAAGAATGCCTAAGATTGATCCCAGGAAAATAGAGTCAGGATGTCTTAAAGCAGCTGATGGAACTCCTATTGTTAAGCTTGATATGGGTAACATTCAGACTGGCATTGAAGATTTGGAAAAAAGAGGACTAATTTGTCGGTTCGTGGGTTTTCATCCGAGCCTATCTGCTTTCAAAGTCTGGGCTGCAAAAATCTGGAAAACTAAAGGTGAGTTACAAATCTCTATTTATCCAAATGGTTATTTTCTTGTTTTATTTGCTAATAATGAAGATAGAGAGAAAACTTTTCAAGGGGGTCCTTGGTTTTTTGGAAGGGCAAGGGCTTTTCATGAAGCCCTGGCATACTAAATTTAAAGTCGAAGAAGAGATGCCTTCTATAGCTCCCGTGTGGGTTAGACTCTTTGGCCTCCCTATTGAATTTTGGAATCCTACTATTTTTTCTTCAATTGGAAACTCTTTAGGAACTTTTATGATGATTGCTTGATTGTACTCAAAATTTTGAACATATTATTTATGCTCGGATTTGTGTTTTAATGGATTTTGACAAACCCCTACCTAAAAATATCACATTACAATTTGGGGAAGACACTTGGGAGCAAGTAGTGGACTATGAGAACATTCCTTTTCATTGTAGAATTTGCCATGAATATGGTCATTTGGCCAGTGCTTGCCCAAATAAAATTCTTGATCAAAAGAAAGAAGATATAAACTTAGCAAGTTTCCAAATGCCTAAGAAGAAGAACACTCGAAAAAAACTAGTTATGAAGGATCAATCAAAGTCATCTGCTAATATGTTTGAAATCCTTTCCACAAATGATGTCCCAAGTGAGGAAGAGGAAATAATGGAAACAAAAATCTTAGAAACACAATTTAAATATGAAGGGAAGAACTCGAGAGACAAACCAACAAATCAAAGGTTTTCAACAGAAAAAAAAGGGAGAAAATTTACACAAGAAAAACAATCTTTTAAATGTCAAAACTTCAAATAATACAGGTCCCAATATAGACTCCGTTGAACCCTCTAGTAAAATTTTGGATGTGTACGAGCATTCTTCAAGGTTAGAAGCCATCTCAGATTCAATTGGAATAAGTCAAGAAATAGGGAAAAAAAATTGAAGATGGATTCTAATCAAAAAGTAGGTCGCAAGACCAATCAATATCATATGGTAAAAGAAGGTGAAAAGCTTGTAGAGGAAGGTAATATTAATGCCCTTCCCAAATTTTTTAGCCATGGTATTAATGAAGATCATCACTTGGAATATTAGAGGACTCAAAGGGAGTCTTTCAAAACAAAATGAAATTAGAAGAATGATTCAGATAAATCATCCACATCTTGTTTTCCTTCAAGAAACAAAGATGTCAATGGAGGATATGGACTCAATTGCCAGTAAAATTTGGCCAGTTGGAAAAGTGGTTTCCCTCAGTTCCTAGGGGACTTATGGTGGCATTGCTTGTCTTTGGGACCCAAAAGAGGTAGTTATTCACCATATGGTTGGCAGTTGGGGTCTGTTGGCTATAGCTATTCAAAGTAGACATTCCAACCAAATTATGCTCTGCATTACTATTTATGCTCCAAATTATTTGGAGGAAAAAAGAAGATAGTGGAAGGATATAACTCATATTATCTCTCATTTTCCTGAAGCTTGGATCTTGATCGGAGGAGATTTCAATACCATCCTCTCTCGGATGAGAAAAGGGGGGAAATAGAAATTTGGACAAAAGCACTGACCTCATGAGCGAATATATTGCAAACCTCCATCTTGTGGACATCCAACGAGATAATGGCCTTATGACTTGGTCTAACAGAAGGCAAGGCTTAGCTTGTATAATGGAGAGATTGGATAGGTTTTTGCTCTCTGAAAATTTCTTAATCCATGGTCACATTCCTAAAGTGAAGACTCTTAATAATGTTGGTTCGGATCATTGGCCAGTCATGGTGGAAATGTGGAAAACCAATGTGAGTTTCTCTCCTTTTCATTTTCAATTAATGTGGCTTAGAGACATTTCCTTTAGACCTCAGGTGCAACAATGGTGGAAGGAAGGTAAACCTAGGCATGGGACTAAGATGTTCTATTTTGCCAAAAGACTGCAATACATTAAATCCAAAATCAAGACTTGGAACTGGAAAGAGTTTGGGGATGTTCATAAAAAAAACATGAAGTTATTGCTCATATTGAAAATTTGAATAAGAAAATCCATTTAGATGGCCTCACAGAGAAGAGAAGTGCAGATGAAATTAAACTCACAACTCAGTTAGAGGAATGGGAAAAAAGAGAAGAAATCTTATGGAAGCAAAAATCTAGAATTCAATGGCTCAAAGAAGGAGATCGAAACACAAATTTCTTCCACAAATCTCTTCTAGCTCGAAGATCTCACAACTTTATTTCTTCCCTGAAATCAGATTCTGGAGATGTTGTTTATACTTGGGATGGCATGAACTCTATTGTTGTTGATTACTTTTCCAATATTTTTGCTGCTACTCCTCTTGACTCAACTTCTCAACAAAATGTTCTTCAAGCAATCCCTTCTCTTATCACTTCTGAGGAGAACTCTATTTTGACTGCTCCTGTTACTATCAATGAGCTTCAACAGGTAGTTTTTAAAATGCAAAAAGGGAAAACCCCAGGTCCTGATGGTTTTCCCATTGAGTTCTACCAAGAGTTCTAGGATATCCTTCATGTTGATTTATTAGAGGTGGTGGAAGAAGCCAGGAAAGCCAAAGAAATTTTGAAGGTTATCAATAAAACTTATATTACTCTTGTTCCAAAAGCTCAAGAGGTTGATCATATCTCAGCTTTTAGACCTATTGCTTTATGTAATGTTCTTCTCAAAATCATTACTAAAATCATGGCAGAAAGGTTGAAGCCTCTTTTGCATAAGATTATTTCCCCAGAGCAAGGGGGTTATGTGGAAGGGCGTCAAATAGTAGATGAGATAGTTCTTGCTCAGGAAGCCATCCATTCCATGGATATGCAAAAATCTCCTTCCATGTTCATTCGGTTAGACTTATCCAAAGCTTATGATAGAGTGGATTGGCACTTCCTTATCAAAGTTTTGAGGCAATTTGGTTTCTCTAAGGATTGGATGGATTGGATTATGGGATGTATCTCTTCAGTTTCCTACTTAGTTCTTATCAATGGCAGGCCTTCTCAGTCATTCCCAGCTTCCAGAGGTATTAGGCAAGGTGACCCGCTATCCCCTTATTTATTCATCATTCTTGTTGAATGCTTGGGTAGGACTATAACCAAAAAGAGGGAAAACAAAACCCTTGAGGGAGTTACCATTGCTCATGGAGCTAGACCTATCTCTCATCTTCAATTTGTGGATGACTCTACTCTTTTAGGTAAAGCTACTAGTTAAGGAAGCTTCTAATATTAAGCAAATCATTAGCTATTTTTCTAAGGCTACTGGGCAGTTGATCAATGAAGACAAATCTAAAGTTATTTTCTTTCACTGCTCTGCTAGACAGGAATCCATGGTCTTGGATAAATTAAGATATAAGAAGACCTCCCTTCCAATCACTTATTTAGGTATTCCCATAAATATTCAAAGGCAAAAAAATAAATATTGGAATTGGTTGTTGGACAAAGTCAAGAAGAAAATTGGAAAGTGGACCAACAGGTGGCTTTCTTCTGGGGGTAGAATCACCTTGGTAAAATCAGTCCTTCAAGCTATTCCTATTTATGTATCTTCCATGTTGAATATTCCAAAGGTTGTTCTTCGAGAACTGGATCAAATCAGTCATCGTTTCCTTTGGAGTGGTACTAAGGAGAAAAGAAAATGGGCCTTGGTGAAATGGGACACTTTATGTCTTCCTAAGAATAAAGGGGGTTAGGATTCCGGTCTTCTATTAATAACAACAAAGCTTTAGCTGCTAAATTATATTGGAGGATGTTGCATAACCCCAATGCTCTTTGGGCCAATAATCTTCGTGCTAAATATGCTGAGAACAAAAGTCCTGAAGACCTTGTTCGCTATCAACTTCCTACCAAAGGTTCTCCCATTTTAGCAGTTCTTAAGACTGGTGAGGATTTGATAAAGAAAAATTTATTTTGGATCATTCATAATGGTCAATAGGTAAATTTTTGGATAGATTCTTGGGATGGTCACAAGCCTTTGATAACTCGGTTTCTCGATTGGAGGCCTTGGATGGAGGAGCTTCACCGAGCTAACTGGATAAAGGTGGCTAATTACTATCGGTACCATATTGGTAATTCAAAGGTTGGTAGATATTGGATCCCTATTGAGGACTGGCCTATTCAAATCCCAGAAAGGCAAAGACAAGATATCCAAGGCATCCTTCATATGAGATCTCTCTCTTGGTCCCATGAAAAAGATTGTTTTGGATGGAACAACACTACTAAGGGTGAGTATTCAGTTGCTCAAGGTTATTTGACCTTATGCCATAATAATCCCAACCATTCTTTTGACATATTTTCTCAATTGTGGGCTCAAAATCTCTAGCCTAAGGTGAGGTTCTTTAATTGGCTTTTATTGCATCGTAGGGTGCTTCTTGGTGAGCAACTTATGAAGCGTGGTTTTCATGGCCCTTTTAGATGTGAGATGTGTGAAGAGAATGTAGAAACTCTCAACCATATTTTTATTGAGTGTACTTTAGCCTCTGAGCTATGGAGGAGAATGGCCACTTTACTTGGCTTACAATGGTCCAATTTTTTTACTTTTGAACAACTTTGGAGGGATTGGCCTAATCAAGAGGGTGTTGATCATTTTATTAGGCGAGTAGTTTGGATGGGTTCTACCATTCTTCTTTGGAATATTTGGATTGAAAGGAACAACCAAATTTTTAATCAAGATAGGAAGGATATTCACTATATTTGGCAAAATACCATAGCCAACTTAGTTGAATCAGTCCATCAACTCCTTAATCACCCCCAAAACTCCCACCAAAGATGGGATCAAGTGATGCAAAGATTGAAGATTAAATATTCTAAGGGCAACCAACTTAAAGGGAATGTGAGTATTAGTAATATGGATAGGACAAGAAATTGGCAACCTCCTCCTAAGGATTTTGGAAAAGTCAATACTGATGGAGCCTCTAGAGGGAACCCTGGAAAAGCCAATGTGGGAGGAATTGGTAGACTTTCAGATGGCTCCCTGGTTTTTACTTTTGCTGAGAATTTGGGTATTCTTTCCAATAACCTTGCTGAGGGGTATGGTATCCTCAGAGGCCTTCAGGAGGCTACTAAGGTTGGATGGGAAAAGGTGTTAGTTGAGTTTGACTCTCAACTTATGATTAATATTTTGAAGACTCCTTCCAAGAATCATAAGGTTGATTGGAGAATAAAAATAATTATTGAGAAGATTCAATTAATCCAGATGGGATTTTTGAAAGTTGATTACAATCATGTGGTCAGAGATCAAAACAAGAGTGTTGATGCTTTAGCTAATTGGGCTTTGGACAAAGGTGATCTTACTTGTTATGGCCACCCTCCTAGATGGTGGGCTTCGCAAATTAGGGAAGCTCTTCTTTCTATCATTTCTTTGGATGGCTCCAGTTCTGAAGGTACCTAGTTTCTTCTTGTTTTTTTTTGCTTCTCTTTGGTTCATTCAAGTTTTTTTAGTTCCCTAGCTCACTCTTTTCTTTCTTTTGTTTCCTTTGTTGTTTCTTGCCTTAATAGTCTTCTGGTCTAGATAGGTCATTGTTATGTTCAATTTTTTTTCTTTTTTTTTTTTTGTTTAGTTTTTTAAGGTGTGTGTGTTCTTTTGTTTTGTTTTGTTTTTGTGTTCTTTGTGTTGTTTTTTGTTGTTCTTGTGTTTTTTTATGTTTTTTGTTATTGTTCTTGTGTTTTTGTCGTTCTTGTTCTTGTGTTTCTCTTTGTTTGTGTTAATTCGTGTTTTTTTGTGTGAGTGTTTTCTATGTTTTTTGTTTTTGTTTATTGTCTGTTGTTGGTTGTTATTTTTATTTTTATTTTTATTTTATTTTTTAATATTTTAGGTTTTGGTTGTGTTTATTTTTCATGTTTTTTTTTGGGTTATGTCTTTGTAGTGTTCTATTGTTTTTGTCTTGTTTGTGTTTTGTTATGTGGTTCTTGTGTTTTTCTATGTGGTTCGTGTTGTGGTTTCTTTTATCTTATTGTGTGTGTGTTTGGTTGTGCTTTTGTTTTTGACACACTCAAGGAGCATGTTTTTTATTTTATTTTATTATTTTTGTTGTTATTTACTTATTTATTTACTTATTTTTAAATTGGTTTTGTGTGTTTGTTTGCTCCTTGAGTATGTCAAAGGTGGTAGGCCAGGTCCGAGTCCTGGGCATTTTTGGTGGAATGGATACCCCTGCCTCCTTGGGTCTTACCCGAAAGTGGCATCCCTTTTGGGATGTTTTCCACAAATAAAAAAAAAAAACCAATGCTAAATTTGTTTAACATGTGTGTATTACCTTGTTTATTGGTTATCTTATTTTAACGTGAGTTCATTTCCTTAAGTTTCAATCTTGTGTGTTTTATATGTGCTAATATTAATTAATAAAAAATAAAGGTATAAACTATGGCTAATCTGAGGTAACGATATTATTGTTGGTGATGAAATCCAACAAGTTTTCTCGGGTGTGACCTAGGGTTTCTAAGGGTAGATGATGAGTGTCATCAAATATTCATCATTTAATCATTATGTGTCAATCCAGGGCAGTTTCCAATGCTATATATGAAAGTAGGGGTTAACAGAATGATTTTTAGTTCATCTAGATCATGGCCTTATTCATGGAATAGTTAGTATTTTGGGGGTGTTAGGTGTCCCTTTTAATATTCTAGAAACTAAAACTGAGTGCCAACTTATCCTTGCATAATTTAAATACACATAGTTGCAATAAAAGCAAATATGAACTATTACAAAATTGAAAATGACATAATTTAATTGATAGAATTTAAAATAACAAAATTGAAATCACATAATTAACTATAACAACAATGAAACTTTTCAGAATTGAAACTTCACACCTACAAAAAATGAAACCTCAGACAATGATGAAATTCAAAGGTTGGTAAGCAAATATTGCAAATTTGTAGCAAACTGAGTTATCAAGAAATTCTCTGATGCAAACTGGAAATACAGACTGAAAATGCTGAAGTTGAAACAAAAAAATTTATGCTATAAAATCTATTCTAGATGACTTAACTATAATGCATTCATGTGCCACATGCTAGATGAAGTTTAATTCAATATTAACTATGCAAAAAGTTGTCAGATTCTTGCTGACTGGCTGCAGTAAGAAATGGCAAAATTCTATCAGGTAAAAACCCTCCTCTGGACCTAGAAGTGGCCCTTGCTTCCTGAACCAAAAGAGGGCAAATAAACTTACTCTACACTATTAAATCCTCATACTGAAATAAAAATCAAATATGAATGACAAATATTACACCTTTATTTCATTATCAATATATCAGCAGTGCAGGAGAAGTTCTGCAGACTACTGATCTGATGAGCACACAATTACAACACTTGGAATGATCTATCTCCTAGTACATATATCCTCTTATCCTATATTATACTTCCTTATCAACCAAACATGAGCACTTTATTTATATAGCAAAGTATAACAGTGATAAGGTTTGGTGCTTTAATACAGGACTATTACAACTATTGTAGGATTGTGTTTCCCAAAAATGCAGGGATCTGATCCATTAAACCTTATCCATTCCATCTGTTAGGCTTCATCCATTGAGGGACATGTGTTGTAAAATATAGGGATATCCCTAAAATAGCTACAACCACCGTTTGCCACCCTCTATTGCAATTAAAGGCACTTTTGACCTAAACTATTGCTTCTGTGCTTATTTCGGAGCTGCTTCAGAATATCAGGCATCAGAACACAATTTATATTAATACATGCTCCAGAAGTGCATGAGAACAGTTGTGACGGTGGAAATAGTCTCCATAAGTTCCCAGAAGATTGATTCCATCTTTTGCATGAGATGGAGTGGACAAATTCCAATTCATGCTGTATATGTACAGTTGGCTGGAATTTGTATGGAAAGCTCCTATTTTCTGCACAATCAAACTATTGATAAAGTTTTGTCACATTTTTGGTTATTTAAAATGGTTAAATGATGGGGAAATCTTATGAAATAAGCGCAAAACCAAATAGATAGCAACATATTAATACTACAACATTAACTTAATGTAAAATATACTAAATAATACAGCTGAAATAGATTATAAAACATAGATAAACAATCAAAACAGGTCATATGCACTTTATCATTCCAATATGCAAACATCATCATATAATGCATAGTATCACTAAAATTAGTACAAAATCATATCATAAGTGGTTCCAAATAGTTTAAAAAGTTATCAAAAGTAGTCTTTGCATGAGGCAATGTTCTGCCTCATCATTTCCCCTCAACCTATTGTAATGCATGTCCTCATGCATTCTATTCTACTATAGCAACACAAAGATCTATGTCAAGATAGCATTCAACAATTTTCACAGTCTACTTCCAAATTTGTAATATCCTTTGTGCTCTGTGTTTTAATTACACTCTTGTTTGCATGCAACTGAGTTTTTATATCCATTCATTCTCCTCTTCGGTGCTTAAATCATCCTCCCCTTCCTCAGCTACTACAGATTCTTCCTTAGAATTAGGATAATCTACAAGTGGTGCAGGCATTTTTGCAATAGTGGTGTGTCCCCCTGCTTCCTCCGTTATGGTTCTGTCTTTTGATTTTGATGAGTAATTGAGGGACATTGTAGGCATAGCCATATCTGTTGCACTATCCGTGCCCTTGGCACTTATAGTTCATTCCACCTACAGGGTATCAACATGTGCAGTTCCTTCTTCCTTTTCCACATCACCTATGTTGGTGGATTTTTGAAGTCTTGAAGACCTTCTCAATCCCGAAGCTGATTGCTTTTGTTTCTTTTTAGATTGTGAAATGGGGCTTGTCAATCCTAGGGCAGGGTCTGCTTTAGGTGTTCCCTTCTCCATCTGCCCTTCCCTGCTTGAACTTCCAAATTGCTCAGTGGACTGAGTGGGAAAAATAGTTACATTTTTAGAAAATGTAACCTTCCTCCTCTTTCCTACAGGATCAATCTTAGACTGTTTCTCTCTTTGCTTCCTTGTCCTAGAGGATGGAGGTCCCTGTGGTGAGGAAGGAATTTCTTTTTGAGAGGATTCAGTTTCAATTTCATGTTCAAAATTTTCAATTTCTATTTCTGCTTTAGATTCAGGTTCTTCAACCTCTACCTCTTCTTCAGATCCAGGGCTTTCAACTGCCTCTTCCTCAATCAACTCATTCCATGCATGAAAAAACCTATCAAAGATTCTAGGGTTTCCCCTAAAGTGATGTTTGCATATCATCTTGATTAGGCCATGGTGTTTGGGAGACCCTTTTCCTGCTTGGTACTTTTTGGCCATATTTACCAACTCCTGGTATAGGTACAGAGGCAGATTTACCTTTAGTTTAGGGTTTGAGCGGTCGTGACGAAGATGGGTTAAAATTCGCATATGATGTCCTGAGAGGACAGGGAATTGCCCATCGCAGGTCAAAAACCTAATGACCCATACTGCAACTTCATCCCAAGGAGGCTGTAAACTTGTTCTTTTGACCCCCTTGCAGATATTATTACTTAATACAAACTCAGTGGGCCTATCCTCATTTCCCCTGAACTGATTTACAAGTTCAACTAAAGTATTTTTCCCTGATTTTCCAATTTGAACCCCATGCAATGGTAATTCAATAACCTAGCTGAGAATTTTAGGGCTTACCTGGATGGTCATGTCGTTGATATGAATTTGGTTGTTGTGGAAGGTACGTGCGAACTCAGTAGCCAACCCTTCTGAATACCCATCGAACTTGCGCAAGAAGGGCATAAATCCCCCTTCAGTAAAAATTTGCATGCATTCCCCATATTTTTGCAAATATTCTATGTTATCTGGCTCAATTTTATTCTTCTGTCCTCCCATTATCAATGATTGGGGTTCTGCATATCTTAGGTCTAAAAATTTTACTGCAGGTGTTTCTCAGCTTTGGAATACTTGAGTCTGTAAAGAGTAATGCTCGAGGGTGAAGAGTAAATGAGTGCAGCGCCAGAATAACTTCCAAACGTGCTAGGTAACGTGAACTTGGCACGTGGTGGCAATTCATTGCATGCAAAAGTTACCATCAACCGGATGTTACTGCGTGTCATCATATAATTGCAGCTACCGAGAGTGATATGGGATAATTAAATTTTTACGAGAGTCCTCCTTTTCAACAGGCTTTGAGTTGTGTGCCATATTGGTCACATGCGGCAATTTTTGAAACTCCATGCCCCCTCAAATATTTTCTTTGGAACTTGAATTTGAAACCTGCGTTCCAAATACTATTTCCAACCCAATTGGCGCAAAACCTTCAAAAATTTTAATTTATTTGACTTTTTAGCCACGTGATTTTGGAGATTAATGAATTAACCTTTTTGTTAATTCATTCCAATCGGTTTTATTGCATAGTCCATTCCAGAGCATATACCCTTTTCATTCTGAAACTAATTCTAAAGCTTCTTCATTCGAAAACTTGTTATGTGCAGCAGGTTCATTCTAGAGTAGTACCTTTCAAGAGCATTTGAAGAGCCTTTTCTACCTTAGACTACCTTGATAACTTTCTGGAACCAGACCTTATGTATGCTTTATACTAACTAGGGATATCATACACTACATAATAAATATTTACAATATTAAAATAGAAAAAGGCACATACCTGAAGAAACCATTCCATCTACATTTTGTACAAATGTTGTTTTCTACTGATTTTAAGTTGACTCCTCAGAGTGTAACAGGTGCAATCTGGAAAATAGTGAAACAGAGGTGAGAATGAGTGGAATGGTAAATAGTGAAACAATGGTGAAAATGAATGGAATGGTAAATAGTGAAACAATGGTGAGAATGAATGGAATGGTGGCGGGTCCGTGAGGCAAACATGCCGAAAAAACCGGTTTTCATGTAAGCCCAATTCAGATGCACCTCAAAGAGGTTTTCACATTCTGAATTATTATTATTATTTTTCTTTATATATATATATATATATTTTTATTTTTTCATTTTTTTTTATATATTTTGGTTCATGTTACTTGATTGAGTCCATCTTGGAAGAAGTGGTTTCTTCCAATACTGATACATCCAAGTTTCCTACTTGCTTGAGAAACTCCTCCTTGGTTAACGGTTTGTGATATATCCGAAGATGATGACCGTTAACCACCATTTTCCTTCTTGAATCATCTATTGGTGAAATACGTACAACTCCATTTGCAAATACCTCCTCAACATGATAAGGTCCGAGCCACCAAGTCTGCAACTTTCCAGGATAGTCTTCATATCATGAGTCAAACAACAAAGCCCAATCGCCTTGTTGAAATTTCCTTTGTTGGATATGACTATCATGCCACAACTTGCATTGTGCTTGGATCATCTCAGTCTGGTGCAATGCATCCCTCCGTAGCTCATCCAATGCATTGAGCTATAGAATTCGGTCCGTTTGTGCCTATGACAAATCAATACCTACATCCAAAGCAGTTTGAAGAGTCAATAACTCAAATTCAATAGGCAAAAGAGGCTTTTTACCATAAACCAATTCATATGGTGTGAATCCAGTAGTGGATTTCCAAGTAGTGTTGTAAGCCCAAATTGCTTTAGGTAACTTCTCCACCCAATTCCTCCTATGGGCTGCTACAGTTTTGGTTAAGATCCTCTCTAATTCCCTATTTGTCACTTCAACTTGGCCATTGGCTTGTGGATGGTAAGGTGAGGATTTTCGGTGTTTGATTTCATACAGCTTTGTAAAGGCTTCAACAAATTTTGAGGTAAACTGAGGTCCCTGATCAGTGGTGATAGAATGTGGGGCTCCAAATCATAGAAATATTTGTGAATACAAGAAATCAACAACTTTCTCTTCTCGGGCATGCTTAAAAGCATGGGCTTCTACCCACTTGGTTACATAATCAGTACATACCAAGATATGCACTTTCCCTTGGGAAGGTGGATCAATGGGTCCTACAAAATCTAGCCCCCACCTTTCAAATGGTTCTGTACCTAATTGAGGTTGTAATGGCTTTTCACTAGTGAAGGTAGGTTTTCCCATCCTTTGGCATGCATCACAATGTCTAACATAATTTTTCACATCTTTATGCAAAGATGGCCAGTAATAACCAGTACCCAAGATCTTTCGAATTGTACTCTTGATTGAATAGTGTCCTCCTAAAGGTTCATCATGACATGCCCGTAGGATATCATATACCTCATCCTTGCGGATGCACCTACGCAAAACATGGTCAGGACTGCATTTAAACAATAAACCTCCTATCCATTCAAAAGAAGAACTTTGCTTGATTAACTGTTTCCTTTGTTTAGGAGTAAAGTGAAGAGGAATTTTTCCTATAGCCAAATAATTAGCTATATCTGCAAACCATGGAGACTGCACAAAAATAGCAAAAAAATTTTCATCAAGAAATGCATCTTCAACCAACTCTCCCATATCTTCATTTGGCAATCTTGACAGAAAATCTGCAACTACATTAGCTTTCCCTGGTTTATTAACTATAGTGATATCAAATTCTTGCAATAGTATTAACCAACGAATAATTCTTGCACTAACCAAAGGTTTATTCATCAAGTATTTAATGGCAGCATGGTATGTATGGATGAATACGGGATATCCTATGATATAGTGTCGAAATTTATTAATAGCATACACCACAACTAAAAATTCCTTCTCGGTTGTGGTATAATTCTTTTTAGCTCCAGTCAAATTTTTACTAATGTAGTATATGGCATAGTGTTGTCCATCTTCAATCTGCCCTAATGCAGCTCCAATAGCAGTATTGGAAGCATCGGTTTGAATATGGAAGGGTAACTCCCAATTAGGTCCTCTCAATACAGGGGGAGTTGTTAACTTTTCTTTTAATTCCTCAAAAGACTTTTGACACTCAGTAGACCAAGAAAATTCAAAATTTTTCATTAGTAATGCAAACATTGGATTGGCTATAGTACTGAAATTGGCAATAAATCTACGATAGAAACCAATGTGTCCCAAGAAAATCCTCACATCAGTTTGAGTTTTTGGAGGAGGAAGGTTTTTGATGACTTCCACCTTTTTAGGATCAACCTTGATCCCATAAGAGGAGATATGATGACCAAGGACAATCCCTTCCTCCATCATTAAAAAACATTTATCAGGATTCAGAGACAAATGATATGTTTCACAGCGTATTAAAACTTTTTCAAGTTGTTCTAAAGTATATTCAAATGTATCTCCAAACACTGTGAAGTCATCCATATAAATCTCTACACTTTCATTTGTTAGATCAAAAAAGATAGCCAAAATAGCTCTCTGAAATGTTGTTGGTGCATTGCACAAACCGAAGGGTAACACTTTGTAAGCAAATGTTCCCCAAGGACATGTGAAAGTTGTCTTTTCCTGGTCTTCTGGTGCAACCTGGATCTGATTATAACCACTAAAACCATCAAGGAAATAGAAAAATTTCTTACCAGCAAGGGTGTCCAACACTTGGTCTATAAATGGTAATGGAAAGTGATCTTTATGTGTGACCTTATTCAATTCCCTGTAGTCCACACATACTCTCATCTTCCCATTTTTCTTTGGAACAATGACCAATGGTGAAACCCACCTATTGTCTGAAATTGGATAAATGAATCCTACATCCAATAGTTTTTTGATTTCTTCCTTAACAATATCCTTCAGAGCGGGATTCATATGCCTTTGTGGTTGTCTTACTGGTTTGACATCTTCAGTGTATATCCTATGTGTACACACATCAGGGTGAATGCCAATCATGTCCTTATAACTCCAAGCAAAAGCTTGAACATGTCTTTGTAAAACAACAAATAATTTGGCTTCTTGCTCATTAGTCAACCAACTATTAATGTTCAAAAATTTTCTTGGTTGTATCTCAATCTGCTTAATCCCTGGATAAACAGAGTTGACAACCTCATATTTACTGATTAAAGCATTTAAGGGACAATGATGTGGCTGTAGAGTATGAAATACTCTTGATTCTGGTGTAAATGTGATACCTGATGGGATCATTTGCATAGGACAAGTGAAAGAAGTCAGAAGATGATGATGCCATCCATGTGGCAATGTGAAGGAGCTTTCTTGTAGTGGAATAGATGACAGATGTTCAGCAGTTTGTTCTTCATATTTCCATAACAAACGATGGACAAGAATTTGATCATCCCTAAGGCCTTCTTCTTGCAATGTTTTCACCAAAATTGTTTCATGTTCAAAGATTTCTCTTTCTGGTGAATTAAGTTCTTCAATATGTTCTTTTACTACAACGGTGGCCAAGGTGACAATAGTTTCCTGTTCTTCATCAGACTCAGGATACCATATCTGTCCAGAAAATTTGGCTGAAGGTTGGGCTGGTGGATACAAGGAAATATTTTTTAGGTCTACACCATTTGAAATGGTCATCTCACCTGACCTGCAGTCTATAAATGCAGTTGTAGTGGCAAGCCAAGGTCATCCTAGAATAATAGGATAGCCATTAGCTGAGTTTCTAGGCTGCAACACTAAGAAATCTACAGGGTATTCCCAAGAAGACACTTCAATGGCAACATCCTCTAGAATTCCTTCCGGTTTAGCCACTGACCTATCTGCCATTTCCAAAACTGTGGTAGTAGGACTAAGGTTATTGAGCTGCAATTTTTGCATGGTTTCCTTAGTCATCACGTTGATTGCAGCTCCTAAATCGATAAGTACATTTGGAATTTGAACTAACCCAATAGTAATTGTAACTATTGGACTCCCTGGATCACCATATTTAGGGGGTACTAGTTTTCTAGAAAGCAGGTCAACCAACTTACCTTCTACTTGTATAGTCTTAGGAAAGGCTTTCTTCTTCCTGCCAGGTTTCCTAATACACAACTCCTGAATGGTTTTCCTAATCAGAGGTACATCCTTTATTGCCTACAACAAAGGGAGTGAGATAGACATTTTCCTCAATTCTGTGATTAATTCTGATTCAGGAGCAGTGATAGTGTGGTCAAACCTTTCAGGATACGGTAGGTCTATCGAGGCAGGTTCAATTTTTCCTTGTAAACTTTCTATTTTTTCCTCTTTTTGCTCTGTTTGTGGTTTTTTTGGACTTGAAAATTCTTGCTTTCCATCAATTTCTTCAATAGTGGGTGGTGCAGGGTCAGGTAAAACCTTCCCTGAATGTAACTGGATGTTACTACAGTCAAGGACATGGACTACAGTAGTCTCTTCAGACTCAACTCCATAAACAGGGGTTGCTTGTCTGTTGTTATTGGGGTTAGCCATAGGCTGAGCTGGAAGTGGAGGTTGCTTAACTGGTTGTGTTTGCTGTGGTTGAACTCTTCCCTAAAAAATTTTGATTAGGGGATGGCAGCAAGTGTTGATTTGGTGATTGATACCTCTGCTACCCTTGATAGGATGGGTATTGTGGCCCCCATCTTTGCCCTGACTGATTTGGTACCCAATATGGATTAACTGAATGCCATGGCTGATTCCAACCAGAATGTGACCAATCTTGAGGGGCTGCCCAAGATTGATTCCAAGTTTGGGGAGGAGGTTCGGTATATGCCCATGGCATATTCCAAGGATTTTATCCCCAATTTGAAGAAAAGCGAGGGGTATTTTGGTTTTGTATGAAGTTGCCTCCTGGCCTTTGCCCAATAGCATGAAGTTCTTCAACTTGGGTTTCTAAAACACTCCGAAGATGGGGCAAAAGGTGACATTTATCAGTTTTATGCTCCTTTGAGCAAATGCCACAAATTGCTGAAATTGAAGTCTTGTCCAAAGGACAATCTTGTAGAGCATGCTTATTTCTGCACCTAGGACAATAGATAGACAGGGGTGGTGAAGAATTGGCTCTTGTATTCCTTTCTCCTAAAGCAGTGTTTAGTTGAACAAGTATATCAGTTTTCATATTAGCCATTTCCTCCATCAAATATTTTATATCAGTATTACCAGGATTCCTTTTCCTTCTTCTTTGCCTAGTGCGGGAATAATTTCTGCACAACTCTACAATATCATTAATATCAAGTTGGTTTATATCTCCTTTTCCCATTAAGTCTAATACTTCTCTAGAATCATCCTGCAAACCTCTCAGAAATATAGTTTTTAATAAGTCAGTTTCCACAGGACCACATCTCTTTTGGATAAAGGTAAATCTATCAAGATAATCCTCTAAGTTTTCATCCTCTTCTTGTCTTATCCGAAATAACTCATCCTTCCTATTTCTCACTCTACAATACTCCTGATACTTATCCAAAAATGCAGTTTCCATTTGATCCCAAGTGCGGATTGAATCTGATTCAAGGCTCATAAACCACCATAAGGCTGCATCTTTGAGTGTAGAGGGAAATAACTTCAGTTTCTGGTTATCATTGACATAGTCATAAGTCTGACACAAGACCTTGAATTCAAACAAAAATTGATCAGGATCTTTAGAAACAACTCCCCTAAATATTGGTAATACTGAGGGTGAAATTGTTTTCATAGGAGCATTCTGAGTAGGATTCAGATGAATAGGGTATTCAAAAGTTCTAACAGGAGGATTGTCAGCATCATGACCAACAATATCCCTATCATGTTCTCCTTGTTCTGCCATAGGTGCTTCCTCAGCTTTAATTTGTTCAACTGGTTCAGATGGATCAGCCCTATGGGTATGTCTAGAAGCAAGTGCCTCTAAGAGCTCTTCTTGCAAAGATCCTACAATTTTAGTTGATGAAGAAGATGATTCTCTTTTAAGTCTTTCAGGAAGTTCATACACAGGAAGATCTTCACCTGATCATGAAGAATGCCTTGGTGGAAAAGATCTAGTTTTGATAAACCTTCCTCTTTCATCTCTTGGCCTATGCATTCATGCCTATTTACTAAATAAACTAAACCTCAGGTTTCCAAAAATTTTTTCTGAAACAGGACAGTTTCTGGACTACTAGACCTCTCCTAACAACACCTAAGTGTCCTCGAAAATGGTGCCAAAAATGATGAGTGTCATCAAATATTCATCATTTAATCATTATGTGTCAATCCAGGGCGATGTCCAAGGCTATATACGAAAGTAGGGGTTAACAGACTGATTTTTAGTTCATCTAGATCATGGCCTTATTCATGGAACAATTAGTGTTTTGGGGGTGTCAGGTGTCCCTTTTAATCTCCTAGAAACTAAAACTGAGTGCCTACTTATCCTTGCATAATTGAAATTCACACAGTTGTAGGAAAAGCAAATATGAACTATTGCAAAATTGAAAATGATAGAATTTAATTGATAGAATTTAAAATAACAAAATTGAAATCACAGAATTAACTATAACAACAATGAAAATTTTCAGAATTGAAACTTCACACCTGCAAAAAATGAAACCTAAGACAATGATGAAATTCAAAGGTTGGTAAGCAAATATTGCAAATCTATAGCAGACTGAATTATCAAGAAATTCTCTGATGCAAACTGGAAATACAGACTAGAAATGTTGAAGCTGAAACAGAAAATGTTATGCTATAAAATCTATTCTAGATGACTTAACTATAATGCATTCATGTGCCACATGCTAGATGAAGTTTAATTCAATATTAACTATGCAAAAAGTTGTCATATTCCTGCTGACCTGCTACAACAAGAAATAGCAAAATTCTGTCAGGTAAAAACCCTCCTCTGGACCTGGAAGTGGCCCTTGCTTCCTGAACCAAAAGAGGGAAAATAAACTTGCTCTACACTATTAAATCCTCACACTGAACTCAGAAGAAAACATGAATGACAAATATTGCACCTTTATTTCATTATCAGCATATCAGCAGTGCAAGGGAAGTTCTGCAGACTACTGATCTGTTGTAGTACACAATTACAACACTTGGACTACTCTATCTCCTAGTACCTATATCCTCTTATCCTATATTCTCCTATATGCTCAACCAAACGGGAGCATTTTATTTATACAAGCAAGGTACAATAGTGATAAGGTTTGGTGCTTCAATACAGGACTATTACAACTATTACAGGACTGTGTTTCCCAAAAATGTAGGGATCTGATCCATTAAACCTTATCCATTCCATCTATTGGCTTTATCTGGTGAGGGACAAGTGTTGGAAAGGATAGGGATGTCCCTAGAATAGTTGCAACCACCGTTTACCTCCCTTTTACTGCAATTAAAGACGCATTTGACCAAATTTATGTCTTCTACACTTATTTCGGAGCTGCTCCGGAATATCAGGTAGCGAAACAGAGTTTATATTAATTCATGCTCCAGAAGCACATGAGAATAGTTGTGACGGTGGAAATAGTCTCCATAAGTTCCTAGAAGACTGATTCCATATTTTGCATGAGCTGGAGTGGACAAATTCTAAGCCATGTTGTATATGTACAGTTGGCTGGAATTTGTATGGAAAAGTTCCTGTTTTCTACACAGTCAAACTGTTGACAAAGTTTTGGCACCTTTTGGTTATTTAAAATGGTTAAACGGTGGGGAAATCTTATGAAAGAAGCACAAAACCAAATAGATAGCAACACCTTAATATTACAACATTAAATTAATGCAAAATATACTAAATAATACAACTGAAACATATTATAAAACATAGATAAACAATCAAAATAGGTCATATGCACTTTATCATTCCAATATGCAAACATCATCATATAATGCATAGTATCACTAAAATTAGTACAAAATCATATCATAAGTGGTTCCAAATAGTTTAAAAAGTTATCAAAAGCAGTCTTTGTATGAGGCAATGTTCCGCCTCATCAGTAGAGATTGGTGGATGGAGATGGATGCCACTATCACCAAATCTCAAGCAATGGATGGTGATGAAATCCAACCACTACTATTTTAAGTGAAATGTAATGTGTGTGAATTATTCATTTTAAGGTTTTTTTTATTAATGTGGACAAACAATGTTAGGAGCAACTAATTTCATAAATTTAAGTTAGAAGCCAAGAGAATGTCAATTTATCCAAAGGGTGTGAAGTACACCACTTAAGACACCCTATCAAAATATCCAGAGGGTTCATCCACCCCTCTACCTAGAATCACTCGATGGTAGGAATACTCTTGGCACCCTAATGATGTTCCTACTTAGATAAAAGAAGATACTTCTAACCCTAAAATGCAGCTCTAATTTATGTAGATTATCAATTCAAATGCAATAAAAATGCAACACTTTATATTTATGAAAACCTAAAATGTGAACTAAAATGAATTATTTTCTAGATTACTTAGTGATTGTTTATTTTATGCCTGAAATCTGAAAAAAACATTAAAGAACCCAAAATACGTAAAACAGTAAAACTGGATTTTGGATAGTGGACTTACTGGATAGCCTATGTATATGCTCCAAGTCACTATAAAATATACATGGGCACTTTTGAAATTCCCCTGGGCACTTTTGGAATGCTTATAGGTGTTTTTGGATGATCCTCGAGTACCGCAGAGCATTCATGCACTTCCTGCAACTTTTGGCAAGCCTTAAGAAACCCTAACAAGTGAAGAATGCTTGATTTGTGCTCCTATAAAATCTGCAAAATAAGATAACAAACAGTAAATTATATGGTAAGATAAATCAAAAAATGAAACCCTTAGGGGGTCCCACCATGATCGCCATTTGTAGAGCTAAAAATGTGACACCAAACAATGCTAAATAAAATAGAATTCAAGTGAATCAAATATTGCACAACAAAATAGAATTTATATTGATATAGGGGGGAAACTAGAAACTTTGTTGTTACAATAGTGGATCCAAGAATCCCTTGATACAATATTACAAAATTTTGTAGGGTTATCTAAAACCCTATCCACAAATAACTTGTGGTGTCTTCAACTACATATTTTCTCATAATAAGGTTGAGTGGGCTTCTACATATCCGATATTGGGTCACTCCAGCTTAAGCAACTATTCAATGATTCTAATGTATTATCAAAACTTCCACAAAAAATAAACTAGAGAATCAATAATAAAAAATGAGGGCTCCACAGTGTGAGCCCTCAAAAATCATAACTTACAAACCCTAGTTATAGAAATGGAAATGTGAAAAAGATAAGACAACATGGAATATAATAACATAAAAAAATTTACCTTGCTCTTGCTTACTATTTTATGATGGATGGATTTGTTGCAGGTCGATGGTGGGGGTGTGCCCTAGCAACACTCGAGGATCTTGCTCGACATCATAATAGGGTTCTGAAACACCCATAGGTTATTCAAGAGTGCAAAAAGGTGCTCAGGAGGTCTACGGAATGCAACACGGTGCTCAAAAGGTCTACGAAGTGTAGCAGGGTGCTTGGGAGATCTACAGAGTATAGTAGGGTGCTCAAGAAGTCTATGGAGAGCAGTAGGGCACTCAAGAGGTTAGATCAAATCTACAAAAGCAGATTTTAAGAGGGTGAGGGATGTGACGATGATGGCGGTGAGCAAGGTGATGGAGGAATAGTAGATAGATTAGAGTAAATGTAGGATTAGGGGACTAGAAGCTCAGTTGGAACTCTAAGGCACTTAGGTTGCTTTCCAACTAGTTAGGATTCCAAAGAACTTCTAGGGGGTTTGAGTCTTAAAATAACTCATACTAGGGCATACTTTAGGGTTTCAATGACACTAATCGTGTGGTTGAGATTAAAGCATATCTAAGGGTGGACAATCAATCTAGGATGTGGCATGGATTAAGGTAAATGGACGGATGATATTAGATGAGATCGAATGGCTAGGAATAATCCACTTTATAAATATATATATTAAACATATATTAAAATATAATATAAAATATTATATTTAAATATATAGAATAAATATATATAAATAAATATGAATAATGGTCGAAAATGATGGGAAATAGGGATGGTGGACAAGTGGATGGTGGGAAAGCATAAATGGAGGACAAGTGGCTAGATTTTGGTGTCTACAAGATGAAACCCGTATAGGTGGTGGCCTAGTTGGGATATTTCTCTCTTTTTACCTTCTACACTTGTGCCCTTATTGCTTCTAGATCTAGTGGGATCTCTATGTCTATGTTTTTGATATGCTCTACATATTTGGATCTATTGCTATGAGACTCACTATGAATTCCCTATATATCTGGAGGTGAGCCTGCTATTTCCACAACATGGTTAAATATTTCATCAATGTTGAGAGGTATGCCTTCCTTAAGTGCTAACCATTTGGTAATATCCATATATCCTTGGAGCATTTTGATTTTTATAGATGACTTGGTTGAGGTATTTCAGATTGTGGCACTGAGTTGTCTTCCTCTAGCACCTTAGAGAAGTCAATGACTTTGGCAAAGTTGACTAACTTCCATTATTTCCTACTAGCTGTAGTACTCTTCTGAGGAGTGAACTAATAGTCATCGATGCAATGACTGAATCAGTCAATTTCACCACCTTTCTCTCTATTAGTTTCCTAATTATATCACACTAAACAAAAAGGGATTTTATCACCATTACAACATGTTTTTCAATCAGAGTTATGAGTATATCAATCTTAATATGTAGTAAGGTTTGTTGTGTTTTAAGGAATTCAATAGCATCATATTATCCTATGATAGGTGAGTTTAAGGCAAGTCTAGGTGCTTCTTCTTGCAAATGTGTTTCTTATTTGAGAGGTGTTTCTTGAGATGACTCTGCTATAGGAGATGACTCTTTTTTGGGATTACTTGGATTTGTATTTTTCATATTTTATTTTTCTGGTAGATTTAGAGGTTCTAGCTATTCTGGAGGTGGTTGGGTGTTTTTGAGCAGAAAATTATTCTAAGCTCTTTGTGTTAGAGCTTTCCTCAAATGTAGATTCTTGGACTAGTTTAGAATCACTTGGTTCAGACATCGAAGAAATATTAGCCTTGTCAACCAAGGTATTCCATGAGATCTTTACCTTAGTAGCTTCATATAGGACTAATAACTTAATTAATCCATGATAGGAAATGATATGTAATTTAGGATCTTCTTGGGCATTCAATGGTTACACACGGGTGATGTTAGCTTTTAAAGAGTGAAATAGAAAATAGGGTAGGTTAACTATACAATCTTCCCTCTTAGGAAACTTAAGGTTCAAAAGCATTTTAGGTGGTAACCCCCACAAGTAGATAGTCTGCTCTCAAGAGTGAAGAAATTTATGAATATTGTAACTACCTCCTACCATTTTATTAGTAGTGAGGAGGTGACCAATCCCTTTATCCAACCATTTATGTCCTGATTAACTAGGCATTTTTCCCTGAATTTGACAACCATATGACTCACTCCCTTATTCGTGGATTTAAAATACCTCTGACTAACTTCTGGTAGTTTTAGAATTTTTGCAATTAAACTACGGGTAATTTGAATTTTGATTTCCTTGACATGCATTATCAAGGTGTCACTATTACAGTTCATAATAGACTAGTTTGTGACCCCCAGTTCATGGCCTTGATATTTTGTCAAGGGATCCCACCATCTGGCTTCCTGAAATAGTTTCTTCACTACATTGCTCGGGTTTTGGGTTCCAATAGTCGAGGGTTCACTCTTTTTATGGAATTTAGTCCTAGGCATGGTGATGTTTTTAAGGGAGGGTAGGGTTTAATAATAGGACACAGTTAGAAGGAACACTACTTCATAAAAAATAAAAAATGCATTGCATTGAATTTTTTTTTTCAATTTTTTTCAAAAGAAATTCATGAAATTATCCTAAATTTTGCAGTTTATTTTCCTAAAAAACACAGATTTTTTTTTTATTATATATATATATATATATATATTATCTGGAAAAGGACATGAAATATTCAAAGTCTCTTTAAAACAATATACATATGTATGTTTTTACAATATTTGTGGAATGACTAGGAGAACTTGGAAATTATTTAGAAGTATTCACAGAAGATAATAGAACTTCAAAATTCATCAAAAATTTTAAGGAGAGCTAAGAACGAAAACAAATTATTTTCCAAATTTCTTTTTGAAACATAATATTCAATGTTTTAGAAAATTTAGGGAAAATTTCACAAATTTCTAACGAAAACAGAGAATCCTTCAAAATTCCAACCTTCAACTTGATTCAATAATTTCTTAATTTATTACTAAAATTTGGATTTCATCCTCAATGGGTCAGACTTATCAGAGGGTGTATTACGAAGTCGTGGTTTTCGGTCTTGGTAAATGGGTCAACGACAAAATACTTTCAAAGCAGAAGAGGATTAAGGCAAGGAGACCCTATAAGACCTATGCTATTCATCATTGTGGCAGAGGCTTTAAGTAGGACCATAAAAGTTGCTTCTGCAGCAGGACTCATTTCAGGTATTAAGATGACTTCTTCAACAAACCCTGTCACCCATAAGCAATTCATGGATGACACGTTGATGATAACTCAGGCTTCAGTGGTGGAGGCTAGAAGAATCAAATACATTCTCAGGATGTACGAAGAAGCTGATGGCTAGAAAGTGAATTTCCATAAAATAAAACTCTATTTCCTTAACACTCCTATCCCCAAACAAACCAATATCACTCATATCTTGGAATATGACATAGCATCCCTCCCAACCTCCTACTTAGGCCTACCATTATTTTCAAGAACCCCAAAAGGAACCATGTGGAATAATGTGCTAGAAAGGATCCAAAAAAAGTTGGTTGGTTGGAAAGGACATCTATTATCCCAGGCAGGTAAAGTGACTCTGACCATGGCTTCCCTATACAGCATTCCAGTTTACTTCTTATCTATATTTAAAGCTCTAAGCAAAGTGTATCAAAAAATTGAACAATATCAAAAAAACTTCCTTTGGTCTGGGACGGAAGAGAAAAAAAAGATCCATTTGGTTGGATGGAGTAAGGTATGCAAACCCAGAGCTAATGGAGGACTAAATCTAACGAAGTCTACCTATTAAACATGGTTCTGTTAGCTAAAAAAGCATGATGACTGTTATCTAATGTTGAAAATGAGTGGACAACCATTTTCAGGAGGAAATACCTCCAAGGAGCAGACTTCCTCAATGGAAATTTGTTAATCAGGGGATCGGCCTTTTGGAAAGCAATCCTAGCCAACAGAGATTTGGTCAAGAAAGGGCTCAGATGGATTTTAGGCAATGGTCATAAAATTAACTTTTGGGAAGACAAGTGGGCTAGATATGAGGCTTTATCAAGGAACCCCCAATTGGTTAGACTCAAAGAACACATGGAACGATCTATAGGGCATAAGGTGGCAGACTACATAAGGTAGGACATGAAATTCCCAAGATGGTAGATTATTAGGATCTAGGGTTTTGTAGCCGAGTCTAAAGAGCTTTAGAATATCTTAGGCCAGAAACTCATACCCATAGGGAATGCTAAAAACCATATAGTGTGGGCAGAAACAGAGAGTGGAGAATTTATAGTTAAAATAGCCTACAATTTACTCCTCAATCTTGAAGATCACCAATTTCAGTCACAACTGGTCTGGATTAAGGGCCTAATCCCCAAAATATCCTTCTTCACATGGCTAGTGATATAAGGAAGGATCCTTACCATTTACAACATGCTAACAAAAGGAATAATTATTGCTGATCGGTGTTACATGTGCAGGGCAGGCTAGGAATCAATTCAACACCTCTTTCTAGAATGCCCAGTGGAAACCTCTATCCTTGATGGACTTTTCCAATCCTTTAGAATCTCTTGGGCTAAATTGGCCTCAATTTCTAAAGTCTTCCAACAATGGCCTCTTCCCTTTGTTAGCCCAAAACTCAAGTTCCTTTGGAGGATTTACTGGCACCACTTCCTTTGGAAAATTTGGTTAGAGAGGAACCATATAGCCTTTAATGATTCTAAGCATAGCTCCCAAACCATAATTAACCAAATTATTACCTTTGCAAAAGAAAATATTAGTATCCTATTTATATAAAATCAAGGAATCCCTCCTATAGAGAAATAAATTACCCTATCCTTAGGTATCCCCTCTGATGACATAGTCGTTGTACCAAAAACTAATCCTAGAGCATGGATCAAATGGGAGCCACCCCCGTGGGACTAGTTCAAACTAAATTTCTATGGAGCAGCTAAGGATAATCTTGGGTGGGTAGGTGCTGGAGGAGTAATTAGATATCATCAAGGAAGCTTGAGGATGGCATTTGCAGAACCATCAGGATCCAGAACCAATAATGAGGCTAAAGCCAGAGTGCTTTGGAGGGGTTTACAGTTGGCTCATGAGATCCAAGGCAACCTGATGGTTGAAGGATACTCAAAAATCATTATTAACCTTCTAACTAATGGAAAAACACCACCATGGAGTATTGAAGCTATTATCCATGAGGCGAGGATCCTATTCGAGGCCAAAAAATAAAAGAGGGCTCGCCATGTATTCCATGAAGCCAACAGATTAGTGGATAAACTAGCCAATGCGGGCGTCAAGGCTAGTAGTTTGACAACGTGGACACGTGATGTGCCACACAAAGTCGAGGACATCCTATGGAATGACAGGCAAGCTATGTCCTAAGGTGTGTGGGGGAAGGATGGCCAATTACCACATGGTTCGAGACTATCATGAGTCTGTTTTACTAAGAAATCCTTATTAGATGGATGTGATTCCAGGGATAACGTTCTCAAATATCTTGAAAAGGATAAATGGTGGAAAATGCAAGGACATGATTCTGAGGTACAAAAAGGTAAACTTCCCAACACAAACTACCAATTTCCATTGGGGGCTCCGTGGTGAAAGGACTATGACCATTGGCCACATCATAGGCGATCAAGAGGAGGTCATCGACGTACGGATTCCCATGGCGATAATTTTAAATTTTGCTAAGCATGTCAAGAAGACAGATATACATTGCATCGGGAAGTGGATTACGAGAAAGTGGATAATGTCGATCAATAGGGCCACCTGGTGTGAGGTAAAAATGGTGGTTGATAAATGGACCTTCCCATGCAAAGTACGTAGGTCTATGAAGATGCTGTAAAATGGGTGATAACGACAATCAATGAGAATCCAAATAATGATGACAAGAAGGTGGTTGGAATGCTTATGAGGTTGACAAATTACGTATGGGTGCAGAAGACACAGGTGGAGGCATATGGATGGTCCTTTCCAATGCATGACACTCCTCCTAAGGAAAGTGTTGATTCGTGGACAACCAAGGTGAGGTAGAATCACACTAACTGGATGGAGTCTAAGGATAGCTAGCATAATAATCATGTGGCAAATGGGGAATGGATTCCCAAAGTTGGCACACCAATTAAGAAATGCCTCAACATCGACCAACATAATTTTAAACCCTATTCCATTCCCAGCACCAATAAAAGAGAAGAACTATGGTGCGCTAGTTAGAGCGTGTTTGATAAATTTTTGAGGAAGAAGTCTGTTAGTAGAAATATGACATACGTAGAGCCCTATATGGTCATCATGGAACCTATAGCTTAGGACATCCTTACTGAGTGATGGTTTACCTAATTCTTAGACCTATTCTCATGGGTAGAGGAGGACATCACCTAGACGATGATGGATACTTGGGAATATGGGAAGGTGGAGATCCAGGGAAGAGAGTTCATCATCGATGTGAACATGCTTGCTACAGTGACATGACAAACGGTGAAAGGCCACTCCATCCATTGCCAGAAACACCATTGGGAGGTGGAATTAAAGGAATTCTATGATAAACCAAATTTTTTTAAGGAAGCTAAGAATGGGCTGACTAGAATAGATTTGCCCACCCCATGGAATGGGGTCATGAAGAATGTGATGGAGTTTATCACGACGGAGGATCCTAGTAAGACACTATTAAGCTTCCACTATGCATTCATGAATTTCTTTCAGGATGTCAACCTGATAAGTATTCCTCAGTTCCTGATGAATTCTATGAACTACACCATCAATGCTTGCCAAAAAAAGAGGGGGTCTACTATGCCAATGCACCAAGGATTGTTCTAATTGATTTACAAGTGGGTGCTAGCCATGACACCAAATACTAAACCTTCGGTCATTGAGGAAATTCTGTCCAGCCACCATGCAAAAATTTTGGGGGCTAGAGCTAGTCTGGATACAAACAAACCTTCCTTTGTGTCTCCTATGAAGAAGAGAGTGGGGGAGCCAATCACCAGAGGTAGTACGGCCAAGAAAAAACTAAGGATCGAGGAACCCCCAATGAGATCCTCCTTGAGATTGAAGAACAAACAAATTTAATGTAGCTCCAAAATGAGCGTCAGTGATATGGAATATGAGGGACCTACCATCATGGTCCTCAAACATTTCATCTTGAAATCTCATGCTAGCATCATCCACCAGATGCAGGAGACTTACGACACTCTGACTCAGGTGTTCTTCAATGAGGGGTACATGCCGAAAGTAGAAGCCAAGGATGATGATGAGGAAGATGAGGAGGATAAGGAAGAGGAGCTCAAGGAAGACATTGAAGACGAGGCCTAAGGATCCTCGGGTCCTGGGGGTTTCACTTTTATCTTTTGTTTTGTACAGAGGAAGTATTCCTCCTATGGCTAATATCTTTTTCCATTTTTGTAATTATGATAAAAGCGAGTTACCCATCTTGGTTGGTCCTGTCAGGTTTTGGGACATGTTTGCTTTGCCCGCCCGATAAGGGTTGTTAGGAAGATCAGCAGTAGGAGAGGACATAATGTCCTTAGGATAAATAGGATCCGTAGCATCAACATAAGGCTAAATTTTGTAACAGGTTTTGGGTTAACCTGCAAAACTCGGTAATCAATGAAGAAATTTACTTACCAAAAAAAATAATTTCTTAGTTCAACTGCAGATTGTTTTTTCATAAAAACAACAAATTTTTCTTTTAATTTCATTTTTACAATAAAATTTCCCAAAATTTCTAGAGGGTTTATAGAATTCTTTTAAAAAGAAGGTTGCCTACATAATTTAAGAGGAAGGGTTTTAAATTACTTCCATAATCATCTTCTTGAATGTAATTTTCAAAAAAAAAATTAAAAGGAATTTTCCCAAATTTTAAACCCAAAAATTCTTCAAAAACTTTTAGATTTTTAGTCATGGTCTGAGCAAATCCTAAAAATTTAGCATGGTGGATTTTTACCTTGAGAATGATGACCACTTCCTATTCTAGCTCTCAAACTCTGCTTCTGGTATCACCTGCAACTAATTCCTCAACATTTTTGCAACTGTGTAGCTTCTCCTAATAGACTACATCATTTACAATCAAAAGACTACACTTGAGCTGGTAGATTAGGGCTTTTTTCCCTAAATTAACCTTCTAATTCCTAATTAAATCCTCACTGCTGGATCATTTCCAATCGACAAAGGAGATTTCATGCTGGGTTGACCTTTTTGCACATGTAGCATCGTCCACACATGTCGATTTTGAGGGGTTCAGACCCTCAATCCCATTTCCAATAAATGGTTGAAATTTTCAATCCATGGCTCTACTTTTTATTGGATGCATTGGTATGGTGATGATGTTCGAGGTGCCTCCCATTTCACCATTCCTTTGTACCTTCCACGTAGGTTGATTTATCACTGCGTTAACCAATGGGGGTCCACATGTCACTTGAAATTGGCTTCCCTGCCACATCATCATATTTTTCCCATAATGCGTTGCTCACTTGTGACCCTGACGTGGCATCCTAAGGATTTTAACCCTTTATTTAAGTTTTTAATTTCCAATTAAACCTCTATCATGGGTCACCTTTGATCGATTATGTTGGAAATTTGAGTTATTTTATGTTGTCACTGATGTCACATGGATCACATTGAGTTTTCGTGGCCAAAGCATTTCATAAATAAGCATTTATGATATTTTGGAGAGCATGGATATATACGAGGTTTTTGTGAAAACCAAGGTAGGCAAAATAAAAGGTTTTATTTAAAGCCATGGATGGAAGATTTGAAATGGATTTTTCTTAAAACCCAGACTAACTTTTTGTTTCGTCGAAAAAGGTGCCCCGGTGATGGAGATATTTATTTTTAAACATTTAGTTTAAATTTAAAATTATTTAAATTTTAAAATTAAATATATTAATTTTAGTGCCGACTAAAGAAAGGAGGAAAGGCATATATATATATATATATATATATATATATATATATATGCCAACAAGAGCTTAGACAAATAATTCCAGTGCTTATTTTTCGAATGCCTTCGATTGGGGAATGAATTGCGAAAAGAGAGAAGTGTGACTTTTGGCTATTGAAAAATTGTTCGTGGAGTTTAATAAGATGCATAGGCATACTTTGCCTAGCATTTCATGCACTGTGTGTTACACAAGATGTCCTACGATTGAGTCCCGTCATGGTTATTTGCTTTGTTGAAGCGCTCGAAGCATTGTTAAGTTTTTCGAAGGGTGCAAAAGTTTATGGTATAAGTTTTTATTCGTGTCGCTTTGGACATGTGAGGGCATGTGGCCCAAAGGTAGGTTGGCTATGGTTAAAGCATTGAGCAAGGAGACGTCATGAGATCGAATTCCGTCAGGTACAAAGGCAAGTTAATATTTTTTAATATATTTTATTTTGTCTAAAGTTTTCCTAGGAGGAAAAAGGGTTGTGATGCATGTTTAGAAAAAGAGATATTTTTGGTGTTTCTCATTTTGAAAGTATATCATATTACATATCGTTGTAAAGATTATTTCGAGGGCTATTTGATTAAATTGCTTAGAGGGAGAAATAAGGTGTATGTAAAGAGATATTTCTATTTTTCTAAAGGGTTTCAAAAGTGAAGGTTGTTTTGTTCTTTTTCAAAGGTGATTAATTCTTTCATGAGGGGACATGTTCTATCTTATTGAGTAGGAGTGATAAGGTGTTATTTGGATATTATTGTTGTGATATTAATCATGATATCTAACCATTGTTGAAAGTTGAAAAAGAAGTTTATTAAGTGTGGTAGATTTAGTGGATATCCAATAAGGCATCGAAAGGTATGAGCAATATTCTCCATTGACTTTGTTATGGTGGTTGATTTTTGAAATATCATTGAAGAGAAAAGGATTGATTGTCGTTTCCTTTTCAAAAGTGGTTGGTTGAATGCTTCAAGGTTTTTTGGTTTGAGAGTCATGTTTAAACCATGCTTTATAAGAATAGTTTTTGAAGCCCATTGTTTATGCAAATAACTTGAGTTAGAAAAGAACATGAGTATCATTGTTATGTGATATTTGTGGTTGAGCATTGTTGGAAACATTTGAGTTGGTTGATACATGATTGGACTAGGGTTTTGTGATAAAGAGTTGTCCCTTGTGGTGATTGGTTGAGTTGAGTTGATTGAGCATAGTCAAGTGATTGTGTGAGGTGATTGTTCAAGTCCCATGAAACAAACAACTCTATAATTCTGATTTGGGTTGAGATTAAGCTTTGCAATTAGAACATATTGAGTCTCTAACAATTCTCTTTATGCTTCTATAAGATTTGAGTTGAGTTAAGATTGACTTGAGTTGAGTTGAGATTGATTTGAGTTGAGATTTATTTGAGTTGAGATCATTGTGGATAATTGTTGTCATCCATTGTAGAGTGCATTGCCATTCATTGTTGAATTCATCATTGAGCCTTGCCTTCATAGATTTGTGGATGAGATTTGAGTGCTACTTGAGCATGATTGGTTGATCCTTTGAGAAGGCTTTTGGAACAGATTTGTGGACAGATTTGTGGCAGTTTTTGTGTATGATTTATTGAGCTTTTGAGAAGACTTTTGGGACAGATTTGTGGACAGATTTGGGAAAATATTTGAGCAAGTTATTGGTGAGCTTGTTGAGCATATTTTGAGCAAGTTCTTAGTGAGATTGTTGAGCATATTTTGAGAAATTTCTTGGTGAGCTTGATGAGCAGATTTTGAGCAAGTTCTTAGTGAGCTTGTTGAGCAGTTTTGAGCAAGTTCTTAGTGAGCTTGTTGAGCATATTTTGAGCAAGTTCTTGGTGAGCTTGTTGAGCAGATTTTGAGCAAGTTCTTGGTGAGCTTGTTGAACAAATTTTGAGCAAGTTCTTGGTGAGATTGTTGAGTAGATTTTTGGAAAGTTCATAGTGAGCTTTCTAGAGTAGTTTTGGGTAAGTTATTGGTGAGCTTGTTGAAGTAGTTTTGGGCAAGTTTTTAGTGAGCTTTCTAGAGCAGTTTTGGGCAAGTTCTTGGTGAGATTGCTGAATCAGATCAATGGATTGCCTACCTGAGTAGATCAATGTATTGCCTAGATTTGAGCAGATCAAAGTAATCATTTGTATTGGGATAAGGATCCTTATTTATGCGTGAAATATTATAAGGATATTATCTTGTGGAGTACCCCACATTGGGGAAACCACGTTAAATCTTGTGTCTCAATTGTGTGTGGTGATTTGTGCACTTGTTTACTATTGCTATCTATGTCATTAATGCACACTATTATATTTTGTTATTGCAATTAAGGACACTAATTGATATTGATTTGGAAAGAAAGTAAAAAGTGGGTGCTATACTGTTCACCCCCCTCTCAATATAAGCTTGTGTTCTTCATGTGGCTTAATGTTCCTATGTATGGTGGTCGCATCATCCAATTACTATGGTTCTTGGTGAAAGATCAGAAGAATTACAACCCTTGATTCTACTTTAATCAATGGCTAGGAGCCTTCATCCATGTCATTTCCTCCAATTGGTTGCATGGGTACAAATGGCGATGTTTGAAATGCCTTCTTGTGTGACATACCTTTCCACCTTAGTGATGTTTTATTCGTGTCTTTGACCCGCTTATTGATGATTGGGTTCTCTAGCCACGATATACTAATTTTTTCTTTGTATTTTCCATGCCATCATGCCTTTGTTGGGTGCATTAACCAATGGAGTATCTCCAAATCATTACTAGGGTTTTTTCACTGAGTTATTTTTTCATTTTCCACCTCGTTACTTGCTCACAAACTTGTTAATTTCCATGTGGTAAAGGTTTTAATTAACCCATGGCTATTTTAACCCATATGACATGGTTTCCAATGATTTCCTAGCTATGATATGGTAGTGAGGTGTTCCTTGCATTCTTCATTCGATGCTTTCGTGGCGGTGTAGTACCTCATTTTTAGCCAATTGGAATATTATTTGAACTTCTCTCGATCCAACACGTTAGATCGAAGGGTAGCTCATGAATGAAATTTGAAACACTGCCAAAAACCTTAAAAAGTAAAAAAATTACCTTTATTAATTCAACTATTGGTGAAGCGAATTGGAAAGTCTTTGAAATATGGGGTAATGTTTCTATCATTAATGCGGTTTTAAAAATTGTTTGAGGTCTGGTGCATTACTCTGGTCCTTAAAAAAAATTAAAATTTATTTGGAGTTCGACATGTAGCTCACATTGTTAAAGAAGGTTTAAAAACTCATTTGGATTTTGACACTCGTTTGTTTAAAATTTTCTCACCAAAATGGTGCTTCCTCTTAAATTTGATTTTCTTGCCAAAACACTTAGGATTTTTTTCAAGTGCAAGTCTATGAAAATATTTTTATGGAAAGCTTGCTACTGAAATTCTACTACGAAAATTGTGCTACTGAAACTATATTACTAAAAACTGTGCTACTGAAACATTATTTAAGAAAGTTTCATTTTATTGCAAAATTTTTCTCCCCCCCAAACTGTATTATGGAATTTATTGTATTAGCCTTATACCTCCCCCCCAAACTGTAATTTTAGCTATATAACCAAAATAAAAAGAGGGAAATATTTTTATTTAAATATGCTTATATTTATAAGAATTATATATATTATTTAATTTAATTTAATGTTATGGGGGTAAATATATATAGATATATTATTATATTATATATTTTATGTATTATTTTTTAGTGGAATATTTTCTTCTTTTAATTTCATAAGGAGTTCCATGTGAGAAAATAATGGATACAAATCGAATATCAGTCATCAATATATAAAATGGATCTTTTATCAAAGGCTTGGAAGATTTCAACGAAAGAATAGGCCTTTCTTTCTTTTGGGAGTATACATGTTTTTAGTGTTCTTATAGGGGTGCAAAGCTTTGGGGAATTGGATTCTCAACCACTCTATCAGAGTCTTTATGGAAATTGTAACCTTATACTTACTGTTCTATCCCTATAAGTAAATATTAAGGTTCTTGGGAAATGCAAACCACATTTTTGTAGGATGGGATGAACTATAGTGCCTACATAGAGAATAGAAATTTTCTATTAATTTTCCTTGCTAATGATATACTAGAGTTGTTTTACAAAGACTCAAACATCCTAGTTACTTTGAAAAAATTCATCTATTTATCTCACAAATAAATATGATGTTAAGGGTGTCTTAATGTTTTCAAGCCTCTCAAGGACCAATTGTGTATGCAGTGAATGTTAATTTCTCATCATGAGTAAGGATTGAGTAAATAAATGGTCACTTATGAAAACAAGCTAGTTTATCAGTGAGCATCCATAGGTCTTGTCTAAACTTAGCACTACTATGTAAGGATACCTTATTTCTAGGTGGGTTTCATTCAAACCATTATTGTAATGAGGATTATGAAGAATACAGGCTTATACTGAGGGTGAGGGTGAACAATATAAGATCAAATTTCACTTTTATTTCTCAAACAATATTATCCAATATCATCAATGGCAATATAAATAGTAATAATCAAAGTAATGCACAAATCATCACACACAAGAGAGACACCAATTTAACGTAGTTCACCCAATCTGGGCTACTCCATGGAGAAAATATTTCCACTAAATTTTCTCAACAAATATCTTAGGAATCAATTTCTATTACAATGTTTATGGACCTCTATACAAAGGAGACACCAATACCCTATGCTTTAATTTATGGATATCTCTTCATAGGAGAACTATTTCCCCTTTGATCTAATTCATAGAACTTGATCCAAGAGAACTCTATTTCCTCAACCGGTTCATGGATCTCTCTCCATAGAAGAAATCTATCTTCCCAGTTGGTTCACAGATCAGACTCCATAGGATAACTTTTTCCTCTTGCTCTGGTTCATGGATATCTATCCATGGGAGAACTCTATCCCCTTTGCATTGGCTGATGATTTTATAGGAGACTTCTACTCCCACTACTCTAGCTTGTGGATCTCTCTCTACAGGAGACATCTATCCCCACTACACTGGCTAATGGATATCTATCTATTGGATACTATTGTCCTCTTTACTCTATCACCTCCAAATCTTGTTTTAAACTCTATCTTGAAGAACATAAGCTTATATTGATAGGGGGTAAATAGTATAAGACCAACTTGTAATTTTATTTCCCAAACAATATTATCCAATATTATCAGTGGCAATATCAATAGCAATAATCAAAGCAATGCACAAATCATCACACATAATAGAGACATCAATTTAATGTGGTTCACCCAATGTGGGCTACTCCACGGAGAAAATATTTCTACTAAATTTTCTCAAAAAAAATTCTTGGGAATGAATTCCCTATTACAATTTTTATGGACCTCTTTCCAAAGGAAACATAAATCCCCTATGCTCTGATTTGTGGATCTCTCTCCACATGAGAACTCTTTCCCCTTTTTTTTGGTTCATGAACTTGATCCAATAGACCTCTATCTCCTCAACTGGTTCATGGATCTCTCTCTACAGAAGAAATCTATCTTCCCATATAATTTGTGGATCACACTCCATAGGAGAAATATTTCCCCTTGCTCTGGTTCATGTATCTCTATCCATAGGATAACTCTTTCTCCTTGCTCTAGTTCATGGATCTCTATCCATAGGAGAAATATTTCCCCTCTACTCTAGTTGATGATCTTCTAGAAGACTTCTACCCCCACTACTCTATATTGTGGATCTCTCTCCACAGAAGACCTTTGTCCTAACTACCATGGCTAATGGATCTCTATCCACTAGAGACTTTTTTCCTCTACTCTATCATCTCCAAAGATTTCTCTCAACTCTATCTCATATTTACACCAAACTCTATCCCAAGTCTAGTAACAATATGCTCTAACTCAATATCAGGTCTAGCACATATCTACTCACAAATATGTACCAAAATATATCCTCAAGCCTTAACATAAAGTATGATCCAATCACAAATCAACTATACTTAGATTTACCCCAAGCCTTAACACAAAGTTTGAACAAATAAATAAATCAACTCTGCTCTTAAGTCTTCACAAATACTTGCTCAAATCTACATTCAAGTCCTCTCAATAACTTGCTCAATCTGCTCTCAAGTCTTCACCAAGACTTACCTTAAATATTCCTTCAAGTCTTCACCAAGACTTACCTTAAATATTCCTTCAAGTTCTCTCAAGAACTTGCTCAATATACTCTCAAGTCTTCACCAAGACTTACCTCAAATCTACCTTCAAGTACTTTCAAGAACTTGCTCAATCTATCTTAATACATACTCAAAAAAACTTACAAATCATACTTAATAAATCTTAAATATTGCACACAATGCTATCAAATGCTTTGTCTAACTTTTCAAGTAATTCCTTTAACTTGAAGTAATTTACATATATTCTACTTAGAATTCATTTAACCTTTAAAAAATATAGAGAATGATGTACTCTATGAATAACACAAGCTTATACTGAGAGGGGGGATGAACAGTATAAGACAATTTTTTACTTTTTCTTCCAGTTCAATATTATGTTGTGTAAAGATAGCAGTATCAATAGAAGTAATGAAAGAAATGCATATAAACCATACACAATAGATACACCATAAATTACGTGGTTCACCCAATGTGGACTACTCCATAGAAAAAATATTTTACTAAAAATTTCTCAATCAATAACTTTGGGAATCACTTCCAATTACAATGTTTATGGACCTCTATCCAAAGGAGATGCTAATCCCCTAATCTCAAGTTCATGTATCTCTTCCACAGGAGAACTTTTTCTCCTTTTTCTCTGGCTATGTGATCTTCTAGAAGAATTTGTCTCTCTGCTACACTAACTGGTGGACCTATCTCCACTTGAAGACTCCTCACTCAGATCTATCTTCAACTATGTTGGTTGTTGGATCTCTATCCATTGAGACTTTGTCCTCGATACTCTATCACCTACAAATATTTGTCAATAGGCTCACTAAGAACCTGTTCAATAGGCTCACACAGAACCTACTTAACAATCTCACACATAACTTGTCCAATGTTGAATAACAAGATCACACAAAACCTATCCAACACTAAATAATAAGATCACACAGAACTTGTCCAATGCTAAATAATAAGCTCACATAGAACCTGTACAAATATTCTCTAACAAGCTCACTAATAACTTGTCCAAATATGCTCTAACAAGCTCACCAAGAACTTGCCCAAATATGCTCTAGCAAGCTCACCAAGAACTTGCCCAAATCTGCTCTAGCAATCTCACCAATAACTTGCCCAAATATGCTCTAGCAAGCTCACTAAGAACTTGCCCAAAATTACTCTAGCAAGCTCACCAAGAAATTTCCCAAAATTGTCCACAAATCTGTCCCAACACTGTCCTCAACTTTATCCCAAAGGCCTTCTCAAAGGTTCAATAAATCATGCACAAAACTTCCACAAATCTGTCCAAAAATCTATCTCAAAAGACTTCTCAAAGGCTCAACCAATCATGCTCAAGTAGTACTCAGTCAACAATGAATGGCAATATCAACTCAAATTAACTTCATAGAAGCATAAAGAGAATTGTTAGAGACTCAATATGTTCTAATCTCACTCTCAACCCAAATCAATCTCAACTCAACTCATAGAAGCATAAAGAGAATTTTTAGAGACTCAATATGTTCTAAACTCACTCTTAACCCAAATCAATATCAACTCAACTCAAATCAACTCATATAAGCATAAAGATAATTGTTAGAGACTCAATATGTTCTAATATCAATCTCAACTCAACTCAACTCAAATCAATCTCAACTCAAGTCAATTCAATATCATAGAAGTATAAAGAGAATTGTTAGAGACTCAATATGTTCTAATATTACTCTCAACTAAAATCAGAATAATGGAATAGTTTGTTTCATAGGACTTGAATAATCACTTCACACATCACTTGACTAGGCTCAATCAACTCAACTCAACCAATCACCACAAGGGACAACTATCTCTCACACAACCCTAGTCCAAGTATGTATCAACCAACTCAAATGTTTCCAAAAATGCTCAACCACAAATCTCACATAACAATGATACTCATGTTATTTTCTAACTCAAGTTATTTCAAAACCAATGGGCTTCAACAACTATGCTTATAACACAATGTTTAAACACAACTCTCAATTCAGAAAACCTTGATGCATTCAACCAACCACTTTTGAAAAGGAAACTTTAAGCAATCCTTTTCCCTCCAATGATATTCAAAAATCAACCACCATAAACAATCAATAGGAGAATGTGCCCATACCTTTTATGAAGCCAAGAAGTTGTCCACAAAATCTGCCACACTAAACACAACTTTCCTTTGCCAATATTCACAAGGGTTAGTAGATCACAAAATAATCAACATTACTCCTCTTCTCAATAATAATAACCAAGGCCTTAAAATTAACAACTTCCTTATCTCTCCTAAAACCACTTATACCATAAAATAAAATAAATCACAATATTGCATACCTTGTCACCTCATGAAAGAATTAATCCTCTTGAAAACGAACAAGTCAAACTTCACTTTTGGAACCCCTTTGCAAAATAAGAAATATCTTTTTACACACACCTTATTTCTCCTTCTAAATAAGTTAGTCAAATAGCCCTCAAAATAAGCTTTTCGACGATATATAATATGCCCACTTTTCGAAATAAATTGAAACCTTTACACATATATATTTATATAGATGCCAACCTCCATTAATTGCACATAGGTCGGCCCTCCATTAATTTAAACTTAAACTTTAAACTTTAATATCTTCATCACCGGAGGTCCTTTTTCGATGAAACAAAATTCCACCTTGGATTTTAAGAAAATCCCTTTCCACATAAGACCACCATGGTTTTAAATAAAACCTTTTATTTTGCTTGCCTTGGTTTTCATAAAAAACCTTGTATATATACATGCTCCCCAAAATATCATAGATGATTATCTAAGAAGTGCTTTTGCCACCACAGCTCGATGTGAAATCAATGATGCATGTGACATCAATGACAACATAAAATAACTCAAATTTCCAACAATCTCCCCCTTTTTCATTGATGGAAACACCTCTAATGCAAATCACTACAATCATTGCAAAAGCCATCTCTGAGAATCAAAGCTGCTCTCCTGACTAAATACTCTCTATGGAGGTTGCTCCCCCTAGTTCAATACTCTCTTTGGAGGCTGATCCCCCTAGCTCAATGGTCTCTTTGGAGGCTGCTCCCCCTAACTCAAATATCTCTCCCTTACTCAAATCTCTCCCACTTTGAAATCAATGGCAAAAGGGACACCTATGGGGCTAAAAGATATGACTCTTAAGCTTAGCCCCCTCACCCCCTTTTTCTTTTGAGGTGATTAATTTTGGGGTGGGAGTACTTTTACTCCCATCTCACTTTATTTCTTTCCTCTATCAACTTCCTTCCATGTTTTTCTGATATCCTTCTCTTGATGAATTACTTGATCTTCTTGTCTTGAACCTTTTTGACCTTCTTGCCTTGAACCTATTTGGAATTGAGTCCTACACCATCTTGCAATATGCCCAAATTTATTGTAATTAAAACACTTGATATTGTAGCCTTTGGTTGGTGCCCATGTCCTAAAATTATTCTTAAAATAATTTCCATATCCATTCCTTTCTTGAACCATGTATTGTGAAGCTTTGTTTTCATGATCATTATAACCATGACTTCTGAATTGTGTAGCTCTAAAACCAAAACCATGTTTCTCATTTCCTTTGCACTAAAAATCTCTATGACCAATCCTGTTACATGAGAATAAATGTCCCTGAAAACCATACCTTCTTCCCTTGAAGTTTCTTCTAGCAAAATCAAACTTCTTTGATCCATAAACCCTACAGTGTATAGCCCTGTGTCCAAATCCATTACAAGAAAACCAATATCCTTGAAAAGCCCTTTGTTCATGCCTTGGTTCCTCATACCTTTCTTGAACATTATCCTTATGATCATCTTCAACTTGTGCATTTAATTATTGAACCTTCTTTGTAGCATCTAAAACCTCTTCCTTACCTTTATCTTCAAGAATTTCTTTTCCTTTTGAACTTTATTCCCCAAACCTAAAATATAGGACCTTTGGTGCTTTGGAATCTTCCTCTTATTTCTCTTCATTTGTGTCAAGTAGCAACTTGGCATCCATATCTATAGCCTCTGAAATACATGTTTCCTTCTTAGTAAAAATATCTTGACATTTTGAGTCATGTGATGGATCAAAATTCTCATGTAGGGAACATCTCAATTATTTTAGATTCTCCTTAACCTCTTGTAGTTGCTCATGGATAACATTGAAGTCTTCCTTTAGATCAACTGAGACATTATCCTCTTTTTTAACTTCATCTATTTGGAGTGAATTTTCTTCTTCTACTTCTCTTATTCCATAGAAAAACCCTTCTTCATCTTCACTATCACTAAGATCATTATAATCTTATATAGCAAACAAACTCTCAAGATTTATTTGACCATGTCTATTTCCTTGATGTGTCATCTCATGTTCACTATCAATGAAACCATTGCAATATCCTAATCTGTGATCTCTTTGACCACACACAAAACATTTTCCTCTTTCACCTTCTATTCCTAGGAATAAATGCAATTCCTTTTCATCATCTGAATTGTCTCTATCACTATGATCTGAGCTATCACTTGCTTCTACAATGTAGTAAGATTTCTTTACCTTATGAAAATTTTTCTTCTTCTCATACCTATTTTGCTTGAATCTATCATCTTTTTCATGCTTATGCTTTCCATCTTCTTTTCTTCTCACCCTATTTTTCATCATCACCGATTTCTTCATGTGGAAACTTGTATGCATAGTGACCAAGATAACCACACTTGTAGCACCTGACTTTCCTTATATCTCTAAAATTCCTTGAGTCCTTATTCTTTTTGATGAAGTTAGCTTTCTCATCATTTTTTAAAACTCTATCTATTTTTGAAAATTTCCTTTTCTCTTTTTCTGAAGCCTTGAATGCAATCTCTTTTATTGGATCTTGATGTTTACTTACCCTCATCTCATAAGCTATGAGAGTACCTTGCAATTCTTCCATTGTTAAATTGTTGATATCCATTATTTCTTCTATTGCTAAAACCTTTGCATCATATTTCATGGGAAGTGATCTCAAAACCTTTTGAGTAACTTCTAATTCTTTCATCTCAAAACCTAGGCCTCTCATAGTGTTAGTAATCTCATCAACTCGAAGTAAGAACTTTGTAATATCTTCAGAATCTTCCATTTTCAATTCCTCAAATATTTTTCTATGAGTTTGTAGTTTTGCCAACTTTACCTTGGAATCTCCTTCATAATTATTCCTCAACTTGGTCCACATATCATTAGCTGAAGTACATACCATGACCTTTGCAAAATCTGTCTCACGTAGCCCACTCAAAATATAATTCATTGCTCTTTCATTGATCTCAACCAATTTCCTAGTAGTCTTATCTTCCTCGGGATCACCTTCAACCTTATACTCTTTTTCAACCATATGCCATACCTCATATCCTTGTGATATCAAGTAGTTCTTCGTTCTCATGCTCTAGAATGTATAATTGTTACCATAAAACAATGGAGCCTTATTTGAAGATAATCCTTTCTGTGAAGCCATCTGTGTTCTTTATAGAATATTCCCTCAAGCTATTAGCCTTTCCGAAGGAACCCACTCTGATACCAATTGAAGAACACAAGCTTATACTGAGAGGGGGGGTGAATAGTATAAGACCACTTTTTACTTTTTCTTCCAATTCAATATTATGTTGTGTAAATATAGTAATATCAATAGCAATAATCAAAGCAATGCACAAAAACCATACACAATAGAGACACCATAATTTACGTGGTTCACCCAATGTGGGCTACTCCACGGAGAAAATATTTTACTAAAACTTTCTCAATCAATCTCTTTGGGAATCACTCCCAATTACAATGTTTATGGATATCTTTCCAAAGGAGATGCTGATCCCCTAATATCAAGTTCGTGGATCTCTTCCATAGGAGAACTATTTCCCCTTCTACTCTAGCTATGTGATCTTCTAGAAGACTCTATCTCTCTACTGCACTTACTTGTGGACCTCTCTCCACTTGAAGACTCATCACTCAGATCTATCTTCAACTATGTTGGCTGTTGGATCTCTATCCACTGAGACTCTATCCTCTGTACTCTATCAATAGGCTCACTAAGAACCTACTTAATAGGCTCGCACAAAACCTGATTAACAAGCTCACACAGAACTTGTCCAATGCTGAATAACAAGATCACATAGAACTTGTCCAATATTGAATAACAAGCTCATACAGAACTTGTCCAATGCTGAATAGCAAGCTCACAAAGAACTTGCCCAAATTTTCTCTAATAAGCTCACCAAGAACTTGCCCAAATATACTCTAACAAGCTCACCAAGAACTTGCCCAAATATGCTCTAGAAATCTCACCAAGAACTTGCCCAAATCTTCTCTAGCAAGCTCACCAAGAACTTTCCCAAATCTGCTCTAGCAAGCTCACAAAGAACTTGCCCAAATATACTCTAGCAAGCTCACCAAGAACTTGCCCAAATCTGCTCTAAAATTGTCCACAAATATGTCCCAAAACTATCCTCAAATTTATCCCAAAGGCCTTCTCAAAGGCTCAATCAATCATGCTCAAGAGCTTCCACAAATTTCGTCCAAAAATCTATCCAGGCAAAGATCAATTCTCAAAGGCTCAACCAATCATGGTCAAGTAGTTCTCAAGAACTCAACAATGAATGCACAATGATCTCAACTCAACTCAACTCATAGAAGCATAAAGAGAATTGTTAGAGACTCAATATGTTCTAATCTCACTCTCAACCCAAATCAACTCAACTCAACTCATAGAAGCATAAAGAGAATTGTTAGAGACTCAATATGTTCTAAACTCACTCTCAACCCAAATCAACTCAACTCAACTCAAATCAACTCATAGAAGAATAAAGAGAATTTTTAGAGACTCAATATGTTCTAATATCAATCTCAACTCAACTCAACTCAAATCAATCTCAACTCAACTCAAGTCAATATCATAGAAGAATAAAGAGAATTTTTAGAGACTCAATATGTTCTAATTTTACTCTCAACTCAAATCAGAATAATGGAATAGTTTGTTTCATAGGACTTGAACAATCACTTCACCCATCACTTGTCTAGGCTCAATCAACTCAACTCAACCAATCACCACAAGGGACAACTCTCTCTCACACAACCCTAGTCCAAGTATGTATCAACCAACTCAAATGTTTCCAACAATGCTCAACCACAAATATCACATAAAAATTATACTCATGTTCTTTTCTAACTCAAGTTCTTTCACAACCAATGGGATTCAACAACTATGCTTATCAACACAAGGTTTAGACACAACTCTCAATTCAGAAAACCTTGATGCATTCAACCAACCACTTTTGAAATGGAAACCACAAATAATCCTTTTCCCTCCAATGATATTTCAGAAATCAACCACCATAAACAATCAATAGGAGAATGTGCCCATACCTTTTATGAAGCCAAGAAGTTGTCCACAAAATCTGCCACACTAAACACAACTTTCCTTTGCCAATATTCACAAGGGTTAGTGGATCACAAAACAATAAACATTACTTATCTTCTAAATAATAATCACCAAGGCCTTAAATTTAAAAACTTACTTATCTCTCCTAAAACCACTTGTACCATAAAATAAAATAAATCGCAATATTGCATACCTTGTCACCTCATGAAAGAATTAATCCTCTTGAAAAAGAACAAGGCAAACTTCACTTTTGGAAAACCTTTTCAAAATCAAAAATATCTCTTTACACACACCTTATTTCTCCTTCTAAATAAGTTAGTCAAATAGCCCTCGAAATAAGCTTTTCGATGATATATAATATTCCCACTTTCCTAAATAAATTGAAACCTTTACATATATATATGCCACCCTCCATTAATTGCACATAGGCCGGACCTCCATTAATTTAAACTTAAACTTTAAACTTTAATATCTTCATCACCGGAGGTCCTTTTTCGATGAAACAAAATTCTACCTTGGCTTTTAAGAAAATCCCTTTCCACATAAGCCCACCATGGTTTTAAATAAAACCTTTTATTTTTCCTGCCTTGGTTTTCATAAAAACCTTGTATATATCCATGCTCTCCAAAATATCATAGATGATTATCTATGAAGTGCTTTTGCCACCAAAACTCAATGTGACATAAATGATCCATGTGACATCAATGACAACATAAAATAACTCAAATTTCCAACACTCTATCAAAAACTCAATATGTTCTACTCAATAATTAAGTCTGTCATTTTCACAAATCTAGTTTCTAATGTTTGCATATTCACTTTCAATATCACTCAAATCCAATGCTCAAGGATTTCACTCAATATTTCAATCAATGAAACAAAACTTACTCACTAACCCTAAACAAGTGTTTTAAAACTTTTTAAACAAATAGCATAATGTGGGTCTCAAACTCTATCTCAAATAATCCTCAATCTCTATCTCAAATCAAATCATCCATCAACAAGGTGTACTTAAACTTGCTCATACATTTCCAACAATACTCATCAATACTTTTTACACCACCTTATATTTCAAAAAAATTATTCCATTTCAAACAAAATATGATGTTCCCATACCTCTTTGATTTGATGGAGATATGTTTTCAAAACCTATTTTACTCAAAACTGAATCCTTTTTCCAATTCTAGGTTAGATAACAACAGTCTATCTTAAAATCCCCACAAAATATTTATCTCACCAAATATTTCACCATGTAAGAAATACAATAAAATGCCAAGTCACAAATACACCTTATCACTCCACTTTCAAAATAATATTCAACATATATAAAAAATAAAGTTCCTTGCTTTACAAAGGCTCTGCTAGGGTTTGATGAGGAAAAACAACTCTGATAGGGTTTGATGAAGAAAAGCTACTCTACGGGGATGGCAGCAGCTTTCGGAGGAGGTCTAAAAAATTGGAGGAATGCCATGATGGAATCAGGTCTGGCATAGAGAGTGCATGCTCGTGATGTTTTTCATTTGAAAATGACTGGAAGGAACATGATTTTCCAGTGCATGTTGGGAACTGCTTGTTAAAGAACAATGGATGTTTGGAATGATGTGAAGCCAGGCCAGTTCTAGTGGTTCAACCAGACTCGGTGGCAGAATATGTGGAGTATCTAACCAAACATACCCTTATTGGTAAATTTTTGGGCATCCAAATTTCTCTCCCCTTTGTGGAGGCTTGGGTTAGGAAGAATTGGAATGCTGAAGGCAATGTGGAGGTGATGCTGAGTGCAAAAAACTATTTTAAGTTGGTTTTATCTTGTATTGTAGATCGTAACAAAGCATTTGAATGGGGTCCTTATTTCTATAACCAAGTGGGACTCTTTATTAAACCCTGGCATGTGGGTTTCAACCCATTAGAGGAGCGGCCATCGCAGGTTCCAGTATCGGTGCGACTTCCATGGCTCCCGTTGGAATTCTGGAGAACTGATATCTTGCATAAGATTACCCTTCTATTTGGGAATCTGGTTGGACCGTCACAATAGACAATGGATAAAAAGGTAATCTCTGTTGGTCGTATTTGTGTTGAAATTGACTTAAATAATCCTATTCCATATTCTATTGAAATACAATTTGGATCAACTACATGGGTTCAAAAACTTGACTATGAAGCTCTTCCATTTCGTTCTTTGGATTTACCGTGAATATGGCCACCTGCAAAGAAAATGCCCTAAGTTTGTTCCACCTGTGGCCTCAAATCCTGGGACATATCGATCTGGACAAAGTTTGGATAAAGGAAAAGCCCTGATAAAGTAAGGGGAATGGGATAAGGAAGGTTTTGTTCCAGTAAATGCCCGAAATAGAGGACAAAGGGCAAACAAAGACCTTAAGGATAGCCAGCCAGATGCTCTACTCAACCATTTTGAAATATTATATGATCTTTATCAGTGCATGGAGATACCTAAAATGTCACTACCTAATGCAAATATAACAAGGCCAAATCAGATGTCTCTTCTTGAGGGGGAACTTAAGGAATTAGATCTAGGGGGTTTAAATGAAGAACAAAGGGTTTTGGATCTGAGTATAGGGGACATGGTTGGGTCTAGTCCTATAAGGGAAACTATTTTTGAAATTGGTACATATTTAGTTATGGCCTCTCCTACTCAGGCACTGATGCAGTCATCCTTTGACTGCAAAAATCCTATGATGTTGGGATTGTAGCAGAAAATAATTAAAAAAAGTTTTTCGGATAAGAATATGAAGGTGGGTCGGAAGAAGGACCAAGATAAAATTAAGTTAATGGGGGAGACTTTGGTGGAGTCAGGCTTGGTGAGAACATTGGACTCCCATTTTTATAACCCCCAAAAATGATTATCCTCTCGTGGAATGTAAGGGGGTTGAACAACATCCCCAGACAAAAAGTTGTTCATGATTTGGTTCGTGTGCATTCTCTGGATGTGGTGTTTATTTAGGAGACTAAATTGGCTATTGATAGTATGTTCAATATTGCTCCCAAGTTGTGGATAAGGGGTCAATGCTAGTGTATTGGTGCATGTGGATATGCTGGTGGTATTGCTTGTTTATGGGATCCGGTTAAGATATCCCCTCTTACTTGGATTTCCAGTAGATGGTCTATTTCGATGGTTGGGCATGATAATAAATATGGTGAAACCATCCTACTTACAAATGTGTATGCTCCTATTGATTACAATGGGAGCACATTTGCTTTGTGAGAAGTTTGGTTCCCCTGTACCCATGGATTTTGGCTAGAGACTTCAACTCTATCACTTTTCTAGAGGAGAAACGTGGTGGGGTGGACCATCTCGAGCCTTTTTCTTCTATCTTCAGTGCTCATATCCAGGCCCTAAACTTGGTTGACATCAAGCCATATAATGGGATCTTTACTTGGAAAATTAGAAGGTGTGGGTAAGCTTCCATATCAGAGAGACTCGATAGGTTTTTGATATCCAGTTATTGGATGGGTAATAACATAAGTAATAGTTCTGTGATTATGGAGGGTAGGGTATCTTATCATTGGCTTATCAAACTCTCTGCTTTGGAGTTAGGGCTAAAAAATAATTCCTCCTTTAAGTTTTAACTTATGTGGCTTCATGATCCTAAGCTTCATGATTTCATGTGAGGTTGGTGGACCATTGACAAACCTCCTCATGGCACCACTATGTATTATTTTATGAAGCGACTACAATTTGTAAAACATAAATTGAAGAGATGGAATAGACTAAATTTTGGGAACCTTTCCTTGGCTAAGATGGTAGCTCTTAGGAGGATGGAATAAGCTTCAAGGAAGATTAGATATTAGGGATTCACAAAGGAGCTTCTTGTTGAGGAATTTGAGGCTACGAAAGACCTTGCTGAATGGGAACTGAGGGAAGAATTTTTTTGGAAATAAAAAACTCGAGTAGATTGGCTTCAGGAAGGGGATAGGAACACAACCTTGTTTTATAACTCAGTTAAGGCTCACCATAATGGTAAATTGATTACCTCTCTTGTGAATTCTCAGGGTGCCCTGCTCTCTTCTTTCAAGGATATTTTAGAAGAGACTAAGAGCTATTTTTCCTCTCTCTTCAAGGAGGACTTCCTATCAGATGATGAGAAGGAAAATATTATTCTAAAATGTATTCCAGAGATTTTTTCTAGAGAGATGAATGAGCACTTGATGGGTCCAATTTCCCTTGAGGAGTTGGAAAATGGTGTATTCAAGATAAAAAAGGAAAATCTCTAGGTCCAGATGGATTATTGATTGATTTTTATCAGGAGTTTTGGGATTTAATAAAATTTGATCTTTTGGAGGTGGTCCATGAGTCCCAAAAGAACAAACAGATGCTAAGGGCCCTAAATGCTATCTTTGTGGTGCTTATACCCAAAAATGAAGGAGCAAATTCCTTGGATATGTTCAGGCCTATTGCTCTCTGTAATGTTGTGTATAATATCATCACAAAAATTATTGCTGAGAGGCTAAAGATATGGTTGAGCAAAATCATCTCTGAGGAGAAAGGAGGATTTGTTGTTGGTTGAAAAATATTGGATGGGGTTGTTATTGCTATAGAAGATATTCACTCGATGGAAATTTCTAAGGAGAAAACTATGTTTATTAAGTTGGACATGGCCAAAGCCTATGATCGGGTCAAATGGTCATTTCTTCAGAAAATTATTACTGCTTTTGAATTTGAGGAGGAATGGATTAGATGGGTGATGAGCTGTGTTTCTTCTTCCTCATTCTTTGTTCTTGTTAATAATGATCCATCAGATCTGTTTGAGGCCTTAAGGGGATTGATGCAAGGAGATCCTTTATCTCCTTATTTGTTTATAATTATGGTGGAAGGGTTGGGAAGATTAATCAAGTCTCAATTCATGCAGGTTCTCATTCAGGGGTTGAAGTGGGATAGTATATTGCCACCTCTTTCCCACCTTCAATTTGTTGATGATACTGCTTTGTTGGGAGTTTCCACTATCAGGGAAGCTAGTAATATTAGACAGTTTCTTGACATATATATTGGTGCTTCTGGATAGTTGATTAATGAGGACAAGTATTCTATTTTCTTCTTCAATACCCCTCCTCTTATTCAAGCTAGGATTTCTCACATTCTAAGATTCCAGGTTGGGACTCCCCCCTTCATTTATCTTGGTATTCCAATTTCATCTCATCCTCTACCTAGATCTTCTTGGCAGTCTATGCTTGATAAGTTTAGAAGGAAGGTGAATCACTAGACTTTCAAATGGCTATCCACTATAGGTAGAGTGTTGCTTTTAAAATCTATTGTTCAAGATTTACCCATTTATAGATGTTTTGTACAAATAGCTCCCTCTCACTTCATCAAGGACATGGATGCTTTGTCAATACATTTTTTATGGTCTAGAAAACTTGATCAATATAAATGGAGTTTGGTTAGGTGGGATTCTATATGTAGGCCAGTGCAAGAGGGAGGCCTTGGGTTGCGACAAACAACTCTTTTTGGGTAGGATTTGGTTGCAAAAAATTATTGGAGATGATGTACCTCTCAAGATCATATTTGGGCTAAAATATTATCTTGTAAATACTTGAGAGGTATTTCTGAGGCTCAAATCTCTAGAGTTAGCTTGTTTGGAAAAGGTTCAGTTATCTGGGACACTCTAAAAAGAGGAGCTAATTTAATCAAGTAGGGTTTGTTATGGATTTGCAATCAAGGATAAAATGCTCTTTTTGGGAAGGATTCTTGGGATGGCCACCCTCCTATCTTGAATCAATATCCTAGGTTACTTTCCCTAAGCATTGTTTTCTTGGAAGCAGGCTAGTCTCATGTGGAGGACTTTAAAAAAATCTAGTATTTTGGAACTATGGAGATGTACAGGTGGAAAGATTTGCAAGAATGGCCCTAGGGGGACTGGCCAAGGATAGAGAGGTGCTTGATCTTATTCTTATGGGGAGGCCTTGTTCTTCATTGAGGGGTAAATATATTCTGGCTTGGAACCCTAATCCTAAGGGAACCTACTCGGTAGCCTATGGTTATCAGGTTCTTGATAAGCAAAAGTATGGGAGCCTTCCTATCACTTGGTGGAAAAAGGTGTGGAACAAATTTTTCTAGCAAAAATGTAACTTCTTTCTCTGGTTTGTAGCTCGTAATAAATGCCTCACTTGGGATAATGTGAGGAAGAAGGGATTTTAGGGTACCTATTTTTATGTACTTTGCAGTAAGAATGAGGATGACTCTTCTCATTTATTTTTCCAATGCTCCTTTGCCAAAGACATTTGGCACCGTTGGTGGAGTGCCTGGAACCATCCATGTTTTCATGTGCTATCCCTGGTGGAGTTTTAGAGTAGTCTGGGCAGACCTCTGTCCAAGGCCCCATTCCTTAGGGTGGATTGGAATTTGGGACCTTCTTGCATCATCTAGAAAATTTGGCTCGAACAAAACCGACGCATATTTTAGGGTAGTTATTTGGCTATTCAACAGATCTAGCAAAGGATCCTGTATATGGTTCAAGAAACCATCCATAGAAAATGTGATGTGGACCCTCTTTTATATTCTAGTGAGGAGAAGGTACAACAAGCCCTTGGTCTCTTTGGGGATGGTGTGAACTCTTATAGCCCTAGTAGGGCTCCTCAGCTCAACAATAAGGTTAGGAGATGTGGTAGGTGGAGTCCACCCCCTAGAGGAGTTTTAAAAATTAATATTGATGGATCATCTAGGGGTAATCTTGGACATGATAGAATTGGCGATGTTGGGAGAGATTCTACTGGTGGTGTCAGTTTTTTATTTTCCATTTATAAAGGTGTTAACTCCAACAATTTTATGGAAGCTCTTTAAATTCTTGAGGTCTTGTAGAGGGGGTTTTTATCTTGGATGGCATAGTATTATCTGTGAGTCTGACTCTCAAATTGTGGTTAATCTTTTAAATAGTAAAATGGTGGAGGAAGTTAAATGGCAGTTGACCTCTGTAGCCATTCAGATTCTCAGAATGAGTGAAGAGTTCAAATTTATATCCTTTGTGCACATTCCAAGGGAATGGAATGTGGTTGTTGATTACCTGGACAAAAGGGCTTCTGAGCTGTTGGATCCTTGGAGTATCTATAATTGGAAGAGTCTCTCTTTTGGGGACTCTCAACGCCTGTGGGATTTGATCCATAAGGATGTACAGACTTAATGTGGTTTGTTGTTGTTGTATTTTTTGGGTGTCATTCTAGTCTAGTGGTTTTAGCCTGTTTGGCTGTTTATTTGAGTCATGGTTGGAAGCTCAATTGTACTTTGTAATCCAGAATTTTTATCAATAATTTTTTACCCCTTTATTTAAAAAAAAAAAAGTTCCTTGCTTTACACCTTATAATCTTGAATACTCTCAAAATAATATTCAACACACATAAAAATAAAGTTCCTTGCTTATACCTTATAATCTCCAATACTTTATTTATTTTCTAAGCACCCAAATAATATATTTATTCAACAAACCTTATGACTCCCTAAACATTTCACACATGCCCTTTTTAATTATCATGTGGTCTTAAAATACTTTCCACATTCCAAAAACCTAGGCAATATTAATTTAAAAATTGCATACCTTATTGTTGGCCCACGTCACCAAAATATTGCACACCTCTCAATGACCAGTGCCCAATGACCAAAACCCAAAATCAAACCCGTGACCTAAGCCACTATAAACCCTTAGCCCAAGGCTAGGCTACCACTTGGGCTACACACCCTCACGTGAATAAAAGTGCCCTCACACCTATACACTATCTGCTTCTTCCAAAGTTCACCAAAAATGAAAACTCCTTCCTCCTTCAGCAAAATGAATGGTATGGGATTTGAAACCATGACCTTCCTTTCACAAGTGCCTTAGCCACACCTTCGAATGCCATTTGCGCTACCCAATACCTTGGAATATTTCTGTCACTCCACATGAATTTCAATACATGTCTGCCTTCCTTTATTTGAAAACCTTATGAAATATATTCTCCCTTTTGAAAATGTAGTGCACAAATTCAATTGTCACTTAGGCATTCAAATGGCATAGACCTTTGGAAATGAAAATAATTTCCTATTAATACTCTTTCCTTTGCATTGAAACACATTGGCCATCTTTGCTTTCAAATTTTGAATTCAAATTAAATTTTGAAACTTTGGTGCCATTAATTATTTAAATAAAAATATTAACCTTAGGTTAAAATATTTTAAGTTAAATAAATTAAAACCTTTGTTAACCTTTATAACATGCTCAATGGGTCTTGTCAAGGATATATATTTTTTAATTATTTCTTGGACCTTGTTATTCTTCACCTCTTCCTTTTGTCCAAATATTATAAAATTAAATATTATAATATTATTATTTCTTTTCAAACTTGCTTCTCTTTTCTTGGGTCTTCCACATTTTTAGCCTCTTTAGGCATATAATATTTAAAATAAATATTATACCATTTTCCTTTTAACAACTTCCTTGCCTTTTGGGGAAATCAACCTTTTGACCTTAATGACAACAAAAGTGGACATCAAACCTCTTGATATCAATGACAAAAAAACTTGCTCAAATTTCCAACATGTCTCAAATCTACACCAAACTCTATCTCAAATCTATCCCCAAGCCTTAAAACAAAGCTTGAACAAATTACCAATCAACTCTGCTTAGATCTGCCCCAAGCCTTAACACAAAGCTTGAAAAAATCACCAATCAACTTTGCTTAGATCTGCCCTAAGCCTTAACACAAAGCTTGAACAAATCACCAATCAAATTTTCTTAGATATGCCCCAAGCCTTAACACAAAGCTTGAAAAAATAAACCCTACTCTTAATACTATTTCAAGTCTCCACAAGACTTGCTCAAATCTTCCTTCAAGTCCTCTCAAGAACTTGCTCGATTTTACCTTCAAGTTCTCTCTAGAACTTTCTCAATCTGCTCTCAAGTCTTTACCAAGACTTGCTCAAGTCTACCTTCAAGTCTTCTCAAAGAATTGCTCAATCTGCTCTCAAGTCTTCACCAAGACTTGCTCAAATCTGCCTTCAAGTCTTCTCAAAGACTTGCTAAATTCTATCCTCAAGCATTCACAAAAGACTTGCTCAAATCTTCTCTAGAACATACTCAAACCTACTCTAACACATGCTCAAAACATCTCACAAGATATGCTCAATCAATCTCAAATATTTCACACAATGCTATAAAATGCTTTGTCTAATATTCAAAGTAATTCCTTTAACTTCAAGTAGTTTAGACATATTCTATCAAAATTTGTTTAACCTATAGAACATATAGAGAATAATATGCACTTGCAAATAGCTCAATATGTTCTACTCAATAATTAAGTCTATTGCTTTCACAAATATGATTTCTAATGTTTGCACATTCACTTTCAATATCACTTAAGACCAATGCTCAAAAACTTCACACATACATTCAACTGACGTAATCATGGAGCGCGTGGCCTATCTAGTGTACTGATCTATACCATCATAAAAACACAAAAGATCCACACAAATGCACAAATTGAACAAAGAAGCCAACTAATGCAAAGTTTCTTTATATTAATATTTGAAAGGACCTCAGGTTACAAAAATGCCCTCTCAGGGTCACTCCAAAGATGATACGGATGTTACAATTGCCAATGCCCTAAAAAATATAGACGCGCTTATTTGTTGCTCTGGTGATTACTCACAAACTGCCTTGGGGTAGAGCTAACCCCCTTCTCCACGATGTGGAAGGATTATGATATAGGATCCATTTTGCACCTGTCTCCCTATGAACAAGAAACAACAACGCATGATTACAAAGTTTGATAGCCTCTCGTTATGAGGCCCTTTAAATAAACATACATGTAAATACCATTAAACTAGTAAAATAAGAAAGCATAAATAAAGGATTTAAGCTATTCTAATTACTTCAAAAATTATACTATAACATACAAGACATGGATAAGCAAATGATGCATTAAACAAATGTCAAATTAGAAGCAATAAAACGTCTAAAATATCCAATATACTCCTACCCAATGCAACGCATAAAATGCCTAATTCCTACGGTCAGATTTTCTCTAAAATGCAATTAAACCTATGAAAATACAAACATGACTAATCTATGTGGTAAAAGGTAAAATGACTAAGGTGATATTTAACCTATTGCAAACCATAGCTGTGAGGGGCGGTCTGCACTGTGAACCATGACTGACAGCCGTGGTTTGACCTCTGATGTGTTTACCCTTAAAATTAGGGATAGTGGGCTTGAATTCCTTGTTTGAATTGATGTTCAAGGGTCGCCTTTGTCGTCCTTTGATAGATTTTATGGTCAAATCACCATGAAGGACCTTTGTTCACCCGAATTTGCATTTCTTGATCCTCCTAGGCACCTAGGTAATTCATGGCTAATTGGTCTTTGGATGGATAGCAAAGGGGGCTCTCAAATGCACAAGGTAGTTATGCAATTTGATAGGGCTTCGCTACTCTCTTGATCAATTAGTTCACTCGATAATTCACCAGTACTTCACTATACAAATTATCTCTTTTCATTCATCCCCTTGAAGGGGGGTATTTGTAGCATGCCCCTAGGGCTAGGGGTGGATTTATGGAGAAGTCAAGACCAAGAAGGTTGGTTAGGATAGTTGGGATGGAAGCCTTTGGAATATTCCATCCTCCAACTGCCTCCTTCTAGATCTCTTAGCCGTTCCAACCGATTTGTCTCAGATGGAAGGCCTAACTGAACTCTAGTTCAGACTGTAGGTGTCAATCGTGATTCATATTGGAGACCGTAGGTTTGGGCTACGGTTCATACTGCTTAGGCCAGAATGCCTAAATTGAGTGGTTAGAACCACTGATCTATCTTGGAGTATATCCAAGATCCTTCATATGGTTTTGTAGCATGTCCATATGAATACTTGCCTTTGGCATGACATGTTTTAGGTGTCTACAGATTCCCCTTTTGAGATGCATTGTGAGATCGAACAATGCTGAGCAAAATAGACCTCCTAAAACGATGTCGTAGGTTCTATGATGATCATTAGTCTGATCAACATTAGATGTCCCAGGTCCAACAAAAGGACGTGCATCCTAGAATCATTGCTTCCAACGTGGGAAGGCTTACATTTGAAAAGTCTGCACTTATCATTAGATATTCAGGTAGCTTTGGTGCTACAATAGGATTTAGGCCTATACAACTGAAGGATGAGAGCTACAAATGAAATTTCATATTTGCTATTTACCCCAAGCAGAGGGGGAAGCTTATGATAGCTGTTAGCAATGATTTGCAAGGATGAATGCAATTTTGACAAGATCAAGGGATCTACGATATCTGGGATGTTCTATTGATTGTGATTATGACATGAAATTATGATTACCCCCTCAAGCGATGAGTCGATGAGGGTAATGACAATGTATGAAGTGATGAAATAAATTGACCATAATGAATGATCCTGAACAACTTGTAGATTTGAGACGTTTAATGCCTTCACTATGCCTAGTTCAGCTTATGATTACAACACTTAGTAGTATTTGCACATCTCTATCCCATGGAGTAGTCAGGCTATGATAGCCATCTTAGGGAGTCAAAATAATACAAATTCAAGAAGACTTGTGTTGAATCATATTGTTGATGATTTGTTGAAAGATGTCATAAAAGAAATGACAATTTTACCCCAAATGTCCTTATTGCGATCTACTCATCTTGCCAAATTGTATGGATCGCAAGTCGCTGCAACCACCAATTTTATAGGATAAATCACTGAATACGAGGCACATTTGGTTTTTTATTGTTTGATTTTTTTGGTTTAATTTTGCATTTATTGGATTGATCCTGGTGTTTGTAACATCACCAAATATGAAATTTTGATCATTTATTTTGATTTTTATCCACTGGGAGTCATTAATTTTTCTTTTCAGACCTTCCCATGGTGGGTTTTTAGTGCATTTATTGCTAGTTGCAGACCACAGGTATGGTATACAATTTGCATTGCCAAATTTTGGGGATTGTCGGTTAGACATGCGAGTGCAAAACCCTAGTTTTGGAACCGCAAGTTTTAGTTGTGGTCCGCAGAGACTAAGAGGACCTATAAATTGAAATCCCATTTACAATTTTTCATTATTGTCTTGAAACCTTTAGAAAATTGAGAGATCTGAGAGATAAAAATCATTCCCTAATACGAAATGCTATCAAACTCAACCATATTTACATTCGTCTTCCCTAATGGCAGATCCTGATTAGCCATCAACTAGCCAGGGGTAGGGTGTGGGCAAGGTAACTTGAAATTGAGACCTCACACTCCATATTAGTAAAATGAACCACACTTAATAAATGTGGTAATTGAACCTCATTAAACTGTCGGTAATGAACCCCACTAGTTTAGGTTAGACTAGGATTTAATTTTATGCTTTAGTGGTCTAGGAGGGTACCCAAAATGGGTGCCGCTCCTAAACCACAACTGGTAGCTGCGGTTCCCAGGTGGTAAAATGGGAACCGTAGGTTTCAGCTATGGCCCCCAATTTTGCAAATTAGGGGCAACAAGTTACAGCTACGATTCCCAATTTGTAAATTAGGGACTACAAGTTGCAGTTGTAGGTTGTAGTTTCTTGTGTTTTTTTTTTTTTGAAATGTTTAGTTTTCTTTAGCTCTGCTTAGCTAGATTTAGCTTACATTATGTTTTTTTTTGTTTAAAAGTTAACTTCTAGAGCACGGGAGCCTGACCTGATGAATAATCTCCACAAGGCATTGTCGTATGATGACTGAGCATGGTTCTGAGTAGTCAGGTTTGGTTATATCATGGATCTACCCACCATTAGGATAGATCGGGCCTATATCACTATTTTGTCCTGGTTCTAGAATGCATAGACCAACACATTTTACCTACCTCTTGGTGAGATGACCATCACATTGGAGGATGTCTACATGATCTTTAGGATCCCTATCGATGACAAGGCTATCGTTTCCTTTGAAAACACGATAAAGGATGCTATTTTTGTTGCCATATTTGGTGATCAAAGCACCGATGCATAGGATGATGTAGACCATGGAGGATTGCACATCAGGGACTGGTATCGAGATGACATCTTCTCTGCTTAAGAGGCCCTATTTATGCACCTCATCATTTAGATTGTCATTCTAGACTCCTCAGGTGTGAGGATTACTTGGAACATGCTAGCCCTTTCTTGGAGGGTGTTTCAAAGCTTAACGAAGGAGCCACTACTACTAGCCTAGGGGAGCACTTTACTATGCTCACTCTACCAAGAGCTATACCATATTACAAAGCAGAGCCGTAAGGGCATCAGTTGTAGTGTGTTGCTACAAATTTGAGGATGGCAGCACATCCAAATCAAGCATCCTACAGAGCTACCACTACACATCACCATCCTATATGATGATCATCAGTGCTACATTACCTACTGGCCTCATGCTGAGGAGGGTGTCCATAGCAGGGCTCATGCTAGGGATACGTAGCATTACTTCATTAGCTTTGCAGCACTTGGACTGGGAGATGTCATCTGGCACCCCTACATGGATTGTATTGTATGGTTAGAGGTAGACGAGTGGCTACAATGGGTCTACCAAGACAGATCGCTTATATAGCATAAGTGAGAGGTTATAGAGTATTAGTTTTTCTCTTGTGTCATACGATAGTTTGACATGGTACAGGACCTACCTGATATGCCCCTAAGGTACAGATGCTTGGCTCTAGAGAGGGATATCCCATTGATAGTTCCTCCATATCTAGGAGATACACCTGATGATTTATAAAAGTCAAGGGTTGAGACAGTTGGGACCATACCTGACTATGATGGGTGGTGGTCTCTATTTATATGGCATAGGACCGAGCCTCTAGGTCGAGAGCCAGTAAAGATAGAGGTAGAGGTAGATCTTGATGGGCACAGGGTGCACCAGCATACTAAGGGTAGTTGGGGCATAGAGGCCACCACTGAGGACCTATCAAATATTGAACCTAAAGAGGATGCTCTAGAGGAGGGTGAGGTCCATCCTGATAGCATAGAGGGATAGCTACTGGTGTAGGTTGCTGACTTGCAGAGTCATATTGGGAACTTTAAAACATAGCAGTGCAAGAGAGATACCACCATCGCCACTCTAGAGGTGAAGGTGGCTGATAGGGAGCAGTGCCTAACTAAGGTGTAGGGCCAGGTATAGGAGCTCACGACTCAAGCTACCTATGTAGAGGCCTAGATGTAGAGACTATAGACTACCCTAGAGTTAGCACAAGTGTAGTGGACTACAATAGAGGCAGATCGAGACCTCGCACGAGCAACAATGGGAGCTATTATGGGGCCTCCTATGGTACCAATAGTAGGTACAACAACTATACAAGATCTAATTGCTAAGGTGATGCGACTGCACAGTATGGTCATGAGGACCAATGAAATACACATAGCCTAGATTGCTTGCGTTGATCAGCTAGTTGGCTACATAGAGATGCATGGGCTATAGGTTCCTGAGGATCCTTTTGCAATAGAGTCAGAATGTACTAGGTCTAGGACCTCAAGGCAGTCCATAGCGAGCTCGAGTCATAGGACTCACAAGACTGAGAGGATGCATAGGTCCTCTAACATGCATAGGTCCTCTAGCATGCACACAACAAGGTCGTAGGCCAGGGCTAGAGATATAGGGTAGACATCAAGGACCTCCATCCAAAGGACTAGCCTACTGTAGTTATCAATTTCCCATGTGTTGGGTATGTTAGGCTTTACAGGCAAGCAGGATCCATAATAGGATCCACCACAGGTGCCAGGTCAGCCAAGAGAGCAAGATATAGAGCACAGTGCAGAGGGAGGCAACGCAAGCTCTAGTACAAGGGGAGCATCCTGATGCGTAGTCATTATACCATCATTAATTCTCAATGAATCTGTCAATCCAGGGCAGTGTACAAGGCTATCTATGGAAGAAGAAGTGAAACAGCTATAACTTAGGTCAATCTAGAGCAACAGGTCTTATTGGTGGAACCGGTTGTGTGGGGGGTTTTGGGACATTCCTATCTCTAAATTGCATGAATTAAATCTTAATCTAAGTTGCAGAATTGGAAACTAATCATTAACTATAGAAATGAAGTCCTAATTACAATTGCAGAATGAGACCTAATTATATTGCAGAAATAACAGTTGTAGAATTGAAAGTCTGATCCTAATTGCAGAAAGGAAATCTAATTACTTTTGCAGTAATGAAAGTCTAGATCTAATGTGGAAATAAAAACTGTCAAAGTTCTGTAATAGAAGGTTGTCAATCTTCTGTGCAGGATTTGACAGCAAAACATAAAATGCAGGAAATTGCTGAAAAATAGTAAATTCTAGGAATAACAGTCTGAAATAAAATGGAAGCTTTGCTGAAAGTAGAGATTACAACTAAAACATTAAGCACAAGTTTAATCTAAACATAAATAAACTAAGATCACAAATATTGTCAATTGTTTACAAGCAATTGAAATAACAAGTTCTACAACTCATTCTGCTGCAGCAAAATCAGAATAAAAACCTGCTTGTTAGTCCTCCTCCTAGGTCTGGAAGTGGCCAGCCTCCTTGTCCAGAAGAAGGTATAAGTCTCTCTCTCTCTCTAAATCTTAATCACACTCATTTACAAGCAATATGAAATAGAACTGGTGCACTTTATTGATTAAAAGACATGATTACAATAATTCTGCTAAAAAACTATTACAGGACTGTAACAGTCAATTTCTACCTATTTTCTGCTTCTTCCTTACTTTCTACTTCCTGCTGCTACTACTTACTATTACCTCTATATGCTACTAGGCTCAACCTGAATGGGAGCAATATTTATAGATGTCCTAAGGTCTGATTACAAACAAAGAATATCTCAAAAGATCTAATCCTACAATGTTGCAACAAATTCTGGTTTTATCCTAGAAGAAGATTAAAACTTGATCTTTCCCTTAATGATGGCTTTGGTCGGCAATGATGGCAAAGACAGATGGAAGATCTTTTCCTTTACTTTTTCCAACCTTTATTTCCCTTTTTTCGGCTTCAAAAATCGGTCAACAAGTCAAAAAGCACACTCTGTTTTCATTTCGAAGATAAGTGGCTTCATTTCGAAGATAATGCAATTCTCATTCCGAAGATCGCTCATTTCGAAGATACTGCATTCTCATTCCGAAGATCACTCATTTCGAAGATACTGCATTCTTCATTCCGAAGATCCACTCATTTCGAAGATATTGCATTCTTCATTTCGAAGATCCGCTCATTTCGAAGATGTTGTGTTCTCTCATTTCGAAGATATCTGTTCATTTCGAAGATACTTCGGAATGAACAAATGTGTGCTTTTCCAGTGATTTCTTCTGCATCTCTCAGGTGGGTTATCTCTTAAGATCAAATTCCAATGGTCTTCATCTCTTTCCTCATGTGAATTCCATGCCTTGCTATTTATGGACAAGTGGCTGGAATTTACATGGGAAAGACCGATTTTCTTTGCACGACAACGGTTTGCTTGCACTGTTGCCAGATTTAGGTGAAATAAATGCTTGAGACAAATCAAAACATGATTAGTGAAATGCTGCTATTATTCTAAGCATATCCCATTGTAGCAAATCATAGCAAAAAGAACACAAAACTATGCAAAAAGTTGTAAAATCAGCATATAATATTCCAAATACATTGATCATGCAAAATGGTTAATATACAACATATTGAATCAACTTAACTAACATATCAGATAAAACATAAGAGTTTATAGGCATTTTTAGTGTTCAAAACATGTTATGATTGAGGCATTTCCAGGCCTCATCATTTTCCCCCCAACTTATATTAATGCATGCCCTCATGCATTCTGTTGGGCTATGGAATCACATATGTCCATGTTTAGATTCCATGACCTGTAGAATAATTTCTTGCCTATGTAATACCCCCTATTTTCTTGAATGTTTCTGAGCCAATCTTCAAATTGTTCATCAGGCTGGGCATCTTCCTCAAAGTAGAATGGAACAGGAGTAATGATGGTCGGAGGCCTGAACCTGAGACCTATCCAGTTATGTTGCATGATCTGAATCAGCTGGATTACACCTTCTGCTCTTCTTCTGGACCATTCTAAGTTGATGGGGGAGATAGGTTCTCTTTTCCTCAAAGACATGGAAAGTTCAGCCCATCTGTCTCTGCATACTGACAATGTTGGGAAGAAATTGTGATCACAAAAATTGTTAAATCTGGCCACACAGTCCCTTAAGTTGTTCAAGTACATTCTCTTTATATCATCCCTGTTCATCATTGAGAAGTGTTGCCTGGTGATAACTAGGTGGTTTGGCTGGATTGCTCTGACTAACAACTCAGCCCTTGTTTCAATCACTTTATTCTGCTTTTTCTCTTGATCCCAGTAAAGCTGATTCTGCAAAGTAGACATAAATGCTCTCAACTGAACATCTCCAATGTAGATTTGAGGATGAGAGTCAACTTCCTCTGGAATGAAGAAACTGTGTAAAAATAGTTCACACAGGAGATTTTTCTGCTCAAAAGGACTGTCAAAATATGCCTCCAAAAAATCTGCAATAGTGTCCAATTTATATGGGAGGTTTGAAGTAATCCTCATGACCTGCCATCTGAGGTATTTTTCCTTCAAAATAAGGCTGTAAAATCTGGCTGGTCGTCTAAATTGGACTAAAAATTTAGTAATTTGGCATAAGTCAGACACCTTTTCTTTCAATGCCTAAATTTTTGTGTCCTTGGCTTCTAGCTATTTTGCTTCCAATTTGAACTTTTCAGTTTTAGTGGCAAGTTGCTCATATCTAATCATCCAGCTAGCTATGTCTGCATTGTACTGCTCTAGAGACACAGTATTAGGTGGTCTGACTACAGGTGGAATCCTAGGTAGCAGATCAACTTGAACTCCTTTTTTGGCCACTTCTACTGGTTGATCATCTATCAATAATTCTACCTGTACCTCCTTATTTGCTATTTCTATGGGGTTGTCATCAGATAGTATTTCTACTTGTACCCCCTTATCTGTTGTTTCTACTGAAAATGTAACAGTTTGGAATGCAGGGACCTCAATAGGAGTACTTACTTGAACATTTTCTTGTTGTTGGGACTGTTCCTGTGTTGGTGGCTCATCTTCAACATCCTCTGCTATGCTCTTTACCATTTTTGAAGCATCTTCAGAACAAGAAGGCAATGCTTCAGAATAAGATGGTGCTGCTTCAGAATGAACAGGCACTTCTTCAGAATGAAGGAGTGTTGTTTCAGGATGAACTCCTATGTCTGCCTCAACAGAGTCATCTGCCCTTGATAAACCCAGAAGCAATTGAGCCAGATTGTCTTCATCAATGGATACAGCTGGCTATTTTTTTGATTGTGACAACATTTTTCTTAATTCTGCTACTTCCTGCTGAAGCTCTGCAATTTTTCTTTCTTGCATCTCAATGATGCTTTCTTTCTCTGAAATCCATCTGGTCTATGTTTTGACAACACTCCTTGCTGCCCTCAGCTGCTCTGTGATGTCTTCCACTTCTATTTCTGCTTCAGAAGCTGATGCAGACAAATCAGTTGCAGTTGGCTGCTCAACCAATATTTCTTCTTCTGCAATAATTTGTTCTTGTTCAGGAGGCTCTATGAGACTGTCTATAAGGGTATCTACCATATCTATAGCCTGTTGAACTGTAGCCTCCTCCAAACCATCCTGCTTAGTTTCTGCCTCAGCTATCTATTCAGGGAATTCTAGAAAGTTTTCAGATGCTGGTTGTATCTCTGTGACATCTGGGCTGCTTGGTCTATCTTCTTCCTCCATAACCTGTTCTGCTATTTCTTTCAAATGGATTCTTGTAGACCTCCTAGTTCCAGATGCAAATTTCTTCTTTTTGCTCTATTTTCTAGTGACAGCAGGGGTCATGGGGTCAGTTTTAGATGCCTCTATTTCCCTTGTTATTTTTGCCTCTATTTGGTTAAGTGCTTCACTTCTCTATTCTATCAAATCAGTGGTCACTCCAGAAAAATGAACTTTCTTTTGTTTTTTCTCTCTTGCCAGTTCCAGATCCTCTTCTCTTTTGTTTCTTGGCTCATGAAGTTGAGGGTTCAGGAGCAAGGTTTTCTGCTGCTGCTGTTGGGTGTGGTTCTGTAACAGCTTCAGGGGCACCTTCTGTAGTTTCTTCTACAACATCTTCTACAGCAGCTGTTTCCTCTTCTGCAGCAACATCAGCAGCATCTGGTTCTTCTTCTTCCTCATCTTCATCCCCAAAAATGACATCATTTAGGGTAGAGTAAAACCTATCAAAACTCCTAGGGTTTCCTCTAAAATGGTGTTGGCAAACTAGTTTGATGAGGCCATGATGGCGAAGGCTTCCTTTACCCTCCTGATATCTCTTTGCCATGTTCTTTAATTCTTGATACAGATACAGGGGAAGATTTACCCTAACTTTTGACTGTTGTTCACCATGTCTGAGATGGTTTAAAATTCATAGATGATGCCCTGACAATAGCACATACTGGCCTTCACAGGTTAGGAATTTAATTACCCAGGTGGCTACTTCATCCCGGGGTTCCTGTGAGTTGGCCCTTTTTAACCCTTTGCATGTGTTGTTATGGGTTAAGTACTCTAGCTCTCTATCATTTTCCTCTACAAACTGATTAACTACATTTGCCAATGTATTCTTGCCAGATCTAGAAATTGAAATCCCTTCTAATGGCAGCTCAGTAATCTGACTTAAAATTTTAGGGCTTACCTCAATAGTCATGTCGTTTACATGTGCTCGGTTGTTTCTGAATGTATGGGTGAACATGCCAGCCAAATCTTTAGAAGACCCATTAAACTTATCCAGAAATGGCATAAACCCTCCATCTTCAAAAATCTGCACGACTGTCGGATTTTCTCGGAGGTAGGTGGTATCTGCAGGTTCTGTTCTGATCTTTCACCCCATTTTTTTGTTCACTACTGCTGCTATTTTTCTGCTAGATCTCTGGTTTTTTATGTTGCAGATTTGCAGAGTTTTAGTTTGAAACCTTCGTTGCCCTATTTCTCGTCTTCTTCTTCGGAATGAACCGTAACCTGAGCACTATACTTCACAAACACGTCTTCAAAAAGAAAGGTGGCACACATTTCTACTATTGCATCGAACACCTGTCCGTCAATGATTGCTTGGATGTCCTTGTCATCAGATCCACCTCATTTGGTTTTAATTTTTTTTTTCAGTCCGTAGATTCTCACGTGCATGTGTATTGTCATTAAAAATTGGTGGCATATGGTTGGTCACGTCCTCCGTATTTCCAATGGGTGCAAAAACAAACCATGTGCTGACTGACACGTGTTCCTTCATCGCATGCAACTAAAAAATTTGATTTTGTCATACCTTGTCTTCTTGGATGCCATGTGGAAATGCTCTTTTCGAAGATTATAACTTATTGCGCAAACAAAACTTTATTCCGAAAATTATGACTTCATTCCGAAGATGAGTCTTCATTCCGAAGACAAATCCTCATTTCGAAGATTATATCTTCATTTCGAAGATAGGTCTTCATTTCCGAAGACAAATCCTCTTTGCAATTTTAAATCTTCATTTCCGAAGATTAATCCTCATTCCGAAGATCAATCCTCATTCCGAAGATCAGGTTGTATTGCGAAGGTAAATCGTCATTCCGAAGATAGATCTTCATTTCAAAGATAGATCTTCATTTCAAAGATGATGCAGCAAGTCGTCATTCCGAAGATCAAGTTTCATTTCGAAGACAAATTGTCATTCCGAAGACAAAGTTTCTTTCTGAAGACAAAGTGCAACATTCATTTTGTGTCATTCTGAAGACAATTTCAATCCGAAGATAATACAAGAGCACTATTTTTGGCATTCTTGTTCGAAGATTAGGCAGAAATCAATATTTTCATTCTCAAAACATGTTTTAAATATGCCAACTCTTATGAGTACCTTTTATGCTAATGGTTAATTGTCATATACTATACACTAATCATTTTACAATGAAGAAATGTAAGAAATATATACCTGATAAAAATAGTTAATGCCAGTTTTGAAGAATGACTGCCTTTGTTGATATTCTGCTGAGATTTTCTGCAACATTTCAAAACAAGTGCACTTGGTGAATTTGTACAATGATGGTTCAGAAATTTCTCAAGGTTATGCATGCCAGAAAACTGGTTTTCATGCATACCAACCCATTAGTGCCTTAAGAAAAGGTTTTCACTACTGAGTTATTCATTTTTCTCTCTTCTTTTTTCTTGATTTTCCCCTTTTTTTTTTTTTTTACCTCTCCTTTTCTCTTTTTTTTTTTTCTTGATCCTGACTATGCCCATGAAGGAATTTCATGATTTCCCCTGAAACCATGCCCATGAAGGAATTCATACTCAGAATTTATTCATCTTTTTGTTTTCTATTTTTTTATTTTTTTGTATTTTTTGCTTTTTCTTGAAATCCATGATCATGTTGATTGTTTTGAAGTGGAAGAGGGAATCTCTTCCACCTGTTGTGTATCCAAACTATCAAGTTGCTTCAAGAATTCATCTTTAGTCAGAGGTGTATGGTACACTCTGAGGCGATGTCCATTTACTACCAACTTTCTTCGTGACCCATCAATAGGAGATAGACGAGCTGCTCCATTGTCAAATACCTCCTCAATCCAGTAAGGTCCCAACCATCTAGTTCTTAGTTTTCCAGGGAAGTCTTCATAATGAGAATCAAACAGTAAAGCCCAATCTCCTTGTTGAAGTTTCCTCTGCTGAATGTGACTATCATGCCATAACTTCCTCTGCTCCTGAATTACCTCAGTTTGGTGCAGAGCATCCAATCTAAGTTCATCCAATGCATTCAGCTGTAGAATCCTATCTGTCTATGCCTGCGACAATTCAATTCCAATTTCCAGTGTTGTGCGCAATGTTAGTAGCTCAAATTCAATAGGTAAGAGAGGCTTTTTACCAAAGACTAGTTCATAAGGTGTGAATCCAGTAGTGGACTTCCAAGTAGTATTGTAGGCCCAAAGCTGCTTCGGGTAATTTATCTAGCCAATTTCTCCTATGAAAAGCTACTATTTTTGTCAAGATACGTTCTAGTTCCCTGTTTGTTACTTCAACTCTGGCCATTTGCTTGTGGGTGGTAAGGTGATGATTTCCTATGTTTGATTTCATACAATTCTGTAAATGCCTTTATGACTTTGGATGCAAATTGGGGTCCTTGGTCTGTGGTGATAGACCGTGGAGCTCCAAATCTCTAAAAAATCTGAGTATACAAGAAATCAATGACCTTCTCTTCACGAGCATGTTTGAAAGCATGCACCTCTACCCACTTTGTCAGGTAATCAGTGCATACTAGAATATGCACCTTTCCTTGAGAAGGTGGATCAATAGGTCCTACAAAATCAAGCCCCCACCTCTCAAATGGTTCTAAAACCATTTGAGGCTGCAGTGGCATCTCATTTGTATGAGTGGGTTTCCCCATTCTTTGGCATGCATCACAATGCCTGATGTACTTTTTCACATCCTTGTGAAGAGATGGCCAATAATATCCTGTCCCTAGGATTTTCCTAACTATGCTTTTTACAGAATAGTGTCCACCTGAGGGTTCATCATGACAAGCTCTAAGGATATCATACACTTCATCCTTTCGGATGCACCTACGTAACACATGGTCAGGACTGCACTTAAAAAGCATACCCTTAATCCATTCAAAAGAAGAACTTTGTTTGATCAATTGTTTTTTCTGTTTTGAAGTGAAATGTGGAGGAACTTTCCCTGTGACCAAATAATTGGCTATATCTGCAAACCAAGGTGATTGGACTGATATAGCAAATAGTTTTTCATCAGGAAAAGTGTCATCAACTAATTCCCCTTCATCTGTGTTCTGCAACCTGGACAAGAAATCTGCCACAACATTAGCTTTTCCTGGTTTGTTGATTATAGTGATATCAAATTCTTGCAGCAACAGCAACCAACGAATAATTCTTGCACTTACCATAGGTTTATTCATCAAATATTTAATGGTTGTATGATCTGTGTGAATAAATATTTGATAACCTGTGATGTAATGCCTGAATTTGTTGATGGCATAAATTATTGCTAGGAATTCCTTCTCAGTTGTATAATTTTTCTCGGCTCCTGTCAAGTTCTTGCTAATGTTGTAGATGGTATAATGTTCACCATTATCAATTTGTCCTAATGCTGCTCCAATTGCTGTATTGGAGGCATCGGTCTGTATGTGAAATGGTAATGTCCAATTAGGTCCTCCGAGCACAGGTGGAGTTATCAATTTCTCTTTCAGAGCTTCAAATGCTTCCTGACACTTTGCAGTCCAGGAGAATTCAGAATCTTTAGTCAATAGGGCAAACATAGGACTGGCTATTGTGCTAAAGTTGGGAATAAACCTACGGTAAAAACCAATGTGTCCTAGGAAGCTTCTAACATTAGTCTGAGTTTTAGGAGGAAGGAGATTCTTGATAATTTCCACCTTCTTTGGATCAACTTGGATCCCTTCAGGAGAGATGTGATGACCAAGAACTATCCCTTCCTTCATCATCATGAAGCATTTATCTGGATTCAAGGATAAGTGGTATGTTTCACAGCGAGTTAAGACTTTGTCAAGATTTTCCAATGTAAAATCAAAAGTTTGTCCACATACTGTGAAATCATCCATGTATATTTCAACACTTTTGGTGGTCAGATCAGCAAAAATTGCTAGGACTGCTCGCTGAAAAGTTGTTGGGGCATTACACAAACCAAAAGGTAAAACCCTATAGGCAAATGTTCCCCATGGACATGTAAAAGTTGTCTTCTCTTGATCTTCAGGTGCAATCTGAATTTGATTATATCCACTAAATCCATCAAGAAAACAAAAGTATCTTTTTCCAGCAAGAGTATCTAACACCTGATCTATGAAAGGTAATGGAAAATGGTCTTTGTATGTCACCTTATTCAACTCTCTATAGTCTACACATACTCTCATTTTTCCATTTTTCTTAGGAACTATTACCAATGGAGAAACCCATTGGCTATCAGAAATTGGGTAAATGAATCCTACTTCCAGGAGTTTTTCAATTTCTTCTTTCACAATATCTCTTAAGGCAGGATTCAATCTTCTTTGGGGTTGTCTAAGCTGGCTTGACTTCTTGAGTATAGATTCTGTGGGTACATATATCGGGATGAACTCCGACATATCTTTGTAGTTCCAAGCAAAAGCATGAACATGCTTACGCAAGACAACTATCAATTTTTCTTCCTCTTCCCTAGTAAGCTGGTTGTAAATGTTCAAAAATTTGCCTGGCTGGACTTCTATTTGTTTTGTATTTAGAAGGACTGAGTTCACTCCTTCATACCTGGTAATTAAGGGATTAAGAGGACATTGCTGAGATGGGAGAAAAGAAGCAGTTTCTATTTTATTGCTTCTTGAGGGAAGCATATCTTGTATGGAACAGTGAGAAGGAAAAATCAGATGATGGTGCCATCCATGTGGTAGTGAAACAGAGTTTCCCTGTGATAGTACAGATGGTTCATCTTCAGATTTTTGATTCTCCTCATTACTTAACTATTGGATATTTGTTGCTTCCCCTTCTAAACCTTGTTCATGCAGAACATTCATCAGGATTGTTTCATTTTCTAAATTTTCTGTGTCATTGAGGTCTTCTGTGTGTTCTCTTACTACTAAGGTAGCTAGTGTAGAAATGACCTCTTCTGGTTCCTCATCTGAGTCAGAAAACCATAACTGACCTAAAAATTTGCTAGATGGTTTTGCAGGAGGATATAAAGAAATCTGTTTCAGATCAATACCATTTGAAATAGTCATATTTCCAGATCTGCGGTCTATGAAGGCTGCTGCAGTTGCAAGCCAAGGTCTTCCCAAAATAATGGGATATCCATGTGCTGAATTTCTTGGCTGTAAAACCAGAAAATCTACAAGGAATTCCCAAGAAGAAACTTCTATAGGGACATCTTCAATGATTCCTTCAGGTTTTGCAACTGACCTATCGACCATTTCTAAAACTATAAATGTGGGGCTGAGATGTTTGAGCTATAATTGTTCCATTGTATCCTTGGTCATGACATTTATTGCAGCTCCTAGATCTACTAAAACATTTGATATTGGTACTGAACCTATGGTGACTGTGATAACTGGGCTTCCTGGATCACTATACTTTGGAGGTACTAGTTTTCCAGATAAGAGATCAGCTATCTTTCCTTCAACCTGCACAGTTTTGGGAAATGCTTTCTTCTTTCTTCCTGCTCTTTTAATGCACAAATTTTGGATAGTACTATTAATCTCTGGTATTTCCTTAATAGCTTGCAATAAGGGCAATGATATAGTCAACTTTTTGAGTTCTTTGACCAATTCTGACTCAGAATTTTTTGGTATTGCATTAAGTCTTTCAGGATATGGAATTATCCTTGGTAATTGTTCTGCTTGTGTCTCTTTCTCTATCTCTGGTTCCAATTTTTCTTCTGTCTCCATTGTTGGTTGAATTTTCTCTGGTTTTGATGATTCTTGCTCTTCATTTTCTTTGATTTCAATTGAAACTGGTTTAGGTACAACTTTTCCTGAACGAAGTTGGATGTTACTACAATCAAGAACATTAATTTCAACATTTTCTTCAGCTTCAGCCACATAGACAAGGAGGTGTCTGTCTCATGCTTGTTTGGATTAGTGATTGGTTGAGCTGGCAATTGAGGTTGTTTCACTTGCTTTGTTTGTTATTGTTTTTCTTGAAAATTTTGATTAGGTGCGAGGCAACAAATGCTGAGTTTGACCTTGATTCCTTTGCTGCCTTGGATAGGATTGGTATTGCTGATTCCATTGTGGTTGGTTTTGCATCCAATGTGGATTAGTCTGATTTTGATTCCAAGTTGGATTGTTTTGATTCCAAGATGGGTTGTTTTGATTCCATGAGGGGTTGTTTTGATTCTGATTCTAGGTTGGGTTACTCCAATTTGCTTGTGGCCATTCTTGGGAATTTGTCCATTGAGGATAATTCCAAGGACGTTGGGGTGGTTCTGATTGTCCCCAAGGCATAGTACCAGGATTATGCCCCCAATTTGTAGGAAAATGAGGGGGATTTTGATATTGAGAGAAATTTCCCCCTTGTTTTGGTCCAATATAGTTGAGTTCCTCAGTCTGATTTTCTAACATAGTTTTGAGTTGTGGTAGCAGGTGGCATTGATCAGTTGAATGCCTTTTTGAACAAGATACTACAAATGGCTGAGATAGATGTTTTATTCAAAGGACATTCCTACAAAGCATGTTTATTTCTACATCTTGGGCAATAAATTGCCAAAGGTTCTATGTTTTTTGCTTTTGCAGACATTTCCCCCAAAGTAGTGTTTAGGTGCACTAGAATATCAGTTTTGAAATTTGCAAGTTCCTCTATCAGGTCCTTTACATCAGTGCCATTTGTGTGGCTTTTTCTTCTTCTCTGCTTAGTGCGAGAGTAATTCCTGCAGAGATCCATAATTTCCTCATTATTGAGAGTGGTTACATCCCCTTTTCCCATCAAATCCAGAACTTCTCTGGATTCATCTTGCAATCCTCTCAAAAATATGGTTTTACATAATTCTGGTTCTACAAGTCCACATCTCCTTTGAACAAAGGAGAACCTATCAAGATAATCTTCCAATGTCTCATCATCTTCCTGCTTGATTCTGAATAACTCATCTTTTCTATTCCTTACACGGCAATATTCCTGATATTTATCTAAAAAGATAGTCTCCATTTGATCCCAGGTTCTTATGGAATTTGGCTCTAAGCTCATGAACCAGCGTAATGCTGAATCCTTGAGTGTTGAGGGAAAAACCTTAAGTTTCTGATTGTCATTTATATAATCATAGGTCTGACACACTACCTTGAATTCAAACAAAAACTGATCAGGATCTTCAGATACAACACCTCGAAAGGTTGGAAGTGCTGAAGGTGAAATGGTCTTCATGGGAGAGTTTTTTGTTGGATTCGAACGAATAGGATATTCAAATGTTCTGGAAGGTTGGAGCATATCCTGATCATCTCCTTCATTATGGACATAGCCATGTTGGCCATCTATATTGCCTCCTTCTGCCATAGTTTCCTGTTTCTTGGGAGAAGTTAAAGCTTCCCAAATTGTTCTCTCAAGAGGTCCAAGACCCTCTGTTGATGATGAGTCTGATGAATTGTCTTTCTTAGGATATTATGATGATGATAAAATTGGTGATTTTCCTATCTCAGAATGTTCTAATGATGGTGAGACTGGTGATTTTTCTATCAATCTTTTAGGTAGTTCAAACACAGGTGATTCACCCCTTAGGCGTGAAGATCTCCTTAATGGAACAAGCCAGGGATCCTTTGGGGTAGTTCTACCTTTTTCATCCCTAGACTTATTCATTCATGTTTACTCCTAAATGACATAAATTAAGTCAATAGTTGTTATCTTCCTCAATTGTTGTATTCAGATTTTAACCTAAATTTTCATAGCTTAGTCTGATTACAGCTATTGGACTATTTGTTTTTTTTGGCAACACTATTCCCTGACAACGGTGCCAAAATGATGCGTAGTCATTATACCATCATTAATTCTCAATGAATCTGTCAATCCAGGGCAGTGTACAAGGCTATCTGCGAAGAAGAAGTGAAACAACTATAACTTAGGTCAATCTAGAGCAACAGGTCTTATTGGTGGAACCGGTTGTGTGGGGGGTTTTGGGACATTCCTATCTCTAAATTGCATGAATTAAATCTTAATCTAAGTTGCAGAATTGGAAACTAATCATTAACTACAGAAATGAAGTCCTAATTACAATTGCAGAATGAGACCTAATTATATTGCAGAAATAATAGTTGTAGAATTGAAAGTCTGATCCTAATTGCAGAAAGGAAATCTAATTACTTTTGTAGTAATGAAAGTCTAGATCTAATGTGGAAATAAAAACTGTCAAAGCTCTGTAACGAGAAGGTTGTCAATCTTTTGTGCAGGATTTGATAGCAAAACATAAAATGCAAGAAATTGCTGAAAAATAGTAAATTCTAGAAATAACAGTCTGAAATAAAATGGAAGCTTTGCTGAAAGTAGAGATTACAACTAAAACATTAAGCACAAGTTTAATCTAAACATAAATAAACTAAGATCACAAATATTGTCAATTGTTTACAAGCAATTGAAATAACAAGTTCTACAACTCATTATGCTACAACAAAATCAGAATAAAAACACCTTGTTAGTCCTCCTCCTAGGTCTGGAAGTGGCCAGCCTCCTTGTCGAGAAGAAGGTATAAGTCTCTCTCTCTCTCTAAATCTTAATCACACTCATTTACAAGCAATATGAAATAGAACTGGTGCACTTTATTGATTAAAAGACATGATTACAATAATTCTGCTGAAAAACTGTTACAGGACTGTAACAGTCAATTTCTATCTATTTTTTGCTTCTTCCTTACTTTCTACTTCCTGCTGCTACTACTTACTATTACCTCTATATGTTACTCGGCTCAACCTGAATGGGAGCAATATTTATAGATGTCCTAAGGTCTGATTACAAACAAAGAATATCTCAAAAGATCTAATCCTACAATGCTGCAACAAATTCTGGTTTTATCCTAGAAGAAGATTAAAACTTGATCTTTCCCTTAATGATGGCTTTGGTCGGCAATGACGGCAAAGACAGATGGAAGATCTTTTCCTTTACTTTTTCCAACCTTTATTTCCCTTTTTTTGGCTTCAAAAATCGGTCAACAAGTCAAAAAGCACACTCTGTTTTCATTCCGAAGATAAGTGGCTTCATTTCGAAGATAATGCAATTCTCATTTCGAAGATCGCTCATTCCGAAGATACTGCATTCTCATTTCGAAGATCGCTCATTCTGAAGATACTGCATTCTTCATTCCGAAGATCCGCTCATTTCGAAGATACTGCATTCTTCATTTCGAAGATCCGCTCATTCCGAAGATGTTGTGTTCTCTCATTTCGAAGATATCTGTTCATTCCGAAGATACTTCAGAATGAACAAATGTGTGCTTTTCCAGTGATTTCTTCTGCATCTCTCAGGTGGGTTATCTCTTAAGATCAAATTCCAATGGTCTTCATCTCTTTCCTCATGTGAATTCCATGCCTTGCTATTTATGGACAGTTGGCTGGAATTTACATGGGAAAGACCAATTTTCTTGCACAGCAACAGTTTGCTTGCACTGTTGCCAGATTTAGGTGAAATAAATGCTTGAGACAAATCAAAACATGATTAGTGAAATGCTTGCTATTATTCTAAGCATATCCCATTTTAGCAAATCATAGCAAAAAGAACACAAAACTATGCAAAAAGCTGTAAAATCAGCATATAATATTCCAAATACATTGATCATGCAAAATGGTTAATATACAACATATTGAATCAACTTAACTAACATATCAGATAAAACATAAGAGTTTATAGGCATTTTTAGTGTTCAAAACATGTTATGATTGAGGCATTTCCAGGCCTCATCACATCCTAGATCCGATTTATAGTAGTTGTCAACTATAGTTTTGATGTATCATTTTGTGTGTAAGGTCAAGGACCTACATAGTTGTAGCCTATGGGAATTTTGTACTCCCTATGTACTCGTTTGGATACACACATATATATGATATGATATTTCATGACTCATTATGTGTACATGTGTATTTATTATTTTTTATTTTATGTTAATTTGTTGCACATGGATGCAATGTGTATTTAAATGCTATGTTTATATGATACGATGTATGGATGTCATGCATTAGATAGTTATTCTACTTTATGATGATGATATGTAGTGATCTAGACGAGTAGATGTGAGACATATGATGTATGTAGTTGGATGCGATGTTTATTTTTAACGCATAGTTATTTTTGCTTTGTGGGCATGCGTATATTTTATGTAGTTTATGATATGCTATGCAATGTATGGTAATGCATTATGTACGGAATCATAATATAATGGAGATGAACCTGTATGATTTAATCACTTAAAACATAAGGAATAAATGTAAACTGTATATATCAATTTTTAAAATATGACACCACAGAATGTATAACAATCATGGAAAATAATTGATAATTCTCATTACAAGAACTTAATGAATTAATCACCCATATATGAAATGCAGTAGAATGGATTGGTATATGCTAATGAATGAATATGCCATTATGTATATTTCTTCTTTGCTGCACTATATAGTCAGTGGCCATCTAAACATCATTTCGGATATTCATGCGGTATATATCCTATATATTTGATTGTGCTTTGTAAAAATGCATTCTGATGAATGAATGACTCATATCTCTAAAGTCTAATGATATTTGGTATCTTGTTGCTATTGGAGCACTTTTTTGGGTTTTCCTTGAGACTCAAACACCCTAGTATACTTCTCCAAAAATCACATACTAACTGTACAAGGCTTATATTGGATAAGGCTTTTTTCGTGATAGACCCAAATATTCATAATCCATGTGTGTGCATGTGAGTATTTTTAGATATATTGTAAGCATACCCTGTATGTCAATCGAGACTCTTTCAACCCATATGTGAGATAAGGTTATTCATACGATTGTATCATCCTTGTTTCAGCTTTGATTAGACTTATACAGCTAGACAATCCTAGGAACCTAGAGCTAGCTCATATTGCAAATTGATCAGGGCTACCCCTCTGCTACCCCTCTAAATGCAGGTGGGAATATTTCAACCCATTGCTAAGTTTAGGGATCACCCAATAGAACTACCCTTCCAATTGCAGACGAGACTCTTCCAACCCATTGCTACAATCAGGGATCACTCTATGGATTTCAAAAGGTGTAAAATCTAGGGATTCAAGTTCTCACCCTTATTACTTGCTTAGATGTAGTGATAAAAATCACTGTTAGTCCATGCATTACCTTTTTATTTGATCAAGGGATTTTTATAGTGCTTTTGATTCACTATGGCACTTTATATTTTGAACTTGAAATTTGTATATATATATATATATTTGGACTTTGTAACTTGGGATTTAACATTTGTGACTTTGGGATTTATAGGGGAAATTCGTGTCCTTTTGCCAAAGTACATATTTATAAACCGATTATTTACAAGATAAGAAGGTCATGAAACCCATCTCTCTAGATACCTAAGACTGCTTTCACGGCTTTCATCCTCTCTCGTCTTAGCAAGATTTTATATTGTTTTTCTTAGTGACAAGATTCTAATATGTTGAAGCACTATCCCAACTAATGACCTTGTCTATAATAGCAAAGAAAGCTTTCTACAATATCTGAAGAACTCACTAGGTATGGCTGAGTGACAGGAAAACTTAATATACATACATAAGTCTCCACAACATGTATCGTGTACGAATGCAATGAATTATGATAAATGCAAGGGTGCATGATTGTCATACAAACATGTGATTGTTGGTAAAACTTTGATAAACACACTACACTCTACTGTAGAATGCAACGGATGACAAATTCCTAAATGCAATATGATGATGTGAATGCATTTGTGAATGCAGATGAAAATACAAAATGCAAATGCAAATATTTTTGGATTTTAGGCTTTATCCATTTTTTTTGGACTTTTATATATTTTTCTTGATTTTTATAGGTTTTTGAGCTTTCATATTTGACAAAACGAGGAGTACATGTCCTTGGAGCTTTTTAGGGTTGACCAAGAAATTTTTAGAAACCCTTGGAGCCTTTTTCATTGACCAAAGGTTTTACAGTTGCATTTGGAACCTTTTAGTTAACCAAAATCTCAGCAAGAGGACGTGGAGCATTTTGGGATGACCGAGAAGTTATAGGAACTCTCGGAGCCTTTGGGTTGACCAAGTGACTTTTGGAAATCCTTAGTGCCTTTTCTTAACCAAAGGTTTTACATCTGCCTTTGGAACCTTTTAGTTGACCAAAATCTCAGCAAGAGGGCATGGAGCCTTTTGGGATGACCGAGAAGCTATAGGAACTCTCGGATCCTTTGGGTTGACCAAGCAAAATTTGGAAATCCTTGGTGCCTTTTCTTGACCAAAGGTTTTACAGCCACCTTTGGAACCTTTTAGTTGACCAAACTCTCAGCAAGAGGACGTGGAGCCTTTTGGGATGACCGAGAAGCTATAGGAAATCTCAGAGCCTTTGGGTTGACCAAGTGACTTTTGGAAATCCTTGGTGCCTTTTCTTGACCAAGGTTCTTAATCATAGAGCTTGGGGCATTTTGGGGTGATCGAGCGGTTTGGATAAAACCCTCAGGGCTTTTGGGTTGACCAAAGGCTTACAGATGCCTTTGGTGCCTTTACTACACTATCAATCATAGAATGCCTTAAGATGGATGATATTGAGAGGCTCAAGATCTTCTACACCCTCTAGCGATGTTAGGTGATAGGTTCCCGAACCAATATTTTTAGATATGATGTAAGGCCCTAGCCAGTTAGCCATGAATTTGTCTCACATGTCAAGCGGTGAATTTGAGTTTTGTTGGTTTTCTTTCAGCATAAGACCCCCAAATTCAAAGTCTCTCTGGTGGAATTTGATATTGTAAGCTCATTTTAATCACTTTTGATAAACACAAAGATGCTCGAGGGCATTCACATGACATTCATCAAGCAACATCAATTTACCAAGGTGAGCTTGTCGCGTGGTATCATCATCGATGAACTCTTTCAATGCGATGCACAATGTTGGAATTTCCAACTCTAAGGGCATAATGGCCTCAGTGCCATATACTAGTGAAAACGGTGTTGCCCCAATGGGCATCCAAATGCTAGTCCTGTAATCCCATAGTGCAAGGGGCAGTTGTATATGCCAATCGTTGTGGTGTTCTTGCATTGTCTTTTTCAAGATGGCTACCACAGTCTTGTTTGAGGCCTCAGCTTGCCAGTTTGCTTATGGATAATATGGAGTTGCAAAATTGTGTTGAATGCGATATTTAGACAATAAATCCCACACAGTTTTGTTCTTAAAAGAAGTTCCATTATCCATAATTATTTTGGATGGTATCCCAAAATGACATATGATATGCTCAAGAATAAATTTTGTGATGCAAGCTTCGATGGTCATTGTAAGGGGAATGGCTTCCACCCACTTTATAAAATACTCAGTAGCCATGATAATGAATGTATGTCGGCTTGACGATGGAGGGGAAATCTTTCCAATCAGATCTAATCCCCACTGAGCAAATGGCCAAGATGCCTGAATGGGCTATAAGGCCTGTGATGGCAAGTGCGTAAGATTAGCATGATGCTGACATTTAATGCATTTATTGACATACACATTTTAATCCTTCTCCATAGTGGGCCAATAATAACCCATGCAAAGGATAAATTTGATGATAGCCATGCCGCTAAAATGGCCATCGTACGTACCATCGTGAGCTTTTGAGATTGCCCAAGATAAATCTTGGGACTTAAGACATCGAAGGAGGACTCCTTCATAGATGCATCGATACAAAATATCTCCTATCAAGACATACTTAGTCACTTTATATTTAAATGTGCATCTTGCGGTATGCGACAATCCCTCTGGGATCATACCAAGTTTTAGGAAGTCTTAGATTTGCAACATCTAGCTTTGACAAGCCTCAGCTTTGACTGCTAAGATAGCCTGCTCCCCCTACGTATTTAGCTTTGCAAATGTAGACTGGGAAACAACCTTGTGGTGAATGGTAGTACCACTCCCTGTAGGACTCTGAGAAGTCAATGACTCCCAAGGTTCCTGCTTAAGAAACTCTTCCGCTCTACGAAACCAATCAGCTATTGGTTCCATGATAATCATGTTGACTAATTCTTTGTTATCAAAGGCTGCACACTCTATTGCTGGGTGTGAGAGCATTCTAACATGGATGGTAGTAAAGTCAGTCGATATATTCTAAGGAATAAAGAACCCTGAAGATGCCATGGTGTCTACAAACCTATTTGAAAAATGAGGGATTGCCTCGATGCCATACCATTCAAATTTAGCCAGATAAGTGGCAATAAGATCTTTATAGGCTTTCAGTACGGGACATCGACACTGGAAGAGCCCCTTAACCTGGTTAACTATGAGCAAAGAGTCACCAAAAATGTTCAATATTTTAATACCCATGGTGATGGCTATGTGCAGGCCCAAAAGTAGGGCTTCATACTCAACATTATTGTTGGTGCACAAAAAGTCTAACTTGAATGACAAGGGCATTGGAGCTCCTTGTGGTGTGAAAAACACTATTCCTACACCACCCCCTTGCTCACACTTTGAACCATCAAAGAATAATGTCATATCAACATTATTCTCTAGTTCCTCGAGTTTGGGAGCTTTAGATATTACGAAGACCGCATCATTTGGAATCTCAATGGTTAGAGGCCTACTGTTGGACAATGGTGCCTCAGCCAGTTGATCAGCTATGACTTGTCCTTTGATGGACTTTTGGCTGATGAATTACAAATCAAAATTTGTCAATAGCATGATCCACTTTGCAGTACGTGTGTTATGATATGCCTTGATAATTATGTACTGCAAAGGATTCTATTTCGATATAACGTATGTGGTATGACTTAGCATGTAATGCCATAATTTCCTGATAATGAACATTACTGCTAAACAAAGTTTTTCAACATATGCATATCCTGAATCATAACTCACCAAGGTACGAATGATGTAATATACGACTTGCTCTTTGCCTTGCACGTTATTTTAGGCTAACATGGTCCCTAATGCAAAGTCGATTGCCGATATATATAGCAAAAAAGGCACATCTGGCCTTGGTGGAGCTAGTACTGGTGGCATTTCTAGGTATTTCTTAATCTCAACAAAGGCTGATTGGAAGTCCTTATCCCAATCAAATGGGACACCCTTGTGTAGCAGTCGATTCATGGGTCAACACTTATCTGATAATTGAGTGATGAATCACTTTATGGACACTACTTTGCCTTGAAGGCTTCTTAGTTCTTCGATATTAGTGGGAGGATGCATCTCTAGAATAGCCGTGATATTTTTTGGGTCTACTTCGATGCCTTGTATAGAAATGATGAATCCCAAGAGTTTTCTTGAAGTTACATCAAATACACACTTCGTAGGATCCAACCTGACATTGTGCTCTATCAGGCAATCGAAGACCTTCCTTAAGACCTCTGCATGCTCTGCTTGTAGTAACGACTGAGCTAGCAAGTTGTCGATATAATATTCTAAGATTTTATGCATGTAGTCATGAAAGATATATGTCATAGCCCAGTGATATGTGGCATCAACATTTTTAAGACCGAATGGCATAAATTTGTAGCAAAATATCTCCCATGGCATTATGAATGTGATTTTATGCTGATATTTAGGTTTAATCTGAATCTGGTTATATCCAAAAAAATCATCCATAAGGGAGAGCATTTCGTGACCTGTAGTGGCGTCTACCAGAGCATCGATATTTGGCAACGGAAATTAATCTTTGGGTTTTGCCTTGTTGAGATCTCTAAAATCCATACAAATATAGACCCTTCCATCTGGCTTTCCTACGGGCACCATATTGAAGACCCACTTTGGATAGTCGATGGAGATGACGAACTCTACGTCCAACAGTTTTTGTAACTCGTATTTTACCATTAAGGCTATTGTTGGATTCATATTTCTAAGTTTTTGCTTGACTGGCTTCTTTGACAGATCTAGTGAAAGGTTATGAGTAACCAATTTTGGATTTAGACCCAACATATCTTTGTAAGTCCAAGCAAAGAGATCAGGTCTCTCTTTCAGTAGAGGGATGATGCTATCATGCTCATCCAGAGTGAGACTCTCTCCAAATCTCACCTTCTTTGGATTGGTGGGATATTTTTTGATATCCACATCGAAGGTTTTCTCTACTGACATATGTGATCCCTCCTCAAGCTAGTGAGGCATAGGAATCAGATGGATGTCATCATCCAAGTTCACATGTTCCTCTTGGGAAGCATTTTCAGTGTGAAAAACATCTTGAGCATAGCTTGGTGCAAAATGAAATGGTTGCAACATTTTTTCATTTGGGAAGAAATATTCAGGCCAAACTGGTGAGTCAGCATGATCCCAATCGATAGCATCCATGTTCAGATGTAGCGGTTTGGATATATCTGCTATATTGTAGAGTGGAGTGGTCAAATCAATGGAGGCCATATTAATAGAATGGAATTGATCTCCGAAACCACATAGACAAAACTCTATCCCTGAGGCGTAGCTTCTGTACCCAATATCTGGTTTGAATGGTATGGGCACAAATGGATCCTCTCTATGGGATGTCCATATGATTGGATCCTCCCAGTGCACTGGCTATAAAATAGGATCTCTCAGCTCAAGGAGCTCCATGTACGTAGGTGGATCAAAAAGGAGTTCTTGATACCTCTATTTAAGCTCTCTTCTTTCCATCAAGCTATGATGGAGATTAATCTCCTGACGCAAACCTGTAGCTGTAATAGGTGGGGGAATTCTAGGTGGAGGCCTATTACGTAAGTGGTGAGGTCCCAAATAGGCCATCTCCAACGAGTCCTCATCATCACTGTACAAATACAATTTGTCATTTACCCTCTCTTCTAAGGAGCGATTAGGCAGATGTGGTCCCATGTATCTAATTCTGTGGTTGCTATCATCACTATCCAGATAAATCCGATAGAACAATCGTATATATGATACTACCATGTAAACTAGTGCTACTCTTTCCTCAAAGCACTCAGTGTTGGGAGGGAATTCCTCCATAACATGCTCTGATTCCCTAGGTAATAGATATTGCAGATACACGAGCTTGGAATCGATCCTCTCATCTACATCATCGTGGTCACTACCATGGATGGGCCACTCTATTGTGTCTATGCACAGTGGGAGATCATATGGGTGAGGCTTCAAGTAAGCCTCATTTGTTTCATATTTATAATTACTATCGACTATGAAACGCTCGTTCATATCTTCCACTTGCTCCATAGGAAGTAGATGGCATATAAACACCAGACCTGGAAAGGTCGGCTTGATTTCCTCCTTAGATTGATCATCGTTTGAGGACTCATCATCCGCATCATAACTAGGTCCACTCATTTCGAAGGTGGACTCATCCCCATCATCATCGCAGAGATCTCCTGACTTGAGATCGCCTTCAACATGGGGGTCATGCTCCTGCATACCAGTGTCATTGGTAGCAACACGGATTTGGTTACCTAGGTTGTCTCTAGGGTTGTCCTCTAAGGGCCCATCATGGTATGAATCGGGTGGCCCTATGGTAACAAACGATACCGTCTAGTGAGTCCTCCAATAGCTAGAAGGATTAGGGTGATATGGATTAAAATCCACATCATCCCCTAGACTCAAGTACATGCGATCTAAGGATGCAAAAAGCAAATCGTCATGACCCTATACTTGTAACCCTAACCCAAAACTATCAGTAGCTAACTGATAATGAGGTTCAAGCGGGGTTCTACATCCCTGTTCGAAAAGCCCAAGGCTATGTCCATGCCAATGATACAATTCAAAAATGTGCATGGCATATTCTGGGTTGGATAGATAACACACATTCATAGTGAGTGGCTCATCTTCATCCTCATCTATGGACATTCTGGTGGGCGCTTGATCCAACCCTACGTAGACAAAGTTTGTTTGGTTGGGTGGCTCACCCAATGACACTACGGATCCAATAAAAAATTGATGGGTGTGCGGTCAACCCATCTCTTGTGCATTTTTTAGGATAGGTCAAAAAGTAACATTTTGCACAAGATACTTACCCAACCTTGTGTTGGCCAGATGAACGGTCACCTACGGTGTAGATGACCTTGCTAGAGATGTAGGTGAAGTAGGCTGAGGTGCCTCCTCAACTTTTTCTTGAGGTTATTCCACCTCCATGGGGGTGGGAGTCTCATTGGAAATTGCTTTGGGCACATGATTTTCCACTTTCTTGCAGAATTTTGTCTTTAGCTTCTCGACTTTCTGATGCATCACCAATGCAATTAGTTTTAGAGAAGTTGCAATCGTATGCTCAAATATGTGTGATACAAATGTCGATGGTTAAGCACAGGCTGCTGGTTTACCTATTGGAATCTTAAATGATGAGACAGGTTAGATATCCAAATGCATCAACAGGAGTACAAAACCCCCAGGCAAATCTACTAGGTTCATGAACTTGAATGATTCTTCATCCAAGGATATTGTGTGAACTTGTCCCTCATGAATGTATTTCACACATTGATGCAAGATAGAGGGGATGCAACACATTTCACAAATCCAAGGCCTCTCGAGCAAAATGTTGTACTACATGGTGCCCTCTATCACGTGACACATCACAAATATGGTCTTGAGTCCCACTTGAATAGGTAGAAAAATTGTACCAATCATCGAGCATAGTGCATCATTAAATGCTCTCAATGTAAAGGTGATAGGCACAATGTGTGATTTGGGTAGCTTGATATGGCTCAGTGCCTTGGTCATAATTATGTTGATCGAGGACCCAGTGTTGATCAAAACCCTTTTGAAAGGCATGTGGTTAACACATGTGATAATATGCAGTGACAGGTCAACCATAATAGCGAGAATTGTCTTCACGTCATGATCATAAAATTGTATTGTGGGTTCTTGACACTGTTGTACATGTCCCATGAAATTTGTAAATGCATGGGCATCTTGAGACTGTACCTCAATGGACCTCAAAATGTCCATAAGAGTCTCCTTGTTTCTAGGTGACTACTGAATAAGCTCATATATTGACAACTTCGTAGGAGCTGTCTGTAGGTTCTGAACTAACCTGCTCCTTATGGTCACCATCGGTCTAGATGGTGGGCCTAGAATTTTTTGAGCTAGCCATTGATCCGACATAGCTTGTACTCTAATGGGATCATGAGGTCGATTCGGTTGATCATACCTCCCATGTCTCGTAACAACATTGACCATACCTACGAACCCTAGGGTAGGTGGTTTGATTATCACTTGATTGACTTGGTCGAAATTGTTACGAGGTACCTTGTGATTAGGTAGTGTATTTTTTAAAATCCCCATGTTTCTATTTTCGGGTGCCTATGGGTTGCTTGGTATTACCAACTCTCCCTTTTCTATCATGTTCTGCATGATGTGTTTGAAGGACCAACATGTCTCGATGTCTTGGCCTTTTGCTCTGTGGAATATGTAGAACATATCATCTTGATGCCACTTTGACTTTGGTACATTCGGATCTACTAATTTGACCTCAGGCAATCGTATGGCCTTGGCCTTGCATAGTTGATGAAAAATCAAAGTCATCAATTTTTTCAAGGGTGTGAACTGTCGAGGTGGGTGCTCTTCCTTATTTTTTCCCTTATAGTTGTTTTTGCATCTCATAACGTGTAGGAGGAGGTTGAGCCTGATAATTAGGCTTTTGCTACCCATTTTCTTCTCCTCCAAGGTTTAGTACTACTTGATTCACGTGGGCCTGCTTGAACTGTTGTTTTGTAGTGCTCTTTTTAAACCCCTCTTTCTTGGTCTTGAGCTTCAAGCTACCTTCTTGCAACTTGATGTCCTCAATCACCCTGTCTTGTGCCATAACTTCCTCAAATGTAGGGTACTGCTACAGCTGCAACAGTAGCAATATGTGCTTGGCACAACTCTTTGTAAAAATTTGGGTTAGTTTGGCTACAATAATAGAGAATGGTAGCTTTACCATTATTCTATGCCACCTCTTTCTATATTTCTCGATGGGCTCGTCGTCACGCTGAGCTAGCACAATTAAATCAGAAAGGTTGGCCTGTTTCTTGATGCCAAATGAATAGCATTCAAGAAATGCATCGGCCAACCGCTCGAAACTAGTAATACTATGTTTCTTTAGTTGGTTGAACCACTCTCAGACTAGGCTGAAAAGTGTCGTAATGAAAGTGTACAAAAACAAAACATCCTGACTCTCTATCTGGAAACAAGCGTCTAGAAAACTTGTAACTTGTTCTTGTGCATCCTCATCACCCTTGAATTTTTCCAATTGGGGCATATAAAAATGCTCGAGATATGGAGGCATAGGCATCGAGGGGTATAGAGGTTCATTGTGTATCTTCCTTAGTGTTGAATTTTGCATAGCCATGCCCTGCCTCTCTATTTCTTTGACCTTATCGGCCAAAACCTTGTATGCCTTAGAAGAAAAAAGTCCTCCTCTCTAAGCTATCGTGGAGGTGGTATAGGAGGTAATATTTTCTTCAGGGGAGGTGGTGGACATGGCTCTTCCTCCTCCTCAACTCGACAACTCTTAGGGTAGCCCTGATCATATCTGTCTGAATCTACGTGCTCATGTTGCCTCTGTCTAAGATCATTGAGTGATGGTAGTCATTTCCTCTATTGGGCACTGACATGAGTATAAGCATCTCTTTGCTCCTCATGCATATTGGCTAGGGACACAACCCTTATATGCACATGCTCTCTATGCTCCTCGAGAGGGTATAGGCTAGCCCTGGCTAGCTGATCCTCCTGCTCTATATGCTCATTCTGAGCTATAATACGCTCCTCGAGCATGCACTGCTCATATAATCTCTATCGTAGGAGCCTTTGTGCTTGAATATTTTCATCTTCAATATGTTGCCTCTCTAGGCGAGCATCATTGAATTGATCTTAAAGGAGCTGGCATCTTTGCTCGGATACCAGTCTATGTGATCTGTCAATTTGGTCATCCATAGGATGCCTTCGATGTACGTGCTCTATGCGAGCTACCTTATGGGTTATGTACCCATCAGATAGATGTGTAGATGATGGATGTGTGACATGAGGGCGCTTAGAAGCCTCTCCATGATCTCTAGTGATCTTGATACAACTGCCGCTATGCTCACTTGGAGCACGAGTGGGTGGAGCTGTAGGCTTGCAACCTAGCAACTCAAGAACACTACCTAGACCATCTAGCTGTCTAGACCTCCACTGCTCAGGTGGTGGTGTTCCATTAGCTCCCATATTTGATATATCAATGGTGATCTTGCATGGCAAGCCACGTGCGAGAGTATGGGTGGACCTATGCTCAGAAGCGAGCCTATCCTCCTGCCCATGAATGGGTAGATATTTAACTGATCTATACTCTGATGGTGGAGGGTTAGAACCTCCTGTGGACCTAGTATGTATGGGAACCAACTTGGTCCCCTACACCACATATTCCTCGGTCGATCCCATGGACGCGCGTGTAGTGCGGTCTCGATAATGGCTTTGGGGCAGAGCATCCTCATGCTAAGAAGATCCATGCTCGGTCCTATACCTATAGGAGTGTAATGAAGCTCCTCTATCGGGGGTCCACTCAATTGGATATCCCGTGTTGAGTTATTGCCTCTAATGCTTGTCGAACATCATTCAATTTGCTCATGTGTATGAGGACTCGACACACGCTGCTATGACCCAGTTGGGGGTTGATCATGGGCATTGATCCTAGACCTTTGCCTATCATCCCCTAGGTTCACCATTTGTGTACCTAACGTCTATATGTGTTTTATTATGCAAATAATGTAAACAAATGGTGATTATCTCTTTTAAATTTTTATTGTGAGCCCTAAACTGTTTGATGTTGTTTTTAGATGTGTTTTATTAGTATTAGAAACTCTCACGTGTTTTGAAATATTGTTGGATTTTAAACTCAGTTAAATTGAATTTCACCTATATACTTGCACAAGCCGAATATGGTAATGACATCCATACTCAACGAAGTAGCATAGGTACTACCAACCCTCACCCAGCACATCGTGCGCAGTGATACACCCTTTCGAGGAAGAGTGCATGCTATTTTGTATGGATAGGACAGTTCTTGGGTCGGCCTTGGAAACGAGCAGGTCCTGATGATACAATTTCAAATGAGTCAACCAAGTGGTAATGACATCCACTGTTGGTATCAATCAAGCGGGTTGGATGTGAGAGCTGAGTGCCATTGATGTTTAAATGATGCATGGTGTGTGTGGTTCCTTTTACTTTGAAAAAATGACAAATGCATCACACAACATAATGACCATTCCTACATGATGTACATGAAAAGAAAAGGAACATTTCAAATTTAGACATAATGCATGCTAATGTCCTACATGATATTTTTACGATGCAATTACAATGACATATCCACTGATTGGACATTAAGCATGCGAATGACACATAATATTTATCAAGGTTACTATATTTAGGGGCAAACTGCACTCAGAGGTCCACTATTTCCAACAACGCCTTTCCACTGAACAAAAATCGAAAACAAACTAGGACTTGTTCATTGATCCCTTATATTTTTGTTCCTAGTTTGCAACGGTTCGATGATTTTTGGAAAGATGTAGAGCAGAAAATTCAACACAGAAGGTGAAATTGGGACTTACCTCAGCTCCTGCTCTATTGCCCATTGATTTCCTTGTTGTCTGCTTCTTCCTCTGTGAACCACAGGTCCAACCTACAGGCTGCAGTGGAGATCGTAGGTTACAGTCGTGAGCCAAAAAATAACCATAGCTGAAAGCTACGGTTAGCACCTATGGAAATAAAAAGCCAAGAATAGTCAAAATTCAAGGCTAAAATTGTGGGGTTCTACCATGATCGCCATCTGACGTAACCACGGAGCACGCGCCTATCTAGTGTACTGATCTATACCATCATAAAAACACAAAATATCCACACAAATGCACGAATTGAACAAAGAAGCCAACTAATGCAAAGTTTCTTTATATTAATATTCAAAAGGATCTCGGGTTACAAAAATTCCCTCTCAGGGTCACTCCAAAGACGATACAGATGTTACAATTGCCAATGCCCTCAATAAGGTAGGCACACTTATTTGTTGCTCCGATGATTACTCACAAACTACCTTGGGGTAGAGCTAACCCCCTTCTCCACGATGTGGAAGGATTATGATATAGGCTCCCTTTTGCATCTGTATCCCTATGAACAAGAAACAACAACACAATTACAAAGTTTGATAGCCTCTCGTGATGAGGCCCTTTAAAGAAACATACATGTAAATACCATTAAACTAGTAAAACAAGAAAGCATAAAGAAAGGCTTTAAGCTATTCTAATTACATCAAGAATTATACTATAACATACAAGACATGGATAAGCAAATGATGCATTAAACAAATGTCAAATTAGAAGCAATAAAATGTCTAAAAGATCCAATATACTCCTACCCAAAACAATGCATAAAATGCCTAATTCCTATGGTCAGATTTTCTCTAGAATGCAATTAAACCTATGAAAAGACTAACATGATTAATCTATGCGGTAAAAGGTAAAATGAGTAAGGTGATATTTAACCTATTGCAAACCATAGTTGTGAGGGGCGGTCTGCACTATGAACCATTGCTGACAGCCATGGTTTGACCTCTGATGTGTTTGCCCTCAGAATTATGGGTAGTGGGCTTGACCTCCTTATCTGAATTGATGTTCAAGGGTCACCTTTGTCGTCCTCTGACATATTTGGTAGTCAAATCACTATGAAGGGCCTTCGTTCACCCAAATTTGCATTTCTTGATCCTCCTAGGCACCTAGGGCATCCATGGCTAATTTTTCTTTGGATGGATAGCAAAGGGGGCTCTCAAATAAACAAGGTCATTATGCAATTTGACAGGGCTTTGCTGCTCTCTTGATCAATTAGTTTGCTTGATAATTCACCAGCACTTTGCTACACAAATTATCTCTCTTCATTCATCCCCTTGGAGGGGGGTATTTGTAGCATGCCCCTAGGGCTAGGGGTGGCTTCATGGAGAATCCAAGACCAAGAAGGTTGGTTAGGACAGTTGGGATGGAAGCCTTTAGAATCTTCCATCCTCCAACTGCCTCCTTCTAGATATCTTGGTTGTTCTAACTGATTTGGATTGGATGGAAGGCCTAACTGAACTCCCGTTTAGATCGTAGGTCACAACTATGGTCTATACTACAGACCATAGGTTTCAACCATGGTTCAGACTGGAGACTGTAGGTCTGGGCTGTAGTTTAGACTGCTTAGGCTAGAATGCCTAAATTGAGTGGTTAAAACCACTGCTCTATCTTGGATTCTATCCAAGATCCTTCATATGGTTTTTTAGCATGTCCATATGAGTAGTCTCCTTCGGCATGACACATTTTAGGTGTCTACATCAACCAATGAAGCATAATTATCTCAAAAACCCTAAATAAATGTTCTTCCAAATTCTTTCAACAAAGAGCACAAAGTAGGTCTCAACACTTAATTCAATTATTTCCAACAATGCTTATAAAACAATCATTTTCACTCCACCTTATGTTTCAAAAATATTCATTCAATAAAATACCTTAAATAAGGGATGATATGCCCATACCTTTTTGCTTGCTCTTATGGATATATATCTTCAAAAATATATCTCACACACAATGTATTTTGAAACTATAAAATGGTTAGCACAACACTTCTTTATGAGTTAGCAATCCTTCAATATGTGTGTCCGATTAATTTCTAAACCACTCTATTGGCTTCTCAAACTATAACATCCACTCATATAATAAAAACCTTCAAAAATAACAAGAATCTAAACAATTAAAATACCTCATACACCTTTTAACTCCCTCTTAACTTCTAAACACACTCATAACAATTTTAACAAGGATTCTTATTACTCCAATAGTTCACTTTCAAAATGATTCAATATAATTTCCTTCAAAAATAAATGCATGAAATAGTAAAACAAAATATCTTATATCTTCCATGGCCAAAAACTCTCACAATAATCAATTAAACCATATGTGCCTACCCTCAACCTTAGAAATTACCAAAGTCAATTTACACTTACCAAAAATATTGTCGTGAGGATTCGAATACAATGTCTACCACCTACCAATGTACTAGCTTCCCTTGGGCCACTGCTAGGCCAACCACCCACACAAGGACATAATACCACGATGCACACTTTAACCACTTCTCACCCTTCTTGCCAGAAAAAATAAAAAATTTTGCCATCGAGATTCGAATGAAGGATTTGTTGTCCATCAATGCCTTAGTGTGCTATGGGCTACCACTAGGCTAACCATCCACATAAGAACCAAATACCATGATACACTCTTTAACCACTGCTCACCATTCTCACCAGCAAAAAAAACAACTTGCTACCATCAGGAATTGAAGATAGGATTTGTCATCTGCCAACGTCTTAACACTGCCAAGCCTACCGCTAGGTCAATTACGTGGTTGGTGATAGGGGCATACAACCTTGTCTTCTTATTTTTCCATATTTTCCTCTTAGATTTCCAAAGTAAAACTTTCGTCCACCTTGCTCACGAAATTCACATCAACAGTAATCATTAATCACTCATATCATGCATCGAAAATAACATTATTACACTTATAAAACTTAATGGTGTAGCTCATATATGGTGCAAATATCTTGAAGTTCCTCCTGGTGAAGCCATACTACTTTTTGTCATGAACCCTACATTGAATTTCTTTATACCCGAATCGATTACAAGAGTAGCAATACCCTTGATAGAAATATCCATATTTGAAGTTCCTATTGGTAACACCATACTCCTTTCCATGTGTCCTACAATGCATAGCCCTGTGACCAAATTTGTTACATGAAAAACAACATCCTTTGAAGAAATATTGCCTTGAACCCCTTGGTCTTCTAGTTCTTTCTTCTTTATGATGATCCATGTTCCTTTTGTTTCCTTCCTTGGTGAGGCTTCTATTCTCATCTCCTTCAATATCTTCCTTTGAAACTTCTTCCTCTTGTGCACTTGATCTTGACCATTTTTATTGGTTTCCTTGTCCTTCTTCAAAACCAAGCCATGCTTTGATAGATGAAGATCTTTGTACATTGATAATATTATCCAAGGTCTTTGAAATTTTTCCATACCTATGTAGCTTATCTTTAGACTCTTTTACTTCCATCCTGAGTGTAGCTTACTCATGTTCTAATATTTCACATTATAAGACTTTTACCTATAGTTTTTATTTAGATCTCCTTATCTTAGCTATTGAGTTTTTCAGATCTTGCATAAGTTTTCCTTTTTCTTCATCACATTCTTGAACTTGAGCCTTGAATTTTGAATTCTATTTTTTAACCTTTTTCAATTCCTTGAGAGCAATAATAAGTTCTTATTCTATATCTAATACACCTTCCTCTTCATTTTCTGAGTCCTTTTCTACTTCTTGGTCTTCAAGAGCATATTCATAGTTTTCAGATTTATCTTCAACCTAAGCACTTCCTTCCTCTTCTATTTATAAAAATAGAATTTCTTCTTCTTCACTATCTGAGGATTTTCCATCACTGTCACTCGAAGCCTTGTTTCCCTTATCAACATAGAAACTCTTCTTGTGCCTTTGAAAGAATTTATTTTCATACTTGTTTTGACCATACCTATTTTTCTTTTTATACCTGGATTTTCCTGCTTCCTTTTTCTTATGATCATATTTCTCTTCACTACTACTGCTTCCATATTCTGGACAATTAGATGCATAATGACCAAAATTTCCACAATTGAAACATTTCACTGTTTTCATACCTTTGTTATTTCTTGAGTCCTTGTTTCTTCTACCATAGTTAGCTTCTTCATCACTGGTTGATTCACCACTTGATTCTAGTTTCTTATCCTTTGTCTTATTTGATGATTTTAAGGCTACCTCTTTATTGGAGTTAGGTTTATTTACTATTCTCATCTCATAAGCTATAAGAATTTCATGTAGCTCATCCATAGTCAAATTCTCAATATCCTTTATCTCTTCTATAGTTGAAACATTTCCATCATACCTTGTAGGAAGTGACCTTAAAAATTTCTGAGTAACATCAGATTATTCAACTTAAAATTCAAGTCCATACATGGTATTAACAATCACATCCACTCTAAGTAAGTATGTAGCAATGTATTCATCTTATTCTATCTTTAGATCCTCAAATATTTTATTGTGATTTTGTAGTTTAGCCATCTTGACCTTTTTATTTTCTTCACAGGCTTTCTTCAATTTCTCCAAAATCTCTTTTGTTGATTTGCAATGTATAACTTTCACAAATTTTGCTTCATGTAATCCACTTAGTATTGCATGCATAACCTTGGTATTATTTACATGTAAGATCTTACCATATTTATCTGTGGGAGGATTAGGTATAGGTGTGAATCCATCCTCAACTACTTTCCATGTTTCATACCCTTGTGACATCAAGTAAGTCCTATCTTATGATCCAGAAAGCATAATTATTCCCATCAAATAATGGTGTCTTGTTTTATGAAGATCCACTCTAAGATGAAATTTGTGTTCTTGTAACCTCTTTCTTCAAGATGTTAAAATTTTTCAAATAAAATCGCTCTGATACCAATTGAAGAACATAGGATTATATTGAGAGGGGGGTGAACAGTATAATACCAACTTTCACTTTTCTTTCGCAAACAATATTATCCAATATTATCAATGGCAATATCAATAGTAGTAATTAAAGCAATGCACAAGTCATCACACACAAGAGAGATACCAATTTAACATGGTTCACCCAATGTGGGCTACTCCACAGAGAAAATATTTCCACTAAATTTTCTCAACAAATCTCTTGGGAATCAATTCCCTATTAAATTTTTTATGGACCTCTATCCAAAGGAGACACCTGATGAGTGGCTATTTGACACATATTTTTGCACCAAAATTGTTTCATTATTACAATTATATGATGATTATGATATATTTTCTATAAATTATTATTGAATAAAATGTGATTTATTAGGAAAACTGATTAATTACCATAATCTAACAAATGTGTTTGATTTATATCAAATTTATCCGAGTTTTGAGAAAAATGTAGGAAAAAGATATGGATGATCGATGAAGAGATTGCAGAACTTTGGAGTGCACCTCGGACGAGAAGAAGAACCAACAAAGTTTGGTGACAACAATAATTGATCTTGTTACAGATGTTGATTACTGAAGTATGTTACTAAAGGTAATTACTGAAGGTAACTACTGAAGGTAATTACTGAAGGTAACTACTGAAGACAATTACTAAAGATAGTTACTAAAGAATGTTTTACCAGTAGTTACTGAAGGATAATAAAGTCTATTGACTTTAGCATGCCACATCAGATTTGGACGACACATTAAGATGGACGACACATTAAGTTGGATGACAATTGATATTTTCTACCTAGAAAAATATTTCATTTCTCACATACTATCCGCAAGAATATTTCAAGTTGACAAAGTTATTATTTGCTTTATAAAGCTTGTAATCAATTTATTTTGGGAAGTTTGAGATATAAACGCAAATATTGTTAGACTTTCCTGGAATATAGGACATGAGGTCCTAATGTATATCTTGCGAGTCAGTTAAAGTAGCATTGTCTTGTTAGGATTATTAGTAGGATGCCACTTGGACCAATCAAAATATTTATAAGTCCAAGTAGGAGTACGTATTATGATTAGGTTTTAGATTATTCTTGATTAATGTATAGTCATCAGTCCACAAAATCCGCATGTCAAATACGTGGAGAAGACTGTTTAGAATTGTATTAGTCATAGTATAAATTACATAGAAGACCTTGAAAGAGGTCTACTCTGTTCTTATTGCTACATCTATTGTTACATTATAGTTTGTTCTAAGTTTACAATTATGAAGAAACACGTTCAGCATGTACAGTTGAAGCTCTAGTAATAAAATAGCATTTTGTTCTTCAAAGATGGTAATTTGTATCAATTTCATGTGTTGTTTGATTTCTGTTATGTAAATTGTGTTTATCTGTTACCTGCATTCATAGAATAATCATAATATTAGTATTAGTTATAAAATCTAGTTACTGAGATAAGGTAAACTAGGGGAGAAAGACTTACACTGCCCTCTAGGAGGCAGGGCCCACTCCTATAGACAATCCCTGAGCTCTCGCCCCTACATTAGGTTAGGATTAGTTAGCCTTAAGTTAAACTGCATTTCAAATTACATAAAATAAGATAAATTGCACGAGGATCCTCACAAATAAATTAGAACATATCATAAATAAATTAGCTTGCAAATAATTAGTGCATCAGTAAATCAATTCATCAATAATTAAGTGCATCAGTAAATTAATTCATCAGTAAAAGTAAATCATCATTGCATTTATTTATCATATCTTGCATCATTCATTTTTGCACAAATTTAATTATGTTCATTTACTTTTCTGTACACGTGAAGCCTGAAAAAGAAACTTGAGCTAAGCTTAGTATTAACTCCTACGATATAATCTATACGGGATTGTTACTCTTTAAATCTAACCTTGATTTCCCTCGGATTGATAAAATTAAATGTAAGCTCTACAACCGATCATTTTGGCACCGTTGTCGGGGAGAGTAGCGTCGTAGTGGTTAGTCAAAAAAGTTGTTTGGCAGTGCAAAGCGAGAGGACTTACTTGTATGTGAAAAGGGGTACGTATGAGACCTTGGTGTGCATACGAGTCAGAGTGGCCCATAGATGGTTCCAACAAGCCCCACATTTTGACGTTGCCAGGTTCATTTTTCATAAAGGTTTCATTTTTACTGCTTTCATAGATTAAAACTTTATTTCCTACAAATTTATTTTCTGCAAATTTCAATTCCAGCAAATTTTATTTTCTGCAATTTCTTTGCTTTGGGTAATTAATATTGTTAATTTGATTTAGGACCTATGAAAAAGAATAGGAAGTAGGTGAACGCTGAAAACAACCTAATATTGTTTTAGGACCCTATTTTTGTTTTATAGGAAGTAGTTAGGTTGAGTGACACAACTGTAATGAAATCCCTCCTAATAGTCAAAGAACAATAGTAATTTACCTTTTACTTCAGCAATTTTACTTTCAGTAAAAATTTACTTTCCAAGTACTTTTACTTTTTCCTAATTATGCTAAAATTAGTTGTATAAACACATCTAATTTTAGTAGCATTAGGACTGTTTAGTAATTTTAAATTTATTTCTTTTCTACTGTGTTAAGAGTATTTATAAGTTTTGAAATTTATATTTAGAACTTAGCAGACAATACGTTAAGAGTATTTATAAGTTCTGAAATTTATATTTAAGCTTAGAAAATAGTAGGATTGAAACAGAAAAGGAAATCAAAACCCAAACAAAAAAAAAAAACACAAAAATCAAAGAGAGAAAATAAATAAAAATTGCCAAATGGTTGAAAGCAGTCAAACTAAATTTATAGACCTTAGAAAATTACTAATACAACAAGAGGTTAATCTTCTTCTTGACCAAGATTACAGAACAACCAAACCAGAGTGGGAAGCATTGTGTGAATGCATTGATTCTATCAATGAAAGATCAGATGAACTAAAGAAAATCAAGAGGATAAATATAGCAAAAACTTTATGGGTAAATCATTCTTCACCTTATCAAGATCTTGGAATAAGTTGTGAAAATTGGCTGTGGGATAGGAGAACAATAGTAAATCCAGTAATTTATCATTGGAATCAATACCTTGAGGATTCCCTCACTATTCACAACTTCCTTGCAGATATAGAAAGGAAATAATTAGCCCTACAATACAATAAGAGATATTGTAGAATTCCTAGAGCTGTACGTTTTAGAGAATTGTGCCAAGAGTTGCGTTACGAGCTACAATTTGGAATTCCTGATCCTATTGCAACTAAAGCTTACCTTGTTCAGTTGATTCAATTGTTGGTAGACTATTTTAATTTTGAAGAGGAACATTTTATGACACCAGACCAACTTGATCCAATCAACGATATTCATAAATTATTTAAAGAAGATTAGACATATTGCTAAAAAAAAAAAACAAGAAAGTTTAGAACATTCATGAGCAGACCTAGAGACTCTAAAGGAAGATTCATAAAAACTAACAAAACAGAAGAAAAATCCCCAAGAGACTTTAGAGAGCCTAGGATTTATAAACTAGTAAAAACTGAGGCTACAACATCAACCAATCAAGCTGAAATCCTAGATCAAGATCCCAATTCATATTTATTGCCCAATCCAAAATTTGACAACTACGTAGATCCTTCTTCTATATTTTTCGAACCTATACCTGATTCAATTCTTGAAATCCTATATTCAGGTATGGCTGATGAACAAAGTGGTTTGGGAGAGGAAGGAGAAAACCATGGAAATGGGAGACAAAGGCAAGAGAGATATCAGAGAGAAACCAGACAAAGAAAAATGTTCCCTTTCCCAATATTACATACAAAAGGGACAACAAGAGAACCTAAATCAGTTTATGTTTCTATATTGCCTACCTTTCATGGAAAACCCTATGAAGATCCTGATGCTTTTCTTTTCGAATTTGAAGTAGTATGTCAAGCTTACTTTTACACCACCAATGAGAAAAAGCTAAGATTATTTCCATCTACTCTTAAAGATGCAGCTTTAAGATGGTTTATGGGTCTAGGAGAAGGAGTTTGTAATCGTTGGGATGGAGAAAATGGATTAAAAGAGCTATTCCTTGAAAGATATCAAGATTATTGTAGATTTAGGGATAAGAAAGCTGAGATTTTTCGTATGAATAAAAAAGAAGAAGAATATTTGGAGGATTATCTCGAGAGATTTAAATTTGTAGGATCTAGAGTAAATATAGACCTTGAGGAAGAAATCCTAAAAGAACTTTTTTTGAAAGGATTAAAAGAAGATGTTCTTGAGATTTTAAATCTTATGGAAAAAGGAGACATTCATCTTATATCACTTGAGGAGATTATAAACCTTTGCAGAAATTATTCAAGAAACAAACCTCTAAGAAGTAATAAATATACATCCATAGGAGGAGGAGTGACAAGAGTAGAAATTGGAAATATGTTGGAAGGTTTAAAAACTGATTTGTTGAGTAATTTGACCTCATATTTGGACTTAATGGATAAAAAATCAAAGGATAGTGAAGAAATTTACTGCCATAGATGTAGGAAAAAGCACAATATGAGAGAATGTCCTCTCAACATAACAAATATCTCCAATATTTCAGCTTGTTGCCAAATTTGTGATAAAAATCATAAAACTAAAAAATGCAAGTATATCTCCGTTGTTAAAGCTGCCATAAAAGAACCTGAAGCGGAAGAGGCAGAAGATGTTTATTTTTTTGCTCAAATATGAAATGGTCCATTTAATGGCCCACAAAATTGGTCAAACCCTAATTATCCCAACCAACAAAGGCCTAATCAATGGTCTAATGCACCAAATTGGACAAATTGGAATTCTTACAACCAAGACTGGAACATACCCCCATGGGCTCAATTTATGGCTAATTCCTATGGAGGACAACCCCCATGGAATCAAGGGACACAAAATCAGAATATGCCTAGTTGGAATAATAGTGGCCAATATAATCAAGGTGGCACCAATTGGTCCCCAAATACAATGCAACAACCAAATCTTCAAAATCAATTTAGGGGACAAAACACTCAAAACCCACCTCAAAATAGACTTCTACCACCTCCAAACAATAATACTAATCCTCCTAAGCAACCACCTCTTCTAGATCAACCAATTCCTAACCCTAACAACAATAAGAATGTTCAACAAGTTTATGAGGCCAATGAAACATGTTCTATATCTATAGCACCATGTCAACAAATTCAATTAAGATCAGGAAAGGTGTTGGAAAATAATGTCACTCTCATAGAACTTGATGATCCTATTCCACATTTGGTTGAAAAAGAAGATAGTAACAAAAAGGAAATAGAAAACCAACCAAAAAATATTCCAACAAAGCAACAAGAAATCCAAATAAGAAAGGAAGTAGAAGTACCATTCCCTCAAAGACTGGCAATACCAAAAGAACCATCTAAGCCAACCTTTAACTTCCTTCAAGAAATAGAAGGCATTACTATTAAAATTCCTTTATTACAAGCTATCAAGGATATACCCATCTATTCCAAGATTATTAAAAATATATGTTCAGGAAAGAAAAAGAAGAATGAATTTCAAACTATTCAAGTCATTGGAAAATTATTTGAGATAATGATAGGAGATAGGTTATTACCAAAATATACAGATCCTGGAATACCTATACTCACTGTGCATATTGGAGACATAACATTACAAAATATTTTGATTGATTTAGGAGCCGCTATTAATGTCATGACAAAAGAAACAACAGAATCCTTAGGGATCCATAAACTACAATTAACTTCTATTGTGCTTCAACTCGCTGATAGATCTACTATTAAACCAGAAGGAAAGTTAGAAGACATTATGGTCTCAATAAGTTCATGGGAATACCCTGTAGACTTTATAGTCTTACAACCCAAAAATAAATTAGGGGGACATCCCTTAATACTAGGATGCCCATGGCTTGCAATAGATGATGCTTACATTAGTTGTAGATCAAGAAATATGACTATTTCTAATGGCAAGGATACAAAAGATCTTAGTTTATTCCCTGAATCACCAATAGAGGAAGAATTTCCAAAGTAGTTGTGGTATGTTTTCCCTCATGAATATGATTATATCCAAACCTTATCATTTAATGTTCTAATTGAACAACTTGAACAAGAGGTTGAGGGACCCCTACCATTATTGTTAGAAAATCAACAAGAGAATCAAGGTCAAGACAGTAGTTGTTCATCTCAATCTTCCATTTATGAGGCAAGCACAAGTCAATCTCAAATGGAACCATATGGTTATGATTTAAATATTTTTAAACATGAGATAAATGGGATAGATGCAAATACAAAAAATGTAAACAAATAGATATTATATCAGGAAAAACTCTTAACATTAGTAATGAATTCACAGGCATGCAAGAATCTCAGTTAGTAGATGTGCTTAGAAAGCATCAATCCACATTTGCATGGAACTATGAAGATATGATGGGTATTCACCCAAATGTTTGTACCCATCGTATATTTATTCAAGAAGGTTCTAAGGTTGTATTATATTATCCGTCGATGTGCAAAGGTTGGGGATATAAACAAATATTCACCAATGTCATTCAAAGGCATGGAGGTGCATATAAATAAAAGGTAAAAACCTTTGATTATTGAAGACTAGACATAGCGCATGAGAGAGAGTCATCGAAAGGGGATCAGAGAAGAAATAAGGATAAATAAATTTCAATTTGAGAGTAAGGTCAAGTAAAAAACATCGAAAAGTGATGTCATGGAGGACTCCTTAGTGCAGTTGGAAATGCACGAACTTTGCACAAGGTAGGTTCGCTATTCGAATCCCACCAGTGGCAAAGTATTTTACTGAGAAAGGTAATTCGGGTTTTTAGATTCAAAGTGTAGGACAATATGGGTTTTTGGGATTAATATCCCAATATGGGATGATGCCCACATGGTAAGCGTCTCACAGCGCTAGGCGAGAGGAACAAAGTTTGACTCCTATGAAGGTGTGAAGGTGCATTGATTTTTGGTAAGGCATTGACAATTTCAAAGGTGTGAAGGTGAATTGATTTTTGGCAAAGAATTAACGATTTTGAAGGTGGTGAAGGTAAATTAATTTTGGAAAAGGCATTAATAATTTTGAAGGTTGCAAAGTCTACAAATTTTGTAAAAAGGTATTTATCTCTAGCGCATGGTAATATTTGATATTGCCAAAGTTTTGGTGCATTGAAAATCATTTCTATTATAACTAGGGAGTCATAAGGTATTTAGTGAAAATAAATGATTGTTGTATGTGCTTAGGGAGTTATAAGGTGTGAAGTTAAATATTTGTAATTGTTATGTGGATTTATAAGGTGTGGAATTAAAAATAAAAGCATAGGTGCTTGCTGTATGTGTTAATGAACTTAGGGAGTCATAAGGTTAGAAAGTGTTGAACTTGTTATATGTCCTAGTGCATGATTTAATTATGAAATTAAACTAGGAACTTGAGACCTAGTTAATTGCTACCTTGAAGTTAGAAGACATGCACATGAGTTAGGGTTTGAAGTTGAAGACAAATTGCTTGATTATGTGCCTTGGCTATTGAGAGGAAGTGGATGGATTAGAAAATCAATTTTATGGATAAAATTGATGCTTGAGTTCCATGATTGCTTTAGTGGAGTTCATTGAGAGTATTTCCATTATTGAGGAGGTTGTTGCTATTTATTTGAGGAGAATTGTTGTTGGTTTCTTGTTAAGTACTGTAGCACCCTGAAATTGGCGCAGTAAAATTGGAATAATTACATTCACCTTAGTAAATAAATTTAAATTCAAATTTAACCTCCCAAACCGCCCGTTAACCATCGAGAAACCCATTTCCTCATTTTTCGTGCCATTTTTAGCAGCTTGTTTTGACCGTTTGACGATATCGTCTCCGATCGGACGATATCGCCCTGCATTTGACGATTTCGTCCGGACTAGAACGTCCAGACGATTTCGTCGCAAAACTGAATTTGCATAGTTGGAATCCGTTCCAACGGGTCTCCAATCCGGGCAGAAGCGTGTCTGCGCCGTTGGGACCCTTCCCCCGTTGGAGATCTCCCAAATTGGGATGATCTCCAACCTCCCAACAACTATCCTATGCCTATTTAACTCTAAGACTTTTCCCTCCCCAACCCCTCGCTGAATTTTTATGCAAATTGAACCCTTATGCTCTAAAACATCGTAATTCATATTTTGCATTAGTCCTATAGTCATTTCATTGCAGGTACACCACTGGTTTTCAGCCGGAGCCAGCACCTATCGCAGCCGACGAACCCGTCAAGATCGGAGGCGATCTCGTCAAATTCGGGACGATCTCGTACTGATGCGAGACGATTTCGACTACAGCACACATCGAGGCAATCAGTGCCTGGAGTTTGCTCTTCTGTCTCTTTTTTCTGTCATTTTATGCTATAAATTAGATTGTTTATTCAGTTTTTATACTATATTGCATCTGGAGTTCACCCATTTTGTCTAGTTTGCATATTAAGATCATATTCTGCTATCTAAACACAATTATTTGCATTTACTTCTGTTCTTGTATATTGTTCAACACTCATATTACTGTTTCACATAGTTTGCCCCTGTTTGCAAAATAGAATTTCTTGTATTTCGCATCTGTTTGCTGTTTTGCAGGTCTCTGATGAATTCGTCTGACGAATTCGTCAGATTGCAGACGATCTTGTCAGTTTAGACGATTTTATCAAATTGAAGGCGATTCTGTTGAATTGCGGACGATCCAGACTGCTTCAAGCTTCAGAAACTCCATCGGACTTCCGGATCAAGTAATCTTCATTGGCCTCCTGCAAATTCTCTGTTTCTGTTTTCCTTTCTGTTTGTCGTATGCATTTAAATTGCATTTTCATGTAGTTTAAGTTAGAATCATTCGGCCAAACCTAGGATGAATGTTTAAAAATAAAACGAACTCATCAAAACTCATTCCCAAAACCTAGGCGTGGAAACCGCCATCAAATGTTTCCCGGTGAACCCACCATCCATCGAAAAATCACCAAAATGCACCTCCCTTGAGAGGCGGGACCTTCGCAAAGTCCTCTCGTCCGAGGTACCGCACCATCCTTTTCCCATCCTCCTTCCGGGCGCGGATCCAATAGCCTGAAGGTAGGGGTGCGAAAAATTTGGAGCGATACATTTTGGTGAACCCGACGTGAATGCATCATAAACCTTTTGAAAACAAAAACAAAAAAATATATATGTATACAAGAAAAACAAAAACAAAATCATCATTTCAAGTTTGTATGTTTTAGATTCAATTCTAAATAGTAGATGCTAAATATTACTTTTAGAAGTACTAAAGAAACCATGAGTTTTTACTCAAATCAATATGAGCCCATTAGTAATGTTGGAAGAATTCAGCCAAATACATTTGTTGATTATGACCAACCTCATCCCTATTCAACACCACCTCCATCACACTTCTCTCATTTTTCATCCATAACTCAACAAGACAATCCCTTTGCCAATCCTCTTCATAACGATATTATCTATTCTCCCATATATCCATATTATGTCTATCAATCCACATATAATCCTCCACCACCTTTTCAATACTCTTCTTTCAATACAACACATCCATTTCAACAAGAAAATACTTATTCTTCCAATTCTACCATGCACTCACCTCCTACATCGCAATCTTCCTATCATCATTCTACCCATAATAAAGAAAGTAGAGGTGAGAAACCATTAGGTCCTTTTATGACGAAATTCCTAAGGCATTTATCAAAAACCTCTCAAAAACCTTCATCACGTAAATTTACTAAGCTCAATCAACCAATGGATATAATTCTCAAGTATTTACTTGACACAAATATTATTGAACTCCCTTCCATAAGACAACCTGATACCACAATCAGATTGGTTTAAACCCGAGCTACATTGTGAATATCATAGAGTAGATGGACATATGACACAAAATTGTAAAGATTTAAGATGTGCAATTCAAGATTTGATTGATAAGGATCTTTTTAATATAAAGGAATTACAATCTACAACCGATTATAAATCTCCAAGTAAACAATCAAACTCCTACACAACAAATACCAATAATCAATCAAGACATGGGGATCTCCCAAGAACCCCTATTCAATTATCAACAACAAGAAACCAATCAAATATTGCATGTTAATGTGTCCCATCATGATGATATTATTAATATTGTAACAAAAACTACAAATGAGCAACCTCAAGTTCAATCAACCCAATCTGATATTCAAGATATGGATTCCTCATTTGACCAACCTTCAAAACTATCTTTGACTCTAGAGAATGATCCAAAATGGAATGTAAGCATAGAAAGCTCATATTTAGAATCAAAATCTCAATCTGAAATCCACTTTGATAACCAACAACAAGTGATTAATCCTCAAGCAAAGATATCCCTTTTAGAAGTATTACAAATTTATCACAAGGAAATTTTGTTCAAAATACCTAGCCAACAATTTGTTCCTCATCATATTTTCTCTAAGAACATAATTAATGGTATAAACCCTCTTGAGGTTAACCATATTTCATTCTATGATGAGGATATTCCTTCCTCTACTCCACAAGAAGACCCCTATCTTTACATTATCGGATCTAGTAAAGAAACACTTGTTAGAACTATCATGGTAGATAATGACTCCTCTCTTAATTTATGCACTTATCAATTATTCCAAAAACTCAAAACAAAGGAAGAAGATATTAATGAATCAAATGTTATTATAAAATCTTTTAACAATGAAATTCAAGAAGCTCAAGGTACTATAATTCTTCCCTTTAATATTGGATCCAAGATCCCGGATACTTTATTCTATGTAGGATATTGCCCTTCACCTTACAACCTACTTCTCCGGAGTCCTTGGATTCATACGATGAGGGTTTTCCCTTCCACTCTTCACCAATGTTTGAAGTTTGAAATTGCAAATAAAATTGTTACCATACATGGTGACCCAACACCATTTGAAGAATATTTAACGGTTGAAACATCAAGTTCTATACATTCTCTATTATCACAATTATCTTCTATCCATCACTTTTCTTCATCCATATATGATCATCCTTGTTTACCAAATAACATCCATGCATATCTTTCACATATACTTTCTCCATCTTATCAAGACTTGGAATATAATAATAAGAATGAAGAACCTTCTTATCCTTCTCGACATTTTATTTTGTAACATGATCAATTTTCCACATATAAAAGTCAAATCTTTTTCTACATTATTCTACATTATAACAAAGCTTTTGTTATCACTACCTTTTATTCATCACCTTATATTCTTACCTTCACCTCAACCAGATTATCCTTCAAAACCTCCTTTGATTTTGAAGCAACCTTAGACATGCTATACTCAAATAAACCTTGTATAGTGTATATAGATCATCTTGTATATACCACCAATTTCAATTCATAAATTAAAATCAAAATACAAAAAAAATCAAAATCCTCAAAATCTTCAAAAAAATACAAATGCAACCAAAGAACTTAAAGGTAAATTTGAGCCCAACTGGCTCGGACCATACATCATTACCGCAAAATTTGAATCAGGAGCATATAAATTGTCTACCTTAGATGGTAAAGAACTTAAAGAACCCATGAATATTTTACATCTCAAACGTTATTATGCATAAATTTGATTATTTCATCCATGTATATATTTGTTCAAAATCATTATCTTGTATTTCTTTCAATTTATTCAAAAACCTCAAAAACATTCATAAAATCTTCAAAAATCTTCAAAAATATTTATTGCATTTATTTTGTAAAGTTCCTTTTGCTTTAAAACAAAAATCAACATAAAAATCCAAAAACAGCTATATGCTTGACTCTTTCGAAACCAAAACAATATACGGAATAAAGAGAGAGTCAACATTCTCAAAACTTTCTCAAAATCATTATTTTCTTACAATTATTGCAATTATATGTTTCAACTTATTTTGGATAAAACTAGCATTTATTTGGCATCCCTCACTTGCACACTCACACAATAAATATCTTGATTTTATCTCGCATGATTACTAATCTCTCTTATATCAAAGTTCACAAAAATCAATTAAATAAAGTTTGAGCATAGAGAATTGATCTTGGTATTTACTTAAACCAAGCACATCTTTTCACAATAAAATGATTATATTTGTAATTTCCATGTTTTGCTACATAGTAGAACCGATTTCTTGAGTGAAAAGTTTCCCTTGCTATCCTATCATGCACATGGTCTAGAATCTTTGAGAATTGGCAAAAGGACAAGCTCACCCCTACCCGTAATAAAAATCCCTTGCTCTACAGCTAATCCGAGCAAGTATCCCTAGAAAAAGAAAAAGAAAAAGAAAAGAAAAATTCAAGAAAAAGAGAGAAAAGAAAAATGTTATGACAACAATGTTACAAGCATTATCAAGCAAAAAGAAAAATAAGCAAAGTTCAAAAGAAAGCAAGAAAAGCAATAAAATCCCTTTCCCTACCCTTTGAAAAGAAAAGAAGGGTGAATGAGCTTGAATCCCCGGAATTCTCAATTATTCGAAAACTGTGAGGTAAGCCCCATAACAGGTGGTTTGTGCCCAACCTGCTTGGCCTTGGGTAACTCCTAGCGTGGCGATATGTCCGTCACATTAGCGACCTTCTTTTGTACAGCACCTATGTCTCGCTCATGGATTAGCTAGCTCTTGATAATCTTATCTACATAGTAGCCTAGTATGGTTATATGCATCTACATCATGGCTAATGAACACTTAGTTGGTTTATTCAAATCACTTGTATCATAGTATCTTGCTCAAAATCGGTAACCGAACCATACAATTGCACACACATTTGTATTTGAGAGATTTTGTCTATCATTATGATAAATCAAGATTGGCAATGAATTCACTTATGCACATGGGATTCCTTATAAATCTAATTTTTGTCTTCAAAATACTTTGAAATATTATTTTGCAACTTGTTTGGAATAATCAAGTACAATTATTTAACAACATATCATATATATCTTATCGACTTTCGCGACGATGGTATAATTCCAAAACCAAAATTGGAATTTTATGCTTAGCGCAAGTCCTCATTTTCATCTTTTCTGTTCATAAAAAATCAATCATGCAATAAAACTATCTATTTTCTTTGATCTTCGCGATGATGGTATAAGTCTATACCTACATATTCTATGCCTAGCGCAAACCATTGTAACAATATTTTTTCCCAATTTATCAAAATTCATAAAAACCATATGACTTCATTTTATTACACAAATTATGCTTTTCAAAAGCAAACACATTTTTATTATTTCATATCATTATGTCAACCTTTGCATTTTGCAATGATGGTATAATTCTTAAGGAATTATTCAACAATTTTTATCACACTTAGGAATTTATGCCTAGCAAAAATCATTTTACAATATTTCATGCATAATATTTTCATGGAAATCTGAAAACAAACCATCATCATCATCATCATTTGCATCATCACAACAAAGTCTTAAGACAGTCTCTTAAGCACTCTTTTCTTTTAACAATATTTCTATCCTGGGACTAGCTTGACGACCGAGTGAGCAACGACTCCATGAAATGGTCTATAATAGCGACAATGTCCTTTGAAATTATTGTTAGAAATCTCTTTTTATTTTTATCACATTTCATTACAACCAATCAATTTGTTACATCAGATTATTTCATTTAAAATATTTAAAGCATGACATCCAAGTTATAATTTTTTCCAAAACGACATAATTACATGAATCATCAATAAAATCATTACATCAATCAACTCAATCAATCAATCAAACATAAAAAGCATCATAAGCATCACATAAGACAAGTCATATGATCAAAAATATCTCATCTATATATATCAACAGAATATATACATCATCAAAACTAGATTGGTATGCCACAATCTGGACCTCGGCATACTCAATCCTCTATCAATACAAGTATAATACAATATCGGTGGCAGTATCCCGCCCTCTAGCCTCGAGAGCCTCTAGAGCTCTCGGCCTCATCTCCTCCCCCGCCCTACGGAGGACGAGGTGGTCCCATCGTAGTATGTGTGGTACTGCGAGTCCTCGTCATCGACCGAGATGAGCTCCTCGTCGACCCTGTCCTGATAGGATCTGCTATGGCAGGTGGCAGCTATACCCTCTGGCCCTCTGGCACCGCCTGGTAGTATAGCGCCTGATAGAATGCGGTCTCGAGAAACCGACCGCAGCAGCTCCCGAGTGCTTACCCCTCCGCCTCGTGCCCCGAGACGAGCATTCTCGTCTCGTAGCCGCGACACCTCAGCCCGGTGCCGTGCAGCCGCATCCCGTAACGTCCGCACCCGAGCTCGCAGACGATCTCTCTCTCGCCCGAAGAGTAGCCATCTCGCTACTCTCTCCAATGTCCACACCCTTGCCCTTATCGGGCGATGGTGGCCTCTCGTGGAGATGGGGGTCTCGCCTCCCTCCTCTCCCTCTCCCTCTCGTCGCGGCCTCTCCCGTGCCTCGTGGCCTCCTCTCGCTCTCCTCTCGCCGTGACCCCGGGCTGCCTCTACCACCGCCTCGGCACCGCCTCCCTATCCGACGCACAACCGCGTGGATCGGTCCCCGAGCCCTCGTCATCCGAGGAGGGCGGATGCCCACGTACGTGCATCGTAGCCATCGGCTACCCTCGCGTCGTCCCCATCCACCGGCCGAATGGGGGCATCGTCCGCGTCCCGACTCCAGAATCGCCGCATATCCGGAGCCCCGCTAACCGTGGTGTTATCCCGGACTAGTCCCGAGAAAACTCATAATCCCTGAGAGATGGGATCCCCTGTTGTAGACCGAACTATCACAAAACTCGGTCATAGCGGTGGAGCTCCACCTCTCCCCTCTCCATCCGTAGCCAGCAGACTCGCCTGATGCGAGCCAGCTCCTGTCCGTCCTCTGGCCACCCTGGATGCTCTCTCCATGGCCTCCAGGTGATCTGGTCTGGGACCAAGTCATCCAGCAGTCTCCGGGACACCGGCAGGTCGATCCGTCGCCGTGCCCCTCTCCGGAGCCACCAGTAGAAGACTCGGGGCCTCTCCCCGTCAACCCCTATCGCTGGAAGCCCTACCGGCCTCTTAGGAGCGATGTCATAACCAGACATCGGCCGCCCTTGTATACGACCCCATGCAGGATCCTATACAACCGGCATAGAACAAAGCTGCCCCAAGAAAATCTGTAGCCATGGTCGCGCATGTCGCAGATCACATCTGCAAGCATCCATGGTACCCTGCATCCGCTCTAGTGGCATAGCAGAAGTCCACCAACCACCCCAGCCAAAACTCGTGTCAGTGTAGATGCCCCGGGCATCTGGCGCAATGCCTCGATGTTCACTCCGCCCTTCTCCAGGGCGAAGCTCGGGTCACCGCAGAGTCGTCCCATCGCGTGGCCCCGATTGGCCGCAGGTGTGATCATCCTCCCTTGTATGGGGATTCTAAGAATCCTCCATACATCCTCTAGTGTGGGAGTCATCTCCCCTGTCGGTAACCGGAAGCATGAAGAGCCCGGTACCACCTCTCTCGCTAGGGCCGTCGTAGCCCCATGTCAGTAGAAACTTGTGGCATCTCTCGCCACATGTAGTAAGCCGGCCTGTGCCAGCTGATCTCGCTCTGCCTATGTCAGAGCGGCCAAGTCATCTCTTAATCCTCCATATTTCCACTCTCTGCTCTTTAGTAATCCTCTCAGCAATCATAAACAACAAACAATCATTAATAACAATTTTAGCAATCAATAATGCAACTTAAAGATCAAAATTTTGCAATTGATGATATCGCCCACTATTGGCCGATATCGTCCGAAATTTGAGCAAAATCGTCTCCGATTTCGTGTGTCGAAATCGTCTCTAATTTGACGAAATCGTCCCTTTTTCGCCGATTTCGCCCTTGGGCGAAATTGACGAACTTGAGACGATTTCGTCGAACTAGGGACGATTTCGTCCGGACGACGTCGATGGCCAAAAACGGTCGCGATGCTCAAAATTCATCTTAAAATCTATCTACAAAGCATGTAAATTCAAATTAAATCAATCTAAACTAAGTTTAAACCCTTACCCGTAGACCGCGACGGACCTCTGCAGATCTGTGCGCTGTCTCTACCATTTTTGCTCCAGAGCTCTAAAAATAGTAAAATGAATAGTAATAATGAATTAGGGTTTTACCCTATTTTTCTTAATTTTATTCAAAATAATTCAACAATAATTTTTGCTTTTCCGTGTTTTTACCGCAAACGTTCGATTTGGGTAAAAACACTGAGGGGGCACCATAGTAAGTCGTCGTACGATTCGACCAAGAATCGTCGCCTAAAAATGGGAATAATTTTTTGTCTTTCTCGTAGATCGAGAAGAACTCATCTTTAACGCATTTTCTTCGAAAAATTCGCTAAAGAGGGGGCAAAATGTAGCACCCTAAAATTGGCGCAAGGAAATTGGAATAATTACATTCACCTTAGTAAATAAATTTAAATTCAAATTTAACCTCCCAAACCGCCCGTTAACCGCCGAGAAACCCGTTTCCTCCTTTTTCGCGCCATTTTTAGCAGCTTGTTTTGACCGCTTGACGATATCGTCTCCGATCGTACGATATCGCCCTGGATTTGACGATTTCGTCTCGGACTAGAACGTCCGTACGATTTCGTCGCAAAACCGAATTTGCATAGTTGGAATCCGCTCCAACGGGTCTCCAATCCGCGTGAAGCGTGTCTCGCGCCGTTGGGACCCTTCCCCGTTGGAGATCTCCCAAATTGGGATGATCTCCAACCTCCCAACAACTATCCTATGCCTATTTAACTCTAAGACTTTTCCCTCCCCAACCCCTCGCTGAATTTTTATGCAAATTGAACCCTTATGCTCTAAAACATCGTAATTCATATTTTGCATTAGTCCTATAGTCATTTCATTGCAGTGTACACCACCGGTTTTCAGCCGGAGCCAGCACCTATCGCAGCCGACGAACCCCGTCAAGATCGGAGGCGATCTCGTCAAATTCGGGACGATCTCGCATCGATGCGAGACGATTTTGATTGAAGCACACATCGAGGCAATCGCTGCCTGGAGTTTGCTCTTCTGTCTCTTTTTTCTATCATTTTATGCTATAAATTAGATTGTTTATTCAGTTTTTATACTATATTGCATCTGGAGTTCACCCATTTTGTCTAGTTTGCATATTAAGATCATATTCTGCTATCTAAACACAAGTTATTTGCATTTACTTCTGTTCTTGTATATTGTTCAACACTCATATTACTCGTTTCACATAGTTTGCCCCCGTTTGCAAAATAGAATTTCTTGTATTTCGCATCTGCTTGCCGTTTTGCAGGTCTCTCGATGAATTCGTCCGACGAATTCGTCGGATTGCAGACGATCCTGTCGCTTTAGACGATTTTATCAAATTGAAGGCGATTCTCGTTGAATTGCGGACGATCCAGATCGCTTCAAGCTTCGTAAACTCCATCGACTTTCGGATCGGTAATCTTCATTGGCCTCCCGCAAATTCTCTCGTTTCTGTTTTCCTTTCGTTTCGTTGTATGCATTTAAATTGCATTTTCATGTAGTTTAAGTTAGAATCATTCGGCCAAACCTAGGATGAATGTTTAAAAATAAAACGAACTCATCAAAACTCATTCCCAAAACCTAGGCGTGGAAACCGCCGTCAAATGTTTCCCTGGTGAACCCACCATCCGTCAAAAAATCACCAAAATGCACCTCCCTTGAGAGGCGGGACCTTCGCAAAGTCCTCTCGTCCGAGGTACCGCACCATCCTTTTCCCATCCTCCTTCCGGGCGCGGATCCAATAGCCTGAAGGTAGGGGTGCGAAAAATTTGGAGCGATACAAGTACATTACCACTATTTGAGACCATTGAGGAGATTATTTGCTAGTCACTTGTGGATACATTTGTATTTCATTTGAGGAGATCATTGTTGGCTATTTGAGAGTTCTTTTCTTGAGGGAGTTGTGCTTGTTTCTTGTGAGCTTATTAACATTGCATTATTTGAGTAGGATTATTTGAGCCTTTTGTGAAGGCTTTGAGAACAAATTTTGGACAACATTTGAGAAGGATTGTTTGAGCCTTGTGAGAAGGCATTGAGGTATATTTGTGAGTAGTGAAAGATATAGGAAAGAAAAAGAAAACACATCAACACTAATTGCCTAGCTGAGCAGATTAGTGGATATCCTAGTTGAGTAGATTAGTGGATAACCTAGCTAAGCAAATTAGTGGATAGCCTAGCTGAGCAGATCAGTGGAGAGCCTAGATGAGCAAATCAATGGAGAGCCTAGCTGAGTTGATTAATGGATAGCCTAGCTGAGTAGATCAATGGAGAGCCTAGCTAAGCAGATCAGTGGAGCTCACCTGAGCAGATCATCATAGCCTAGCTTTGAGCAAATCAAAGTAATCATTTATATTAGGATAAGTATCCCTATTTATTTGTGAAATACTATAAGAAGATTATCTTGTGGACTACCCCACATTGGGGGAACCACGTTAAATCTTGTGTCTCAATTATATGTGATGATTTGTGCACTTGATTACTATTTATATATATGTTATTAATGCACACTGCTATATTTGGTTATTGCAATTGAGGACACTAATTGATATTGATTTGGAAAGAAAGTAAAAAGTGGGTGCTATACTGTTCACCCCCCCTCTCAGTATAAGCTTGTGTTCTTCAATTGGTATCAGAGTGGGTTCCTTCAAAAAAGCTAATAGCTTGAGGGAAGATTCTACAAGAACACATATGGCTTCACAGAATGGATCATCTACAAGTAAGGCTCCGTTGTTTGACGATAATGTAAATGCTTTTTGGAGCATGAGAATGAAAAACTACTTGATATCAGAGGGATATGAGGAATGGCAAATGGTTGCAAAAGAGTATAAGGTTGAAGGTGATCCTGAGACATATAAGACTATCAAGAAATTTATTGAGATCAATGCAAAGGTAATGAATTGTATTTTGCATGGGCTACGTGAGATAGATTTTGTAAAGGTTATAGTATGTAATTTAGCTAATGAAATGTGGACCAAGTTGGGGAATACCTATGAAGGATATTCCAAGGTAAAGTTGGAAAAACTACAAACTCATAGAAAAAGATTCGAATAATTGAAAATGGAATATTTTGAAGATATTACAATTTTTTTGCTTCGAGTTGATGAGATTGCTAACACCATGAGAGGTCTATGATTTGATATGAAAGAATCAAATGTTACTCAAAAGGTTTTGAGATCACTTCCCATGAAGTATGATGCAAAGGTTTTAGCAATAGAAGAAACAATGAATATCGAAAAGCTAAAAATGGAAGAACTACAAGGAACTCTCACAACTTATGAGATGAGGATAGATAAGCATCATGCTCCAAATAAAGAAATTGCATTCAAAGCTTTAGAGAAAAATAAAGGGAAATATCCAGAGACAGATAGAGATTCAGATAATGATGAGGAAGCTAACTTCATCAAAAGGAAAAAGGACTCAAGGAATTACAGGGATATGAAGAAAGTTCCAAAGCTCCTATGGATCCAAATATCCAATTTGGATATTGTTTTGAGATAGGTGAATCAAGTTCAAAAGGCAAAGAAATTCTTGAAGAATAAAGCAAGGAAGACGTTAAGGAAGAATATTTGGATACCACAAAGAAGGATCAAGGATACAATACACAAGTCAAATATGATCACAAGGATAATGGTTAAGAAAGGTATGAGGAACCAAGGCATGAACAAAGGGCTTTTCAAGGACATTGTTTTTCTTATAATGGATTTGGACATAGGGCTATACACTGCAGGGTCTATGGATCAAAGAAGTTTGATTTTGCTAGAAGGAACTTCAAAGGAAGAAGGTATGGTTTTTAGGTATATTGCTTCTTATGCAATAGGATTGGTCATAAAGCTTATCAGTGCAAAGGAAATGAGAAATATGGTTTTGATTATAGAGCTTCACAATTTAGAGGTCATGGTCAAAATTATTATGAAAATAGAACTTCACAATACAAGGTTCAGGAAAGGAATGGATATGGAAATGGTTTCAAGAAAGAATTCAGGACATGGTGATGGCAGACAGAGATTACACCTTCGCAAAATTTGACTTTTTCATTAAAATCTTCTAAAAATAATTACATACAGCAAAATAACACAGCCCGCAGGCTTTACAAAGGACCCAGCTTGGCTCGATCTTTTTTTTCCCGTTTTCTCTAATCTGCCACCGTGATCTATTACAATTTTTGAGTTTTTATCGAGGTCTCGACCCTCTAGGTCATTAATGACCCTTCTAAAAAAACATTAAATAAAACCAGCCACAATCGGCTTCCCCCATCGAGTCTTCAAATTTTCCCTCCGTAATTGGCAACCACCCCCGATCCGCCATGAAAGCACGCATTAACCTTGACCTACAATCATCGTTTTCCAGACTATCCCTCGGGAACTGTTGCCTTGTCAGAACATTTAACCGTGCTCGCTGTCTCTTTTCCCATGCGCGCGGCCGTCCACGTGTCCATTTTCCATTCGTCTTCAACTGGCCATGAAATCGTGACATGTCACGATATCGTGACCATTTCACCAGCGAGCCCTCTGCCTTGGTTAGTGTCATGAAATCATGATGAAAACTCCCTCTACATCGTGGCCTCCAAAAATGTCACGACGTCACAATATTGTGACATCGTGATATCGCGACGAAAACTCCTTTCGTGCCGTAGCCTCCAAAAATGTCACGATGTCACGACGTCACGACATCGTGACATCGTGATATCGTGACAAAAACTCCACCTTACCTTAGGTTCTTTCTGCCTTCGAAAAACCCCGCCTTGCCATCTGTTCTTTCTACCTTTGCTCCGCCTTTGCCTTTTGGACGTCGCAATATCATGACAAAAGGCCTTCAACTCCGCACTTGCCTTTGCCTCCATCTTAACTTTCATAAACGTCATGACATCGCGAATTTGTGATATCGCGACGAAAACCACCTTCGAACCCTTGCTCTGAAAATCATCACGATATCACGACATCGCGACATCATGACGAAAATAGCCTCCTTGCCTTTTCCTTTAGAAACATCGTGACATCGCAACGTCGTGACATCGCAACGTCACGATATCATGACGAAAACCTCCTACGTGCCTTAGCCTTTGAACACGTCGCAATATCATGACGTCGCGATATCGCGATGTCGCGATATCATGACAAAACCTGCATTCAACCTACCACAACCTTTGGGGTCACGATTTCGTGACCCCTCCCCAACTTTTGCCTTGGGAAAAAACTTGCCTTACCAAACTTAAAATTCCCCCTTGTTTTAAGTTTCGGTTGATGCGAGGTTGCTCTGTTGCCGTCGGATGCTCCTGCATCAGACACCCGGGGTAAATGGAGAAGTGACCTTCACTTCTGTGCTGTTTGGTCCGCGTCTTCTGTAACACCTCCAAACACTCATCTGCCTTTGCAACCTGCTCAAATCCCGTCTCCTGGCAAAAAATTTTTTGCCCTCTACCAGACAAATTCTGGCATTGCTGCACACCTTCTCATCCACTATCTGTAATGGCTTTAATTTGTGGTGTCCATATTTCATCAAGGAGTACGTATTTGCATGACCATCATGCACTGCACTCCGATCAAACTGCCATGGCCTTCCTAACAGAAAATGGCAAGCATCCATGGGGAAAACATCACACAGGACCTCATCCTGGTACTTCCCAATATTGAACGTGACTAAGCACTGTTCATGGACCCATGCTCTATGGTCCTTCCGCAACCACGCAATCCGGTATGGATGTGGGTGTCTCCTCCTCTCCAACTGTAACTTAGCAACCATCTCCTCGGAGACTAAGTTATTTGTACTCCCATTGTCTATAATAACATTATAGACTTTGCCTGCACTTTTTCACCGTGTGCGAAACAGGCTTCTCCTCTGCTCTGGTTTGTCTTCATCAATCAACATGGTCCTCCTCACGATCATTGCTTCCCCTTTCTCAGCTTCTTCAGAATGTTCTGATTTAGCATCTTTCGCTGCCACAACAGCTCTAGTAGGACCCACTTGTTTCTTGTTTACTCTCTCAGGGTGTTGGGGACACTCATATGCCCGATGTCCCTCTTCTCCACAATGGAAACATGTTCCCCGAAACACTCCTCTTCCATACCCACGTCTAGATCTACCTCTTCCCCTTGGGTAGCCATTGTTCTGAACTTGGGGTTTAAGTTCTTCATCTTCCTTCTGATCCCGACTGCTGCTAACTTCTTCCTTCTTCTCCTCTTTTCCTTCCTCTTTTCTTCCACCAGTCTTTCCTCCATGCCCTCTTCCTTTTTGCTTGCTCTCAAACCTTCTGTTCAATTTTTCTTCAACCTTCAGAGAAAACTGGTAAGCATCTTCAATGGTGCTCACCCAAACTAAGCTCAACTCTTCCTGAATACTGGGTCTCAACCCATTAATATAACGGGCCACCTTCTCCTTGCTTGCTTCCAAATGGCCAGTTCTGATGGAGATTTTATAAAACTCCTCCATATATTCTTGGACAGTTTTATTCATCTGTCTCAAACCCTACATTTTTCTCAGTAGATCCAACTCGTAATCTATTGGAATAAACTATCTTTTTAATTTTTCTACCATCCGTTCCCATCTTGTTATCCATTATTTTCCTCTTCGATTTCATTCCAGCTGTACTCCCTTCCACCATATGCTTGCATGACCTTTCAGCTTGGTCTTAGAAAATCTGACCCGATTAGGGTCTTCAACCTCCTCATATTTGAAATATTCTTCTAAGTCATTTATCCAGTCAATCACCTCTTCTGGATTTAGGTTTCCCAAATATGTAGAAACCTCCATTTTTGGTTGCTTTCCAATATGAGATATGGCTTTGTACAACCTGGCCTATGCAGGATCTATAGCTTCTTCTTCTTCCTCAGACTGGTCTTCTTCTTCATCAACTTCGTCTTCACTTCCTTCATCCATTCTGGGCTCGGGCCTTCTGCGTAGCCTTTCTTGCAGGGCCTGAACTTGCCTCTGCAAGGTTCAAAAATCTTCCGTCGGCACCACATTTCTTACTCCACCATGGTTTCTTCGTGGAGGCATTTTTCTTTCTTCCCTTACAAATCCTTCCACAAATCCTGGTGTAACTGCCTCTCTTCCGGTGATCTGTTACATGCTCAGGAACTCCCGCTCTGATACCACTGATGGCGGACAAGAGATTACACCTTCGCAAAATTTGACTTTTTCATTAAAATCTTCTAAAAATAATTACATACAACAAAATAACATAGCTTGCAGGCTTTACAAAGGACCCAGCTCGGCTCGATCTTTTTCTCCCGTGTTCTCTAATCCGCCACCCCCCGATCTATTACAATTTTTGAGTTTTTATCGAGGTCTCGGACCTCTAGGTCATTAATGACCCTTCTAAAAAAACATTAAATAAAACTAGCCACAATCGGCTTCCCCCGTCGAGTCTTCAAATTTTCCCTCCGTAATTGGCAACCACCCCCGATCCGCCATGAAAGCACGCATTAACCTTGACCTACAACCGTCGTTTGCCAGACTGTCCCTCGAGAACTGTTGCCTTGTCAGAACATTTAACTGTGCCCGCTGTCTCTTTTCCCATGCACGCGGTCGTCCACGTGTTCATTTTCCATTCGTCTTCAACTGGCCACGAAATCACGACATGTCACAATATCGTGACCATTTCACCAGCGAGCCCTCTACCTTGGTTAGTGTCACGAAATTGTGACGAAAACTCCCTCTACACTGTGGCCTCCAAAAATGTCGTGACGTCGCGATATCGCGACATCGCGATATCTCGACAAAAACTCCTTCCACATCGTAGCCTCCAAAAATGTCGTGATGTCGCAACACCGCGACGTCGCAATATCGTGACAAAAACTCCACTTTGCCTTAGGTTCTTTCTGCCTTCGAAAAACCCCACCTTGCCATATGTTCTTTCTGCCTTTGCTTCGCCTTTGCCTTTTGGACATCACAATATCACGACAAAAGGCCTTCAACTCTGCACTTGCCTTTGCCTCCATCTTAACTTTCATAAACATCGTGACATCACGACGTCACGATATCACGACAAAAACCACCTCCGAACCCTTGCTCCAAAAACCATCGTGATATCGCGACGTCGCGACATCGCGATGAAAATAGCCTCCTTGCCTTTGCCTTCAGAAACGTCGTGACATCACGACGTCGCGATATCATGACGAAAACCTCCTATGTGCCTTAGCCTTCGAACACGTGATATCGTGACATCGCGATATCATGACAAAACCTGCCTTCGACCTGCCACAGCCTTTGGGGTCACGATTTCGCTACCCCCTCCCCAACTTTTGCCTTGGGAAAACACTTGCCTTACCAAACTTAAAATTCCCCCTTTTTTTAAGTTTCGGTTGATGCGAGGTTGCTCTGTTGCCACCGGATGCTCCTGCATCACATGGGCACCATCCAAAGGCTAAAATATCAAGTGCTTTAATTACAATAACTTTAGACATATTGAAATATGGTGTAGGAATCAATTCCAAACATGTTCAAGGAAAGAAGGTCAAAAAGGTTCAAGGCAAGAAGGTCGAACAAGTTCAAGACAAGAATATCAAGTAACTTATCAAGAAAAGGAGACCATAAAGATGTGGAAGGAAGTTGACAAAGGAAAGTAACAATGTAATATGGGAGTAAATGTAATCCCACACCAAAATTAATCACCTCAAGAGAGAAGGTGGTGGGGGGGCTAAGCTTAAGAGTCATATAGTTTAGACCCATAGGTGTCCCTTTTGCCATTGATGTCAAAGGAGGGGATTTTTGAGTAAGAGGGAGAGTATTGAGTCAGGGGGAGCATCCTTGATTTTTAGAAATAGATTTTGTAGTGATTGTGGTGATTTACATTAGAGGTGTTGCCATCAATGTAAAAGGGGGATATTGTTGGCAATTTGAGTTATTTTGTGTTGTCATTGATGTCACATGGATCACATTGAGTTTTGGTGGAAAAAGCACTTCATAAATAATAATTTATGATATTTTGGAGAGCAAGGATATATACAGGGTTTTGTGGCACAAGAGGCATATAATATTTAATTTTTTAAATATTATATTAATGGTTTTTATTAAAACCAATGGTAAAGGTTTTTATTAAAACCAACGACAAGGGTTTTTTATTAAAACCAACGGAAAGGGTTTTCATTAAAACCATTGGAAAGGGTTTTCATTAAAACCACTATGCTAAGAATTCTCCTAATTATGATGAATGAAAAGGAATTTCAATAAAACCTAGGTGCAAACATTTTTATGATGAAATTCAAAAGAATGAAGGATATATCCCAATTCAAAGTTAAAAGGTGAATTACTAAATTTTTATTTAATAATTATAAGGTGTAAGGTTGTATTATATTATCTGCCAATGTGCAAAGGTTGGGGAGATAAATAAATATTCATAGACGCCATTCAAAGGCATGGAGGTGCATATAAATGAAAGGTAAAGACCTTTGATTATTGAAGACTAGACATAGCGCAAGAGAGAGAGTCGTTGAAAGGGGATCAGCGAAGAAAGAAGGATAAATAAATTTCAATTTGAGAGCAAGGGCAAGCAAACAACATGGAAAAGTGACCTCATGGAGGACTCAGCACAGTTGGCAACACATGAAATTTGCACAAGGCAGGTTCGCTATTCAAATCTCGCCAGGGGCAAAGTATTTTGCTGAGAAAGGCAATTCGGGTTTTCAGATTCGAAGCACAGGACAAGTTGGGTGTTTGGGATTAATATCCCAACATGGGATGACACCCACATGGTAAGAACCTCATAACACTAGTCGAGAGGAATAAATTTTGACTCCCACGAAGGTGTGAAGGCACATTGATTTTTTGCAAGGCATTGACGATTTTGAAGGTGTGAAGGTGCATTGATTTTTGGCAAAGCATTAACAATTTCGAAGGTGGTGAAGGCGCATTAATTTTAGCAAAGGCATTAACTATTTTGAAGGTTGCAAAGGCTTTGAATTTCATAAAAAGGTATTTATCTCTAGCGCATGGTAATATTTGATATTGCCAAAGTTTTGGTGCATTGAAAATCATTTCTATTATAACTAGGGAGTCATAAGGTATTTAGTGAAAATAAATGATTGCTGTATGTGGAGTTATAAGGTGTGGAATTAAAAATAAAATTATAGGTGCTTGTTGTATGTGTTAATGAAATTAGAGAGTCATAAGGTTAAAAAGTTTTGAACTTGTTATATGTCCTAGTGCATGATTTGATTATGAAATTAAACTAGGAACTTGAGACCTAGTTAATTGCTACCTTGAAGTTAGAAGACATGCACATGAGTTAGGGTTTGAAGTCGAAGACAAATTTCTTGATTATGTGCTTTGGCTATTGAGAGGAAGTGGATGGATTAGAAAATCAATTTTATGGATAAATTTGATGCTTGAGTTCCATGATTGCTTTAGTTGAGTTCATTGACAATATTTCCATTATTGAGGAGGTTGTTGCTATTGCTTTGAGGAGATTGTTGTTGGTTTCTTGTTAAGTACATTGCCACTATTTGAGACCATTGAGGAGATCATTTTTTAGTCACTTGTGGATACATTTGTCTTTCATTTGAGGAGATCATTTTTGGCTATTTTAGAGCTCTTTGCTTGAGGGAGTTGTGCTTGTTTCTTGAGATCTTATTAACATTGCATGAGGAAGATATTATTAAGAACCTATTGCTATCACTTGTGGAGATTGTCATTGGTTGGTTGAAGTCCTAATTGTTATTGCTTGGAGAGGTTTTCATTAGAGAGCTCATTTGCCATACATTTGAGAGTACATTGTTGAGCATTGTTGTTATCCATTTGAGAGTACATTATTGAGCATTGTTGTCATCCATTTGAGAGTACATTGTTGAGCATTGTTGTTATCCATTTGAGAGATCATTTGTCATACATTTTTGAGATCATTGTGGATCATTTTTGTCATCCATTTGAGAGATAATTTGTCATACATTATTGAGATAATTATGGATCATTGTTGTCATCCATTGAAGAGTACATTGCCATTCATTTTTGAGCACATTGTTGAGTATTGTCATCATTCATTTGTTATCCATTGTTGAGTTCATCATTGAGCCTTGCCTTTGTTGATTTGTGGTTGAGATTTGAGTGCTACTTGAGAGTCATTGGTTGAGCCTTTGGGAAGGCTCTTGAGACAGAATTTCTGGACAGAGTTGAGACAACTTTTGTGCATGATTGGTTGAGCCTTTGGGATAAAATTTCTAGATAGATTTGAGATAAATTTTGTGCATGATTGGTTGAGCCTTTGAGAAGGATTTTGGGACAGATTTGGGACAACATTTGAGTAGGATTTTTTGAGCCTTTTTATGAAGGATTTGAGAACATATTTGGGACAACATTTGAGAAGGATTGTTTGAGCCTTGTGATAATGCATTGAGTAGTGAAAGAGATAGGACAAAAATAGAAAATACATCAACACTAGTTTCCTAGCTGAGTAGATCAATGGATAGCCTAGATGAGAAGATCAGTGGATAGCCTAGTTGATCAGATCAATGGATAGCCTAGCTGAGAAGATCAATGGATAGCCTAGTTGAGCAGATCAGTGGATAGCCTAGCTGAGCAGATCAGTGGAGCCCACCTGAGTAGATCAAGACAACCTAACTTTGAGTAGATCAAAGTAATCATCTGTACTGGGATAAGGATCCCTGTTTCTTTATGAAATATTATAAGGAGATTATCTTGTGGACTACCCCACATTTGGGGAACCACGTTAAATATTGTGTCTCAATTGTGTTTGATGATTTGTGCACTTGCTTACTATTGCTATCTATATTATTAATGCACACTGCTATATTTGGTTATTGCAATTGAGGACACTAATTGATATTGGTTTGGAAAGAAAGTAAAAATTTGGCACTATACTGTTCACCCCCTCTCAGTATAAGCTTGTGTTCTTCAGGTACTACCTTTGAAGAAACATTATCAGGCTTACAAAAAGTTTTGGTAATATGCCAGGAGCAAAATATCTCTCTAAGTCATGAAAAGTGCTTTATGATGATGAAATGAGGTATTGTTCTAAGACATTATATATCAGAATACGGTATTAAAGTAGACCCTATGAAAATACAAGTTATTCAAACCTTCAACCTCCAAAAATACAAATAGAGGTGAGAATTTTTTTAGGACATGCAAGATACTATCGTAGGTTAATTAAAGACTTTAGTAAAGTTGCTACTCCCATGTTTAAGCTCTTAACTAAAGATAATGAATTCAATTGGAAAAACAAATGTCAAGAATCCTTTGAAGAAATAAAAGAAAATTTTACTACTGCTCCAATATTGAGAGGACCAAATCAGGAATTACCATTCCACATTCATTGTGATGATTCAGGTTATGCAATAGGAGTAGTATTGCAACAAATAGAAAACAAAATACCTTATTCTATCTATTATGTAAGAATTTTTTTTGATGGAGCTAAGATTAACTACACTATTACAAAAAAAGAATTTTTAGCTGTAATTCATGCTCTCAATAAATTTAAACATTACATAATAGTGTATGAAGTATTTATTCACATTGATCATTCTGCCATCATATACTTAATGAATAAAGCAATAGTGGGTGGTAGAGTGATTAGATGGCTTCTTTTACTAAAATAATTCAATGTCACAATTATAGATAAGGCAGAAAAAGATAATGTTATTGCAGATCTTATATCGTATGCAAATTTTTGATGATAACGAGCTAATTCCTAACAATTATTCAGACGAACATTTGTTTGCTATTTCTATTTTTACCCCTGGGTAGCTTATATTGTAAATTATTTAGTAACAGGAAAAATGCCTCAAAATTTTACACTGTATGAGTGTAGGAAATTAATACATCAAAGTATTTCTTTTACATGGATTCATGGAATTCTATTTAAAAAATGTCCTGACCATATCATTAGAAGATGTGTGCAAGAAAATGATGTATATGATATTATTAGGGCAACACATGAAGAACCTTGTGTAAAGAAATTAACGAAGCAATAGTTCCTTCACATTCATTCCAATTATAAATATTACAAATATGGTTCCGAGTTGGTTGAACCAATTCGGTAGTTACATAACCAAATTGGAGAGCGCCTACGTGCGCTACTTTTTGGTTATGCCAATAATGAAATATAAACTTTATTCTAACATCCCCCCTTATTACATTATTGGCAAATCCCAATTGTATCTTGAAACTTTTCATATTTGATACGTCCAAGTGCTTTGGTAAATATATCTGCAACTTGCGCATCAGTAGGAATGTAGTGAAGCTGTATATGGTGCTTTGGAACTTCAACTCGAATAAAATGACATCTGGTATCAACATGTTTGGTACGTTCATGAAAAATTGGGTTTTTGACAAGATTCAAAACACCTTGGTTGTCGCAAAACAAATGAAGAGGAAGATTCTTTGGAAGGCCCATGTTTGTAAGAATGCGACTTAACCACATTATCTTGCAGACTGCTTCACTGGCTGCACGATATTATGCTTCTGTAGAAGATAAAGAAACCACATGCTATTTCTTACTGTGCCAGGAGATAGGTCCAGATCCTAGATGAAAAACATATCCGGAGGTTGATTTACGATCATCAAGGGATCCAGCATAATCCGAGTCTATGTATCCCAGTAAGAAGAAATTATTATTCTGTCTATATTCCAGACCATAATTTGTAGTACCATGAACATAATGAAGAACTCTTTTTGCTGCTTTCCAGTGACTCATCTTAGGCTCTTGCATGAACCTTGAAAGATATCCTACAACAAAACTGAGATCTGGTCGCGGTATTTGTCGGATATAGGAGACTCCCAATCAACTGGCGATAGAGAGTACCATCTACCTGAGGTGACTCATCATATCAAGATAACTTAAGTCCTTGCTCCATTGGAGTTGCTTTTGACTTACATTTAGTCATCCGATATTTTTCTACTAAAGTCTTGGCATATTTCTTTTGTGTTACTCTAATATGAAATTTTTGTTGAGTAACTTCTAAACCAAGACAATAGTGCAGAAGTCCTAGATCTGTCATCTCAAATGATTTCTTCAAGTCATTTTTCACTAAGTCAATCATTTTTTTTGAGCTTCCTGTGATGATCAGATCGTCAACATAAAGTACAAGAATCACTATATCAGAACCATTTTTCTTAATATAGAGATTTGCATCTGAAGGACTTCTTATGAAACCATGCTACACAAGGTGACTGTCTATCTTGATATACCAAGCTCGAGGAGCTTGTTTTAGCCCATACAAGGATTTGATCAATTTGCATACTTTTTGTTCTTGCCCCTCAACCACAAATCCTTCTGGTTGAGTCATGTATACTTCTTCTTGTAAGTCACCATTCAAGAAGGCACTTTTAACATTCATCTGATGCAATTTCCACCCAAACTGAGCTCCCATGGCATAAAGTACTCGAATGGTAGTCATTTTTGCAGTAGGGGCAAAAGTCTCTTCATAATCTATGCCTTCTTTTTGAGCATATCCCTTTGCAACAAGCCGGGCTTTATGCTTATCAATAGATCCATCTACTTTATACTTCACTTTGAATACCCATTTGCAGCCTATGGGTTTCTTTCCTGTTGGCAGATCGACTAACTTCCAAGTATTATTTTTAAGAAGAGATTTATGTTCTACATCCATTGCCTCTTTCCACTATGGTTGATCAAGTGCATATTGAACCGTTGTGGGTTCATTTGTATTCAATGTAGACATATAATTTTTTTCTCCATCCTCATTTTCTTCCCTGTCATATTTTGTACCCACTGACAAATCATCAAAGTGTTGACGAAGTTCGTCAACCTCTGAAGTAGATTCTTTTGCTCTCATCTATTGAGTCATACTGCGAGTACAGGGCCTATCAAGAGATAGATCTAGAAGGGATTTCAAATTAGCATCTCTCAAAGTGCTTGTATACCATTTTGGAATCTTTTATTTTTGGTGTGGAAGTTGAACCTCCTTATTAGGTTCTTCTTCATCTATGTATACAGTTGTGGATGTGTCTTTCAATGTGAGGGCTTCATCAAATACAACATCTCTACTTACATGTGTCTTCATGGTCTTAGGAACAATCAATCGATAACCTTTTGAGTACTCATCATAGCCAAGAAAGATACACTGCAGAGTTTTCTCATCCAACTTCCTCCTTTTTTGTTTTGGAATGTGTATGAATGCTTTACATCCAAACACCTTCAGATGAGATATGGAAGGTTTCTTACCACTCCATGCTCCTTGTGGAGTCTTTCCTTGTAGAGCTCTAGTGGGTGCTCTATTTAGGATGTATGATGCTGTGTTTACTGCTTCTGCTCAATATTGATCCTCAAGATGTGCTCCTTTTAGCATACATCGAACCATTTCCATAATGGAATGATTTCTTCTCTTTGAAACTCCATTCTGCTGAGGTGTATAGGCTGTAGTCAGTTGTCTTTTGATCCCATGTTTCTTAAAAAACTTTGAAAACTCTTCAGAGGTGTATTCCCCCCTCGATTTGAGTGGAGGGATTATATCAAACATCCCGACTCCTTCTCAACAAGTTTCTTGAATTATTGGAAGTAGATAAACGCTTCTGATTTCAACTGAAGAAAGAAAACCCACATCTTCCATGAGTAATCATCAACAAATAGTTGAAAATAATTTTTCCCACCATAGCTAGTTGGCATAGGACCACATAGATCGGTATGTACCAGCTCTAAAGGTTTTGCAGCTCGAGAGGAGCTTGCTTCAAAAGGCACTCGATGTTGCTTCCCTGCTAAGAGCAAACTGGTAAGATAGATGAGATTGGTGGAAGACCTTTCACCATCCCATATTTGTATAATTCAAGCAAATATCTAGAACTGAGGTGCCCATAATGTCGATGCCAGAGAGAGGTGGCCTCCTTTGTAGTTGCAGCCAAAGCAACATGCGGAGTTGAAAGGGCATCGAGAATGAACAAGCCATGCTTGTAGGATCCGGTTGCAATATGTTTACCACTGTGTGTGATGAAACATCTCTTCTTGCCTTTAACCACTCTAAACACGACATCCATGTTTTTATCCAAAATTTGTGTGACTGAAAGCAGATTATTGGCTAAGCCTGGAACATAAAGAACCTTCTCAATTTGATAATTACCATCAGCAAGGGACACATAAACATCTTCTTCTCCCGTTACTTGATATACTTGATTGTCAGCAATTGTAACCGGCTTACCCTCTTTCTCCACAAAAGTATCAAACCATGATTTGTCCCCAGTCATGTGTTTTCTAGCTCCTGAATCAATATACCATACAACATCTATCTGGGAAGACGAAGTATGAGTCATGAGCACCTTGTGTGCTCTTTCAGAGTCGAGATCTGAATCGGACCCAGGAGGATCTGAGTCGGAGTTGGAGTCAGCATGAGCAACATGGCCTTTAGAATGCTTATGCTTATTGTATTTCTGCTTGTTCTTGCCCTTCTTCTGAGAGCCTTTATCATTGGGTTGCTTTTTTTTGAACCAACACCTGTTGGTATCATGGTTATTCATATCACAAATTTTGCAATATTTTGCATCTGTTTGCTGATTTTGCTTCCCTTTTCATTTGGAAGAAGCACTCCATTTTTGAAACTGACCTTGTTTTTTACCACTTTGTTGTGTGGAAAGAGCATTATATGGCATTTCATCTTTCTGGATCTGAGTTGCCTCCTCAGTCTGAAGCAAGTTTACCAGTTCCACAAATGATACTTGTCTACCAGAAACATTGAGGGAAGTGATCAACATATTATAGGAATTTGGTAGTGCTCTCAAGATGACAGAGTTCAAAACATCATCATCCATCGGTTTTCCCATAGCATTCAATTTTGCTTTTAAGTCAGCCACTCTGCAAAGGAATATATCAACTGTTTCCCCAGAATTCATACTGAGATTATGTAGTTGAGTTTGAAGATGGAGGATAGTGGATTGATTCTTGCCTTCATATACTGTGATCAAGGCATCCCAGGCTATCTTACTAGTTTTTGCATCACAAATATGAGGCTGCACCTCATCTGTAGTAGCAAGCAAGATAAATACAAGACTCTTCTTGTCTTTTTTATCCCAAGCATCTTGATCTGTGCCTGTTGATGAAGGACATGTTTTAGTGCCAGTCACTACATCCCATAAATCTTCCAACTAAAGTATGGCTTTCATCTTTGTCTTCCATGGAACAAAGTTAGGACCTTTCAACAATTGTGAGTCTAAGAGATACTTATGAATTGTGGCCATTATGAAGGTTCCTTATATCACCAATTGGTCTCCCTTCCTTTATACCTGCCAGATCGTTATATTGTAACCATTCAATATATACCCGCCCTTACATGAGGGAAACTATAGGTATATATGAACAGTATACTACTCAATATGTACTCGCCCTTATGTGAGGGAGACTATAAGTACAAATGAGAAGCACAATATAATGAACATAGGTGATACTGAAAGGGCATTGTGTTGTTAATGACACCTACCATAGAAAGTTTTATTCCGCATGCGTGGGGCGTAACTTCCCCTAAACACTTTGGAAAAAACTTTCATCAGGATTTACGCCTAACAACAATCACGATGTGGGTATGAAATGGGAAAAAAAACTGGTTTGCCTTATTTCTCCTCGATGATTTATAGAGAAGAAGCTCAGACGTCGTTGTTGCAGCTATATTAGGGGACGAATACAATAGTCCAAAGCACAACAACATTACCTGTAAGTGTGGACCAGAGGTATCTCAAATACCGAATGCTGCTATGCAATAAATTGTACAAATAGGGTATAAATTTGGGGTCTTATACTTTTTTTAATTTATTATTGTGAATGCAAGAAAACAGAATATTTAAATGCAAAAAAAAATAATCATAAATGCCCACAAATTTTATCTCTTATGGAAATAAAGTTGATTTCCCCCCTTTATCTGTTAACTTTGCAAATGAATAATGTGAAGAAACTGAGATCTCCCCCCCTTCAATTTGCAAATGAGACAATATTGGAAAAAAATACCTAAAACAAAGTGTTTAGGCATCAAATCACCATGTGAAGGTGTCAAATGCACTGCAGGGCATCAAAAAACCCCTTCTCCATCGTCACAAGTGCACGCAGGGCATCAAAACTCCTTCTCCACCGTCACAAGTGCACGCAGGGCATCAAAACCCTGTCTCCGCCATCACAAGTGCACGCAGGGCATCAAAACTCCTTCTCCATCGTCACAAGTGCGTGCAGGGCATCAAAAAAAATTGACGCCATCACTGGTGCAATCTAGGTGTCAAAAAAACATCCCCGAAGGGACTGGAACCCGTAACCTCCTGGCAAACAGTCATCGCATATACCACTTGAGCCAGCGAGCCCGACGAGAAGAGACAGGGACGAGGATGTATTAAAAGCTTCGGAACTGTGCGAGAAGAAAAAAAACTTTTAGTCCCACATGGCCTATGCGGCCACTATGGGAAGATTTTTAACTGTCACAACTACCATAGTATATTCGGTTGCCTTCGGGCAACCACCCCCTTGTTTTGCCTCTATCGAACCGCCCCGATCTGTGAACCAACCCCGATATGTTGTCCTCAGTCTGCGTGTTCTGTCAGCCTATTGTCAGTCCTGCATCCTCTATCGTTCATCCCGATCCACCAGTATTGCGTCCTGTTGTCGTTCACCAGTCTGTCAGTCCTGCGTCCATCTGTTGTCTGTCATCAGTCCTGCGTCATCTGTTGTTCGTCCTGATCCACCAGTCCCGTCTGCGTCTTGTGCCAGTCCCATCTGTGTCTTGTGCAGCCAGTTGTGTCTCCGTGGCTCTGATGCCATAAAGAAATTAACGAAGCAATAGTTCCTTCACATTCATTCCAATTATAAATATTACAAATATGGTTCCGAGTTGGTTGAACCAATTCGGTAGTTACATAACCAAATTGGAGAGTGCCTACATGCGCTACTTTTTGGTTATGCCAATAATGAAATATAAAATTTATTCTAACATTGTGGAGGTCATTATACCATCCAAATAATAGTTATGAAAATACTTCAAACTGGGTACTTTTGGCTACTATTACTAAATATGTTCATCAATTTATTGAAAGATGTGATGCTTGTCAAAGATCTAGAAAGCCTACACCATCTATGGATATGCATTTGGTTCCACAGATAGCTCTTGAACCATTTGAAAAATGGGGAATTTAATTTTTTGGACCAATAGACCCTCCAAGTTATGGTATTAAATACATACTTGTATGTACATATTATGTTACCAAGTGGGCTGAAGTTAAAGCTCTTCCACGAGCTCAAGCTAAACCAGTAGCTGATTCTATTTATGATAAAATAATGCAATGCTTTGGAGCACCAAGAGAATTAGCTTTGGATCATGGACCTCAATTTACCTCCAATGTTATTTATCATTTTTTTAACATCTATCAGATAAAACACAAGAAAACCTCACCATATCACCCTCAAGCTAATGGCCAAGTAGAAGTTACAAATAGAGAACTTGAAAAAAATATTACAAAAACTATAACTATTAATAGAGGTGATTGGTTCGTGACATGTTGCGATTTCGCGACATGTCACGTTTTCACGACCGGTTGTCGTGGCACGGCGGTTGTTAGGTTTGGTGTCGCGATTTCACGACTTGTCGCGTTTTCGCGCCCTTTGTTCTTCTGGTCTCTTTGCTCTTGGTTGGGATGCCCTTTCTCCCTCTTGTAACTGTAATTTGTTTTAATGCAAGCTTTTTTTCAATTTTTTCAAAAAAAAAATAGAGGTGATTGGTCTGAAAGATTAAAAGAATTTGTATGGGCATATAATACAACTTGAAAAACTACCACAGGATTATCACCATATGAAATGGTCTATGGAAAACAAGCCATAATACCCATTGAATTCAAAATAGAATCCCTTCGCACCGCGATAAAACTTGATATGAATTTGGATAACGCACAAAAATATAGGTTGGAAAAGTTAAATATTATGGATGAAAGAAGATTAGAAGCATTGCATATAACTAAAATAACCCAAAAAAAATGAAAGAAATGGCATGATAAAACACATTGTACCACGTACATTTCAATCAGGAGACTGGGCCCTATTATTTGATTCTTGTTACCAAGATTTTCAAGGTAAATTAAGAACAAGATGGCTAGGACCCTATGAAATTGAGGAAATATTTGGAAAAAATACATTCAAGCTTAAGCCGATAGATGATTCAACAAGAAAACTACTAGTAAATGGACATAGGCTTAAACTTTATAAGAAGCCATTATCTACGGAAGAATTCATACATCAGTTTAGACAACACACTGATTTGTAGAATATTTCTGAACTACAATCAGTTACTATTCAATAAAATCTCTCTTTGAAAAGAGGAAAAAAATAATAATATCATTATATACATATATATCAAAATAAAAAAAATAACATTAATATATATAAATGATTATGCTTCCTTTATTTCATTATGAAGTATCTATATTTGTTTTCATTTTTAGTCTTAAAGCTTTTAAAAATAGCTCAAGGAAAAATTATTTATTTCAAAACTTTGTAGAAAAATGATTACCACATGACACATAGTATCCTATTGCTAGAAGAAATCTAAGTATTTTTCAAATACTCAAACTATATCTAGTATTTTGGGAAAAATTGGAATTGAAGCAAATATTTTAAAATGTTGTAAGTGACTCCTAGTTGATCAAGTTTCTCTATTGACCATGCAAAATTACATATTTAAAAATATTGTGAAGTCTTGGAAAAATTAACTCGTGTTATTTTTTCCAATCAGTAAAAATTTTTCCTTGCTTATCCATTTTTATGCATGGTCTAGAATACTAATTGATTGGCAAAAGTACAAGCTCGCCCTTCACCCTTCAAGGAAAAAAAAAATCCCTTGCTCCTCATCTAATGGAGCAATTATCCTAATGAAAATATTCTTGCTTTTCCTCAAAATTAGCAAGAACTCCAAAAAGTCACGGAATTTTCTTTCTTCTCCTCAAAATAAGCAAGAACCTCAAACAACACTAAAAATTCCTTGCTAAGGAAGTATCCCAAATTAAGCATAACACAAAAATGGCAAAAAGAGTTTGAATAATTGGAATTATTAGTATTTCAAACACCATGGGGTATTATTTCTTAAGGCATTATTTCGTATTAGCAGTAAGTCTGGATAAGACCTCTAGATGCTTATAAGATCAACTAGATTTTTGGCATATATAACACTTGTTGTTTTTCAATCCTTACTCATAATTAGAAATGAATATTCACTGCACACACAATTGGTATTGAAAGAGACTTGAAAATATTAGGACAACTTTGACACTATATTAATTTGTGAAAGAAGTAAATGAAATTGTTCAGATTTGCTAGAATGTTTGATGTATATGAAGAATAACCCTAGAAACATCATATGCAGCTAAGAGTTCAAAGTACATCCTCATGAAAGTACTATGATTTCAATATTTTCTACAAAATCATGGCTTGTGTCCATCACATTTTATCTTTTAGAAGAAATCCATCTTAATATCCATTTCACTTTTTCCTATAATCTTAGATATCCTAGAAGGCTGAAATCAAATTTTATATAACATATTTTTCTATCTTTGGAAACTTCTTAATGACATACAGGAAGCATACTCGTAAAAACTTATAAATAAACCCCTATATAGAAAATTATTATTACATTATCTATCAAATAAATAAACACTCTTCCTTTTGTTTTGGCTATATAGCCAAAATTACAGTTTGGGGGGAGGATAAATAAGACACATATCACTCATAATATAGTTTGGGGGAAGGAAACAGGTAAAGTATTTTCTTAACTCTAATAATGGTTTTGGTAGATGTCTTCCGTAAGTATCTTCCATAAGTACCTTCTGTAAGTATCTTTCGTAAGTGTCTTCCGTAAGTAGCTTTCGTAAGCATCTTTCGTAAGTAGTTTCTGTAATAATTTTTCATAAAGTGTCTTTTGTAGATAATTTTCGTAAATATTTTTTATAAAAGCTTCCGTAATATCATTATTAGTAATACTATTTTGTAATACCATTATCAGTAATACTATTCCATAATACCCTTATGTAGTTATCATCCATAAAAATCACAAATTTAATATATATATATATATATATATATTTATAATAATTAAAATATATATATTAATAATACTAATTAAACTAAAATATATTTAAAATCAGAATACGAAATAATATTATAAATAATAATACTTGTAATATATAATAATATAATACTTATAATAATATATAATAATACTATATATTGTAATAATAATAATAAATATATTATAACTTTACCATGTATACCTTAAAACATTAAAAGTAAATAAAATATACATAATACAATGTATTAAGCTATAATATAATAATATTAATAATAAAATTAAAACTATATGATACAATATATGACTATAACGTATTGTTGCGGGCCTTTTTCATAAGCCACGGGTACAACATAAGAAAGCGCGACACCAACCGTCACCTAAACCAATCAAAGTGCGACACCTTCTTACCCTAGCCATGCGAGGAGTTACATTAGCAGGACACGTGACTCTGCCCAACCAATCAGGAGAAATGACATGGATCAAAGTTTTCTATCGTCGATTAACATATGATTAAGGGCTAAGGAGGAAAAGAGAAAAACATGGGTATCGTGATCGTGTTTGCGATCGATCATCGACACGTGTCCCTTTCTTGTCCAATCAAGCGATGAGCATGCACTATTTAATTACCATCGTCGATTGACATAGGATCGATGAATGACATTGCTTGACACTTAAAAACCCTAATCACTGTAGATTTTAGGGTAAATACCATTGTTGTCGATGGATTCTCAATATTTATATGTCATTGATGATGTTAGGGTAATTTATCTCCGTCATCGATAGAAGGTAAAAGACTTATCTACCGTCGGATAAAATCTTACAACGCTGCATGCAGCCATGCAGAAGAAAATATCAACCCCGAATCGAATCCCGTTGTGAATTGCAGATGAATTGTGAGGGTTTGTTTGAGTAAAAGGTTGAATTTTTGTAATTTCATGTGTACTCGTATAGAATTCAGATGATTTGAGGGGGCAGAAGGCAGAGGTGGTCGACGACATCGAAAGGTGGCCAAATTTCAGTGATCACAATAAGTAAACATTTTTATTTTTTTCCTTTTTCTTTACTGTTCCTATTCTCTATACATACGACAGAATAAAATACTTTACATTTTAAAATTTGGTAGAAATTAGGGCTAATTTTGGAATTAGGCAATGATTAAGAGCTAACATTTGGAATATTTGCAGATATTTGGTTACAATTATGAAAATTGGATTTAGGATAACAGTAGGGAAGAATACACAATTTTGATTTGAGCTAAAATTTGGGAAAATTCTGAAATTCTATTTTAGGGTAACAATGGGAAAATATCCAAAATTTTGTTTTAAGCTAACATTAAGGAAAAATTTGAGACTGTATTTTAGGGTAAAATTGGGGAAAATGACACAATTTTATTCTAAGGCAAAATTCCGTTAAATTACAGTGATTCTTGTTACCAAATTGTTTTTCTTTTTTTATTTTAGAAAATCCTTTATTTGGTAAAATTCTCTGAAATTATTGGGTAAAATTGTAGAGATTATCTTTCTTTTTAGGAAATCTCTTATTTTGTCGAATTACGGAGACTATCTGGTAAAATACCCCCAAAATTCATATGAATTAAGGATTTTCTGGTACTCAACATCCGTATTGTGAGCATTACATGTACAATTCATGTAAATTGGGGATTTTTGCAAATAAAGAAAAAAATGATAACAGTAGGATTTAAAAAAAAATGTATTATAAGTTTATGTTTTTCGATCTGATAACAGTAGGATTTTAAAAGTTTAGGTATTATAAATTTTTACGTTTTTATTTGCTTGAAGATATATTTTATTTTTATGGTAAAGTAAAGAAAACATTTTAAAATAAAAAAATATAATAATATAAAAAATATATAACAGTAGATTTTTAAGGATTTTTGCCGACCTCTAAAACAAACCTTCTGTTTATATATAACTTGCAGGGTTTTTGGTGAAAAATCAACTTCTCTCAACCCTCAGCCATCACCATGCCTAAACCTGTGTTCCAAAAGCGTAGTGAGCCGTCATCCATCGATACACAAAACCCGAGCAACTCTGTAATTGAACTGTTTGAAAACGCTCGATGGTGGGAGGCACTGACCAAATTTAAAGGTCATGACTTAGGGGTAGCGAGGCAATTTGTATTAAACTGTAACCCTGACACTATGCTCACCCATGTTGGAGGACTTCAAATAGAACTAAACCCTAGCCTGATCTCTGAGGTGTTGAATTTACCTGAGGTTGGTCTTCCGTATTATAAAAATTCGAAGAGTGTCACCCAGTTGGTAACAAAATTTGGTGAGAAATGCACAATCCTTAGAGATAAGGAGGGGTCGATCAAAGGTGTTTCAACCTCTACACTTTCCCTTCTATGGTAGGAAGTAGTTGTAATTATTATTAATTTTTTTACTCTTGAGGGACGAATGTCTATTTTATCAGCCTATCACATTCAGATGTTAATAAATTTGAAATATCCAGATAAAACTGACTGTGTTATCAACCTCCTTTATTTTTTATTCCAATATTTGAAGTCAACTATTTTAAGAGTAAAACCTAGTAGTTCTCGAGAAAAATCTAAGCCACACCTAATTGCTCACCATGGCTTAATTAAATTAATTATTTTGAAAAAGGCTCATGAAATGAAAGTGTCTTGGAATCGGATCGTGGAAGAATCCAACATACCTGAGTTTTCAGAATCCACTGAGTTTGAGGGAGAACAATCAATAGAGGAAGAGCATGAATCTGATAGTTAGGATGAAGAGCCTGAAAGCCCACAATGAAAACGTAAATCTGGGAAATATAAATCTTGACCAAATAATAGAAGGCAAAAGAAAAACATAGAAAATTATGAATAAGAGGATGAACAAGGGCAAGAACTACCTATAAACGAGTCTATTGTAGAGACCCTGTCCTATCTTTGTGCATAAAATATAGTGCTACAAATGAAAATTGATAGGCTAAGAGGATTTTATAGAACAATAAAAAATTATCAAGAGAGCCCTTGCTATTTAGATTAAAATTAATTAAGCAACTTTTTGTGGATAAGACACCAAAGCCTGTGGACTCTATCAACCAATAGCCAGTTGTCGAAGTCTCCCCACAGAAGAGCTCTACTTCTGGTAAAAAGCCTAAAAAATTGGTAAACTTTAGCAAATAGTTGTACACTAATAAACCAATTGACTTTTCAAAGATCCTCGAGGAGGATAGTTCCTAGTAGATTCATAGTATTACTCAACAAAATCAACCTACAAAATTGGACCTGCCCGCCAAGGAAGGAAATACATTAAAAAGTCTTGTCTTGAATGTAGGGATGCCTTTGGAGCTTGATCTGATGATTAACGATGAAAAACTTGATCCTTCCTAGACCAAGGATGCAAAGAAAAAAGGAAGCCCCCAGGATGTTGAGCATATCAAGACGGTTATGGTGGAAATACCAGTTGCAACAGCTGTAACATTTGCAGATCAGAAGGCTAAGGGGAAGGTACATCAAGTTAAAAGGAAATGCATATTACTAGGATAGAGACCATGATCATCTCAAATTTCTTCTCAAATTTTATCTCAGCAGGATCAAAATTGAATGAACAATAAAAAACCTTTATTTTATTATTCAGACTTATATTTTTAATTATATTTGTAATATGTTAGTATCTGTACATTTTTATAAGTTGAATATTTGTATCTATAGTATGTTTACGTAATATGTACAGTTAATATTGTAGTATGTTTTTATCTGTATTTATAAGATGGTTTATAGTTACTATGTGAAATATTTTTGTTGAATTATAGTTGCCAATAGAAATTGTTTATTTCTCAGTTTTTGTGAAATTTCTAATCTTTCAATAAAAGAATTAATTGATATTTTATGTATTCTAGATAACGGATTATTTTCTTATTTTCTTTTAAAGAAACTTAGTATAGTTCTGTTAAAATTTAAGATGTTTTGAAAAAATTCTGGCAAAAACGTGTGTATGTTTTAAAAATCATTGTAGGGTCTGTAAACAGTATTCACTGAGATTTTGGCAATGATTATGATAACTTATGTTATTATTATTTTTTTATAACTTAGAATTTTAATTCTGAATATTTGATAAATGCTAAGGCTATTATACATGTAGCCAAAGGAAACCCTGGGTTACTGGGGGCTGGTAGAATCCTAAGGGATCATCTAGGAAATCCCATTTTTGCCTATGCTAAACCTCTTGGTGTTATCACCAACCATATTGTTGAGGCCAAAGTTGTTTGGAGGGGTCTTCAATTTATCAAAACTATCCCAGGAAACATCATTGTGGAGGGATATTCCTTAAATATCATTAACTACTTAAAGTCTTCTAAGCCTATTAGCTAGAGGATCAGATCAATTATTGAAGATTGCAAGCAAATTATTAAGCAACAACATAATTGCATACTCCAACATGCCTACAGAGAGGCCAATACTATTGTTGATAAGCTGGATAACATTGGGGTTCATGCCCAAGGACTCTTAACATGGACAGACAGTCTACCTGCTGAGGTGGATGACATTCTTAAAAAGGATAAATGTGGATCCATACACCCATAGGCTCTATTTCCTATTTTAATATTACCTTTTTCAAAATCGGTAAACTTTTTTGAGTAACCACTCATTCCCATCATTCCAAGGTGTTTTTTTGCATGATTTTTAATGATTTGAACCCCTTGAGCCTTGATAACTATATTTCATTTTTTTTGAGATCTTTCTATAGCCTCCTCGATCAGAGGTTGGTCTTGACAATCAATTTGGAGACCATACCAAACCTTTCAGGTTATTGTGCTCGGATTTCTTATTGGGAAAGTTTTTCATGCATCCTAATTTATCACGATGCATTTTTTGAGTGTCTTCATGCCATTGGCTGCGCCCTTAACCTAATCCTAATTCATAGATATTACCTTTTCCCTAGCCAATACTTGCATGTTGAAAGTCCCAATTCCTTTGTGCAAATCATTTCATGGTCCCAAAGCAAAATTTTTCAGGGCACCATCTTCCTATTTTTAGCCTTAGTGCATGTTTTATTATTTATCGTGGTTTCTCAATCATTTTCTATCCTTTTCCCCCTGATCCTTGTGCTTTCCTATTCTCTATCCTCTTTCCTATTTGCCATCATGAAGGAAAGCAAACCTATTTACATTGATCCTGCTGTTCTTGACCTTAGTCCTTTGATCTGTTACTTATGGACAGACAAAACAAATAGTGCCTTGATTAAATTTTTCAAGCTCTTCTCAGGGGGTCGATGACACCATTTCGAAGGCTTTTGCTGAAACTTGGGATAGAGGTTATGTCACATTCCATGGGGTCCAGTACCATATCTCCTTTGAGATATTGGTGAGCTTGATTGGGTAGCCCTTGAATGGAGAGGTGATCCAATGCAACAAACATAATTGAGAAGCTAAACTGACCTTCTTCAAAAAAAATTCTAAGGTCCACAAGAACTATAGAAAAGGGTTGTATCATGAACACATTTCCCCTCTACAACAAATTTTAGTTCCCATAATGCAATACTTGTCCTATGATAATCCAAACTCGTAGTTATATTGTTTTCATCTCACCTATGTGAATCACTTTCACGATGCAAAAGCCATGAATATCCTCATTGCAATATTTTGGTCCATCGATTACGCCATTGTAACCTCTCATAAAAATGAGGATGCCCTTATAAGTCACAAAGGACTTTTCAAAGTCCTCTACTGCTATCTCCTCCTTAACTTCCCCAATGGTAACATTCCCACTCCTGAATTAGATGAAGCGAATTCATCCTCTACCCTAAGTCCTACACATTCCAATCCTAAGAGGAAGATCAAAACTAAAAAACCCCATCCTATGGCTAGGAAGAAAATTAAGGTGGAGTCAACCCCTGTTAGAAGCTCCCAACATCTAAAGCTAAAGGAAGTTTTATAAACCCCACCTTCCATATCAGGCAAGCCTCCCAAAGCCCAATCCTCTTCACCTGATTTGGTTGATAAATTTCTCCATAAGCTGGTCATCCATGCCACCAATGCATCCATAACTCACCTGGAGGCTGCCCACATTGCCATAGGTAAGGCCATTGAGAGCCTCAAATAATAGAGACACAACCTCATCCTGTTCTTCTTTTGTGACAATTTCAATGGTTTTGTTGTTGAACCCTCCTTTGATGTTAAAGGAGGGGCTATTGAAGACGAGGTTGTAGAAATTGTAAAAGATACCTGCCTTGATGGTTTGAAGGAGATTCTAAAGGTGAAAGAGACCTTGAAGGATGCAGAGAAGGATGCAGCGAAGGAAAATGCTTTGAATATTGATGTCCACACTTTTCTACAGTCTGACGCTCTTCCTTGATGGCGCTTTCTATTGGTCTTGGTCACTATTTTGGGATGTTCTCAATTTCCTCTAGTTTTGTGGCATGCTTCTGGGTCTATCCCTGCTTATCTCCTCCTTTCTGCCTTTTGGTACTATTCCTTTTTGTTTCTTTATGCTAAAGGATCGATGGTAATCCTTCAGGTTACTTTTTGAGTGTAATGGCTTCAGGCCTTTTAGTTTTGATGAGCTTTGCTCTGTTCTTCGTGTTTCTCTTTTCCTCTTATTGTTCCTCTGAGTTCATTTTTGTAAAAGGTGACAAGACGCATTTCAAATACCCTTTTTGAATTAATATAATTAAATTACAAAAAAAACATTTTGTTCATCATTTTCTTTCTGCATGCATGAGGACATGCATGGACTTTAGTTTGGGGGAATGATGAGTGGCTATTTGACACATATTTGTGCACCATAATTGTTTCATTATTACAATTATATGATGGTTATGATATATTTTATATGAATTATTATTGAATAAAATGTTATTTATTAGGAAAACTGATTAATTGCCATAATATAACAAATGTGTTTTATTTATATCAAAATTGTTCGAGTTCTGAGAAAAATGCAAGAAAAAAATATGGATGATCAATGAAGAGATTGCAAAACTTTGGAGTTCACCTCGGATGAGAATAAGAAACAATAGAGTTCGGTGATAATAGTAATTGATCTTGTTACAGATGCTAATTACTAAAATATGTTACTAAAAGTAAAAACTGTAGGTAACTACTGAAGGTAATTACTGAAGGTAACTACTGAAGGTAACTACTGACGATAGTTACTGAAGACAGTTATTGAAGAATGTTTTAATAGCATCTACTAAAGTGTTAGCATATAGGCTATATTTGTATATTACATTATTAGCTTATTGTTGGTACTATTGTAACTACTACCTAATCAACGCTTATTAGTTCCGTAACCTTCGGACTATTCTAAGCGCTCATTGTATTATTTAAACAATGCTTGATTAATGAAGATTGGTTCGTTTACCAACATGGTATCAGAGTATATTGCTCTCTCAGCTCATCCGTAGCCTAAGAGACGACTGAGATCCAACTCGGGAGATTTGACTAGATCTGACTTCACTAGGATGTAACTTCATGGATTATTAAGCGATGCACTGTTGATTGCTGCATGGCGATCGAGTTAAGTTATTTTTTCCATCAGAGCAGCTGACTATGGACCGTGTCCAACCATTGATGTCAATATTGTGTATAGCACCTGATGGTCAACATGACAAGCAAACTTTGTAAGCCATGACCATTTTGGACTGACTATCTGGCTAGTTGTCAGTCGATGCACTGGATACAAGATCCTCATGGATGCAGACTATAGACCCTGCCTAGGATGGACATAAATCTGATGACATCATGATGACCTAGACTGAACGTGGCACACATAAACACCTAAGGTGGACTGAAATGGAGGTGATATACGTGGATATCTAATTGGACACGAGGGATTTGATCTAGCAAATACCTAGGGTGGACTGACAAAATACTTATGGGGAGACCACCCATAGGTGGTCAATTTTTAATGTGTGATATATTGTTTTTATTTCACATGAAAAGCATTATCCGTCCAATGTGGGACATTTTGTTCCACTACAAGTTGCCAGTTCTCTAGTGGTATACAGATCGATGCTGCAAATCATTTCTGGAGAAGAAACCAGAGCCCGAGACAACATACTTTTTTCTTCTACCATTCTCAGATTCAGCATTGGGAAGCCCATCATAAGGATGCCACCGATGATTGCCACTACAAAGGAAGCGTAGATCGACTCGGATTCAATCTCGTGCAAGGAGCCAATCGAAGCTCTTGAACAGTTATCTACAGATGCAAAGGACACAAGTGTTTGGCATGAAGGCTTGTCAATCAAAATTTTTGTAGATCGATTCGAGCAAACTACCACAAGATCTCCATAGTCAACTGTTGATCGGTGATCGTTGCAGGTTTACTGCACCTAAAGGTCTATGATCATTTTTTTTATTGCAATTTCATGATACATCGTGCCCTTGAAGGTGATTTAAAACCATGCTACTTACCACTGTGGAAAGCATAGTTTCATAGGTGCAGAAGGGACGATTGCATTTTTTCATTGCTAAATCATCGAGGGGGAGACCACTGGATTTGACACTACCTATTTTGTTTAGCTTATAGGAGGAGTTCAGTGTCACAGAATCACCACCATTTTTTTCTATGGGCACGTTCTAGTGAGAAAGCCTATAGGACCTTTGCAGTCGTACAGTCATACAATATTATCATAACATGAATCCAAAATGCAAGCGAGTTTAAATTTGAATCCTGCACACGAAGAATGCATAGTCAAACTGTGATCAATGAGGCACTGTAACGAGTGATCGAGGACATTGCAAATCTGTGATGTTGTTTTGAATAGATTCTTGGCACATTTCAGGAGATGATCCACAACAATGCTATGGAGCATCATATCTAAGGGCCAAACCCTAATTGCAGGCGAAGCCGCCACCAAGAAGGACCCACCGCTCACATACAGAAGAGAGGCATCATTTTGGTTTTACAACTGTGACTTAGGGATAAAGAGCGTTTCATGCTCTTTTATCACCACCGATAGTGGTAGCCGAGGTGGTAGTCTACTCGGTGCTAAGGTGCTTACAGACGAGGAGGTCGGGGGATCCAATCCCACCGAAAACATAAAAAGGTATTTATTTATTATTATTTTTTAATGTTTTAAAAAAAAAATTTAATTAAATATTTTTACTTTTCTTAATTATTTTCTTTGGAAATTTTTAAGAAAAATGATATTTAATTAAATTTTGTTTTGTTTCATTAAAAAAAAAAACCTTTGATAAAGAGAACCATATTTTTTTTCTTTCATCCTATTTATTGCAAAATTGTAACACTCAACTTTGAGTGTATTTGACAAATTGTCTAGCACACAACAATCATCCCAAAGAAATTTTGAGCGTATGTAGTGCCATTACTTGACAAATTGTCTCAAAAATGCGAATTTTTGCATAAATTGTAACAAAGACAACCATGCCACCAATCAGTGTTAGTTTCCAAACAAGAAAAACTAAAATGGCAAAGGCACATCATAGAGGCCATGTTGCTAGTGAAGTGTCTCATTCCAATTCTGATTCTGGTTCAAAAAGAGCACACAAAAGTGCTCATGGCTCATATCACTTTGTAAGGGACCCAAATTTGTCTTCCTAGACAAGCACCAATCCATAAATTCATTTTTTTTTTTAGACTCCATAAATAGCATAAGTTTTTGTTTGAAGTAAAGGGGTGATTGTATCTCTTTTTTAGGCTTCATAAATAGCAAACTCTTTGTTTGAAGTACTTGTAATAGAAGGGGGGATTTTTCTGGTGTATATTTGCCTAAGAGGCAATATTTGTAAAATCCTTCACAACACTCTTGCATTGCACACTTTTTGCAATTGAGGGGGGATATAAATTTCTTTTCTTCACAATTTTTGTAAATAGGGAAGAAGGCTTATAAGGGTGCATTTTCGGCTTCAACCGAAACCTTAGTCACACTTCCTTCAAAAATTGAATACACTATGTTTTGCAACGAGAAGGGGGGAACTTATAAGGGTGCATTTTTGGTAGTGACCAACACCTTAGCTACCTTATATTTTGCAAACTCATATTGTAAATGAATGAACCTCGTATGAAGTGATCTATTCTACTACACCTAGCGATTGCAGCTACTGGTAACCCATGCAATTTGGTTGGATGATGTGATTACTATAAGGACATTTGTTGGTGTGAAGACAAAGCGAGGAATGACCCACTTTTTTCTTAGGAGCAGCCAGAGCATTGTGACAGAGCAATGAACCAGCAGATCGACATTTTCTTCCACTGTATTGGGGCAGTTAGCATAGCTAGTAGTTATATGGGGGGATGTTAGCATAGCTAGTAGTTATATTATTACAAAAATAATGTAATAAGGGGGGATGTTAGCGTATAGGCTATATTTGTATATTACATTATTAGCTTATTGTTGGTACTGTTGTAACTACTACCTAATCAATGCTTATTAGTTCCGTAACCTTCGGACTATTCTAAGCGCTCATTGTATTATTTAAACAATGCTTGATTAATGAAGATTGGTCCGTTTACCAACATGAAGGATAATAAAATCTGTTGACTTTAGCATGCCACATCAAATTTGGATGACACATTAAGATGGATGACACATTAAGTTGGATGGTAACTGATATTTTCTACCTAGAAAAATATTCCATTTCTCACATACTATCCGCAAGAATATTTCAAGTTGATAAATTTATTATTTGCTTTATAAAGCTTGTAATCAATTTATTTTGGGAAGTTTGATATATAAACGCAAATATTTTTAGATTTTCCTGGAATATAGGACATGAGATCCTAATGTATATCTTACGATTCAGTTAAAGTAGTATTGTATTGTTAGGATTATTAGTAGGATGCCACTTGGACCAGTCAAAATATTTATAATTCCAAGTAGGAGTACGTATTATGATTAGGTTTTAGATTATTCTTGATTAATGTATAGTCATTAGTCCATAAAATTTGCATGTCAAATACGTGGAGAAGATTGTTTAGAATTGTATTAAGTCATAGTATAAATTACATAGAAGACCTTGAAAGAGGTCTACTCATTAGTTTTTGCAAGCTCTAGTAATAAAACAATATTTTGTTCTTCAAGGATGGTAATTTGTAATAATTTCATGTGTTTTTTTATTTTTGTTATGTAAATTGTGTTTATTTGTTACCTGCATTCATAGAATAATCATCATATTAGTATTAGTTATAAAATCTAGTTACTAAGATAAGGTAAACTAGGGGAGAAATAATTACACTACCCTCTAGGAGGCAGGGCCCACTCCTATAGACAGTCCCTGAGCTCTCACCCCTACATTAGGTTAGGATTAGTTAGTATTAAGTTAAACTGCATTTCAAATTACATAAAATAAGATAAATTGCATGAGGATCCTCACAAATAAATTAGAACATATCATAAATAAATTAGCTTGCAAATAATTAGTGCATCAGTAAATCAATTCATTAGTAATTAAGTGCATCAGTAAATTAATTCATCAGTAAAAGTAAATCATCATTGCATTTATTTATCATACCCTTTATCATTCATTTTTGCATAAATTTTATTTTGTTCATTTACTTTTCTGTACACGTGAATCCTAAAAAAGAAACTTGAGCTAAGCTTAGTATTAACTCCTATGATATAATCTATACGATATTGTTACTCTTTAAATATAACCTTGATTTCCATCAAATTGATAAAATTAAATGTAAGCTCTACAACCGATCAACACAAATCCCCTATGCTCTAATTTATGGATCTATCTCCATAGGATAAATATTTCCCCTTTGCTCTAATTCATGGAAATTGATCCAGGAGAACTCTATCTCCTCAACTGGTTCATGGATCTCTCTCCACAGAAGAACTCTATCTTCCCATCTAGTTCATAGATAACACTCCATAGGAGAACTCTTTCCCTTTACTCTAGTTCATGGATCTCTATCCATAGGAGAAATCTATCCCCTTTGATATGGCTGATGATATTCTAGAAGACTTCTACTCCCACTGCTCTGGCTTATGGATCTATCTCCACAAGAGACCTCTATCCCCACTGAACTGGATAATGGATCTCTATCCACTGGAGACTACTATCCTCTTTACTATGTCATCTCCAAATATTATTCTCAACTCTATCTCAAATATATCCCCAAGCCTTAACACAAAGCTTGAACAAATTACCAATCAACTCTGCTTAGATCTACCCCAAGCCTTAACACAAAGCTTGAACAAATCACCAATCAACTCTGCTTAGATCTACCCCAAGACTTAACACAAAGCTTGAACAAATCACCAATCAACTCTGCTTAGATCTGTCCCAAGACTTAACACAAATCTTGAACAAATCACCAATCAAATCTGCTTAGATCTACCCCAAGCCTTAATACAAATCTTGAATAAATCAACCCTACTCTTAATACTATTTCAAGTCTTCACAAGACTTGCTCAAATCTGCCTTCAAGTCCTCTCAAGAACTTACTCAATTATGCCTTCAAGTTCTCTCTAGAACTTGCTCAATATGCTCTCAAGTCTTCACCAAGAATTTCTCAAATATGCCTTCAAGTGTTCTCAAATACTTGCTCAATTTGCTCTCAAGTCTCCACCAAGACTTGCTCAAATCTACCTTCAAGTCTTCTCAAAGACTTGCTCAATTCTATCCTCAATCCTTCACAAACGACTTGCTCAAATCTTCTCTAGCACATACTCAAACCTGCTCTAACACATGCTCAAAATAGCTCACAAAATATGCTTAATCAATCTCAAATATTTCACACAATGCTATCAAATACTTGGTCTAATATTCAAAGTAATTCCTTTAACTTGAAGTAGTTTAGACATATTCTATCAGAATTCATTTAACCTCTAGAACATATAGATAATAATATGCACTTGCAAATAGATCAATATGTTCTATTCAATCTTTAAGTCTGTTGCTTTCACAAATCTGATTTCTAATGTTTTCACATTCACTTTCAATATCACTTAAGACCAATGCTCAAAAAATTCATACATACACTCAACCAATGCAACATAATTGTCTCACAAACCCTAAAAAAATATTCTTCCAACTTCTTTCAACAAAGAGCACAAAGTAGGTCTCAACATTTTTTTCAAGTATTTCCAACAATACTTATCAAACAATCCTTTTCACACCACCTTATGTTTTAGAAATATTCATTCAATCAAACACCTTAAATAAGGGATGATATGGCCATACCTTTTTGCTTGCTCTTATGGAGATATGTCTTCAAAAATATGTCTCACACACAATGTCTTTTGTAACTATAAAATGGTTAGCACAACACTTCTTTATGAGTTAGCAATCCTTCAATATGTGTGCCCGATTAAATTCCAAACCACTATTTTGGTTTCTCAAACTATAAAATCAACTCATATAATCAAACCCTTCAAAAATAATAAGAATCCAAACAATTATAATACCTCATACATCTTCTAACTCCCTCTTAACTTCTAAACACATCATAATAATTTTAACATGGATTCTTATCACTCCAATAGTTCACTTTCAAAACGATTCAATATAATTTCCTTCAAAAATAAATGCATGAAACAATTAATTAAATTTCCCTTATATCTCCCAAGGCCAACAACGCTCACAATAATCAATTAAACCACATGCACCTACCCTCAACCTTAGCAATTACCAAAATCAATTTACGCTTACCAAAAATGTTATCGTGAGGATTCAAACATAGCGCCTGTCACCTACCAGCGCTCTAGCTTCCATTGGACCACCGCTAGGCAAAATGCCCACACAAGGACATAATACCATGATGCACACTTTAACCACTGCTCACCATTCTCGCCAAAAAAATAAAAAATGTTGCCACCAGGATTTGAACGTAGGATCTGTCGTCCATTAGTGCCTTAGTGCACTATGGTCTGTTGCTAGACCAAACATCCACACAATGACCAAATACCATGATGCACTATTTAATCATTGCTCACCTTTCTCACCAACAAAAACAAACAACTCACTGCTGTCAAAAATCGAATGCAGGATTTGCCATCCACCAACGTCTTAACGTTGCCAAGTTTGGTGCTAGGCCAACCATGTGGTTGGTGATAGGGTCATACAAACTTATCTCCTTATTTGTCCATGTTTTCCTCTTAGATTTCCAAACTAAAATTTTCATCCACATTTCTCATGGAATTCGCATCAATAGTAATTATTAATCACTCACATCATACATCGAAAAACTTATATTTTGGCCTTCAAACTTTATCATATAAATACCAATTTTTCTCCATGCTCGGACATCGATGAAGTTTAATAATTTAAAATTTATTATTGGTTCCAAACCCACTTAGGGTTATAAAACATTATAATATAAATATTATAATCATTTTATAATTAACCTTAGTCTTTCTCTTAACAAATTTAATATTATAATAGTAAATATTATAATATTACTTCCTTTGGGCCTAGGTATTTCCTTCCTTAATATTAGGCTTTATTTTAACAACTTTAATATTATAATAATAAATATTATTATATTATTTCATTTGGGCCTAAGTATTTCCTTCCTTTAGGATATTTAGACAATATTTTGGCCAACCATGTGGAGCTTTATATCAAATCTCTTGGGCTTAAAATATAAATATTTTAACCCTCTTTTTATCAATTCCCTTGTAATGAGATGAACTAACTTTTGACATCAATGACAACATAATTACTTAAAATTTCCAACAAATTATCCCATGGTTTTTGAAATACTAAGAATTTTAGGGATTCAAGATCTTTACCCTTCTTTTATTGAATTTTATTTGGTATACTTGCTCATTTTGAAAGAGAGCAAGGGATTTTTATTGTTTTTTGGGATTCTTTCTCATTTTAAAGGGGAGCAAGAAGATAATTTTTTGGGATACTTGCTCGTTTAGAGAGAGAGCAAGGGATTTTTTTTTCAAGGATGAAGGGGGAGCTTGTCCTTTTGCCAATTCATTAGCTTTCTAGACCATGCGCATAATTGGATAAGTAGGAGAAACCATTCACTTTATGGAAATAGTAACTCATGAGTTAGTCTTTCCAAACTTCACAATGTTTTATTTGTTATAATGTGTGTAGTCCAAGAGGAAACTTTATTGAATAGGAGCAACTTATAACACCCAAATATTATTTAATTTTCAATGAATATTTGCTCAAAACACTAGCGGTGGCTGAGTAATTGAGAACACCTAGATTTTGTTTTAGCAAATAAAGTGTTATGCAGGATGTGGCATCAATTTTTCTACAAGTTCTCAAGCTATTACAAATAAAAGAAGTGTCTTTTTAGGATATTTTTCCAAAGAATATTTATATGTATGTATATGTATATATTTTATATATGTATATGTTTTTTATAAAGCAACAACTTATTTAATAGGTAATGTATTTTTTCTTATTATAGAGAAGTATTTATTCAATAGGAGTGATTCGTAGTTTATATATACACTACCTATCGGTTCGTTGCTTGAGGTGGTGTATGAATTCCTCTTTAGATAATGGTTTTTTATATAGTTTAAGCCTATGTCCATTAAATAGTAAGTCATCAATAGGCTTAAGTATCAATGTACCATTTCCAAATATATCTTCAATTTCATAGGGCCTAAGCCATCTTGTCCTTAACGTCCCTTGAAAATCTTGGTAGGGGAGTCGAATAGCAAAGCCTAGTATCTTGGTTGAAATATTCTAGGTACAATGTGTTTATCATGCCATTTATTTATTTTTTGTTGTTTTAATTCAGTTCTATGTAGTACCTCAAGTCTCTTTTTATCAAGAATATTTAATTTCTCTAACCTAACTCTTTGTGCTTGATCTAAATTCATATCAAATTATGCTATGTACAAAGAGTTTCTATTTCAAACTCAATGGGTATGATAGCTTACTTGACATAAACCATATCATAAGGTGTTAAACCAATGGTAGTCTTCCAGGTTGTGTTATAAGCCCATACAACTTATTTTAATCTTTCTATCCAATCTACTCTACTAGTGGTCACAATTTTGATTATTATCTTTTCAAGCTATCTATTGGTTACTTCCACTTGTCCATTGGATTGAGGATGATATGGTGAAGTTTTTCTATATTTTATTTGATATATCATGGTGAAATGTTCTATTACTTTAGAGAGAAATTGAGTTCCTTGATCTGAAACTAGTTCTCTAGGTGCTCCAAAGCACAACATAATGTACAAATAAAGAAAATCAGCAATGGGTTCAGCTTGTGCTCATGGTAAAGCTTCTACTTCCACCCATTTTGTAACATAATATATGCACACAAGTATATGTTTATTATTTGTACTTGGAGGATCTATTGGTCCAACAAATCAATTCTCCATTTTGTAAATTGTTTAAACATGATTTGGGGTACCAAGGGCATCTCCATTGTAGGGGTTGATTTACTATCCCTTTGGCATGCATCACATCTATCAACAAATTGATGAACATCCTTATTTATAGTAGGTAAAAAGTATCCAATTTGGAATATTTTACTAACTGTTCTTTGGGCTGCATAATGAAATCCACAAGGTTCTTCATGTACTGCTCTAATGATATCATACACATCTTTTTCCTGCAAACATCCCCTATCTACATGGTCTAGGCAAGACTTGAATAAAATCCCATTAATCCACATGTAAGGGATACTATGATGTACTAACATTTTTCATTCATAAGGTGTAAAACTTTGAGGCATCTTTCCTGTTACTAAGTAATTTGCAATATCAACATACCAAGGAGTGAAAATAGAGAGAGAATAAAAATGTTCATCCAGGAAATTATCAGGAATTAAATTGTCATCATCAAAGATTTGCATATGGGATAAATAGTTTGCAATAAAATTATGCTTTCCTGCTTTGTCTATAATTGTGAAATTAAATTATTGCAATAAGATAAGCCATATAACCACTCTACCTCCTATTATGGATTTTTTCATTTAGTATCTTATGGCAAAGTGATCAGTGTGAATAAATACTTCATACCCTGTTATGTAATGTTTGAATTTATTAATAGCATGGACCATAACTAATAACTCTCTTTTAATAACTATGTAATTTAGTTCAACTCCATGCAAATTTTTACTTACATAATAGATAGCATAAGGTATTTTATTTTCTATATGTTATAGTATTGCCCCTATTGCATATCCTAAAGCATCACAATGTATATGGAAGGATAATTCCCAATTTGTATAGAACTTGACTAAGCACTGCATTCATTCTGATTGATTTATTATAAAGGTTACAATGTAGTTATGAGTTGGTTTATCAAACCAACTTGGTGGTTAATAAACCAACCTAGAGAGCGCTACCCTTTTTGCAAATAATGTAATGAAAATGACATATATGCTAACATCCCCCCTTATTACATTATTGGCAAATTCCAATAGTATCTCGAAACTTTTCATATTTGATACGTCCAAGTGCTTTGGTAAAGATATCGGCAACTTGCACATCAGTAGGAATGTATTGAAGTTGTATATGGTGCTTGGGAACTTCATCTCGAATGAAATGACATTTGGTATCAACATTTTTGGTACGTTCATGAAAAATTGGATTTTTGACAAGATTCAAAACACCTTGATTGTTGCAAAACAAATGAAGAGGAAGATTATTTGGAAGACCCATTTTTGTAAGAATGCGACTTAACCACATTATCTCGTAGACTGCTTCACTAGCTGCACGATATTATGCTTCTATAGAATATAAAGCAACCACATGTTGCTTCTTACTGTGCCATGAGATAGGTCCAAATCCTAGATGAAAAACATATCCAGAAGTGGATTTACGATCATCAATGGATCCAACATAATCCGAGTCCATGTATCCTAGTAAGAAAAACTTATTATTCTTTTTGTATTCCAGACCATAATTTGTACTACCACGAACATAATTAAGAACTATTTTTGCTACTTTCCAGTGAATCATCTTAGGCTCTTGCATGAACCTTGAAATATATCCCACAACAAAACTGAGATCTGGCCTGGTATTTGTCAGATATAGGAGACTCCCAATCAACTAGTGATAGAGTACCATCTACCTAAGGTGATTAATCATATCGAGATAACTTAAGTTCTTGCTCTATTGGAGTTGCTTTTGACTTACAGTTGGTCATCCGATATTTTTCTACTAAAGTCTTGGTATATTTCTTTTGTGTTACTCTAATATAAAATATTTGCTGAGTAACTTCTAAACCAAGACAATAGTGCAGAAGTCCTAGATCTGTCATTTCAAATGATTGCTTCAAATCATTTTTCACTAAGTCAATCATTCTTTTCGAGCTTCCTGTTATGATAATATCGTCTACATAAAGTACAAGGATCACTATATCAGAACCATTTTTCTTAATATAGAGATTTGCATCTGAAGGACTTCTTTTGAATTCATGTTGCACAAGGTGACTGTCTATCTTGATATACCAAGCTCGAGGAGCTTGTTTTAGCCCATACAAGGATTTGATCAACTTGCATACTTTTTGTTCTTGCCCCTCGACCATGAATCCTTCTGGTTGAGTCATGTATACTTCTTCCTATAAGTCACCATTCAAGAAGGCACTTTTAACATCCATCTGATGCAACTTCCACCCAAACTGAGCTCCCATGGCACAAAGTACTCGAATGGTAGTCATTTTTGTAGTAGGGGCAAAAGTCTCTTCATAGTATATGCCTTCTTTCTGAGCACATCCCTTAGCAACAAGTCAAGATTTATGCTTATCACTAGATCCATCTGCCTTATACTTCACTTTGAACACTCATTTTCAGCCTATGGGTTTCTTTCCTGTTGGTAGATCGACTAACTTCCAATTATTATTTTTTATGATAGACTTATGTTCTACATCCATGGCCTCTTTTCACTGTGGTTTATCAAGTGCATATTGAACCGTTGTGGGTTCATTTGCATTCAATGTAGACATATAAATATTTTCTTCATCTTCATCTTCTTCTCTATCATTTTTTGTACCCACTGACAAATCATCAAAGTGTTGACAAAGTTCGTCAACCTCTGAAGTAGATTCCTCTACTCTCATTTGCTGAGTCATACTGCGAGTACATGGCCTATCTAGAGATAGATCTGGAAGGGAATTCAACTTAGCATCTCTCAAAGTGCTAGTATACCATTTTGGGACTTTTTGTTGTTGTTGTGGGAGTTGAACCTCCTTCTTAGGTTCTTCTTCATCTAGGTATACAGCTATGGATGTGTCTTTTGATGTGAAAGCTTCATCAAATAAAACATCTCTACTTACGTGTGTCTTCTTGGTCTTAGGATCAATAAATCGATAACATTTTGAATACTCATCATAGCCAAGAAAGATACATTGCAGGGTTTTCTCATCCAACTTCCTCCTTTTCTATTTTGGAATGTGCTTGAATGCTTTACATCCAAACACCCTTAGATGAGGAATGGAAGGTTTCTTACCACTTCAAGCTCCTTGTGGTGTTTTCCCTTGTAGAGCTCTAGTGGGTTCTCTATATAGGAGGTATAATTTTGTGTTTACTGCTTCTACCCAATATTGATCCTCAAGATGTGCTCCCTTTAGCATACATCGAACCATTTCCATAATGGAACAATTTCTCCTTTCTGCAACTCCATTCTGCTGAGGTGTATAGGCTATAGTCAGTTGTATTTTGATCCCATGTTTCTTAAGAAACTCTAAAAACTCTTCAGAGATGTATTCCCCTCCTTGATCTGAGTGGAGGGTTTTTATCAAACAACCCGACTCCTTCTCAACAAGTTTCTTAAACTGTTGAAAGTAGAGAAATGCTTCTGATTTCAACTAAATAAAGAAAACCCACATATTTCGTGATTAATCATCAACAAATAGTTGAAAATACTGCTTCCCACCATAGATGGTTGGCATAGTACCACACAGATTAGTATGTACCAACTCTAAAAGGTTTGTAGCTCGAGAGGAGTTGGATTCAAAAGATACTCTGTGTTGCTTCCCTGCTAAGCAATCTGAGAAAACTGGTAAGATAGATGAGAGTGGTGGAAGAGATTTCACCATCCCATATTTGTGTAATTCAAGAAAATATCTAGAACTAAGGTGCCCATAACATCTATGCCAGAGAGAGGTGGCCTCCTTTGTAGTTGCAGCCAGAGCAACATGAGGAGTTGAAAGTGCATCTAGAATGAACAAGCCATGTTTGTAGGATCTAGTTGCAACATGTTTACCACTTTGGGTGATAAAACATCTCTTATTGCCTTTGACAACTTAAAACACGACATCCATGTTTCTATCCAACATTTGTGTGACTGAGAGGAGATTATTGGCTAAACCTGGAACATAGAGAACTTTCTCAATTTGAAAATTACCATCAGGAAGGGACACAAAAATATCCCCTTCTCCCTTTACTTGATAGACTTGATTGTCAGCAATTGTGATTGGCTTACCCTCTTTCTCCACAAAAGTATCAAACCATGATTTGTCCCCAGTCATGTATTTTCTAGCTCCTGAATCAATATACCATACAACATCTATCTGGGAAGATGAAGTATGGGTCATGAGCACCTTGTGTGCTCTTTCAAAGTCAAAATTTGAATCAGACCTAGGAGAATCTGAGTCTGAGTTGGAGTCAGCATAAGCAACATGACCTTTAGATTTCTTAAGTTTGTTGTATTTTTGTTTGTTTTTGCCCTTCTTCTGAGGACCTCTATCATTTTTTTTCTTGTTTTTGAACCAACACCTATTGGTGTCATGGTTATTCATATCACAAATCTTGCAATATTTTGTATCCTTCTACTGATTTTGTTTCCCTTTTCCTTTGGAAGAAGGATCCCCTTTTTGAAATTGACCTTGTTTTTTACCACTTTGTTGTGTGGAAAGAGCATTATCTGGCATATAATCTTTTTGGACTTGAGTTGTATCCTTAGTCTGAAGTAAATTTACCAGCTCCACAAATGATACTTGTCTACCCAAAACATTGAGAGAAGTGATCAACATCTTGTAGGAATTTGGCAATGCTCTCAAGATGACAGAGTTCAAGATATCATCATCCACTAGTTTTCCCATGGCATTCAATTTGGCTTTCAAGTCAGCCACTCTGCAAAGGAATATATCAACTGTTTCCCCAAAATTCATACTAATATTATGTAGTTGAGTTTGAAGGTGTAGAATAGTGGATTGATTCTTTCCTTCATATACTGTGATTAGGGAATCCCAAGCTATCTTACTAGTTTTGGCATCACAAATATGAGGTTGCACTTAATATGTAGTAGCAAGCAATATAAACACGAGACTCTTCTTGTCTTTCTTATCCCAAGCATCTTGATTTGTTCTTGTTGCCTGAGGATGTTTTGTAGTGCCAGTCACTACATCCCATAAATCTTCCAACTGAAGTATGGATTTCATCTTTGTTTTCCATGGAACAAAGTTAGGACCTTTCAAAAATTGTGAATTTGAGAGATACTTATGAATTGTGGCCATTATGAAGGTTCCTTATATCACCAATTGGTCTCCCTTTCTTTATACCTGCCAGATATTTATATTGTAACTATTCAATATATACTTGCCCTATTAGTCTTACAATGGCACTGAGAGGGGGGGGGTGAATTAGTGTAGTTCTTTAAACTTAAATTCATAGCTCTTAAAACTAAAATAACGAAACCTTAAAACCAGATAAAGCAAGTATCACAAGAGAACATCACACAATACAAGATTTAAAGAGGTTCACCAATTTGGCTAATCCTCAAGAATGATTGCTTGGACTACCATCCAAATCCAGCCTTTGCAAAGCACCAACTTTACAATCAATTTACCAGCACCCACTGGAAGGAGCACCAACCCATTATTTATCTACACCAATATAAAGGAGCACCAACCCTTGATTTACAAAAACCTACTAGAAGGAGCACCAACCCCTGATGCCAAGCTGCAACCTGAACTTCAATTTTGAATCTAAAAGTTTAACAAAAAAATACCTTCGCTTTTACAAGACCCTAACTTGTCTATTGCTTACCCAATCTCTCTCACTATTTATGGAACAAACAAATCTTCTACGATCTATAGCCACACTTCACCTTATTTGAGTCACTTATCTACACACCCTCTGTGCACTATCTTTATACACTCTGTGCCCTTACAGCTACACTTTGTTCATCTTCACCCTTTGCACTCTCTGTGCCTTCTGCTTTCTCTGTGCACTCACATACCCACTTAGGACAATTTAACATGACTCTTCAATCACTTTGTGCACTTCACCATCATCTCGTCGCTTCTGTGATTTCTACGCTCTTACAGTCGCATTTCACACTTCGACATGCATTTTGATGACTTATTCAACAACACAACAATTCTCCAAACAACCCTCTTATAACAATATTTTCATGATGAAAACCCTAATATTAGTCGGCTTGCATAAAAAATGTAAACCCTAATCTTAGTCGGCTTTCATAAAAACTGTAAACCCTAATCTTAATCGGCTATCATCGATCTTAGTCAGCTTCAACTTATGAAGATATTCGGTAATTCCATCGCTCGAATATTTCATTCGGTAACAGTCCCTGTAGCCGCTGCACTGAATTTTGTTCACTCTTCATATTTTAGCTACATGAATTCACTCTGTATCTACCCCTATAAATGCTATAGAGATGTCGGTCCACTGTCATACTTCTCATTTTAGTTGGGTTCTTCTTCTTGTCTTGCACACATATGACTTGTCGTGAAATCATGACATTTCTGCCTCTGTAGCTTCTTTTGTTGTTACCACAAAAATACATGTCATGATATCATGAAACTTTCGCCTCCGTATGCTTTCTCTATTATTTTGTCATGATATCATGACACTTCTGCATCCATAGACTTCGTCTTTTCTTTTGTCATGATATCACGACATTTCTGCCTCTGTAGACTTCGTCTTTGCTTTTTTTGTAATATCACGACACTTTTGCTTCTGTAGACTTCGACTTTGCTTTTGTCACAATATCGAGACACTTTTGCTTTCATAGACTTTGAATTTGCTTTTGTCATGATATCGTGACACTTCTGCCTACGTAGTCTTCCATTTAGCTTTTGTCACGAAATCATGAAACTTCTGCTTTCGTACTTAACTTCTTTGCTTTTGTCATGAAATCATGACACTTCTGCCTTCGAAGTCTTCTTATCTGCTTTTGTCACGAAATCACGACACTTATGCTTCCGTACTTTACTTCTTTGCTTTTGTCATGAAATTGTGACACTTCTGCCTTCGAAGTCTTCTTCTCTGCTTTTGTCACGAAATTACGACATGTCGCGATATTGCGACACTTTTCAAACTTACTTTCTCTCTCCTATTTTAGTCGCGAAAATGCGACATGTCATGAAATCATGACACTTTTCCAACTTACTTTCTCTCTCCTATTTTAGTTGCGAAAATGCGACATGTCACGAAATCACGACACTTTTCAAACTTACTTTCTCTCTCCTATTTTAGTCGTGAAAATGCGACATGTCACAAAATCGTGACACTTTTCCAACTTACTTTCTCTCTCCTATTTTAGTCGTGAAAATGCAACATGTCATAAAATTGCGACACTTTTCTTATTTTTTCTCTTTCTTCGAACTTGTCGTGAAATCGTGACACTTTTTCCTACTTTCTCTTTCTCTTCCAACATGTCGTGAAATTGTGACAGTTTTTCCACTTGCCTTTTTCTCTTCCAACATGTCGCGAAATCGCGATAGTTTTTTCTGCTTTTTCTCTCTCTTCCAACATGTCACGAAATCGCGACAGTTTTTCTTCCTTACTTTGCATGTCGCGAAATCGCGACAATTTTTCTTCCTTGCCCTTTTTCTTCCAACATGTCACGAAATCATGATAGTTTTTCTTCTTTTCTCTACATGTCACAAAATTGCGACAGTTTTTCTTCCTTGCTATACATGTCGTGATATCGTGACACTTTTCTTACTTGCCTTTTTCTTTGATATTTTGCATATGGGCCACTTTGGTCTTCTTGGAAAATCACTGTACATACTCTAAATAACCTCTGAACTCCTATCCACTGCATCAACCGATCTATCTGACTGTGTTGACAACAATGACAATACTTTTGATGCACCTTGCTCAACAATTTCCCCCTTTGGAATTGTTGGCAACACGTGCAATTTTTTGTAACTCTTCTCCCCCTTTGACAATAATACCAAAGGGCTACTGCAGACTCCCCCTGAGTCCATGCACAACATTCTCAGGAAAAAAATTTTACACTTAGTAAGAATTACAAACATGAGCAAAAAGATAACCAAATACTTAAATGCTCTCCCTGAGAAAGTGATACCGGATAGCAATGTGTTTTGTGTGTGAATGCATAACCGGATTCTTGGAGATGTTAATGGCACTGGTGTTATCACACTTAACTGATATTGGCTTATTGAAGTTAATACCAAGATATTTCAAGGTTTGTTTCATCCATAATACCTACGTACAACATGTTGTCGTTGTAATATATTTTGCCTCTACTATCGATAAAGAAACTAACTCTTATTTCTTACTGTGCCATGCAACCAACCTGTCTCCAAGATAAAATGCACCTCCACTGGTACTCTTTCTATCATCGACACATCCTACCCAATCTGCATTTGAATACGCAATAAGGGTGAATTCCTTACCTTTCGGATACCATAACCCATACTCCATAGTACCCTTAAGGTACCGAAAAATCCTCTTCACTACTGTCACATGAGTCTCCTTGGGATTAGCCTGAAATCGTGCTACCATGCATACTGCCTACAAAATATTTGGTCTAGTACCTGTCAGGTACAGTAAGCTCCCAATCATAGATCTATACATGGTTTGATCAACAGGTGGAGATTTTTCATCCTTGCTCAACTTGCAACCTGTCATCATGGGAGTGCTAACTAGCTTACAATCCTCCATTGTGAACTTTTTTAACATCTCTTTCACATGTTTAAATTGAGAAATAAATATGCCCTTCTTATTTTGATTAACTTGCAACCCGAGGAAATATGAAAGTTCACCAATCATTGAAATTTCAAATTCTTTCTGCATCTTATTTTCTAAATATTTACATGACTCATCTTTGCTACTGCCAAATATGATATCATCTTTCTTAAACCCTTGTTGAGTGAGATAGTTGTCTAGCCTTGCATACCATGCTCGGGGTGCCTATTTCAAGCCATATATCTTCAACTTAAAAACCAAGTTGGGATCATCACCAAGATGGAAACCATCTGGCTGCTCAATATAAACCTCTTCTTCAAGCTTCCCATTCAAAAATGCTGATTTCACATCTGTCAAAAAAAAAAATTTGTCAAGTGACTCACACTTGTACCAAATTTTGTCCAACACTGTACCAACACTACAATTTTACTACCAACTCTGTGCAAGCATCAAACACTATACCACAACACCAACCAAATCCCTTTTTACATTTTCAACTTGGTCTATGTTTTCTACAGTCACCGTTGGTCACACCTTACTTTCAACTGTTCGAATCAGGAGACAACATTTTGTCAAACACTTCACGGCCAACTATAGTGCACCTTACTCAAACTCATACTTTTGGACCTCGGATAGGTATGATTCACAAAGAAAAGTTGCTCATATTGATGAGCTAAACATGAATCAATAATCATACTTCAATATTTTTCACCACAGCGTCATAATAGATATAACAATCTTCACATTAATGTGTAGTTCAAATACACACTGCTTTTATCGAAACACATATATGCAGCTAGGGCAACATTATTTCACTAACCAAATTATCTAAACTATTATAATCCTTAACTTTGGACAGTGGCAGTAAGAACCATCAACAGTACAACAATGACATATAGCAATACTACCAATAATGACAACTCTCAATTTAATCACCACCCTTCACGACACTTCCACAAACAACTACATGAACTAAAAACACACTTTGACAACTATACGACAACTTCCCTGACTACTTGCCTTTCATCCTCAGGTAATCAAACAAATACATAGGAGCATTAAAATGAAACTTCAAGATTGCTCCCCCTGAGGATGTGCTACTTGGAGTTGCGTAGTGTAATAGCGGAGTAGTCTCCTTTAGTCCAAGGAGACGCGATTTCCTTTCTTCTATCTTTCTCCAAAATTTCTTGAACTCGGGCTTGGATTTTTCAACTACATCCCTGTTTTGCACCTTTTCGTGAACTCAAACATTTCTCTTGTGTGGTTGTCTCTTGTGCATCCTTGATGAATGATTATTTTCCTTTATTTTATGTACATGATTTATTCCCTGTTTGTGTTGCATTCTTTGCGTTTGATGAAATCTACTATTTTGCCTTAGATTAGATACAAAAGTGCTTGGACAAAACCTTGCTATGTGCCCATGACCATTACATTGAAAACATTATACATAGTGTTCACTAAAACGTAGATGTATTTCTACCAGCATAACTCTTTGATTTATTATTCAATCCACAATAAATTGCCTTGTGACCATACTGGTTGCATCTGAAACAATGCCATTAAAAGTATTATTATGAATAGAGTGAGAGTGATAGAATCTCTTTTGTTGTGGTTGCTTTACTGTAGATCTCCTTTGATATTTTATTCATTTTGAAGATTCAGCTTCAAACTTTTCTTGCTTCGATCCTTCAACAGTGAACTTCTTCTCTGCAGAGTTGGAAGATGAAGGTTGTTCAGCTTCATATCCAAGATCACGCTTACCCATGGAGCTTCTTTGTTGACTTATCATTTTATCTAGCAACTCTGTGCTCTTCTCAAATTTGAGATTTGTATTGGCCTCTTCTAGTTGTTTCTTCAATAAAACAATCTCTTCCTCTTGTTTGTAGCAACCAATCTCTTTCTCATTGATCTATGACCTAAGAGTTTCTTCAATCCTTTTGAATTATTCTACCTATACTTTCAAACTGGTTATTATTTCATTTGCATCCTCAAGCTTTCTTGAGATTTCCTTATTCCTTTTTCTTTCTATCTTCAATTCATCCAGAGCTACAATTAGTCCCTATTTCAAATTTTTTTCTGCATCAATTTCTTCTTCATCACATTTCTGTTCTTTTTCTATTTCTTCTTCGAGTGTCATGAAAAGACCTCCACCTATTTCTTTTTTAGAATCATCCTCTAGGACTTCATTAACTCTCAGCATATATGCCTCTATGTTCTCATCGTTATTCAACTTTAATGCTTCGAACTGAGCTTGATGTGTTTGTAACTTGGCCTCCTTGATCTCATCGTCTCCTTCATGAATACTCCTCAATTTGTCCCATATTTCTTTTGCCATTTTACAACTCATGATATTTACTAGTTCACTGTCTACTAATCCGCACCTGATAACATTATTTTCTTTTGAGTCATTCTCAAATAGATTCTTATCAGAAACATCAGTTGGAGGAGTGATGGGTATTGTGTATTCACTGTCTATTGAATCTTGGATGTCGTATCCCAAACCACAAAGATATGTCTGCATCCTGATTCTCCAAACCGCGTAATTAGTTCCATCAAACAAAGGTGCTTTGTTTGATGAGAAGTCTTCAACCTTTTCTAGTTCAATTTTCTCTTCCATAGGAACTGAAATTGACTGAGATGCCATTTTAGAGGAGGATCTATTATTCTTACCCATTGCATACTAATCCAAGATCAACCCTGATTGATTTAGCCTGAGAAGGGAACTTGGCTCTGATACCAATTTTTAGTATTACAATGGCACTAAGAGGGGGGGTGAATCAATGTAGTTCTTTAAATTTAAATTCATAGCTCTTAAAACTAAAATAATGAAACCTTAAAACCAGATAAAGCAAGTATCACAAGAGAACATCACACAACACAAGATTTAAAGAGGTTCACCAATTTGGGTAATCCTCAAGAATGATTGCTTGGACTACCATCCAAATCCAGCCTTTGCAAAGCACCAACTTTACAATCAATTTACCAGCACCCACTGGAAGGAGCACCAACCCCTTATTTATCTGCACTAATAGAAAGGAGCACCAACCCTTGATTTACCAACACCTACTGGAAGGAGCACCAACCCCTGATGCCAAGTTGCAACTTGAACTTCAATTTTGAATCTAGAAGTTTAATAAAAAAATACCTTCGCTTTTACAAGACCCTGACTGGTCTATTGCTTACCCAATCTCTCTCACTATTTATGGAATAGACACATCTTCTATGATCTATAGCCGCAATTCACCTTCTTTGAGTCACTTTTCTACGCACCCTCTATGCTCTGTCTTCGTACACTCTGTGCCGTTACAGCTGCACTTTGCGTTCATCTTCACCCTTTGCACTCTCTGTGCCTTCTGCTTTCTCTACGCACTCATAGACGCACTTAGGACAATTCAACATGACTCTTCACTCACTTTGTGCACTTTGCCATCATCTCACCGCTTCTGTGCTTTCTATGCTCTTACGATCGCATTTCACACTTTGACATGCATTTCGATGACTTATTCAACAACACAACAATTCTCCAAACAACCCTCATTTTATAACAATATTTTCATGATGAAAACCCTAATATTAGTCGGCTTGCATAACAAATGTAAACCCTAATCTTAGTCGGCTTTCATAAAAATTGTAAACCCTAATCTTAGTCGGCTATCATCGGTCTTAGTCGGCTTCAACTCATGAAGATATTCGATAATTCCACCGCTCGAAGATTTCATTCGATAATAGTCCTTGTAGCCGCCGCACTGACTTTTGTTCACTCTTCATATTTTAGCTACATGAATTCACTCTGTATCTACCCCTATAAATGCTATAGAGATGTCGGTCCACTATCATACTTCTCATTTTAGTTGGGTTCTTCTTGTCTTGCACACATAAGACCTGTCATGAAATCATGATATTTTTGCCTCTGTAGCTTCTTTTGTTGCTGTTGCCATGAAAATACATGTCATGATATCGCGACACTTTCACCTATGTACACTTTCTCTATTCTTTTGTCATGATATCACGACACTTCTGCATCCATAGACTTCGTCTTTTCTTTTGTCATGATATCATGACATTTTTGCCTCCATAGACTTCATCTTTGCTTTTGTCATGATATCACGACACTTCTGCTTCTGTAGACTTTGAATTTGTTTTTGTCATGATATCACGACACTTCTGCTTTCATAGACTTCGAATTTGCTTTTGTCGTGATATCGTGACACTTCTGCCTCCGTAGTATTCCATTTAACTTTTATCACAAAATCATGACACTTCTGCTTCTGTACTTAACTTCTTTGCTTTTGTCACGAAATCATGACACTTCTTCCTTCGAAGTCTTCTTCTCTGCTTTTGTTGCAAAATCGTGACACTTCTGCTTCCGTACTTTACTTCTTTGCTTTTGTCATGAAATCGCAACACTTCTGCCTTCGAAGTCTTCTTCTCTGCTTTTGTCATGAAATTGTGACATGTCACGATATCGCGACACTTTTCAAACTTACTTTCTCTCTCCTATTTTAGTCGTGAAAATGTGACATGTCGTGAAATCGTGACACTTTTCCAACTTACTTTCTCTCTCCTATTTTAGTTGCAAAAATACGACATGTCATGAAATCGTGACACTTTTCAAACTTAATTTCTCTCTCCTATTTTAGTCATGAAAATGCGACATGTCATGAAATTGTGACACTTTTCCAACTTACTTTCTCTCTCCTATTTTAGTCACAAAAATGCGACATGTTGCGAAATCGCGACACTTTTCTTACTTGTTCTCTTTCTTTGAACTTGTTGCGAAATCATGACACTTTTTCCTGCTTTCTCTTTCTCTTACAACATGTCGTGAAATCATGACAATTTTTACACTTGCATTTTTCTCTTCCAACATGTCGCAAAATCACGTTAGTTTTTCCTGCTTTTTCTCTCTCTTCCAACATGTCGCAAAATCACGACAGTTTTTCTTCCTTGCCCTTTTTCTTCCAACATGTCGTGAAATCGTTACAGTTTTTCTTCTTTGCTCTGCATGTCATGAAATCACGATAGTTTTTCTTCCTTGCTCTACATGTCGCGATATCGCGACACTTTTCTTACTTATCTTTTTCTTTGATCTTTTGCATATGGGCCACTTCGGTCTTCTTGGAAAATCACTGTACATACTCTGAATAACCTCTAAACTCCTGTCCACTGCATCAACCGATCTATATGACTATGTTGACAACAATGACAATAATTTTGCTGCACCTTGCTCAACACACCCTTACATGAGGGAGACTATAGGTATATATGAACAGTATACTACTCAATATGTACCCGCCCTTACGTGAGGGAGACTATAAGTACATATGAGAAGCACAATATAACATAGGCGATACTGAAAGGGCATTGTGTTGTTAATGACACCTACCATAGAATTTTTTATTCCTCATGCGTGGGGTGTAACTTCCCCTAAACACTTTGGAAAAAAAAACTTTCATGATGTGGGTATGAAATGGAAAAAAAATTGGTTTGCATTATTTCTCCCCGATGATTTATAGAGAACAAGCTCAGATGTCATTGTTGCAGCTATATTAGGTGATGAATACAGTAGTCCAAAGCATGACAACATTACCTATAAGTGTGGACCAGAGGTATCTCAAATACCGAACACTGCTGTGCAATAAATTGCACAAATAGGGTATAAATTTGGGGTCTTATATTTTTTTAATTTATGATTGTTAATGCAAGAAAAAAGAATATTTAAATGCAAAAGAAACAATCACAAATACCCACAAATTTAAGCACCTATTACAAATCTAGCAATTATTCTACTAAATGATTTGATTTCCCCCTTTATCTTACAATTTTGTAAATGAATCATGTGAAAAAACTGAGATCTCCCCCCTTCGAATTGCAAAATAGACAAGGAGTAAAAAAAATGGTACCTAAAAACCCAATTTTTTTTGTTTTGGAGCCTTCAAGGTGTCATTGGACTGCACAGGCATCAAATGACCACTTTCGGGCATCAACTGGGAAAGTTCGGGCATCAAAAATGTACTTTACATCTTGTAAACTTTTGGGCGTCAACTAGGCATGTTCGGGCATCAAAAAGTGCACTTTACACCTTGCAAGTGGGAAGTGCGGGAGTTGAACCTGCACCCTATGTCCCAAGCACCTTAGCACAAGACACTGTGACCATCTCGGCTACTCTGTCGGATGGAAAGAAGACAACACAGGATATACCATATTGCAAAGTTAGAAAAAAACTTAATGGTAAAAAAAACCACAGGAAAGCTTCCAGTTAGGGAACAATGGGGCCCATGGAGTGCACTGTCTGAGTTTCTAGTTTCTACGCCGATGGCAGGACTTTCCAAATTGGTCAACTGCTAGCAGAATGGTACAAATTTGTTTCTTTAACGTATACAAAGAAGCAGCAAAATCTAAATCTCAGAACACGTGGTATGGGGCTAGGGCTCACTCGCTGTGTGTCGCAAACTTCTGCGAATACACCATGGCATCATACCCCTCACAACCTTGGCACACGTCACACATCAATATCCAATCCGTTTCCAATTTTTTTCCATGGCTCCGTCTGCAACAGTCGAGTCTCTACTTTGACTGCCAGCATCTGATCGTTCACAATAGACCATGACTTCGTCTGTAGCAGTCGAGTTTCTTCGCTCATTCGCTACTTTGACTACCAGCATAGTGCAATAGTTTTTGGAGTGCTGCCTAAAAATTGTAGGTACTGTGATTATGGAGTGGTAAATGTTATCCACCTTGCCCAAAGAAAAAAATAGTGCACATTGCTCAAAACCTAGACCTTGCTCTGGTACCATATAAAACTTGACGAAGCACTGCATTCATTCTGATTGATTCATTATAAAGGTTACAATGTAGTTATGAGTTGGTTTATCAAACCAACTTGGTGGTTAATAAACCAACCTAGAGAGTGCTACCCTTTTTGCAAATATTGTAATGAAAATGACATATATGCCAACAATTTGGTCCCCTCAGGATTGTAGTAGTAATCAATTTATTCTTTATAATTTTGAAATCTTCCTGACATGTATTAGTCCAACTAAATTCACTTTCTTTAGTTAGGAGCTTAAGCATAGGAGTAGCAATTTTACTGAAATATTTAATGAATCTACGGTAGTATCTTGCATATCCTAAGAAAATTCTTACCTCTGTTTGTTTTTCAGAGGCTTGAGGGATTGAATAACTTGAATTTTTGTATGGTCTACTTTACCACCTTCGTTCGATATGTAATATCCTAAAACAATGCCTCCTATCATCATCATAAAATACTTCTCATGACTCAGAGAGAGGTTTTGTTCTTGGTATATAATAAAAACCTTTTGTAGTCTTGATAAATTTTCTTCAAAGGTGTTACCATAGACTGTGAAGTCATCCATATAGACTTCTACACATTCATTAATCAAATCAGCAAAAATGGCTAAGACATCCCTTTGAAAAGTGGCTAGTGCATTACATAGCCCAAAATGCAAGACTTTGTAACCATAGGTGCCTACAGGACATGTGACAATTGTCTCTTCTTGATATTCTTAAGCTATGGAAACCTAATTATACCCACTAAAGCCATCCAAAAAACAAAAGTATTTCTTCCCAGCCAAGGTATCAAGAACTTGATCAATGAACGGTAAGGGGAAATAGTCCTTCTTTGTAAATTTATTTAATTCCTTATAATCCACACAAATCCTCCATTTACCATTCTTTTTAAGGACTATTACTAATGGTGATATCCATTGAATATAAAAAATTAGATATATAAATGTTGTGCTCAAGAATTTAATGACTTCTTCCTGAATTACATATTTCATAGCTGGATTCAATCTTCTTTGGGATTGTATGACTGGGTAGCAACCTTCTTGAATAAATATGCAATGGGTACAAATGTTTAGGTGTAATCCTTTCATGTCCTCATAGTTCCATAAAAATGCAAGTCGATGCTTTTTAAGCACATCAATCGGTTGTGGTTCCTTTATGGTTGTAAGCTCATTACTAATGTTCAGAGTTCTTCTTGGTGTAAATCTATTTGTTTGTAATTTTCCATATTCACATCTATTCCCATTTTTTTAGTTTTAATTACATTTAGGTGATAGTCATCAGGTATCAATTGTTGAGTTTGACTTGTGCTTGCCTCATTAATGAACATAGTAGATTCAGATAAAAACTATTGTATTGACCTTGATCCTCTTGTTGATATTCTAGTAATAATGATAAGGGTCCCTCAAATTCTAGTTATAGGTTTTCACTCAGAATATTGATCGATAAGATTTGGATATCATCCAAATCATGAGGGGAATCGTACCATAGTTTTAAAAACAAATCTCTATGTAACATTGATTCAAGAAATAGGCTAAGATCTTTAGTGTTCTTACCATTGGAAATAGTCATGTTTTCGGATCTGCAATTGATGTAGGCATCAACTATTGCAAGCCATGTGCATCCTAAAATTAAGATATTTTTACCTAACTTTTTCTTGGGTTGCAAGACTATAAAGTCTACAAGATATTCCCATGAACTTACAAAAACTATAATATCTTCCAATTTTCATTTTGGTCTAACAGTAGATCTATTTGCAAGTTTGAGTACTATAGAAGTTGGTTGTAATTTGCGTATGCCTCAGGAGTCTACTGTTTCCTTGGTCATGATATTAATAACAAATCCTAAATCAACCAAAATATTATGCAAGACTATTTTACCAATGTGAACTGTAAGGATAGGTATACTAGGATCGATATACTTTGGTAATAACCTACCTTCAGTTATTATCTCAGACAATTATCCAATGACTTGAATGGTTTGAGTTTCATTCTTCTTTTTCCTTCCATAATTTGAGCATATGATTTTGATTAACTTGGAATATATAGGAATGTCCTTGATGGCTTGTAACAAAGAAATTTTAATGGTGATATTTTCTAATTATTGAAGAAAATTGAAATCTGGTTTAGATAGTTCTTTTAATATTGCCAACCTTTTAGGAAATGGTATCTCCACTTCTTTCTTTTGAATTTGGATATCTTTTTGTTTTTCTAGAATGTTTTATGGTAAAGCTACTACCTCTTCTTTGGGATTTTCATCTTCATTTACTCTCTCAGATAGAGTCTTAAGGGGTTCTTAAATTTATGTGAGAGTAGCTCTAGTATTGTCCAATATTTTTCCAAATCTTAATTGGATGTGTTGGCAAGGTATTATAAATATTGAATATGTCTCATTTGTTTCATAGATGTTGTTGAGTGTTTTTGTAATTATTAGGGTTAGGCACCAGTTGAGGTGGTAAATGTGGATGCTTAGGAGGATTATTTACATTATTCGAAGGTGGAAGGAGTTTTTTTTGGGGCTGGTTTTGAGGTGCTTGATCCCTAAATTTATTTTAAAAGTTTCATTGTTGGGGCTTCTCTTGAGACCGGCTAGGTCCTGCTTGATTTTATTGGCCATTCATATTCCAATTAGATGCATTTTGATTTTGACCTGCCATTCATGGAGGTGAATTTGCATATAAATTAGACATGAATTGAGCCTAAGGAGGCATGTTCCAATATTCATTAGATTGATTTCAATTTGACCAATTTGGAGCATTTGACCAATAACTAGATCTTTGTTTGTTGGAATAGTTAGAGTTTGACAAATTGGGTGGACCATTGAATGGAGCATTTCTTATTTGAGATATAAAATAGACATATTATGCATCTTCAACCTCAGGATATTTTATAGCAGTTTTGATAGAAGAGATATATTTATAATTTTTGGTATTATGGATATTGTCATAGATTTTACAAGTAGAGATGTTGGAAATGTTTGTAATGTTGAGAGGACATTCTCTCAGGTTGTGTTTTTTTTTGCACCTGTTATAATTTATCTCTTCAATGTTTTAATCCTTTATTTTATTATCCATGAGGTCGATGGATGATGTTAATGTTATCAATAAATCAATTTTGATACTTTCTAGCATGTTTTCAATTTCAGCTCATGTTACTCCTCCTCCTGATTATGGGTGTTTATTGCTTCTTAACGGTTTGTTTCTTGAGAAATTATTACAAATATTTATGATTTCTCATAATCCCATCTAATGGATATCCCCATTTGTCATAAGGTTTAGTATGTCTAGGACATATTCCTTTAGCCCTTTAAGAAAAAATTCTTTTTGAACCCCCTCATCCAATTCAATGTTTACCTTTGATCTCACAAACCAATATCTCTCAAGATAATCTTCAAGAAATTCATCAACTTTTTTATTCATGCAAAATAACTCAGATTTCTTATCCTGAACTCTACAATAATCTTGGTATCTCTCAAGGAATAAGTCTTTCGATCTATGTTCTCCATCCCATCGATTGCAAATGCTTTATCCTAAACCCATGAACCATATTAAGGTTGTATCTTTAAGCGTAGAATAGAATAGTCTTAATTTTTGCTCATCAATGGTGTAAAAGTAAGATTGACACAATACTTCAAATTAAAAGAGAAATTCATCGGGATCCTCATGTGGTTTCCCATAAAAGGTAGGCAAAACAACAATAGAGACTGGTTCCAGTTCTCTTGTTAGCCTTTCTTCAAAATAAGGGATTGGGAAGGCAAAAGTATTTCTCTGTCTACCTCCCCTTTGGTTTTCTACTTCTCCTTGATCATTAGTCCTTTGCCTTTGGTTTCTATCTACTTCACCTTGTTCGCTACCTTGATTAGCCATGATTGAATATAGAATTTCAATAATTGGACCAGGTATAGGATTGGTAAATATAGAGGAAGGGTCTATATGATTGTAAAATTCTGGTTCAGGTAGTAAATATGTTTTGGAATATTATTCTAGAAATTCAATTTGCTTTGACAATGCAGAATCTGTAGATGTTTGGATTGTAGTTTTAGTTTCTTTTAACTCAAAAGTTTCAAATTTCTTACTAAGGTCTCTTTGGTAATCTGCTTCTGGTTTACTAAATTTAATAAATCTTCCCTTCAAATATCTATATATATTCATGAAATTTTTGAAACAAATTTTAATCTTAATTGGATCCACTCTCTCCTAGATATTTTTTTTTTCAAAGATCAAGTTAATTTCTTGTTCAAATATTAGTTTCCCGAGGCCTATCAAAGACTGATTTAAACAATTTTCCACCATCTAACAACTTTTACTTCTCTATTTATATAGATATATATTCTCTTATTTGTTTTTGTTTTTTATTGTTGTTTTTATTGACAATTTAAAGCAATCCTACCATAACCAAAATTAGGTGCAACCTACGATCAACGAATTCATATAGATAATTTTAGTACAATAGGAAAAAAATAAAATGTTGTTGTTATCATTTTACTTCTAAGGGATGTTTTCACTATGGATGTGTCACTAAGTCACACCTACTTCCTATACTACCTTGTGTTTTTAGAGGCCAAAGAGTCTTAGATTTAAATTAGTAATAACCACACCGTGCAAAAATAAATTGCTAAAAAGTAAATTCTAGAAAACAAATGACTGAAAAATAAATGACTGGAAAATAAATGACTGAAAAATAAATGACTGAAAATAAATGACTGAAAAATAAAGGCTAACTCTAGGAAAGCAATAAAAGCGAATTTAAGAAAATAGAACCTGGTCCACCTAATATGGGGGATGTTTGGTATGTGTGTGTATTGATCACTACTTGCACCACCCTCCGCACGTAACTCTATACGTGCATTGATCACTACTTGCACCACCCTCCACGTATAGCTAAGCTTCATTCCTTACATGGTCTGACAATATTTAAATTAATGCAATGACACTATTCTCCCTAGCAACGGTGCCAACGGTGCCAAAATGTCTAGCTTGAACAACTAATCATTTAATAAATTTAAAAAACATATATCCAGTATAGATATTCCATGACATTAATCAACTTAATTCAATTTTTTGAAATCAGATTACAGAAAAGGGGAAAAATTTGAATGCAATTATTTAAATATGAAATTAACCTAATGAATATGGATCCACATGCAACTAATGATGCTTTGAATATTTTTGTTTTAAAATAAATAATACAATTTAATTTATATTTAATTCTATTTTATACTAACTAATCCTATTTTATTGCAAGAGCGAGAGAGTAGGGATTGGTCTTGGTGAAGTGGGCCTTACCTTTACAAAGGTCAGTATTTTTCTCTTCCCCTCTATGCTAATTTACCTTAGTAACTATTATTTTATTTTACCTTTTCTACCATCTAACTACTCATTGATGCAAAAAAATAAAGATTCTATAGAAGAAAATAAATCATTGCGAAAGATAAAATAACATTGCAAAATATGTGAAGATAAAATACTATTTTATTGTTGAACTTAAATTATGTACACTACTAGAAATTGTAATCATTCTCGGACAACTACAGAGAATTTTTCAATGAGTGACTTCTTCAACTTATTTTCTCTTCATGCTGAGGATATTTTCAAAGGCCTCATCACTATAATTTATAAAATTATTTTCAATGAAGTCTTTCGTAATATTCTTTGTCTTTTTCTTACTAATCAAATCTAAATACTAACCTACGTACTAATTTTTTTCTAAAAAAATACAATTTCATAACAAGACAAATCTTGAACAAATCAACATAAGCCCAAGTTCTAAATGACTTATTCTAAACAATAAAAATTCATAAGAAACGGGACTTAGAATAATCAACGTAAGCTTAAGTGGCAACCACTCTAAAAAAATATTAATTTAAGAAATAAGAAGAATAATATTTATTCTTATTCTCAAGGAAAGAGAATATAAGTTGGTAGAATAAATCAACAACTTTGATCCTTTAATAAAAACTTTACAAATTTTATTAATAATAATCAAAATGCCAAATATGCTTTTTCCAACGTTGAAAGTCAAATGGCTAAATGTGTATAATATGCTCATGCTGGATGTGACATGGCAACAAGGTTTGGTCAACTTTGACTTAGCTCTTCCGTAGCACTCCTTTCGATAGACGCTTTCAGTAGTACCTTTCTATATCACCTATCCATATATCCCACAAGTGTGCCATACATTCAGCCAATATATGTATACCTACCTCTTGGTTCATCAACCATAGACTCTACTCAACTCCATACACATATTTTCCTAACAACACAACATCTTGCACATAATTTATGTAAAATATATGCATAAATACATTTTATAATCATTAATCATATTGATGCATAAATAAAAATAGTAAGATGAAATAGCAATTAAAAACCATTCATATCCATTAATTTATAAGAAATATATAAGTAAACCAGATCCATATACTAAAACACTTTGACACTCATCATTTTAAAGAAAAATTACTCCCTTAATAGAGTGATCACCATCTGGTGTTCATGGTGGCCACCGAATGGTGGTCACGTGCATGTTGTGGTTCTAATGGTTGGATTACAATGACTCATTGATGGTTGACTGATAGTGAATGATTTTTTACCCAAGGTTTGACTTATCACATAGTGCTTGATTGATTGTGTCTATTTCAGAGAATGATGTTGTTCAAATAATTCTTTTATTAAACAAACATAAAGGTTAATTTAATGCTCTACACATAATTAGGGTTTAGATGGTCATAAGTGACCAAACTTAAAATTGATAGTTTGGTGTATTAAAGATGGTCTAATGATAATGATTTATGCCACCCCCTTTTTACTAACAAGGTTTGATTTGGTCCGACATATATGGGATAAATACATCAAGATAATTAATGGACTTTGGAAATACCTAAAGCTCTCTTATGAGATATAACCTAAACCCAAAATGACAAGAAAGGACACCCTTGGGATCCAATTTCCTAGATCAAATTATGAAGAAACTATAATACAAATTGCAGCAAAAAATTGTAGAGACTATAACATGATCTTGTGGATAGGTTATGATACAAATGTGGTAAATTTTGAAGTGACCATAGTAAATACTATAATATTATGGATATATTATGATATAAACTTATGGTAAAATTTGTAAATACTATTGTCTAATCTTGCAGATAGATTATAGAGACTATAATGTAATCATGTGGATAGATTATGATATAAATTTGTGGTAAAATTTGTAGAGACTATAGTGCAATATTGTGGATATATTTTAGGGACTATAGTGTAATCATTTTTTTTGATATTGGGTGAAAAAATAGGGTTTTGAAAGGGACCCTAACCCTTTTACAAGAGAGGCCTGATCATATTGGAAAATGAAAACCATAGGCCAACAAAAGATATCCTAGCAAAAATCGTACACCTTTCCTCCTAGGAATGAATGATGCTAAAGATACACTGACAAAAAAATTAATTACAAAGATACTCCCCAGATAGACTAGAATCAAATTAAGCATTGTATTTCAAATCAATGACCTTGATCAAAATTGAAAACCCACTTCATTAAATTTATGATATTATTCATTCTAATAGGCTGACCTTCAAACTCCAATGCAATTATTCTTTGTAATGGCAATGGAAAGTTGTCATCCCAAATTTTTTTTTGACCACTATCCATCCCCATATTAGCCATAACATCAGGAGCATGATTACCTTACCTATGGATATAATCAATTACAACATAACTCATCAATTTTAGGATCCTAGAAGTGTCCTTTATAATATTAAGTATAAACCTTTTCTCTGTTTCTCCTAATTTCAAATCTCTAATAATGTTTAGAGAGTCCCCTTGGACCATAAATTTTATATAACCTCTATCATATAACTTTTGAACTCCTAAAAAGAGCTTTAACTTTTGCCATATGGCTGGTCTAAACTCCATAATAATTTGCATAAGCTCATAAAATTTTACCTTTATCATTTCTAATCACTTCGCCCCCTCCTGCTCTTCTTGGATTTCCTTTGGCTTCCCCATAAAAGTTAAGTATTATTAAACCTTGTCTTGGTTTCATCCATATTGTATTCATTCTTTTTTGGGCTGAGTCCATTATGCATGGTTTGGATTGTTTTACCTTCCACCCTTCAACAATAATTATTTCTTCTCTTTTATCATACCCTTCAACCTCTAGGAGAATGGACAATTTTTATTCAATAGCAACTTTTATTCTTTTGAATATATATACTTCATATTTCATCTCATTCCTAAATATGTGTTTATTCCTTTCCCACCATATACTCCATATATAGTGAGGGAGAATTAGGACCCATAATATCATCAGGCTCTCACTTTCAAAGGGATATCTCCATTGGTTAAACAAATATATAAAGGTTTGTGGCATGCTCCATTTGACTGAAAGAGTTTATTATAGCATAGAAAACTTTATTTGAACCCTCATAATGGTTGAATAAATGGTATAACGACTCAACATCCTTCTGGCATAAAGAAAATATATTTGTCATTTGGAACCCTCTTTTGCATAAATTATCTATTGTTAAAATATTATTATTAAGGCATAACCAAAGAAATCAAGCAATATTCGGCACAAAATAAGGGGACCAAATGAAGACTATAGTGTAATATTGTGGATAGATTATGATACAAATTTGTGATAAAATTTGGAGAAACTATAGTAAAATCTTGTGGATAGATTATAGAGACTATATTGTCATCTTGTGGATAGATTATGATAAAAATCTATGGTAAACATTGTAGATACTATAGTGCAATCTTATGGATAGATTATAGAGACTGTAGTGTAATCTTGTGGATAGATTATGATACAAATTTATGGTAAAATTTGCAGAGACTATAGTGCAATCTTGTGGATAGATTATAGAGACTATAGTGTAATATTTTGGATAGATTATGATACAAATTTGTGGTAAATTTTGTAGAGACTATAGTGAAATCTTGTGGATATGTTATAATATAAATTTGTGGTAAAATTTGTAGAGAACCATAATATGATTTGTTAAAAAATATAAATAATCTATGGAACAATTTCATGGAGAAATTGTAGAGGATATAAAGGATAATTATGGGGAGAAATTGTAATAAAACTATAGATCAATATTATGAAAAAATTATAAATCAATTTTAGGGTAATATGGTAAAAAAATGTCTAATTTGGGAAGAATGGACGAGGAATTCATTCTTGAGGGAATTATGGGATTTCCTCTTATAGTGTGGTTACATTGGAATTTTATATGATGACGAATGCATGGAAACTCATTTTGTAGATAGAATGAATGCATTTAGAAATAATGAACATGGAATCTATTCTTGAAGAGATTATGGGGTCTCTTCTTGTATTATACGACTTTTATTCTATAACTTTCACTCCTTGTTGGATTGAATGGTATATCGATAACTAACCTTGAAGAATGAATGTGAGATTCATTCTTGAGGGAACCATGAGGTTCTCTCTATTCTCAATGTATATGAATCCAATGAACATTTCATTTATGTGTTTCAATTGTAATGATGACCTAAAAATAGGAATGTATGGGATATTCCTATATCAATGTATTTAATGATGGTTTGGAAAGGATCTTTAGGATTCCTTATATCATTGTAAATTGAGACAAAATAATTAATGAAATGTGAGGATGCATATTTTGAGGCTAGGTTGTTTCCCTTGTTTTTTCCAAGATAAATAATGTGTTATGGATCTTTATTATGTGGATTTGCACTTGTTGTTTATTATATATAATGATGGATGTTGCATTTAATTTTCTATGGAATGATTATTAAAACATGATGGAACAGTTTATGGTTACATGTAATGATTCAAGAAATAGTCTTTAAATGAATGAGGTAACCTTTATGCATTGATTAATAATGTATGTTTACTATTGCAATAGAAATAATTGTTTATATAAGTGATTTATGATTAATAAATTAAGTGTGTAGACTTAATTAAACTTCCTAATTAAAATAGATAAAAACAATCAAGTGATGGATTAATAAACATCATGAAGGTACATAAGGTTAGATAGGATTTGGTCACTCCTATCACAAGAGTTGACATTGACCATGTCATAAATATCTTGGTTACTTACTACCTTGGTTGATGTTAGTTTAAGCATCCTTGATTATGAACCCTTCCTTAAGAGTAATTATGTTATGATAAAAAAAAAATTTACTCTCTTGAGTTGGTTTGAAAATGAGGGTTGTTACAATAATAAAAACCAAAATTTCTAAGAAAATCATATAGAAAATTTTAGAAAACCCTATTATGTTCTTTGTTCATATCTAACTTCATAAGAATACTTGGTTTTTTCATGGAATGAAGAGAAAGTATGGTCTCCTATGCAATGATTATACCATCAAGTATTTGTTACTATAAACAAAACCATTTTATTTCTTTGAGATAACACAACCTAGAATATCTTTCAACATGCTTTCCATAATTTTTGAAATGATCTATAAATCATATTGGCTTATTGGACAATAATTATCAAAATATATATTTTTGGATTTTTTTGGGAACCAACATAATAAAAGTGGCATTGATATCACTTGTTGTAGCTTTCATTTACTAGGCCTCTTCAACAACAACTAACACATCACTCTTCAATAAATCCTAATTTTTTTTAAAGAAAATTGTAAGAAATCCATTGGAGCCAAGTGCCTTGTTAGGATGGAAAGAGAAAACTACTTCATGTAGATCCTTCATAGATATTTTCTTCATCAAGCTTTGATTTTATCCCTAAGTGATAATTGATGGACTATTTTGCAAAACCTTAAATTGCCCAATATATGAAGAAATATTTTTGAAATAATTAATTTCTTCCTTCTTTGTATCTTCTTTGTACTCAATATTTCTTTCATCTAATATATTTGATTTGACAAAAAGAAAAAAAAAGTGTTTTAGCTATAGCATGTTTTTTTTTTAAATTTCTACCTCTTTCTTTGAGTCATTTCTCCCTATATTTTTGGAACCAATATGACTTCTTTTTCAATGAATTATGCCAATAAGAAAGTATTTTTTTTTCTTTCACATAAGAATCCTGATCCATTCCATTAGTTTCTACTATCTCTTGTAAATTTTGAGCTTGGATTGAATTTCTTTCTTTTCTTTAAAAACATTACCAAAATATTTGGTTTTCCAAATCTTCATTTGCTCCTTAAATATTTTATCTTTTGAGAAAACCTGTACATACATGATCATTGAAATTTTTATTCATCCCACCATAACATAACCATTTTAAAAAAATCAAGGCCTTAGAACCACATAGACTAGAATTTAAATGACTTTAGATGGCAATTATTTGGTAAATCACAAGACAAAAGAATGGGTTTGTAATTTGATCCTACTCACAATAGAAATTGTATTTTTTTTTGGTAGATTAAAAAAGTGGGTTTTGAAAGGGCCCAAAAACCTTATTACAAAAGGTGCAACATTACAACCAGAAAAAAACCAACAAGATTTAAAAATAATAGTTCCAAAATGAAGATCCAAACCACTAGGGGTAAACAAACCCACGGGAAAAAAATTAACAAAAACTAGAAAATGAATATTTATACACAAAAAAAATGACAGTCCCAAAAGGAAGATCCTAGCCATTAGGGGTGAACAAACCCATAGGAAATCCGTAGCAAAAAATAAAAATAAATAATTAGGCACAGTAGAGTAGGGACTTAACCTTTAGTGATCTCCATGTGATCTTAAGTGCTATCATTTCCATTCTTGAAAAGTTATTTGAGTTACACGTGGAGCTCCTCCATGGTTATGGCAACTTGATTATAGATCATCCAAGAAGCCCTAGAAGCATTGGCAATAGTAGATAGGTTGATCGTAGTGTTTGAAACAAGAGTCAGAATGGAATTCTAAAGCATAATAACATAATTTGCATCCATCATGTTTTTATCATTAAAAATTTGGGTAGGGGTCAGCTTTTAGGGATTCCCCTCGATCTTCACCTTATTAGAATTTCCATAGAACCAAGTCTTGCTTACACTTTCCTTTTCCTTTAGTTTACTCAACGAATGATACCTTAGATCAAACATCGAGTAGTCAGACTCATGCTTCATAGAACCAGGGATTTTTACCTTAGGTTCAGGGGAAACAAAATCAATGTCACCCTCATCGCTAGGCTCCTCAATGATATGGGTTATGTGGCTAGGGATTTTCAAATGAGGTTCATATGGGTTGCTGGTTATGATGGATTTATTGGCATACACTTTTAGGATATGCTTATAAAGAATCAAGTGCAGATCTTGATGGGTCGGGTGGATGGATTTTTTTTACTAACTCTTTCAATGAAGCAAAATAGATAATCCAAAATATTAATAAGCTCAACATCCCTAAGGTGGTTTAGGAATGCTAGATGGAAATTGTGTAATGAGAGATTAATGTTGTCAATAGTCACATACTACATAATAGGTATCATCACCCGATCCTAGGGTGAGGGAAGAGAGGTCCTAACTATACCACCATTTTCCCAAATCAAATTCTTACCTTTATCCACAAAATAGTTAGTTTATAATACAAAATTATATTTGTCCCTCCTAATGGTGCACCCATCGATAAAAAATCTAGTAATATCAGCTAGAATATGAACATTGATGATGAACTCTAGGTCTCGAATGACGATGCTCCCTCCATTCCACAAATTTAAAATATCATTAGAGACCTCCTGATCATTGCCATAGAACTTCTTCAAGAATGGAATGAATCCATGAGACCCCAATATGTCTTCACTCATAGAATCCAATTGAAGTGAATCATGCTTGAGGAGGTCCATGGAAAGCTTATAAAAATTAGGCCAAGGACAGGGGATCAAGGGGGAATAATGAGAAATTGTATACTTTATCTACAACCATTTATTAGATAATAAGAATATTTCCAATATTTTTGATATATGAGTTTTTCCAATGTGTCTATTATTCCATGTATATTAAAAATTGGAAGGAGTAACATCCCAAATTTCATTTGAATTAAAAAACGAAGAAAAAAATTGCATTTATTTAGAGCATCCTAGAATACCATCCTTTTCCAAAGGAGATAGAATAGTGTTGAAATTGAAGAACACATGATTATACTGAGAGGTGGGAGGGTGAACAGTATAAGACCAAATTTTACTTTTATTTCCCAAACAATATTATCCAATATTATCAATGGTAATATCAATAGCAGTAATCAAAGCAATACACAAATCATCACATACAAGAGAGACACAAATTTAACGTGGTTCACCCAATGTGGGCTACTCCACGGAGAAAATGTTTCTTCTAAATTATCTCAACTAATCTCTTGGGAATCAATTCCCTATTACAATATTTATGGACCTCTATCAAAAGAAGATACCAATAACCTATGATATGATTTATGGATCTCTCTCCATAGGAGAACTATTTCCTCTTTTCTTTGGTTCGTGGAACTTGATCTAGGAGAACTCTATCTCCTCAACTAGTTTGTGGATCTATCTCAACAGAAGAACTCTATTTCCCTAGCTGGTTCACTAATATCACTCCATAGGATAAATCTTCCCCATTACTCTATTTCATGGATATCTCTCCACAAAAGAACTCTTTTCCCTTACTCTGGTTTGTGGATCTCTTTCCATAGAACTCTTTACCCTTGCTTTGGTTCATGGATCTCTCTCCACAAGAGAACTCTTTCCCCTTGATCTGGTTTGTGGATCTCTCTCCATAGGAGAACTCTTTCCCCTTGCTCTAGTTCATGGATCTCTCCATAGGAGAACTCTTTTCCCTTGCTCTAGTTTGTGGATATATCTCCACAGGAGAACTCTATCCCCTCTGCTCTAGCTAGTGATATTCTAGAAGATTTTTGCCCCCACTACTCTGGCTTGTGGATCTCTCTCCATAGGAGACCTATGTCCCTACTGCACTGATTTATGGATCTCTATCTACTAGAGACTACTGTCCTCTTTGCTTTGTCACCTCCAAAGCTTACTCTCAACTCTTTCTCAAATCTACACCAAACTCTATCTCAAGTTTACACCAAAATCTATCTCAAGTCTGCACCAAACTCTGTCTCAAATTTACACCAAACTTTATCTCAAATTTGCACCAAAATCTGCCTCAAATATGCACCAAAATCCGTCTAAAAATCTACACCAAAATTTATCTCAAAATATACCCCAAACCTTAACACAAATATTGAACAAATCAATAATCAAATCTTCTCTCAATATTGTTTCAAGTATTCACAAGACTTTCTCAAATCTATCCTCAAGTCTTCTCTAATACTTGTTCAAATCTATCATCAAGTCTTCTCAAAGACTTTATCAAAACCTCTCCTCAACCCTTCTCAAATACTTTCTCAAATCTACCCTCAAGTCTTCTCAAAGACTTTCTCAAAACCTATCCTCAAGTCTTCTCAAAGACTTGCTAAAATCTGCCTTCAAGTCTTCTCAAAAACTTTCTCACAAACACAATCTCTTTCAAAAACTTTCTTCACAAAAACAAATTTTACTTAGAATTCATTAAACCTCTGGAACATATAGAGAATGATTTGCTCTATCAAAAACTCAATATGTTTCACACTCACAAAACTTGTACTCAATCAACCAATCTCTTTCTCTTTCTAATCCCTTTCAAATCAAATCAATGTATAACAAAACTAGTTTATTCTTCTTTCAAAGATCAACCACACCAATTCTCAATTTCCCTCATAAAATTAATCTAAGAAATTTCACAATTGCAATCAATATCTTTCAAACCAATATTTAAAAATATATCACAAAGATATACTAACTTGTCTTCAACCCTAGCACAAGTAGTTCAAAATTTCTAGCACAAATGTCTCAATCTCTTTCAAAAATGAAAGCACAACTTGTTCTCAACTTCTATCCCAAATGTTTCCAAAACATTCAACAACTAAGTATAGTATCCTTACTCAAATATTTCCAACATTGCTTATCAAACAATAATTTTCACTCCACTTTATATTCCAAAACACTCATTCCAATAAACACCTTAAACAAGGGATGATGTGCCCATACCTCTTAATTGATATTTTGGAGATATGTATTCAAAACCTATATCACAAATAACTAATTTATCTAATGCCACTCCAATGATTATATTGCAAGATATTTTCTCAACACATCCACATGAATTTTCACTTCAAAAGATATTTCACCATACATAGATTACAATAAAATATCAACCACTATAACACCTTATTACTCCTATTCCCTTGTGCAAAATAATGCTTCAACAAAAAAATCCAAAAATTATACACATGAATTTCACATATACACCTTATACCTCCTTATGAAAACAAAAATATTTCACTTCAAATTTCAATAAGACCAAAGAAATTATCATTTCATCTCATGCAATCACCAAGCACTTGCAATTTGAAATTTCACTTTTCAACCCTTTCTAAAAACAAAAATCAAATCACTTTACTATCCTTATGGCTCCCTAACCATTTCACATCAACATAATAAAAATTAACTAATCTTTATAACTCCCTAACCAAGCTTAGAGTGCATACATTTTAAAAAATTTAATTCTGCCCTCAAGTGTTGTTGTTGTTGTTCGAACCAGCGACCTCGCTGGTCCCTACCCCATAGCACAAGGATAAACACCATGTGGTCTAGCCGCCCACACTAACCTAAGTATCACACACTCCTTATTATCCTCTACCATCGATGTAAAATAATTCAACACACAAAAACCTTTATGTGAATCGAACGCTGAACCTACTGCCTACAACATGCTCCACAAGCCGAGATTGCCAACTAGGCTACCATCCACCATTGAATGGTGTTTGGGCACCCTTTGTCTTAATCTCCGCACTACCTCAAAATTCATAGGAATATCTTGGTCTCCACCGCTTTTGTCAAATGAATATATATATATATATATATATATATATATATATATATATATATATATATATATATTTTGTATTTACATGGTGGAATCGGTAGCCACCATGAATCCGAGTAGGCTGTCCAGCTTTTATGGCCACCACAGTATTCTGCGTTGTCCACCCCCGGAAGCCGCCACACAGATATTTGTGCAGTCCGCCCCTATAACCACCATGCCATAATCATTTTAAACCTTTTACGTCGCTGAAAGCACCAGGAAAGGGATAAGCATTTAGTCCGATGAGGCCTGATATTTGAACCTTGGACCTCCACCCCCCTTATGGGGTTTGGATGAACCAATTGGTCTACACCTCGAACCTTTTGTCAAATGAATATTTTTTTTTTGAAAAATTTGAAAAAACTTGTATTAAAACAAAGATCAATTACAATATGGGAAGAGACTCTTCCCAGACGAATTCAGAGAGAACACAAGCTTACAATAGAAGAAGAAGATTTGCAATGGAGCCAAATCTCCTGAATCAATAACTAGCTAGCAGGGGATCGACATGGACAGTTGATGCAGCTTGTCACGAAAATGTGACACTATTCTCCTCCTTAGGCCGCAAACATGCAACATGTCGTGATATCGCGACACCTTTCCCATTTGGCCATGAAAAAGCAACATGTCACGATATCACGAAATTTTCCTCCTTTGGCCATGAAAAATCAACAAGTCACGATATCGCGACACTTTTCTTCTTTGGGCACGAAAGTGCAACATGTGATATCACGACACTTTTTCTCTCTCGGCCGCGATGAAGCAACATGTCGCGATATCGCGACACCATTTCTCCTTTGGCCGCAAAAATGCAACATGTCACGATATCACGACACCATTTCTCCTTTGGTCGAGAAAAACCGACATGTCGCGATATCACGACACCTTTTCTCCTTTGGCTGCGAAAAAGCAACATGTCGCGATATCGTGACACCTTTTATTTTTTGGCCGTGAAAAAGCAACATGTCGCGATATCACGAAACCTTTTCTCTATTGGCCATGAAAAAGTAAAATGTCACGATATCGCGACAACTTTCCTCCAGTGACCGCAATAGTGCAACATGTCGCGATATCATGACAACTTACCACCAGCGACCGCGACGGTGCAACATGTCATGATATCACGACAACTTTCCACCAGTGACCGCGACGGCACAACATGTTGCGATATTGTGACAAATTTCCTCCAGTGACCATGACGGCGCAACATGTCACGATATCGTGACAACTTTCCTCCAGCGACCGCGACGGCACAAAATGTCATGAAATCGCGACAACTTTCCTCTAGCGGTCGTGACGGCGCAACATGTCGCGATATTGTGACAACTTTCCTCTAGTGACCGTGATGGGGCAACATGTCGTGATATTGCGACAACTTTCCTCCAGCAACCGCGACGGCACAACATGTTGCGATATCACGACAACTTTCCTCCAGCGACCGTGATGGCGCAACATGTCGCGATATCGTGACAACTTTCCTCCAGCGATCGCGACGGCGCAACATGTCATGATATCGCAAAAAATTTCCACCAGCGACCGCGATGGCGCAACATGTCGCGATATCACTACAACTTTCCTCCAGCGGCTGTGACGGCGCAACATGTCGCGATATCGTGACAACTTTCCTCCAGTGGCCGATTGTCAAATGAATATTGCAAGTCTATTTTTTGGGGATTAATTCGACCACTAAGGTTTACAAAAACATTAGCCTTTTATACAAATTGCCCTTTGACTTTAGATGTCGGCTCCACTTGGAAAATTATCTCCATGCAACTTTGAATTTTTGGCGCCATTAAACCTTTTCAAGAATATTATATCAATTTAAATCTAAGATAGATTTAAATATTATAATTTTATTTTAACCTTTTGGGTCCTTTAACTTTTAATTATTATAATTATTTAAATCTTCATAGATTTAAATATTATAATATTTTTCTTCTTTTGGGTCCTTTAACTTTTAATTATTATAATTATTTAAATCTTCATAGATTTAAATATTATAATATTTTTCTTCTTCTTGGACCTTTTCTTTGGAAAACCTCTTCCTTTTTCTTTTGCAAATGCCACCATGGTAAAGCCATTAAACCTTTATTTTTCTTGACATAAATGACAACCAATGTCATTAACCTATGCCATAAATTCTTTGTCATCAATGACAAAAATATATTCAAAATTTCCAATAATATCCCCCTTTGTCTTTGACGTCAACCCTTTTCTAAATTTTTTTTTTCCTTTTTCCATACCATTTAATTCCAAATCTACTCCCCCTGAGAAACTACTCCTCCTGACTAAATGCTCTTCCCCTTACTCAAATATCTTCTCCTTTGTCATCAATGGCAAAGGGACTCCTTTGGGGCTAAAGATAAGACTCTTAGCTCAGCCCCCTCCCTACATCCCCTCCTTGAGGTTATTAATTTTGGGGTAGGATTATATCTACTCACATAATACAATTCTCTTTTTCTTTGTCAACCTTCTTTCTCAACATACCTTTTTGATCCTTTTGAGTTTTCTTGTTTCTGATCGTCTTTGGAAGGTTTGGAAACTCTGTTCTACACCACTTGGCCTTATGCCCAATATTATTGCACTTATAACACTTAATGTTGTAATTCTTAGAAGGTGCAAATATATTGAAGTTCCTCCTAGTGAATCCATACTCATTTTTTCATGAACCCTATGTTGGATTGATTTATTGCCAAATTGATTACGTGAGTAGCAATACCCTTGAAAGAGATATCCATCCTTGAAGTTCCTCTTAGTAATACCATATTCATTTCCATGAGTCCTGCAATGCATATCCTTGTGACCAAATCGATTACACGAAAAATAATGTCCTTTTAAGAAATCTTGTCTTGAGCCCACTAGAATCTTAGTCCTTTCTTCTTTGTGATGATTCATGTTCCTTGTTTGTGCATTGTTTACTTTTTTTATTGAAGCTTCTATTCTTCAACTTATCCTTATAAGTCTCAATTTATCCTTCACTCCCTTACTTTGAAACTTCTTCCTATTTTGAGCTTGATCTTGATCCTTCTTCTTGTTTCCCTTGTCCTTATTCAAAACCAAGTCTAGTTTTGATAGATGAAGATCTCTGTGCATTGATAGTATTATCCAAAAATTTTGAACTTTTCCCAAACCTATGTAGCTTGTCCTTAGATTCTTTCACTTCCATCCTTAGTGAAACTACCTCATTTTCTAATCTTTCACATTCTAAGACTTTTACCTCTAACTTATCTTTAAATCTCCTTGTCTTAGCTATTGAGTTTGTTGGGTCTTGTATAATATTTTATTTTCTTCCTCACATTATTGAACTTGAGCCTTGAATCTTTAATTCTGATTTCTAACCTTTTTAAATTCTTTAAGAGTAGCAATAATTTCTACTTCTAGATATACTGTACCTTCCTCTTAATTTTTTGAATCTTGTTCTACTTCTTTGTATTCAAGGGCATCTTCATATTCTTCTTCACTGCTACTAAGCCTATTCTTTGTACAATGATCTTCAAGGTGATCACAATTATCTTAGATAAAACATTTGAGTATTCTTGGTTCCTTCTTAGCGTCTTTTCCAACATCTTCTTTAACTTGTTATTTAATAGGAGTTTCCTCTTCTATTGCCAAAAATAGAATATCTTCTTCATTATCTAAGGGTCTTTCATCATTGTCACTTCAAGCCTTGATTTCCTTATCAACATAGAAACTCTTCTTGTGCCTTTGAAAGAACTTTTCATTCTTGTTTTGACCATATCTATTTTTCTTTTCATACCTGGATTTTCCTCCTTCCTTTTTCTTATGATCTCGTTTCTATTCACTGCTATTGCTTCTAGCTTCTAGAAAATTAGATGCATTGTGACCAAAATTTCCACAATTGAAGCATTTCACTATTTTCATGTCTTTTTGCTTTCTTGAGTCCTTATTTCTTCTACCATAGTTAGCTTCTTCATCACTGCTTGACTCATCACTTGATTCTAGTTTCTTATCCTTTGTCTTCTTTGATGATTTGAAAGCTGTCACTTTCTTGGAGTTGGGATCATTTACTATTATCATCTCATAAGCAGTGAGAATTCCATGTAACTCATCTATAGTCAATTGATCAATATCTCTCATATCTTCAATAGCTGAAACTTTTTCATCATACCTTGTAGGAAGTGACCTTAAAACTTTTTGAGCAATAGTGGATCCTTCAAATTCAAATCCAAGTGCACACATGGTATTAAAATATCATCCACACGAAGTAAGTATGTAGCAATGTATTCCTCATCTTACATATTCAAATAATCAAATATTTTCTTATGATTTTGTAGTTTTGCTATCTTGACCTTATTATTTCCCTCATAGGTTTGCTTCAATTTGTCCCATATCTCTTTTGCTGATTTGCAATGCATAACTTTTGTAAATTTTGCTTCACGTAATCCACTCAAAATTCTATTCATAGCCTTGTAATTATTTACATGCAACAACTTACCATATTTATCTATGGGAGGATTAGTTGTAGGTGTGAACCCATCCTCAATTGATTGCCATGTCTCATATCCTTATGCCATCAAGTTAGTCTTCATTCTTATGCTCCAGAAAGTATAATTATTCCCATAAAACAATGGTGCCTTATTTTATGAAGATCCATTCTGAGATGTCATTTATTTTCCTGTACTACTTTTCTTCAAGTTGTTAGACTCTTCTGAAGGAACCCGCTCTGATACCAATTGAATAACATAGGCTTATACTAAGAGGAGGGGGTGAACAATATAAGATCAAAATTTACTTTTCTTTTCCAAACAATATTATCCAATATTATCAATGGTAATATCAATAGTATTAATCAAAGCAATGCACAAATCATCACACACAAGAGAGACACAAATTTAATGTGGTTCACCCAATGTGGGCTACTCCACGAAGAAAATATTTCTTCTAAAATTTCTTAGCTAATATTTTGGGAATCAATTCCCTAGTACAATGTTTATGTACCTCTATTCAAAGGAGACACCAATACCCTTTGCTCTAATTTATGGATCTCTCTCCATAGGAAAACTCTTTCCCATTTTCTATGGTTCATGGAACTTGATGAAGAACTCTATCTCCTCAACTAGTTTGTGGATCTCTCTCCATAGAATAACTCTATCTCCCTAGTTGGTTCATGGATCTCACTCCACAGGAGAACTCTTTCCCCTTGCTATGGTTTATGGATATCTCTCCATAGGATAACTCTTTCCCCTTGCTCTGGTTTGTGGATCTCTCTCCATAGGAGAACTCTTTTCCCTTGCTCTAGTTCATGGATATATCTCCACTAGAGAACTTTTTTCCCTTGCTTTGGTTTATGGATTTCCTTCCACATGATAACTCTTTCCCCTTACTCTGGTTTGTGGATATTTCTCCATAGGAGAACTCTTTACCCTTGCTCTAGTTCATGGATCTCTCTCCATAGAATAACTCTATCCCCTTTGCTCTATATGGTGATATTATAAAATAATTCTACCTTCATTGCTCGAGCTTGTGGATATCTCTCCATAGGAGACCTCTATCCCCACTACATTGGATGATGGATATCTATCCACTGGAGATTGTTGTCCTCTTTGCTCTATCACCTCCAAAGCATTCTATCAAATCTGTCTTAAATTTATACCAAACTCTATATCAAGTCTGCATCAAAATCTATCTCAAGTCTACACCAATATCAATCTCAAATCTACATCAAAATCTATCTCAAATATGCACCAAAATATGTCTTAAATCTGTACCAAAATCTATTTGAAAATCTGCACCAAACTCTATCTCAAAATCTGCCCTAGGCCTTAATACAAGGCTTGAACAAATCAACAATAAAATATTATCTCAATATTATTTCAATTATTCACAAGACTTGCTCAAATGTGTCCTCAAGTCTTCTCAAATACTTACTCAAATCTATCCTGAAGTCTTCTCAAAGACTTTCTCAAAACCTATCCTCAAGCCTTCTCAAAGACTTGCTTAAATTTGTCCTCAAGACTTCTCAAAGACTTGCTCAAAACTTGTCCTCAAGTCTTCTCAAATCTTCAAGTCTTCTAAAAAACTTACTTAAAACTTGTCCTAAATTCTTCTCATAGACTTGCTTAAATCCGTCTTCAAGTCTTCTCAAATACCTGCTCACAAACACAGTCTCTTTCAAAAAATTTCTTCACAAAAACAAATTCGACTTAGAATTCATTTAACCTTTAGAACATATATAGAATGATTTGCTCTATCAAAAACTCAATATGTTTCACACTCACAAAACTTGTACTCAATAATATCTTTCTCTTGCTAATCCCTTTAAAATCAAATCAATGTATAAAACAAATAGTTTATTCTTCTTTCAAATATCATTCACACAAATGCTCAAATTCTCTCATAAAATTGATCTCAAACACTTTTAAAATTGCAATCAATATCTTTTAAACCAATGTTTAAAAATATTTCACAAAGACACACTAACTTGTCTTCAACCCTAGCACAAGTAGTTCAAAATATCTAGCACAAATGTCTCAATCTCTTTCAACAATGAAAGTACAACTTCTTCTCAACTTCTATCCCAAATGTTTCCAAAATATTCAACAATTAAGCATAGTATCCTTACTCAAATATTTCCAACATTGCTTATCAAACAATCCTTTTCACTCCACCTTATATTCTAAAACATTAATTCCAATAAACACCTTAAACAAGGTATGATGTGTCCATACCTCTTAATTGATATTTTGGAGATATGTCTTCAAAACCTGTCTCACAAATAACTAATTTATCTAATGCCACTCCAATGGTTAGATTGCAAGATATTTTCTCAACACATCCACATGAATTTTCACTTCAAAAGATATTTCACCATACACAAATTACAATAAAATATCAACCACTATAACACCTTATTACTCCTATTCTCTCATGAAAAATAATGCTTCAACAAAATAATCCAAAAATTACACACATAAATTTTACATATACACCTTATACCTCCTTATGAAAACAAAAATATTTCACTTCAAATTTCAATAAGACCAAAGAAATTATCATTTCATCTCATGAAACCACCAAGCACTTGCAATCTAAAATTTCACTTTTCAACCCTTTATAAAAACAAAAATCAAATTACTTTACCATATTTATGGCTCCCTAACTATTTCACATCAACATAATAAAAATTGACTAACCCTTATAACTCCCTAACCAAGCTTAAAGTGCATACCTTTTAAAAATTTAATTCTTCCCTCAAGCGCTACTGTCGTTGTTCGAAATTGTGACCTCACTGCAAACACCACGTGGGCTAGCCACCCAAACAAATCTAAGTATCACACACTCCTTATTATCCTCTATCGCTGATGCAAAAGACTTCAACACACAAAAACCTTCATGTGAATCGAACACCAAACCTACTACCTACAATGTGCTCCACAAGCTGAGCTTGCCAGCTGGGCTACCATCCATTGTTGGATGGTGTTTGGGAACCTTGTCTTAATATCCGCACTGCCTTGAAATTTGTGGGAATCTCTCTCTACCTCCATCGCTTTTGTCGAACTAATATTGCAAGTCTATTTTTTGAGGATTTATTCAACCACCAAGTTTTGAAAAAACATTAGCCTTTTATACATATTGCCCTTTGACTTTAGACATTGGCTCCACTTGGAAAATTACCTCCATGCAACTTTGAATTTTTTGTGCCATTAAACCTTTTCAAGAATATTATAATAATTTAAATCTAAGGTAGATTTAAATATTATAATTTTATTTTAACCTTTTGGGTCCTTTAATTTTTAATTATTATAATTATTTAAATCTTCATAGATTTAAATATTATAATATTTTTTTGAGTCCTTTAACTTTTAATTATTATAATTATTTAAATCTTCATAGATTTAAATATTATAATATTTTTCTTCTTATTAGACTTTTATTTAGAAAACCTCTTCCTTTTTCTTTTGAAAATGCCACCATGGTGAAGCCATTAAACCTTTATTTTTCTTGACATAAATGAAAACCAATGTCATGAACCTATGTCATTAATTATTTGAAATCAATTACAACAATATACTCAAAATTTCCAACTATCTCCCCCTTTGTCATTGATGGCAATCCTTTTCTAGAAATTCCTTTTACCTTTTTCCATACTATTTAATTCCAAATCTACTCCCCCTAAGAAATTACTTTTCGTAACTGAATGATTTTCCCCTTACTCAAATTTCTTTTCCTTTGTTATTAATGGCAAAGGGAATCCTTTGGGGCTAAATATAAGACTCTTAGCTCAGCCCCCTCCCAACCTCGTCTCCTTGAGATGATTAATTTTGGGGTGGGAGTATATCTATTCCCATCATACAATGCTCTTTTTCTTTGTCAACCTTCTTTCTCAACATACCTTTTTACCCTTTTGAGTATCCCTATTTCTACTTGTCTCTAGAAGCTCTGTTCTACACCACTTGGCCTTATGCCCAATATTATTGTACTTATAACACTTAATGTTGTAGTTCTTAGAAGGTGCAAATATCTTGAAGTTCCTCCTAGTGAAGCCATACTCATTTTTGTCATGAACCCTGCATTGGATTGCTTTATGACCAAATAGATTACATGAGTAGTAATACCATTGAAAGATATATGCATCCTTTAAGTTCCTCTTAGTAAGACCATACTCCTTTCCATGATTCCTGCAATGCATAGCCTTGTGACCAAACTGATTACACAAATACAACGTCCTTTGAAGAAATATTGTCTTGAGCACATTGGCCTCTTAGACCTTTCTTCTTTGTGATGATCCATGTACCTTGTTTGTGCATTGTTTCCTTTTTTAGTGAAGCTTCTAGTATTCAACTTATCCTTATAGTTATCAGTTTGTCCTTCACTCTCTTCCTCTGAAATGTATTCCTCTTTTGAGCTTGAGCTTGACCCTTCTTCTTGTTTCCCTTGTCCTTCTTTAAAACCAAGTCCTGTTTTGATATATGGAGATCTCTATGCACTTATAATATAATCCAAAGTTTTGAAATTTTCCCAAACCTGTGTAGCTTGTCCTTAGACTCTTTCACTTCCATCCTTAATGAAACTACCTCATTTTCTAATCTTTCACATTCTAAGACTTTTACCTCTAAATTTTATTGAAATATCCTTGTCTTAGCCATTGAGTTTGTCAAGTCTTTTATAAAATTTTCTTTTTCTTCCTCAAATTCTTGAACTTGAGCCCTAAATCTTGAATTTTTTTTTTCTAACCTTTTTCAATTCTTTAAGATCAACAATAAGTTCTGCTTCTAGATATACTATACCTTCCTCTTCATTTTTTGAATCTTTTTCTACTTCTTGGTCTTCAAGGGCATCTTCATATTCTTCTTCACTACTACTAAGCCCATTCTTTGTACAGTGATCTTCAAGGTGACCAAAATTACCACAAATAAAACATTTGAGTATTCTTGGTTCCTTCTTAGCTTCTTTTCCAACATCTTCTTTAACTTGTTATTTAATAGGAGTGTCCTATTCTATTGCCAAAAATAGAATCTCTTATTAATTTTTTGAGGGTATTTCATCACTGTCACTTGAAGCCTTGCTTCCCTTATCAACATGGAAACTCTTCTTGTGCCTTTGAAATAACTTCTTTTTATTCTTGCTTTGACCATATATGTTTTTATTTTCATACCTGGATTTTCCTCCTTCCTTTTTATTATGATCCTATTTCTCTCCACTGCTACTGATTCCAGCTTCTGGAAAATTAGATGCATAGTGATCAAAATTTCCATAATTGAAGCATTTCACTATTTTCATACCTTTTTGTTTTCTTGAGTCCTTGTTTCTTCTGTCATAGTTAGCTTCTTCATCACTGCTTGACTCACCACTTGATTCTAGTTTCTTATCCTTTGTATTATTGATGCTTTTAAAGCTATCTCTTTCTTAAAGTTGGCACCCTTTACTATTCTCATCTCATAAGCTATGAGAATTCCATGTAACTCATCCATAGTGAATTGATCAATATCTCTCATATCTTCTGTAGCTAAAACTTTTCCATCATACCTTGTAGGAAGTGACCTTAAAATTTTTTGAGCAATAGTGGAGTCTTCAACTTCAAATCCAAGTCCACACATGGTATTGAAAATCTCATCCACACGAAGTAAGTATGTAGTAATGTCTTCCTCACATTACATATTCAAATATTCAAACCTTTTCTTGTGATTTTTTATTTTTTCCATCTTGACATTATTATTTCCTTCATATGTTTGCTTCAATTTGTCCCATATCTCTTTTGCGGATTTGTAATGCATAACTTTCATAAATTTTGCTTCATGTAAGCCACTCAAAATTCCATTCATAGCCTTGGTATTATTTACATGCAATAGCTTATCATCTTTATCTATAGGAGGATTAGTTGTAGGTGTGAACCCATCCTCAATTGATTACCATATCTCATATCCTTGTGCCATCAAGTAAGTCTTCATTCTTATGCTCCAAAAAGCATAATTGTTTCTATTGAACAATGGTACCTTATTTTATGAATATCCATTTTGATATGCCATGTGTGTTCTTGTACTACTTTCCTTCAAGTTGTTAGACTCTTTCAAAGGAACCCACTCTGATACCAATTGAAGAACATAGGCTTATACTGAGAGGAGGGGGTGAACAGTATAAGACCAACTTTTACTATTCTTTCTCAAAAAATACTATCCAATATTATTAATGGAAATATCAATATTAGTAATCAAAGTAATGCACAAGTCATCAAACACAAGAGAGACATAAATTTAACGTGGTTCACCAAATGTGGGCTACTCCAACGAAGAAAATATTTCTTCTAAATTTTCTCAACTAATCTCTTGGGAATCAATTCCCTATTACAATGTTTATGGACCTCTTTCCAAAGGAGACACCAATTCCCTATGCTATGATTTGTGGATCTCTCTCCATAGGAGAATTATTTCCCCTTTTCTCTGGTTCATGGAACTTGATCCAGGAGAACTCTATCTCCTCAACTGGTTTGTGTATTTCTCTCCATAGAAGAACTCTATATCCCTAGTTGGTTCACATATATCACTCCATAGAAGAACTCTTTCCCCTTGCTCTGGTTCATGGATCTCTCTCCACAGGAGAACTCTTTCCCTACTTCATGGATATCACTCCACAAGAGAAATCTTTCCCCTTGCTTTGCTTCATGGATTTCTCTCCATAGGAGAACTCTTTCCCATTTATTTGGTTCGTGGATCTCTCTCCATAGGAGATATTTTTCCTTGCTCTGGTTCATGGATCTCTCTCCATAGGAGAACTCTATCTACTCTGCTCTAGTTGGTAATCTTCTAGAATTCTTCTGACCCCACTGCTCTAGCTTGTGGATTTCTCTCCACAGGAGACCTTTGTCTCAACTATACCGGTTGATGGATCTCTATCCACTGGAGACTATTATCCTATTTTTTGTTACCTCCAAAGCCTGCTCTCAACTCTATCTCAAATTTACACCAAAATATATCTCAATTTTGCACCAAAATATATCTCAAGTCTACACCAAAATCTGTCTTAAATCTACACAAAAATTTGTCTAAAAATCTACACCAAACTCTGTCTCAAAATCTACCCCAAGCCTTAACACAAAGCTTGAAAAAATCAGCAATCAAATTTTCTCTCAATCCTGTTTCAAGTCTTCACAAGACTTGCTCAATTGTGTCCTCAAGTCTTCTCAAAGACTTGCTCACAAACTATCCTTAAGTCTTCTCAAAGGCTTGCTCAAATCTGCCCTTAAGCCTTCTCAAATACTTGATCAAAACTTGTCCTCAAGTCTTCTTAAAGACTTGCTCAAATCTACCTTCAAGTCTTCTCAAACACTTGCTAAATTTTTTTCCTAAATTCTTCTCAAATACTCGCTCAAATCTGCCTTCAAGTCTTCTCAAAGACTTGCTCACAAACACAATCTCTTTCAAAAAAATTCTTCACAAAAACAAATTCTACTTAGAATTCATTTAACCTCCAGAACATATAGAGAATGATTTGCTCTATCAAAAAATCAATATGTTTCACACTCACAAAACTTGTACTCAATCAACCAATATCTTTCTCTTGCTAATCCCATTCAAATCAAATCAATGTATAACAAAACTAATTTATTCTTCTTTCAAAGATTGATCACACCAATGCTCAATTTCCCTTATAAAATTAATCTCAAACACTTTCATAATTTCAATCAATATCTTTCAAACTAATGTTTAAAAAGATTTCACAAATATATACTAACTTGTCTTCAACCCTAGCACAAGTAGTTCAAAATATGTAGCACAATATCTCAATCTCTTTCAACAATTAAAGCATAACTTGTTCTCAACTTCTATCCCAAATGTTTCCAAAATATTCAACAATTAAGCATAGTATCCTTACTCAAATATTTCCAACATTGCTTATCAAATAATCCTTTTCACTCCACCTTATATTCTAAAACATTCATTCCAATAAACACTTTAAACGGATGATGTGCCCATACCTCTTAATTGCTCTTTTGGAGATATGTCTTCAAAACCTATCTCACAAATAACTAATTTCTCTAATGCCACTCCAATGGTTAGATTGCAAGATATTTTCTCAACACATCCACATGAATTTTCACTTCAAAAGATATTTCACCATACACAAATTACAATAAAATATCAACCACTATAACACCTTATTACTCCTATTATCTCATGCAAAATAATACTTCAACAAAATAATCCAAAAATTACACACATGAATTTCACATATACACCTTATACCTCCTTATGAAAACAAAAATAATTCACTTCAAATTTCAATAAGACCAAAGAAATTATCATTTCATCTCATGCAACCACCAAGAACTTGCAATCTGAAATTTCACTTTTCAACCATTTCTAAAAACAAAAATCAAATCACTTTACTGTTCTTATGGCTGCCTAACCATTTCACATCAACATAATAAAAATTAAATAACCCTTATAACTCCCTAACCAAGTTTAGAGTGCATACCTTTTAAAAAAATTTAATTTTACGCTCAAGCGCTGTCGTCACTGTTCGACCCCGCGATCTTGCTGGTTCCCACACCCTAGCACAAGGGCAAACACCATGTGAGCTAGCTTCCCACACAAACCTAAGGAGCATGTGCTCCTTCTTATCTTCTACCATTGACACAAAAGACTTCAACATGCAAAAATATTCATGCGAATCGAACGTCGAACCTACCGTCTACAATGCGTTCTGCATGTCGAGATTGCCTACTAGGCTACCATCCATAGTTGGATGGTGTTTGGGCACCCTTTGTCTTAATATCTGCACTGCCTCAAAAGTTACAGGAATCTCTCTACCTGCACCGCTTTTGTCGAACGAATATTGCAAGTCTATTTTTCGAGGATTAATTCGACCACCAAGGTTTGCAAAAACATTAGCCTTTTATACACATTGCCCTTTGACTTTAGACATCGACTCCACTTGGAAAATTGCCTTCATGCAACTTCAAATTTTTTGCACCATTAAACCTTTTCGAGAATATTATAATAATTTAAATCTAAGGTAGATTTAAATATTATAATTTTATCCTAACCTTTTGGTTCCTTTAATTTTTAATTATTATAATAATTTAAATCTTCATAGAATTAAATATTATAATATTTTTCTTCTTTTCGATTCTTTAACTTTTAATTATTATAATTGTTTATATCTTCATCAATTTAAATATTATAATTTTTTTTTTATTACCTTTTATTTAGAAAACCTCTTCCTTTTTATTTTGCAAATGCCACCATGGTAAAGCCACTAAACCTTTATTTTTCTTGACATAAATGACAACCAATGTCATTAACCTATGCCATTAATTCTTTGACATCAATAACAACAATATACTCAAAATTTCCAACAAAAATCATTCCTAAGAACCCATAGATCACAATAAAACATCATTGTATTTGATACAAATATGCTAAGGTCATTCTAACATATTTTACAAGGATTAACTATAGTTGGATTATATACATTTATAATCCTAACATTAATGTTTTTTTACTTGTAAAATAGTCCAGCAACCCAATTACTTTTAGCTTCTAATAATTGCTTATCCCATTTGCATTTATCCCATATTATTGCAATACAACTTGAAGCTCCTCTAGAAGAAATTTCTAGACAATCACCCATCTTCCAAATATTTTTAAAAGCATCCTTACATTCTTCACTACTTAATTTTGTTTCTTCTATTAAAATAAACTCATGACTGTAACAACTTATTAATTCCTTAACAACTATTTTTTTAGTGCTCTTATTCATACCCATAATATTCCATGATATAATTTTTATTATAATCACTTTTTATTTTTATTAGTGGCATTGGTCCCACTTCTTGTTAACACCTATGATATTTTTATTTGGCTTTCCAAATTGATATCCCTTTAATTTTTTTTTTCTCATTGTTTATGCTTTGATGACCTCCCTCTCCTTCTTTTATTTCCATCAACACTCATCTTTATCTATCTCTTCCATTTTTTTATATTGTTCATAATGAGACTTATCTTCTAAAGATTTATGTTGTCTTAAAGAATATAAAATGCAAGGAATGGCCTCATTAACACTTTTTTCTTTAGGTTACCCTAAAAACCCTAAAGTACAGAGATGATCCTCCATAGTCATTACTTTCTTACATTGGCTTGGAACCCCTAAACTTCTTGGATAACCTCCATATAATTTTCTTTATTGTGCTGCTCTTGAAACCTTAAAGTGCAACAAATACACTTTGTACTACTTGTATTTTAATTGTAAGGAGAATATTTTATGCTACTTGAGGAAAATGAAGATGATTTATCTAGATTAAGCTTGACCTCCTCCACCTTATTTTCTTTACAATTTGCCTCTCCATCTTCCTTGGCATCTTTAACTCTTATATTTGAACTTACCTATTGTATTTCCTCATCCATGATATCATTTTTTCTTTTAAGTGAACTATAATGGCCTTTACCATCTCATGATACGAAGGGATTTTTCTTGCCACTTTCTTAGGAATGGAAAATCCTTGATTTGACCTATATTCTCCTATGATATGATCTCCTTGTTTCATATTGAAGTTATCCTCATAAATACGATATGATCTGCACAAAAAAATATCACTCCATGGTTTTAAATATAATGTATATTTACCCCTAAACCAAGGGCTTCCATCCATTATTTTATCCCTTATTCTGAATTGCATAAGATAATGAGGAAAACTCATTTGAAAAGAAAAGTTATGGAGTAATTTGAATTCAATCTCCACTTTCACTTGATCCAATTTTGAATCTCATAAAAACTTGGTTAGTATCCATGGAACTTACATATTAATTCTTTGGTTTCAAAAACCATTATATCATACTCAATCATCTCATCCTTGATAATCACTTATGGTGTAGTATTTGCTACTTGGATAGGGTTTGCCATAGATTCGCTCTTCCTCTTATCACTAACTAGGACATCCATATTTCCAACTAAAGCATCCTTACTTCCAACTAGAGCATCCTTACTTCCAACTAGGGCATTCTTACTTTTAGTTATAACTTTCAAAAATGACTTTCTTTGTCATGTTACTTAGATTTTTTTCACATGAATCCTTTAATCTTTAAGTTTCTCATTAAACCTTTTTTTTTAATTGTAAAGGCTGTTTTCTTAAATTAATATAAATTTATGTTTTTGATAAAAAATAACACTTTACTCCCTTGATCCCTTTTGCTTTCTACTACCTACTTTCTAAAAATAATTATTAAAAAATAAATAATAAAATTTATAATTAAAAACATAATTTTTTTATAATTAAAATATAAAAAATCATTGTTGGTGTTAACTTTTTTTTTTTCTTCTATTATTAACTTATAAATTTCATATATATATATATACACTGAGACTTTCATACACACTTCACCAAATAAGATCCGAGTTTAGTTTGTCTCATTTGCAATCTCATATGAAATTTTGTTAAACTTTAATGCCTGTTCTCCTGGTGACACTTCCATGATGCTACACAATGTTCAGATGAGTTTGAAAGAGCGAAAGGTAAAATGTCAGCAACAAAAGGGACATTTCCTGTTTTTTTTTTCTCCATAAGAAGAGAAACAATAGCATTTTGTAGCAACTCCTTGACTCCCAAAACCACACAAAGAGAACAATATCTGTATGAGAATAAAAAATTCGTGGATTTCTTTTGTCCTTCGGCTTTTAACTCAAATCCTTATCGCAGAGCTACGGGTGTGATTCACCTACGCTTTCAACAAGGGATCGAACAGACGAAATCGTCCCCACGATGCCAAAGAAAACCCCAAGGGCAATCAGGGTTACATTCAATATGAAGCCTGCTCTGGTTATGGAAGACCGACAAATTTTGAGATAGAAGGCGCAAGGGAAGACGATGGAGTTGCAGACGGTGAGAAGAGAGCCTGTAAGTGCCAGAACGTAGCCTAAGTAAGGCAGTGTGAGAGCTATGAGCAGGATCAGAATCAGCAGAAGGGTGGTGGCCGTTACCCTTATGGCCATCCGCGATTTGGAGCCCATTGACGCTGGGACGATACTTTCCAATTGCATTGCCGCAGGGACAAGCTCTAATGCGTACTTGGTCATCGGCGTTATGACGGTCACCCATAGTGCTATTTTTGTTACGATGAGGTGCCTCGGCATATTCTGAGTTATCTGGGATTTTATGTCTGATCCGAACATTGCTGCTCCAGTGAAGGCCATGACGATGTACACGATCGTTATCAAAGAAAAACTCATCCCCACCGCCTGGAAGAAGAGAAGATGAAAAGTGTTAAAGTGGAACGAAATTCGAACATAAGAATATGTTATTGGAAATAAATAGTTTGTATGGAAACATAACATCAGATAAACTTGTTAGAAAGTAAGAGGACCAAATATCTCACATATACGAACACAACATCAGAAGAATGGGTTAAAAAGCAAGAGGGCCAATTACCCACAACTTGTATGGAAACAGATCAGATAAACATCAGATAAACCTAACCTGTTAGAAAGCAAGAGGCCAACTACCCCACATATGCAAACAGATGACCCAGTTAGAAAGTAAGAGGACCAACTATCCCACATATACAAACACAACACCAACTATCCCATATATACAAACACAACATCGAATGAACCGCTTAAAAAGCAAGAGGGCCAATTACCCACAACTTGTATGGAAACATAACATCCGATAAACAACTAATGAACCGCTTAAAAAACAAGAGGGCCAATTACCCACAGCTTGTATGGAAACATAACATCCGATAAACAACTAATGAACCGCTTAAAAAGCAAGAGGGCCAATTACCCACAGCTTGTATGGAAACATAACATCCGATAAACCTGTTAGAAAGCAAAAGGGCCAACTACCCCACATATGCAAACAGATGAACCAACTACCCCACATAGGCCCACAGCTTGTATGGAAACATAACATCCGATAAACAACTAATGAACCGCTTAAAAAGCAAGAGGGCCAATTACCCACAACTTGTATGGAAACATAACATCCGATAAACCTGTTAGAAAGCAAAAGGGCCAACTACCCCACATATGCAAACAGATGAACCAACTACCCCACATAGGCCCACAGCTTGTATGAAAACATAACATCAAAAGCAAGAGGGCCAATTACCCACAACTTGTATGGAAACATAACATCCGATAAACCTGTTAGAAAGCAAAAGGGCCAACTACCCCACATATGCAAACAGATGAACCAACTACCCCACATAGGCCCACAGCTTGTATGGAAACATAACATCCGATAAACCTGTTAGAAAGCAAGAGGGCCAACTACCCTACATATACAAACAGATGAACCAACTACCCCACATATGCAAACAGATGAACCGGTTAAAAAGTAAGAGGACCAACTATCCCACATACACAAACACAACATCAAATGAACCAACTATTCCACATATACAAACACAACATCAAATAAACGGATTAAAAAGTAATAGGATACTGAGGTTTAGAAAGAAGGAACATGTAAATGTGATTGTGTTTCCTTTAATGGTTAGTATCTACAAATCTTAATATTTTTGTCCGTCCTTTGAATTAAGAGTTGGGAAGAATATCAATTTTTGTCCGTCCTTTGAATTAAGTTGGAAGAATATCAATGGTACCTTGGGAAACTGCGAAGGATTTTTCATGGATCTGTATATGTTGGGGAAAACGACGTGGCCAGCATAGCAGAAAATGTAGATGCCGGAGATTCCCGGAATGTTTTTGATCTGAAGCAAGGGAATGGAACGAGAGGTCCCCACCCCTCCAAAGGCTGCTGCCCACGCAACTGTGAAGACAAGCAGGAGAGAAGTGACGATTCCTCCGGAGGAGAGAAAGGATATGGAGCTCAAGTCCCGCAGCCACAGAGTGGGCAACGCTATCAGAACCGCGATTATCGTGAGGAATCGAGACGCCGGCATGCGCATCCACGATACGCCGAGGTGCCGTGTATTAGAGAAGATGGTGCCCAAGTTGTCCCCCAGCGATATTGTGTAGCTCACCAGTGCCAAGAAGATTTCTAGGTAAAGAAAGGTGGAGACGATGATCCGGGCCTTCCTGCCGAAGGCTCTTTCTCCCAGGTCTTGATAGTTTTTCACCTCCGAGTTTCTTTTGAGGCATTTCCCGATTACGTTTGCTGCGTGCCCGCATATTAGTCCGAAGCCCACCAGCAACAATGCGCTCATCCACCCTCCGTTTTGTAGAGCATATGGAGTTGATAGGAGCCCTAAACCTGCATGCATATTCACGACGAGAAACCTACAATTAAGCTTAGATCTCGATATCAATTAGGGAGGGTTAATTATATAGATGGGTAAGTATTAAGATAGAAAAACATTTTATTCATGGATTAGAAAGCAAGAGTTTCAGTCTCTAAAATTATAAATAAATAAGTATTAATGTGGAACGAAATTTTAATGATGGAATATATCATTAGATTTGCATCATCACATTACTGAAGTGTCAGCCCCTACCCATTAAAAGGCAAGAGTGTCAGCCCCTACACATACCCAAACTCGAGGTAATGAATCCCACATAATAAGACTAAGAACTTGGGCTTGCACATTTAAGCCTAATAGCCCATGTTAATAGGGGTGACGAATCCCACAGAATGAGACAAGAACTTGGACTTGCACCTTTAAGCCTACTAACTCATGTTTTGTTTTATGGTTACATAGATGAATTGGTTACAATCACAATTTTTAGTAACTGCCAGCTGACAGGGTTCAAACTATTAGCGAAGGCTTCCAACACACCCACCATCTCCCTAATGGTAACCCGACGTGAGATGGATCCTGCCGGACGTACAGGGTTCAACACGTGGCATGAAGGAGTAATTGCTAGCTGGCAGGGTTCAAACTATCAGCAAAGCCTTCCAACACACCCACCATCTCCCTAATGGTAACCCGACGTGAGATGGGTCCCGCCGAACATACAGGGTTCGCACCGTCTTCGTCAGTGTGGTTCAACACGTGGCATGAAGGAGACCGTTGGACAAACAGGAAACAGACAGATCACCGTCATCAGTCAAGTACAACACGGTCATCAGTCAAGTACAACACGCAGAGGAGTCCGATCGGACTACTGATTATGCTGCGTGGAGTCTGATCAGACTACTGATTATGCATGGACATGCCCGTTGGATTGGAACATAAGCCTCCTTTGGGTAAGTCCCCAACTTACCATCCACCTAGACCCAGAGATCCTACTAACCCAAGACTAATCTCACAAAATAAAACCAAAAACTTAAACTTATACCATTAAACCTACTATGCATACTTAATTTAAAGAAATTAAAAATAAATTTGAGTCTACGACTCTCTGTAAATGTATCTAGGAAAATACTCTTAGAGAAATAGATGATCAAATACGATATAGATATTGGCGAAGAAGAGAAATTTATGTCCAAAATCTGATTTACATTTACCTATCATAATTCCAACGAGATTGATTATGGAATGCAGGAAGGAACTGTTGGCCTTCGCATAATGCCCGTCTGAGGATTTGGGCTCCTCCTCATTAACATCATTCTTCTTCAATCCAGCGACTGCAGGACTCCCGTCGCTTACGCAAATTTCTATCGAACTCTTCATATCCGAGACATTACTCTGGTTGTGCGAAATATGCCCATGGTGATCTTCGTGATCCGACGCTATTTCGCTGTCGCTGCCCATTTGGTTCTGTGGGGTGTGAATCTCTTCGCCTCTCGATGGAGACCCTGCTTTGCTCTGGTCCATAGTAATGTTCACTTGCGCCATTTGTAATCAGTGCCTCTTTGTAAAGCTCTGCACATTATAAATGCAATCTTCCTTCAACGAATTTGAAAGGTTAATCATATAAAAATTTTCACAACCCAGATCTTCAATACACAGAGCACAATTTTAATATCAAACTTAAAAAATTCTATAATATCTTAACCGTATGTAAATTCAACCTCAATGCACCCCGGATAAATAATATTGAAATGGAAGTGAATAGTCTTTGAACTTTTTGTCTGCTCAAAGATACTTCAAGATGATATTAATTATAGTTCGCAGACGAATTATACTTGTCTCCATTTAACATATAAATTTAAAAATAAAAAATACAAATACAGTTCATGATTTTGGTCATCAAGACTAAATTCAATGTAGTTTATCATCAAAATTTAAGAGAAGAAAACTTTGAAGAAAAGAAAGATTGACAAAGAAAATCTGTGTAAGGACAAAATTTAAGAAAAGAAAGCTTTGAAGAAAAGAAAGATTGACAAAGAAAATCTGTGTAAGGACAAAATTTTAGAAAATTTAATTTAAATAATGCAGTCAAGAGGCATCGGAAATATATAGAATCATTATAACTAAAATTAGACGAGTGGACAGATACGAGATGAAGTTCCAACACGAGTTTGGTTATGATTTTCAAAATCACAGAGATGAAGTTGGTTACTTATATTTTGAATTTAAAATAAGAAATTATGTTGTATATTTCATTTTAATTAATTTAGATAGGGAATTTTGAAAGTAAATGAAACTTTTGATAAATTTTATAGTGACATGTTTTTGTTTAAAAAAATACATTAATATTTGTGCATGGTTACATTTAAGATAGTTAATTTAAGAAATTTCGAACCATACGATATTGATAACTTTTAAGTTTTTAATTATATATATCTATTAGATTTATAAATTATCTAAAATTTAAACACTTTGTAGTGAAGAAATAACATTAATTAAATATTAAATTCGGTGAAATGTTAAGAGTAGTATCATAAATAAAACATCAAATAAATTTTTTATATAAAATGCAAAAAGTAATTGATAAAAACCATAAAATATGAAAAATAGGAAAAACCTTAATTTCACCAATTCACTAGATTCCTAAAATTAATTTTAATTGTATTCTTAAAGGTAATAATAATTTACATATAATTTATATTTAATAAAAACATGTGTACGAAGGTTATGCATAAGGGGTTGGTTTCAAAATGTATTTATAAAAATGGATGAATCAATTTCAAAAGGGAGGTGAATATTATCCAAAGACATGGCGACTTGCCTTATTTCTATCAAAAAAATATAAAAATGTGGCGAATTTATCATATTATTTCAAAAAAATTGTAAAATTTTAAATGTATACTGAAAGACTATCGATAGAAACAAATTGGATGACTTACAATTGACATTAAACTATTGGTAGTAGCAAACACGATGACTGGTGATAGACAACTGATATCAACAAATAGAATAACTAAAATTTATTATTAGTAGCAGTAACCATGATGACTAAAAATTGACTATTAGTAGCAATAACTAGGATGACTGATGATAGACTATCGATAATAATATTATTGATGATAAATTATTGGTAGCAACATTGGTGATGACTGACTATTGACAACAACAAATAGTTTGACTGATGATAGACTACTCGTAGCAACATATAGGATGACTGATGATAGACTATCGATAGCAATAAATAGGATGAATAATGATAGACTATCAATAGCAATAAACATGATGAATGATGATAGAGTACTGATATCAATATATAAGATGATTGATGATAGGCTATCAATAGTAGAAAATATGATGATTTATGATAGATAATTGATAACAACATTGGTGATGATAGACTAACAATAACAATAAATAGGATAACTAATGATAGACTATCAATAGTAATAAACACTATGCATGATAATGTTGGAATATATTACATTATTTGGTACATGCTAATTTACCACCTTGGGTACATCTTTAGATTATGATAGTGTCATAGATTAGAGTGTGATTATATTACTTTATGCAATGTAATAAATGCATACGTGTGAAAAGTATTTTAGTAATATAAAGGTGCATAATAGTCCATGTGCACATGAGTCCATAGAATAGAAAGATGAAGAGTCTCTAGGAGAGTGAAGGCCAAGGGTGCATCATATTGATGCAGGAGTCTATCTTCTAGAGGGTATATTTTTTGGTCCAACCATTGGATCCGCTTGAAATTTTATGGGGAGTTGGATAAAAAGGTAGACAATATCATGGTAAGGTTTCTTTTGAGGCCTTAAATATTTTTTAGTGTGTTATCGGGCCCTAATTCATTCATCTAGTGCCCAAAAAATGGGAGTTAGTGGTTTTTGAAAATATGGAAGAAAATATATTTGGAATAAATTTTTATTTAGGCATGGGTAGGTGTTGATATTTTTTAGAATGCTTAATATAGATGATACGATGGTGTGTATTAATTGAGGGGGCTATCTAAGATTATACGATGATATAGATGATATTGCGACACATCGCGACTTCATGACCCGAAAAGGCAAAAAGGAAGCAGAAGGTAGATGTCGCAATATCGCGACATGTCGCGATTTCATGACCAAAAGAAAGAAAGAAGAGCCGAAAAGAAAATGTCACGATATCGTGACCTGACAAAGAGAAAAGGTAGCGAGGAGGAAAATGTCGCGATATCATGACATGTCGCGATATCACGACTCGACGAAGAGAAAATGCAGTGAGGAGGAAAATGTCATGATATCACGACATGTCGTGATATCGCGACCCGAAGGAGAGAAAAGGTAGTGAGGAAGAAAAATTTCACAATATCGTGACATGTCGCGATATCGTGACATACTGCTGGTTCATGACCCGACAAGGCACGCATTCCCAGACAGTGTTTCCCGATGCGATCAAATGCCTCATCAATGCAAGATTTCTTACTCGATAAGTTTGCTAAGCATGGCGACCACTCGACTGTTGTGCCCAGAGGTCAGAGATGTTCAGATGGCTCATAAATGCGTATTTCCATGGATTGACCCGATGGCAGTTGCCGATTAGGATAAAAAGAGGTGAAGGTTACAGTCACAGAGGGGGGGAGCTGAGTTTTGGAGAAGGGGAAGATTGTATTCTTCTTGGGAGCATAGGAAGATCACCGAAAGTGAGGCAGCCCACACCTGCTACAGAAAACTATGCCTGCAGGCTAGTAATGTAATTTTATTTGAAGTTTAATGAATGAGTTTGGATTGAATTTTTTTTGTGTCCCCCATCACATGTTCTAGAGAGCAATGGACTATGCTTTTAGGGAACTGATTAACAAGGTCATTCTAATCTATTTATATGACATGACTGTGTTTTACCACAACAAGCAAGACCACTTGGCACACCTAGAACAAGTCTTCCAAAAGTGTAGAGAATTTGGTATCTCCCTCAATCCTAAGAAGTTATTTTTCATAGTTCATGAGGGAAAGTTTCTAGGCCATGTGGTATCCAAGGAAGGTATGGCCATTGATCCAAATAAAATCAAATCCATTCTTGCTCTTCCATTACCTGTAAATAAAAATATCTTGCAGTCTTTCTTTAGTCAGATAAACTTTATTAGGAGATTCATCTCTGACTTTGCTCAAAATATAAGGCCTATATATGAACTACTGAAGAAAGACACATATTTAAAATAAATTTAGGTAAGAAATCAAGCCTTTGAAATCATTAATCAATTCATTATTACAGCTCCAGTGCTAGTAAATCTAGATTTCAGTAAAGACTTCATTCTTTATTCTTATGGAGATGATGAAATATATGCCTCAATGCTCACATAGAATAATGATAAAGGAAAGGAGCATCCCATATTATTTTGGAGCTAGACTCTACATGAATATTAGATTAAATATAATTTCATTGAGAAACAAGTATTTGTTGTAATGAAATCATTGAAAAATTTAGGTAATACTTGGTTCAAAGCAAGACCTTTATTTATGTTTTTCATCTGGATGTAAGAAGCTTTATTATACAAGGAGAACTAGGAGATAAGAGATATGGTTGGATCACTAAGATCCAAGAATATGATGTAGAAATGCATCCTACCAAGTTGGTACGAGGTAGAGCCCTATGCCAAGATTTTATAGAAGTAGTAGTTTAAATAGAAGTGACAACTTGTCAATCAACAACAAATGATCAAACTGAAGAATTACAGTCAGGAAAATCATACTGGGTAGATAATATGACTAAGTACTTTCAAACTGGGGTATACCCTCCTGATATTAATGCATCATAGAGAAGAAGATATAGACTACAAGCTTTGAAGTATGTCTTACTACCAAAAGGTATGAACAAAAGAAACCTTTATGGAGTTATCCTTATGTGCTTAAAAGATGATAAAAAACAAAAGGTCATAGAGGATTTCCATGGAGGACTATGTGAAGGACGCTTATCAAGAAGGGTAACAACCTTGAAGATTATCAAGGTAGGATATTACTGGACTACCATATTTAATGACACCTTCAAAGTCACTAGAGCTTGTGATAAATGCTAGCAACATGTGGGAAGAACAAGGAATGCATCATTTCCCCTTAAGCCAATTCAAGTGGAAGAAACCTTTCAACAATGGGGGTTGGATTTCATAGGGGTTATTAATCTAAATTTTTTAGTTGACCATAAGTACATTATGACTGCTACAGACTACCTCACCAAATGGTTAGAAGTTATTCCTACAAATAAATTAGAACAAGAAGTGGCGATTAATTTCATGGAAAGTTTGATTTCAAGGTTTGGTGTTTTAGAAGCCTTGGAGAGTGATAATGGACAAACATTCATAGGATCCAAATATATTGAGTTTCCCAGCAAGTATGGCATTACCATAAAATACTTCAAATTACTACCCCCAAGAAAATGGACTTGTAGAATCAACTAACAAGAATTTCTTGAGAATTTTGAGAAGATCACTAGAGGGTAATAAGAGAAGTTGGCACCTATTGCTGGAGAAAGCTTTTTTGGTAGAAAAAATCACTATTAAAAACTCCATCAAAACCTCCCCTTATGCCTTAGTTTATGGTAAGGAGACAATGTTACCTGTTCATTTGGAGATCCCAGCACTCAAACTGATAAACATAGAAGAGGAATTTGAGAAAAATCCAATGGAAACAAGGCTAACACACTTGATACAGTTAGAAGAGAAAATAACTTAGGCATATGAATATTTTCAAAAGTATTCAGTTGACATCAAGGTATGGTTTGAAAAGAAGGTAAGTTTTAGGAAATTCCAAGTTGGAGATTCTGTACTTAGGTGGAATGTTGAAAGATTTAAACCAGAACATCATCAGAAGTTTGACTCATTTTGGGATGACCCTTTCAAGATAGAAGAGGTTAAGGAGACCAATATTTTCTATCTTGGAGATCTTAAGGGAAACATATATCCGATTTTGATCAATGGTATTCACCTTAAACTCTGTTTTAATTGAAATATAGGTCATTGTAACATATGTACATACTTTGTATCATATCATTTTTGTATTTTATATCAAGTTTTTTTTAATAAAATGTTACATATATATATATATATATATATATATATATATATATATATATATATATATATATATATATATATATATAGATAATGTTGTAAAATAAGCTAAGTATCACCAAAAAAGTAGCAAGTTTCCATTCCACCTTCAAATGCACTAAGAAAGAAGCGAAATGACGAATGAGCTCCAATCCGCACTCAAATGAACTGAAGTGTCATATAAATATTGTATGCATCTATTTCTACTCTTAAAGAGACTAAGGTGGTAGCGGATCATGGTAGATGTTCCAATTTGCTACAATTCACAATAATTTTTTAGTGAAAATTGATTCCCACACCGCTTAGAAGGAAAAGAAAAGGAAAAGCGACATCACAAGTACAAAAAAACATTTATGTTTTGGCCAATAGAAAAGCAACGTAACATCTTCATGATGCCAAAATAAATAACTTTAATTTGAAAAGCATGCAAATGGACAGTTCACACAGTGGCCACATTAATGGCAGAGGGTGTGCATGCATGGGCAATTAAAAGTGCTAAAAGCATAAAATTATTTCATTCAATGAAAACAACTCCATAGAATAGAAGAAGTAGTCGTGCATTGTCTACAAAATCTAGAGAGAAAATTTTGAAAATTACTTGCAAAAATAGCTCCTAAGAAAGCACTAACAGAAGTACATAAAGGGGGAGCAGAGCTAGACAACCATGTGAATCATACGAGGCGGTTGGTAGATACGGTAATGACCCAAGTAAGGAGGACCTTCTTGAGAAGTAATTTTAAATTCAGATACTTCGAAGGGAGACCAATTCAACCTCAAGGTATTATTGCTATAAAATCCTTCTTATTTTATTACATTTGTGATTCTATTCACCATTACCTTGAGTTAGTTTTTGCAATGATTAAATTTTATGACCCTGAGAAGAGAACAGTGAAAAATCCTAATGGCATACCACTATTCACCATTACCAAAGAGCTTTGTCATGATTTTTTAACGTATGGATGATCCCACCCTTAGAGTCTAAACAATTTGATATAGCAAAACAAGCTAGGGTTTACACTTCATTAATGGATTTGAAAGAAGAGAATCATAGAAATATGGCTTTGATTCCAATTTAGAAGGATAAGAGAGGAATATGAAATGCTTGAAGTTCCGATACCCATCAAAAAATTTGCTAACCCAGAGCTCTACTCCATGATAGCTTGTTTAGAGGGTTTGGATTCAAATCAACTCGTGACTGATTGGCAATTAGCCATTGCATACTCCATTTATAATGAGAAGATGTATGAGCTGGAACTAGAGAAAAAGGGTTTTAAGATCATTTACTTTGGTTGGCATACTTTCCTTACTCAAATAATACACAAGAAATTAGTAAGAATGAAAATAAATTCGGATGCACCCTCTTTTTGGTATTTCTCAAGTCTGGTCTGAATGTTTTTTGTTGTTGTAAGGAAAATGATGCCCTAGATTTTGGTAAAGGAAAAGAAAAATCAGAGAGACCCTATTCTTGTTTAATATTGGACTGCTCATCTAATGAGCAATGAGTCCTTTTATAAATTTAACTTGAAATTTTTAGGGCCATCACTGAAGATAATGTATGGGGAATGCCCTAGGTTACTACCATTGGCCAAGAAATTGTTAAGAACAAAGGGTTTTGAAGAAGGATATTGGTACATCCTTAGAGAGGGTACAATCATTAGACTATACGTCTTCACTAGTAAGCCTTTTCTATTGCCTCATTTTTTTACAAAAAGATTATTCACCCTAGAATATTTGAGGCAAGCATAATTTATAAATAATAACTATGGCTCTGGAAGGAAGAGAAAATGTTTGTTGATCTATCATAGTCTTGATGACATAACCATCACCAAAAAGGGCCAAGGTGAAAAAATAGACCAATATTTGGATAGTTTGGGCTTGTTCTACATTACCCAAATATGGAGATATGACCTGGATGATATATTCTACAAGAGGAACATAGCCCTGAATGGAGATAAGGCATACAAATATTAGAACAAATCTAGGCCTTATTTTAAACAGGGTAGAAATAATAAGAAAAATGCTCCTTTAGATTTGAAAGTGGCTAATATGGAAAAAATCCCTCCATGGTTAGATTTCTATGAATAGGTTTTTTATTTTGAGCCAGACAATAATGAAAAATATCAGTTGCATGAGTCTACCATCAGGGAGGTTGAGAACAAAAAAAATAAGAAAGAAGAACATTAGTTGCAAGAGTCTACCATCGGAGATGTTGAGGGTAAAAAGAAATGGAATGAAGACAATATAGTAGATTGGTGGAGGATGAGAGTTGAAATTGGTAAAGAGAAGTCCAAGTTTAGATTAGTAATTGACAATGAGTTTTCTGATAGATAATAAAATAATATCACAACTTGGAAAGCAAAAGGCCCAAATAATATAGTGTTAATATATAAGAAGCCACATGCAAATTCATATTCCCCATCCCCACATTCGCAAGAAGAAGTTCAAAAATGAGTTGATACTCCACTAAATGCTACTGGATTTCTAAAAACATTTCAGCCTTCAATTGAACAATTAGAGAATTTTCCAAAATAGACATAGTTAATGAGTAAGATGCAATTTTATTATTAGAGGGTCATTAGCATATAAGTCATCAAGATAGTAAGTAGGCCCAAGTGCCTAGCTCTAGGTGGACAACCTCCTAATACAAATATAAATTGAAATAAGAAGGATAAAAATTTTGTTTTTAAACCTGTAAGTTTCACCACTGCAGTGACAGTGGAACTCAATCCTATTGCTAAAGAAACATTGCAGAAGGAACCATTGCAAGAAGGGAATTCTAAATATGATATAGAAAATGAGAAATCAGTAGCCTTGTGAGTCTTTAAAATAATGGCCAAAAGAGCATCGAAAAGAGCTAAGAAGGATATTTGTAAGAAATAGAGGTTGGATAAAGAGAAGATTACTAAGGAGCCTCTTGTTTCAGATGTAGAAGAATTGATACAATGAACACAACAACAAAGTGAAGAGACAACTCCAAAACATCCTACATCAATAGGAAAAGGTATGGTATCTATCCCCTTTTCTCCTCCTCCTCCTTCATATTCCCCAAAGAAATATCCCTCTCCTTATGAGAAAGAGGTTGTAACAAAGGTGTCTTATCCCCATCATAGTTCACCACCTGTTTCACCAGTCAATACTGAGGTTCAAATCAACCCATCTCCTCCAAGGTCACCTCAAATTACTTCTTCATCATCTCAAATTCCTTCTTCATCATATCTCATAATTTCATATTTTTCATTACAACCACCCTAATCATCTGAAAAACAAGTTATTTCATCCACACCCACTCACCCTTCTATGATTTTTACTATAGTTTCCATGAGTTTGCCAATTGCAATAGCAGTGGTAGTCACAGATTCCACTATACTCACTTCTACCAAGCCATTTTCAACTTTTGATTCTATCCTCTCCTACCTTATAGCTTATCCTCCTCCTATGAGTTATCTGACACTAGCAATTTTGCACAAGGATAAGGAAGCTACTCAAAAAAATCAAGATTTCTGTGCAGAGAAACTATTCAAGTCGTCCAAGAGGATGGCTATGAAGAGAAAAACAATTTTTGTTGATCCAGTTTCTAGGCAAATGCCATCCATATCCATTATACCTTTGGTAAGCAAGATTGAAACTAAAATGAATGCTCAAGACTACTGACTGGAAGAACACAAAATATATTGAGTAGTTACCTTTTGAAGATGAACTCGTTATAACTAGAGCCCACGTGGACACTTTTTATATCAAGGTTGATATATATAGAGATAAAGTGGATAAGCTAGAGCGGATAATTGAAAATCTTGAGAAAATAATCACCAATAAAAAAAAATAGAGAAAGCTCTTAGAAAAGAGGTAAAGAACTGGCAGGAAAAATTTCAAGAGGCCAATAAGCTCAAGGAGCAAATAGAAGAAGAAAAGAAGAAAAACGAAGAATAAGACAAAGAAATATAGAGCTTGAAGCAGCGGCTTTATATTGAAAAGGTAAAGTCTTCATGTTTCTCTAAGGTAGGGCTAAAGAAAGTAAGGAAATAATTACTCTATGAGGTTTTGCAGAAATGCTCAGAGTTACAGCCAATTACTGACTACAAGGATGATGTCAGCTACCTGCTTCAGAATATTTAGGAATATCTGGATAACGTCATTGGAAAGCTACAACCCATGGTGATTCCAGCTGAGAAAATTTATAAGTTGGTAGATAGCACACTCAATGAGACTGCTAAGCCTATTCCTAAAAAAGAATGGAATAAAACTAGAATTGCTATCAAAGTTGCAGTGAAGAAGCATAGAATGCTCCAAAATACTTAGCTATTGTTTGATAAGGTGAAAAATATGATCAGGGATGTAGTGGATATAAATAAAGAAATGATTCATAATAGTTTCATAGGGTTATGGATGGAAGATAACACCTTGGTATCAATAAAAGAGATCAAGAAGAGAGACTTCAATATGAGTCTGAGATTGATGATATGGAAGAGCCAATTGACCAAGAGTAAGTTTCATAAATGATTATTGATTTTACCAGGATCAGAATTATGATGGAAGACATGGTAAATAAAGGAAGTGTTGCAAATTATGAGGACACTGGTGAGTTAGAATATATTCACAAGCAGCTCAAAAACTTTCAACCCCTCTGAAGCAATTTGGAAAGAGGCCCTGCAAAATCTGAAGTTAATGGTATAATTATTTGGAAAAGATGCTGAAGAGGAAAATAAGGAACAAGAATCACCTGAAGAAGAAGCTAAGCAAAAGCAAGAAGATAATGCTGAAGAAGAGGCTCAATAAGAGGATGAAGAACCAGATAGAGCTGCTGTAGATCTGCAAGGGACACAAGCTTAGAATATTTTTTTTTATACTTTTTTGTAGTCATGCAAAAGTTTTGTATTTTGTTTAATTCATTTTTACTCTGACATTTTTAGAAGGCAATAATAAAAGCAGAGTCCAGAGACAACAAAATAATAGTTTTTTGTGAAGGCATTCATATCATTTGTTTTGAAAATGTTTTATAAAAAAGATAATTGCTTTATATTTTATTTAAAGCATTGGTGGAGTTTTGAAGGAGTGATGGAGATTTTTGTGGTTCCAACATGATATCGATATGAACGTTTATCCTCTAATATGTCCATAAATATTTCAGAGGGTAGTTTTCATATGGAAATTATTCTTTGAAGCATTTTTTGAAGACTGGCAATTTTTAACTCTTGATTTCCAATGGATAAGACTCTAAGTTTGATAGCTTTGCAAGAAAATGCACCGGGAGGCACCAGAATGTAGGCCCAAAATGGCCACATCCTTAGAACAATTTTGAAATTTATTCTAAGGCATGGAAAATCTCCAATCCATTGAGGATAGAGAGTATTTTGGAGTGGATCCATGCAAGAGGTTTGATTCTACTCAATACTTAGTGTTATTTTGAAAAAAAAGCTAAGTGCTCTATTTAGCTTGATATCTAGTGTATCTGGTAATGGATTCCAGCGAGGTTTCCAATCCATAAAACATTTGAGCTTTGGTGATGTCAGCATGTTTTAAAGTTTGGAATGGTAATTTCTCTTTATTTCACGCGTGTAGTGACTGAGTGTTGAGAAATTGCATTATGCTGAGTTCTAAGACTAATTTTGAGTAGAATGGTGACAAGCTCTTGAAAAGGAAGAAAAGGTAGTGGAATAGAACAAGATCCATTTGCATTGCTTACGGATTGGATTGGAAATTTTGTAGTCAAGCCGAGTCAAAGATGACATCAACAAGATTTTTGAGTAGATTACGACTTGATTTATGCTGCAGACATGAGAAAGAAATATTTTTAAGGCTAAGTAGCAGATTGACGACGAACTTGATTCTACTCACATCTCGGTGTATTTCTCACCAAAATTTGATTCCTCTAAGCCGAAGCCATCAAAGCTAACATCAATGTTAATTTCGAGTGAAATGACATTTTGTTCCTCCCCCACTATTTTACAGAGCATCTCTAAGATCTAATCACATTCATTCACTAAGAACATCGATGACATAGGTTTTGTTGATATTTTACAAAGCATACAAAGGTGGAATTTTGTCGAATTCAAGAATAGTCAGTTCAAAGCGGGAAGGTGAAGCGTCCTAGGGTTTTCAAGAACCAAGAACGAGAGTGGTTGAAGATCTATGGTAGAATGGAGTTTCCAAGAATGATGAGTGGTCCAAATTTAGTTTCCAACAGTTTGAGGCCCAACTACCATTACTGGATGAGTAGGTTGTAGAGCTGAGCTATCATGGCAGATTTCTTCCAGTGGATATCCCAGACTCCACGAACAAATGATATAATGCTAGTGTAGATCTCTACTGATCTATTAAAATCTTAAATTCATGTAATGTATCCTATTATTATTTCTATTGTAAACTATAAATAGAGGTCGAACCCTCAATTTTTAGGGTTGGTTCTAGTGCATTTGCTTGCCCTATTGTGTAAATATTTTCTACAAACTAATGGAAGGAGCATTACTCTGATTTTTGACTCAAGATGTGTTATCTTTGATATCTTTCAATTAAGAGGTTCAAAGTTGTGAATTGTATTTATGTCGATATTGTAATGGTTAGTTCATTCCATTTTCATTGGATTACTAGTTGTGAAGGTAGTTGAAATCTGTTCATAGTTAGATCTATGTTGGTAGGAAGTTTATTTCTACAAAATATGATTATTGATCTACTAAGTTGGATTGTCAATATATTAGATATTGGAATTTCTTATTGGAACATATCTTTATTTTATGCTTTAATTTGTGAAGATTTCATGGTTTTGGGTGCTACTAGTCTTGAGTGTGGGACACCAAAAATAGTTTTTTGGAGGTTTCTATTGTAGATGCCTATATTTTTAGCCTATCCGACCACTGTTTGATGCATATTTCTCTAACCCTATTCCTAAAATCCTAATTGAGCTTAATTTAGTCAACATATTACTAAGTTGACAAGGAACCAACCTACTATGGAGGTTGGATTGAAGTTGCCTTTGGTCCATCCAATGTTGAGTATTGAGTCGTGACTATCAGGTGCAAGCCTAGACATAGAATTGGAAGATAGACAGTTGTAGTGTCAAGTAAAACTTGATGTTAATTTAGTACCAAACAGGGAGGTTATCTCTCCTTAGATTACTCTCACCTGGAAGTTCCTTTCAAGGGGAACAAAATTCATATCTACAATGAGAAACCTTCCACATTTCATATAGAGAGGATTGAGGAAGAATAAAAGTCCATAGATTTTGTCAATATGGCGACTGAAGAACTAGGAGAATTGAATTTAATGGAAGAAGTTCTAGATGAGCTTCTTATAGAATATGAATTTTCAATAAATTATTTTAATGCAATGATGGAAACTGATATTGGTTGTTACACAATTACTAAGCCTGAAAAGGCCAAAGTAAAGGTATTTGATGATCAGGATCCTATTCCAGATCAATTTTGAAAGCTCTACTTTGATTGTGTAAGATACAAAAATGGTGCTGGAGCTAAAATTATTCTCATTTCCCCTTACAAAATATGGAAGACATATTCATACTGGTTGACCTATAGTTGTACCAACAATGCTACTGAATATTAAGCATTGTGCTTAGGCTTGAAGAAAACAGAGAAACTTAGAATAAAATAACTCCTATTTTTTGGAGATTCAAAGATGATTGTCAATCAAGTGACTAAAAAGTGTGTCTCCTAAAAAAATTATCTAAAGGTATATCACAATAAATTTTGGGACCTGTTTGAATCCTATACGGTGTTAAATATCCAAGTAATTTCATGGGAATAAAATAAACACGTAGATATTTTGGCATCCCTTGGTGTCAAATTTTCTCTAGTTGAGCACATGGTGAAGAAACTGAAGACCGTGAGGTTGGTTTATAGGCTCTTAGTTCTTGATAAGAATATTTATTGGCAAGTGTTTGAAAGTGATGAGCAGGTCATGAAATTCCTGATAAAATAAGCTAGTAGTGTGGAAGGAAGAACACTCGATGAAGAAGAACCTGAGGGACTGATCCAATTAAGAAATAATCATATCCCAAAAGGTTTTATTTCTCTCAAAAGTCTCTTTGATAAAAATTATAGAGCTGACAAACATAATATCAAATTAGATGAGAAGGAGTACACTAAGCTATAGTTGGAACCTAAAAATTCAATCAATGTTGGAACTAATTGCACTCCATAAGAACTTGAGCAAATCAAGGACCCATGCCATGAATTTCCAAATATTTTTGCCTAGATTTACCAAGATTTAAAAGGTTATGATAGGAATGTGATCAAGCATACAATTGAACTACAAGAAGGAGTGAAACCCTTTAGGTAGAAACAAAGGCCAATCAATCCCAAAATTGAAGTTTTGATGAAAGATAAACTATTGAAAATGCTGGAAGCTAAAATTATTTACCCAATCAAGCATTTCACTTGGGTAGCTAATTTGGTCCCTATGAGGAAAAAGAATGAAGATATTTTCCCGTGTGTTGATTTATAAAATTTAAATCAGGTTTCTCTGAAGGATCATTATCCTTTGCCATAGATTGATCAAATTCTTCACATAGTTGGAGGAGCTCAAATATTTTCTCTGTTAGATGGATTCTCTAGCTACGATCAGATATGGGTCAAGAATGAAGACCAATACAAAATGACATTCACCACAAAATGGGGTACATTTTCTTATTTGTGAATACCTTTTGGTCTCTCGAACACTAGAGAAACCTTTCAAAGAGCGATGGATGTGGCTTTTGGTAAGTTATTAAACTGAGTTATTATTATTATTTATTTGGATGATATGACTGTCTTCTCTCATAATAGAGAGGAGCATAACTTAAATTTAAGACAAGTGTTTGAAAAATATCAAGATTTTAGAATATCCATTAACCCAAAGAACTCTATCTTCACGATGAAGGAGGAAAAGCTCCTAGGCCATGTAGTCTTAGAAAAGGTTTAGCTATTCATCCAACTGGAGCTGAGGCTCTTTTGAAGCTTTCACTACCAACCAAAAAGAAGGGTTTGTAGTTATTTTTTGGTTAGATTAACTTTGTTTGGAAGTTTATTGCATATTTTTCCCAAGTTGTGAAACCAATTACTGAACTCCTAAAAAGGAATGACGAGTTCAAATGGATTGATAAAAAGAAGCAAGCATTCAGGATAATCAAGGAGAGGATTGCTCAAGCTTCCATTTTGGTAAACCCTTACTATTCAAAGGATTTTATCCTTTATGCTGTTAGTGGACAAGATAGTTATGCAGTTGTGCTCATGCATAAGGGAGAAAATGGTGATAAGTGACCAATTGCATTTTTAAGTCAAGTTATTTAATCACATGAGGAAAAGTACAATTTCATAGAGAAGCAAGTGTATGCAGTGATGAAGTCCCTAAAAATATTTTAGCATTTCATTTTGCAAATTAAAACAATTGTTTATGTTGTTCATCTGGATGTCCAAAGTTTCATTATCTAGGGAGAACTTGGAGTCAAGAGAGGTGGTTGGGTTTCTAAAATCTAGGATTATGATATTGAAATTTTGCCAAATAAGCTTTTTTGTGGTCAAGCACTATGTCAAGAGCTTGCAAAGAGCACTACCCTCGAATCAATGGTTTACTAGTATGGAGATTTAATAATTTAAATTACTATTGATAATTATTCCTTAGGTGACCATGATTGGATGGAGGACCTTGTCGAATACTTTGATTCAAAAATGTGTCCTTCATATATCAATGCTTCAAAAATAAGAAGATTTAGACTATATGCCCTCAGGTATGTTATGTTACTAAATGCATTGTTCCATAATAATATTGATGGAGTGATTCTGAGATGTTTCAAAGAGTCAGCTAAGTAGAAAATCTTGGATTTTCATTCTGTATTGTTAGGAGGCCACAATGCAGGAAGACCCTAGCATTAAAAATTATCAAAGTAGGTTATTTTTGGCCCACTCTTTTTTTTAATGCATTCAAAGTTAGTCAAATTTGTGATAAATGCCAAAGGTATATCAGTAAGATTAGAAATGCACCTTTGCCTCTTCACCTGATCCAAGTAGATACATCATTTCAACAATGGGGTTTAGATTTTATTAGGTTCATTGATCCGAATTCATCTACCAAACATAAATAAATTTTGAATTGAACTGATTATTTCACTCGATGGGTCGAAGCTATCCCAACCAAGAAGGCAGACCAAGAGGTATTCATCACTTTCCTTAAAGGATTTATCACTCTCTTTGGCATACCAAATGTGTTTATAATAGAAAACAAAACTCCATTCGTTAGTGTCAATATTAGTGAGTTTGCGGGTAAGTATGGTATTTATTTTAAAACTTCATCAAATTACTATTTGCAGGGAAATAGTTTGGCTGAATCTATGAACAAGAATCTGCTTAGAATTTTGAAGAGGAATCTTGGTGACAACAAGTGAAGTTGGCATTTGCTCCTAAACCAAGATTTATGGGCTGATCGCATCTCAATTAAAAGGTCTATCAAGGCATCCCCCTATTCTTTGGTGTATGATAAGGAAGCAGTCTTACCCATTCACATTGAGTTGCTAGCTCTTCAATATTTTCAATTGCTTGATGATGAAGATGATGAATTTGATACCATAAGCACGAGGTTGGCTTAGGTATTATGGTTGGAAGAATAAAGGAAGAAAGCATATAATTCTTTCATGGAGCATGCTCAGATGACAAAAAAAATGGTTTAGGAAGAATACTTTAGAGAAGATATTTAAATCTGGCGATCTTGTGTTAAAATGGAATGAAAAAAAGGCAAAGCCAGGAAAACATCACAAGTTTGAGGTAATTTGGAAAGACCCATTTCAAATTTTTAGTGTGAATCAATTTAATTCATATTATTTGTAGGATATAGATGGTCGTGTGTTGGCAATTCTAGTGAATGGTCTTCATTTGAAGGCCTATTATTTGTAAGGAAATTCGAAAACATTTGTACATTTGTACATATTTTACCATTTAATTTTTATGCTAATATTAAAAAAAAAAAGGATGAAAAAGAGAAGAGAAATTCCTTTTCACTGGGAAAAGGTATTTTTGTTGGCAAAAATCCTCCTCATTTCCTTTTTGGGTGCTAAAGTTGAAGATTTTGCTTCAAAAGTACTTTTTCGGTAGCGACATCATTAAAGGGTATTTTTGATGATGAAAATACATGTAATTTTTAAGAAATTTTTGCCTTTCATGTGAATGGATTTAAAATCGTGCCTATTTTTTAATCTTGGTGCTCAAGTTGGCAAAAAATATTAAAAAACATAAAAAATAGAGGAAAAAATGATTTCACCCAAGACAAGGATTTCACCCATGCATCTTTTATTTTTGGAGCGAAACTCAATTTGGTAGCAAGGCACTTCCACTCATAAGCTTTTTCAGGTGGATGAATTGGCAAAAGCTATTTTTGGCATCCAAGAGGGCGAAATTACCATTTCGCCTTGCTTTTTCAGTGAACTTCCAGAACACATGGCTTTTCACTAGTGAAATCAATGAAATGTATTTTTATACTCCATTTCAGTGAAACATGTTCCCATCATGTAGTTTAAGGTGAAAAAGTGGTGAATCACATTTTTCCAAATTGATCGTTAATGATAGGTTGCACCCCCTAAGAAGAAAAAACAAAAAGGAAGGCAAAACAACCAATCAAGGCGCTCAAAAAAGATATGGAAAAAATCGTTGAATCATTGGAAAGTGTGACATACCCCCAAATTTAGCAAGTGTACTGTAGGCATTAAATTTAGTAGGTATGGTTGAAAAATAATAAAAGGGTGAATACTTCAACTGAAGGATCAAAAAATTGTAGAGCTCTTGTTTGTAACGTTGCTACAAATTGCTTTTGCTCCAAGATTTAAAATTATTCACTATCTACTCAAAGCAAGCTGAATATGGGTAAGAAAACTATAGAAGCCAAGAAAGAGAAGGTTCTAAAGAATTCTAACCCAGATAAGAGGTAACAAAAATAAAAATAGGAGGACGAAGAAGTTGAAATGGCACCTTACTATGATCACCTGGCACAAATTTACGATTGCACAATCACGAACAAAGGCATGGAGAAATTGCAACAAGATGTTGAATTTGCTCTTTAGAAGGTATCCATCAAAAGTTCATGCACCATGGCATTTTACTCCCATATTTTTTGGTATCTTTTTATGTTAGTGCATTCATGTCCCGAGCTCGTATGGGCGATTGCTTGGTTATATGATCCTTCTATGAAACCTGTTCAAAATGACAATGGAGATAGGTTGTTTGGTATCTCAGCCAAGTCAATTAGAGAAGATTTTTCTTGTGGTACAAGACCTCCTTCTGACATCATGTTTAATAGGCTCAATATTACAGAGTAGGAGGAGAGATACCAGTCTACAGTTCCTATGCGATAGTTCATGGAAAATTAGTTGTTGAAGACACCACAGTTTAGGAAATTTCCAGATTTGTTGATGCTGTTGAGAGATTTTGAGAGCCTAGATTTATATTTGGTGTTGGCATGGGTTTGTGGACTACCCTTATATTCCAAAATGCATATGTGGCAAGCATCACTTGCATAGTGTATTTCATAGGTTGAGTTTTATGTCCCGAATGCCATGAAAGCAACCATAAATCTAATTTTCTTTGATTGGGTAGATTTTTTAGCATGAAGAATGCACACTCAGTTGTAGAAGGTGAAGAGTGAGGAAGATGTCACCTTCAGGCATTGTTATTTTTTGGTATAGTACTTATTTAATTATATGCATCCCCATTTTGCCTTCATAGCAGTAAAGAAAACATATGAGGCAAGCAAAACGTTGCCAATTTATTCATGGACCCAGAATTTATCAAAGGAGTCCTATTATAATTTTAACTAGATGTTTTTGGTAATCACTCTTGATCTCATTTACGGGGTATGTGATAGAGTTTCGAGAGCAATGCAATGAGGGAGGCGATTGTTAAAGGGGATAAATGTGATGTATTTTTTCCGATGCAAGGAGTTGTATTTAGAATTTTTGGTTTCACTAGAAAACCTTTTTTGTTGTTGTGTTTTACCACAAAGTATATTTTTGCACTGGAAGTAGCCCGACAAAATGATTTTATAAATTATATGGGTTAGGCAGGGGAAATTGAGCTACGTGCACCATGCCTTTCAATTTGGTGATGTTAAAGTGACTCAATATGGGCAGAATGAGTTTATGGCCAAAAAACTATATGACCATGGGTTAATTGAGCTTCCCCAATGATGGTGATATGACCCTTTGAGTATTTTTGAGAAGTTTATCAAGGCCAAGAATTTTCATTGTTGTCCTAGAGAAGACATCTTGTAGTAGAGGAACAATCCCAAGGGGTGAGACCTTGAGTGGCATGTTGAAAATATGATATCACTCGCTCCTTGGCATGATTTATACAAAATGGAGGTCAAATATGATCTCGTAAATCATTCGAAGTAGGTTCATTCTAATGATTTGTTTAATCAAATGAAAGCAAAATTACCCAAATTGTATGATGAGAAGATCACCAACTAGTGGGTCATGAGGGTTCATCGAGGGAATCCCGATTCAGCTTAACTGTTGGTTATGGATGAAGCATTTTGGCAATTTTATGATGAGCATTATGATAAGTACCAACCCATATCTTTCATTGAACTAGCGCCTCAAAGTATCCAAAGTCCTGATAGGGAAGAGGACGTGGTAATAGAGAAGAGGGTGTTGGTCGAAGAGAGGATAATTATCAAATGGGAAGAGGAACCACCGCCTGAGGAATAACTTTCACTCAAAAATAGGAGCATGGGTATAAGGTTACCTTTCTATAATATGGTAAAGAAGCCCATAAGTGGTTTTAAGAAGGCACTTTCTTCATTTTCATTTGAGCAGATTGGTTTTAAGGAGGCACCCTCTTTGGCTCAACAAGAACAATCTAGCCATATGGTGATGTTGGTAGATCTAGAAGCGAAAGAACAAAAAATAGAGGAAGAGAAATATCCAACAGTGTAGCATCCTTCATCATCAACTCAAATGGTGTCAGAGCCTATAAGTACACATTTTACTTCTTATTCTCTCAATGACAGGCACTTGGTGATCATGACTTCCCTACCTACAGTTTCTATTTCTACTTCACCTTCATTTTTTGTACCCATATCTTCAACTCCCCTCTCAATTTTGTAAGCTAATAAGGTGAAAATTAACATTGGATTGATAATAATAGGGAATACATACATAAGGTTAAGGCTAATAATACCCTTAGTTATTGAACCAACAATATTTTCCCTAAGAGTGCTAATATCAATAACAAAATATATTTTATCAACAAGATCATAATAATGCCGACAACAACATAAAATATGACAACATAAAATAAAGTAATAAAATAAAACTAAATGCTAACCTATATGCTAACATCCCCCCATTATTACATTATTTTGCAATACAAAGTGAGTTGCGAAAGAACTCAAACTTGATGCATGCAAGGGCCTTGATGAATATATTCACAACTTGATCACTGGTGGGAATGTATTGAAGCTGAATGTGGTACCTTGGAACCTCATCTTGAATGAAGTGATATTGTGTATCAATGTTATGCATTGGATTATTGACTAGGTTGAGAAAACCTTGGTTGTCACAGAATAAGTGAATTGGTAATTTGGATGGATGACCCATACTTGTCAAGATGTGATGTAACCATATCGCTTCACACACTGCTTCTTGTGCAACGATATTTTGCCTCTATAGATGAGATAACAACCACCTGTTGCTTCTTGCTATGCCAAGAGATAGGACCAGATCCAATATGAAAGATATATCCTGAAGTCAACTTGTGATCATCATATGATCCGACATAGTCGGAGTCCATATATCCTTTCAAGAAGAATTTATCATTCTTCTTATATTCTAGGACATACTCAATAATACCATGGACATAGTGAAGAACACATTTTTATGCTTTCCAATGAGTGTTCTTAGGCTCTTGAATGAACCTCAAAATATAGTTGATAGTAAAAACAATATCTGGCCTAGATTTTGTCAGATATATGACACTCTCGATCAACTATCAATATAGAGTACCATCTATCTGAGGTGAATCATCATACCATGATAACTGAAGTCCTGACTCCATCGTAGTTGCCATTGGTTTACAATTAGTCATATGGTATTTTTCTAACAATATATTGGTATATTTTTTCTGATACACCTTGATGTGGTGCTTATTTTGGTTCACTTCCAGGCCAATATAGTAGTGGATGTAGAATTACGCAACAATATTGTATTATTGAGCAGGGAATTAAATAAAGTTTACAAAGCTAAAAATAGCACCGACTGGCGTAACCAGAACTGTTACACTGTTGTAATAGTGGGCTAAATAACATAGTAAAGACAAAAGAGGTGTTAAGTACGCTAAAATCCCCCTTTATTACATTATTTGGGTAATGTAATAACTAATAGCTATACTAGACTACTAACATCCCCTTACATTATTTTGCAATACAAAGTGAGCTGCGAAACAATTCAAATTTGACACGTCCAAGTGCCTTAGTGAAAATGTTTGCAACTTGAGCATCGGTGGGAATGTGCTGAAGCTGAATTCGGTGCTTTGGAACTTCATCTCGAATGAAATGACATTGTGTGTCAATGGGCTTTGTTCTTTCATGATGGACTGGATTCTTGACGAGGTTCAAAACACCCTGATTGTCGCAAATCAAGCGTATTGGAGATTTTTATGGATGGCCCATACTTATCAGAATGCGACGTAACCATATCACTTTGCACACAGCTTCACGTGCGGCGCAATATTCTGCCTCTGTTGATGAAATAGCAACCACCTGTTGCTTCTTGTTGTGCCAAGAGACAGGACCGGATCCCAGATGAAAAATGTATCCAGAAGTTGACTTGCGATCATCAAATGATCCGGCATAGTCGGAGTTCGTGTATCCTTGCAAGAAGAATTTGTTGTTCCTCTTGTATTCTAGGCCATATTCCATAGTACCATGGACATAGTGAAGAACATGTTTTGCTGCTTTCCAATGAGTGGTCTTAGGCTCCTGCATGAACCTCGAAAGATAGTTGACAGCAAATACGAGATCTGGCCTAGTATTGGTCAGATATATGAGACTCCCAATCAACTGTCGATAGAGAGTACCATCTACCTGAGGTGAATCATCATATCGCAATAACTGAAGTCCATTCTCCATCGGAGTTGCCATTGGCTTGCAATCAATCATGCGATATTTTTCCAGCAATGTCTTGGCATATTTTTTCTGAGACACTTTGATGGAGTGCTCCTTCTGGCTGAATTCCAGACCAAGACAATAATGGAGAAGTTCGAGATCTGTCATCTCAAAAGATTTGCACAAGTTTCTTTTGATAGTAGAGATCATAGTTTTTGAACTCCCTGTAATGAGCAGATCATCCACATAGAGTACAAGCAACACTATCTCAAAACCCTATTTCTTGAAATAGAGGTTTGTATCTGACGGACATCTCTTAAATCCATGCTGCATAAGGTGATTGTCCATTTTTATATACCAAGATCGAGGAGCTTATTTCAGACCATATAAGGATTTGACCAATTTGCAAACCTTCTACTCTTGGCCTTCCACTTCAAATCCTTCAGGTTGAGTCATATAGACTTCTTCTTGGAGATCACCATTTAGAAAGGCACTTTTGACATCCATCTGGTGAACTTTCCACCCATATTGTGCTGCCATAGCACACATAACCCGAATTGTGGTCATCCGAGCAGTAGGTGCAAAATTTTCCTCGTAGTCAATGCCTTATTTTTGAGCATAGCCCTTTGCAACAAGACGGGCCTTATGCTTATCAATTGTTCCATCTGCCTTGTACTTGACTTTATATACCCATTTGCAGCCAATGGGTTTCTTTCCATGCGACAAATCAACAAGCTTCCAAGTTTTATTCTTCATCAGAGACTCATACTCTGTATCCATAGCGGCCTTCCACTGAGGCTCACTGAGAGCATCTTGCACTGATGCAGGTTCAAGACTATCTATGGTAGACATGAATGCCCTGTCATCATCAATATCCATATCCTCTACTTCTGTACTTGGAGTTACAGAAAGTTCCTCAAAATATTGACAAAGATCATCAACCTCACCAGTTTCTTTGGCTTCTTTTTCCTTTTGAGCCATACTGCGTGTATGAGGTCTATCCAAATTCAAATTGGGAGGAGTGGATAAATTTGCGTCTTTGATTGTATTTGTACACCATTTAGGATTCTTCTTCGGTGGTGGTGAAGAAGATGTAGAAGGACCTCCTGTCTGTGTTGACGAAGGAATCTTCTCTTCCTTAGTTTCCATAATATCTTGGTGTACTTTAGATGTGCTCTGTGATGTGAAAGCTTCATCAAAGAAAACATCTCTACTGATATGAATTTTCTTGGTCAAAGGATCTATCAACCGATATCCTTTAGAGTGCTCAGAATAACCAAGAAAAATACATCTCAGTGTTTTCTCATCTAGCTTCTTCCTTTTCTCTTTCGGTATGTGCATGAAAGCGTGACATCCAAAAATACGTAGATGAGATATAAAGGGTTTTCGACCACTCCATGCTTCCTGTGGAGTCATTCATTTTAGGGCCTTTATGGGTGCCCTATTCAACAGATACACTATAGTGGTGATAGCTTTTGCCCAATATTGTTGCCCAAGAGTAGCTCCTGTGAGCATACAACGAACCATTTCCATGATTGAACGATTCCTTCTCTCAGCAACTCCATTTTGCTAAGGAGTATAGGCAGTTGTTAACTGTCTCTTGATCCCATGCTTATCTAGGAATGCAAAAAATTCATTAGAGGTAAACTCTCCCCCTCGATCTGAGCGGAGGGTTTTAATAGAAGCTTCTGACTCCTCAACGGATTTCTTGAACTGCTGGAAGAATGCAAAAGCTTCATATTTTAGTTAGAGAAAGAAAACCCACATCTTTCGTGAGTAGTCATCTATAAATAACTGAAAGTACCTCTTCCCTCCACAACTGTTGGGTGTGAAAGGACCGCACAGATCGGTATGAATTAACTCTAGAGGTTTTCGTGCTCTTGTAGAGCTCTTCTCAAATGGTACTCTATGCTGCTTTCCTGCCAAGCAGTCAGAGCACACTGGCAATGTGGCAGAAAGGGAAGGAAGACCATTTACCATATCATACTTACTAAGCTCAAGTAAGTAGCCAGAACTAAGATGCCCATATCTCTTGTGCCATAGGGAAGTTGCCTCCTTGGTAGAGACAGTCATGGAAACATGTGGAGTAGAGATAGCATCTAGTGCAAATAAGCCGTGCTTATATGAAGTCGTTGCAATCTGCTTACCCTTCCTGGTAATGGTACAACACTTCTTGCCATTCTCAACATGAAAGTTGACAACCATATTTCTATCCAGGATTTGTGTCACTGACAACAAATTGTTGGCCAATCCCGAAACATATAGGACTTTGTCAATCTGACACTTGCCATCAGGAAGAGTGACTAAAACTGTACCCTCTCCCTAAACCCTGTAGGTTTTATCATCAGCAATGGTGATAGGTTTGCCCTCTTTGGCCACAAATGATTCAAACCACGATCTGTCACCAGTCATATGTTTGCTAGCTCTAGAATCGACATACCAAATAGGATCCCTCTATGTGGAATCTGTGGTAGTCATGAGCACCTTGTGTGCCCATTCAGAATCTGAGTCAGATTCTTCAACAACAACATTCACCTGGGGTTGCTTGTTTTTATTTTGTGGTTTGTTTTGGCCTTTCTGCTTGTTCTTATGCCAACACTTGTTGGTGTCATGGTTGTCTTTCTCACAGATCTTGCACCACCTCTTCTTCTGTTGAGGTTGTTTGCCTTTTCATTTCATATCCTGTTGAGAATTTCCTCCTTTTTGAAAGTTGCCTCATTTTTGCCCATTACCTTTCTTCCTAGAACCCTGCCTGTTGGTGTATAGGGCTGTATTGGAAGAATCATCTTTGTGAAGTTGGCGTGCCTCCTGTTGTTGAAGCAGATTGACCAACTTGATGTAGGTAATTTGTCGTTGAGACACTTGGATGGAGGTGATCAACATATCAAATGAAGAAGTCAAAGCTCTCATCACAAGTGAAATGAGAAGCTTTTTGTCCACAGTATCTCCCAAAGAACTCAATTTCTCTTTCAACTCAGACACTCTGCACAGAAAGAGTTCAACTGTTTCACCCTGTCTCAAACTCAGGTTATAAAGTTGTTGAAGATGAAGAATGGTTGAATCATTCTTCCCCTCATAGATGGTTCTAAGGGCATCCCATGCCTCTTTACCACTTGCTTTGTCAGCTATATGAGGTTGCACTTCATCTGAAACAACAAACAAAATGAGCACCTTTGCTCGACTGTCTTTCTTGTCAAAAGCTATCTGATCTGCGGAAGGACCTGTGGATCCTGCTGTTGGTGAAGGCCTAGTTGCTACTCCAGTAACAATATCCCACAAATCTTCCATTTGGAGAATTGCCTTCATCTTATGTTTCCATGGTGTATAATTTGGACCTTTCAATAACTGATGCGGATCAGTCATTAACTTTGCAACAGCGGCCATAGTGAAGGTTCCTTATATCACCAATTGGTCCCCCTTTCGATATACCGTACAAAATACCCGCCCTTATGTGAGGGAAACTATAGGTACTTAGAAATATCAACAAAAATCACCCGCCCTTATGTGAGGGAGACTATAGGTGAGTTTTAGAGATCATACGATACGTGGAACATAAGCGGTACTGAAAGGGAATCGCCTTGTTGATGGCACCTACCATAGAATATTCTTCTCATGCGTGGGGCGTAACTTCCCCTAAACACTATGAAGAATACTTCGTCAGGATTTATGCCTAAACACAAGTGCGATAAAGGGTAGTGGATGGAGTAAAAAAATGCAAAAATGGCTAACTTATCTCTCCCCGATGATTTATAGAGAACAAGCTCAGACGTCATTGTAGCAGCTATATTAGGCGACGAATACAGTAGCCCAATCACAACAGCTTTACCTGTAAGTGCTGGCCAGAGGTATCACAAATACCGAACGCTGTAGTGCAATAAATTGCACGGATGGGTTTTAATTATTCTGGGGACTTAGGGAGTGTTTTGATTTTAATTTTTAATGTTATAGTGCAAAAATGAAATATGCAACATACAACAAAAAAAATGCCCACAAGAATAACCCACTAGGTGTCGGGCGCAGCCGAAAATGCACCTATTACAATTCGCCAAATTGCCTTTTCAGAAAATTACTCACTACCCCCCTTTGATTTTTTGAAAAAAATATCCCCCCTAAAAAAAAATTTCTTTAACAAAACATTTTAATAATTATTATATATTTAAAATTAAAATAAATAATTTTAATTTATATAGTTTTAAAACTTTAAAAAATAAATTAAAATTAAAATTTTAATTTATAAAGTTAAAAAACTATATTAAAAAAAATTTAAAATTTAAAATTTTAATTAAAAAAATAATAATTAAAAAATGACTTTGAAAAAAAAATTATACCTTGGGGGGAGTCGGTGGGATTTGAACCCCCGACCTCTAGGCTCCCTGAGCCTTACCGCACGGCTCACGACCACGTGAGCCAGCAGGCTGATCCGAGAGGATCAGTCAACCTCCTCCCTTTTCAACACCCGAATGGTCCTCCTCCTTGGCCTCAAGCACTACTGCTCTGCGGCTCCCGGCACTCTGTGTTCCTCCGTGTTTTTTTTTTTTTTTTTTTAAATTCGTCGGGGGGGGGGCGCGCGTTTCGCACTGTGCACAGAGGGGGGGGGTTTATACTCCCGCTCCCGCGCTGCACGCAGGGGGAATTTCAAATTTCCACGCATGGGCGGGGGGGGAGGGGTGCCTCGATGAGCGTGCATGTAAGTTGCACGACGTGCGGGGGTCCCCGTGCAGTCCCCTATCCGTCCCTCGGTGGGGGGGGCTCCGACGTAGCACGTCGAGCTTGCAATGCACTCGGGCGACGCGCGGGCCGTCCGCTCCCTCCAACATGGGGGGGGGTGCCGCACCCTTGACGTGCAGCGGTCCTTCACCTTGGCCCTACGCGCGGACGTCTGGGCCTGTGCGTCTGTGTGCGGGTCCCAATGTGCATGGATCTGCACAATCCCCATGTGCGTGCAGGGAACGTTCGCGAACAATCATCTCCTGCGCGCTGTTGCATTTGCTCTGCGCGGACGCGGGTGACGTGGTGGCTACGGAGTGGCCTACGCGCAGTTGCGAAGCGGCCTGCGTTTCTCTGCTCGGTCGCGTGGATGCGCGACATAAAAGAATTTTTTTTTTTTAATCGATTAATCACGATTGCGTGATTAAAAGTAATACACTCTAAAAAAAAATAGCAGCCTTCTCCCAGCTCAAAATGCAGCAACCTCCAGCCTCTCCCTTCACGCCTCCCTGAAAAAAAATCCAAAGCTGGCTCTGATACCATGTAGAATTATGCAACAATATTGTATTATTGAGCAGGGAATTAAATAAAGTTTACAAAGCTGAAAATAGCATCGACTGGCGTAACCAGAACTGTTACACAACCAGAACTATTACACTGTTGTAACAGTGGGCTAAATAACGTAGTAAAGACAAAAGAGGTGTTAAGTATGCTAACAGTGGAGAAGCCCGAGATATGTCATATAAAAAGATATGCACAAGTCTTGTTTGATAGCAACTATCAAAGATTCGAAGCTGCCTATAATGATCAGATCATCTACATACAGTACAAGTAGCACTATCTCAGAACCTTATTTCTTGAAATAGAGATTTGCATCTGTTAGACTTCTATTAAATCCATGTTGCATAAGGTGATCATCCATATTTATATACCAAGCTCTGGGAGCTTGTTTCAAACCATACAAGGATTTGACCAATTTACAAACTTTCTATTCTTGGCCTTCCACTTGAAATCCTTTAGGTTGGGCCATATAGACCTCTTATTTAAGATCACTATTTCGGAATGCACTCTTGATGTCCATTTGATGAAAATTCCATCCAAACTATGATGCCATAGCACAAAGAACTTGAATGGTAGGACTTATTATTATCAATTTTTCCATATGCCTTGTACTTGAATTTGTACACCCATTTGAAGCCAATGGGTTTCTTTCCATGCGATAGATCAACAAGCTTCGATGCCTAATTTTTCTTCAAAGAATCATACTTTATGTCCATAGCAACCTTCCATTGTGGCTTACCAAGGAAATCTTGTATCATTGCAGGTTCATGCTCATAATATGAATACATAAATACCCTTTCATTGTCCATCCATATATTCAGGTTCAACAAAAATATCCTCAAAATATTGACAAAGTTCATCAACCTCAGTAGTCTCTACTGCAGCTTTCTCTTGTCGAGCCATATTGTGAGTATGAGGTCTATTCAAAGTCATATCTGGTGGAGTGGATATATTTGAGTCTCTAATAGTAATTTTATACCATTTAGGAATATTTTTCTATGGAGAAGAAGGAGATCCTCCCTTCTGTGATGAAGAAGGAGACTTCTCATCCTTAGATTCCACAAAATCTAGGTATATATCTGATGTGTTTTGTGATGTGAAAGCCTCATAAAAAACATCTTTGCTGGTATGAATATTTTTGTTCAAGGGATAAATCAATTGATAACCCTTTGAGTGCTCATCATATCCAAGAAGAGCACATTGCAAGGTCTTCTCATATAACTTCTTCCTTTTATATTTGGGTATGTGCATAAAAGCTTTACATCCAAAAACACGTAGATGAGATATGGAGAGTTTTCGACCACTCCATGCTTCATATGGAGTTATTCCATTTAGGGCATTTGTGGGTGCCCTATTCAACAGATACACTATTATGGTGATAGCTTTTGCCCAAAAATATTGCTTGAGATGTGACCCTATGAGCATACAATGAACCATTTCCATAATGGAATGGTTCCTCTGTTCAACAACTCCATTTTTCTGAGGAGTATAAGCAGTAGTGAGTTGTCTCTTGATCCCATGTGCGGTCAAATATGCAAAAACATATTTAGAGGTGAACTCCCCCTCAATCTGAGTGAAGGGTCATAATTGAACTCCCTGACTCCTCAAAAAATTGCTTGAATTTTTGGAAGTAACTGAAATATTTTGATTTCAAATGAAGAAAGAATACCCACATCTTCCATGAGTAGTCATCTACAAACAACTGAAAGTACCTCTTGCCCCCAAAACTATTTGGGGTAAAATAACCACACAAATTAGTGTGAATTAACTCCAGAGGTTTCTTTGTTTGTGTAGAGCTCTTTCAAAAGGTACTCTATGTTGCTTCCCTACCAAGTAGTCAGAGCACTATGGCAATGTAGAGGAAAGGGAGGGAAGGTCCTTTACCATCTCATATTTACTTAATTCAAGTAAATATCCAAAACTGAGATGCTTGTATCTCTAGTGCCAAAGTGAAGTTGCATCCTTTTTAGAGACTGTCATGGCTACATGAGGGGTGGAGATAGAATCCAATGTGAATAAGTTATGCTTGTATGAAGTAGTTGCAATGTTATTACCCCTCTTGGTTATAAATCAATGCTTCTTACCATCCTCAACATGAAAATCAACAAACATCTTCTTGTCTAGGATTTGTGGGACTAACAACAAATTGTTCACCAATCCTGGAACATAAAGGACTATATCAATATGATAGTTTCCATATGGAATGTTGACTAAAATTGTACCCTCACCCTAGACCTTGTAGGTTTTATCATCAACAATGGTGATGGGTTTTCCTTCCTTTGATTCATATGTCACAAACGACGATTTGTTGCCAGTCATGTACTTACTGGCACCAGAATCAATATACCACAGAGAATACTTTGACTTGGAGGCCATGGTAGTCATGAGCACCTTGTGTTGCCACTAAAAATATAAGTTAGATTCTTCAACAACAAAATTCACCTTTGGTTTCTTGTTTTTGTTTTGGGGTTTGTTTTGTCCCTTGTTCTTTGGTTGCTTATTCTTATACCAACATCGATTGGTGTCATGGGTATCCTTATTACAAATATTGCAATAGCACTTCTATTGTTGAGGTTGTTGAGTTTGTTTTCCCTTATCCTTGGAATATGATCCTCCCTTTTGAAAATTACCTTTCTTCTTTGAGCCCTTCTTGTTGGAGTAGAGGGCGGTATTAGAAGCTTCATCTCTTTGAAGTTGGTGAGCCTCTTCTTCCTGAAGCATATTGACCAACTCAACAAAGGTAACTTTTATCTATGACACTTGAAGAGAAGTTATCAACATTCTGAATGAATTAGGTAAATCTCTCATTACTACTGAAGTAAGGATCTTATCATCTACAGTCTCTCCCAAAGAATTCAACTTTGACTTCAACTCAGCTACTCTGCAAAGAAATAGTTCAACTATCTCTCCATGCTTCATACTCAAACTGTGAAGTTGAGATTGAAGGCATAGAATGGTGGATTCATTCTTACCCTCATAGATGGTTTTAAGGGCATCTCATGCCACTTTACCATGTTCTATGTCAGCTATGTGAGGTTGAACTTCATCTGAAATAGCAAGCAATATGAGCACTCTTGTCTTATTATCTTTCATGTCAAATGCAATATGATCTATAGCTGATGTTGTAGCTTGGGTTGAGCTAGCTGCTAGTGAAGGTCTTGTTGTTGTGCCAGAAAAAACATCCCACAAATCTTCCATTTGGAGAATAACCTTCATCTTGGTTTTCCATGGTGTGTAATTGGAACCTTTCAGTAACTAAGAATTTGTTAGGTACTTGTGGATAGCATCCATAATGAGGGTTCCTTATTTCACTAAATGCCCCCCATTTAATTATACCTTTTCCAAGCTATTATATTGATCCTCTTTATATACCCACCCTTACATGAGGGAGACTATAAGTACATGAAAGAAAAATGATATGTGGAACATAGGCGATACTGAAAAGGAATCGTATTGTTTATGATACCTACCATAGAAGGTATTTATCCTCATGCATGGGGCGTAACTTCCCTAAACACTTTGGATATTAGAACATTCATCAGGATTTATGTCTAACAATAAGAACGATTAGGATAGAGGAATGGAGTAAAAAATAGAAAAATGGTAAAATTATATCTCCCCAACTATTGATAGAGAACAAGCTCAAACATAGTTGTTGTAGCTATGTTAGGCGATAGATATAGTAGCCCGATCATGACAAAATTACCTATAAGTGTGGGCTAGAGATATCGTAGATACCAAACACTGCAGTGCAAATGAATTGCATGGATGGGTTCAATTTTTGGGGACTTATTGGTGCTTGATTTTACTTAATGTTGTAGTGCAAAAATAGAAATGGAAATGTAAATGCAACATACAACATAAAGTGCCCACAAAAATGAAATTTTTAGGTGTCGGTCACTGCCAAAAATGCACCTAATTACAATGCCAAATTACCTTTTTCAATTGGATAAATTACTGTCTTATCCCCCCATGTTCATATTCATTTGATAAATTTGCAATAAAATAACATGTAAAAATGCCCCCCACTTTGGTCTTAAATTTGCAAAAAAATTGGATGAAAATTTTTGTTCCCAAAGGTATTTAATTTCAAATTTTGAAAATCTATTTTATGTTTAATGAATCTAAACTTATAGTAAAATTAAATAAAATTTATTCTCAATATATATATATATATATATATATATATATATGTAATTTTTAGAAATAAGATAACTAATATTTAATAAACTAAAGGTTTTAAAACATAAAAAAAAGTAAAAATTCAAACGAGAAAAAAATGGTGATACTTTGTGGGTGGGATCAGTGAGTTTCGAACTCCTGACCCTAGTGGCCTTTGCGCCTTAGCGAGGGGGACTCCAACTAGCTATGTCAACTTGCTAGTTGGGTATGTAGGGGAAGTATCCTCGCTATATGGTGAAGTTGTGCCTCCATTGGGCTCCTCCATTGCTCCACCTTCACTCCACCAATGGGGGCATCCCTTCGGTGGCACAACGATGAAAACTTTCAATGGTGGTCCTTCGATGGTGGGCGTGGGGTGGCACCTTGTTTTTGCATTCGGGATTACATAAAAAAACAAACAATTTTCCCGAGCAGCGTGACCTCAATCCAGTAGACTATGGCTTAAAATTACAATTGCCAACATCTATGGTTCTGAGAGGATCATTGACAATTTTTATCGGGTTGAACAAGATCGGCTCTTCTATGAAGGATTACCTCCAAACCGAACAAAAAAATTATGTATATATATTTTTTATGTTTCTATCACAAAAAAATCACCTAAATCCTGCGATGTACTTCCTAATTTTTTTTCATCGCCTCATGCCTCCTTCGATGATGGTTAAAGCATTGGATCTGGTAGAGGGTCCGCTGTCCGAAAATGATGACATCGTAGGATGATCAAAAATAATGAAGTCCACTAATCATGATGGTCCCACCAAAATATACAGATGGACGTCATCAAAAAGGAATGAACAAAAAAAATTATTTTGTATTTTCTCGATCGCCTGCAAATTTCAGATATGCTTTGGACGATGCAAAGTGAATTTTAAAAACATTAAAATGATTTAGTCCCACATGGGACATGCATAAATAAAATAGGTCTTTAAAACTAAAATCACTCCCCTTTTTAGATGTCTCATCTTGGGGAGACTATATCCGATGGAGCAATACTCTCCCACACGTGAGCTGTGTTCTTGCTTTCATGCCACATGTTAACAGGGATAATTTTGTCTATGTAGGAATTCCTGCATCAGTCCTCCTTTTCAGTAAAGTCTAGGGGTCTTCATTTATGCATTGTCGTTATGCACATCATTAATTCTCAATGAATTTGTCAATCCAGGGCAGTGTACAAGGCTATTTGCGGAAGGAGTGAACAGGGCTATAACTTAGGTCATCTGGGAGCAACAGGTCTTATTGGTGAAACCGATTGTGTGGGGGATTTAGGACATTTCTATCTCTAAATTGCATAAATTAAACCTTAATCTAGTTGCAGAAATGGAAACTAATCATTAACTACAGAAATGAAATCCTAATTACAATTGCAGAATGAGACCTAATTATGTTGCAGAAATAACAGTTGCAGAATTAGAAATCTGATTATAATTGCAGAAAGGAAATCTATTTACTTTTGCAGCAATGGAAACCTAATTATAGCATGGAAATTAAGCCCTATCAATGCTCTGTAATAGAAGGTTGTCAATATTCTATGCAGGGGTTGACAACAAAACACAAAATGCAGCAAATTGCAAAAAATAGTAAATTTTAGAAATGATAATCTGCAGTATTTTGAAAGCTTGCTGAAAGTGGAGATTACAACCAAACCATTAATCACAAGATCATCCCAATCATAAAATAAGCTAATATTACAAATATTGTTAGTTGTTTACAAGGAAATGAAATGACAAGTTCTACAACTCATTCTACTGCAACAAAATCAGAATAAAAACCTGTTGTTAGTCCTCCTCCTAGGTCTGGAAGTGGCCAGCCTCCTTGTCCAGAAGAAGGTATGAGTCTTTCTTTCTCTAGATCTTACTCACACTCATTCACAACAACATGAATAAAAATAGTGCACTTTTATTGATTCAGAACATGATTACAGTATTGCTGCTAAAAACCTGTTACAAGACTGTAACAGTCACTTTTCTTACTATTACACTACTTGCCTATTTTCTCCTATTCTCCTCTCTCTCCATCTCTCTAGCTCAACCTGGACGGGAGCCATATTTATAGATGTCCTAAGATCTACTTACAAACTGAGAATATCTCATTTCTATCCTAAAGATCTAATCCTATTATGCTGCAACTTTTCCTGGTTTTATCCTAGAAGAGGATCAAACTTGATCTTTCCATAAATGGTGGCTTTGGTCGGCAAGGACGACAAAGTCAGATGGGAGATATTTTCCCTTACCCTTTTCAATATTTCTTTCCCTTTTTCCAGCATCAAAAATCGGTCAACAAGTCAAAAAGCACATTCTGTTTTCATTCCGAAGAGACTGCAATTCTCATTTCGAAGATCCGCTCATTTCGAAGAGACTCGTGTTTTCTCATTCCGAAGATGTCTGTTCATTTCGAAGAGACTTCGGAATGAACAAATGTGTGCTCTTTAAATGATTTCCTCTGCATTTCTCAGGTGGGTTATCTCTCAGGATCAGATTTCAATGGTCTTCATCTCTTTCCATGTGTGAATTCCATGCCTTGCCATTCATTGGCAGCTGGCTGGAATTTACATTGGAAAACTAGTTTTTGCTGCATAGTAATAGTTTGCTTGCACTGTTTGCTAAACTTAGATAAAATGAATGCTTGAGACATATCAAAACATAATTAGTGAAATTTTGCTATCAACCTAAGCATATTTCTCTTTTAGCAAGTCATAACAAAATAACATAAAACTATGCAAAAAGTTGTAAAAATCAGAATATAGTATTTCTAATACATTGATCATGCAAATAGTTAATACACAACATATTGAATCAACTTAACTAGCATATCAGATTAAACATAAGAGTTTTTAGGCAATTTTAAGTATTCAAAACATGCTATGATTGAGGCATTTCCAGGCCTCATCATTTTCCCCCCAACTTATATAAATGCATGTCCTCATGCATTCTATTGGGCTATGGAATCACATATGTCCATATTCAAATTCCATGACCTGTAGAACAATTTGGTGCCTATATAATATCCCCTATTCTCCTGAAGGTTTCTGAGCCATTCTTCAAACTGATCATCAGGTTGAGCATCTTCTTCAAAGTAGAAGGGAACTGGAGTAATGATGGTTGGAGGCCTAAATCTGAGACCTATCCAATGATGTTGCATGATTTCAATCAGTTGTATCACTCCTTCTGCCCTTCTTCTAGACCATTCTAAGTTAATGGGGGAGATGGGTTCTCTTTTCTGTAAAGACATGGAAAGTTCAACCCATCTATTTCTGCAGATTGATAATGCTGGAACAAAATTGTCATTACAAAAATTCTGAAATCTGGTCACACAGTCCCTCAAATTGTTCAAGTACATCCTCTTTACATCATCCCTGTTCATCATGGTGAAGTGTTGTCTAGTGATAATTGGGTGATTTGGCTGAACTGCTCTGACTAACAATTCAGCTCTTGATTCAATTTCTTTATTCTGCCTTTTCTCCTGGTCCCAATAAAAGTGATTTTGCAAAGTGGACATGAATGCCCTCAATTGAACATCTCCTATGTAAATTTGAGGGTGAAATTCTACTTCTTCTGGAATAAAGAAGTTGTGTAAAAATAGTTCACATAGGAGATTTTTCTGCTCTATAGGGCTGTCAAAATATGCTTCCAGGAAATCTGTAGTTGTGTCTAATTTATATGGGAGACCTGAGCTAATCCTCATGACCTGCCATCTGAGATATTTCTCTTTCAGAATAAGACTGTAAAATCTGGCTGGCCATCTGAATTGGACCAAAAACTCAGCAATCTGACATAAATCAGTCACTTTTTCTTTTAATGCCTTGATCTCTGTTTCCTTTGCCTCTAACTATTTTCCTTCCAATTTGAATTTTTCAATCTTAGTGGCAAGCTTCTCATATCTGATCACCCAACTGGCTATGTCTGCATTATATTGTTCTAGGGATACAGTATTAGGTGGTCTAACTACAGGTGGAACTCTAGGTAGCAGATCTACCTGAACCCCTTTTTCTGCCACTTCTACTGGTTGATCATCTATCAACAATTCTACCTGTACCCCCTTTTTTGCTATTTCTACTGGTTTGTCATCAGACAGTAATTCCACTTGTACCCCCTTATCTGCTATTTCTACTGAAGGTGCAACAGTTTGAAATACAGAGACCTCAATTGAAGGAGTACTTACTTGAACAATTTCATGTTGCTGCTTGGACTATTCCTATGCTGGTGTTTCTTGTTGTGACTCATCTCCAGTATATTTTTCTATGCTCTTTACCAATTCTAGAGCATCTTCAGAATGAGAAGGCAATGCTTCAGAATGAGAAGGCACTTCTTCAGAATGAAAGGGTGCTACTTCAGAATGAGCACCTATGTCTGTCTCAACAGAGTCATCTGCCCTAGATAAATCCATAAGTAATTGAGCCAAATCATCCTCATCAATGGATACAGTTGGCTATTTTTTAGACTGTGACAACCTTTTTCTCAATTCTGCCACTTCCTACTGTAATTATGCAATCCTCCTTTCCTACATTTCAATGATACTTTCTCTCTCTTCAATCCATCTGGTTTGTGTTTTGACAACACTTCTTGCTGCTCTCAGTTGTTCTGTGATGTCTACCTCCTCTATTTCTGGTTCAGAATCTGATGCAGACAAATCAGCTATAGTTGGTTGCTCAACAACTATCTCTTCTTCTACTTCAGCTGTCTGCTCTTGTTCAGGAGGCTCCATGAAACTGTCTATGATTGCATCTACAATTTTTATGGCCTATTGAACTGTAGCCACTTCAAAACTATCCTACCCAATCTCTTCCTCAATTATCTATTCAGGGAATTCTAGAAAGTCTTCAGGGGCTGGTTGTATTTCTGTGACATCTGGACTGCTTTGTCCACCTTCTTCTTCTATCACCTATTCTGCCATTTCCCTCAAGTGGAGTCTTGTAGACCTCCTAGTTCCTGATGCAAATTTCTTCTTTTTGCTTTGTTTTCTGGTGACAGTAGGGGTTGTGGGGACAATTTCAGATGCTTCTGTTTCCTTTGTTGTTCCTTCCCCTTTTTGGCTAGGTACTTCACTCCCCTATTCTGACAGATCAGTAACAACTTCAAAAAAATGGACCTTCTTCTATTTTTCTATTCTGCTGCCAGTTCTAGACCCTCTCTTCTTTTGTTTCTTAGTTCATGAGGTTGAAGGTTCTGGAGCAAGGTGCTCTATTGGGTGTGTTTCTTTCTCTGCAATAGCCTCTATGGTAGTATCTATTTCTTCTTCTACAACAACATCTACAATAACTATTTCTTCTTCTACAACAACATCAGCAACATCTATTTCTTCTTCCTCCTCATCCTCATCTCCAAAAATTACATCATTTAGGGTAGAGTAAAACCTATCAAAGCTCCTAGGGTTTCCTCTAAAATGGTGTTGGTAGACTAGTTTAATAAGACCATGGTGGCGAGGGCTTCCTTTTCCTTCCTGATATCTTTTTGCCATGTTTTTCAACTCCTGGTGCAGGTACAGGGGAAGATTTACCCTAACTTCTGGTTGTTGCCTCCCATGTCTTAGATGGTTTAAAATTTTGAGATGATGCCCTGATAATAGTACATACTGCCCTTCACAGGTTAGAAATTTGATTACCCATGTGGCCACTTCATCCCAGGGTTCCTGTAGGCTGGCCCTTTTTACCCCCTTGCATGTGTTGTTATGTGTTAAATATTCTGGCTCCCTATCATTTTCTTCCAGAAATTGATTAACTATATTCACCAATGTATTTTTGCCAGATCTAGAAATTGGAAGACCTTCTAATGGAAGCTCAGTAATTTGACTTAAAACTTTAGGGGTTACCTCAATTGTCATGTCATTAATGTGTGCCCGATTATTTCTGAATGTGTGGGTGAACATGCCGGCCAAATCTTTAGAGGACCCATTAAATTTGTCCAAGAATGGCATAAGTCCTCCATCTTCAAAAATATGCAGCACTTCTGGATTTTCTCGGAGGTGGGTGGTATCTGTTGGTTCCATTTTTGTCTTTCGCCCCATTTTCCTATTTTGGTACGTTAAAAACCGCTCACTTCTGTTGCTATTCCTCTGTTGGATCACTAGTTTTTGGTGTTTGCAGACTTGCAGGGTTTGGTTCCAGGTTTTCAATTGCCCTATTTTTCTTCTTCGGAATGAACTGTAATCTCTGCACTGTTCCTCGTAATCATTTTGCGTTAGCAAATATGTCTTCGAAAGGAAGGGTGGCACGCATTTCTATTTTTTCTTCGAACACATGTCCATTAATGGTTGCATAGATGTCCTTGCCATCAGATCCACCTTACTCATTTTTAGTTCTTCTGTTTCACCCGTAGATTTTCACGTGCATGATTATTAGCATCAAAAAATGGTGGCATATTGTTGGTCACGTCCCCGTGATTCTGGCACTTTATTAATGGGTGCAAGATAAAACAAACCACATCTCAACTGACACGTGTTTATTTATCATATGCAGTCAAAGAATTTTTACTTGATCGTATATTTTCCTTTCCTTGGATGCCACGTGGAAATGTTATATTGAATGCTCATTCCGAAGATTATGATTTATTGCAAAAACAATACCTCATTCCGAAGATTATGATTTCATTCCGAAGACAAGTCTTCATTCCGAAGATCATGCTTCATTGCGAAGGCAAATCCTTATTCCGAAGATAAATCCTCATTTCGAAGACAAATCCTCATTTCGAAGACAAAGCTTCATTCCAAAGACAAATCCTCTTTTCGAAGGTCATGCTTCATTCCGAAGACAAATCCTCATTTCGAAGATCATGCTTCATTGCGAAGGCAAATCATCATTCCGAAGACAAAGCTTCATTTCAAAGACAAATCGTCATTTCGAAGACAAAGTGCAACATTCATTCTATTGTCATTCCGAAGACAATTTCAATCCGAAGACAATACAACAATTAATCTGAAGAAGATAGTAGGCACTATTTTTGGCATTCTTGTTTCGAAGATTAGGCAGAAACCAATATTCTCATTCTCAAAACATGTTTTAAGTATGCCAACTCTTATGGATACCTTTTATGCTAATGGTTAATTGTTATATACTATATACCAATCATTTACAATGAAGAAATGTAAGAAATATATACCTGATTAAAACAAGTTAATGCAAGTTTTGAAGAATGACTTGCTTCTATTGATGTTCTGCTGAGATTTTCTGCAATATTTCAAAACAAGTGCAGTTGGTGAATTTGTACAATGATGATTCAGAAATTTTCAAGGTTATGCATGCCAGAAAACTGGTTTTCATGCATACCAACCCAATAGTGCCTTAGGAAAGGTTTTCACTACTGAGCTATTCATTTTTCTCTCTTTTTTTTTCTTGGTTTCTTTTTTTTTACCTCTCCTTTTCTCTTTTTTTTTCTTGATTCTTATTATGCCCATGAAGGAATTCACAATCAGAATTTATTCATCTTTTTGTTTTCTGCTTTTTCTATTTTTTTCTAATTTTTTTGTATTTTTTTGCTTTTTCTTGAAATCCATGATCATGTTGATTGTTTTGAAGTGGAAGAGGAAATCTCTTCCACCTGTTGTGTATCCAAACTGTCAAGCTACTGCAAGAATTCCTCTTTAGTTAGAGGTGTATGATACACCCTGAGGCGATGTCCATTCACTACCAATTTTCTTTGAGATCCATCAATAGGAGATAGACGAGCTGCTCCATTGTCAAATACCTCTTCAATATGGTAAGGTCCAAGCCATCTAGTTCTCAGCTTTCCAGGGAAGTCCTCATAGCGAGAATCAAATAGCAAAGCCCAATCTCCTTGTTGAAGTTTCCTCTATTGAATGTGACTGTCATGCCATAGCTTCCTCTGCTCCTGAATTACTTTAGTTTGGTGCAGAGCATCCAACCTAAGTTCATCCAATGCATTCAACTATAGAATCCTATCTGTCTGTGCCTATGACAATTCAATTCCAATTTCCAATGTTGTGCGCAATGTTAGTAGCTCAAATTCAATAGGTAGGAGGGGCTTTTTACCAAAAACTAGTTCATAAGGTGTGAATCCAGTAGTGGATTTCCAAGTAGTATTGTAAGCCCAAACTACTTCAGGTAATTTATCTAGCCAATTTTTCCTATGAAAAGCTACTATTTTTGTCAAGATTCATTCCAGTTCTCTATTTGTTACCTCAACTTGGCCATTTGCTTGTGGGTGGTAAGGTGATGATTTCCTATGTTTGATTTCATATAATTCTGTAAAAGCCTCAATGACTTTAGATGCAAATTGGGGTCCTTGGTCTGTGGTGATAGACCGTGGAGCTCCAAATCTCTAAAAAATCTGAGTATACAAGAAATCGATGACCTTCTCTTCATGAGCATGTTTGAAAGCACGCACCTCTACCCACTTTGTCAGGTAATCAGTGCATACTAGAATATGCACCTTTCCTTGAGAAGGTGGATCAATAGGTCCTACAAAATCAAGCCCCCACCTCTCAAATGGCTCTAAAACCAATTGAGGTCTGTAGTGGCATTTCATTTGTATGAGTGGGTTTCCCCATTCTTTGGCATGCATCACAATGCCCGATGTACTTTTTCACATCCTTGTGAAGAGATGGCCAATAATATCCTGTCCCTAAAATTTTTCTAATTGTGCTTTTTATAGAATAGTGTCCACCTGAGGGTTCATCATGACAAGCCCTAAGGATATCATATACCTCATCCTTTCGGATACACCTGCGTAACACATGGTCAGGACTGCACTTAAAAAGTATACCCTTAATCCACTCAAAGGAAGAACTTTGTTTGATCAATTGTTTTTTCTGTTTTGAAGTGAAATGTGGAGGAACCTTTCCTGTGACCAAATAATTGGCTATATCTACAAACCAAGGTGATTGGACTGATATAGCAAATAATTTTTCATCAGGAAAAGTGTCCTCAACTAATTCCCCTTTATCTATGTTCTGCAACCTGGACAAGAAATCTGCTACAACATTAGCTTTTCCTGGTTTGTTGATTATTGTGATATCAAATTCTTGTAGCAACAGTAACCAACGAATAATTCTTGCACTTACCATAGGCTTATTCATCAAATACTTAATGGTTGTGTGATCTGTGTGAATAAATATTTGATAACCTGTGATGTAATGCCTGAATTTGTTGATGGCATAAATTACTGCCAAGAACTCTTTCTCAGTTGTGGTATAATTTTTCTCAACTCCTATCAAATTCTTGCTAATGTAGTAGATGGCATAGTGTTCACCATTGTCAATTTGTCCTAATGTTGCTCCAATTGTAGTATTGGAAGCATCAGTCTGTATGTGAAATGGTAATGTCCAATTAGGTCCTCTTAACATAGGTGGAGTTACTAATTTCTCTTTCAGAGCTTCAAATGATTCCTGACACCTTGCAGTCCAGGAGAATTTAGAATCTTTAGTCAATAGGGCAAACATGGGATTGGCTATTGTGCTAAAGTTGGGAATAAACCTGTGGTAAAAACCAATGTGTCCTAGGAAGCTTCTGACATTAGTCTGAGTTTTAGGAGGAAGAAGATTCTTGATAATTTCCACCTTCTTTGGATCAACCTGGATTCCTTGAGGAGAGATGTGATGACCAAGAACTATTCCTTCCTCCATCATCATAAAACATTTGTCTGGATTCAAAGATAACTGGTATGTTTCACAGCGAGTTAAAACTCTGTCAAGGTTTTCTAATGTAAAGTCAAAAGTCTGTCCACATACTGTGAAATCATCCATGTATATCTCAACACTGTTGGTAGTCAGATCAAAAAAAATTGCTAAGACCGCTCGCTGAAATGTTGTTGGGGCATTACACAAACCAAAAGGTAAAACCCTATAGGCAAATGTTCCCCATGGATAGGTAAAGGTTGTTTTCTCTTGATCTTCAAGTGCAACCTGAATTTGATTATACCCACTAAATCCATCAAGAAAACAAAAGTATTTCTTTCCAGCAAGGGTATCTAACACCTGATCTATGAAAGGTAATGGAAAATGGTCTTTGTATGTCACTTTGTTCAGCTCTCTATAGTCTACACATACTCTCATTTTTCCATTTTTCTTAGGAACTATAACCAATGGAGAGACCCACTGGCTATCAGAAATTGGGTAAATGAATCCTACCTCCAGAAGTTTTTCAATTTCTTCCTTTACAATATCCCTCAAGGCAGGATTCAGTCTTCTCTGGGGTTGTCTTACTGGCTTGACTTCTTCAATATAAATCCTGTGGGTGCATATATCAGGGTGAATTCCTGACATATCCTTGTAGTCCCATGCAAAAGCATGAACATGCTTCTACAAAATTATTATCAACTTTTCTTCCTCTTCCCTAGTGAGCCAACTATTAATGTTCAGTAATTTTCCTGGTTGGACTTCTATTTGTTTTGTATTTGGAAGGACTGAACTCACTTCTTCATACCTGGTGATTAGGGAGTTAAGAGGGCAATAAGAAGTTTATGTTTCATTGATTTCTAATGGAAGCATATCCTGTATGGAACAGTGAGAAGGGAAAATTAGGTGATGATGCCACCCATGTGGTAGTGAAACTGATGTTTCCTGTGATAGTACAGATGGCTCACCTTCAAAATTTTGGTTCTCCTCATTCCCTAACAACTGATGGATATTTATTGCTTCCTCTTCTAACCCTTGTTCATGCAGAACATTTATTAGGATAGTTTCATTCTCTAAAGTTTCTATGTCATGGAGGTCTCTATGTGTTCCCTTACTACCAAGGTGGCTAGTGTGGAAATAACCTCTTCTGGTTCTTCATCTGAATCAGGAAACCATAACTGACCTAAAAAATTGTTGGAGGGTCTTGCAGGAGGATACAGAGAGATCTGTTTTAGATCAATACCATTTGAAATAGTCATTTTTCTAGATCTATAGTCTATGAAGGTTGTTGCAGTTGCAAGCCAAGGTCTTCCCAGAATGATGGGATATCCATGTGCTGAATTTCTTGGCTGTAAAACCAAAAAATCTATAGGGAATTCCCAAGAAGAGACTTCTATAGGGACATCTTCAATGATACCTTCAGGTTTTGCAACTGACCTATCAGCCATTTCTAAAACTGTAAATGTGGGACTGAGATGTTTGAGCTGTAATTGTTCCATTATATCCTTGGTCATGACATTTATTGTAGCTCCTAGATCTACTAAGACATTTGATATTGGTATTGAGCCTATGGTAACTATGATAATTGGACTCCCTAGGTCACTATACTTTGGAGGTACTAGTTTTCCAGACAAGAGATCAACTATCTTTCCTTCAACCTGAACAGTCTTAGGAAATGCTTTCTTTTTTCTTCCTGCTCTTCTAATGCACAAATATCGGATAGTACTTTTAATCATTGGTATATCCTTAATGGCTTGCAATAAGGGCAATGATATAGTTAACTTTCTAAGTTCCTTGACCAGGTCTCGACTCAGAATTTTTTGTTGTGGTATTAAATCTTTCAGGATATGGAATTATCCTTGATGAAGGTAATTGTTTTGCTTGTGGTTCTATTTTTTCTTCTTCTTTCTCTATTGTTGGTTTAACTCTAACTGGTTCCAAAGGTTCTTGCTTTTCATTTTCCTTGATTTTAGTTGAAACAGGTTCAGGTACAACTTTTCCTGAACGAAGTTGGATGTTACTACAATCAAGAACATTTATTTCAGCATTTTCTTTAGCTTCAACCACATAGACAGGGGATGCCTGTCTCATGTTGTTTGGATTAGTGACTGATTGAGCTGGAAGTTGAGGTTGTTTCACCTGTTGTGTTTGTTGTGGTTGGTTCTATTTTTCTTGAAAATTTTGATTAGGTGCAGGCAACAAATGCTGAGTTTGACCTTGATTTCTTTGTTGCCTTGGATAGGACTGGTATTGCTGACTCCACTATGGTTGATTTTGCATCCAATGTGGATTATTCTGATTCCAGGGTGGGATGTTTTGATTCCATGATGGATTATTCTGATTCTGATTCCAGGTTGGATTACTCCAACTTGTTTGTGGCCATTCTTGGGAATTTGTCCATTGAGAATAATTCCAAGGACGTTGGGGTGGCTCTGATTGTCCCCAAGGCATAGTCCAAGGATTATGCCCCAAATTTGTAGGAAAATGAGGGGGATTTTGGTTCTGAGAGAAATTTCCCCCTTGTTTTGGTCCAACATAGTTGAGTTCCTCAATCTGACTCTCTAACATAGTTTTGAGTTGTGGTAGCAAGTGGCATTTATCAGTCAAATGCTTCTTTGAACAGATACTACAAATGGCTGAGATAGATGTTTTATTCAAAGGACACTCCTGCAAAGCATGTTTATTTCTACATCTTGGGCAATAAATTGCCAAAGGTTCTATGGTTTTTGCTTTTGCAGACATTTCTCCTAAAGTTGTGTTCAATTGCACCAAAATATCAGTTTTAAAATTTGCAAGTTCCTCTATTAGGTCCTTCACATCAGTGCCATTTGTATTTTTTTTCTTCTTCCCTGCTTAGTGTGAGAGTAATTCCTACAGAGACCCACAATTTCCTCATTATTGAGAGTATTTACATCCCCTTTTCCCATCAAATCCAATACCTCTCTGGATTCATCTTGTAATCCTCTCAAAAATATGGTTTTGCATAACTCTGGTTCTACAAGTCCACATCTCCTTTGAACAAAGGAGAACCTATCAAGATAGTCTTCTAATGTTTCATCATCTTCCTGTTTAATCCTGAATAACTCATCTTTCCTATTCCTTACATGACAATACTCCTGATATTTGTCTAAAAACATAGTTTCCATTTGATCCCAAGTTCGGATGGAATTTGGCTCTAAGCTCATGAACCAGCGTAATGTTGAGTCCTTGAGTGTTGAGGGAAAAACCTTAAGTTTTTGATTGTCATTTACATAGTCATAGGTTTGACACACTACTTTGAATTCAAACAAAAATTGATCAAGATCTTCAGATACAACACCTCGAAAGGTTGGAAGTATTGAAGGTGAAATGGTTTTCATGGGAGAGTTTTGTGTTGGATTCAAATGGATAGGATATTCAAATGTTCTGGAAGGTTGGGGCATATCCTGATCATCTCCTTCATTATGGACATAGCCATGTTGGCCATCCCTATCTAGATTGCCTCCCTCTCGCCATAGTTTCCTGTTCCTTGGGAACAGTTAAACCTATCCAAATTTCACTCTCAAGAGGTCCAAGATCCTCTGTTGATGATGAGTCTGATGATTTTTCTTTCTTAGGATGTTCTAATGATGATGAAGCTAGTGATTTTTCTTTCTCAGAATGTTCTAATGATGATGAGATTGGTGATTTTTCTTTCAATATTTCTGGTAGTTCAAACACAGGTGATTCACCCCTTAGGCATGAAGATCTTCTTAATGGAACAAGCCAGGGATCCTTTTGGGTAATTCTACCTTTTTCATCCCTAGGCTTACTCATTCATGTTTACTCTTGAATGACATAAATTATAGGTCAATAGTTGTTACTTTAACCAGCTGTTATATTCAGATTTTATCCTGAATTTCATAGCTCAGTCTAATTAATAGCTATTGGACTGTTGTCACCTTCCAGCAACACTATTCCTCGACAACGGTGCCAAAATGATGCATTGTCATTATGCACATCATTAATTCTCAATGAATTTGTCAATCCAGGGCAGTGTACAAGGCTATTTGCGGAAGGAGTGAACAGGGCTATAACTTAGGTCATCTGGGAGCAACAGGTCTTATTGGTGAAACCGATTGTGTGGGGGATTTAGGACATTTCTATCTCTAAATTGCATAAATTAAACCTTAATCTAGTTGCAAAAATGGAAACTAATCATTAACTATAGAAATGAAATCCTAATTACAATTGCAGAATGAGACCTAATTATGTTGCAGAAATAACAGTTGCAGAATTAGAAATCTGATTATAATTGCAGAAAGGAAATCTATTTACTTTTGCAGCAATGGAAACCTAATTATAGCATGGAAATTAAGCCCTGTCAATGCTCTGTAATAGAAGGTTGTCAATATTCTATGCAGGGGTTGACAACAAAACACAAAATGCAGCAAATTGCAAAAAATAGTAAATTCTGGAAATGATAATCTATAGTATTTTGAAAGCTTGTTGAAAGTGGAGATTACAACCAAACCATTAATCACAAGATCATCCCAATCATAAAATAAGCTAATATTACAAATACTGTTAGCTATTTACAAGGAAATGAAATGACAAGTTCTACAACTCATTCTGTTGTAGCAAAATCAGAATAAAAACCTGTTGTTAGTCCTCCTCCTAGGTCTGGAAGTGGCCAGCCTCCTTGTCTAGAAGAAGGTATGAGTCTTTCTTTCTCTAGATCTTACTCACACTCATTCACAACAACATGAATAAAAATAGTGCACTTTTATTGATTCAGAACATGATTACAGTATTGCTGCTAAAAACCTGTTACAGGACTGTAATAGTCACTTTTCTTACTATTACACTACTTGCCTATTTTCTCCTATTCTCCTCTCTCTCCATATCTCTCTAGCTCAACCTGGATGGGAGCCATATTTATAGATGTCCTAAGATCTACTTACAAACTGAGAATATCTCATTTCTATCCTAAAGATCTAATCCTATTATGTTGCAGCTTTTCCTGGTTTTATCCTAGAAGAGGATCAAACTTGATCTTTCCATAAATGGTGGCTTTGGTCGGCAAGGACGGCAAAGTCAGATGGGAGATATTTTCCCTTACCCTTTTCAATATTTCTTTCCCTTTTTCCAGCATCAAAAATCGGTCAACAAGTCAAAAAGCACATTCTATTTTCATTCCGAAGATAAGTGGCTCATTTCGAAGAGACTGCAATTCTCATTCTGAAGATCCGCTCATTCCGAAGAGACTGTGTTTTCTCATTTCGAAGATGTCTGTTCATTCCGAAGAGACTTCGGAATGAACAAATGTGTGCTCTTTAAATGATTTCCTCTGCATTTCTCAGGTGGGTTATCTCTCAGGATCAGATTTCAATGGTCTTCATCTCTTTCCATGTGTGAATTCCATGCCTTGCCATTCATTGGCAAATGGCTGGAATTTACATTGGAAAACCAGTTTTTGCTGCACATGAAACAGTTTGCTTGCACTGTTTGCTAAATTTAGGTAAAATAAATGCTTGAGACATATCAAAACATAATTAGTGAAATGCTGCTATCAACCTAAGCATATTTCTCTTTTAGCAAGTCATAACAAAATAACATAAAACTATGCAAAAAGCTATAAAAATCAGAATATAGTATTTCAAATACATTGATCATGCAAATAGTTAATACACAACATATTGAATCAACTTAACTAGCATATCAGATTAAACATAAGAGTTTTTAGGCAATTTTAATGTTCAAAACATGCTATGATTGAGGCATTTCCAGGCCTCATAATTCATTCGCATATGTGGTTCTCTGCCACTTTTGTGGGTCTAGGGGTCTTCATCCGCATATGTGGCTCTCTACCACTTTTGTTAGGTCATCCACGTCTATCATCGACTTGCATGCTGATCTTCCCACAATATATCTTGTAGGGCTCCTTGGGATGCATGCCCATGATTAGTTGGTTAGGGCTTCGAGAGAAAATCGAGCCTCCACCCTTCAACTGCTCTGATACCATGTAAGCTAGTAAGATGAAAATTAACATTGGATTGATAATAATAGGAAATAAATACATAGGACTAAGACTAATAATAGCCTTAGTTATTGAACCAACAATATTTTCCCCTAAGAGTGCAAATATCAATAATAGAAGATATTTGCTCAACAAGATCAAAATAATACCGACAAGGTAAGGATGCTGAAAAAAGTATGATGACAGCATAAAATATGACGACAACATAAAATAAAGTAATAAAATTAAACTATATGCTAACCTATATACTAACACATTTCACAATTGCAAGTCACCAATTCTCCCGCATTTCTTCCATTCCCTCCATTTCTCTCTCTTTCAGTTCATTTGCATCTGCCCTGAATCCATTTTCACTTTTTTTGTCCTCCATTTCATCTTCCATCCCTGTCAATCCAATTTTTTCTATAATTATACAAGCCCCTCCTAAGGTAAGTGTAACTATAGCACCTTCCACTTCTAATCGCTTTGTTGAGCCAAATCCTTAGTAGTCCCTCTTCCCATTTTACCTAATTTTTGTAGTATAGGAACCTCTAGATTCAGAAGTGGAACTTCTACTAGAGCACCCTATAGCAGAGAAGATCAACCAAGCATAATAGAATTCCTCGTGATGGTTAAAGAGCACAAGAGAAATTACGTGCAAGCCCCAACTAAGATAGTGAAGAATGTGACTTTTTATCCAGAGGCTATGGAGGCAAACACTATGAAGATGGTCCCTCAGGTCTAGAAACCCCAAGGAGAGATGACGCTAAATGATTATTCATATTAGGTCATCATCGAGGACCTCATAAAAATTGATACGATTAAGAAAATAGGTAATATACAGGTGGAGATGAGTTCGATCTACTTGCATGGTGAGCATTTCAAGGATTGTTTCTTCCAATATGAAGCGAAGATAGTAGAATTAGAAGATTCTTTAGCTATAAAAAATGCCCAACTAGATACCGTGTAGTCTGAATATCAATGATGGTAGTAGAAGGTGATGATTCTAGAGGGTGAGATTGAAGGATATAAGCAGATGACCTAACAACATCAAGCAATAAGGCAAGAAGCACGACAAAAAATCTAGGCCTTGAAGTACCAGCAACAAATCTAGGCCTTGAAGGACCAACTCCAAAGTCTATAGAATCGGTTGGTATATAAGGCAACACAATCAATAGCTCTCACAAAGGAAAATATTAAGGAGGTTCACAATCATCTACTTATCGGTTGTCCCACAATGAAGACAAAAGCTACATTGGTTCTCATGTTCCTTCAGGAAGTGCAACAAGCTATTTTGTACACCTTACATATAGTGGAGTATTTATAAGAGAACCTCAAACCAAAACTAGAAATGGTGATGAAGATTTAGGTAATGGCTAAAATGGATCTCAGTTTCAGCCCAATGAGTGACATATCCTGAGCTTGGTCAAATGCCTAGATAACACCATGCACTTATTTTTCTAGGTTGGATCTAGTCAAAGAAGCTTGAAATCTGCTAGATACATTTGAGCAAGAGGGTCTCATTTCACTGGTCTATTTTGAGACTGTAGCGAACAATGGTTTCCCTAGTTTCACTGATGATCAAGGGAATATCCTGAAAAAGAAAGATCTAGATGAAGTATGGGTTTGTTTCATAGATGAAACTTCAAATATTGATGATTGGGAAGATCCCATCACCAAAGATCACATGCTTCCATTGATGAGAGCACTTACTTGCATCGAGTTTTTTTTGCTGTAGCTCAGCCAGAGGACCAACTATATCAACTTGAAGCAGGTTTAGAATTTTTGGTACATTGTTGATATACTCTAGACTCATGAGGTTATTAGTATTAATGTTTGGGTTGAATCCATAATGGTATAAGAAAATACAACCTCACATATCAAAGGGTAGGAAGATATTGGTGCAAGCAACAGGCAATCAGATGCAACCGATGGTGGGAACCGTGATCCCAATGGATAAATGCCCTAGGGTCAATTACATTCAAGTGAGATAAATACCTTGTGAGCTACCAAAAGTGTTGGAATTTTTGCCATACTAAAATAAATCTTAAAATTATGACTAAGTATGCAATAAATTTCACTCAGTGAAATCCAATTTCGGGTAGCACTTCGAGCAAAATACAATTTTTTGGTAGGATATAGTTCAAATTCAGGTTTCACCTTGGCAAAAGGTCCATTTCACCCATTTTCTAGTGAAATCACCCTTTTCACTCATTTTTCAGACAAAATCATCTTTGCCAGAAAAATTCTCATTTTGGTAGTAAAATTCCCTTTTCGCTCATAACTTGGCAAAATAATATTTTCACCCACATTTTGGTGAAATCACTTTTCGGGAAATATCTTGGCGCATTTTCGAGCAAAAGTATATTTTTGGCTATGTCGTGATGAAATCCCCTTTTTGCCTATGCCTTGTAAAAATTAAATTTCTATTATGCGTAATGCCTTGGCACACTTCTCGTGCGTTGCTAGAGCAAAACTCCCTTTTCATGTGTTCCTAGAGTGAAACTCCCTTTTCACACATTTTTGGAGCGAAACTCCCTTTTCATGCATTTCTAAAGTGAAAGTCCATTTTCATATTTTGTCATGGTAAAATATCCTTTTTGCGTTTCACCGTAGTGAAAGCTCTTTCCTCGCCTTGCCATGGCTAAAAGCCTTTATCATGCGATGCCTTGGAAAACGTATGTTTTGCATGATGCTTTAGAAAAAATATATTTCAAAGATACGCCTTGGCGAAAGCCATTTTTAGGATTCACCTTGATGAAAGTAATATTTTCTATTTTCTTTAGATGAAAATCATGGTCAAAAGCGCTTTGAGCAAATATCGGTATGGAGAGAATTTCAAGGCTAGTAATTCAATTCTTGGGAAAATAAGTTAATATTTCTAGAATTATTGCTGAAGGATTGCCAAAATTAAATGCTACGCTCTTGATGTTGGTGTGATCTTGATGATTTCAAGGCATCGTCCACTATGGTGAATGCTCGTTATTAAGGCACTATCCTGGAGATGAAAATTTAGCGATGATTTCAACTAAATTCTGATTTTCCATCTACTGATATTGCTCGTTGCTCCCCAAGGTGCCACTATATTGGTTCATTGCTACTGTCGAGGAGAGAATTATGAATGACCAATCTATCATTTCCCATAATTTTATTTAATGAGCATTTAATTTTGGAGGTGAAATCCTCTATAAATACTAGAAAAATTGATGTAAAAAAGGGGGAGGAACATTCTGCTGAAAAGCTCTTGAAGTTTAAATTTTTGCTTCAATTAAAGAATTTTTTACTCTGGTTGCTGGATCAGTTGTGTATGTGATTGCTTTATGCCGGTTATTTTTGTTATATTCATTTATTTGTTAGATAGATTGAATTCTACATTTGAATTTAATTTTTGATGAAGAAGTGAATGTTGAAATGTTAATTGGAAGTCATATTTATGATTTGTGATTGGTTCCTATGTTGTTATTTTTGTTAAATGTTGGTTAGAACTTGACTTGGTTATTTAGCTGTTAGTTCATCCTCACTCTATTTTTCTGGCTTACAGCCATATTTCCCATCTCTTTCAATTAATTTCTCTCCCTAAAATTTATATCAATTTTTAGATTAATAAGGGAACCAACCCTCTCTAGATATTGGCCTAAAGGATATCTCTTTCCTTCGGCCTTTCAATGTTTTTCGGGTCTAGGGCACATATTTTTATACTTAGGCAGATTTGTGACCAACACAAATAAAGGATCCATTTTTTTTTCGTACAAGTATAATCTATTAATACACATACATATTTGTTTTCTAATCTTGATGAAATTAATAATATAAATAGATCTTTCTTATGTAGGTTTTATTAAAGTATTCATTTCATTCAACATTGAAAGAATACCACATAAAGTGAGTAGTGTTTCTAAGTTAGTCATATGGTATAGCAAATATCTTGCCTTATCAACTAGCCTACGATTATTATACACAAACCTTGCTAAGGATTGATATTCTTTAAAAAAATCTAGATGCAAGTTGAAACAATCAAATCCACCTAGTATCTACATATTTTAATAATTTTTTACCTTCAGTAATTCCTAGTGCAAACAATTGAAACTCTTACAAACCTTTTTGCAAGATTTTTCATAGCAGTGAAATATCATTAATTAATGAATATTTGGATTTTTAAAATTTGAAATTAATGAATATGATGAACCTTGACTAGGGCCCATTAGCCTAAAAGTTTTGGGTGCAAAATGTTTTCGGGGTCGGCTGGCCTCAATTTTATAATAATTTGACCATTTTAAGTTTAAATCATCAACATTACCTCAATAATAGTGGACCTTTTCACTTGAAATTATAAAACATTTATTGACATGGACAAAATCACCTATTATACCCCTAGTTACCAATATATATACTTAATGTGATACATAGAGAGACCCCTAGTTACCCGTTTATTATTTACATTTTTGTTGTCTAAGAATGAAGAAATAGTTTTTTTCCCCAAAGAATGGAGCTTAGGCTATACTATTTCCATAGAATTTATAGTTATAAACTAGAACAATGCATTAATTAGCATTAACTTAAATGAAATACTCTAAATATATTAAAATAGTTTCAAATATTAGTTGTTATTGTGAGTATAGGTAAGTTGGTCATTGTAAGAATCTTATGTGAAGGTGTAAGGATGTGGATTTGTTGTTTAAGGATATCATACTCTAACTAAAACTATAATTTAAAAACATTGGCTATTAATAAATTTAATTTGAGTTGTAGTTTAAATTTTTTTGGTAAGTAGATATTTTATATACAAAATGGGTTTTCTAAGAGGATCCCAAAACCTTATAACATGAGAGGCCATAGCCCTTAGTAAAAAAAGGAGCCCCTTGGGCTAGTATAGTAGAAACCATAGTAAACCTTACCAAAAAAAACATAGTAATGCCCAGGAGGGCTACATTAGAAACCTCAAACTGGAGGTAAAAAATACTGAAAAACAACAAAAACAAAAAGATGCATCCATTCTGAAAACCAAAATATCCTCTCCCTGCTCCCCGTGCACGTCCATCCAAGACTAATCCTCTCTTCTTGCTTATGTGGAATCATTAACGATATCCTTCCTGGCGACCTTCTCCATGTTTTCTAAAAAAAACTACTACCACACCATGAGACGTGGATAATAATCCCTTATTTGCCAAGTGGTCAGCTAAACCATTGCCCTCCTTGTAGGTGTGCTTGACTTGGACCAGGTTACTCTGGAGGAGGAGGTTCTTGGCCTCAAAAATAACATTGAAAACCTTCCATGTCGGATCCTGGGAATTCATCATGTAGTTAATGATGTCCAGTGAGTCCCATTCAACTACCAAGGGTTTGGGATCTTCCAAAATGAGCTCGAGTCCTCTCAGAAGTCCTCTAGCCTCTGCAACATGATTGGTTTTAAACCCCAAGTTTTCACAGAAACCCAGTATGAGATATCCATTATGGTCTCTAATTTATCCACCAGTAGTGGCCGCCCTTGGGTTGCCTCGAGAGGCCCCATAAAAATTTAACTTCAACCATCCTTGAGGAGGCTTGACCCACCTGACGTCCTTCTTGGATAACTGTGGATCCTCTCACTCCTTGATCTCCCTTGATAACTTCAAGGATTTGAACAAACCCTATTCAAAAACATGCTTGGGCCATGGGTTGGGGATAAGCTTGGAGTTCTCAATGGCAAAGGTGATGGCCCTATGAGCGACTGAGGGAGGATCCTTGGGAGGATTATCGAAGACCCAACCATTGCATTCCAACCATATCTACCACAAAAAATGGTGGAAGCAAGCATTCCATAGGAAACAAAGCTTGGGATTTTTAAAAGGATTGGGCCATTGGAAGAAAGCCTCCTTAATGGTCTTGGGGGGAATCCATTGGATTTGAAAGGTAGAGAGGATGGATCCAAGGACCGACCCAGTGAAAATGTAGTGTAGGAATAGGTGGTCAGAGGACTCATAGGTAGAATCACACAAATAGCACCTATTGGGAATAGCAAACCCCCTCTTTTGAAGATTTTCAATTGTGAGAGCTTTATTTTGAAATGTAATCCATGAGAAGAAATTTACCTTTGGGATCAAACATTTCCTCTAGACCACATTGCAAGGAAAGTCTTACTTTAGCCCTTTGCATTGGAATTCATAGGCAGATTTGATAAAGAATCCACCATCATCGGTCCCCCTCCAAATAATTTGATCTGGATCTCTACTAGTGGGTATGATGATGTCCTTAAGGATGGAGGACAGGAAGTCAACCTCAATCTTTAGCACCTCTACATCAATGAATTTACACTATAGGGAGTCATTTCTCCATTCAATGAAATTGGCCATCCTCTGCCCAAAGTTTTTATCAAGAAAAGTTTTAAGGTGAACTAGCCTAGTCTTCTCAGAGAGAGGGTCCTCTAGGGCCCACCTATCATTCCAAAAATCTATGCTCTGGCCATACCCAAGGATCCACCTGATATAATCTTGGATCAGCTACCTGGATTGGACAATGGCTTTCTTGAAATCCGACCCCTTAGTGGGAATCCCATCCTCAAGAAATGAAGTGTTAGTGAGGTATTTCCTTATGACAATTCTAACCCATTCTATCGGTTCATCTTCTAGGATCCTCCAGGTGTGTTTGGCAATGAGTGCTAGGTTCATCTTGGCCATTCTCCTGAACCCTAATCCTCCTTGCTTTGAACAGTTAAAAATACTTTAGTTGTAAATAAATTTTATTTGAGTTTTAGTTTAAATTGATTGAATAGTCAGCCTAGGCAAGGAGAAACTAATATCCCAATTTACTATTATGCTCTATAGTAGCTTTGTTTTGATGGGTTTAATTATTTATCAATTTATAAGTATCTCTCTCTCTATCTCTCTCTCTCTCTATATATATATATATATATGAATATTATTACACTATGTTTCAAATTAAAATGATAGCAGGTTAAGCATTTATTTAGTTTTTGTGGGATAGGATAGTGGTTAAGGTCTTGGATTCTCTTTCTAAAGACCTAAATACAAACTAGGGTAAAGTGTAAATAAACTTGTTAAAAAAAAAACTAATATTCTTATTATTTTCTTTAAATTTGTAGTGGATGCACTACTTTAAATCTAAGGTGTGGATACTTTAATAATTATGAATTTAAACATCATCTTGAGTAGGCCTACAAAATCTATAGAGCATTTTGATTATACCTTAAAACATGTAGTATATAAAACATAAGCAGACAAGAAAGGTAGTTAATGATTCATTTGAGTAGTTGAAAGTTGAAAGGAACACTGCAATCTCATGAAAATTACTAAAGGAATGTATAGTGTAGTTTCCAGCTACATTACTCCTTTTTAGTCATTCTAAATATTCTTTGATGGTTGGGATTTATTGGATTTTATATAGAAGGAAGTTTCATTCTTCTTCTATTCAAATGGAACATTATAAATGCAAATATATTTGAAAAACCTATTATTAATTCTTTAATGAAATAAACTCGCTTAATAATCTATGATAATATCAATAATTGTATTTTCAATTTGGATCTCAATTACTAGGAAATAATCTAAATATTAATGTGTTAATGAAAGACACTCGCTTAATAATATATGATAATATCAATAGTTGTATTTTCAATCTAGATCTCAATTATTGGAAAATAATCTAAATATTAATGCATTAATGAAAGACACTCGCTTAATAATCTATGATAATATCAATAGTTGTATTTTCAATATGGATCTCAATTATTGGGAAATAATCTAAATATTAATGTGTTAATGAAAGGCACTCACTTAATAATCTATGATAATATCAATAGTTGTATTTTCAATTTGGATCTCAATTACTAGGAAATAATCTAAATATTAATGTGTTAATGAAAGGCACTTGCTTAATAATCTATGATAATATAGTAGTTTTATTTTCAACTTGGATCTCAATTACTAGGAAATAATCTAAATTAATGAAAGACACTTGCATAATACACTTAATATCAATAGTTGTGTTTTCAATCTAGATCTCAATTACTAGGAAATAATCTAAATATTAATGCATTAATGAAATGCACTCACTTAATAATCTATGATAATATCAATAGTTGTATTTTCAATCTAGATCTCAATTACTAGGAAATAATCTAAATATTAATGTGTTAATGAAAGGCACTCACTTAATAATCTATGATAATATCAATAGTTGTATTTTCAATTTGGATTTCAATTATTGTGAAATAATCTAAATATTAATTTTCCAATGAAAGGCACTCGCTTAATAATCTATGATAATATCAATAGTTGTATTTTTAATATGGATCTCAACTACTAGAAAATAATGTAAATAAAAAAAATTCTCACAACCAAATTTAGTATTTTGATACTAAAATAAAAAAGTTACAACAACATGTATCAAGAGACTTGACACATACAAATTCACTTATAAATAGCATGGATTAATTTAAGTGTAAATAATATTTGAAATATTTTTATTATTAATTATTATAAAATTTTGTTGTGGCTCCATAAGTTATATTGATGCATACTTTGGATGATCTATCTAGAAAATCAATTTCTAAATTGATTCATACAGGTAAATATATAAAATATTATTATTATGAACTAGGTTATGTTTTTGAAATTATATTTAAAAGAATGTTTTTGTTTACATTCGTTTTTCCTTAAGTTTGTTGTTGGTGTCTTTGCAAGGAAACTCCAATGGTATGTCCTTGCTATTTTATCTCCATGACCTTAGTTCGAATCATGAGGAAGAAGTCAACTTTGACACATATTACTGCATCATCCATTCTCATAATATCCTTTCTATGTCCTTGCATTATAGTATCATCATCAAATTTGACCCATATTACTACATCATCCATTCTCGTAATATCCTTTAAGGTGGTTACAAAAAAATTCTAAAGATTTTTTACATTACAATTTTCCACCATCTTATGTATTTCTAGCAAATGATGTTGCAATAAATAATTTTGAAAGGTGTAAACATGCATGTAGATCCAAGATGTGTTATCAACAATAATTACCTCATCAATTGAAAATGAAATGAATTTAGCATGTTTTACTCTCTCAGGTCCTCCTTAATCAATGAGAGATATTTTATCATTTCCCAACCACTTTGATCTGAAAAATGGGTATTGGGAAGGTTTTATACATCAACTAGTTGAAACAGAAGCTTAAAATCAATCAAATAAGATATAGGTCTACCATTTTTAAGAATAGTATATACGACAACAAACTATAAAATTTTTGAAACTAAAGTGGTTTTATGAGTTTTTTGAAATTATGTCGGAATAATTCCACCATTTTGAACAAGTATTTTTTGTTTTTTTTTCTCTCTGTCATAGTCTTTTGCATATCTGACATGTACACATTTCGATGCATCTCCTTCCACCTAATAATTTTCTTAGTTGTTCCATCACTTTCTTTTATTGTCACATAAACAATTCTATAATTTTTTTCTATTGTATCCAACTTAAGTTGTATTTTATGATCCTTTCCTAGTTTCCAACTACAAATAATGCATATGAATTTTGATGGTGTATTATTATTGTTCTTCAGCTACACTAGTTCAATAAATAGATATTGTTATGACCATTCAAGCTTAAATGTCCTTTCAATAGTCCACTTGGTTAACTTTATACATTTAGGTTTATGAGTAGAATATTCTCAAAAACTTAGCATTTGGTTAGAATGGTTGTTTTCTTTTTTGGTTGGTGTGCTAGTTTTAGGAATCTCATCAACTTGTTGCATATCATTGTTAAGAAAATTTTCATGTGGAGGTATCTCATCTTTGGGAATATCTTCAAGTGGAATCATATCAGGGTCAATAGTGTATTTTGCATACAAAGGTGTTCTATATCATTTTTGAAATTACGTATAAAAATTTAACTATTGAGTACGTAAAATGGGTATGTGCCTTGAATTTGTGCAAATGTTGATGCCTCATTAGATTTTGATATATGGCTAATATATTTTAGGATACTCTTTTTTACTACATATATTCCTCCTTTCTTTCCATTGGGAGTAGGTGTCATTGTACCTATATAGAAAAAAGTATTTCATATCAGAAAATGAATATTATATTGAATAAAATTATGATAATTCTAGAGCTGCTATAAGGAACATCGTGGTCTACTATCAATCATTGGTCATATACTTCTTATACTACTCATCAGTATGATGTTATAGCTATTGAGCATGTATTCTTTTTTATTAGTAATCTATCATCTATTTTTTATTCTCTACTAATTGTTGTATTTCATTTGTCATCTATTATCTACTATCGGTCATCTATCATTTGTCATTAATTCTCTACTATCAATTGTTTGTCATCTATCATCTATTCTTTGCTATCGATTGTTTACCATCTATTCTCTAATATTGATCATCTATTATTTGTTATCGATTATCTAATGTGTATTCTCTACTATCAATTATTTGTCACCTATTCTCTAATATCAATCATCTATCATCTGTCATCTATTATTTTCTATAGGTCATCTATCATCTATTGTCTATTCTTTGCTACTATTAATCTATTCTCTACTATTAGTCATCTATAATCTATTCTCTACTACCGGTTATTTTTCGTGTATTGCTACTATTGGTCTTCTCGAGGAGAATCAATGTTTAAGAGGTAGGAGTGTTGCTATCACATTAGGTATATATACTAGTGGTATAATAGACAAATTTGTCATTGTAAATACAATTATTTATAATTTCAAGGGAAAAAGGCTCACTATTTAGGTGATAATGTTGGTGATTTAAAATTTAAACTATCAAGTTATTATAAAATCAAGGTAAGCCTACCAAAATAAATCTGCTCCTAGAAATTTTGGGCTAATTGACCTTAGTAAAGGGTCCCCATATTCGCCAATTCCAAAATTTGAAAATCCAAATATTCATTAATTAATGATAATTCACCACTATGCATAACCCTAATGTGTATTTCTTTTCTTGGAAACATATATTTTATTAAACATTTCATTGCATAAAATCAAATTGATTAAGAAAAGTAAGAATAGATAAGAATCTTACCATTGTTACCTTTACTTGTTTCTTTGATATAAAATTTTATGATGGTAAGCAAATCTATTTGGTTTTGTTAAATATTAACTTAAATTATTCTTTCCTTTTTATGTATTCTTATATTATAACCTTAGGGACTAAGTAGTATATGGAATTTTATAGAGAACAAAAAGTAATATGAAACTTGTAAGTATTATTGAAATTAGTGATGGCCAAGGCCAAGTGGATAATGATAGAAATGGAGGATATTTATAAATATTTTTCAAAAATATTCCATTCAATGAAAATATCATTAATTTCCAAAAAACAATTAGATAGATCCTTCTCCAAAAATATCACAAGACCATGCAAATAAGAGTATTATGGAGGGTTTAACTATGAAAAAATGGATAAATAAACACCACTTGTGTTTGAGGTATACAAATGTTGATATGACCTCTTTTGGAACTACTAAATCCAATTCTTTAAATTTTAATTTATATGTAGATAAGAATGAAGAGTCATTATACTTTTAAATTTATATGGGGTGTCCTTAGTAAGAATGTTTTTGGAGTTTTGGTTTAAATAATATGTGAGGAGATGATTTTTTTTCTTTATATATATATATACTTTACTTTTAATATTTATACTTAAAATTTAAGGACATGGTCCTTTAAATCCAACCTTATGGTTAGACTCCGTAGATTACCCTTTCATGTTAGGGTAAAATAAGGTAGTGTATTGCATTACACTACATAGGATTATTACATTTACTTTTCTACTAGTTACCATGAGATATTTTGTCTTGTGGCTAATCTAGGTTAGTACCTAAAATATCCTAGGTTAGATATTTTAGGTTAGTGGTTGAGTTAGAACTCACTATCTAGGTTAGTAGTTAGTCTCACGCAACTCCCTATTCTATTGTTAGAGGACAGTTAGCGTCAATTGCGATTATGTTGTTAATTATTATATTTTATGCCCTATTTAATCCTAGACTCTTGAAAGTCTACAGTAATGATCAATTATTATTTTATCAACATTTCATTTGTTTTGTGGTTTAATTTACATTATTTCAATATTGGCATGTTGATGTTTTATGTGGTATAGCCAAGGTGGTGGGTGAACTGATTTCTATTGATGCCATAACTAGAGCAAAATCAAGAATAATTTATGCAAGAATATGCATAAATGTAGATCTGAAAGCTAATATTCCATCCTATATTAAATTTATTCAAGCTTAGGGTATTGGACCTAGCCCATTATGTATGAGAATTTCCCTAATTTTTGTACCAATTGTAAATTCGATGGTCATATTTTGGACTAGTACCCCATGAAAAAATCGTGTTGAGTTCCTAGACAAAGATAAGCTCAAAGGGTAAATTTGCTTAAGAAGAACCCTCGAAGATGATAAATTCACAAAAATAAATTTGGCCAAGAGAAGCCCTTGAAGAATACAACTAAGATAGATAGACAAGAATCTAAGCCCATTGAGTTCTAACAAGTTGGGAAAGTTTATATTCCATGTTCTAAGGTTGTTTAAAGTGAGAAGCCACCCTTGGTTGAAGTCCATATTGTGCCTCCCCTTTAGGGTGAGATGCCTCCCATGGTTGAAGACCATGATGTGCGTCCATATTTTTCCAAATATGAAATTCATAAACACTTTGAACAAGTAAGTGCCCCTTCTTCGTTGGCCTTGTTGTTTTTCTAGAACTCCTTTGATTACCTCAATATCCATGGGTTGGATGTTTTATCAGATTCAACAAATACTCCCCCATCCAATCCTATCAAAAGGATGGTGCAACTAGAGAAAGAGTCCCCAAGCCCTAAAACCATCAGTCATAAATATCCCTCAAAGCCCTTCTTGGAGAAGGGATTTCTTAACCCTAATCCAGGAAGTATTAAAAAGGGATTTGTAGATGTTGGGGTGGAGTTTAATGTTGGGAGACCATAATTCAAAGCTTTGAGGAAAAATAAGATAGAGTCAAATATCACCAATGGCTCTCAATCCCTATTGAAGGTGGATTTTGGAAATCTAGTTCCATATTTTGTTAATGTAGTTTGTTTCTGGGATATTTAATCAATAGATGAAGTTTTTTACAAGTTCGAGGTGCTAAATTTATGTATAACCCAGAGCTAGAATAAGGGAGGTCACTATTGTTTTTAGAACAACTACTAGTTTTTAGTTTAAATTTTTATTTGTTTCTTGACTTCCCTAGGTGAGTTCACTCATTGTTGGTATTTTTTTTTCCTTGTAAGGTTCTACTTATTTATTTTAAAAGGTTTGAGGATCTTTTCAAAACCTCTTCTTCCACCAAATAGAAAAAATGATCTCTTGTATTAAAACACATCATGAGAATTTTATAAAAAAATTATTGTACTTGGATTAAGAGTTTTCTAAGTACATAATTATGTATTGTGTGAAGTTTTAATTGATTATTCCCTAGATCTATATTTTGGACTATAATAATATTATGTTAAATTATATTTAAGTTATGGTAAATATATTAATCTATAAATAAAATGTAAATATTAAGAGTTTGAAATATAACAATTTATGTGATGTTTATGTTATATATGGATGATCAAATATAAAAAAATAGATGTGTTTTACTATTGTAAATATATGTTGTTAAGGATCACTGTAATAATATGGATGTGAATTACATGGGCCATGAAAATGGTTTTTAACATAAACAAGATATTTTTATTATAGATTAATAAGAATTATGAGTTTATAATTTGTTCACCTTAGATAAGTTGTTGAAAATAAAAATTCAATAAATCCTTTAACCATTTGGTATAACAAGAACTGATGTGTCATACTTATAATACTTATATCATGTTACTCATTTCAATGAATAAAATAGAAAATAGATTTATAATAATGAAGGCGTATGGTTGTGTATTTTAGTATGAACACTATGCATAGAGTGATTGTGTTTAAGGGTGTAAAGGTGTTGTATAATGCACAAAAAATGATCAAGTTTATCCATTTTATGTAACCATTCATATGAATGCTTGATGAAATTATGCATAAATTTATGTGTTTTATGACTAAATTGAATATCCTTGAGATCAAGTAATTAAAATGTGATATGGAGGATTTGTATTATGGTTTTATCAATAAGATACAATTGCTTGGGAAGTATGGAATTTTTTGTGTGTGTTATATTTAAATGGTTATGTAAAAACATCCTCTTTGTATGTGTATGAAAATGAGACTTACATGAGAATTAGTCTCAATAAATTGAATAAATAGTATATATGTACTAATGTGACAACTTTGTTACTTGATGCATTTGTGTTTACTTTACTAAAAATCCATAAAGAGTACCAATATGGGTGGTTGATTTGAAGTGATATTCTAAAAGGTTAATTTGGAATTTTTCTTTAGGGAACTCATTATTTTAAAGGTTAAAATTGGTGCTTTCATTTGAGACACTCTCATTAAATTTCAAAGGATGAAGTTTGAGCTTCCTTTCATGGTACTCTCATTATTTTAAAGGATAAAATTAGATATTTACTTCAATCCTTTGAGTTAATATTATTATTATTATTATTATTTTTATTTTTGAATTTACATGGTGGAATCGGTAGCCGCCACGAATCCAGGCAGGCTATCCAACTTTTTATGGCCGCCACAGTATTATGCATTGTCCGCCCTAGAAGCCGCCACATAGATCTTTGCGCAGTCCACCCCTATAACCACCATGCCACAATAATTTTAAACCTTTTATGCCGCTGAAAGCACCAGGAAAGGGACAAGCGTTCAGTCCGACGAGGCCCGAGATTTGAACCTCGGACCTCCGCCCCCCTTATGGGGTTTGGATGAACCAATTGGTCTACACCTCGGACCTAGTTAATATTATTATTGAAAGTAAGGAACTAGTCAAATTTATAGATAGTAATGCATGCTTACAATAACAAATACACCATATGTGGACTTATTAAAAGTGTGTAATCTAATATTATTGGACAAGGCCAACATTGTATGATGTTATTATTGCATAATATTTTAATATTAATTTGTGTATTTAGCCTTTGGGATTATGGTTTAAAATTACCATGGTTAATATTTTTATGCATGATGTTATGTCAACAAGTTTTAAGAAACTTGTAATTAATTTTTGATGTTGAGGTGTTTATAATCCTCATCCACTTGATCCATTCTATCAATATGTTTTTATATTTATCATTAGTTTTAATTTTTGTCTAATAAAATAACTTCTAAAATAGTAATAATAGTAAAATAGAAAAAACTACTCTACTAGGGTATGATGAAGAAAAATTGTTCTATGGGGATGGCAACAACTTTCAAAGGAGGTCTAAAAAACTGGAGGAATGTCGTGATGGCATCGGGTCTGGCATAAGGAGTGCATGCTCGTTATATTTTTTCATCTAAAAATGATTGGAAGGAACATGATTTTCCAGTGCATGTCGAGAACTGCTTGTTAAATAACAATGGATGTTTGGAACGATGTGAAGCTAGGCCAGTTCTAGTGGTTCAACCAGACTCGATGGTCGAAGATGTGGAGTATCTAAACAAACATGCCCTTATTGGTAAATTTTTGGGCATCCAAATTTCTCTCCCCTTTGTGGAGGCTTGGGTTAGGAAGACTTGGAATCCTAAAGGCGATGTGGAGGTGATGCTGAGTGCAAACAACTATTTTATGGTGGTTTTCTCTTGTATTGCAGATCTTAACAAAGCATTTGAAGGGGGTCCTTATTTCTATAACCAAGTGGGACTCTTTCTTAAACCCTGGCATGTGGGTTTCAACCCATCATAGGAGTAGCCATCACGGGTTCCAGTATGGGTGCAACTTCCATGGCTCCCGTTGGAATTTTGGAGAATTGATATCTTGCATAAGATTGTCCTTATGCTTGGGAAGGCGGTTGGACTGTCACAATAGATAATGGATAAAAATGTAATCTCTGTTTCTCATATTTGTATTAAAATTGACTTAAATAATTCTATTCCAGATTATATTGAAATATAATTTGGATCAACTACATGGGTTCAAAAACATGACTATGAGGCTCTTCCATTTCATTGTTGAATTTGCTGTGAATATGACCACCTGCAAAGAAAATGCCCTAAGTTTGTCTCGCATATGGCTTCAAATTCTAGGCCCTCTTGGTCTAGAAAAAGTTTGGATAAAGGAAAAGCCCCGATAAAGGAAGGGGAAAGAGATAAGGAAGGTTTTGCTTTGATAAAGCCTTAAACAGAGGATGAAGGGCAAACAAAGACCTTAATGATAGCCATCCAGATGCTCTATTCATGCATTTTGAAATATTAGATGATCTTGATCAGTGCATGGAGATACCTGAAACATCACTACCTGATGCAAATATAACAAGGACAAATCAGATGTCTCTTCTTAAGGGGGAACTTAAGGAATCAGATCTAGGGGGCTTAAATGAAGAACAAAGGGCTTTGGATCTAAGTATAGGGGACATGGTTAGGTCTAGCACTATAAGGGAAACTATTTTGGAAAGTGGTACAAATTTAGTTATGCCATCTCCTACTCAAGAAATGATGTAGTCATCGTTGGACTGCAAAACTCCTACGACATTGGGATTACAGCAGAAAATAATTAAAAAAAGATTTTTAGATAAGAATATGAAGGTGGGTCGGAAGAAGGACCAAGATAAAATTAAGTTAATGGGGTAGAATTTGGTGGAGTCGGGCTTGGTGAGAATATTGGACTCCCATTTTTATAACCCCCAAAAATGATTATCCTCTCAGGGAATGTAAGGGGGTTGAATATCATCCCCAGATAAAAATTTGTTCGTGATTTGGTTCATGTGCATTCTTTGGATGTGGTGTTTATTTAGGAGACTAAATTGGCTATTGATAGTATGTTCAATATTGCTCCCAATTTGTGGAGAAGGGGGTAATGCTAGTGTATTGGTGCATGTGGATATGCTAGTGGCATCACTTGTTTATGGGATCCGGTTAATATATCCCCTATTACTTGGATTTCTAGCAGATGGTCTATTTCAATGGTTGGCATGATAATGAATATGGTGAAATAATCCTACTTACAAATGTGTATGCTTCTATTGATTACAATGGTAAAGTAAATTTGTAGAAGCACATTTGCTTTGTGAGAATTTTGGTTCCCCTGTACCCATTGATTTTGGTTGGAGACTTCAACTCTATCACTTGTCTAGAGGATAAACGTGGTGGGGTGGACCATATCGATCCTTTTTCTTTTGTCTTTAGTGCTCATATCCAGGCCCTAAACTTGGTTGACATCAAGCCAGATAATGATATCTTTACTTGTAACAATATAAGGTGTGGGGAAGCTTACATATTAGAGAGACTGGATAGGTTTTTGATATCTAGTTATTGGATAGGTAATAATAAAGGTGCTAGTTCTGTGATTTTGGAGGGTAGGGGATCATTGGCCTATAGAACTCTCTACTTTGGAGTTAGGGCTAAAAAATAATACCTCCTTTAACTTTCAACTTATGTGGCTTCGTGATCCTAAGCTTCATGATTTCATGCGAGGCTGGTGGACCACTGACAAACATTCTCATGGCACTGCTATGTATTCCTTTATGAAGCGACTATAATTTGTAAAACATAAATTGAAGATATGGAATAGACTAAATTTTTGGAACCTTTCCTTGGCTAAGCTGGCAACTCTTAGGAGGATGGAAGAAGCTTCAAGGAATATTAGAGATTAGGGATTCATGAAGGAGCTTCTTATTGAGGAATCTGAGGCTACAAAAGACCTTGCTGAATGGGAACTGAGGGAAGAATTTTTTTGGAAATAAAAAGCTCGAGTAGATTGGCTTCAGGAAGGGGATAGGAACATAGCCTTCTTTTATAACTCATTTAAGGCTCACCGTAATGGTAACCTGATTACCTCTCTTATGAATTCTCAAGGTGCCCTACTCTCTTCTTTCAGGGATATTTCAAAAGAGACTAAGAGGTATTTTTCCTCTCTTCAAGGACTCCCTATCATATGATGAGAATGAAAAGCTTATTCTAAATTGTATTCTAGTGATTGTTTCTAGAGAGATGAATGAGCACTTGATGGGTCCAATTTCCCTTGAGGAGTTAGAAAATGTTGTATTAAATATGAAAAAAGGAAAAGCCCCAGGACCAGATGGATTCTCGATTGAGTTTTATCAGGAGTTTTGGGATTTAATCAAATTTGATCTTTTGGAGGTGGTCCATGAGTCCCAAAAGAACAAAAATATGCTAAGGGCCCTAAATGATACCTTTGTGGTGCTTATACACAAAAATAGGGAGCAAATTCCTTGGATATGTTCAGGCCTATTGCTCTCTGCAATGTTGTGTATAAGATCATCACAAGAATTATCGCTGAGAGGCTAAAGATATGGTTGAGAAAAATCATCTTTGAGGAGGAAGGAGGATTTGTTGATGTTCGATAACTCTTGGATTGGGTTGTTATTGCTACAAAAGCTATTCACTCGATGGAAACTTCTAAGGAGAAAACTATGTTCATTAAGTTGGACATAGGCAAAGCCTATGATCTAGTTAGATGGTCCTTTCTTCAGAATGTTCTTGCTACTTTTGGATTTCAGGAGGAATGGATTAGATGGGTGATGAGCTATGTTTCTTCTTCCTCATTCTTTTTTCTTGTTAATAATGAGCCATAAAATCTATTTTAGGCCTCAAGGGGATTGATGCATGGAGATATTTTATCTCCTTATTTTTTTATCATTATGGCGAAAGGGTTGGAAAGATTTCTCAAGTCTCAAGTCATGCAAGGTCTCATTTAGGGGTGGAAGTGGGATAGTAGTTTGCCACCTCTTTCCCACTTTCAATTTGTTGATGATACTACTTTTTTGGGAGTTGCCACTATCAGGGAAGCTAACAATATTATACGATCTCTTGACATATATCTTGGTGCTTTTGGAAAGTTGATTAATGAGGACAAGTCTTCTATTTTCCTCTTCAATACCCCTCCTATTATTCAAGCCAGGATTGCTCGCATTCTAAGATTCCAAGTTGGGACTCCCCCCTTCATTTATCTTGGTATTTCAATTTCCTATCACCCTCTACCTAGATCTTCTTGGTAGTCTATGCTTGATAAGTTTAAAAGGAAGGTGAATCACTCAACTTTTAGATGGCTATCCACTACAGGTAGAGTGTTGCTTTTAAAATCTATTGTTCAATATTTACCCATTTATAGATGTTTTGTACAAATAGCTCCCTCTCACTTCATCAAGGACATGGATGCTTTGTCAAGATAGTTTTTATGGTCTAGAAAACTTAATCAATCTAAATGGAGTTTGGTTAGGTGGGATTCTATATGTAGGCTGATGCAAGAGGGAGACCTTGGGTTGCGACAGACAACTCTTTTTGGGTAGGCATTGGATTCAAAACTTTATTGGAGATGGTGTACCTCTCAAGATCATATTTGGGCTAAAATATTATCTTGTAAATAATTTAGAGGTATTTCTGAAGCTGAAATCCCTAGAGTTAGCTTGGTTGGGAAAGGTTTAGTTATTTGGGACACTCTAAAAAGAGGAGCTAATTTAATCAAGTAGGGTTTGTTCTGGATTTGCAATCAGGGATAAAATACTCTTTTTTGGGAGGATTCTTGGGATGGCCACCCTCTTATATTGAATCAATATCCTAGGTTACGTTCCCTAAACATTTTTTTCTTGGAATCAGGGTGGTCTTGTGTGGAGGACTTTAAAAAAATCTAGTCTTTTCGAAATATGGAGATGTACAGGTGGAAAGATCCACAAGAAGGGCCCTAGGGGGGAATGGCCAAGGATAGAGAGGTGCTTGCTCTTATTCTTATGGGGAGGCCTTGTTATTAATTGAGGGGTAAATATATTCTATCTTGGAACCCTGATCCTAAGGTAACCTACTCGATAGCCTATGGTTATCAGGTTCTTGATAAGCAAAAGTATGGGAGTATTCCTGTCACTTGTTGGAAAAAGGTGTGGAACAAATTTTCTTGGCCAAAATTTAACTTCTTTCTCTGGTTTGTAGCTCGTAGTAAATGCCTCACTTGGGATAATGTGAGGAAGAGGGGATTTCAGGGTCCCTCTTTTTATGTCTATTGTAGTAAGAATGAGGATGACTCTTCTCATTTATTTTTTCAATGCTCCTTTGTCAGAGACATTTGGCACCATTGGTGGAGCACCTGGAACCTTCCATGTTTTCATGTGTTGTCCCTAGTGGAGTTTTGGAGTAGTCTGGGTAGACCTCCGACCAAGGCCCCCTTACTTTGAGTGGCTTGGAATTTGGTCCCTTCTTGCATCATATGGTAAATTTGGCTCGAACAAAATTGATGCATATTTAGGGCAGTTATTTGGTTGTTCAATAGATCTGGCAAAAGATCCTGTATATGGTTCAGGAAAACATCCATAGAAAATGTGATGTGGACCCTCTTTTGGATTCTAGGGAGGAGAAGGTACAACAAGCCCTTGGTCTCTTTGGGGATGGTGTGAACTCTTCTAGCCCTAGTAGGGTTCCTCAACTCAATAAGAAGGTTAGGAGAGATGGTAGGTGGAGGCCACCCCCTAGAGGAGTTTTAAAAATTAATATTGATGGATCGTCCAGGGGTAATCCTGGACATGCTGGCATTGGCGGTGTTGGAAGATATTCTACTAGTGGTGTTAGTTTTTTCTTTTCCATTTATAAAGGTGTTCACACCAAGAATTTTATGGAAGCTCTTGCAATTCTTGAGGCCTTGCGAAGGGGTTTTTTTCTTGGCTAGCATAGGATTATCTATGAGTCTGACTCCCAAATTGTGGTTAATATTTTAAATAGTAAAAGGGTGGAGGAATTTAATTGGAAGTTGGCTCTGTAGACATTTATATTCTCAGAATGAGTTATATCCTTTGTGCACATTCCAAGGTAATGAAATGTGGTTGCTGATTACCTGGCCAAAAGGGCTTCTGAGCTACTGGATCCTTGGAGTATCGATAATTGGGAGAGTCTCCCATCTGGGGACTCTCAACATTTGTGGGAGTTGATCCATAAGGATGTATAGACTTAATGTGGTTTATTCTTATTGTCTTTTTTGGGTGTCATTCTAGTCTAGTGGTTTTAGTCTGTTTGTCTATTTATTTGAGTCTTGGTTGGAAGCTTAGTTGTACTCTGTAATCCAAACTTTTTATCAATAAATTTTTACCCCTTTATTTTAAAAAAATAGTAAAATAACTCAAATAACAAAAAATAAAGCATCCATTAAAATAGAGTTTTAGATTCCACAATTATAAATCACTAACATTAGGTAATAGATCTAAATTTAAATCATCCATAATCCTACCCACTTAGAGAAAGGAAAGTCTCATAGCCACTCAAAGAGGGTAAAATCTCATATGCAGATTAGATGTGATAGAATATTACAAGTATTAATGATAATATAACAAAAACATAACTCCTCTATTTATAGTCTAAAATAATTTACAACTCTAACCATAATTATGAAGGCATACTAACCTAACTTAGTGACCAAAAAAATAAATATAGTTGATATGGCTCTTTTAGAGTCATTACATGGATACCCCTTTGAGAAATTTGTACTCAAAATTACAAATGAGTAGAGAATCATTTTTTGTTCCCATATTGCATCTTCATATAGTAGATGTTTCCACTTAATGAGAAACCCTTACACATGATGAGACTGTAGATTAAAAACTCAACACTATATGATAAATTTTGGCTAGAGGTTGGTTTGACCTTCTTCATCAAGTACTAGAAGCTCCATTTGGTACTGCACCATATAACCAAACTATTTAAAAAATAAAATATGAAAGAGAAAATGTATTTTATAAGTAGAAGGATACTCTAATTGGTATTCCACTTCTCCAATATGATGAACAACCTTGTAAATAATATAGAACCAAGGTATCAAATTCTAACTAGACTTGGTATTTAGGGATAACTACTTATAAGGCTAGAGCTACAAAATATCATATCACCTATAGTAAATTATTTCTCTAAGTGATTCAAATCCTACTACTACTTCATATTGTTTTATGCCTGATAAATATTATCCTTGAGAATTTGGAGAAAAACATGATGCTATTAAATTAAATCATATACCTAAGCCAACTTGGAGTAGACTTGAACATCATATATCATAGATGGTGGTTTTTGTTCATGCAATATCTCAAATGGGACATCTTGATGGAAAATGATAAGAAATATTATACTACTATTTGACCAAGAAAATATTTTTACCCTAGTTATATTGTTTAAATTGAGAAAAACATCTAAGGTATGTACCCAAATATTTATTCACAATCTTTGTTTGGCATTCCAAGTGATGGTGATAAGAAAAACTTGTAATCAACTGAGTACCATTGCAAGTGAACAATTCCTGAATGTTTCTTATCACCATCATCAATAATTGACTTGGGTGTACCTTATGATTTGGAATTAGAGTTAAAAAATACCTAGGCTACCTTTCCAATAATTAAAGGGTGTTGTAGGGAATACAAATAATTATACTTCAAAAGGAAATTCACCATGAAAAAATCACTATTTTACCATTTTATTTGGGAAGAACCCTAATGAAATCCATAACAAAATCCATGTATATGTGCCCCCATTAATGATCAATGATAGAAAAGGGTTGTAACAAGCTAGGATATTTATTTATTTATTTTCCATTTATTTATTTGGAATACCTCATATTCAACCATAATTGGTTGACATCTACTTTCTTTTCTTTCCATTAAAAATATTGCTTCACCCTTTAATAAATTTTTAGAAATCTAGAATGCTATACCAATGGAAAAGAATGTAATTAATAAAGAATAAAATTCTTAGCCTTGGAAGACTAAGGGAGAAAAATATGATCCTTATTTCTAAGTATCCTATCAACATAAGAGAATAATTGGGGGATTACTAAAGTTAACAAGTAGTCATAGGATTATAATGCCATTCCTCATGAAGCTGGGAAAGGTATTGAGGAAGGGGACTAGAGATAGCATTGAAAAATACCATGTCCTCATATTTTTGAGAATGATCATAAACCACCACATTCTCCTTTTATTTATTTTATTTAATGGAAATTATTGTAGTTTCTATGGTAAAGTAACTATTTACTATTATCTTATTTGGTAATATGCAATCAGTCCTAGGAGGATTATTAGGGTAAATTTATTTTTACCTTAGTAAGTAAGGTTATTACCTTATTTTGTTTTACCATGAAGATATTCATTTTTCAAATATCTTATGGTTATTATTTATGCATTAGTTTGTTAGTATATTATTTTTAGTGCCATTTTGATTATAGTTAGCATTGATTAAGGGAGGATATTATTCCTACCTATCTATGGCTATATTTAGCCTTAGAAATTTGTATTTAAATGGCTCCTATCAATATATTTGCCAAATGCTTGTGGTATGCTTTTTATTTCATTGGTATTAGAGTCGATGATGATCCTTCAGGGTAGGGCTTGGTAAGCTATGGAATTTTGATCGCAAATTGTGATTTCATTTCCATTTGGATTTTGTCACTTAACTATTGACTACACTACACATTACTATCTATGGAGTTTTGGCTTGGCTATTGGTTGTGCACTACAACCTATTCATTGGTGATCCATTTGATTATGACATAGACAACCAATTGCACATCCACTAAGATGACTGACATGGACACATGCTACGTAATACGTGGTTGATGACATAACATGGACTATGATGTGGTCAATACTGTTACGTAGCTACTACGGACTATGACGGGCACTCCGACTATTATTGGATGTGATGTGAACCCTTGTATGAGGATAATGTGGTATGTAGATAGCTTGATGTGGGCACTAGATACAACATGTACACATGGTGGTGAGTTACACATGGTTTTGACCTAGCTAGAGTGGGTGAATCAATAGCTGGATGATAGACCTAACCATAGTTAAAATGACAAAAAAGCAAAGCGATGGGATCATACAAACTAAGTTGGACATAAGCTTATGGGAATGTTAATTTATGTAAAACACTTTTAACATATTTGTATTATCGATGTGGAACTGAAATCCCTAGTTTTAAATTGATTTGCATAGACACCGATTTGTAGTACTGCATTATAGAGGTTATTTCAGTCGTATGTCAACCAAGGTAATTATAGAAATGCTACCACACAATTAAATTTTAGCCATCCATGGTATACATTATAGAAAGGATATGATTATTTGTATGACTAGCCACCTGCATATGTCATAGGTGTATTTTCCCCAAGTGTTAATTTCCATTCCAACTGTAGATCTATTACCGTTGAGCACAAGAGATACTATGCATGGAAGCTAGATAATTTATGCACCGAAGGAAGAGGCAAAAACTAGTAGGTCATTGATGATTCAATCAATAATTGACCAACAACAACATTCATAGGTTGCAAATGTAAAATGATAGTGTTGCAGCTAGAGGAGTTCCAAGCAGACTGAACACACTTGAAGCCCATGGTTGTGCTTGACCTTTTCTAGAACTTCACATTCCTGATCACCTTCTGGAAAAACTTGATCCCCATTTGTTCTCATCGGTGGTTGAAGTTGGGTTGGTAGCTAGAAGGGATCTAAAGTGATGCCCATGAGGTCTTTGGTTCAAGCCTCATGTAAGCCTGAAAAATAATTTTTTTCTTCCTTCAAAACATTTTTTTGATAAAAGGGAGATAAAACTTGTAAAGCCAATCAAAAAAGCAGAAGTCATCAGAATTATACCTTTTCTTTTAGGCGTCATAAATAGAAAATTTTTTATGTTTCAAGTGCTTGCAATAAAAGGGGGATTGTACCTCTTTTTTATTCTTCATAAATATAAAACTCTTTTTCTTTGAAGTACTTTTAATAAAGGGGGGGATTTTTTTGGTGAAATTTTTTAAAATTTGCCTAGGAGGCAATCTTTGTAAAAGCCTTAAAAAGCTTCATAAGTTGCAAATATTTTGCACTTAGGGGGGATAAAAAATTTCTTTCCTACCTCACATAATATTTTTCTAAAAATGGAGGAAGACTTAAAAAGGGTGCATTTTCAGCAGAGACCGACACCTTAGTCAAACTTCTTGCAAAATTTCATCAAAATAATATTTTGCTAAAAAGGGAGGAAGACTTAAAAAGGGTGCATTTTCGGCAGTGATCGACACCTTAGTCAAACTTATTGTAAAAGTTCCATTACAACATATTTTGTAAAAAAGGTGGAAACTTAAAAGGGTGCATTTTTGGCAGTGACCGACACCTTAGCTACATAATCTTGTAAAATCATATTGTACCAAGAGTGAACCTCATATGTAGTGATCTACTCTAGTACACCTGGTGGTTGTAGCAGCTGGTTATCTATGCAATCCAATAGGATGACAATATTACAATAAGGACGTTTGTTGTTATTAAAGCAAAATGAGAGATAACCCACTTATGCTTAAGTACTCTAGAAGTACTTATTTTTGCTTAGACCCAGAGGTAACAGACCCAGAGGTGGACCTAAGCAAGAGTAGCTAGAGCCACAAGCCAGAGCAACTCAACCAAGATGAAAGAAATGTTGTATGACTTCTATAAGAAAGGTAAATTCTATGGTAGACACAGTGGAAGATCCAATGATAGACTGAGTGGAAAATTCATAGGCATATCCAGATATAGTTCCAAAGGTACTCATACAAAGGTAGTTATATACATTACCCAAATAATGTAATAAGGGGGATGTTAGAGTTACTATGGTAAAGTAACTATTTACTATTACCTTATTTGGTAATATGTAATAAGTCCTAGGTAGATTATTAGGGTAAATTCATTTTTACCTTAGTAAGTTAGGTTATTACCTTATTTTGTTTTACCATGAAGATATTCATTGTTCGAATATCTTATGGTTATTATTTACACGTTAGTTTGTTAGCATATTATTGTTAGCACCATTTTGATTATAGTTAGATTTGATTAAGGGGGGATATTATTCCTACCTATCTATGGCTATATTTAGCCTTAGCACTTTGTATTTAAATGGATCCTATCAATATATTTACCTAATGCTTATGGTACACTTTTTATTTCAAAAACTTATAACCCAACAACTTGGTCAACCATTCATTTTATTTTGAACAAGAGAGATGTTGTTCTAATAAATAATTGAGGTTACTATGGTTAGTTTTGATAATAAAGTAATGTCCCAACAAATAAGACTTTCATTTCTTCAACATCGCATTTTCATAAGTGAAAAAATCAATTTTTTTGTTGAGGATCTATTTTATTTGAAAGATAAGGGGGTGGTTATCCCACATAAAAATTAGCCCAGTGCCTATTTTAGAAGTATCACACTCAATGACAAGCATGTTAAATTTAAATGCAACTAAAATAGGGGTGATGCATAGAGCCTTATTTAAGGAATTAAATACCTTACTATTTTTATCATACCAGGAAAAGGAATCTTTATTGGTGAGAGACATAAAGGGAGATACAATTTTCCTATAATTCCTAATGATTTTTATGTAATACCTTGTAAGATCCAAAATTTTGTGAAGTTGCTTGAGGGATATAGGCACAAATTTGTGAAGTTGCTTGAAGGATTTAGGCAAAGGCTAATACAATATGACATTGATATTTTTGTGGTCCATATTTAATCCTTTATGAGACATAATATGATCCAAGTATTCCTCTTTGAATTATCCAAAATAATATTTTGACTCTTGTCATATAACTATTACTTTTGTAAAAGATGGAGGACTTTCAACATGCACTAAATGGGCTTTATAGGACTTACTATAAACTATCAAATAAGACCATTATAGATTTTCAAACAAGAGGGTAAAATATAAAATTATTTAGGCTTAGAAAAGTGGAAGTAGCATTAGTAAGACCAAAAGTCATGGCCAAAAACTCATAATGATTTTCATGTGCATGGAATCCAGTATTTGGAGAATCCTTTTCTCTAATATTAATTTGGTAAAACCTAGGATGTAATTCAAGCTTGGTAAAATATTTAGAACCATTAAATTAACCTAACAAATCATCAATACCTAGGATAAGAAACTTTTATTTTATGGAAATATTATTGAGGCAAAAATTGGTATGAATAAGAACTAGTACTAGATGGATAATACCTTGATCTAATATCTCCTTAATCAACTTATATATTTTTTACATTTGGGACTAAGGATAGTGGTAAGGATGATTATTGGATGGAAAAATACCTATTACAAAGTTGATCACATGATCATGAGTCCACTTAAGTGGAAGAGTAAGACCCATGTGCTCATCAAATATTGAAGCATATCCATAAATATGAGACTACATGTTAAAAGGAATATCTAGATATTACTACTCGGTGGCATGCACTTTAATGTAATGAATTTGGCCAAATAAGCCTCTATCATCATCATTTATAATATTTTCCATTTTGTGGGAGCTAACAACATTTGGAAACAAATGTTTTATATGCTAGAGATCAATGAACTTATTATCTTCTATCCATTATACATAGTTGCTACAAATCAATAGAAACATCCCATAACTAAGACAATCATTGAGATCCAAAGATGATATTTGAGCTACCAAGTTACATTACATAAATATGTCCAAACAATTTATAGTGACCCATTTGGATTCTATAATTTTCAATGCAAACCAAACATTGAGATATCTCCATTGGTAATCAAAAGTATGGGTCATCATATTTATATATAATCCTTGGGTTTTGGATGGCTTACTATCAATAAAATTATGAGTATTTCTAGAATCAATCAACATGTTGAATCATTTCTACTTTATGAACTCTTGTACCTTGATGGTGTGATAAGCCTATAGTACCATAATGAAAAACATTGAAAGAGACATAGTATCCATGTATTGATCTTGATATTCTATTTTTATTGGTGACTCTTGTTGGGGAGGGATAAACTTTTCATCCCTTGATACAACTTCATCCTCTACTTAAAATTGGAATATTTGATTATATTTATAGGAATAATCATGATGATTCTATATTTAACATATATAATAGAATAATCTTAGTGCACACTCATCATGGAAGTTATTAGACTATGATAGTCTATGATTTAAATCATGCCTTGGTTGGGGATGAGGAAACTAGAGCTTATTTTTAGTTATACTATCCAAATTTTTAACATCATGAAAGGTATATGGATTATGCACATCTACCTCCCACTAGATGCCATCCTTAAGGGTATAATGAAAGGATGATACCATGATTTCTAAATTCAAATGATAGATATATGTAAAAAGTCCTACAAACTCAATGCAATATTACTCTATTGCCCCAATGGACCACATAAAAGGTTGAGGGGCCCTTATAAAAATTTAATAGGAACATGTTTGTAGGTAAGAAAATTGAATAAGTGCATCAGAAGTCAAGTATGTGCATATTAATATTTTTGATATATACGGTGATATAAAGTTGTGATATAATATTGTATGTGAAAATATATAATGTTAAGTGAATTATTAACTATGTACAAATATGTCATTAGTCATAAAGTGAGTCATGAAATAAAATATAAATATAATTTAATACATGTTAGATATAATTTAATAAAATGACAAGGTGTTGGGTATTCAACAAGTTGGAGGATTTAACTACCTCCTTAGTTGTATAAATAAAATCCTTCTCATTCATTAGTGTTGTTGGTATGGAAGGAAATGTTGGTATGGTAAGTAGATATCAAGGTTGGCATGGTATTGAAGTGTTGCATCAAGATATCTAAATTTAATTGTAGGTATTCTAAGATGTTATGTTGAATCATATAAACTACTATGCTAGGATATCTAATATTCTATGATATTTATTTCAATGCTATTGTAGGTCATCTAAGCTGCTCTACTAATCATGCTAAACTACTATACCAAGAGGTATGATATATGATGTGTGTACAATGTATACATTGTAATTGTAAGTTATTCACTATATCTAAATCTTAAAACTGTTTCATAAAAAGCAAGTGAATATGTAGTAAATGCACAAGTGTCATGTAAGTTAAAGTGCAAGTGTAGGTTGAGTAAATGTGCAAAAGTGTATTATATTAGGAGTGCATATAGGACTCCAATATTCATGTAGAGGTATGCAAATATTATAGTATCAAGTGTTCATCAAGTATGCAAGTGGCATGTTAATAAGCCAAGAGTCATGAGAATTGGCATATGGAGAGCAATAGTCTAGTACTTGAAGAGTCATATCATTATGGCTATATTATGGATATAATGCTCCAGAGGATATATTTAATTATATTCACATATATTATTAACTAATTGTAAATAGTAGAGTTGTAATAAGACTTGTATACATTTTGAGCAATTAATATTGTAAGTTGTTCTTCACGCATAGTAAAAAAATGATTTGGGCTATTTGCATTCATGTTCAAGTTTATAACTAAATGCTATTTGATTTATTATAAGTCTTGATATACATATTAATTTGCTCATATTATTATACTCATTATATTATTACATTGACCTTTATTGTGGATATTTCATATTGACATGTGTGATATTCTGAGATATTCTACTATATTTAGTGTAGTATAAATGTTTAAAAAGACAATAGTGGTATCAAAGATACCACTAGAATCTATCCAATTTGATAGAGTTTATTAAAACCACCATTATTAATTAGCTTTGTCCATTTAGTTAATTTAGAGTTTGTCTATTTTAAAGGTAGTGAATACTTGGACCCTATTATTAAAGTTCCTATTGAGTAGAAAAAGCTAGGGTCTTTCCACTAGGTTGAAGAAAAACTAGTGAATACTAGGACTCAACTATAGTGAAGATAAGGTCAAACTTAGAAGAGAAGTTAATATTAAGATAGGTAAAACCAACCCAAAAGGAAGTTGGTCATACAGGGAAAAATCCACCTTGACATTGGATATTTGAAGGGATTGTAGATTGTAAATTGAGCTAGAACCAACTTAGGAGATAGTTGGTCATTCAGGAAAGAGTCATCCTGACATTGTATTTTATAGTAAGGAGGAGAATCATATTTGGTTCTTAGGTACAACTTAATATATTGAAGATCTTATATTTTAGAGAAAAAAATTAAAGAAAATATTAAGCTATATAAGTTTGAGAAGGTTCCTATAGAATATAGAGAAGTTCTAGCTTCTGAGTATAAAGATAAAGTGTAGAAGAGAATCACCTATACAAGTGTGAGACTCTTCCTACAATAAATAAAGAAGAATTTTAGCTTTTTAAGCATACATAAGAAATAAGCAGAAGCAATTCATAAAGTTATTTGACATTTCCACAGAAAAAGAATCATGTCATTGAGTTATTTGGCCTTGACAAATAAGAAGAATCAGCTCATATATTTATTTGATCTCGACATAGTTGCAACATTAGAAACATATATTTAGGAAGAAATCCACATAAAATATACAAAGTCTAGAGAAGCCCACATTGGATATAAGAGGGTCTAAGAGGCCCAAATTATATATAAAAGGGATAGATAATCCCACATTGGATATAAGAGGTATCAAGAAGCCCACAATTGATATAAGAGGGCTAGAAAAGCCCACATTGGATATAAGAGGGTCTAATAATCCCACATTGGATATAAGAGGTTCAGAGAAGCCCACATGGGATATAATAAGGTTGAGAAACCTTTATTGAACGAAAAGAAAGTATTGAAAGCTTTCTAAGATTAAAATAAAGGTTCAAGAAGACATAAGCAAAGAAGAGAGGCCATGATAGAGGAACAAGACCCATAATAGAGGCAAATATAGAGGATAGAACTAATATAAAGGTGTAAGATATTATAGGAGGCCTATATTGTTGTAGAAGATATTAAATCCATTCAGGAAACTCTAGAAAGAAGAATAGAGAGGCTCATTTGGTCAATTCGAGTAAGACAAGTGGAGAGGCCATTTGGCCAACTCAAGCAATAGGGCAAGCAGAGAGTCCATTTGGGTAACTCTAGAATAAATACAAGAAGAGAAGTCATTTTTCCAAATCCAGTGATAAGATGATAAGAGATATCATTCAACCATCTATAGCAAGTCGAGTAGAGAAACCATTCAACCAATTTCAAAAAAGAGAAATACCCATTCAGGAAATATAAAAAAAGAAAAATAAATAAAGTTCCATTCAGCTAATATCAAAAAATAAAAGGATCATTTGGCCATACAATTAAAGAAAATTCCATTTGGTCAAGCCATAAGTATTACAACAAGGAAAAAGGAAAGATAAAAGTTATACTAAAAAATAAATGTGACAAAGAAATGCTACAGTCATATAGAAGTGACATACAAATTCATAAAAATAAATTGAGGAACAAAAATAGCATTAATAGTTAGTACAACAACATATTAAACGGTATACAGTGAAAGCAAGGCTTCTTGAGAAGGAAAACTAGTAGCAAAGCTTCTAGAATAGACAATATACTAGCATTGTTGGGAGACAAATCAACAAGATCTGAAGGATAATGCAACATTAAATATATGTAACACCAAGTGTCAAAGACTTCAAGATTTGGAGGATATCAACAAATATTGAAGATTTGAATCCAAGTGTTATAAAATCCAAATGTTGAAGGACATAATCCAAGCATTGAAAATCCAAACATTGGAGGATATCATCCAAGATTTGAAAACTTTAAACATTGCAAAATAACGTAACATCAAAGTGTAAAGAATCCAAGCATCAAAAATAATCTGAGCATTGAAGCAAGAAGCATCCATGTGTGGGTATATTGCAAGCATATGAGCATTGAAGGATAAATGTTGTCAAGCATCTCAATACCTACAATATCATTTGGTAATGTAGAGAACAATGTGCATACAAAAGTACATATGGATGATATTAGTCATTCGACACTTCAAATTTAGTTCCAAAGGTGTAGAGGAAATGTAGCACAATAGCAAACAATGAATCAAAATCATATCAATAAATATCAATTAAAGAATGTTTGCAAGCAAGCAAGCAAGTTGGTGAAATTTAAACGCTTGCAAGCAAGCAAGCGAGTTGGTGAAATTCACAACGTACAATTCAGAGGTTAGATTTTTAATTTGATTTTTACTATTAAGGTTTTATGGAGATATAAGATATAGTGCAATGGAATATAATTTAATTAAGAAGTGATAAGTAGATTTTATTTTTAATTTAGGATCTATAAGGTTTATTTTTTCGAATTAAAGTTTTTATTTTAAAGATATGGAGTAATAAGGATGTCTACTTTGTTACATTTTTTATTAGTCAAGTTTTTATATTTGAAGTTTAAAAAAAAAAGATAGAAGATTTATTTTTAAGAAAAATTGAAAAATAAATATAAGCTAGGAGATTTTTGAAATTTTACAAATTTATAATTTTGGAGTTAAAAGGTTTTCAACATCAAAGGATTAGAAATAAAGAAAAAATGAAGCACATGATCTAGAATTTTGAGCTATGGAATATAGAATAAAGCACATGATCTAGAATTTCGATCTATGGAATCTAAGGTCAAAGAAAACAAGAAAAACTCTAGCTATTCATGCACATGAACCTGATGACAATAGAGAAGTTCAAGTAGTTTTTGATATTAAAGATTCAAATATTGAAGAACTAGAGAATTTAAATAATGAAAATAAATAAGAACATGAAGTTTAACCCAAAGAAGTTGAAGAGGAATCTCAATAAGGGGTTTGTGAACAATGCAAGATCACTTGAAGATTAATTACAAATACGAAGACCAATATTGAAGACTAAAGTTTTCAATAACCAAATAATGTAATACAAGGGGGTGTTGGAGTATATTACATTATTTGGTACATGCTAATGTATCCCCATGGTATCTTCATGGTACATTTATAAATAATATATTAGGGTAGATTCTATAATTTAGAGTGTGATTTATATTTCCCCTTTATATAAGCATGAATGTCCAAGAAATGCACAAGTGTCATGTAAATATGTAATGTGTAGGAAATACACAAGTGTCATGTAAGTTAGACTACAAGTGTAGGTTGAGTAAATGTGCACAAGTGACTTGTATGTAAGAGTGTAAATATATAATGTAAAGATGTACACAAGTGTCTTATATTAGGAGTGCATGTAGGAGTCCAAGAGTCATGTAGAGGTGTGCAAATGTTATAGTGTCAAGTGTTCATCAAGTATACAAGTGGTAAGTTGATAAGCCAAGAGTCATGAGACTTGGCATATGGAGAGAAATAGTCTAGTACTTGAAGAGTCATATCACTATGGCTATATTACATGAGATAATGCTCTAGAGAATAGATTTAATTATATTCACATATTGTATTATATAATTGTAAGAAGTAGGATTTGATGAAGAAAAACTACTCTGCGACGATGGCAGCAACTTCTGAAGGAGGTTTGAAAAATTGGAGGAATATCGTGATGGTATCGGGTCCAAAACAGAGAGTGCATGCTCATGATATTTTTTCATCTAAAAATAACTGGAAGGAACAGGATTTTCCAGTGCAAGTCAGGAATCACTTTTTAAATAACAATGGATGTTTGGAATGATGTGAAGCTAGGCTAGTTCTAGTGGTTCAACCAGACTCGGTGGCGGAAGATGTGGAGTATCTAACCAAACATGCCCTTATTGGTAAATTTTTGGGCATATGAATTTCTCTCCCCTTTGTGGAGGCTTGGGTCAGGAAGACTTGGAATCCTAAAGGTGATGTGGAGGTGATGCTCAGTGCAAACAACTATTTTATGATGGTTTCCTCTTGTATTGCATATCATAACAAAGAATTTGAAGGGGTTCCTTATTTATATAACCAAGTGGGACTCTTTCTTAAACCCTGGAATGTGGGTTTCAACCCATCAGAGGAGCGGCCATCATAGGTTCCAGTATGGGTGCAGCTTCCATGGCTCCCAATGAAATTCTGGAGAACTGATATCTTGCATAAGATTTTCCTTCTGCTTGGGAAGCCAGTTGGACTGTCATAATAGGCAATGAATAAAAAGGTAATATCTGTTGCTCGTATTTGTGTTGAAATTGACTTAAATAATTCTATTCCATATTCTATTGAAATACAATTTGGATCAACTACATGGGTTCAAAAACATGACTATGAAGCTCTTCCATTTCATTGTCAAATTTGCTATGAATATGGCCACCTACAAAGAAAATGCCCTAAATTTGTCTCACCTGTGGCTTCAAATCCTAGGCCCTCTCGGTCTAGACAAAGATTGGATACAGCAAAATCCTCGATAAAGGAAGGGGAATGAGATAAGGAAGGTTTTTTTTTGGTAAAATACTTAAACAGAGGACGAAGGGCAAACAAATACCTTAAGGATAGCCAACCAGATGATATTCATCCATTTTTAAATATTAGATGATCTTGATCAGTGCATGGAGATACCTGAAATGTCGCTACCTGATGCAAATATAACAAGGCCAAATCAGATGTCTCTTCTTGAGGGGGAACTTAAGGAATCATATCTAGGGGATTTAAATGAAGAACAAAGGGCTTTGGATCTAAGTATAGGGGACATGGTTAGATCTAGCTCTATAAGGGAAAATATTTTGGAAAGTGGTACAGATTTAGTTATTCCCTATCCTACTCAGGAAATGATGCAGTCATCGTTGGACTGCAAAACTCCTATGGTGTTGGGATTAAAGTAGAAAATAATTAAAAAAAGTTTTTTGGATAAGAATATGAAGTTGGGTCGGAAGAAGGACCAACATAAAATTAAGTTAATGGGGGAGACTTTGGTGGAGTCAGGCTTGGTGAGAACATTGGACTCCCATTTTTATAACGCCCAAAAATTATTATCCTCTCATGGAATGTAAGGGGGTTGAATATCATCCCTAGATAAAGAGTTCATGATTTGGTTCGTGTGCATTCTTCGGATGTGGTGTTTATTTAGGAGACTAAATTGGCTATTGATAGTATGTTTAGTATTACTCCCAATTTGTGGAGAAGGGGGTAATGCCAGTGTATTGGTGCATGTGGATATGCTGGTGGCATTGCTTGTTTATGGGATCCAGTTAAGATATCCCCTCTTACTTGGATTTCCAGCAGATGGTCTATTTCAATGGTCGAGCATGATAATGAATCTGGTGAAATCATCCTACTTACAAATGTGTATGCTTTTATTTATTACAATGGTAAAGTGAATTTGTGGAAGCACATTTTCTTTGTGAGAATTTTGGTTCCCCTATACCTATGGATTTTTGTTGGAGACTTCAACTCTATCACTTGTCTAGAGGAGAAACATAGTGGGGTGGACCGTCTCGAGCCTTTTTCTTCTATATTCAGTGCTCATATCCGGGCCCTAAACTTGGTTGACATCAAGCCAGATAATGGGATATTTACTTGGCATAATAGAAGGTGTGGGTAAGCTTCCATATCAGAGAGACTAGATAGGTTTTTGATATCCAATTATTGGATGGGTAATAACAAAGATGCTAGTTCTGTGATTCTGGAGGGTAGGGAATCTGATCATTGGTCTATCAAACTCTCTACTTTGGAGTTAGGGCTAAAAAAGAATCTCTCCTTTAAGTTTCAACTTATGTGGCTTCATGATCCTAAGCTTCATGGTTTCATGCAAGGCTAGTGGACCACTGACAAACCTCCTCATGGCACCGCTATGTATTCCTTTATGAAGCGACTACAATTTGTAAAACATAAATTGAAGAGATGGAATAGACTAAATTTTGGAAACCTTTCGTTGGCTAATCTGGCAGCTCTTAGGAGGATGGAAGAAGATTTAGGCAATATTAGAGATCAAGGATTCATGAAGGAGCTTCTTGTTGAGGAATCTGAGGTTGCAAAAGACCTTGCTAAATGGGAACCGAGGGAAGAAATTTTTTGGAAACAAAAATCTTGAGTAGATTGGCTTCAAGAAGGGGATAGGAACACAACCTTATTTTATAACTTAGTTAAGGCCTACTATAATGGAAACCTGATTACCTCTCTTGTGAATTCTCAAGGTGCCCTGCTCTCTTCTTTCAGGGATATTTCAGAAGAGACTAAGAGGTATTTTTCCTCTCTCTTCAAGGAGGACTCCCTATTAGATGATGAGAATGAAAAGCTTATTCTAAACTGTATTCCAGTGATTGTTTCTAGAGATATGAATGATCACTTTATGGGTCCAATTTCCATTGAGGAGTTGGAAATTGTTGTATTCAATATGAAAAAAGGAAAAGCCCTAGGCCCATATGGATTCCCGATTGAGTTTTATCAGGATTTTTGGTATTTAATAGAATTTTATCTTTTGGGGGTGGTTCATGAGTCCCAAAAGAACAAACAGATGCTAAGGTCCCTAAATGCTATCTTTGTGGTTCTTATACCCAAAAAAAAGGGAGCAAATTCGTTGGATATGTTAAGTCCTATTGCTCTCTGCAATGTTGTGTATATAAGATCATCACAAAAATTATTGTTGAGAGGCTGAAGATATGGTTGAGCAAAATCATATCTGAGGAGAAAGGAAGGTTTGTTGTTGGCCAACAAATATTGGATGGGGTTTTTATTGCTACAGAAGATATTCACTCGATGGAAACTTCTAAGGAGAAAATTATGTTCATTAAGTTGGACATGGCCAAAGCCTACAATTGGGTCAGATGGTCCTTTCTTCAGAAAGTTCTTGCTGCTTTTGGATTTGATGAGGAATGAATTAGATGTGTTATAAGTTGTGTTTCTTCTTCCTCATTATCTATTCTTGTTAATAATGAGCCATCAGAGCTATTTGAGGCCTCAAGGGGATTGAGGCAAGGATATCCTTTATCTCCTTATTTGTTTATCATTATGGCGGAAGGGTTGGGAATATTGCTCAAGTCTCAAGTCATGCAGGGTCTCATTTAGGGGTGGAAGTGGGATAGTAGTTTGCCACCTCTTTCCCACCTTCAATTTGTTGATGATACTACTTTGTTGGGATTTTCCACTATCAGGGAAGCTGGAAATATTAGACAGTATCTTGACATATATCTTGGTGCTTCTAGATAGTTGATTAATGAGGAAAATTCTTCTATTTTCTTCTTCAATACCCCTCCTCTTATTCAAGCTAGGATTTCTTGCATTCTAAGATTCCAGGTTGGGACTCCCCCCTTCATTTATCTTGGTATTCCAATTTCATCTCACCTCTACCTAGATCTTCTTGGTAGTCTATGCTTGATAAGTTTAGAAGGAAGGTGAATAACTAGAATTTCATATGGCTATCCATTGTAAGTAGAGTGTTGCTTTTAAAATCTATTGTTCAAGCTTTACCCATTTATAGATGTTTTTTACAAATAGCTCCCCATCACTTCATAAAGGACATGGATGCTTTTTCAAGATCATTTTTATGGTCTGGAAAACTTGATCAATCTAAATGGATTTTGGTTAGGTGGGATTCTATATGTAGGTCGGTGCAAGAGGGAGGCCTTGGGTTGCGATAGACAACTCTTTTTGGGTAGGCTTTGGCTGCAAAACTTTATTGGAGATGGTGTACCTCTTAAGATTAGATTTGGGATAAAATATTATCTTGTAAATACTTGAGAGGTATTTTTGAGGCTAAAATCACTAGAGTCAGCTTGGTTGGGAAAGGTTCAGTTATATGGGGCACTCTGAAAAGAGGAGCTAATTTAATAAAGCAAGGTTTGTTATGGATTTGCAATCAGGGATCAAATGCTCTTTTATGGTAGGATTCTTAGGATGGCCACCCTCATATATTGAATCAATATCCTATGTTATGTTCCATAAGCATTTTTTTCTTGGAAGCAGGTTGGTATCGTGTGGAGGAATTTAAAAAAATCTAGTCTTTTGGAAATATGGATATGTATAGGTGGAAAGATCCGCAAGAATGGCCCCAAGGGGGACTGGCCAAGGATAGAGAGGTGCTTGCTCTTATTCTTATGGGGAGGCCTTGTTATTCATTGAGGGGTAAAGATATTCTAGCTTGGAACCCTGATCCTAAGGGAACCTACTCGGTAGCCTATGGTTATCAGGTTTTTGATAAGAAAAAGTATGGGAGTCTTCCTGTCACTTGGTGGAAAAATATGTGGAACAAATTTGCTTGGCCAAAATGTAACTTCTTTCTTTGGTTGGTAGCTCGTAATAAATGCCTCACTTGGGATAATGTGAGGAAGAGGGGATTTTAGGGTCCCTCTTTTTGTGTCCTTTGCAGTAAGAATGAGGATGACTCTTCTCATTTATTTTTGAAATGCTCCTTTGCCAAAGACATTTGGAACCATTTGTGGAGCACCTGGAACCATCCATGTTTTAATGTGCTATCTCTGGTGGAGTTTTGGAGTAGTCTAGGCAGATCTCTGTCCAAGACCCTATTCCTTCGGGTGGATTGGAATTTGGGTCCTTCTTGCATCATTTGGAAAATTTGGTTCGAATAGAACTGAAACATATTTTAGGGCAGTTATTTGGTTGTTCAACAGATCTAGCAAAGGATCCTATATATGGTTTAGGAAACCATCCATAGCAAATGTGATGTGGACCCTCTTTTGGATTATAGGGAGGAGAAGGTACAACAAGCCCTTGGTCTCTTTGGGGATGGTGTGAACTCTTCTAGCCCTATTAGGGTTCCTCAGCTCAACAAGAAGGTTAGGAGAGATGGTAGGTGGAGGCAACCCCCTAGAGGAGTTTTAAAAATTAATACTGATGGATCATCTAGGGATAATATTGGACATGCTAGCATTGGTGGTGTTGGGAGAGATTCTACTAGTGGTGTCAGTTTTTTCTTTTCCATTTATAAAGATGTTCACTCCAAAAATTTTGTGGAAGCTCTTGCAATTCTTGAGTCCTTGCGAAGGGGGTTTTATCTTGGCTAGCATAGGATTATTTGCAAGTCTGACTCTCAAATTATGGTTAATAATTTAAATAGTAAAAGGGTGGAGGAATTTAATTGGTAGTTGGCCTCTATAGTCATTCATATTCTCAAAATAAGTGAAGATTTTGAATTTATATCCTTTGTACACATTCCAAGGTAATGGAATGTGGTTGTTGATTACCTGGCCAAAAGGGCTTATGAGTTACTGGATCCTTAGAGTATTGATAATTGGGAGAGTCTCCCGTCTAGGGACTCTCAATGCCTATGGGAGTTGATCCACAAGGATGTACAAACTTAATGTGGTTTATTCTTGTTGTCTTTTTCGGGTGTCATTCTAGTCTAGTGGTTTTAGCCTGTTTGGTTGTTTATTTGAGTCCTGGTTGGAAGCTCAGTTGTACTATGTAATCCAAACTTTTTATCAATAAATTTTTACCCCTTTATTTAAAAAAATATATTGTAAGAAGTAAAGTTGTAATAAAACTTGTATACGTTTTGAGCTATTAATATTGTAAGTTGTTCTTCATGCATAGTACATGAATGATTTAGGATATTTACATTCATTTTTAAGTATATAACTGCATTTTTTTGATTTATTATAAGCCTTTATATACATATTAATTTCCTCATATTATTCTACTCATTATATTATTACATTGACCTTTATTATGGCTATTTTATATTTGGGGACCTATGTGATATTGTGAGATATTCCACTATATTTTGTGGTAGTATAAAGGCTTAAAAACCAATAACTACACCAAAAAGGGTCTTTAAGGGTAGTTTCCATCCTTAAAGACCTTTAATAGTGGTTATTCAGTCATCATATATGAAGGCATCATAAAAATTTTGTGTCATACGATGGTGGCTAAAAACCGCCCTATTATGGTGGCTAAAAATTACCTCAAAAAACCACCCTCTTAGGGTCTAATAGGCAGTTCAAAATTACCCTCTTAGGACTACGAGGTGGTTATAAATCACCCTCTTAGGGCTAAGAGGGTGGTTAAAAATATAAACCACCCTATTATGGCTACAAGGGTGATTAAAAAATATAAACCACCCTCTTAGAAGAGGATGGTTAAAAAATATAAATCGCCCTCTTAGAAGAGGGCAGTTAAAAAATATAAATCGCCATCTTAGAAGAGGGCGGTTAAAAAATATAAAACACAGGAAAAAGCTATCCTATTTGTTTTTTATTATGACTCGAACTCATATGACTATGATTTAATAAAATTATGGTTTACAAATGTAGAGGAAAAATTAAGTGTTTTAGTTGTTTAAGTGCAACCGCGTATAGTTGAAGTTTCCATTGTAACTTATTTGGATTGGATTTGAGAAAATTTAGAGAAATTTTAAAAGTTTTAAGCTGAATTAGTGCTGGAAAATAAATGTAAGCAATGTACAAACTAAGATCTCCATCCAAGAAAAAAATATGTTGAATCCAATAATAGATGATGCAAGTACTGCACGCCTAACAACAAAACCCACATGAAGAATATTAAACATGGTCATTGGAATATGAAAGAATGATGTTTTCTAAAACCAATTTTTTTTCATTAATTTCATTTTAAAATTTTCTTCATGACATGAATATGAATGAAATATCCCACATTTAGAGCAATTGTAGACCAGTCACTCCAAAGTTTTGAAGTGCAATATATCCTCTTCGGTCCAAATACAACATAAAAAGTAGTAACAATATAAAATTCAAATCCCATTACTTCCAAATTTCCATATCTATCATTGTAGCCTCAAGTGATGATTTCAAATTGAATTCCTTAAGTAAAACATTGCAACCCTAGCAGTAGAAAAATACAAGGCCTGCAAGCTTGTAAAAGCATTTAACTCCTCCAAACCTTAAAATGACATAATATCTTTCCTCATGATAATTGCCATAGCCATAATTTTGGAGACATCTGATAAAAATATAAGAAACTAAGTGATGTTAATGATATACCCAAGCTAACACAATCTCCCCCTTAACTAAAATATAAATGAACAATGAGTTTTTGTAACCTGACCCTATGAATTTTAACAAGTGACTAATAGCATGTATTTATACAAAATTAAACTACATCAAAACACAGATCGATTAATAAAGAATTTAGGACATCTTCAATTGTTTATACTAGCCTAAGTGATACAAACCTTAAGGTTCCCCAAAAACTTTAAATGTGCTTGTCTTTTAGATGCGTGAATGTGTGCACACACTTAGGTGGATGTGTAAATCAATGTATACATGTCTATATCTATTTCTAGGTATATAGTATAACTTGAGAGCAAGTTAAAGAATACCTTTCAATTTGCTCTAGCATATCCAAAGTATGGAATAACAACTATAATATTTTTGGTTGAAGCTCTATGAGAAGCATCAATATTTATAAGAAGCTCTATTAGATTTTTATTTGCTTTTCGGCATGTCAATTGTACAAGAGAGAGAGGGTCCAAATAAAAGTAGATTCCTAGAAATGAAGTTAATGTGGAGTAAGCTATACATTTAAAATTTTGATAGTCATTGTTAGCAACTTTTTTTAAGATTCCTCTAAATGATGGGAATAGTGATGATGTCCCCTACATTTTAAAAGCAATCCCACATAATGTTTTGTTTACTTAAGGACCCATCATGTATACATGTATTATTTCCATCCATTAAGAAGCACACAAATCCTAACACTTGTGCAAGAGTTTCACATATCGTCTTGACTGAATCCTTATGCTGAATAATTACAAGTCTAATGCTTAGCTTTATAAGTCTCTAAGGGGTATTGGTAATTTAAAGAATTTTGTGAATATTGATGATATATTTGGTGTTTAGAAAATATACACTTTAGAATTGAAATTTAATAGTTTGCTTGTAAACAAAGATGTACCTTTTTCTAAGAGTAATAAATTAGGCTTAGTTAACCTAATTTAACTCTGCCAAATGATCACAAAATTTGTTAAAAGTCCCATTGGACCAAGATGGGTACTAACTTTCTAGAATAGTAAAAATAAACATTTTATTATTCACCCTCTTATATGATTTCCCTTTTATTATTTAGAAGATGCCCTCCGGAAGGGATAAGTGGGCATCCCACTATGTCCACCTTGTAATAATAATTTAATAAGCCACCTATGGGCTAGTTACAGAGTATAAAAATAATACCTTTAGCAATTTAGCCACTTATGGATAAATGTCATGTTATAAAAGTAACACTACTATTACCTTAGACTCCTCGTATGTGGTGGCGTATTATAAAATAAATCCACTAAGGTAGTGTATTCGGACTTTAGACATTAATTATAATATCTTTGTCACTTTAGTTGCTTATGGATAAGTAGAATGTTGATAAAATAATAACCACTTGTAGCTCATAAGAGAGGATTCTCTCCTATAAATTGAAAGCTTCTCAGGAAGGATAGAGGGGGGATTGATAGGGAAATGTTGGGCTTAGGGATTATGCTCTTCACCCTTTGGTGAAACAGGAAACCAAAAAGCTTAAGGTTTTAGAAGCATTTGGTAAAGACATTTTGGGAGTTCGGAAAAAGTTAGAAGAGGACAAGCTCCAAAGAAGAACGAAAGACTTATAGAGTACAAGGAGGAGGAAATCCGATTTGCCAAGTTCTAGGTCGGTTAGATTCCTCTATTCTCTATGTTGTTCTATTAGATGTTTTATTTCTATTTCATGTTAAATATTTCACTTGGTGACAAACCCAAAGTATGATGTATAGGGATTCGGTTATGTTAATCGTCTTTGACTTATGAAGGATTGTGTAAGTTTAAACCTTTGATGAGATTTGGCTTCGACCCATAGAAGAACTATGTGTTAGCTTGGCTTGAGATTTTTGGATGTTTTAATTCTTTGCATAGTTTTCATTAGATAAATACCTAGTGGAAAGTCTATTTTACCTTCTTAGTGTAGTTTTTGATTCCACGGCCTTCATGACTATCATGATGATCTAGATGCTATGATTAGGCAACTACTAATAATTGTTCACATTCCTGATAAGAAACTGAAAGCATCGACTCGGTTGATTGGTGGTGCCATTATTGCGATACATTTCTAGTATAATCACTGACACCATAAATAGAGGTCTTATAAACTTCATCAGCAAGTTGTTTTTACAATAACCAGTTCTATATATGGGACGTTTGGGATAGAGATATATCCACCCTAATTATATGTAGAAATCCAATTATGATATATATAGTTTGGTCAAATTTTATGATCAACTTTCTTCCTATGCGCAAGTGGATGCATTGCGAGGTTAATTTAATTAGTTTATAATGATGAAAACCTGGATTAGTATTAGAGCTTGCTGTCATCTTTCAAGAAAAATATATTTAGCCTATGAAGTAATGACTATACAAGTATGTCCTTGTTCTTATCTATTTTAGATTGTACCCTATGTATAGCGACTGTATACACTCTTCCAGGTAGAGATTATTAAAATCCAAGAGGTTCAACATATGATGGTACATTTAGGAGTAATTTATGTTAAAACCTTAGTTGTATATTTTGATAAGGGGTTACAACCCATGTACCACTGGAATTCATGATCGATGCGCATCAGATCGCGTATGGTTTGCACAGTCTAAATAGTTTTATAGAGGTATTTTGAGCTTCTGTCCCACATGAGACATACCCAAGACCATATTGGGTATATAATAAATATTTCACCCGAGTTATTTGACCACCAAGCAGTGGTGGTCAAGAGTTGCAATGCTTGATGGTCAGCTATGTGTTTTTGCTCACGTGTCGGTTTGGTTAAAGATGGTTGATTTCATAGATTATGGTTGGTTGTTAAATTGGTTGCTTGGGGTGCCAATTAATTATAAGAAAAGTCCCCTTTTATTAGAAATATAACCAATAGGTTATGTTTGGGGCTTATCCCAATGTATCATCGTTCAAACACCTAAGTAGTCGTTGGATCCAAACGATTAACCATTGAGATTAATAGTAGCTGATATAACGGTAAATGTCATCCACGTAACCATTGGAGTTTGAGGTCAAACCATTAATGGTGAAAGTAACCATTTGGAAAATGGGTAGCTCTATTAAAAAGGTAACAAAACCTTTATGGTATCCAAAATGCATTAGCCACATTGGATTTTATGAAAAATATAAGAGTATTATATAAGGTCTTGATAAAAAGGGTTGGGGTGCCAATTCATTATAAGAAAAGTCCCCTTTTATTAGAAATATAACCAATAGGTTATGTTTGGGGCTTATCCCAATGTATCATCGTTCAAACACCCAAGTAGTCGTTGGATCTAAATGATTAACCATTGAGATTAATAGTAGCTTATATAACGGTAAATTTCATCCATGTAACCATTGGAGTTTGAGGTCTAACCATTAATGGTGAAAGTAACCATTTGGAAAATGGGTAGCTCTATTAAAAAGGTAACAAAACCTTTATGGTATCCAAAATGCATTAGCCACATTGGATTTTATGAAAAATATAAGAGTATTATATAAGGTCTTGATAAAAAGGGTTCAGATGCCAATTCATTATAAGAAAAGTCCCCTTTTATTAGAAATATAACCAATAGGTTATGTTTTGGGCTTATCCCAATGTATCATCGTTCAAACACCCAAGTAGCCGTTGGATCCAAACGATTAACTATTGAGATTAATAGTAGCTGATATAACGATAAATGTCATCCACGTAACCATTGGAGTTTGAGGTCTAACCATTAATGGTGAAAGTAACCATTTGGAAAATGGGTAGCTCTATTAAAAAGGTAACAAAACCTTTATGGTATCCAAAATGCATTAGCCACATTGGATTTTATGAAAAATCTAAGAGTATTATATAAGGTCTTGATAAAAAGGGTAATGTCAAAATCTAGCTCTATGTAGTAAAAAGGAAAATACTTTAGTAATTGTGAAAGGGAGTTATTGTTTATACCAAGAGGAAAATTAGGCTAGACTAATTAAAGATAAAGAACTTTAGTTAGCTAGTAATTTAAAATGGTTCATTTTGTAAAGCAAAGGTATGGGACTTTGATTTATAAAATGAAAGGAAATTATGTCTATGTCAAGAGGAAGAATTACACTAGATTAACTAAAGGTAGAGAACTTTAGTTAGCTATATTTTGGAACAATATCTCTTAAAAACCTTAGTTATCCTTGACAAGAGATTGGTTATTAATCTTACTTACTAAAGTATTGTGTACCTATAGTATGCTTCCTATAACAAATTGAGGGCCAAGTTTGTAATCTATAGTGTAATATTGTGTGATAGATTATGGGTAGAGTTGTAGCTAAATTTTGAGTATTCTTGTGGGTAGATTACAAGAGAGATGCTAGCTAAAATCTTGTAAATATAGAATGATCTCATGGATAGATCTTGAGTCAATTTGGTAGCCAAATTTGTGGAAGAAATATAGATTTTAAATAAAACTAGCAAACACATTTGTGAAGGAAATATGAGTTACTCGAGAGAGTATGTTTTGCTATTTCAAGTTGATAGAAATATGAGTTACTCAAAGGAGTATGTTTTGTTTAAATACTATTTCTAGTTGATAGAAATATGAGTTACTCAAAGGAGTATATTTTGTTTAAATGTTCTTTCTAGTTGATGGAAATAATAGTTACTTGAGAAAGTATGATTTGTTTAAATGCTATTTCTAGTTGAAAGAAATATGAGTTATTTCAGAAAGTATGTTTTGTTTAAATACTATCTCTAGTTGAAAAAAATATGAATTGCTTGTGAAAGTACGAATGGATCCATATATTCTTTTTAAAAAAATACTAGAAATATATGATTGTAATAATATTTGTTACAAAGGCATATTTTTGTGGAAAAGATATGAGATGATAGTGTTATTTTCCAATTTTAGGAAAGTATGGGATTTCCTTCCTTTGAATGATAGAATGCTTTAGACAACTACATTATGAGAAATGTATTGTGTTTAGTTGCATTCATTTGAAAAGAATTATTACTACTATTGCTTGCCTAGAATGCATTATCATATACATGCTATGGGTTGCCTTGATCTTGATTTACCTTCAATCAAGTACTAGTGGTTCGAATCGGATCAAATGAATATTGGATCTATTTGACTTCTATTGCAAATTTTTATGATTGTATCAAGGCATCTTGAGAAAATATCTCTACTATTTTAAAAGTACCTCTTTGAGGTAAAAATGTAATTGGTTTGTATCACTCTTTAAGAGGATTGTAAGCAATGTAGTTATCATTAGTAAATAGTCATGGAAAGTAATGCAAAGTTGTATCATGACATAAAGTTATTGAATGTTTGGATTTAGATCTTTAAATGAGAGTTAAATATGGTGTCTAAATCTCCTAAAGTAATCCTAATATTAAAAAGAATAAATAAAACCATGCATGTCACTAAAAGATATATCTTTAGTGAATAGAATATGAAGTGAACATAAGGAAGATTTTGAATGTTATCTAACATCATGGAGATTATGGTTGAATAAGTCAAGTAAGGTTTAATGGTAGGTATTCATAAGTCTATGTGGGTTTATGTGATAACCCCCTTAACTTATTATCGTGAATGTGATAAAGTTATGCATTGCAATGATTGTTGTATCTTTAAGGAAGAATAAGCTAATCATCAAGGCATACGTCTAATGTATAGGTTAAAATAAACATAACATAAGGGACTATTTTAATGTTTTATTTAAACTAGTAAGAGAAAAAGGGTGTTCCTATTGAAATATATGGGATAATTTCCAAGTGCAAGGTAAAGAAACCTTACTTGCAGGTCATTATAGGGGTTGGTCACTCCTATCCACAGGATAGACACTGACCATGTTGAGTTCCTGTGAATTTCAGCCTTGAATTTACTTAGATATTTATCAATAAGAGAACCACACAAAGATACTCGAATTCATATATGAAATAGCAACAATGGTGTAAGCTTATATATTAAAAAAAAATCCCTAAGTTTGTTTGGTTATGAAAATAGGGTTATTACAAAGGGAAGGATTTGTTGATCCTGAGAAAATGTGGAGTCTTGTGTCATGTCACAAGTCTCTTTCAACCATTTCTTGTGGATATTTAGAACTTATCAACCCAACCATACCTTGATTATGAAGCACAAGAATGAATTCCCTTCGATTTGGGGTGTCATTTTGATTGACCAACGTGCACCTCTACATAAGCAATAAAACACAAATAGATTTTTAAAGGTAAGAACACTTAAATTTTGATAAATGCATATTATAAACATCTAACAATAATTTTTTTGGATCTATATGGAGAAATGACTGATGCAAAATTTTGGTCTTATACCAAGAAAATTGGACATGTATGATGTTATCAAAAAATCAAACACAATATAAAAATCAATATCTTACAACAAGAATAAGTAGAAGCCTAGTATGATATTCTTAAAAAAATTAATATCTTACAATAAGAATAATTAGAATCCTAAGAAACTAAGAATAATATTTTATATTTTTGACTTTCACAAGGTTCTGACTAAATCCTTTATGCTTGATTAAGAGAATGGCACAAAGGTGGGGCATTAAAGGTTTAAGTCATGAAATTTATTTGATAAGGATTTTTTCTAGCCTGTTATCTATACAATACATGCCAATCACTTGATGCAATATGAACATTTCTCAAGATAACTCTAAGTGAAACTTGAGTTCCTCCTTTTGAAGTTCTCTTTTCCATTGATTTAAGTTATTTTTATACTCTGATGAAGTACTCCCTAAATTCTTGTGAAATCTTGACTACAGGGGGAACCCTATACCCCACCTATGGGATGTAGGTTCCCACTCTTCTCCCAACCTCCCTTGTGTAACTACAAATATTGTAGTTGCCATGTAGGCTTCAAAGGTTCTTTAAGTCTAATCTACAGGGCTAAGGGTTTCACTTACCTAGTGTCCTTAACTACATAAGATCAAGTAGCTATTTTGTAGTGTTGTATCCTTAGTGTATCCTGAGTTTTTCCTTTGTAAGTTCTATTTTGAAAAAATTTAAGTTATTTTCTCACTCTTAATCATGCATGAAGCACTCCCCAAATCCTTGTGAAGTCTTGACTAAAGGGGAATCCTATTCCCCACCAGGGGATGCATGTCCCCTCTCTTCTTCCAATCTCCCATGTGAAGTGAAAAAGAATTTATTTGCCATGTAGAATTCAAATATTATTTAAGTCTCATATAAAAAATATGAGGTTTTCACTTACCTAGTGTCCTTATCTACATTAGCTAAAAAGACAATTTTGCAGTGTTGTGTCCTTAAGCACCATCTCACACAAGTCAAATCTCAATTGCACTTTTCTCTCCTATTTGTAACATCAAGTTTATGTATGCCTTGGAACTTGCGTATGTGAACATATTCAGGTGAACCTTCATAACTCCAACTATCCTTCAATACTACAACATGTTAACATATTCAATTGATAAGCATGTAAGTATAGTATACCAAGAACATGAAGTGATTCTCCATATACATCGCTTAGTAACACTAAATTTTCACTTACAAATCCTTGGACAATATATGCAAAATGCAATTCAATTATGCAATTGCACATGAAAGAAATACAATACATCATTTATATCAAAAATTTATAACTAAAGATTCCAAAAATAGAGTACAAGATAAAATCAATGGATAAAGATATTCATGGCATGGTAAACATAGAGGGAACAAAAATAGTATGTAGGAGAGAAGCCATAAATCCTAATAAAACTTGGACCACTAGTCCCTACCTCCCATAACTCTTCCTATACCATTGGATTCCAAATATTTTTTAAAGAAAACATGGCTAAACGCAAATCGGTAAACTATAAACAGTCACCAAAAGTTGAAATTGATAAATTTTTTGAAAAATAATGATAAATAATCTAATTTTTCACATGTAACTAATCATTTTCTCTTGTATTGACCTACCAGGGTTGAATGAGTAAAATAGAAATTATTTTTAACTAAGTTAAAGTTTTTTTAGATGTTTAACCACAGTCAAGTCTCTTGCTAGTCAAATATAAAATTTTGAAGTCTCCAAGAGTCTTGCTATAATGAATTGTATACTAGAAATGTGTTTACATCCTAATATAAATTGAAAATGATAGAACAAAAAGTTTGAAAGTTATAAATTTTTGTGATGGATAAACTGCAATCTATAGGTTGAGGTTCAATAAAGATCACAATACTATTTTTCTATCAATTATTGGTAAAATGAGACTTGTTTTGATCAATTACATTAATGTAACCATATAAAAACTACATATTTACATGGATGCAAGGAAAAATATTCCATTCTTGAAAATAGATCTATAGTAATAAATGTCATTCCTTCCACACATGATACCATAACAATTCCATACACATGATACAATGTATAATATATTCTTAGAAAAAATTAAAAAATAAACTTTAATGTCTATTATCGAGATAATTCTTTCATAATATCACACCACAAAATAAAAATTTTATAGAACATAATTTTGGACTCTAGTACAAAATACTATCAAGAAATCCCATATGCACAACTTAGACAATATTACCAAACAACCAACAACTAAATTAATTTAGTGTAATAAATCCTATACACATAAATATTTAAGGAAATTGGAATTTAAGAATCAAAATCCAAATAATTATGGGTGGTTGAAAACCAAAATTCCTATATCTAATGCAAAATTTAAGTGGTAAAAAACTAAAAATTAAAATTATAAAATTATTCATCATAGTCACTCCCCTTGTTAAATCACAAGAAGCAATGGCATAATGGAAATAGCGTAAGTTTGTGACAAGGCCGCCCATATCCCCACAAACATGTCACAAAGGCTTTAAGTATAATGAAAATGGAATAAATTCCTAAGAGAGTGTTGTAAGATTAAACCCATAATGCAATACAAATCTCTAGAGGAAACACACAAACATGCTAAGCAAAAAAAACTAAAGAATTAAAAAAATTGTGATCAGATGATAAGGTTGTCAAACTCACCATCTTAATGGTGAATTCCTCATTGGTATGGATATTTGTACCTACAATTCACTCCAAAATAATGATTAAATTTTGATCATTCAATTAAAATCCATAGCACTTGCATTAAATATCAAAATATAAACAAGCAAAGATTCTAAGTTAAACCACATCAAGTAAAGATATATAAAAACATTTGAGCATCTAATTCTAGGCAAAAACAAGTAGATTTCTTGAGATTCAATATGAAAATAAAAATTACTCAAACAACATACCTAAATAGATATCACCAAATGACTTGTAGCCAATTTTGCACACCATATTATATTTGTTCCCTATGCACAACTCCATGTTGCAGGATTGAATTCCCCCAACCCTATAACCCTAAAAAAACCTCACCCTACACAATGGCTACAAACCCTAAAACCCTTGTTTACCCCAAAATATGAATATAAATGTAGAATCAATTTGTGCATAAATGGTTGAAGAGACATCCTTGAATATTTACAAAGATATTAAGATATACAACTCACAATTGCAAACTTGTTTTCAATTGAAAATATACAATCATATAAGGTCTCTGTATAAGAGGTTCAAATTCCTATAGAAGAAAAAATAGAGACATTAAATTTCCATGATCAATCAAAGGAGAGGAAACCACAAGATTGCTAACCCACAAGATGTTCTTTGAAGAAGTTAGAAAATAGGAAAGCTTAAGAATTTCTATCTCAAATATAATCCTAAAAATCATTGAGAAAAAGTAGATGTTTTTCGATATCTTCTCACACATCATTTAATTTTTTTATTTAAAAGTGATATCTCACCCTAAGAGGGTAGTTTTAAATCACCCTCTTAGGGTTAAGAGGGCAGTTTAAAACAACCCTCTTAGGTCACCCTAAGATGGTGGTTTAAAACCATCATCTTAGGGTGACCTAAAAAATCACCCTCTTAGGGCTAAGAGGGTGATTTGAAACCACCTTCTTAGGGTGACCCAAATAGGATGGTTTTAAACTACCCTCTTAGGGTGACCCTAAGAGGACGGTTACCCTAAGAGGGTGGTTTTAAACCACCCTCTTAGGATCTATTAGGGTGGTTTTTTACCATCATTAAAATTCATCTTATTTTAACCAACCTTGAAAGCATTTTTTTGGTGTAGTGAATAGTGGTATTAGAGCTACCACCAAAATCTATCCAATTTGATAGAGTTTATTGAATCCAACTTTAGTAATTAGCTTTTTCCATTTTAATAAAGTTAATTTAGATTTTATCTATTTTAAAGGTAATGAATATATGGATTCTATTTTTAAAGGTCATATTGAGTAGAACAAGCTAGGGTATTTCCACTAGGTTGAAGGAAAACTAGGACTCAACTATAATGAAGCTAAGGTTCAACTTAGAATATAAGTTGTACATTGAGATAGGCAAAACCAACACAAAAGAAAGTTGGTCATTCAGGGCAAAAGCCACTCTAACATTAAATATTTTAAGGGTTTGTAGATTGTAGATTGAGCCAAAACCAACATAGAAGATAGTTGCTCATTCAGTAAAGATCCATATTGAAATTGGGTTATATAGTAAGGAGGAGAATCATATTTGGTTCTTAGGTATAACCTAAGACATTGAAGATCTTCTATTTAAGAGAAAAAAAGTAAAGCAAATATTAAGCTATAGAAGTTTGAGAATGTTCCTATAGAATATAGAGAAGTTTTAGCTCCCGAGTAGAAATATAAAGTGCAACAGAGATTCAACTATAAAAGTGTGAGAAGATTTTAAATAATTTTATCTTTTGAAGCATATATAAGAAATAAGAAGAATTGAGTCGTAAAGTTATTTGACCTTGACAAAGAACACAATCAGGTTATAAATTTATTTGACCTTTCCAGAGAAATAGAATCACATCATAGAGTTGTTTGGCCTTGAAAAAGAAGAATAATAAGCTCATATATTTATTTTACCTCGACGTAGTTGCACCATTAGCAACATAGATTTAAGAAGTAATCCACTTTAGATACAAGAGGGCTAGATAAGCCCACATTGGATAAGATGGTATGAGAAGCCCAAATTATATATAAGAGAGCTATAGAAGTCAACATTGGATATAAGAGAGTTTGAGAAGTCCACATTGGATATAAGAGGGATAGATAAGCCCACATTAGATATAAGAGGGTTTAAGAATCCCACAATGGATATAAGAGGTCCAAAGAAACCCACATTTGATATAAGAGGACTTGAGAAACCCACATTGGATATAAGAAGGCTAGAAAACCCACATTAGATATAATAGGGTTTACGAATCCCACATTGGATATAAGAGGGCCAGAGAAGCCCGCATTGGATATAAGAAGGCTGAGAAACATTTTTTGAAGGAAAATAAAGTATGGAAATATTTATAAGACTAAGATAAAGGTACGAGAAGACATAAGCCAAGAAGAGAGGCCATAATAGAGGAACAAGGCCCATAATAAAGGTACATCTAGAGGATAGGCCCAAGATAAAGTTCTAATATATTATAGGAGGCCTATATTGTTGCAGAAGATAGTAAAGCCATTTAGGCAACTCTAGAAAAAAGAATAGAGAGTCTCATTTGGTCAATTATAGTATGACAATTAGAGAGGCCATTTGGAAAATTCCAAAAATAGGGAAATAAGAGATTTGATTTGGCCAACTCTAGCAAAAAAACAATTAGATAAGGCATTTGGCCAAATCTAGTGACAAGACGAGTAGAGAGGCCATTCGACCATCTCTAGCAAGTCGAGTAGAGTGGCCATTCAACCAATTTCAAAAAAATAGAAAGGTCCATTTAGGCAATATCAAAAAAGAAAAATAAATAAATACCCATTCATCCAATATCAAAAAATGAAAGGATCATTTGGCCATACATTTAAAGAAAATTTCATTTGGTCATGCCAGAAGTATTACATCAAGAAAAAAGAAAAAAGAAAAAAGAAAAAAATTATATTAAAAAAGGAACGTGATAAAGAAATGCTATATTCATATAGAAGTGACCTACAAATTCATAAAAACTTGAGGAACAAAAATAGCATTTAGGTTTAATACAATAACATATTAAAAGGTTTACAATGAAATCAAGACTTGAGAAGGAAAACCAATAACAAATCTTCTATAATAGACAATATACCAACATTATTGGAAGACAAATCAACAAGGGTTGAAGGATAATGCAAAATTTAATAGATGTAACACCAAGTGTCAAGGACTCCAAGAGTTGGAGGATAGCAACAAACATTAAAGGTTTGAATCCAAGCGTTGGAAACTACAAACAATGAAGGATAGATTCCAAGAATTGGAAATCAAAATATTGAAGGATATCATCCAAGATTTAGAAAATTCAAAATTTGCAGAATAATGTAACATCAAAGTGTGAAGCATCCAAGCATGGGTAGATTGCAAGCATTTAAGCATTGAAGGATCAATTTTGTAAAGCATATCAATACCTACAACATCATTTGGTAATATAAATCAACAAGGGTTGAAGGATAATGCAAAATTCAATAGATGTAATACCAAATGTCAAGGACTTCAAGAGTTGGAGGATAGCAACAAACATTAAAGGTTTGAATCCAAGCGTTGGAAACTCCAAACAATGAAGGATAGATTCCAAGAATTGGAAATCAAAATATTGAAGGATATCATCCAAGATTTAGAAACATCAAAAGTTACAGAATAATGTAACATCAAAGTGTGAAGCATCCAAGCATGGGTAGATTGAAAGCATTTAAGCATTGAAGGATCAATGTTGTCAAGCATATCAATACCTACAACATCATTTGGTAATACTGAGAACAATGTGCATACAAAAGTACACATGGATGATATTAATAATTCAACACTTCCAATTTAATTCCAAAGGTGTACAAGAAATATAGCACAATAGTAGACAATGAATCAAAAATATATCAATGAATTCCAATCAAAGAACATTTGCAAGCAAGCAAGCGAATTGGTGAAAGTCACAACACACAATTTAGAGGTTAGATTTTTAATTTTATTTTTACTATTAAGGTTTTGTGGAGATATAAGGTATAGTGCAGTGGAATATAATTTAATTAAGGAGTGATAAGTAGATTTTATTTTTAATTTAAAATCTATAAGATTTATTTTTGGAATTAAAGTTTTTATTTTAAAGATAAGGAGTAATAAGGGTGTCTACTTTGTTACATTTTTTATTATTCAAGTTTTTATATTTGAAGTTTAAAAAAAAAAGGATAGAATATTTATTTTTAAGATATTTTGAAAAATAAATATAAGTTAGGATGTTTTTGAAATTTTACAAATTAATAATTTTGGAGTTAAAATGTTTTCAACATCAAACGATTAGAAAATAGAAATTTGCATATTTCATATTGTTATTTATAAACTAGGGAGTCATAAGGTTTTGTATTCTATACGAATCAAATTAGCAAAATTCATATATGAATTAATTGAACCCAGGAGTTATAAGGTTTTCTACTTCAAAGGAAAATAAATCATTAAATGATGGAAGAAATTATTAGAAAATATTTCAGTGAAGAAAATGAAGAAATAATGAACAATTTAAAGCTTTATTTTCAAAAATTGATAGATGATCTTGATAAAAATAAGAAAATAACAATATTACTAAATACTCTTGAGAACTCAAAATTAGATCTTGCTACTACTAAATATTTCTCTAGTAGTTCATCCAAAATAAATCCTATTGCAAAATCTACAATCACTCACAATGTCATTGGTTATCAAAATTTACAACTTATTTATAAGTAAAATAAACAAAGAGTAGCCTTAGTTGTGCAGAAATGGTTATATTGCTTTATCAAGAAGACATAATAAATTGAAGCATTAACAAGTATGGTTAAAATGAAGAGAAAATATATGTATTGTAATAGAATTGGTCATAAAAAAGCTAATTGCTGGAATATTTATCCATGTAAATATTGTGGAAGAAAATCAGATTCTCCAACATATTTTGATACAAATAAAAGTATTATAGAATATTTGAAAGAGCACTATTGTTCAGATTAGGCAATATTTTTAAAAAACTTATTTTTGAAGCATCTTCTAACAATAAAGCAAAGTGTTCAATTTTTGAAATACAGAAGGGAAAACATTTTATGATAAAATGTATATAAAATAAGGAAAAGAGAAATGGATTAGATATGATCCAAACTTGTCTTACAAAGTAATTCCAAATGAAGCACATGATCTAGAATTTCAAGCTATGGAATCTAAGGTAAAATAAAATCGAAACAATCTAGCTATTCATGCACATGAACATGATGACAATAGATAAGTTCAAGTAGTTTTTGATATTAAAGATTAAAAGGTTGAAGAACTAGAGAATCTAAAGAATGAAGAAAAATAAGAACATGAAGCAAATCCCAAAGAAGCTGAAGATGAATCTCACTTAGAGGTTTGTGAACAATGCAAGGTCACTTGAAGAATGAATACAAAGATAAAGACCAATATTAAAGACTAAAGTCTTCAATAACCAAATGATGTAATATAGGAGGTGTTGGAGTATATTACATTATTTGGTACATGCTAATGTACCCCCATGGTACCTTCATGGTACATTTGTAAATAATAGATTATGATTGAGTCTATAGTTTAGAGTGTGATTTATATTTTCCCTTTATATAAGCATGAATGTGTTGAAAATGCACAAGTGTCATGTAAATCTGTAATGTGTAGTAAATGCTAATAAGTTAGAGTGCAATTATAGGTTGAGTAAATGTGCACAAGTGTCTCGTATGTAAGCATGTAAATATGTGCACAAGTATCTTATATTAGGAGTGCATGTAGGAGTCAAAGATTCATGTAGAGGTGTGCAAATGTTATAGTGTCAAGTGTTCATCAAGTATGCAAGTGGCAAGTTGATAAGCCAAGAGTCATGAGACTTGGCATATGGAGAGCAATATTCTAGTACTTGAAGAGTCATATCACAATTTTAAATAGGGTCCTTTTGACCGTAAAATGTTTCTTCATTATAATTTTAATAAGGTCCTTTTGACCTTAAAACTTTTCTTAAATTAGTATTTTGAAGGGTAAATTTCCCTTGAAATTTTATCTTAAACTTGAAAATTCTCTCAAATAAAATGCACCTTAGTTTTCTCTATCTATGTCAAAGCTAGAAGAGGATCAAAAGGGATATTTTTTTCTTTCTACTTGCTTGAATACCACATTTTAGAACTTAATATTTGAATACTTTGTATTATACAATGATAGGTATTTGAAGTACATAGGATACCTTATTTAGATATAAAAAATTTGTAACTACTTCTATATTATACCACATGCATGGACCTTGTGAAGGGTGGTTATATCACATGCCCTATCATGTGGACCCTGATGGTGGTCATACCTTCGTCCTATAGTAGACAATATAAACTATGTGTTGAGTGATTGTTCAACTTATTAATACCTACTATGATGTAATAATTCCTAACACTCATGGGATGGAAAACTATTGAGATATCAAGCTCACATTGTGGTTCTTAAAAATTCATCCATTTTTGAGGATATAATGAAGGATATGCATGCTTCACCCACAATGGTCCATTTGTATTTTTCGAAAACCTATGAGCAGGCTAAATTCTCATTCTACTGTATGGGAATGAAAAAGGATATTAAAGTTTTTATTTTAAAGACATGGAGTAAGAAGTTTGTCTACTTTGTTACATTTTTTTAATATTCAAGATTTTATATTTGACATTTAAAAAAAAAGGATAGAAGTTTTATTTTTGAGAAAATTTAAAAAATAAATATAAGTTAGGATATTTTTGAAATTTTGCAAATTTATAATTTTGGAGTTAAAAGGTTTTCAACATCAAAGGATTAGAAAATAAAAATTTGCAAATTTCATATTATTATTTCTAAACTAGGGAGTCATAAGGTTTTCTACTCCATAGGAATCAAATTAGCAAAATTTATATTTGAATCAATTAAACCTAGGAATTATAAGGTTTTCTACTTCAAAGAAAAATAAATCATTAAATGATGGAAGAAATTATTAAAAAATATTTCAGTGAAGAAAATGAAGAATTTTTTTTGGTAGGTTAAAATTTCATTAAAAAGGGGTTTTGAAAGGGCCCCAAAACCTTTTTACAATAGGATAGGTGAAGAAAATGAAGAAATAATGAACAAGTTAAAGCTTTATATTCAAAAATTGATAGATGATCTTGATAAAAAGAAGAAAATAACAAGATCACTAAATACTCTTGAGAACTCAAAATTAGATCTTGTTACTACTAAATATTACTCTAGTAGTTCATCCAAAATAGATCCTATTGCAAAATCTACAATCACTCATAATGTCATTGATTACCAAATTTTGTAACTTATTTATAAGGAAAATAAAGAAAGAGTAGGCTTAGTTGTGCATAAATGGTTATGTTTCTTTATCATAAAGACATAGGAACTTGAAGCACTACCAAGGATGGTAAAAAATGAAGAAAATATATGTACTGTAATAGAATCATTCATGAAAAAGCTACTTGCTGGAATATTTATGCATGTAAATATAGTGGAAGAAATCTGATTCTCCAACATTATGTTGATACAAAGAAAAGTATTGTAGAGTATTTCAAAGAGCACTATTGTTCAGATTAGGCAATATTAAAAAAAAAAATATTTTTGAGACATCTTGTAACAATAAAGCAAAGTGTTCAATTTTTTGAAATACATAAGGAATTTTTTTTTATGATAAAAGGTATAGAAAATAAGGAAAAGAGAAATGGATTAGATATGGTCCCAAATTGTCTTACAAATTAATTACAAATGAAGCACATGATCTAGAATTTCAAGCTATGGAATCTGAGGTAAAAGAAAAAAGAAAAATTCTAGCTATTCATGCACATGAACCTAATGATAATAGAGAATTTCAAGTAGGCTTTGATCGTAAAGATTCAAAGACTGAAGAACTAGATAATATAAAGAGTGAAGACAAAGAATAATATGAAGCTGAACCCAAAGAAGTTGAAGACAAATATCAATCAGAGGTTTGTGAACAATGCAAGATCACTTGAAGATTGAATACATAGACGAAGATGAATATTGAAGATTTAAGTCTTCAATAACCAAATAATGTAATACAGGGGGTGTTGGAGTATATTACATTGGTTGGTACATCCTAATGTACCCCCATGGTATATTCATGGTAAATTTATAAATAATAGATTAGGGTTGAGTCTATAGATTAGAGTGTGATTTATATTTCTCATTTATGTAAGCATGAATGTGCTAGAAATTCACAAGTGTCATGTAAAGATGTAATGCACAAGAAATACACAAGTGTCATGTAAGTTAGAGTGCAAGTGTAGGTTGAGTAAATCGACACAAGTGTCTTGTATGTAAGAGTGTAAATATGTAATGTAAATATATGCACAAGTATCTTAGATTAGGAGTACATGCAGGAGTCGAAGAGTCATGTAGAGGTGCACAAATATTATAGTGTCAAGTGTTCATCAAGTATACAAGTGGCAAGTTGATAAGCCAAGAGTCATGAGACTTGGCATATGGAGAGAAATAGTCTAGTACTTGAAGAGTCATATCACTATGGCTATATTATGGAGATAATTCTCTAGAGGATAGATTTAATTGTATTCACATATCTTATTATCTAATTGTAAGACACACGGTTGTAATAAAAATTGTATATATTTTGAGTGATTAATATTGTAGTTTGTTCTTCATGCATAATACATGAATTATTTAGACTATTTACATTCTTTTTTAAGTATATAATTGAATGTTATTTGATTTATTATAAGACTTGATATACATATTAATATTCTCATGTTATTCTACACATTATATTATTACATTGACATTTATTATGGTTATTTCATATTTGGGGACCTGTGTGATATTGTGAGATATTCTGCTATATTTTGTGCTAGTATAACAACTTAAAATTCCAATAGTGGTATTAGAGCTACCACAAAACTCTATCCAATTTGATAGAGTTTATTGAAACCACCATTATTAATTAGCTTTGTCCATTTTGATAAAGTTAATTTAGAGTTTGTCCACTTTAAAGGTAGTGAATACTTGGACTATATTTTTAAAGGTAATATTGAGTAGAACAAGCTAGGGTCTTTCCACTAGGTTGAAGAAAAACTAGTGAAGACTAGCACTCAGCTACATTGAATATAAGTATCAACTTGAAAGAGAAGTTGTACATTGAGATAGGTAAAACCAACCCAAAGAAGTTGGTCATTTAGGGCAAAACCCACCCTAACATTGAATATTTGAAGTGATTGTAGATTATATATTGAGATAAAACTAACTTATGAGATAGTTGGTCATCTAGGAAAGAGCCATACTAACATTGGATTCTCTAATAAGGAGAAAAAATCATATTTGGGTCTTAGGTATAACCTAAGACATTGAAGATCTTAGATTTTAGAGAAAAAAAAGTAAAGCAAAGATTAAGCTATAAAGGTTTGAGAAGGTTCCTACAGAATATAGAGAGGATTTAACTTCTGAGTAGAAATCTAAAGTGCACCAAATATTCAACTGCAAAAGTGTGAGAAGCTTCCTACGATAAATAAATAAGAATTTTAGCTTTTGAAGAATATATGATAAAGAAGAAGAATCAAGTCATAAAATTATTTGACCTTGACAAATAAAAGAATTATGTCATAAAGTTATTTTACCTTTCCAAAAAAAAAGAATCATGTTATAGAGTTATTTGGCCTTAACAAAGAAAAATAATCAGCTCATATATTTATTTGACCTTGACATAGTTGCAAAATTTGCAACATATATTTAAGAAGCAATATACATCATATATAAGAGGGATAGAGAAGCCCAAATTGGATATAAGAGGGTTTGAGAAGCCCACATTATATATAAGAGGGCTAGAGAAGCCCACATTGGATATAATAGGGTTTGATAATCCCACATTGGATATAAGAGGGATAGAAAATCCCACATTGGATATAAGAGGGCTATAAAATCCCACATTAGATATAAGAGGGTCTAAAAATACCACATTGGATATAAGAGGGCCAAAGAAGACCACATTGGATATAAGAAGGCTAAGAAACCTTTATTGAAGGAAAATAAAGTATTGAAAGTTTTCTAAGATTAAGAGAAAGGTTTGAGAAGATATAAGCCAAGAAGAGATGTCGTAATAGAGGAACGAGACCCATAATAGAGGCACATATAGAGGATAGGTCCAAGAGAAATGTCTAAGATATTATAGGAGTCCTATATTGTTGCAAAAGATAGTAAAGCCATTTGGGCAACTCTAGAAAGAATAATAGATAAGCTCATTTGGTTAATTCTAGTAAGACAAGTAGAGAGGCCATTTGGCCAACTATAGCAATAGGGAAAGCAGAGAGTCCATTTTGACAACTCTAGCAGCAAGGAAAGCAAAGAATACATTTGACCAAATACAATGATAAGATGTGTAGAGAGGTCATTCAACCATCTCTAGCAAATCGAGTAGAGTGGCCATTCAACCAATTTAAAAAAAAAAGACCCATTCGGGAAAATATCAAAAATGAAAAATAAAGAAACACCCATTCAACCAATATTAGAAAAGGAAAGGATAATTTGACCATATAGTTAAATATAATTTTATCTGGTCAGGCCAGAAGTATTACACCAAGGAAAAAGGAAAAATAAAAGTTATATTAAAAAAGGAAAGTGATAAATAAATGCTATAGTCATATAGAAGTGACCTATGAATTCATAACAACAACTTGAGGAACAAAAATAGCATTAAAATTTAATACAATATATTAAATGGTATATAGTAAAAGAAATACTTCTTGAGAAGGAAAACCAATAGCAAAGCTTCTATAATAGGCAATATACCAACATTATTGGAAGACAAATCAACAAGAGTTGAAGGATAATGCAATATTTAGTAGATGTAACACCAAGTGTCAAAGACTCCAAGAGTTGGAGGATAGCAAAAAAATGTTGAAGTTTTGAATCCAAGCATTGGAAACTCCAAACTTAGAAGGATAGCTTCCAAGCATTGGAAATCTAAACATTAGAGTATATCATCCAATATTTGGAAACTTTAAAAGTTGTAGAATAACATAACATCAAAGTGTGAAGCATCCAATAATAAAAAAGAATATAAGCATTGAAGTGAGAAGCATCCAAGAGTGGTTAGATTGCAAGAATCTGAGCATTGAAGGGTCAAATTTGTCAAGCATATCAATACCTACAACATCATTTGGTAAGGCAAAGAATAATGTGCATACAAAAGTACATGTGGATGATATTATTCATATGACACTTCCAATTTAGTTCCAAAGTTGTAGAGGAAATGTAGCACAATAGTAGACAATGAATCGAAAGCATATCAATGAATGCCAATCAAGGAATATTTACAAGCAAGCAAGCAAGTTGGTGAAAGTCACAATGCACAATTCAGATGTTAGATTTTTAATTTAATTTTTACTATTAAGGTTTTGTGGAGATATAAGGTATAGTGCAACGGAATATAATTTAATTAAGGAGTTATAAGTAGATTTTATTTTTAATTTAAGATTTATAAGGTTTATTTTTGGAATTAAAGCTTTTTTTTAAGATATGGAGTAATAAGGATGTCTACCTTGTTACTTTTTTTGATTATTCGAATTTTTATATTTGAAGTTTTAAGAAAAAAGGATACTCATATCTATCCTTCTAAAAAATATGGGGGTTCAGGATGCACTGATAGAAGTATGGAGGATTTCCTAGACTTTTTTAACTCCAACAAACTCATGTATATCAAGCTCAAGAATGCTATTTTCACATGGAGTAATAGAAGATCAGGAAGCCAGCTCATCCAAGTCAAGCTAGACAAATTTTTCTTGTCTCATGAAGTTGTTCAACTTTTTGGTGATGCTAACCTTCTTTTGCTTCCTAAAATAGGTTCTGATCATAGTCCATTTCTTTTGGATATTATTTAGGATAGCCTATTCAGGAGACCATTTATATTTGAGTCCATGTGGGTTCAACACTCGGATCTAAAAATAAGAATTTCTCAGTGGTGGCAGCAGGCAGGTCAAGGGTCCCCCTCTCTTCGTCTTGCCCAAATATTAAAGCATGTCAAAAGTAACCTCAAAATCTAGAATAAAGAAGTATTTGGTAATTTTTTTGAGGTTAAACAATCTCTAAAGGATAGACTCCTTTCCATTGAAAGTAAAATTCAAGCAGGCCTCTATGATGATCAAACTCGAGCTGATGAAAGGAGTATTTTAGTTGAATATCATAATATCTTAGCTCATGAAGAAATATTCTAGAAACAAAAATCTTGAGCCTTGTGGCTTAAGGAAGGGGATCTTAATACAAAGTTTTTTCATGCTTCTACTTTGAGAAATAGAAGTCATAACAGAATCAAAGAATTATTGCGCTCTGATGGGTCTATGACTTCTGATTTTTAGGCTATCAAAAATGAGGTTGTGTCTTATTTTACAAAGCTCCTTGGAGAAGATAGGGCACCCTCCAACCTTGTTGTAAATTCAATGTTGTATCACATTCCTAGTCTTATTTCCAATGATGCCAATTCCAAACTTCTTATGCCTTTCTCCAATGAGGAAATCCATTCGACCCTTTTTGCAATGCATCCTGATAAATCCCCTGGTCCTGACGGATTCCCTCCATATTTTTTTCAAAAATTTTGGGACATTTTTGGTGAGGACATCTACACTATTATCGGAGAATTCCAGCATGCCAAATCTATTCCTCGTGGGTTCAACTCTACATTTATAGCCCTTATTCCTAAGAATCCCAATGCTAAATCAATGTCTGATTTTCATCCTATTAGTTTATGCAATATTGTTTATAAAATCCTTACTAAGGCTATTGCTAATAGGATGAGAGATATCCTCCCAACCATGATTGATTCTTCCAAAGGGAGTTCTATTCAAGGTAGGTCTATTATTTATGGTGTTATTACTATCCATGAAGCATTCCATTTTGTTCACCTTTCTAAGCAACCTACCTTTGTTGTTAAATTAGACATGAACAAAGCTTATGATAGATTAAATTAGGAATTCCTTGAGGTTGTCCTTCTCAAATTTGGATTTCATCCTGATTGGGTTGCACTCATTAAAGGTTGTATATCTTCTCCCTGGTTTTCAGTCCTTGTCAATGGATCCATGATAGGGTATTTTCCAAGCAGTAGAGGCATTCGCCAAGGAGATCCTATATCTCCCTTGTTGTTCATAATTGTTGTTGAAGCTCTTGGGAGAACTATCAAAGCGACATGTAACATTCACCTCCTCTCAGGGTTAAAAGCTGCTTTACAAACAAGACCTGTTTCCCATCAATAGTTTGTGGATGATACCATCATCACCACCAAAGCATCTATTTTTGAAGAAAAAGTCATAAAGCATATCCTATTGTTATATGAAGAAGCAATTGGGCAGAAAATTAATTTTCATAAGAGTAAAATCTACTTTTTGAATACTCCTATTCAAAGACAACAAATTTTTTTTGCCATTCTTGAATGCCCTATTTCTTCATTCCCTGCTACTTATTTGGGTATCCCTCTTTTCTTAGGGTAACCTAAAGCATCCATGTGGAATAATGTTATTGAAAGACTCCAAAAGAAATTAGTTGGATGGAAAGGCAATTTATTGACTCAAGCTGGGAAGATAACTTTGACTCATGCCTCTCTTCAGAACATCCCTATTTACTTTATGTCTATCTTCAAAATTCCTACCAAAGTTTGTCAAAAAATAGAGCAGATTCAAAAGAAATTTCTTTGGTCTGGATCTAAAAATAGAAGTAGATTTCATATTGTGGCTTGGGACAAAGTTTGTAGACTGAAATTATTGGGCCGAAATTATTGGGTGGGGTCTGTATTAGGAGACTTCACCTTTTCAACTTTGTCCTCTTAGCTAAACATTCTTGGATATTAATCTCAAAAGAAGATGTTGACTGGACTCATATTGTTTCCCGCAAATACTTGCAAAATTCCAACTTTTTTAGTGTTGAGGTGTCTCCCAGGGGATCGTGCTTTTGGAAATCTATTTTGCAGGTCATATATTTGATTAGTATTGCCATTCCTTGGAGATTAGGTTATGGTATTCATATTTATTTTTGGAGGGAAAAATGGATTCTTGATGTTTCCCTCATTCAACATCCTATATTGGTTATCCTCAAACCACATACTAACACTTTATATGGATCCAAAGTTGTTGATTTCATATATTCTCATAATGGTAGAAAGAGTTGGAAGCATCTTGTTATTCCTGCTTGTCTAGATGAGACCAAACTACTACAAATGATTTTAAGCTCTCTGTTCATTCCTTCTGGGAGATCCTCAGATCAATTTTTTTGGGAAACCTCTGAATCAGGTGAATTCACTATCAAAACTGCTTATAAAATCTTATTACCTATTGAGGCCCCTATGCTACCTTTTAGTATGGTTTGGCTCAAGTACCTAATCCCTAAAATTACTTCCTTTTTCTAGGTTTCCATTCAAGAAAATATTCTCACTATTGATAACTTGTTGAAACGGGGACTACCCATACCCAATAGATGTTATCTCTGTTATTCTGACTGGGAATCCCCCTATCATATTTTTCTTGGGTGTTCCTATGTTGTTTCTATTCTTTATAAAATTTTTGAGTTTTTTCATATATCCTGGGTTGTCCCTTGTTCTATCCCTGAACTTTTTATTCAATGGCCAAACCCTTTCAAAAACTTGCGCCTCAAGACCTTGTGGTAATTTTGTCTTCATCACTATGTGTGGCAAATTTGGTTAGAGAGAAATCGACATGTTTTCTCAAATATCTCCCAAAATTCTGAGTTCATATTTAACAAAATTCTCACCAGTGCTATTGAGAATGCATCCCTATGCCCTTTACCTTCCTTGCTCCCTTCTTCTTTTGAAGCCTCTATGGGGAGGTCTTTTAACTTTTCCATTGTTAATTCTTGTGTTCATCCTACGTCCAATGGAATTCTTTCATCTTGGATTCCTCCCCCTCCTGGTTGGCTCAAATTGAATTTTGACGGTTCTACCAAGGGTAATCCTGGTCGTTCAGGTATGGGTGGAGTTATCAAAGATAATCAAGGTAAAGTGATCATTGCCTATGCTAAATTTCTTGGGATCCAGTCTAACCAGGTTGCTGAGGCTCGTGCTCTTTGGTGTGGATTATATTTAGCACATGGGGTGACCAATCAGATTCTTGTGGAAGGTGACTCTCTGACCACCATCAACTATTTCAAAAGTAACAAAATGCCTTCATGGAAAGTTCACAACTGCATCGATGAAGCTAAATTTCTCAGGAGTCAATTTCAAGACATCATTTTTTAGCATACCTTCCATGAAAACAACAAATTTGTTGATGCTCTTGCCAATTTTGGCACATCCATAAGTGAATTGATGATGTGGACGTCTGACCCACCTCAATTCTTACTTCATATAACTGAAAAAGACAAAGTGTCTTCAAGACCTATTCCTCCTTCGGCTGATGTGGAGCAAGTAAGCATCGTTCAAAATGATCCTCATGTCAATGAGATTTAATTCCTTTCTTGCCTCATCTTTTGCTAACTATCTTGAGGTTCTCTCATGTCTTTATGTGATGTCATCCTTGATAGTTGGTATCCCTACCTTCGAGGCAATTTTTTTACGTCGTCTCTCACCTGTGTCTTCCTTGATTGTCGGTTTCCCTTTTTGCGTAGATTCATCATTGTTGTTTGCCCCTATCTCACTTTTCCCATTTTTCCCATGCTTCTACCTCTTTTTATTTCACCTTCGTCCACCTCCGCCTTCCATGTCACCCTTTTCCCATGTGGCTCTCATTGTGTTCTGGTCCTTCCTTTAGTTTTTTCCTTTTTGAGGGATCATTTTTTGGATTGCCTCATGATTCTCTTTGGTGATTGTTCCCATATTGTTAGTATTGATCATTTTGAAATGTGGTGCTTCCTTAGATGGCACGAGTACCAAACCTAGTGTAAGATTGTTTTTATAACAACTCTTTATGGCTTCTTTAGTCACATTGCTCTATTTTACTCCCATTGTCGTTCTTCCCTAAAGGTCTCCCCTGTAATGCTCTCTGTGTGCTTAAGCATCATGGATACTTATGTTGAGCCTTCCACCCTTAGTATTGATTCAATTGTTGAAGGGATTCTTGATGGTAGAAATTTCCTTCCTTTATTTCAAAATTTTGAAGGTGAAGACCCTAAAATTACTTTGGCCTTCATGGAATCTTGGGATGATGGGAAGGTCACCATTCAAGGCAAATCCTATGTTTTGGATATCAAGACTCTTGTGGAGCTAACTGGTCAGCCAACAAAAAGGAAGGTCTATCAGAAGGGAGAAACACAACTGGGACACCGAGTTGAAGGATATTTTTGACAAATATCTTTGCAGAAGAGCCAAGCTTGGCATGCACTGTGATGAGCTTCCTTTTCCCTTTGGGAATGTCCTCAAGCCAATAATGGAGTATGTCACTATCGATGATCCAAATAAGCCCTTAAATAGTTTTCACTTCACCTTTTATAATCATTTTCATGAGGTTAGGGTGTTGAACATTCCCAAGTTTATTTACAATTCTGTCAGTCATACCATAGAGGAGTCTAGGAATAAACAAGGTTCTAAGTTACCCACCCACCATGGTTTGTTTAATGTCCTATACAAGCACTAGTTGATCCATTGCCCCGAAGGTGTTGTCCTAACCCCCACCCCTGATCCTAAGCCCAAGTTGAGTCCCCCTAAGGCCAACTCCTCTCAATCGACTCCCTAGTCCTCCAAAGTTCCAAAATTGTCTGCTAAGAAACATAAAATTATTGAGAATATTTGTATACTGAGGAAAAGGGCTAGAAGTGCTTCCACTAATAGTGACAATGATCATGAAGCAAAATAGGAGACAAGACCTATGCAAAAACCGCTTCGTGCCTCTGTGCAATTGAAGAACAAAGCTAAACAACAGGAGTCCTTGGTCATTGACTCTGACGAAGACACCAAGGATGACCCTAATATTTGTTTGCAGGAGTATATAATCAAATCAACTTCAAATAATATTGCTCAACTTGTTGATTTACGCAATACCCTGAGTCTCTATTTTTTTAGGATATCTTTCTCTGAAAGGGATGTAAATGTGCCTGATGCTAAACAAAAGAATAAGCAGGTCAAGACTGAGGATTCCCCTATTAATGGTAATGATATTGAATCAGACATTTTCACTGCAAGCTTGCATGACCTCACAACAAAGTATGCTTCTGTGAAATGAAATATGGTTGTCATTTTTTGTTTTGTGTAATGGTTTCTCCTTTTCTCCCATATCTCTATGCTTTCTTTTTTCCCTCTCTTTGTGTTGGTTGAGGATAGCCTTTCTTTTGCTTTTGTTCTATTTTCTAGGCAGGTTGAGGATTACCTCAAGTTTTGAATCTATGATGTTTTAAAGTTTCTAGTTGGTGCTCCTACATACTGGTAATAACTTTTGTATTCAGGTTTTCAGTCCCTGTTAAAACCCATTTAATATATCTATATCTATATATATATAATATTTTTAATTGATCAAAAAAAATAAAAAAGGATATAAGATTTACTTGTAAGAAAAAATGAAAAATAAATATAAGTTAGGAGACTTTTGAAATTTTGTAAATTTATAATTTTGGAGTTATAAGGTTTCCAACATCAAAGGATAAGAAAATAAATATTGCAAATTTCATATTGTTGTTTCTAAACTAGGGATACATAAGGTATTATATTCTATAGGAATCAATTTAGCAAATTTATATTTGAATTAATTGAATCTAAGAGTTATAAGGTTTTCTACTTCAAAGGAAAATAAATCATCAAATAATAGAAGAAATTATTAAAGAATCTTTCATTGAAGAAAATGAAGAAATAATGAAAAAGTTAAAGATTTATTTTCAAAAATTGATAGATGATCTTGATAAATAGAAGAAAATAACAAGATCACAAAATACTCTTGAGAACTCAAAATTAGATATTTCTACTACTAAATATTTTTCTAGTATTTCATCCAAAATAGATCCTATTGCAAAATCTACAATCACTCAGAATGTCATTGATTACCAAATTTTACAATATATTTATAAGGAATATAAAGAAAGAGTAGCCTTAGTTGTGCATAAATGGTTATGTCGATTTAGCAGGAAGACATAAGAACTTGAAGCACTAACAAGGATGGTTAAAATGAAGAAAATATATGTATTGTAATAAAATTGGTCATCAAAAAGCTAATTGTTGTAATATTTATCCATGTAAATATTGTGGTCACCAACATTATGTTGATACAAAGAAAAGTATTGTAGAAGATTTGAAAGAGCACTATTGTTCATATTAGACAATCTTTTCTAAATATTATTTTTGAGCCATCTTCTAAAAATAAAGCAATGTTCAATTTTTGAAATAAAAAAGGGAAAATATTTTATGATAAAATATATAAAAAATAAGGAAAATAGAAATGGATTAGATATTGTCCAAAATTGTCTTACAAAGTAACTACAAAAGAAGCACATGATCTAGAATTTCAATCTATGGAATATGAAGTCAAATAAAAAGAAAATTTCTAGCTATTCATGCACATGAACCTGATGACAATAGAGAGGTTCAAGTAGTTTTTAATCTTAAAGATTCAGAGATTGAAGAACTAGAGAATATAAAGAATGAAGAAAAATAATAACATGAAGCTAAACCTAAAGAATTTGAATATGAATCTCAATAATAGGTTTGTGAACAATACAAGGTCACTTGAATATTGAATACAAATATGAATACCAAGGTTGAAGGCTAAAGTCTTCAATAACCAAATAATGTAATACAAGGTTTGTTGGAGTATATTACATTATTTGGTACATGCTAATGTACCCCCATGGTACCTTCATGGTACATTTGTAAATAATAGATTAGGGTTGAGTCTATAGTTTAGAGTGTGATTTATATTTCCCCTTTATATAAGCATGAATGTGCAAGAGATTCACAAGTGTCATCTAATTTAGAGTGCAAGTGTACATTGAGTAAGAGTTAAAATATGTAATGTAAACATGTGCAAAAGTGTATTATACTAGGAGTGCATTTAGGAGTCAAAGAGTTATATAGAGGTGTGCAAATGTTATAGTGTCAAGTGTCCATCAAGTATGCAAGTGGCAAGTTGATAAGCCAAGAGTCATGAGACTTGGCATATGGAGAGCAATAGTCTAGTACTTGAAGAGTCATATCACTATGGCTATATTATGGAGATAATGCTCCAGGAGGATAGATTTAATTATATTTACATATCTTATTATCTAATTGTAAGAAGCAGAGTTGTAATAAAACTTGTACACATTTTGAGCAATTAATATTGTAAGTTGTTCTTCATGCATAGTACACGAATGATTTAGGCTATTTACATTCATATTTAAGTATATAAATTAATGTTATTTGATTTATTATAAGCCTTGATATACATATTAATTTTCTCATATTATTCTACTCATTATATTATTACATTGACCTTTATTGTGGCTATTTCATATTTGGGGACCTGTGTGATATTATGAGATATTCTGCTATATTTTGTGGTAGTATAAAGTATTAAAAAACCAATAGTATTTATATATAAGCAATTAGGACCTGATATCTATTTTTGCTATCTAACCAATATACATTTATCATGAAGTCGCGACATTGAAACCCATCTCATTTCTTCATTCAATCTCCTTGCTAGCCCTTCCAAGGCTCAATTCCCCAAAGTTGATAGATCTTTTATCCACTGGGTCCCGCATCCCCAAGGTTGTCTCAAAGTCAACTTCAACGAAACTGCTAAGGGAAACCCTGATAAAGTTGGTGCAGGAGACCTCATCCGAGATGACCAAGGTAGAATTCTTCTTGCCTTTGTTGAAGCCATTGGTGTTCATTCCAATAATTTTTCTAAAGCTCGGGCACTATTCCAAGGTCTCTCCTTAGCTGCTAGTAGACAATTCTATAATCTTATCATTGAATGGGATTTGTTGAACACCATCAACTTTGTCAAGGGTTCCTCTCCTCCTACTTGGTATGTTGTTGATGTTATTTTAGAGTCAAAAAGGATTATTAGTCACCTTGACCATTATTTAGTTCAACATGTCTATAGAGAAGGCAACAAAGTGGCTGATATCATGGTAAACATAGGCCTGAACCAGACAGGCCTCCGAGTTTGAAACAACAATTTTCCCAATGAAATCATTGAGTTTTATATTCATCATGATGTTCCAATATAGTGATTTATTCCTAAAATGGAGCCATATAAATTTGCATTCCAACTTCCTAGGTTGTTGATGCTAGTAAGAATATTGTTCATGAGACCAATATTTGATTTGTATGACCTCCATGTTTGGTAGGGCTTATTTGATTCTGGTAGGATTTTCATCTCTTTTTGTCTCAGCTTGTTGTCTAAGACTATAGTTTCAGTCCCTTTATTTTTTGGCTTTTGTCCTTTAGTCTCTCTATAAGATCCTGTCCTAGGTTTACCCTTTTTGTAATGACTCTGGAAAAGGTTCAGGGACCTTTCAAAACCCCCTTTACATCAATAAAAAAAAAAACTAGTAACTATTCTTCTTATTTTGCAGTATGTGAGGATCTACTTTTTGAAGTAGGTTCACTAGCTTCTCAAAGTTTGGTGTTTGCTTAGTAAAATTTAGTTTAGATACAAAAAAAATTTACTTGGATGGGAGTGATCTCAAAATAATAGGAACTAACGTTTCATAAAATACTTGACTTCCTAGAGCTTGTAATGATGCTCATAATTTTGTTGTTCTCCTCAATAATACTTCTAGATTTTCTCCATTCTTCATATTTAGACAATGTAGTTGACTTTGGAGTAATAGAATATAATTTTGATTCTTGGCTTCAAACATAGTGTTACATGCTTCCTTGGTTATGGTCGTATCTCTAATGTATGCTTGGACCTCATATCCTACTCTAAACATGATGATGAGTCTTCCTTTTCATTATTTATTATTAATTTTTTTTTATATTATCCTTATTTAGTAGGATGAGTAATGCTTCCATCTACTAATTTCTAAACTTATTCAAACTCAAGTGGTGTCATGAGTTTTTTTTCGAAGAAGAATACTTATTTTTCCTGATAACTAATAATCTAGTAACAAGAATTTCGGTGCTCGACTAGCCATAGTAAAATTTTACAAAATCTTTTTTTTTCTCTTTCATAGAGTCCCCCTCAAAATGATCTTTATAATGAGTATATATATTCCTATACTCAATTTTCAATTGATGCTTCAAAAATACAATAAAAAATGTGTCTTTCCAAGTGAGGTAGAGGGAATGCATCTTCCTCTATGTAATATTCCCTTCCTTTTAATTTTTTTTATATTTTTCTTCTTTCAAATAATAATTTCCATATTTTTCAAAAAACTATGTATACCTTTTTTTCCCTTCTTTCTTCTTCTTCATAATGGATGTGAGGGTCATATTTTCAAATTGTTTTTTCTTTTCTTGTTTCAAAAGTTTTTTTTTCAAAGTAAGAATTTGTAGTTCCCTTAAATGTTCAAAAACACTTTATACCTTCAAGAACTTATTCAAAAATTATTGCTTCAACAAATATAAATATAATAGTGATAATGATTATACCTCTTGGGTTATTTTCTAGCAATGTGGGAGATCTTTTCTTCCCTCAAATAATTTTAAATTTTCCAAAAATACCTTTTTATATTATATGCAATCTTGGTGTTCTATAGCTGTCCACTTTTTAGTTTTTGATTAGTCCTTGGACTTCCCAACCTTTCTATTGAAATTTTTATGAGTGCTTTCATAATTTTACCACAACATTAATTGATGCTGGTCTTCCCCAATTATTTAATTTTCATAGGTAGAGATCAATTCACATTCTACATAGACTCAATTCTTGTTCTTTTCAATACTCCATAAATTTAATGTTGTGATAGAGAGCAAGGTTTTCTTCCTTGGAGAAGGTTTCTTGGCTTTGGTTTTGGATTCAAATGAATGAATATTTGCCAAAATATTTTCTACAAATATTTCTTTCCTTTTCTTATTTGTGATACTTTACATTTTATGTACTCTGTTTCTTTTGTAGCACTCTATTTTAAATGATGTCAACTTTGTGCTTTGCTTCAACATTTAAGCTGCTCTACATTCAGACCATACAACTATCTAGGCTTTTGATTGTTTGGACATCTTGGGCATATGCTCTTTTTGAAAGTAGCTCACTCGTTTCTATATTTTGTATATACTTTATCAAAATCTTACACTGGTTAGTCAAGCATAGTTTTATCACTTAAGCTATATATAGATTTTTCTCAATGTTTGTGTATAACACATAAACTTCTTGTATTTTAGGGGCTTGTTGCTTGAGCTATATATAATATTTCACATTATTTGACTACTTTTAACACTTGGGGATTGAAATGGCATCAAAAATTTTAATTTCTATTGGTTGGATGATGCCATGACTTACTCTGTTTTTAGAGTAATGGTTCAAATTGATAAATGCACTCTTAATGATCTACACATTCTATATTTGTTATACTAGTTTACTTTAATGCCTTTAAGAAAAATAATTTATTTATTTCTTCTATTCCAAATGCTAAATTTATTTTTGAAAAAGGTATTCGTTTGTGTTTCAAATATTCAATCCTTTATGAGGATTTAACTTCTTTCATTATATTATGGAGTGATTTTAATTTTAATGAGTTTTCTTTCTTTGAATTGTCTTTCAAATGATCTTTGATGGGCTGTATTTCCGTCCTTCTATACTTAAATACTTATTCAAAAAATTTAATGCCTATTCAAGTAGCTTCCTTATACATTTTAAAAATTGGAGCTTCTATTCTTCAGTCAATTATAACCTTTAAAGGAGATTCAAAATAGCTATATTTGTTTTTCAATTTTATGGAGCTTTTAATAGCTTCCTTTAAAAATTTTATGGAGCTTTCAATAGCTTCATTTTTATAGCTTAAATTTTTCTTTGGCAAGAATTTTACACCTTGAAACTTTTTGATAGCTTTTAGAGAACTTTCTCGTGGAATGTTTCTTTATGGTCACAAATTTATAAGGGTAATTTGCCCTTGAAACTTTTCAATAACATTTAAATAATTTTCTCGTGGGATTTTGCTTCATGATCACAATTTTATATAGGGTCCTTTTGACCTTCAAATTTTTCTTCAATTAGACTTTTGAAGGGTAAATTTCCCTTGAAATTTTCTCTTAAACTTCAATTTTTTTTCAAATAGAGTGCACCTTGGCTTTCTCTATGTCAAAGCTAGAAGAGGATCAAAAGGGAATTTTTTTCCTTCTACTTGCTCAAATACCACATGTTAGAACTTAATATTTGAATACTTTGCATTATACAATGATAGGTATTTAAAGGACATAGGATGCCTTATTTAGGAATAACAAACTTGCAACTACTTCTATCCTATACAACATATATGGACCTTGTGAAGGGCGGTTATATCACATGCCTATCATGTGGAACCTGATGATAGTTATACCTTTATCCTATAGTAGAAAATATAAACAATGTGTTGAGTGATTGCTCAACTTATAAATACCTACTATGATGTAATAATTCCTAACACTCATGGTATGGACAACTATTAAGATATCAAACTCACATTGTGGTTCTTAAAAATTCATCCATTTGTGAGGATATAATGAAGGAGATGCATGCTTCACCCACAATGGGCTATTTGCATTTTTAAAAACCTATGAGTAGGCTAAATGCTCATTCTATTGGGTGGGAATGAAAAAGGACATTAAAGTTTTTATTTTAAAGATATGGAGTAATAAGGATGTCTACTTCATTACATTTATTATTATTCAATTTTTTATATTTGATGTTTTAAAAAAAAAGGATAGAAGGTTTTTTTTAAGAGAATTTGAAAAATAAAGATAAGTAAGGATATTTTTGAAATTTTGCAAATTTATAATTTTGGAGTCAAAAGGTTTTCAACATCAAGGAATTAGAAAATAAAAACTTGCAAATTTCATATTGTTATTTATAAACTAGGGGGTCATAACGTTTTCTATTATATAGGAATCAAATTAGCAACATTCATATTTGAATTAATTGAACCTAGGAGTTATAAGGTTTTCTACTTCAAAGAAAAATAAATCGTTAAATGATGGAAGAAATTATTAGAAAAACTTTTAGTGAAGAAAATGAAGAAATAATGAACAAGTTAAAGATTTATTTTCAAAAATTGATAGATGATCTTGATAAAAAGAATAAAATAATAAGATCACTAAATACTCTTGAGAACTCAAAATTAGATCTTGCTACTACTAAATAATTCTCTAGTAGTTTATCCAAAATAGATCCTATTGCAGAACCTACAATCACTCAGAATATTTTTTTCTTTTTTTTTTGTGGAAAACATCACAAAGGGGATGCCACTTTCGGGTAAGACCCAAGGAGGCAGGGGTACACTCAGAATATCATTGATTATCAAACTTTGCAACTTATTTATAAGGAAAATAAAGAAAGAGTAGCCTTAGTTGCATATAAATGGTTATGTTTCTTTATCAAGAAGACATAAGAATGTTAATCTCTAACAAGGATGGTTAAAATGAAGAAAGTATATGTATTGTAAGAGAATTGGTCATGAAAAGTTACTTTTTGGAATATTTATGCATGTAAATATTGTGCAAGAAATATGATTACCCAACATTATGTTGATACAAAGAAACGTATTGTAGAATATTTGAAAGAGCACTATTATTCAAATTAAGAAATATTTTTTTCAAACTTATTTTTGAGGTATATTCTAACAATAAATTAAAATGTTCAATTTTTGAAATACAGAAGGGAAAACATTTTATGATAAAAGGTATAAAAAACAAGGAAAAGATAAGTGGATTAGATATGGAAAAAACTTGTCTTACAAATTAATTACAAATGAACACATGATCTATAATTTAAACCTATGTAATCTAAGGTAAAAGAAAAAATAAAAATTCTAGATATTCGTGCAAATGAACCTGATGACAATAAAGAAGTTCAATTAATTTTTGATCTTAAAGATTCAAAGATTGAAGAACTAGAGAATATAAAGAATGATGACAAAGAAGAACATGAAACTGAACTTAAATAAATTGAAGATGAATCTCAATCAGAGGTTTGTGAACAATGCAATGTCACTTGAATATTGAATACAAATATGAAGACAAAGATTGAAGATTAAAGTCTTCAATAACCAAATAATGTAATACAGGGGGTGTTGGAGTACATTACATTATTTGGTACATGTTGATGTACCTCCATGGTACCTTCATGGTACCTTTGTAAATAATAGATTAGGATTGAGTCTATATTTTAGACTATAATTTTTATTTCCCCTTTATATAAGCATGAATGTGCAATAAGTGCATAAGTTTCATGTAAATATGTAATGTGCAAGAAATGGACAAGTGTCATATAAGTTAGAATGCAAGTGTAAATTGAGTAAATGTGCACAAGTGTCTTGTATGTAAGAGTGAAAATATGTAATGTAAATATGTGCACAAGTGTCTTAGATTAGGAGTGCATGTAGGAGTCCAAGAATCATGTAGAGGTGTGCAAATTTTATAGTGTCAAGTGTTCATCAAGTATGCAAGTGGCAAGTTGATAAGCCAAGAGTCATGAGATTTGGAATATGAAGAGCAATAGTATAGTACTTGAAGAGTTATATCACTATATATATATATATATATAGTATGGAGACAATGATACAGAGGATAGATTTAATTATATTCACATATCTTATTATCTAATTGTAAGAAGTAAATTTGTAATAAAGCGTGTATACATTTTGAACAATTAATATTGTAAGTTGTTCTTCATGCACAGTACATGAATGATTTAGGCTATTTACATTAATGTTTAAGTATATAACTAAATGTAATTTGATTTATAAATAAACATTAATTTTATCATATTATTCTTCTCATTATATTAATACATTGACCTTTATTGTGGCTATGTCATATTTTGGGACTTGTATGATATTGTGAGATATTCCACTATATTTTGTGGTAGTATAAAGGCTTAAAAAGCTAATAGTATTTATATATAAGCAATTAGTAAACAATATATATTGTTGTTATCTAAAAAATCTACATTTATCATGAATTATGTTTTCAAATTTGATGATATCACAATGCATATTATCATCTAGTATATTCATAGCTTGTAACGTTGGTGCATTTCTTGAAAATAGTCTTATGAGATCTTATGCTTTGATAATGATGTAGAATATCTATTTTATGTTACAATGATAGATAATATTCTTTCAACTAGATCCAATCTTCAATCTATCCCATGCCTTTTTAATGATTTCTTCACAATAGGCCATTCATCTTGTAGATGCTTTTCTCTATACTTGGGGAAATGAGTAGAGAATAAATTTACTTTGAAATTACTATCTTCATTCCATGATGTATTAAAATTCTTGGCCTTAGAGGTGTCCCATAGCTTATGCTTGTAATGGTTTCCTTTATATCTAGGTGGTGTTGCCTCTTGTTGGTTCCTTGTATTGAAGTGATCAATTGGTGGCACTCTTCTTGTATGATGGTTTGGATATTTCAAAGTTTATCAAACTATCATATATTTGGAATTATTCCAAACATTACCATTTTATTTGAAGTGTTCTTGTGTGACAAATACACATTATTTTTCTTCAATTTCATGGTTCTTTTCTATTTCTTGTTCTTTGACTTGATTCTCTTTAGCTATATTAATTTGACATGTCTTTCTCTAACATTGATTTTATTTTTCTAAAGATGACCTATTTTTTTGTTGGTGCATATTATTGAATGGAATGTGCCAACAATATTTCACGATGTGTTTATTTATTCCATAATGATCACATGTTTTTGCATGTAGAAATTACTTCTTTGAGAATCATTCCTTTGATTCTAAAATTTCTAAAAAATATTTCTTTGTTGGAAGCATTGCAAATGTCTCATGATTATCCTAAATGGTTGCTTCTATATTTGACTTGTAACTATTCTTCTTATTTTGTAGTATGTGAGGATCTACTTTTTGAAGTAGGTTCACTAGCTTCTCAAAGTTTGGTGATTGCTTAGTAACATTTAATTTCGACACAAAATATTGTACTTGGATGGGAGTGATCTCAAAATAATAGGAACTAATATTTCATCAAATACCTGACATCCTAGAGCTTGTAATGATGCTCATTATTTTGCTATTCTCCTCAGGAATACTTCTAGCTTTTATCCATTCTTTATATTTGGAAAATGTAGTTGACTTTGGAGGAAGAGAAGCTGATTTTTATTCTTGACTTTAAACATAGTCTTCCATGCTTCCTTGGCTATGGTCGTATCTCTAATGTATGATTTGACCTCATCTTCTACTCTAAACATTATGATGATTCTTGATTTTCCTTTTGCCTTATTAAAATTTTTTTATCTTCTCCTTCTTTAGTAGGATGGGTAATGCTTTCATATACTACTTTCTAAACTACTTCAAACTCAAGTTGTGTCACGAGTTTCATTTTTGAAGGATCATAGTTGTTTTGTCTTCTTCTTAATAATGGATGTGAGGTTCATATTTTCAAATACATTTTTATTTTATTATTTCAAAAAAAAAAATTCAAAGGAATAATTGGTACTTCCCTTAAATATTTTAAAAAAATTACACCTTTAATAGCATCTTAAAAAATGATTGCTTCAACAAATATAAATACAAAAGTAATAATGGTTATACCTCTTGGTTTCCTTCTTTTCTAGCAATGTGGAAGATCTTTTCTTCCCTCAAATAATTTTAAAATTTTAAAAACACCTTTTTATATTATATACAATCTTGGTGTTCTATTATTGTCCACTTTTTAGTTTTTATTAGTCCTTGGACTTCCCAAACTTTCTATTGAAACATTTATGATTGCTTTCATAATTTTACCACAAAAGTTTTCGAATGTTGGTCTTCCCCAATTATTTCCTTTTCACAGGTAGATATTGTTGTCATTTTTGCCACATTAAAATTTTGTAAAATTTTGCCCACATATGTAAACAATTTTTCTAGCAAAATTCATTTTGAGCATTTTCACCATATTAAAAAAGTATGTTGAATTTTTTTTGGTGCCGTTTCGAGTATAATTTGAGAAAAATTCATTTTCACCCCCAAGTGTAGCGAAATGCCTTTTTCACCCCCATACCCAACAAAAATTATTTTCGAGTAAGTTCACAGCGAAATCACTTCCTGGCCATTTTGCTATTGAAATCACTTCTTGAGAGTTTCGCTAGTGAAATCACTTTGCTAACAGTTTCACTCTTGTTTATAGTGAAATTCCTTTTTGCTTCATTTCTCAGTGAAATCCGGGCAATAGTCACAATGAAGTCATGTTTCCAAGACAGGCCCCACTTTTGGCAGCACAAGCTTTTCCTAGGTGAAGTCGTAGCAAATAGGTAAATTTGGGGTAAAACTCCCATTTCACCCAAGTTTGGGATGAAAATCCCATTTTGTCCTAGTTTGGGGCGAAACTCCCATTTCACCAAAGGTTGGAGCGAAACTCCATTTCACCTAGTTTTCAAGTGAAACTCCATTTTTGAGCGCGTCTTGGGTGAAAATTTTTACAAGAGCACATTCCAAGTGCAAGTCTACGTGAAAGGCCATTTTGGGCATGAATTGGGCAAAATCATGATGAAGGCTCATTTCGAGCGTAACTTTGAGCAAAAACTCATTTTGAAAGTAAACGTCATCACCCAAAAAATTTTAGTGAAGATCTTCTATGGGAAATGGTCAAAGTTGGTAAATTCAATTCCTATGGCAATGCAATTAATATGTTTGGGATAACTACTAAAGAACTGTTGAGTTTAAGTATTGCACCCTTAAATCCAATGTAATATTATTTATTTTTAAAGAACTATCCACTTTAGTGGATATTCATTTCCAAGGCATCATCATGGAGATTGAAATTAGACCGATGATTTCCACCAAAGTCTCGATAGGCCATGTGACAAAATCACTAGATACTTTCCAATGTGTGTGTTGATCTGTTCATTGCTGGTACTAAGGAGAAATTGTTACAGTTCAATTTTTGAATAGCCAAAATTTTATTTAATAAGAATTTAATTTTGGAGGTGAAATCCTCTATAAAAACTAAGAAAATTGATGTAAAAGGAGGATAGACACTCTACCAAAAAACTCTTTGAGTTTAATTCTTTGCATCAATTGAAATATTATTGGCTTTGGTTCCTGGATCAATGGTGTATGCAATTAATTTTTGCATATCATTTATGTTATGTTCATGATATTTGTTAGATAAGTTTAAATTCTACATTTGAATTTAATTCCTGATAAAGAACTGAATGTTGAAATGTTTATTGGAAGTCATATTTGCAAGTTGTGAATGGTTCTTGTGTTTTTCTTTCTATTACATGTTGATTAAAACTTGATTTGGATTTTAGCTGCTAGTTTATCCTCACTTTAAATTTCTAGCTTACTGCCATATTACCCATCTCTTTCTATTAATCTCTCTCCCTAATATTTACACTGATTGTTATATTAGTATGGGAACCAACCCTCTCTAGATATTGGCCCAATGGACATATTTTTCCTTCGACCTTTCAATGTTAGTCAAGTCTAGGGCACACATATATTTTATACTTAGGTAGATTCATGACCAAATTTTTTTGGCACACCTGGTGGGACACTAAAAGATCCACTTTAAGCAGTAATAAGGTTTTATGTTCATATGTTACTTTATAAGTAGAACATCTAGCGACTCATTTCTGCCAAGAAGCCTTCAAACTTGAAGTTGGCGAAAGATTTAATTCATGATCACAATATTGAAGGCCAAAAATTTTGAAAATCCTGTTGAGTTCTTTGATCTTGAAACTCAAATTTTAGGAGAGCATCCTAGACTAGTCACTCTGACTATTCCATTAGTTGCAACATATTCACAGGTAGCTGGTGTGTTTTTTGTTCCTTCAAGTCCTGCTAGCACTGCTACTAGTTTTCCTCAAGCAAACACTTCAGTTCAAATGGTACAAAACCTGCCACCACCACAAAGATAGTTTCTAGACTAGAACCACTTCAGAGATTTAGATTTGTAAGCTTATAACCCAATTCTACAAGTAGCATTGAAGGTTTTGCCTATTTATGATGGTACAGGTAAAAGAAATTATGAGCATATCCAATATGTGGCTTCTCTAGCGACCATTCATGGCACCATGAACGAATATGTCATCGTAATATTGCTTATGCTCTCTCTCAGAGGGAAGCTGCTTTAATGGTACTGGTCTTTACAACCTACCACTATTACCACATAGGACCAGTTGGATAGATTATTGATAAAATGTTTCAATGAAAAACCAAATCCTTTTTCTCTATTGCATCAATTTACTACCATTTAGAGGCATCCATAGGAGGAAATTATTGACTTCAATGTTATGTTTGATCAAACTTGGAAAATATTCCCCGATGGTCTCTGACCAACTCTCGAACAAGTCGTATTTTATTACCTATGAACCTTCAATTCCGATATTAGCATGGACATCCATTAGTCCAACATTGATATATTTTTGGCCTTGTACTCTACTATGCAAAATTCTAAGGTTGATTTGATTACTATTGGTAATATTCCATCAAAGATGACGATGCCTATATTTCCTAATCTCCCACAATATTTGTATTCCAACGCATCTTCTTAGTCCTTGTCAATGTGCCCCATGTATCTGATTCCTTCATGGAATCAGAGTTAATATCAAACCCTAATAGTTTCTATCATGTAATTGCCTGGTCCTACTATTCCATAGTTTCCCACTCTAGTTCCATTCCTAGCATTGCCATATTTGTCTATACCACTGCCATTACCAACTCCTCCAACACCAACAAATCTTGATCCCCAAGAGAAGTTACTAAAAGAGATGTAATCAATGAACTCAGCCATAATAGTGATGAGAAATGAGATCACGATGATTAAGAAGATGTAGGCTGAGAGAGATTTCTAGCCTAAGAGATTTCAAACTACACCAATTACTAGAGAGCAAGAAACTTAGACAACAAGGTACCTGAGAGGAATCTGTCCATATTGATGAATGAAAAAGTTTGCCCCTCATATAATATGTATTGATGCTCTACCTGCAATGATCCACTTGGTGAAGAAACTTGTATGGTTCATATGAACTATGTTTAGACATTGGTAGATAACTCTCTGGGTGGTCAGATCAACATGATTATAGAAGCTGATCATAATTTCATGGTCCCTTTAGAAGAACAAGTTTTAGTTCTTACGATATCTAGAAGAAATACAGTCACAGTGGACCTAGCTAAAATGGAGCCATTGAAGGTACCTATTGAATTGAAATTATAGAATGAGAAAAAACAAGCACAACCAAAAGCACTTGTTCTAGTGCCCAAGCCAAATTCACTAATACTATTAAATGATCTCTTACCTCTGTGATCAAAAGAAATATTATAATAAAAGGCTTCAACATCATAAGCATAAGATAAAATGAAGGAACAAGCCATAGAAAGGCTTAAATACCCATCCTTGACCAAGCATCAGAGGGTGGAAGCTACGCAGTAGTATCAGAGCAAGTATGAGGATACCAATGAAGGAAGGCAGTCCAACATACCTACATACAACATTGTTGAGGAGCTAAAGCACACTTTTACCAAGGTTAGTCTCTATGATGCATTGCAATTGCATGGATAAGTCAAATTATTACAAGAATCGCTAAATTTTGTTAAAAATAAGGGAAAGAATCTTACCCAAACTATTTTTGCTCAAATGTTAGCCGCTTTAGCTACTAGAAAAAATAGGCCACCCCCTTTCTACTTGTCTCTCAGGATGGAGGGTTGGATTATGCATAACTGCATAATGGACTTTGGTGCTACAAAAAATGTCATGCCAAAGGTGGTTTGTGATATTATGGGTATGGAATATACCAAGAGTAGTCTATGCATCTTGTAGTTAGATGGAACCCTTGTAAGAACAGTAGGGGTCATCAAAGATATTCCCATTGTCTTGCATAAAATACCTCAGATCACTATGATCTAAGAGGTGGTTGTGGTTGATATGAAGCTATATTTCAGTATGTGCCTTTCAAGAGAGTTCACTGTCAAGTTGGGATGCTACCTTTATCTATACTACTCCCATCTGGAGATTCCTATCAAAGGAAAAATAATTCAAATCTATAATGAGAAGCCTTCTACTTTTCATATAGAGAATATTGAGGAAGAAGAAAAGTCCATGGATTTTTTTAACATGATGATTGAAGAATTAGAAGAATTGGATTTAATAGAAGAAACTCTGGATGAAATTCATACAAAATATGAGTTTTCAATGCTTGATTTTAATGCCATGATGGAAACTAAAATTGGTTGTTACTTCATAAATAAGACAAAAAAATTGAAGTGAATGTGTCTGATGATCAAGGTCCTATTTCAGATCAATTGTGGAAGCTCTACTTTGATGGTGCAAGATGCAATAATGGCATAGTAGTTGGAATCATTCTCATTTCTCCTTTTGGTATATAGAAGACTTATTTATATTGGTTGACCTAGAGCTATATCAACAACACTGTTGAGTATGAAGCATTATGCTTAGGTTTGAGGAAACCAGAGAAGCTTGGGATCAAACAACTATGGATTTTTAAATATTTAAAACTGATTGTGAATCAAGTAACTAATAGATATGTCTCCAAGAAGCACTATCTAAAGGCATATCGCAACAAATTTTGGGACCTATTTGAAGCTTATACAACATTGAACATCTAAGTAATCTCACGTGAATAAAATAAGCATGTCGATACTTTGGCATCCCTTGGCACCAACTTTTCTGTAGTGGAGCACATGGTGAAGAAACCAAATACCATAAGGTTAGTTTAGAAGCCTTTAGTTCTAGCTAATAATATTTATTAGCAAGAGTTTGAAAGTGAAGAGTATATAGTGAACTTCCTGATAAGAGAGGCTAGTAATATGGAAGGAAGAACACTTAATGAAGAATAAATTGAGGGATTGATCCAACTAAGAAATAATAATATTTCAAAAGGATTTATTATGCTCAAAATTCTCTTTGATCAGAATGACAAAGCTAAAAAACATAAGATCAAAGTGGATGAGGAGTACACCGAGTTGCAGTTGGGACCTCATAAGTCAATAAAAGTTAGCACCGATTACACTTTGAAAGGGCTGGAGCAGATCAAGGAGCTATGCCATGAATATCCAAATATTATCACTTGGAGCTATCGATGTTTAAAAGGTTACAACAAGGATGTGATCCAACATACCATTGAATTGCAAGGAGTGAAACCCTTCAAGAAGAAATAGAGGCCAACCAATCCCAAAATTGAGGTCTTGATGAAAGCTAAACTACTAAAGATGCTGGAAGCTAAAATTATTTACCTGGTAAAGCATTCTACCTAGATAGAAAATTTGGTCCTTGTGAGGAAAAATAATGGATATATTCACCTGTGTGTTGATTTCCAAAATTTTAATCAGGCATCTTTGAAGGATCATTATCCTTTGCCGCAAATTGATCAAATTCTCCATATAGTTGCAAGAGCTCAGATATTTTCTCTATTATATGGATGCTCTAGATATAATAATATTTAGATCAAGGATGAAGACCAGTATAAAATGGCATTCACCACAAAGTGGGTTACATTTTCTTATTAGTGAATGTTTTTTGGTCTCTCGAATTCCAAAGCAACTTTTTAGAGAGTGATGAACGTAACTTTTGATGAGTTACTAGATCATATCATTGTTATTTATTTGGATGATATGACTGTCTTCTCTCATAACAGGGAGGAACATAGGTTTCATTTAAAACAAGTATTCAAGAAATGCTGAGAGTTCACGATATCCATCAACCCGAAGAAGTCTATCTTCACGGTGAAGGAGGGAAAGCTCCTAGACTATATAATATTAGAAAAGGATTTATTTATTTATCTAGCTAGATCTAAGGCTCTTTTGAAGCTTTCACCACTAGTTAAAAAAAAGGTTGTAGTCATTTTTTGGATAGATTAATTTCATTCAAAATTTTATTGCAGATTTCACCCAAATTGTGAAACCAATGACTGAACTCATGAAGAAGGATGTTGAGTTCAGATGGATTGAGCAAAGGAAGCAAGCATTCCAATAAATCAAGGAAATAATTGCTGAAGCACCTATTTTGGTAAATCTTGACTATTCAAAGGATTTTATCCTTTATATTTTTGGTGAGCAAGAAAGTTATGCAACTATGCTCACATAGAACGGAGACGATGGAAATGAGTGCCCTATTGCATTCCTGAGTCAATTCATCCAACTACATGAGGAAAAGTACAATTTTATTGAGGATAAAGTATATGTAGTGATGATGTCCTTGAAGAAGTCTCGAAATTTTGTTTCCTAGAGCAAAATAATAGTTTATGTTGTTCATTCAGATGTCTGAAGTTTCATTATCTAGGGTGATATTGGAGACAAGATATCTAGTTGGGTTTCAAAAATCTAGGAATATGATATTGAAATCTGACCAACCAATCTAGTTTGAGATCGAGAACTATGTTAGAAACTTGCAAGGAGTGCTGCTTTCGAATAAATGGTTTATCAGTATAATCTTGCTAATCATTCCCCAATTGACCATGACTGGATAGAGGATCTTGTTGAATATTTTGATTTAGAAAGGTGTCCTTCACATCTTAATGGTTCACAAAGAAGGAGATTCATACTATAGGTCCTTAGGTATGTGATGTTGCCAAATGGATTATTTCATAAGAAAATTGATGGAGTTATCCTCAAGTGTGTCAAAGAATTAGAGAAGCAAAAAATCCTAAAGGAGTTTCATTCTGGATTATCAGGAGATCACTATGCATGGAGACCCATGGCATTGAAGATCATCAAAGCATGTTATATTTGGTCCACTCTCTTTGCATATGCATTCAAAGTCAGTCAAATTTATGAAAAATACCAGAGGTATTTTGGTAGAAGTAGAAATGCATATTTACCTCTTCATTTGATTCAATTAGAAGTACCATTTCAATAACGGGGCTTATATTTTACTAGGGTCATCGATCCTAATTTATTTTTTGGGCATAAATACATTATGACTGCAACTAACTATTTCACCTGATGGGCTGAAGCAATCCCAACCAAGAAGGCAAACCAAGAGGTAGTCATCATATTCCTTGAAGGATTGATCACTCACTTCAGTTTCTCAGATGCAATTATAACAGACATTGGAACTCCATTCATCAGTGCCAAAATTAGCGAGTTCATGGGTAAGTATGATATTTATTTAAAAACCTCATCAAATTACTATCTATAGGGAAATGATCTGGATGAATCTATAAGCAAGAACCTACTCGGGATTTTAAAGAGAACTCTTTGTGATAAAAAGCGAAGTTGAAATTTTCTCCTAAACCAAACCTTATGGACCAATCGCATCTTATTTAAAAATTCTATCAAAACATCCCCTATTCCTTGGTGTACGGTAAAGAAGCAATTTTATCCATTCACATTGAATTGTTAGCTCTTCAATCCTTGCAATTACTTGATGGTGAAGATATTGAATTCAACCCCATGAGTGCAAGGTTGGCTTAGCTTTTACAACTAGAGGAGGAAAGAGATAAAGCGTACAATGGCTTCATGGAACATGCCTAGATGATGAAGAAATGATTCGACAAGAAGGTTTATAAGAAGGCATTCAAGGTGGGCAATCCAATTTTAAAATGGAACGAGAACAAGGCGAAACCAGGAAAGCATCACAAGTTTGAGGTGATTTGGAAAGGCCCATTCTAGATTTCTAGTGTCAATCAAGTTAACTCATTTTATTTGTAGGATATGGACAACCATGTGTTGCCAATTCTAGCCAATGGTCTTCATTTGAATGCCTACTACTAGTGAAAAATATAGGATTACAAATGTAAATATGTATATATATATATATATTTTTAACGTATATTTTTGTTTGAAAAATGATTTAGGATGGGAGCGAAATTCCTTTTCATTGAGCATAAGTATTTTTGCTGGTGCGAAATCATTTTCACTAGAGAAAAGCCTTCTTTGTACCTCTTAGATCAAAAATAAAAATTGAGTGAGATTCCTTTTTGCTGGTGCGAAAGATATTTTTGCTAGCGAAATTCATTGCTCTAGTGAAAGTCCTTTTGTTTGCTTTCTTTTTATGCATTTTGTCCAAAAATGCTTTTTTGACACCAAAGATGTCAAAAGCATCCATGCTTTTAAATTTTTTTGAAGGAAAGTAAAATCATGCCAATTTTAAAAGTTGGGTGCCCAAGTTAGGAAAAGCACTCGATTTAAAAAAAAATGAAAAGGGGAAAAAAAGGAAAAGAAAAAGAAAAGAAAAATTAAAAAGAGAAAAAGAAGCTGATTTTTCCGAAGACATCAATGTTGCTCATGCTCTTTGGAATTTTGGGGTGCAACTCAAGTTGGTAGTAATAAACCCCCAGTTGCATGCTTTTTCAGGCGAAAAGTGTGGTGAAAGTCATTTTCGGATTGAAAGGGAGAAAAATGTCTTTTTCCTTGATTTTCTAGTGAATCCCTAGAATGCATGACGTTTCACCCATAAAAGTAACAAAATACCTTTTTGGTGCCCCGCATCAGTAAAACAAGGTGCTCATCATGCTTTTCAAGGTGAAAAAGTAGCAAGACATGTTTTCTAAAATTAACGGTTAATAGCAAGTTGCGCCCCCAATAAGTAAAAAGCAATTAAAAAATTAAAGCAACCAATTAGAGCGCTTGGAGAAGAGGTGAGTGAAACTAGTTGGAAAGCATGATGCATCCCCAAAATTAGTAGGCATGTCATAGACATTTAATTTTATGGATGTGGTTTGAAGGTTTTAAAAGGGTGAACATTTTTCTAAAGAATTCAAAATTTGCAAAGCGCCTGGTTGTAGAATTGTTGTGAATCATGGTTTGCTGTAAAGTTTGAAGTTGTTTGCTATCTACTTGAAGAAATCCTAATATGGGGAAGAGAACATCAAAAGCTAAGAAGGATAAATCTCAAAAGAATATTGACCCAAAAAAGCGGCGGTGAAAGGCAAGGGAAGAAGAGGAAGAAATCGAATTAATGTCTTACTATGACCACTTGGTGTAAATTAGTGACTATGTGATTACGAACAAGGGCATGGAGAAATTATGTTAGAATGTTGAGTTCACTATGTAGAAGGTGTCTGCTAAAATATTATGCACCATGGTATTTTACTCCCATCTATTCTAGTACCTATGTATGCCCGTGCACTCATATCCTAAACTGGTATGAGCGATTATGCAATGCTATAACCCTACTATGAGAACTATTCAAACCGCCCAAGGATATAAATTGTTTAGTATTTCAGCTAGCTCGATCAGGTATGTATTTGCTTATGGTGCAAGATCTCCGCTCGACATCATGTTTAAAAATCTCAATATTATAGAGTAGGAGGAAAGGTACCAATCCACAATTCATATGTACTAGTTTGTGGAGAACTAGTTGTTGAAGACACCACATTTTGGGGAGTTTCCAAAATTGTTGACACTACTGAGGGATTTCAAGAGCCTAGATTCATATTCAATGATGGCATGGATGGTAGGATTATCTTCATATTACATAGTGTATAAGTGGTAAGAATCGCTGGTGTAGTGCATTTCACAAGTGGAGTTTTATGCCCTAACTGCCATGATAGTGACCATGAATTTGATATTATTCGATTTGGGTGGATTTCATAGCTTAGATAATGTACTCACAATTGCAAAAGGTGAAAATTTGGGAAGATGTCACTTTCTAGCACTACTCCCTTCTGGTATGTTACTTTTCTATCACATGCATTCTCATTTTTCTTTTATAGTAGTAAGGTAGACAAATGAAATAGGGATAATGTTGCTACTATATTCATGGACTCAAAGTTTGTCAAGAATGGAGTCCTATTATAATTTTAACAGAATATTTTTGGAGCTCACCCTTGAGTTTATTTATGGGGTGTATGAGTTCCTAGAGCAATGAAAGCAAAGGTGGTAGACAAGATAAAAGATAACATATTTTTGCTAATGCAAAGAATGGTTGTAAGAATTTTTGGTTTTATTGGGAAATCCTTTCTGTTGCCATATTTTACTACTGAACATCTATTCGCCTTGGAGATAGCTCGACAGAGTGATTTCACAAATGATACATATGGGATAGGCAGGGGAAAGAGAGCTACATGCACTATGCATTTCCATTTTGGTGACATAAGAGTGACTCAGTATAGACATAATGGATTTTTTGCTGAGACATTGTATGACCATGAGTTTCTTGAGCTTCCCAAAAATGGTGGTGCAATCCTTTGGGTGTTTTGGGGAGTTTCATTAAAGCCAAGAATTTTTATTGTTACCCCCAAGAAGACATCTTGTAGTAGAGGAATAATCCTAAGGGGCATAAACTTGAATGACATGTCAAGAAGATGATGTTGCTACCTCATTGGCATAATTTTTACAATATGGATGTCGAGTATGATTTCGTAAATCATCCAAAGCAAGTTCCTCCTGCTAGTTTGTTCAATCAAATGAAAGTGAAATTTCCTAATTGGTCTGATGAAAAGCTTTCCAACTGGTGAGTCATGAGGTTCCATCGAAGTAAGCTTGGGTCAAGTTATTTATTGGTCATGGATGAGGTATTTTCATTGATTTATGATGACCATTGTGAAAAGTACCAGCCCCTCTCTTTTGTTGACTTGGTACCTCGAAGTATCCATAGCCTTGATAAAGAAGAAGATGTGGTAAGAGAAAAGGAGGCATCGATTGAAGAAAGGGTAGTTATCAAAGAAGAAGAGGAGAAACCGCCACCTAAAAAATAGCTTTTTCTTAGAAATAGGAGCGCAAGTATAAGAGTGTCATTCCATAATATGGTAAAGAGGCCCATAAGTGGTGCAGTTTTTACTCTTGGCACAAAGCCACTTTATTCACATACGGTTGAGAAGATTAGTTTTTAGGAGATACCCTCTTTGGCTCAATTGGAGCAATCAAGCCAAATGGTGACACTAGTAGATCTAAAAGCAAAGTAGAAAAAAGTAGAGGAAGAGAAAGAGTTTGTAGTGCAATAGCCTTCATCACTAGTTCAAATGGTGTCGAAGCCCGTAGGTATACATTTTATTTCCTCTTATCTATCTGACAAGCACTTATTGACCACTATCTCCCCATATGCATTACCCATCTCTACTTTACCTCCATTAATTGTACCTATCTCTTTGGTTCTAATTTCCACATCATAATCATAGGCTACCAGTGCTCCCCCAATTTCATCCATTCCCTTCATTTCTCTTTCTTTCAATTCATTCGCATCCATCTCAAACCCATTTTTCCTTCCATTATCATTTGTTCCATATTCCATCCCTATGAACCCTATTACCATTATAAGTATGCAAGCCCCTCCTAGGGTAAGTGTAACTATAGTTCCTTCCACCTTCACTCCCTTTGTTGAGTCAAACCCTCAACAGACCCTTTTCCTATTTTCCCTAGTTTTTGTAGTATAGGAGCCTTTGGATTTCGAGATGGAGCTTTGATATTTGTAGATGGAACTTTAGCCACTTGGCACACTCTACATCTGGACACAAATCAAATTACATCTCTCTTCAATCGTGGCCAATAGTACTTTTCCTCCACAAGAGAAACTATTTTATCTACGTCAAAGTATCCTGACAAACCACCACTATGTAGCTCATGGATGATATTCTCCTGCATGGAACCAACAGTTATGCATAATTGTTTCCCCTTAAATAGATAGCCATCCTGCATAACATACTTAACAAATAAATATCTTTGTTTTTATTTCTTGATCCCTAGGTTTAGATAGTCAACCTTAAGCATTAGAGTTAGGATTAGTTATTGATTTAGTCTATAATTAAGAAGATTTAGATGGTAGTTAGAGGCTTTATTCATATTTGAATTTGAGTCAAATATATTATGTACATGAGACTTTACCCTCTTTAAATAAATAAGGATTTGCATTGATTTGAATATGGAATTTGATTATTGTATATTTGATTTTCTAGCAATTAAATTTGATTTGTTGTTATCATTGGATATTTTTATTTTTGTATTATTGGATTACTACTACGATTGCTATAATTCTTCAATTTATTTTAGAATAAAATGTGTGTTGTTAGTTGATGTATTCAATAATGATGTATCATGGTCCTCTTATATTGGAGTAGATGGATAGAGGTGGAGGTGGAGGGTAGAGGCTATGATCTATGGAAAATTTATCAATAGATGACCTGATTCTATTGGCAAACCTTAATTATGCATGTTCCCAATTACAAGTAGATTGTTTGGTGTTGAGGCAAAGGGTGCCCTTGCTAATTTACTAATACACTTGTCTCCCACACCTTTGTGGCAATAGAACATTACTACAAGGAACATGAATGCAGGTTTTAGAATTATTTTCAACTCCATTGCCCTTGTCTTCTTCATTGACCTAAGTAAGATGCATTTATTTTAGTCAAGCATCCTAAAATTTGAAGTTTGATATATAATGTATATAAAAAACTCATATATTAGTTATAACATGAATTCAAAAGAGGCTTCCTTCTTAATTTATTGCTATAGGATTAGTTATCATGTTCGATTTTGTATTCGAGTTCGACATTGATGGAAATTCACTATAGGAGACCGTCAATGGACTCCAAGGGTCAAATTGCAAGATAAGACGTCATACAAAATACATCAATAAAAAAAACCTGCAAATGCTTCCTTTCATTAACTAAACTCCCATCCCTCGTACAATAGAGTCTCCCACTTATTATACTCCCCCAAAAAAAAAACTCTAGCCTACGCTAACCCTTACTATTTTTAGTAACTTTCTATTTTTAGCTACTCACTTGCCATTTTTAGTAACCCTAAAGAAAAAAACTCGTATGGCATACAAAATAGAATCATGCACCCATTATTCAATAAAAATCACTACCCCAAGATAACAACCCCACTCTAGTTCTACACTAATAGTTATGATAACTTTTCAGTTGTAAAAACTAAAAATTATATTAAAAGCTAATTTTGGGCCTCCTAGAGGTATTTTTGCACCAAAAAAAACATGGACGACTTTCCTTAGGTTCTCCATACAATTCAACACGTTTTAAAAAATAATGGGGTAAAACGGACACTCAAAGCAAAAATTATGGTCTTGGCAACGTGCATCATTATCCTCTGGTTGAAAATGAACTCAGCTCCTATGAGTTCTACTGATGAAATACCTCAATACTGTCAATGTCAAGACTTTCTAGTTCCTCCTTGGAAATCCAAGTGTTATCAGCCTAGGATAAACCTTCCCATTGTACCAAGTATTTGCTATAGTTGCCATTGCGTGTTGTGATCACTTTTCTGTCAAGGACCTGCACAATGTGTTACTTCTTCTTCTTAGGTATTTTCTTCTCCCAAGCTACGGTGTTTGCACCTTCAACAACTGCAATATCACCATGAAATTCATGCAAATTAGAGACATTGAAAATGAGTGAAATATCGAGGTCAAATGGCAATTCCACCTTATAAGCATTGTCATTCATTTTATGTAGAATTCTACAAGGACCAATTTTATTCATTTTTAATTTATTATATGTCCCCTTGGGAAATCATTCCTTTCGAAGGTGAACCATCACCATGTCCCCAACCTAGAATACTTGGACGTTTATGTGCACATCATCAGCCTTTTTATACTTAGCATTACTATTCTGCAACTTGTCATTGACATCTTCCTATAATTTTTGTATATGTTCAGTAAATTCTTCTGCATCATCACTAACATGCTCCTGGATTGGTAATTCAACCAAATATAGAACACCCTTGGGGTTACGACCATAAACAATTTGAAATGGTGATTTACATGTTGAGTGGTTTATTGAGCTATTGTATGCAAATTCTGCTTGTGATAGGGCTAAATACCATTGTTGTGGTTTCTCACCAACTATGCACCTCATAAGATTTCCCAAGCTTCGATTCACAACCTCGATTTTTTTGTCAGTATGTGGATGATAAGGACTATTGAATTGTAGCTTTATGTTCAATTTCTTCCATAATGTCCTCCAAAAATGACTCAAGAACTTAACATATTGATTTGAAGTGTTGGTCTTTGGAACACTTCATAAAAAAAAAATACTACAATCTTAGTTGCATCATTGGTTTTCTGGCAAGCAAGAAAATAAGCCATATTAGAAAACCTATCTACTACAACAAAAATGAAATCTTTACCTCATTGAGTATAGGTAGCCCTAGCACAAAATCCATTCTTAGGTCAATCCACGATCCTAGGGGAACATGTAAGGGTGTATACAACCTTTTATTTTGTACATGACCTTTAGCCACTTGGCACACTCTACATCTGGACACAAATCAAATTACATCTCTCTTCAACCATGGCCAATAGTACTTTTCCTCCACAAGAGAAACTATTTTATCTACATCAAAGTATCCTGACAAACCACCATTATGCAACTCATGGATGATATTCTCCCGCATGGAACCAACAGTTATGCACAATTGTTTCCCCTTAAATAGATAGCCATCCTGCATAACATACTTAACAAATATCTTTGTTTTTATTTCTTGATCCCTAGGTTTAGATAGTCAACCTTAATCATTAGAGTTAGGATTAGTTATTGATTTAGTCTATAATTAAGAACATTTAGATGGTAGTTAGAGGCATTATTCATATTTGAATTTGAGTCAAATATATTATGTACATGAGACTTTACCCTCTCTAAATAGATAAGGATTTGCATTGATTTGAATATGGAATTTGATTATTGTATATTTGATTTTCTAGAAATTAAATTTAATTTGTTGTTATCATTGGATATTTTTATTTTTGTATTATTGGATTACTACTACGATTGCTATAATTCTTGAAGTTATTTTAGAATAAAATGTGTGTTGTTAGTTGATGTATTCAATAATGATGTATCATGGTCCTCTTATATTGGAGTAGATGGATAGAGGTGGAGGTGGAGGGTAGAGGCTATGATCTATGGAAAATTTATCAATAGATGAACTGATTCTATTGGCAAACCTTAATTATGCATGTTCCCAATTACAAGTAGATTGTTTGGTGTTGAGGCAAAGGGTGCCCTTGCTAATTTACTAATACACTTGTCTCCCACACCTTTGTGGCAATAGAATATTACTACAAGGAACATGAATGCAAGTTTTATAATTATTTTCAACTCCATTGCCCTTGTCTTCTTCAGTGACCTAAGTAAGATGCATTTATTTTAGTCAAGCACCCTAAAATTTGAAGTTTTATATATAATGTATATAAAAAACTCATATATTAGTTATAACATGAATTCAAAAGAGGCTTCCTTCTTAATTTATTGCTATAGGATTAGTTATCATGTTCGAGTTTGTATTCGAGTTCGACATTGATGGAAATTCACTGTAGGAGACCGTCAATGGACTCCAAGGTTCAAATTGCAAGATAAGACGTCATACAAAATACACCAATAAAAAAAACCTACAAATGCTTCCTTTCATTAACTAAACTCCCATCCCTCGTACAATAGAGTCTCCCACTTATTATATTCCCAAAAAGAAAAACTCTAGCCTACGCTAACCCTTACTATTTTTAGTAACTTTCTATTTTTAGCAACTCACTTGCTATTTTTAGTAACCCTAAAGAAAAAAACTCGTATGGCATACAAAATAGAATCATGCACCCGTTATTCAATAAAACTCACTACCCCAAGATAGCAACCCCACTCTAGTTCTACACTAATAGTTATGATAACTTTTCAGTTGTAAAAACTAAAAATTACATTAAAAGCTAATTTTGGGCCTCCTAGAGGTATTTTTGCACCAGAAAAAACATGGGCAACTTTCCTTAGGTTCTCCATACAATTCAACATGTTTTAAAAAATAATGGGGTAAAATGGACACTCAAAGCAAAAATTATGGCCTTGGCAAGGTGCATCATTATCCTCTGGTTGAAAATGAACTCAACTCCTATGAGTTCTACTGATGAAATACCTCAAGACTGTCAATGTCAAGACTTTCTAGTTCCTCCTTGGAAATACAAGTGTTATCAGCCTAGGATAAACCTTCCCATTGTACCAAGTATTTGCTATAGTTGCCATTGCGTGTTGTGATCACTTTTCTATCAAGGACCTGCACAATGTGTTACTTCTTCTTCTTAGGTATTTGCTTCTCCCAAGCTACGGTGTTTGCATCTTCAACAACTGCAATATCACCATGAAATTCATGCAAATCAGAGACATTGAAAATGAGTGAAATATCGAGGTCAAATGGCAATTCCACCTTATAAGCATTGTCATTCATTTTATGTAGAATTCTACAAGGACAAACTTTCTTCATTTTTAATTTATTATATGTCCCCTTGGGAAATCATTCCTTTCGAAGGTGAACCATCACCATGTCCCCAACCTGAAATACTTGGACGTGTATGTGCACATCATCAACCTTTTTATACTTAGCATTACTATTCTGCAACTTGTCATTGACCTCTTCCTATAATTGTTGTATATGTTCAGTAAATGCTTCTGCATCATCACTAACATGCTCCTGGATTGGTAATTCAACCAAATCTAGAATACCCTTGGGGTTACGACCATAAAAAATTTGAAATGGTGATTTACCTGTCAAGTGGTTCATTGAGCTATTGTCTGCAAATTCTGCTTGCGATAGGGCTAAATCCCATTGTTGTGGTTTCTCACCAACTATGCACCTCATAAGATTTCCCAAGCTCCGATTCACAACCTCGATTTTTTTGTCAGTATGTGGATGATAAACATTATTGAATTGTAGCTTTATGTTCAGTTTCTTCCATAATGTCCTCCAAAAATGACTCAAGAACTTAACATCTCTATTTTAAGTGATGGTCTTTGGAACTCCATGCAGTCTCACCACTTCATCAAAAAAAATACTACAATCTTGGTTGCATCATTGGTTATCTGGCAAGCAAGAAAATAAGCCATATTAGAAAACCTATCTTCTACAACAAAAATGAAATCTTTGCCTCATTGAGTATAGGTAGCCCTAGCACAAAATCCATTCTTAGGTCAATCCACGATCCTAGGGGAACATGTAAGGGCGTATACAACCTTTTATTTTGTACATGACCTTTAGCCACTTGGCACACTCTACATCTGGACACAAATCAAATTACATCTCTCTTCAACCGTGGCCAATAGTACTTTTCCTCCACAAGAGAAACTATTTTATCTATGCCAAAGTATCCTGCCAAACCACCACTATGCAGCTCATGGATGATATTCTCCCGCATGGAACCAACAGTTATGCACAATTGTTTCCCCTTAAATAGATACCCATCCTGCATAACATACTTAACAAATATCTTTGTTTTTATTTCTTGATCCCTAGGTTTAGATAGTCAACCTTAAGCATTAGAGTTAGGATTAGTTATTGATTTAGTCTATAATTAAGAAGATTTAGATGGTAGTTAGAGGCATTATTCATATTTGAATTTGAGTCAAATATATTATGTACATGAGACTTTACCCTCTCTAAATAGATAAGGATTTGCATTGATTTGAATATGGAATTTGATTATTGTATATTTGATTTTCTAGCAATTAAATTTGATTTGTTGTTATCATTGGATATTTTTATTTTTGTATTATTGGATTACTACTACGATTGCTATAATTCTTGAAGTTATTTTAGAATAAAATGTGTGTTGTTAGTTGATGTATTCAATAATGATGTATCATGGTCCTCTTATGTTGGAGTAGATGGATAGAGGTGGAGGTGGAGGGTAGAGGCTATGATCTATGGAAAATTTATCAATAGATGACCTGATTCTATTGGCAAACCTTAATTATGCATATTCCCAATTACAAGTAGATTGTTTGGTGTTGAGGCAAAGGGTGCCCTTGCTAATTTACTAATTGATGGATACACAAACACAGACTCAGAGAATGCAAAACGTAGACACAGACACAGAGAATGCAAAACACAAAAAATTTTTAATACAAAAAATCACTCCCGCTCTTAATGAACTTTCCTCCCCCAAAATATTACAATCCTAGCCAACCGGCCTAGTCTTCGCATTCTGAGGACCCCCTTCCTCCATGCACCACCTGCTTCTATAACCATGTCTCCGTCTCTCTCCAGGTCCTGATCCTCTAGGCCATTAATGACCCATTGCCCCAGAATACATCCTTCCTGACTGAATCTTTACATCTTTCCCTAACTGGCAACTGCCATCGGGTTAGTCGCGGATACATGCATTGATGAGCCATTTGACTTCTGGGCCCAGTATTCGAATGGCCGCCATGCTCAGCAAGCTTACCGAGCAAGAAATCATGCATTAATGGGGCCTAGACCGCCTCGAAAAACACCGTCTAGGAATGCGGGCTTTTTCGAATGGTGAACCAACAGTACGTCGTGATATAGCGACATGTCGCGATATCATGACATTTTCCTTCCTTGCAGCATTTCTTTCATTCGGGTCATGATATCGCGACATGTCGTGATATCGCGACATTTTATTTTCTTACAGCATGTCTTTCCTTCGGGTTATCCCAACATTTTCTTTTCTTGCAGCATGTCTTTCCTTCGGGTCGCGATATCATGACATGTCGCGATATCGCGACATCTTTGCTCTTTGTCTTCTCTTCGCATTTTGGGTCACGAAATCGTGACATGTCGTGATATCATGATAGTTTTGCCTTCTATCTTCGTTCTCTGCTTCGGGTCGCGAAATCGCGACATGTCACGATATCGTGATAGTTTTGCCTTCTGTCTTCGTTCTCTGCTTCGGGTCGTGAAATCGTGACATGTCGCGATATCGTGATAGTTTTGCCTTCTGTCTTTGTTCTCTGCTTTGGGTCACGAAATCGTGACATGTCACGATATCGCGACAGTTTTGCCTTATGTCTTTGTTCTTTGCTTCGGGTCATGAAATCGTGACATGTCACGATATCGTGACAGTTTTGCCTTCTGTCTTCGTTCTCTGCTTCGAGTCACGAAATCGTGACATGTCGCGATATCGCGATAGTTTTGTGGGATCGCAAAATCGTGACATGTCGCGATATCATGACACTTTTCTTCCTTGCTTTCTTTTTTGCTTCTTTGGTCGCGATTTCGTGACATGTCACGATATCATGACACTTTTGGCTCCATGCCTTCTCTCTCCTTCCTGAGTCACGATAACGTGACATGTCGCGATATCGTGACACTTTTGGCTCCATGCCTTCTCTCTCCTTCTGAGTCTGAACGCGACATGTCGCGATATCATGACACTTTTGGCTCCACGCCTTCTCTCTCCTTCTTGAGTCACGAAAACATGACATGTCGCGATATCGCGACACCAAAAATAAAACAAATTTTTTTTGTTGATGCAAGATTGCTCTGCTGCCAACGGATGCTCCTGCATCAGACACCCGGGGTGGATTGAGAAGTGTCCTTCACTTTTGTGTTGTTGGAGGAAGACTCAAGCGGTCGACCTCTTATTTTGACAACCAAGTTGCATCCTCGACAGGCCTGTCCTTCCATTTGACCAGGTATTCAGAATACTGCCTGTTCCTGGTACTTCTGCCTACTCGAGTGTCTAGTATTTCCTCGATCTCGTCTATTGCTGTAGTAGAAGTTGGAATATCCCACAAATCTATTCTTGGTGTCTCACTATGACCTCCTTCATGGTATTCTACCAAGTCTAAAATATTAAAAATAGGTGAGATATTCAACTCGCTTGGCAGTTCTACTTCATAGGCATTTCTCGAATCTCTTTTACCTATGATCCTGCATGGTCCAAACCTCTTCATCTTCAGCTTGTTGTAGGTTTTGCTAGGAAACCTTTCCTTTCTCAAGTGAACCATGACCTCATCTCCCATGCGAAACTCCTTGAAACGCCACTTTTGATCGGCTTTGGCTTTGTACTGAGTACTCATCTTACTGATATGCTGCTTTACCTCTTCATGTAATCTCTTCATGTGCTCTACAAAATCTTCAGCCTCAGCACTACTCTTTTCTCCCTTACCCATCGTTCTCAATTCAGAAGCATGCCTTGGGTTGTTCCCATACACAATCTGGAATGGGGATTTACCAGTACTTCTATTGATGGAATTGTTGTAAGCAAATTCTGCCTGTGGCAAAATCAAATCCCATCCCTTGGGCTTATCTCCCACCAGGCATCTCAGGAGATTACCCAAACTTCTGTTCACCACCTCTGTTTGCCCATCAGTCTACGGATGGTATGCGGAACTGAACTTCAAATCCATTTTCAGTTGCTTCCACAAAGTCTTCCAGAAATAACCCACAAATTTGGTATCTCTGTCAGATACTATACTCTTGGGTAGACCATGAAGGCGTACCACCTCCTTGAAAAACAAGCCTGCAATATGAACTGCATCACTCATTTTTTGACATGGGATAAAATGAGCCATCTTCGAAAACCTGTCCACCACAACAAAAATGGAGTCACTCCCTCGTTGTGTCCTTGGTAGGCCGAGAACAAAATCCATACTGATGTCCTCCCATGGCCTCTCTGGCATAGGTAATGGCTGATACAATCCTGTATTCTGTCTCATTCCCTTAGCCATCTGGCAGATTCTACAACCTTGCACAAATTTAGTCACATCTTGCTGCAACTGTGGCCAATGGTAGTTTTCACTAACAAGGGCAATGGTCTTATCTCGACCAAAATGTCCAGCTAGCCCTCCACTATGCTTCTCCTTTATCAGATTCTCCCTCATCGAACCCCGTGGAATACATAATTGACCTCCTTTGAACAACATCCCATCTTGGATCAGGAAATCCAGCCACTTGGTCCTGTCCAAAGTAACAGGTGTCAAGCAAGCCTTCCAGGCTTCTACAAAATCAGGATCTTCAGGGTACAAACCCTTCAGTTCATCAAATCCTACCACTTCCACCTTCATTTCTGTCAACAAACACTGCCTTCTGCTTAAGGCATCTGCAACTCTGTTGGACTTTCCGCTCCTGTGCTTCAACACAAAGGTATAACTCTGTAGAAACTCAACCCACTTCAGGTGCCTCTGGTTTAGCTTCCCTTGGCTATTAATATACTGTAAGGCCTGATGATCAGTAAATAGAACAAACTCTTTTGGCAACAAGTAATGTCGCCACTTCTTTAGAGCCTGCACTATAGCATAAAACTCTTGATCATAAACTGAATACTTCTTTCTGGCATCATTGAGTTTCTCACTAAAGTAAGCAACAGGTCTACCTTCTTGGCTCAAAACAGCTCCTATGGCACTACCACTAGCATCACAGTCTACCTGAAATACCTTATTAAAATTTGGAAGTGCCAAAATAGGTTGTTCTGTAACCTTCCTTTTCAACATATCGAAGCTCTTATCTGCTCCTAAAGTCCACTTAAATTCTTTCTTATTCCCTCTCATTGTTTTTGTAAGGGGTGCACAAATACTGCTGAAATTCCTAATGAATTTCCTGTAAAAACTTGCTAGACCATGAAATGATCTTACCTCAGTCGTGCTTCTCGGAGTAGGCCATTCAATGATAGCTCTTACCTTTTTTGGGTCCATTTTTAGACCCTCGACTGAGATGACAAATCCCAGGTACACTAACTCCTTCACGAAATTGCATTTCTTTAGATTAATCAACAACTGCTCCTCCCACAGCTTCTCAAAAACCCTTCTGATATGCATCAGATGCTCTTCCAGGGTTCTACTAAATATTAGGATATCATCTAAATAGACAATAACAAATTTGCCTAAGAACTCTTTCAATACCTCATTCATCAACCGCATGAATGTGCTTGGTGCATTGGTCAGCCCAAATGGCATGACCAACCACTCATACAAACCTTCTCTGGTCTTGAAGGCTGTCTTCCACTCATCTCCTTCTCTGACACGAATCTGGTGATAACCACTCTTTAGGTCAATCTTGGTGAAGTACTTGGCTCCACTCAAATAGTCCATAATGTCATCCATCCTTGGTAATGGAAATCTGTACTTTATGGTGATCTTGTTAATGGCTCGAGAGTCTATACACATTCTCCACTCTCCATATTTCTTTGGTGCTAGTACTGTAGGTACTGCACATGGACTCAAACTCTCCCGAATTAGTCCCTTCTCCAATAGTTCTTGGACTTGTCTGTTCAGCTCTTCAATTTCTGTAGGAGTCATTCTATGTGCTGCCTTATTGGGTAAACTAGATCCTGGTACCAAATCTATGTGGTGACTGATCTTCCTCACTTGGTGGTAAACCCTCAGGCACATTATCAGATATAATGTCTGGAAATTCTTTCAACAGTCCTAAGACTTCTACAGGGGTATCCTTGCATTCTTCCTTCCTAACTCTAGGAACCAATGCATAGCACATATGCTCATGCTTTAAACTATTCAAAAATTTTCCTCCTTCGACTAAACAAATTCTAGCGCTGCTGCATACCTTTTCTTTCACCTCTTTCAAGGGCTTCAGCTTATGGCGCACTCCATTCTTTGTTACTGAGTAGGTGTTGGCATGACCATCATGCACTGCACACCGATCAAACTGCCATGGCCTTCCCAATAGCAAATGGCAAGCATCCATGGGCAGGATATCACACAGTACCTCATCACAGTAATTCCCAATATTGAACTTCACTGAACATTGCTCACTGACCAAAACTCTATGGTCCTTCTGTAACCACGCAATCCGGTATGGATGCGGGTGTTTTCTCCTTTGTAGCTGTAACTTGGCAACCATTTCTTTTGAAACCAAGTTATCAGTACTACCATTATCTATGATAATATTGCAGACCTTACCCAAACTTCTGCACCTAGTGTAGAACAGGCTCCTCCTCTGGTCTGATCCTTTCTCCTCATTTAACAGGGTCCTCCTGGTGACCATAACTTCTCCTCTCTCTGCCTCCTTAGAATGTTCTGATTCAACATCTTCATCTGCTACAACGACTCTGGGAGGACCCTCAGGTCTCTTATTCATCTTTTCGCGGTGTTGTGGACACTCAAATGCTCGATGTCCTTCTTCACCATAGTGGAAACAAGTTCCATGAAATCCTCCTCTTCCAAATCCATGTCCAGATCTGCCCCTCCCTCTCGGATAACCATTGTTCTGGTTACGGGGTTGGTAGATGTTCTCATCTTTCTGCTCTTGGGTATTACTGGTTTCACCAACCTTCTTTTGGTCCTTATATTTTTCTCCATTGGTCCTTCCACCAGTCCTTCCACCATGACCTCTTCCTCTTTGCTTGCTCTCAAACCTTCTGTTCAGTTTCTCTTCAACCTTCAGAGCAAACTGGTAAGCATCCTCTATGGTGGTCATCCTGACCAGGCTTAACTCTTCTTGAATACTTGCTCGTAACCCATTAATATAACGGGCTACTTTCTCTTTGTTGGCCTCTGAATGGCCTGTTCTGATTACAATCTTGTAAAACTCCTCGGTGTATTCTTTAACAGACTTGCTGGCCTACTTCAAACCTTGCATTTTCTTCAGCAGGTCCATCTCATAGTCAGCTGGGATGAACTGCCTCTTTAACTTTTCCAGCATTCTATCCCACCTGGTTATTCTCTCCTTTCCTCTTCTATTTCTTTCCAACTGCACTCCTTTCCACCATATTTTGGCATGACCCTTTAGCTTGGCCTTAGCAAACTTGACCCTATTAGGATCTTCAACTTCTTCATACTCAAAGTATTCTTCCAAATCATTGATCCAGTCAATCAGTTCCTCTGGGTCAAGATTTCCAGAATACGTAGAAACCTCCATCTTTGGTTTCTTCCCAATCTGAGAGATGGCTCTGTATAACCTGGCTTGTGCAGGGTCTACAACCTCTTCCTCTTCCTCAAACTGGTCCTCTTCTTCGTCAACCTCATCTTCACTTCCTTCTTCCCCTCGGGGTTCAAGTCCTCTGTGCAGCTCCTCTTGCAGGGCCTGAACTTGCCTCTGCAAAGCTCTAAAATCTTTCGCTGGCACCATGTTTCTTCCACCACCATGGTTTCTTCGTGGAGGCATCTTGCTTTCCTCTCTTCTCACAACCCTTCCATAGATCCTGGTGCAAGCTGCCTCACTTTCGATGATCTGCTCACACACTCAAGAACTCCCGCTCTGATACCACTTGATGGATACACAAACACAGACTCAGAGAAAGCAAAACATAGACACAAACATAGAGAATGCAAAACATAGAAAATCCGTAATACAAAAAATCACTCCGGCTCTTAATGAACTTTCCTCGCCCAAAATATTACAATCCTAGCCAACCGGCGTAGTCTTCTTGTTCTGAGGACCCTCCCCTTTCCTCCATGCACCACCTGCTTCTATAACCATGTCTCTGTCTCCCTCCAGGTCCCGATCCTCTAGGCCATTAATGACCCATTGCCCCAGAATACATCCTGCCTGACTGAATCTTTACATCTTTCCCTAACTGGCAACTACCACCGGGTTAGTCATGGATACATGCATTGATGAGTCGTCTGACTTCTGGGCCCAGTCTTCGAATGGCCGCCATGCTCAGCAAGCTTACCGGGCAAGAAATCATGCATTAATGGGGCCTAGACCGCCTCGAAAAACATCGTCTGGGAATGCAGGCTTTTTTGAACGGTGAACCAGCAGTACGTCGCGATATAGCGACATGTCGCGATATCACGACATTTTCCTTCCTTGCAGCATTTCTTTCATTCGGGTCATGATATCGCGACATGTCGCGATATCATGACATTTTCTTTTCTTGCAGCATGTCTTTCCTTCGGGTCGCGATATCATGACATGTCGTGATATCGTGACATGTCATGATATCGTGACATCTTTGCTCTGTCTTCTCTTCGCCTTTCAGGTCATGAAATCGCGACATGTCACAAAATCGCAAAATCGTGAAATCATGACACTTTTGGCTCCACGCCTTCTCTCTCCTTCCTGAGTCGCAAAAACATGACATGTCACGATATCGCGACACTTTTGTCTCCACGTCTTCTCTCTCCTTCCTGAGTCGCGAAAACGCAACATGTCGTGATATCGCGACACTTTTGGATCCATGCCTCTCTCTTCTTCCAAAGTCGCGATATCGTGACACCAAAAATAAAACAATTTTTTTTTTTTGTTGATGCAAGATTGCTCTGCTGCCAACGGATGCTCCTGCATCACTAATACACTTGTCTCCCACACCTTTGTGGCAATATAACATTACTACAAGGAACAGGAATGCAGGTTTTAGAATTATTTTCAACTCCGTTGCCCTTGTCTTCTTTATTGACCTAAGTAAGATGCATTTATTTTAGTCAAGCACCCTAAAATTTGAAGTTTGATATATAATGTATATAAAAAACTCATATATTAGTTATAACATGAATTCAAAAGAGGCTTCCTTACGTCAGAGGTTTTGAAATCTACGAAATAAAGTTTGGGAATAGTCTACAGGCACAAACTTTTCTTGCAACTTCTTCTTCATCTTATCCCAAGCCTTGATCTTTGCTTTTCCTTTCCTCTATTGTTTCGTCTGTAGATGATCCCACCAAATTAAAGCATGCCCTTTCAACGTCATACACGTAAGTTTCACCTTATTTTCCTTAGCCAGATTACTCTGTTCAAAATACTTCTCCATACTATTTACCCAATTGATTAGCTCCTCTGGTTTTAACCCACCAACATACTTAAAAACCTTGATCTTGATTCCATATCGACTTCCTTTAAGTCCTTCCAGGGCTCGGATCAACCTACATTCAAAATTTTTTTGTTCTTCTTTCATGTGATCCTTAGATCCACTTTCCTTAGCCACAATTTCATTATCAGATCCTAGATCTAGGTCCACATTGGTGTGGGCCTCCGCCATGCGGTTAATCGTACTAGTAAATCGTGCTATTTTTGCATGCAAATCCTCCATATGCTTATTTATTTGGGCATAAATCCCTCGCTCTCTCCCTCTTCTATTCATCTTCTTTCCACTAGCGAGATCTCACCCACTCTGATACCAATTGATGAAAATTCACTACAGGAGACTATCAATGGACTCCAAGGGTCAAATTGCAAGATAAGACATCATACAAAATACACCAATAAAAGAAACCTACAAATACTTCCTTTCATTAACTAAATTCCCATCTCTCTTACAATAGAGTCTCCCACTTCTTATAGTCTCAGAAAGAAAAACCCTAGCCTACGCTACCCCATTACTATTTTTAGTAACTTTTTATTTTTAGCAACTCACTTGCTATTTTTAGTAGCCTTAAAAAAAACCTCGGATGACATCCAAAATGGAATCATGCACCCGTTATTTAATAAAACCCACTACTCCAATATAGCAACACCACTCTAATTCTACACTAATGATAACTTTTCAGTTGTAAAAACTGAAAATTACATTAAAAGTTAATTTTGGGCCTCTTAAAGGTATTTTTGTGCCGAAAAATTTATGAGCCCCTTTCCTTAGGTTCTCCATGCAATTCAACACGTTCTTTTGGGACAAAACAGACGGTCGAAGCAAAAGTTATGACGTTGACAAAGTGCATCATTCGAAATAAAATTAGATACAATATCATTTGATATAGTTTATATATATACAATATTTTTTAATATAAAAATATATGTTTTTAATATGATATCATTGTTTAAATTTAAAAATTGTGTGAACTATTTTTTAACCATTAAAATAAAATCTTTTTAATAAAAATATACTCTTAAATATCCGGACAAAAATTTATTTAAATTATAATTATAAAACAGACGGCGGACGACTTAATCTTTTAATTTAAAAGAAAAAATAAATGTTTTAAAGTTTTACCTTTATACAAAGACTTATAAGCAGCAGGCCACCTCCATTATTTCTATTATTGAGATACAAGCGAATAGAGTGGGGCCATGGTCCTTTCTTTTCCTTGTGGGCATTGACTTAAATTGAGCGAATTTAGGGACAAATCATTTACTTATCCAAAAAAAACATTTGGCATCGTGAAGGGCCAACGAAGTAAAACAAAACGTATACAGAACCCGGTTGTGGTGTTCCATTTCTACACGAAAGGCATTTGATCTCGCAATTTGCATTTGATCTCATTTGATCTCGAAAATGAGTGTTTAAGTAGAAAATTTTGAATGAGTGTTTACGTAGAAATTTTTGTTTATCGTTTTATCTTTTATTTTTTTAACTTCACTTTAGGCATAGGAAACTGCTGGAGTTGTATGAAGGAGCGCATGTGTGTGCGGTGAAGAATAAATGAATGTAGTCTCCGCCGCTTTAGAGAGGCCCACAGACTGGAGATTCGATGAACAAGAAACATACGTCGTATCCCTCGCTTCGGAGAGGACCACGAAGCCATTGACCATTGGAGTTGTTGATGAAGATTTACAGATAGAATTTAGGATTTGTTTGCAGAATTTATGAAGTGGATTTTTTACTTGTTAAATTTAAGGTTAAGGTTATTTGTTTTTAATTTTACACTTTATTTAAAAAATTGGACTAATTTAATAACTAAAGTTTATATATATATATATATATATATATATATATATATATATATATATATATATATATGGTGGAATCGGTAGCCACCACGAATTCGGGTAGGCTGTTCAGCTTTTTATGGTCGTCACAGTATTCTGCGTTGTCCGCCTCGAAGTCATCACACAGATCTTCGCGCAGTCCGCCCCTATAACCACCATGCCACAATCATTTTAAACCTTTTACGTCGCTGAAAGCATCAGGAAAGGGACAAGCGTTCAGTCCAACGAGGCCCGAGATTTGAATTTTGGACCTCCGCCCCCTTGTGGGGTTTGGATGAACCAATTGGTCTACACCTCCGCCCCCTTATAAGATATTGAAATTGAGTATTCATAAAAAAAAATACTTGATTTTTATTTTTTAATTGAAAAATTAGGCATGACATGATGAACACCATTTTTATCCTATAATAAATAGGTTCTTCTTTTTAGTCAAGGTGAATCCTAAAAGTATTTGAATTATTTTGGTAATAAAATGGAAACTTGTGACTTTATAAAAATAAAATAAAAACTTATTTTTGAAATTTTGGAAAAACTATTTTAAATTATAATCCATGATTTTAATGATAAACTTTTATTTATTTATTTTTTAAGCGAAAAACCCTTTGCGGGGCTGCTTTGGTCTGAGAGACCACGAACAGGGGGTTCTACACTGTTAAATTTACTCGGGAGTCGCACCTGCCCGCACCAACATTATCAATTGGATTTTGGATACCCAATTCAGCTTTTTGGTAGGGTGGAGATTTGAACCTGGGACCTCCCTTGGAGGATTGCCCTCTCCTCTCCAACTCACCTACAACACCTAGGTTAAAAAAAACTAATTTATAGTGGAAAACACCCCTTTCGGGGTGCCACTTTCAACAGGTTGGGCATAGGAGAAATGGAGCCTTGTCGGCCTCTACCAGCACATAGGACATTCCTAACTATACCATATATCTGCAGGATGGATACAAGGGGAATGGAACCTGGGTCGGCCTCTACCAGCACCCAAGGCATTTACCACTGCACCACAACAAGCAGATAATAAACTTTTACTTATGAATGGTTATGAAGACAATGTACTTTTAAATAACACCTTAGACATAAATTAAAGTAGTTTTTTACATTTATAAGATCATAAATCATATGACAAGCTATGGTCAATATTGTCTATAATTTTAATTTAAAATATTCATATTTCTCAAAATAAAACAAAAAAGTTATTACGATTTTAATTTAAAATCTCCATATTTCTCAAAAAAGTTTTTAACATTTATAAAATCATAAATTTTATTATTGAAGGGATTTTAAAATTAGGAGGAAAAACTATCATTCTTGTGGTGGAGGACCATCTCTTTAAGTCTGCTCATTTTCCCTAGCCCAATCCTAATATGCCTCTTTCATTCTCCAAATATTGATGGACTCCATTTTTTATATTCATGGTATACCAAAATCCATTGTGTCCAACTATAACCCTACTTTCACCAGTCATTTTTTGGTAGGAACTATTTAAACTACAAGGTATGCAACTAGGAATAAGCTTATCCTACCATCCCTAGATGGATGAAAAATAAAAAATATCAATAAATTCTTGGAAACTTACCTCCACTATTTTACTTCCAAGCATCCAACCTAGTGGGCCAAGTGGCTTCCCTTGGTAGAGTGGTGGTACAATACTTCATTCCACATAGCCACCATACTGACTCCTTTTGATATGGTTTATGGGTACCCAACCCCATTACATTTTTTATATGTTCCAGATAAATCTAATATCTATGTAATGGCTTTAACACTTCAAGACCATGCCAATAATTGAAGGAAGCTTTGGTTGTGGTTTAGAATTGAATGTGAAAAAAATAGATCAACACCAATTAGAGCATAGTTTTAATGTAGGATATATAGTCTTCCTTTGACTACATCCATACAAGAAAACATCAGTGCAACTCCATGTTCACCAAAAGCTTATAGCCATATTTTATGGCCCTGATCAGATTATGTAGTGAATTAGACAAGTGGCCTATAATCTTGTTTTACCACCTTCTTGCAAGATCCATCCAGTCTTCCATATCTCTTGTCTAAAAGTGGTCCTTAACAACTGTATTAAGGTCCACTTATCACTTCTCAAGTTGGATGATGAAGATTTGATATTCTTGGAGCCTAAAAGTAATTTTGATGAAAGAATCCACACTCTGCATAACCACACCATCACTGAAGTATTAGTCCAATGATAGGGCTTACAATAGAGTGATGACACATGGGAATCTCTTTAGTAGCTCTAGTAATAGTTTTCTTATCTCTAGATTTGAGAATAAATATTTTTTGAAGGGGAAGGGTATGTTAGTACTATATCTAAACATCATTAATAATTGTGGTACATTGGGCACCTAGGCTTATGGATCCATATGATGTAACTATTATTTATTTTAAAGTGACATTATATAAAGATGTAACAACTATTATTTAGGAGTTACTAGCTTGGGCTCCCACATGCATATGGATGAGACCCTTGAGCGTTAGGGTTAGGGTTAGCTAGAGTCTTTAAAAGAACCAAGGAGGTAAGACTATACGACATCTTATATTTTCATATTGTAACAAAGCGTTGCTTCCAAGGAGGTTGCCCCCTCAAAATAACTTATGAATTTTTATTGTGCTTTTGTTTCTACAATATACTTTGTTGTATTTGAATTTCATGTTGCAATAAAATTAATTATTTGCATTAATTTCTATTTAATATTGTATTATTATGTGGATGTGCTTTATTTTACTACAAGGTTCCTAACACTACATGGGATCTTGAGAGCAATTTTGAGTTTTTTTATTTTCTTTGAGGACAAAGCTGTATGAAGGGGATCCATGTAACAAATCTAATATATCCACTTCAAATATCTTTGTTTTTATTGCTTGATCCCTAGGTTTAGATAGTGAGCCTTAAGCATTAGACTTAGGATTAATTATTGATTTAGTATATAATTAAGAAGATTTTGATGGTAGTTAGAGGCATTCTTCATATTTGAATTTGAGTCATATATATTATGCATATGAGACTTTACCCTCTCTAAATAGATAAGGATTTGCATTGATTTGAATATGGACTTTTATTATTGTATATTTGATTTTCTAGCAATTATATTTGAGTTGTTGTTATCATTGGGTATTTTTATTTTTGTATTATTGGATTACTACTACGATTGCTATAATTCTTAAAGTTATTTTAGAATAAAATGTGTGTTTTTAGTTGATGTATTCAATAATAATGTATCATGGTCCTCTTGTATTGGATTAGATATATAGAGGTGGAGGTGGAGGGTAGAGGATATGATCTATGGCAAATTTATCAATAGATGGCCTAATTCTGTTGGCCAAACTTAATTATACATGTTCCCAATTACAAGTAGATTGTTTGGTGTTGAGGCAAATGGAGCCCTTGCTAATTTACTAATACACTTGTCTCCCACACCTTTGTGGCAATAGAACATTACTAAAAGGAACATGGATGCAAGTTTTAGAATTATTTTCAACTCCATTGCCCTTGTCTTCTTCATTGACCCAAGTAAGATGCATTTGTTTTAGTCAAGCACCCTAAAATTTGAAGTTTGATATCTAATGTATATAAAAAACTCATTTTTTAGTTATAACATGAATTCAAAAGAGGCTTCCTTATTAATTTATTGCTATATGCTTAGTTATCAAGATTTATTTTGTATTCAAGTTCAACATTGATGTAAATTCACTGCAGGAGACCGACAATGGACTCCAAGGGTAAAATTGCAAGATAAGACATCATACAAAATACACCAATAAAAGAAACCTGCAAATGCTTCCTTTCATTAACTGAATTCCCATCCCCCTTACAATAGAGTCTCCCACTTCTTATACTCCCAAAAAGAAAAACCCTAGCCTACGCTACCCCCTTACTATTTTTAGTCACTTTCTATTTTTAGCAACTCACTTGCTATTTTTAGTAACCCTAAAAAAAAGCTCGGATGGCATCCAAAATGGAATCATGCACCCGTTATTCAATAATACCCACTACCCCAAGATAGCAACCCCACTCTAGTTCTACACTAATAGTTATGATAACTTTTTAGTTGTGAAAACTGAAAATTACATTAAAAGCTAATTTTGGGCCTCCTAGAGGCATTTTCTGCACCAAAAAACATATGGGCCACTTTTCTTAGGTTCTCCATGCCATTCTACACGTTCTAAAAAATAACGGGGCAAAACGGACACTCGGAGCAAAAGTTATGGCCCTGGCAAGGTGCATCATTCTCCTCTGGTTGAAAATGAACTCAGCTCCTACGAGTTCTGCTGATGAAATACCTCGAGCTTGTCAATGTCAAGCCTTTTTAGTTCCTCCTTGGAAATCCAAGTGTTATCAGCCTGGGACAAACCTTCCCACTGTACCAAGTATTTGCTATAGTTGCCATTGCGTGTGGTGATCACTTTCCTGTCAAGGACCTGCGCAATGCGTTCCTTCTTCTTCTTGGGGATTTGCTTCTCCCAAGCTATGGTGTTTGCCTCTTCAACAACTGCAATATCACCATGAAATTCATGCAAATCAGAGACATTGAAAACTGGTGAAATATCGAGGTCAACTGGCAATTCCACCTTATAAGCATTGTCATTCATTTTCTGTAGAATCCTACAAGGGCCAATTTTCTTCATTTTCAATTTATTATATGTCCCCTTGGGAAATCGCTCCTTTCGAAGGTGAACCATCACCATGTCCCCAACCTGGAATACTTGGACACATCTATGCACATCAACGGCCTTTTTGTACTTAGCATTACTATTCTGCAACTTGTCTCTGACCTCTTCCTACAATTGTTGTATATGTTCAGCAAATGCTTCTGCATCATCACTAACATGCTCATGGATTGGTAATTCAACCAAATCTAGAACACCCTTGGGGTTCTAGCCATAAACAATTTGAAATGGTGATTTGCCTATCGAGCGGTTCACTGAGTTGTTATATGCAAATTCTACTTGTGATAGGGCTAAATCCCATTGTCATGGTTTCTCACCAACTATGCACCTCAGAAGATTGCCCAAGCTTCGATTCACAACCTCGATTTATCCATCAGTCTATGGATGATAAGCACTACTGAACTATAGCTTTGTGTCCAGTTTCTTCCACAATGTCCTCCAAAAATGACTCAAGAACTTAACATCCCGATCTGAAGTGATGGTCTTTGGAACTCCATGCAGTCTCACCACTTCATCAAAAAAAGTACTGCAATCTTGGTTGCATCATTGGTTTTCTGGCAAGCAAGAAAATGAGCCATCTTAGAAAACCTATCTACTACAACAAAAATGGAATCTTTACCTCATTGAGTATGGGGTAGCCCTAGCACAAAATCCATGCTTAGGTCGGTCCATGATCCTAGGGGAACTGGTAAGGGCGTATACAACCCTGTATTTTGTACATGGCCTTTAGCCACCTGGCACACTCTACATCTGGACACAAATCGAATTACATCTCTCTTCAACCATGGCCAATAGTACTTTTCCTCCACAAGAGCAACTATTTTATCTATGCCAAAGTGTCCTACCAAACCACCACTATGCAGCTCATGGATGATATTCTCCCGCATGGAACCAACAGGTATGCACAATTATTTCCCCTTAAATAGATAGCCATCCTGCATAACATACTCAACAAATATTCGACCAACCTCACCCACAACTGGAGTTTTGTACTATTGTACAATGCTTCCAAAATCTGCATCAGATTCATACAAATCCTTAATCCCCTCAAAGCCTACCACTGCATTCTCCATGGTGGTTACCAATAGTACTCTCCTGCTTAATGCATCAACAACCTTATTCTGCTTACCGGACTTGTGCTTCAACACAAATGAGTATTCTTGCAAAAAGGAGACCCACTTGGCATGTCTACTATTTAATTTCTTCTGAGAATTGACATACCTTAAGGCTTCATGGTCAGTGTACAATGCAAACTCCTTGGATAACAAATAATGTCACCAATACCTCAATGCCTGCACAATTGCATAAAATTCTACATCATAAGTGGAGTAATTCTTCCTTACCTCATTCAAATTTTCACTAAAAAATGCTACTGGCCACCCCTCTTGGCTCAACACAATGCCAATCCCCACATGTGAAGCATCATAGTCAACTTCAAATATTTTTCTAAAATTAGGTAATACCAGCATGGGTGCTTCTAAAACCTTCTTCTTCAAGAGTTCAAAACTTTGAGTTGTTGCTTTTGTCCATACAAAGTTTTTCCCCTTCATACACTCTATTATGGGTGCAAGAATGTTGCTAAAGTTTCTAATGAACTTCCTATAAAAAGTTGTCAAACCATGGAAACTTCTCACCTCTATTACATTCCTTGGAATAGGCCATTCAAGAATTGCCCTCACCTTTTCCTCATCCATCTTCAGGCCATCCTTGGAAATTACAAAGCCCAAAAACACTAGACTTTCTTGAAGAAATCTACACTTCTTCAAATTAGCATACAATTTCTCTTTCCATAATAACTCTAACACCAACCTCACATGGTGCAAGTGCTCTTCTTCACTTTTACTAAAAATCAAGATATCATCAAAATAGACAACCACAAACTTACCAATGTATTCCCGCAACACTCGGTTCATCAACCGCATAAAGGTACTGGGTGCATTTGATAACCCGAATGGCATCACCATCCACTCGTACAACCCATATCGAGTTTTGAAAGTAGTCTTCCACTCATCCCCCTCTCTAATCCTGATCTGATAATAACCACTCCGTAGATCAATCTTGCTGAAGTAGTTAGCCCCTGCTAAGACATCCATCATATCATCCACTCTAGGTATTGGGAACCTGTACCTGATAGTAATTTTATTTATGGACCTGCTATCTACACACGTCCGCCATGAGCCATCCTTCTTCGGAGTTAATAGAGTGGGAGTTGCACAAGGACTCATGCTCTCCCTTACTAATCCTTTCTGTATCAATTCTATCACTTGCTTATTCAACTCTGCATTCTGGGTTGGGCTCAACCGATAGGCTACCTGGTTTGGAAGAACTGACCCAAGAATTAGATCAATGTGATGTTGAATATCCCTCTTTGATGGTAACCCATCAGGTAACTCATCTGGTATGACATCAACATACTCCTTCAACAACCTGGATGTTGTTGGTGGTATAGGAGCCTCCTCTACCTCTATCTTCTTCATTGTCAATGCATAGCACCAACCAGATTCTTGTGCCTCTATGATAAACTCCTTCGTAGTCAACAAACTCTCACTCTACCCTTCTTCCTGAAGAGGCAACAATACTACCTTGGCACCATCCTTCCAAAAGGTGTATGTATTTTGACCCCCATCATGGATGGTCTTCCTATCATACTGCCAAGGCCTCCCCAATAGTATGTGATAGGCATCCATAGGAATCACGTCACACCAAACTTCATCTTTATAAGTATTCTCGATTGAGAATTTTACTAAACATCTCTTATCAATAGTCACCTCATTTCCTTTCTTGATCCATGAAATGCGATAGGGATGTGGGTGCTTCTCACATTTTAGATTCATTTTATCTACCATTACATTAGAGACCATATTCTCACAACTACCACCATCAATGATTACTTTGCATACCTTTCCTCCCGATGTGCATCTTGTGCGAAAGATATTTGTTCATAGCCAGGACTCACCACCCTCATCCGCTTGCATTTTTGCCTTCTTTGGAGCAATCAATATTCTCTTTATCATGAGATTCTCACCTGCATCTGCAACAACTTCTATCTCAGTTTCATCCTCTTCCTCAACCAGGTTGACTCTAGCCTATCCTCCCTGATTCCTCTCTTCAACATCATAGTGGGTGCACTCAAATGCTCGGTGACCTTCCTCACCACATCTAAAATAGGTATATGGCTTCCATGATCCATTCCTAGTTTGACCTCCCCCATTACCTCGACCTCCTCTATTCCCTCTTCCTCTTTGGTAGGTACCACGACCTTGCTCTATCTCTTCCTATTTCTCTATATTTGAGGATTCTCCCTTTGATGAGCTAGATCCACCACACCCTCGATTTGGAGAAGATACCAATCCCTTCTTCCCTCTTCTATAATTACTCCTCTTATGCTTTTCTTCAGCCCTCAAGGCCATCTGATACACATCTTCTATAGTAAGGGTACGATGCATACTCAACTCATCTTGAATAGCATAACTTAGGCCATTTACATACCTTGCAACCCTTTGCTCTTCGGTCTCATTATGCTCCACATGAATAGATAGCTTGTAGAACTCATTGGTGTAGTCCTCGATGCTTTGGTCCTTCTATCGGAGGTTCTAAAATCTATGAAATAAAGTTTGGGAATAGTCTACAGGCACAAAATTTTCTTGCAACTTCTTCTTCATCTTATCCCAAGCCTTGATCTTTGCTTTTCCTTTCCTCTATCGTTCCGTCTGTAGATGATCCCACCAAATTAAAGCATGCCCTTTCAACTTCGTGCATGCGAGTTTCACCTTCTTTTCCTCAGCCAGATTACTCCATTCAAAATACTTCTCCATACTATTTACCCAATCGATTAGCTCCTCTGGTTTTAACCCACCAGCATACTCGAAAACCTCGATCTTGATTCCATCTCGGCTTCCTTTAAGTCCTTCCAAGGCTCGGATCAGCCTGCTTTCAAAATTTTTTGGTTCTTCTTCACGTGATCCTCAGATCCACCTTCCTCAGCCATGGTCTCATTATCAGATCCTAGATCTGGGTCCACATTGGTGCGGGCCTCCACCATGCGGTTAATCGCACCAGTCAACCATGCTATTTTTGCATGCAGATCCTCCATCTGCTTATTCATTTGGGCATATATCCCTCGCCCTCTCCCTCTTCTATTCATCTTCTTTCCACTAGCGAGATCTCACCCGCTCTGATACCAATTGATGTAAATTCACTGCAAGAGACCGTCAATGGACTCCAAGGGTAAAATTGCAAGATAAGACATCATACAAAATACACCAATAAAAGAAACCTGCAAATGCTTCCTTTCATTAACTGAATTCCCATCCCCCTTACAATAGAGTCTCCCACTTCTTATACTCCCAAAAAGAAAAACCCTAGCCTACGCTACCCCCTTACTATTTTTAGTAACTTTCTATTTTTAGCAACTCACTTGCTATTTTTAGTAACCCTAAAAAAAACTCGGATGGCATCCAAAATGGAATCATGCACCCATTATTCAATAATACCCACTACCCCAAGATAGCAACCCCACTCTAGTTCTACACTAATAGTTATGATAACTTTTCAGTTGTGAAAACTGAAAATTACATTAAAAGCTAATTTTGGGCCTCCTAGAGGTATTTTCGTGCCGAAAAACATATGGGCCACTTTCCTTAGGTTCTCCATGCAATTCTGCACGTTCTAAAAAAAGAACGGGGCAAAACGGACACTCGGAGCAAAAGTTATGGCCCTGGCAAGGTGCATCATTCCAAATAAAATTCGATATAATATTATATCATTTGATATAGTTTATATATATACAATCATTTTTTAATATAAAAATGTATGTTTTTAATATGATATGATTGTTTAAATTTAAAGATTGTATGAACTATTTTTTATATACTTTTAAATATCCGGACAAACATTTATTTAAATTATAAATAAAAAACAGACGGAGGACGACTTAATCTTCTAATTTAAAAGAAAAAATAAATGTTTTAAAGTTTTACCCTTATACAAAGACTTATAAGCAGCAGGCCACCTCCATTATTTCTATTATTGAGATAGAAGCGAAAAGAGTCGGGCCGTGGTCCTTTCTTTTCCTTGTGGACATTGACTTAAATTGAGCGAAATTAGGGACAAATCATTTACTTAACCAAAATAAACATTTGGCATCGTGAAGGGCCAACGAAGTAAAACAAAACGTATACAGAACCCGGTTGTGGAACCCGGTTGGGGTGTTTCATTTCTACACGAAAGGCATTTGATCTCGCAATTTGCATTTGTGAAGGGAAAAAGCAGAACCCGGTTGTGGAACCCGGTTGGGGTGTTTCATTTCTACACGAAAGGCATTTGATCTCGCAATTTGCATTTGTGAAGGGAAAAAGCTGATTGAAAATGAGTGTTTAAGCAGAAAATTTTGAATGAGTGTTTAAGTAGAAAATTTTGTGTATCGTTTTATCTTTTATTTTTTTTTACTTCACTTTAGGCATAGGAAACTGCTGGAGTTGTATGAAGGAGCGCATGTGTGTGCGGTGAAGAATAAATGAATGTAGTCTCCGCCGCTTTAGAGAGGCCCACAGACTGGAGATTCGATGAACAAGAAACATACGTCGTATCCCTCGCTTCGGAGAGGACCAGGAAGCCACTGACCATTGGAGTTGTTGATGAAGATTTACAGATAGAATTTAGGATTTGTTTGCAGAATTTATGAAGTGGATTTTTTTGCTTGTTAAATTTCAGGTTTATTTGTTTTTAATTTTACACTTTATCTAAAAAATTGGACTAATTTAATAACTAAAGTTATAAGATATTGAAATTGTGTATTCATCAATTAGGCATGACATGATGAACACCATTTTTATCCTATAATGAATAGGTTGTTCTTTTTAGTCAAGGTGAAACCTAAAAGTATTTGAATTATTTTGGTAATAAAATGGAAACTTGTGACTTTATAAAAAAATAAAAACCTATTTTGAAATTTTGGAAAAACCATTTTATTTTATAAGCCATAATTTTAATGATAAACTTTTAATTATGAATGGTTATGAAGGCAATGTACTTTTAAATAGTACCTTAGTCATAAAGTAAAGTAGTTTTTAACAAGATCATAAATCATATGACAAGTTATGGTCAATATTGTCTATAATTTTAATTTAAAATATTCATACTTCTCAAAACAAAAAAAACTTTTTACAATTATAATTCATATATTCATGATGATTTTATCAAATGGTATTAGTTCAACTAGTTATATTCATCAAATTTCAAGGAGGAGAGCAAGGTTTAAATCTTGCCAAGTGACCTTAAAAAAATATTATTAATCCTTAATATCGTAACTTGTTATTTAGAATAGTAATAACAATATGAAATCAAGCTATCACATGACATTAGCTCAATTGGATAAGAAAAAAATATAGGTTCAAATCTTTCCTAAGGGATAAATATATAATAACCTAATTGTTATAAAATCATGGTATAATAAAGATATAATACAAATAAGACCCATTTCAATCCAACTAATTAAAAAAATAAAAATTTAAAACCAAACTTATATATATAATAAAATAAATTTATTAACTAAAAAATATTTTAAAATAAATAAACATTAAATACATTTTTATTTTTACTTGTCCTCTACTCTTTCACATTTAAAAATTTTGAAGTTTTGTTATAAAAATTATTAAAGTAGAACAAAATAAAATTCCAACATAAAATATAACATATAACACTCGATGTTAAAGTTGGAACAAAATTCCAACATAAAAATATGACACTCTAAATAAAATTAAATTTTCAAATCATTATTATGCATTTTTATGAAAGTTAAGATATTCTTATTTTATCAACTAAAAACAAAATGAAATGCAGAAGAATAAAGCACTACTACTAGAATAAAACAACAACACTACTGTACCGTTAAAATAAAGAAAGCCGCAATTACCATCGTCACCACTTAAATCAATCCAACGAGTAGAGTTTGTTACTGGTGCGACTCTCAGACTCTCGCATTACTGTTACTTCATGAGAATTTTGTCCTCCGTGAGAAGAGGAACAATGGTATTTTGAAAAATAAAAAGAAAAGTACAATATTATATATAATCCAAAATTTCGTGTCTCTAAGTAGAACTTCGAATTTTATTTTCCCCTCTTCTTCGGCTCCCAACTCAAATCCATGTCTTAGATCTACCGGTGTGATTCACGTACGCTCTCGACAATGGATTGAACAGAGGAGATAGTTCCCACCACGCCAAAGAAAACCCCGAGGGCGATCAGAATGATATTCAATACGAAGCCTGGTCTGGTTACGGTAGATCTACAGATTTTAAGATAGAAGGCGCAGGGGAAAACGATGGAGATGCAGACGCTGAGAAGGGAGCCAGTGAGTGCCAGAACGTAGCCGAAGTATGGCAGTGTCAGAGCTATGACGAGGATCAGAATCAATACAAGGGAACCCGTGGTTGCCCTTACGGCCATGCGGGATCTGGAGCCCATTGAGGGTGGGAGGACACTTTCCAGTTGCATTGCCAGGGGGGCCAGCTCCAGTGCGTACTTTGTCATCGGTGTCACTACAGTCGCCCATAGCGCTATTTTGGTGACTATGAGATGTTTCGGCATGTTCAGAGTTATCTGAGATTTTATGCCTGATCCGAACATCGTTGCTCCCATGAAGGCCAGACCCGTGTACACTATCGTTATCAGAGGAAAACTTACCGCCACCACCTTGGGAAAAAAAAAATAACAACAACAGTTAAACATCAGAAATTCTTAGAAAAAATTAAATAGAAGAATAATCCGACGGATATTTTTACAGTTTTAATGTTGAGGTTTGTTTGTGTTATTCACATAGAATTATCATGCTTTTGTTTGATTTTTTTTAGTTTTGCTTTGATTTTTTATTTTTACTAACATTTTAGTTTGGGTATGTGTGGGTCTGGTTCTCTCACTTTTTAATTGATTAATGTAATAATACAAGTCTAATAATATATTTCATGATTAAAATTCATGTTAATTATGTACAAAATCTTTGTAAAAAATATCAATACCAACAAAATAAGGGCTAGGAAAACTAGTTTAAACTATGGGAGTCAATAAAGCTAAAGCACTATGTATTAAAGCTAAAGCACTATGTATTGTTTTTGATTGTGATGGTTTTTTAAGAGTCTTTTAGTAATAAGTTTTTGTGAAAAATTAGTTGTTTTGAACTATTTGTATTTGATCATGTTGATTCTCTGATCCCACACTTTCCTGTATATGCGCACTTTACATGTATTTACCCTAGTTTAGATGCGAAACAGCCGGTTTCCTACTTTTGATGTGGATTCTGATTCACATGTAGATTGCTGTGAGATGGGAACAGTACAAATCAACTTTTTCCATGGAATCAATGTCTGTTATGGTAATCTTACAGCAAATTATTCAATAGAAACTTTTTGAGTGGGGAGTCAAAAGTTTTTAATATTGATCTTGGATGTGCAATGAACGTTAGAGTGGATTCTTCAATATAGTCCCGGGAATAGTGGTGATTGAGTAGACAGAGCTTATGATTTGAAGATTGTTTGCAAATGTCATGTACATGATAAATAACAAGTGTCAAACATGGTGGATATTATAAATATCAGAGAGAAATTTAACAGTTCAGGTAAGGGTAAGGATAAGAGTTATCTGCTCTCACCGGAAAAGGGTTCTTATTAGAAGGCTACTAAATATCAAGAATTCTCCTCTTTATCAAAGCAAATATATACACATGGGTCAAGTTCAGAATGTATATTGTAGCTTCACAACCTATTGTAAGTATACGTTCTATATTTTTGGAATGTAAATACACATCCTATAGCTTTGGGGAGCCATATCACTGGTTGATGCACTAAAATTCTGCCAGAAATATATTCAGTGACCAGTAAATATACTAAGAATGAGAATGATTTGTAAATTAAATAACCAACTCAAACAACAAAAATAAATTGCAGAGGTCTCAAAACATAAATGTATACATTCTGTTCATGATTAAAAAGGAATGACCAATCATTATAAGCTACATAATGCCAACGAAAACTTTTGCATTTGCGTGAGGAGCATGCATACCTTGGAAAACTGCGAAGGATCTCTCATGGCTCTGTATATATTAGGGAATACAACGTGACCAGCGTAGCTGAAAATGTAGATGCCAGAGATTCCCGGAATGTTTTGCATCTGGAACGAAGGAATGGAGTGCGAGACACCCACACCTCCAAAGGCGGCGGTCCACCCCACTGTGAAGAAGAGCAGAAGGGACGTGACGATTCCGCCAGAGGAGAGAAAGGAGATGGAGCTCAAATCCCGCAACCAAAGACTCGGCAAAGCCATCAGAACTGCGATTATCGTTAGAAATCGAGACGCTGGCAGGTGCACCCAGGATATATCGAAGGGCCGTGTATTTGAAAAGATGGTGCCCAGGTTGTCCCCCAGCGATATTGTGTAACTCACCAGTGCCAGAAGGATTTCTGTGTAGAGAAAGGTGGTGGCGATGATCCGGCCCTTCCTGCCGAAGGCTTGCTCTCCCAAGTCTTGATAGTTGTTCACGTTCGAATTTTTTTTAAGGCAGCTCCCCATCACGTTTGCTGTGTACGCGCAGATTATGCCGAAGCCAACAAGCAGAAACGCGCTTATCCACCCTCCATTTTCCAGAGCGTATGGAGTTGATAGCTGCCCCAAACCTTCATTATTACAAGGTGAGAGACACATTAGTTTGTTTTCACTATCAATTTTCAGAAAGAGCAATAGCAGTGGAAATTTTAGGAATATGTTATTAGAAATAAATAGTTTGTATGGGAACAACATTATATGAGCAACATTATATGAACAGGTTAGAAAATAACATTATATGAACAGGTTAGGAAATAAGAGGACCAACTACTCCACACATTCTGACGATAAGATGTTAATAAGGTTGAGAAGTCCCACATAAACCGAAACAAAAAATTTTAATAAGTGTTGATCAGATATGACCAGAAAGATTAGTTTTTCACATGGCCATCAAAGGTTGAGGGGGAAAATATGACTCGGAATTATTTAATAAGGTGAAAAGTCCTACATAAACAGCACCAAGAATTTGTATTTTTAAGAATTTCACAAGTGTTGAACAAATATGACCAAAAAGACTAGTTTGTCAGTGTTGAACAAATATGACCAAAAAGACTAGTTTGTCGGAAATGGAACATGGCCATCAGAAGTTGAGAGGGAAAATATGAGTCGGGGTAAAATAACGAGGCTAAGAAAATTTGAGAACCTCTCAGAAAGATCCATAGAAAACCTTATAGCCTAGAACTTTTAGATTTGATGTTGAAGTTTGAACAATTTTTTCAACCCTCTGACGCATAGTGGAGTAAATTGGCATGCATAGTATTTCAGCTAAATCCTTAACTAAGCCTTATAACTTATGAGAAGCGTAGAAGATCCGATGGCAAAACAGGAAAGCAGAGCACCAACGGCAGAGCTGGTAAATATCATAATCATGTGCATTGATACTTACAGACCGTGAAAATTTATGTTGTTTAACAATACTTTTTAGTGTCTTATATCTATGACACGAAATTGTTTTTTTGGCTTAGCTAAGTTAGATTAAAGGAAAAAATAAACAATTCATAAACAGTAGATAAACAATTCATAGAAGAAGAAAATAAATTCACCTGAAAAAGAAAAATAAAATAATGTCTCTTTATATTTTTAAATATAGTTATACTTAGCAGCTTACTTCTAAAAGCTAAATCATCACGACAAAAAAAAAAAAACACTAAGGGCTGGACAGTATTCTGCCCATGACGTTTATGCTGCTGACATCTTGAAAGTTTACACTAAAATCTATTGTGCATAAATGCTTTTCTACATTTTTCACACAATATCTAAACTACAAACATTCTGCAATCTCTGAAAACCAAAATTTTGGACCAAAACAAACATTTATATCCAAGGGTTGCTTTACGTTTACCAATCATAATTCCAACAAGATTGATGGTTGAATGCAGGAAGGAGCTATTGGCCTTCGCATAATGCCCGGCGTTGGAAATCGGCTCCTCCTCATTGGCACTCTTCTTCTTGGCACTCTTCTTCTTAAACCCACCGAGCCCAATACAAACTTCAATTGAGCTCTCCAAATCCACGACATTATTCTCCTTGGACGAAACAAACTGACCATTTCCGCAAAAATCTTCATCATGCAACGTAGAATCGCTGTCGCTGGCCACCTGATTCCGATGCGGGACGTGAATCTCCGCGCCTTTTGATACGGAGGAGGCAGGGCTGCTCATATTCACGTTAAAATTGAGCTGCGCCATCAAATAGTTACAATAAAATTTGTAATCACACAACTATATATATTTCCAACGAGGGGGAGGGATTCCTCCGCCGAGCCCTTTCCTGCAATCTCTCTCCCTCGAATCCATTCCCACCACAGTATTTGTATACCTCTGGGGGCAGTTGGAGCATCATCTAGTTTATTATTTTCCCTCAAACTAATGTCGAGACAATGATTTCCATTTTTTTTTTTTTTTTGTTTTCCTATAAAAGGCAAGGCCAGATAATGCCTTGGCCACCGAACATCCTTTTTCCGAAAGATGGAAGCCGCTCCGGCTTTCAGTTAGAAAGACAAAAAAGAAAAAAGAGAAAAGGTGGCCACACGTTACATACGCTGCCGTAACGCAGAAATATTGTGGAAGTCTTTTAGATGATGATTAGCTTCAATTTTTAAATATTTGGTGTGATTGAAGTTGGTTGGTTTGTTAGCTGCAGCGCATCCTCGGCTATTCTTTTCCCTCTCCTCCTCCCACGCATGAGAAGATGCTTCACCATGCATCTCCCGTCACCACATTATTATTATTTTTTAAATTAATACATAGAAATCGGTTCGGTTTCACTTCCAATTATTAAGTAAGTTCAAATTTTTGGGCTGCCCCTTATAACTCGTGGGTGGGAGGAGTGAGATGGTGACTGCCGGTTGCTTGGGGTTCGTGCTATGGTTATTGGTGTCTCATTTAGGTAACCCGGCCTGAGATGGTGACCGGGTTCATGTTTCGTACCTTGATCATCGTGGGTGGGAGGAGTGAGATGGTGACTGCCGGTTGCTTGGGGTTCGTGCCATGGTTATCGGTATCTCGTCTAGGTAACCCGGCCTGCGATGGTGATCGGGTTCATGTTTCGTACCATGATCATCGGTCTTGTGCGTACTTAAAGGATTTAGATCAGACTACTTCCTTTGCCAACTGGCACCATGAAGGTTTGAACCTAAATCTTTTCTTGATAAATACCCAACAAAACTAGCACTTACCAATCCACTTACCCTTGAAATTTGGGACCACCACATTATTATTAATTTTTCCTTTGTGTGGACGCCACATTTGACAGATAGATACGGGAGTGCTATCACGTTTGGCCAACGGGGGAATGTGTGATACGTTTTTCCAGCAGCATTTCATGGCTGAAATGAAGGTTAAGCATAGCTATCACTGCATGGGATAAGTTGCCGTGGGCTCTCAGCTTAGATAAACGTCTTAGTCTTAGACATTGGCAGTGGAGGGAGTATATAAAAATGTCGCAGTTGATTTGTTTTGGGAACTGTTGGCGCTCTCTGGTTGCAGGAAGCACATTTTTAAGTGGATTTCAATGCATAACATTAAATGGTGGATGCTTTTGAAGGAAGTTTCGAACCATGTACGATCCGCCATGGACATTTAGAAATTGGGTTCCAGCTAGATTAGCGCAGATTCACACGACACCCAGGTATTGTTATCTGACGAAGAGTCTAGTCATGTAGCAGTTAGAATTATTTAAAATATGATTTTGTTTTGTTTGAATCGTAGATAGTGTTTGATAAATATTATTTAAAGATGATAAATTAAGCGATTAGAATGAATCTTTTTTAAGCTTTGATTGAATTTGTTATCTGCCCATAAACCTAGCCTTATATTTTGCCAATTCTTTGGTTTACGACAAATAAAAGGAACTGGTTTACCATAATTGTTTCCAAGGTTTAGGTTTGCTTTTGAAAAAGTATGTCTTGTTGTGATTGGTTGTGAAATTCAAATGCAGCACTCAAAGTTCGATCCAATTGCAGCTTGTGGCCTTTAGGCACTGCCGATTTGGGGGTTTATTCATGCCCATTACGGATATACCTCTTATCGTGCACTCCATTGCAAGCATTGTTAAAAAAGTTGGTGAATAAAATGACAAGAATAAATTTAAGAAATTGAAGTCCTCATTGGTGGATTGGTAAGTGTTTATGTGGTTAAGGCATTTATTAAGAAGATTCTAGAGCAGTTTGTTTGTAAAGGTAGTACTTTGATTTGAATTCTGAGTGCGGGGACCATAGTGAGGTTAAGAACCATGTCAACGGTAACAAGAAGGAATAGGTTTCGCAGGAGTAGCCCGCTTCTAACCAAATATAGTGTGATTTGGACGGAATAGGTTTCGCAGGAGCAGCCTGCTCCCCTTTGGTTTACTAAGGATAGTGTGGTTTTGACCAACTCTCCATGTAACCTAAAAAAAATTAAAAAACGTTTTTGTTTTTTTTTGGCAAAGCACTAGTCTTTTCGGGTTTAAACTTTCTTCAATTTATATATATAATTTATATTTATATTATTTTTTTGTTTGTGAAAAACATCCCAAGGATATCATTTTTGAGTAAGATCTAACGAGGCGGGGTATATTTTCTATCAAAAATGCCTAAAGTTCACATTATGTTTTTTCTATTACAAGAGCTAATGAAAATATTAAAATATTAACTTTATATAGTTATAAATAATTTTAAAGGTTCCATCAAGTATTTTAGTTCCCTAGCTCAAAATAATCTTTCTTTTGTTTCCTGTGTTTTCTTATCTTAAAAGTATTTTGGTTTACAAAGGTAATTGTTGTGTTCAATTTTTTCTTTTTTTTTTTAGTTTTTTTGAGATGTATGTTTTTTTTTTTTGTGTTTTTTGTGTTGTTTTTTTTGTTGTTTTTGTGTTTTTGTTCTTTTATGTTTTTTTTTTTGTTCTTGTTCTTGTGTTTTTGTATGTTTGTGTTAACTAGTGTTTTTGTATTTTGGTGTGTGAGTGTTTTCTATGTTTTTGTTTTTATTTGTTGTTTGTTGTTGGTTTTTTTTTGTTTTATTTTTATTTTTTAGATTTTGGTTGTTTTTGTTGGTTGTGTCTTTGTAGTGTTGGTTGTTTTGTTTTTGTCATGTTTGTGTTTTGTTATGTTCTTGTATTTTTTTGTGTGGTTCGTATTGTGTTTTTTAATCTTATTGTGTGTGTTTTTTGTTGTGCTTTATTTTTTTGACACCTTCAAGGAGCATTTTTTTTAATCTTATTGTGTGTTTGTGTGTTCTTGTTTTTTTTCGTTTCAGGTTTTCTCCTTTAGTATGTCAAAGGTGGTAGGCCAGGTGCGAGCCTTGGGTGATTTTTGCGGAAGAGATACCCCTACCTCCTTGGGTCTTACCCAAAAGTGGCATCCCTTCTAGGATGTTTTCAACAAAAAAAAAAAGTTATAAATTATTTTAAAATTGATTATATAAAATTTAAATGAATCAAATTCATATTAATTAGTTATATGAATTGAAAAAAAATTATTTACATTAAATTATTATATTATATTATTGTGTTATTTCAATACATAATGTAATAGTATCATATTCTTGATAAGATTTGAATACCAATGTTTTCATCAAAAGTCCTTTTTTTTGTCAAATTCATTTAACTAGCTAAAGCTTTATTTCATATTTTTAAACTTGTTTAGATTTCTTAATCATGAATTATAACTATCTTTTAAGAATACTAATTTTAATTTTTTTTCTTAGATTAACTTAAATTTACTAATTTTTAGATCAACAAGTAAATTTATTTAAAATTATATAGTTAGAGTTCCAAATTCTTTAACAATTTTTCTTGACATGAATCGAGTTGCTACTATATTCTATTTTTCAATAGAGATAAACTTTATTTATATAAATCTTAGAATAACATTATGTTCAAACTACTTAAGCCTACAACCTTTGAGATATTATATATATTTAGACACTTATGGAAAATAATATATTTATTGAAAAGTTATTTTAAACGTTAGTCCTCAAATCTTAAGGACTCTTTGTTTCATGTTTCATGTTTATTCGTAGCCAAACTACATCTCAAATTAGAATGAGAAGATAAATATTTAACCATAATGACAAGTAAAATATTCGTTCTAGATTTTATCAAAACCTCAAAGGTTTTTGTTCCTCTAATAAATAATTATATTATCCTTAACAATTAACTAACAATAAATGAGATGCCTTCTCATAAATATATTATGGTTGATTGATTTTAGAGATACTAGGCATACACACATGATATCCTTTGAAAATAAAATCCCCTTTTACAAAGGTTATACAATTCAATATTTTAAAAAATTATGTAGTGAGTACTCCCAAGCAAGTAGGATGGAATAGTTAAAGTTTTATAAAGTTACTGTTAAAAATTTGAGTCTATGATTACTATCATATTTTGAAGATTAATGATGATCCATTGCAATTAATTTTTGGAAAAAATATTTAGTTTTTAAGCTTTAGAGAAAAACTTTTAAGATGTAGCATCACAAGAAGGCTTTCTTAGCATTAATCATTAGCACCACCTTAGTGCTCAAACCATAATTATACTACATAAAATTAAATTTTAAAAAATAAAAATTTTATTTAATAAAAAAATATAGTTAAAATGGTTATTATTAATTGTAACGACCCAAAAACACACAAACAAAAAAATACAAAAATAGAAAAAAAAATTTTACTAAGGAGAGGGATACATGAACCCTTCATGAACCCCTAACCCAACTAATATTTACCTAAAGTTTCGATCCCTTAAGTTTTCCTGAAAGCTACATCTCACGAAGTACCCTAACATAAGTCCATCTATGTAGGCGTATCATTTTTCACTATAGATAAGCCCATCTATCCCATCACTCTTGATGAGCTAGACTTATCACCCTCAGTACATCAAAGGTATACACCATCTCCATACCATACACAAGTTATTATGTATAGGCATGCTACGAGTATTGTGAGTTAAGCTATTCATATCGTCTACACAAGCTATCTTAACTCATATGTAGTCTCCCCACAACTCAGTAATTTATCTCCCTAAGAGGGTCTCAATTCCCTTAGGTATCCTATGTACACTCTAAGGGATTCTCAATTCCCTTAGGTTACCTATGTTCACCCTAAGGGTTTCTTAACTCCCTTAGGTCACCTCTAAGTTCACCCTAGAACTCTACTCTTAGATTTATATTATTAAACAACCAAACAAGAATACATCTAGATACTAAAATATCAAAGAGTAATCACTAAGCATCCAAAAAATAAATATGGATTAACACTAAAAGAGAATGTCATCATCAGAAAGAGAATCAGCTACATAGTATAACCAAATATGAAAATAAAGTTAAATTACCTTATCTAAACCAATAAACAATTCTTGCAATAAATATTGCATGGTAAATCATTCCTACTTTAAATAATATTACATTAACTGCATTAGGGACATCTCCCCACAATTCTAGTCTATTTGAGAATAAGTAAATCAGCATAAGATACAATTACCTATACTTTTTTTCCATTGAACTCCTTGCTTCCCATTGGTTATTTGAGGGTACTCATGGTTTAGGATAGGCATGCCTCTAAATACATCTATTCATTTAATTTACCAAATTGCAACTATACAAAATTCAATTAAGTTTTCAACCATCCAATGGATAGTGGATATTATAAATGATTCTTTACTTTTATCTTCAACTCTCAAGTTCCCTTAGAGAGCCATCCAAAATTTACTACTTAGATCAAGGTCTAAATTTAATCAAATCCATTCATGTCTTAAAGTATTAAAGTCCCATACCTTTAACCTCTAAAACATTCCATCATTAATTCCCTGAATCAAAGCCCCATAACTTCAATTAAAATAATAAATCTAACATCCTTTTTAATTCAAAATTCCAATCAAATAGAATACTATTTAAAGCATTATAATCACATACCTATAACCTTTAAAACAATCCATCATTCATTCCCTAAATCAAAGCCCATAACTTCAATTCAAAGAATAAATCTAACATCCTTTTTAATTCACAATTCCAATCAAATCAAATATTGTTTTAAAGCATTAAAGTCCCATACCTTTAACCTCTAAAACAATCCTTCATTCAACATAAACTTTGTCATCAATATTATAACATAATTATGTTTTCCTTTGAAGTCCTTTTTGTAAATTCTACATCATAGACTTACTAATCAAATATTTTCAACGTTAAACTTAGATTCATAACCTCAATTAAATATTCACAACCTTATCTAAAGATTTACTACTTTAGTTATAAATCACCCCTTCATGATCTTATTACACAAAAGGTCTTACCCTAATTAAAACCACATAAGGTAAATCTCATTAATTAAAGGTCCCTTCAATTAAGATCTCATAAATAAATCATAATAATCAAATATCTTACTTTCATTAAAATATCTTAAGATAATTCATGCTAATCAAAGGTTTCTCTTTAAATAAAATCTCCTAAGATAATCAACATTTATCAAAGGTTTCTCTTTAATTAAATCTCCTAAGATAATCAACATTTATCAAAGGTTTCTCTTTTAATTAAATCTCCTAAGATAATCAACATTTATCAAAGGTTTCTCTTTAATTAAATCTCCTAAGATAATCAACATTTATCAAAGGTTTCTCTTTAATTAAATCTCCTAAGATAATCAACATTTATCAAAGGTTTCTCTTTAATTAAATCTCCTAAGATAATCAATATTTACAAAAGTTTTCTCTTTTAATTAAATATCCTAAGATAATCAACATTTATCAAATGTTTCTCTTTAATTAAATATCCTAAGATAATCAACATTTGTCAAAGGTTTATATTTAATTAAATCTCCTAAGATAATCAACATTTATCAAAGGTTTCTCTTTAATTAAATCTCCTAAGATAATCAACATTTATCAAAGTTTTCTCTTTTAATTAAATATCCTAAGATAATCAAAAAATTTAAAAGGTGTCTCTTTAATTAAATCTCCTAAGATAATAAACATTTATCAAAGTTTTCTCTTTAATTAAAATTACATAAGTAAACATACTAATCAAAGGCTTACAACCATGGACTTATACACCTTTATGGTGGATTCAAAACATCTTCTGTACAGAATGATCTAAGGACTGCAAGACTCTAAGTTTAGATAAGATAAAACCAGGTGTTAATTTTATCTTCTACCACCAATAATTGTCCCAAAGGGACTGGGCTTATGTAGCAACAAAACTTCCATAGATATGTGGATGGCTTATCATTGAGCAGTTCTCTTCAAACACAACACCCTCTCTAAACCATGGGTGGTTTTACAAACCATGAGCAGTGCTTTCTAAAATGTAGTGCTTGCTTGACATAGGTGTTTTTTAAACTATGAGCGGTGCTTTCAAAATACAATGCTCGTTTCACATAGATGGCTTTCCAAACTATGAACAACACTTTCAAAACACAGTGCTTGCTTCACATAGGTGGTTTTCCAAACTATGGGAAACTCTTTGAAAACATAATGCTCGTTTCACACAGGTGGTTTTCCAAACTATGAGCAATAATTTCAAAACATAGCATTCGCTTCACACAGGCAGCTTTCCAAACTATGAGCAATGCTTTCAAACACATCATTCTCTTGATACATGCGACTTTCCAAACTATGAGTAACACTTTCAAAACACAACACTCTCTTGACATGGACGACTTTCCAAAATATGAGAAATGCTTTCACAACACAATGCTCTCATACAAGCATCTAAACGCATAACACTTCATATACTAGCATATAAATGTACAACACTTCAAATACTAGATGCAAGTGGTTTCCAAACCTTTCAATAGGGTTATTACACTACAGGGGAGTATAACCAAGTTTCAATCTAAACATTCATCATACAAACATATGTAAGTGGATAAAATTTTAAGACTCTCCAACCTTAATACTCTTGCGGAATGAATTCCAATGGTCTCTTGCTACCTCTTCCTTAGCTTGTTGCACACTCATATCTTTCCCTGATTGCCTCATCTACATTTTTCCCTATTTCTCCCATATTCATGCTTCCTCTACATCTTACGTGCTCCTCCTGCTCTAAGTGGCCCATCCGTTGTCCCTTATTGAATCTTGAGCCAACATCGAGCCCGCATTTTATTCAATGCTTCCATATCTTCTCATATTATGGTAAACGGTTCTTTTTACCATGATTTCCACCTTTGGAAATTGATAGCCCCCTATATTATTTACATAGATTGCACTATATAGGAAAATGGGATAGCTGCATTATTAAAATGAATAATGGTACCCTTTTTAATAAAATATCCTTGACATGATATTTTATCACTATTTAAAATATATTTCTTTTATTTAAAACAATTTCATAATTGCCCTATCTTTAAAATAAAATATTCTATTTATCTTAAATGAATTTTTTTTATTTGTTTCACTTAATTAAAGTCCATTAATGAATTTATATTATCATTAAAATGAACTTCTTTAATTATTTCAAATGAACTCTCATTTGGTTATTGAAAAGAAGTTTACTAATGAGTTTAAATGAGTCATATCATTTTTAAATAAAAACCTAATTAATTAATTTAAATGAATCTTCATTTATCATTTAAATTTAATTTACTTTCCTTCATAACAATGATGCTCTATTATCACTTCAACATAACAGTTCACTTTATGCATCCACATACATTTTACAATTGTTCTTTTATTGAAATTCCAACATTATGCTACCCAAGCCATGATGCAGTAGAGAGCAATCAAACTTATAAAACAACAAAGAGGGAATCTTTCCATCAACACAATCACCTATCTATTCTAGATATTTTATGATAGCTACTAGGCTATTAACTAAGGCTCAAGGTGATTAGTCATTGATGATTATCCATTCCAATAATGCATGCCTATATAAAGGTATCTATCCATATTACCTTCGAGTACCTTAGTCGTCATTTCCCCTGATCTTAAATACCCTTGTTTTTGGTGGATGCTTTTGCCTTCTCCATCTATGAGTGTACCTGATCTGACACACTTGACAATATGTTAGAGATAGCATGCCCTTATAAATCAACTAAACATCATATAGTTGGTTCAATTTTTCAAACTAAGTATCACCACATCATAGGTTAATACATTATTTCTTTGTGTCATATAGTTTTCTAGGGAGGGTCATGATATTAACTATTTAGATAATTATTACTTATAGGTTGATTATTTATTAAATATAAGATAAATGTATAAGTTATCACTAACTAGGTTAATTATAGGTTGTATACCATCTATTAATTAAAGTGAAGTGATATAGAAATCAAAATATGAATGTATGATAAGCTTTATCTATCTATCTATATACAATGTAGGTGTAAGAAAATAGGAGTTCAAAGTTAGACACTAAAAGAAAATTAAAATTTACACATTTTTGAAGAAAATGCATGCACATTTTAATTAAAATTATTAAGCCTAACACCAATCTTGCTAAAGAATTACTATATTCTATAATATGCACATACTTTAAATTGTGAGTAAATTTTATAAAATATGCATCAACTTATAGCATGCTTGTATTTTATAAGTTTGTTCATCTTGCCACTTTTCAACATGTTTAATAAAAGGGGAGACGGGGTGGATGGCCAAGGGGGTCAAATCAATTAAGAAGTATGCTTTTACAATATTATATTTCTCAAACGATTAGAATAAAATAATCTATGTAAGATATGATTTGATAAGTGTAAGGGATTTGACAATACACTAAAAGTTTTGAGTGTTTTTTGGAAAATTTTGGTTGTTATATTTTCATATTTACTTATGATTTGCAAATGGTATTTTTTTATCACTTACAATTTAATATGGGAGATCATCTTCAAACACCAAATATACATGACATTAATTCCATGACAACAAATGAGTTTTACAACTAATACAATTATACTCGAACTTATCCTAAAAAGATGATTCAAAATTAAATTCTATTAAAGAACAGTAAGTTTAGTAGATTAAATTGGATCACCATTTTTAGAAACCAAACACAAATATATTTTTTGACAATGGTAAGGGTATTTTTTAGCATTTTACTAGTAATCTCTACAAATAATTCTTGTGTTGGATTTCACAACAATTTCTAGAAATGAATGGAGTCAAACATTATCCAATATTGCTTAACAAAATAATACCTAAAATAAAAAATAAAAACCTATCATATGATGGGGTGCCCCTCAAAACTAATAATCTCACTAAATTAGAATTAAATTACACTCCAACCAATGATTAAAAATGTTGGTATGAAAGGGTATTTATACTTAAATACATGATTCTTTTAGGTTAAGGTTGTGAGACCAACCCTTAGAAATAAAATATTATAAAATATTTTCCAAGGTTTACATGGTCCCAAAGGAAAAATATAACAAATATAAGTACAAATAGTTTCCTATGGCCTCAATAGAATCTTAATCACCATATATCCTAATATACCTCTTAATTTAAATGAGGGACACAAAGAGAGAACCTTACTTTGCATAACCCCTTAAGAGATACTTTCCAACTCTAGAAATCTCTTGCATGTGCATAAAAGTGAGCTTGGACATGAATTGATCAAGAAATTTATTGCCTACTTTGATGAAGTTACAAACACTAGATATAGCATCCCACAAGCATGAAACCACCATAAATTTAATCCATATATATGTGTGCTTTATCCACTAATGGAGCACTAGATTATGGATAAGATGGATATTCCTCTAATTCTAACATCGAAGGGTGATTGAAAAGCTCTAAGGAATGCTAATCGCCTTCAAAACTATGAGAATACATATGATATTTTTATCTTTCTCGTTAGAAAGATAATATTTAACCTCTATGAAGGAATTATAAATAGTCGATTAACATATGGAGCACCACTATACTATGTTACATCCCAAATAGAACATAAATTCTATGGGAGATTGTTGCTCATCCAAGTCTCCTAACTAATCAACATCTAAAAATCCTATCAAAATTAAAGGGAATCTTCTAGAGTAGTTATTACCAATTTCATAGGTACCTCTAATATATTTGAGAATCCTCCTAGCTTCTATCTAGTGACTCTTTTATGTTACTTGCATGTATCTAGAACAATAGCTAACAACAAAGGCTATATCAAGTCTAGTGTAAGTAAGATAGATAAGTCCTCTTATAAGATAGAATATATTAAATATGTGGTGCAATCAGCCCAAATTTTTAATCCTAAGGTAAAATGAGTCCAAATAGGCTTATAATCCTCCCTCTTGAAATATTATTTTAGATTCAAATCATACTTGGAATTAGAAATGATGATGCTAGATTATATATGATCAATATAAATCCCCAAAAATAATGTAAAAGATCCAAAACATTTATCTCAAAGGTGGAATTAATCCATGAATTCACATTATAGATCAAAGTACAAGAGTTACTAGTGATGATAAGATCATCAATATACAACATGACCAAATTTTCTCCATCCTAATGTTTGATGTAAAAATCATGTTTAACCTCATATTATTGAAATACACAACATATAAAAAATAAATGGATATTATTATACCATGAATGAGGATCCTTCTTAAGTCCATAAAAATATCTAGTCAAGCAACAAACCAATGGAGTAGGTCCCTCAAGCTAAAAACTAGGTAGCTACTACATGTATATTTCCTCTTGAAGCTCATCACATAAAAAGATATTCTTCACATCCATATGATGTACCTTCCATTTATATAAAGTATTAATGGAGTGAATCATCATTATTAACTAAGTATCAAAAGAGTCAACTCCTTCCAATTGAGAGAATCCCTTATAAAGAAGGTATTCCTTATGATTTTCTACCTAATTATCCAATGTATATTTGGTCCTATAGACCCATTTGTAGACAACAATATTCTTTCATTTTGGAAGAGGGACTATATTCTAAGTCCTATTCTTCATTAGTATCTCATACTTTGATAACATAGTATCTTCTCATTCTAGCTTGATCTTAGAATGAGAATATGTGAGAGGATCCTAAGAATGTGCTATCTTAAAATACAATGCCCAAGAAGGAATCTTTCAATGTTGCACAAGATATATAATATGATAAGCATCCTTTATAAGTGTCTTAACCTACTTGGGTATTGAAAAATCTAAAGAATCATATGTATCTTATAATAATTTAACACTAAAAGCTGAAATTAATAAATTTAACTCATCGCCACTTGCCTTATTATGCAATAATAAAGCATTATTTACTCATGTGTCCTTCTCTTTCTACCTTGCTCTTGGATATTAGAGTGTTGCATGTGGTAATGCTCATGAAGGTATCAAATCAATAGACAAAGAATAAATCCTCAAGGAATATGGAGAAGAATATGCTCTCAAGGAATCAAGTAAACCAAAATCTCAGAAGAACCATCCAAATAAAAATGGTCAAAGAGTTAGAAGAATTAGTGGTCAAATTTGAAGTGGTTGATGTAGGAGCACCCAACGAAAAGCAAAATACTGCAAAGGAGGAAAAGTGTCGCGATATCGCGACACTTCGGCAAAGAAGAAAAAGTGTCGCGATATCGCGACATGTCGCGTTTTCGCGACCAAAAGTGAGAGAAGGCTCACAAGGGAAAAAGTGTCGCGATATCGCGACATGTCGCGTTTTCATGACCAAAAGCGAGAGAAGGCTCACGAGGGAAAAAGTGTCGCGATATCGCGACATGTCACGTTTTCGCGACCAAAAGTGAGAGAAGGCTCACGAGAGAAAAAGTGTCGCGATATCGCGACATGTCGCGTTTTCGTGACCAAAAGCGAGAGAAGGCTCACGAGGGAAAAAGTGTCACGATATCGCGACATGTCGCATTTTCGTGACCAAAAGCCGAGAGAAGGCTCACGAGAGAAAAAGTGTCGCGATATCGCGACATGTCGCATTTTCGTGACCAAAAGCCGAGAGAAGGCTCACGAGGGAAAAGTGTCGCGATATCGCGACATGTCGCATTTTCGTGACCAGAAGACGAGAGAAGGCGCAAGAGAGAAAAGTGTCGCGATATCGCGACATGTCGCATTTTCGTGACCAAAGGACGAGAGAAGGCGCAAGGGAGAAAAAGTGTCGCGATATCGCGACATGTCGCATTTTCGTGACCAAAGGACGAGAGAAGGCGCAAGGGAGAAAAAGTGTCGCGATATCGCGACATGTCGCATTTTCGTGACCAAAGGACGAGAGAAGGCGCAAGGGAGAAAAGTGTCGCGATATCGTGACATGTCGCATTTTCGTGACCAAAGGACGAGAGAAGGCGCAAGGGAGGAAAAGTGTCGCGATATCATGACATGTCGCATTTTCGTGACCAAAGGACGAAAGAAGGCGCAAGGGAGGAGAAGTGTCGCGATATCGCGACATGTCGCATTTTCGTGACCAAAAGACAAGAGGAGGCGCAAGAGAAAAGTGTCGCGATATCGCGACATGTCGCATTTTCATGACTCGAAAAGGGCAGGAAGGCAGAGAAGCAAAAGTGTCGCGATATCGCGACATGTCGCATTTTCATGACCAAAGAAAAGGGCAGGCGGTTACAGGGGCCGTTACAGAGGAAATTATCGAATGGTGGGTATACCGAACGTCACCATTGGTTGACAGGTGGACGGAGTCTACATTGGCAGCACTGAACAACACGTGGCACCAAGGTGCAATGAAAGCAGAGGAAGACCAAGAGTCGGGAGAAAATGTTTCGAAGGCCAAGACAACGAGGAGGCACGAGAAATGAAATGAAGGGCCGCAAAAGGGAAACAGAGAGTCATGCCAGAGATTTTAAAAGGGGGAAGCAAAGACATGCAGGGGGGTCAAAAAACTACAGAGACAGAGTTACTTCCATTTTATTTGGCAGACTACTACCATTGCTGTAAAATCTTTTCCAAGTTGTTGAATGAGAATTGGGTTTGTTGGTTCTTGAAATTTTGGCTCCCTATCAAGTGGTATCAGAGCAGGAGTTCCTGAGTGTGTGAGCAGATCGTCGAAAGTGAGGCAGTTTACACCAGGATCTATGGAAGGGTTGTGAGAAGAGAGTGAAGAAGAATGCCTCCATGAAGAAACCATGGTGGTGGGAGGAATGTGGTACCTGAAGAAGATTTCAGAGCTTTGCAGAGGCAAGTGCAAGCCCTGCAAGAGGAGTTGCGAAGAGGGGTTGAGCCAAGGAGAGAAGACCATAGTGAAGATGAAGCTTGGGAGGTTGATGATCCATCGATTGAAGAAGAAGCAATGGATCCTGCAGAAGCCAGATTAATTAAGGCCATATCTCGGATCGGGAAGAAGCCAAAGTTTGATGTCTCCACGTATTCTGGGAATCTCAATCCAGAGGAGTTGATTGATTGGATCAATGATATGGAGGAGTATTTTGAGTATGAGGAGGTTGTAGATCCAGATCGGATCAAATTGGCAAAAACAAAGTTGAAAGGCCATGCTAGCATATGGTGGAAAGAAGTGCAGCTAGAAAGAAATAGGAGAGGAAAGGAAAGGATAACCAGATGGGATCGAATGGTAGAGAAGTTGAAGAGGCAGTTTATTCCTGTAGATTACGAATTGGATCTATTGAGGAAAATGCAGAGCTTGAGACAGTCAAGCAAATCTATCAAAGAATATACAGAGGAGTTTTACCAGATTTTAATAAGAACTGGACATTCAGAGGATAGTAAGGAGAAAGTAGCTCGTTACATAAATGGGTTAAGAATGAATATCCAAGAAGAACTCAGTTTGGTCAGAATAACCACCATTGAGGATACATATCAGTTTGCCTTGAAGGTTGAAGAGAAGCTGAACAGAAGATTTGAAAGCAAACAAAGAGGAAGAGGTCATGGTGGAAGAACTGGTGGAAGAACCAGTGGAGGAAAATATGAAGATCAGAAGAAGACTGGTGAAACAAGTAATAACCAGGATCAGAAAGAGGAGAATACCTATCGCCCCCATAATCAGAACAATGGTTACCAAAGAGGAAGAGGTAGATCTGGACGTGGGTATGGAAGAGGAGGATTTCATGGAACCTATTTCCATTGTGGGGAAGAGGGACATCGGGCATATGAGTGTCCCCAACACCAAGAGAGGATGAATAAGAGACCTGAGGGTCATGCCAGAGCTGCTGTAGCAGATGAAGGTGCTGAATCAGAACATTCTGAAGAAGCAGAAGAAGGAGAAGTGTTGATGACAAGAAGAGCATTGATGAATGGAGGGAAAGATGTGGATCAGAGGAAGAGCTTATTTCGCACGAGATGCAAATGTGCAGGTAAGGCCTGTAATGTTATCATAGATAATGGTAGCACAGATAATTTGGTTTCAGGAGAAATGGTTGCTAAGTTGAAATTGGAGAAGAGGGAGCACCCGCATCCATATCGAATTGCGTGGTTGCAGAAAGATCATAGAGCATTAGTCAGTGAGCAGTGTTTAGTTAAATTTCATATTGGAAATTATCAAGATGAGGTTCTGTGTGATGTTTTGCCTATGGATGCTTGCCATTTGTTGTTGGGGAGGCCATGGCAATTTGATAGACGTGCGGTGTATGATGGGCATGCGAATACTTACTCTCTGACGAAAGGTGGAGTGCGCCACAAGTTGAAGCCATTGAAGGAAGTGGATGAAAAGGTATGCAGTAGTGCTAGAATCTGTTTGGTAGATGGTAGAAAATTTTTGGCTGGCCTGAAGAGGGATTCTATGTGTTATGCATTAATTCCTACTGTTAAGAAGGAACCATGTATGGATATTCCAGTAGAGGTTGAAAGTCTGTTAGAAGAGTTTCCTGATATTGTGTCAGATAATGTGCCTGAGGGTTTGCCACCAGTGAGAAATATTAGCCATCAAATTGATTTGATTCCAGGAGCTAGTTTACCCAATAAGGCAGCCCATAGAATGTCTCCCGTGGAGAATGAGGAGTTGAACAGACAGGTTCAAGAGTTGTTGAGGAAGGGGTTGATTAGAGAGAGTTTGAGCCCCTGCGTAGTACCTACAGTACTAGCACCGAAGAAGGATGGAGAATGGAGAATGTGTACTGATTCCAGAGCCATAAATAAGATTACCATTAAGTATAGATTTCCATTACCTAGAATGGACGATATAATGGACTATTTGAGTGGAGCTAAATACTTCACAAAGATTGATTTAAAGAGTGGGTATCATCAGATTCGCATCAGAGAGGGTGATGAGTGGAAGACTGCCTTCAAAACCAAAGAGGGTTTGTATGAGTGGTTGGTTATGCCGTTTGGTCTAACCAATGCACCTAGTACATTCATGAGGTTAATGAATGAGGTGTTGAGAGAATTCCTAGAGAAGTTTGTTATTGTTTATTTGGATGATATTCTGATTTTTAGTAAGACATTGGAAGAGCATTTGATGCAAGTTTGGATAGTTTTTGAAAAGCTGAGGGAGGAGCAGTTGCTGATTAATTTGAAGAAGTGCAGTTTTGTGAAGAAGGAGTTGGTGTATCTGGGATTTGTCATCTCGGATGAGGGTCTAAAAATGGATCCAGAGAAGGTGAAGGCTATCATTGAGTGGCCTACTCCAAGGAACACAACGGAGGTAAGATCATTCCATGGTCTTGCAAGTTTCTACAGAAAGTTCATTAGAAACTTTAGCAGTATTTGTGCACCCTTGACAGAAACCATGAGAGGGGATAAGAAGGAGTTTAAGTGGACTACAAAGGCAGGTGCAAGTTTTGAGATGTTGAAAAAGAAGGTGACAGAACAACCCATTTTGATACTTCCAGATTTTAATAAAGTATTTCAGGTTGATTGTGATGCTAGTGGCAGTGCCATTGGAGCTGTGTTGAGTCAGGAAGGTAAACCTGTTGCATATTTTAGTGAGAAGTTAAATGATGCTAGGAAGAAATACTCTGTTTATGATCAGGAATTTTACGCTATAGTTCAGGCTCTTAATAAATGGAGACACTATTTGTTAGCAAAAGAGTTTGTTTTATATACTGATCATCAAGCTTTGCAGTATATTAATAGTCAAGGAAAACTGAATCAGAGACATTTGAAGTGGGTTGAATTCCTATAGAGTTATACCTTTGTTTTGAAGCATAGGAGTGGGAAGTCTAATAGAGTTGCAGATGCCTTGAGTAGAAGGCAAAATTTGTTGATAGAGATGAAAGTGGAAGTCGTTGGGTTTGAAGAACTCAAGAGTTTGTATCCAGAGGATCCGGATTTTGCAGAGGCTTGGAAGGCATGTTTGTCCCCTATTGCTTTGGATAGAACTAAGTGGTTGGATTTTATAATCCAAGATGGGATGCTATTCAGAAGGAACCAATTGTGCATTCCTAGAAGTTCAATGAGGGAGAATCTGATAAAGGAGAAGCATAGTGGAGGACTAGCTGGACATTTTGGTCGAGATAAGACCATTGCCCTTGTTAGTGAAAACTACCATTGGCCACAGTTGCAACAAGATGTGACGAAATTTGTGCAGGGTTGCAGAGTGTGTCAGATGGCTAAGGGAGTGAGACAGAATACAAGATTGTATCAGCCATTACCTGTACTAGAGAGACCATGGGAGGACATCAGTATGGATTTTGTTCTTGGCCTACCAAGGACACAACGAGGGAGTGACTCCATTTTTGTTGTGGTTGACAGGTTTTCGAAGATGGCTCATTTTATTCCATGTCAGAAAATGAGTGATGCAGTTCATGTTGCAAGCTTGTTTTTCAAGGAGGTGGTACGCCTTCATGGTCTACCCAAGAGTATAGTATCTGACAGAGATACCAAATTTGTGGGTTATTTCTGGAGGACTTTGTGGAAGCAACTGAAAATGGATTTGAAGTTCAGTTCTGCATACCACCCGTAGACTGATGGACAAACAGAGGTGGTGAACAGAAGTTTGGGTAATCTTCTAAGATGCCTGGTAGGAGATAAGCCCAAGGGATGGGATTTGATTTTGCCATAGGCAGAATTTGCTTACAACAATTCTATCAAAGAAGTACTGGTAAATCACCATTCCAGATTGTGTATGGGAACAACCCAAGGAATGCTTCTGAGTTGAGAACGATGGGTAAAGGAGAAAAGAGCAGTGCTGAGGCTGAAGATTTTGTAGAGCACATAAAGAGTTTACATGAAGAGGTAAAACAACATATCAGTAAGATGAATACTCAGTACAAGGCCAAAGTAGATCAGAAGAGGCATTTCAAGGAGTTCCAAGTGGGAGATGAGGTCATGGTTCACTTGAGAAAGGAGAGGTTTCCTAGAAAAACCTACAACAAGCTGAAGATGAAGAGGTTTGGACCATGCAGGATCATAGGTAAAAGAGATTCAAGAAATGCCTACGAAGTGGAACTGCCAAGCGAGCTGAATATATCACCTATTTTTAATATTTTAGACTTGGTAGAATACCATGAAGGAGGTAGTAGTGAGACACCAAGAACAGATTTGTGGAGTATTCCAGCGTCTACGCCATCCACAGATGAGATAGAGGAAATACTAGACACTCGAGAAGGCAGAAGTACCAAGAACAGGCAGTATTCAGAATATTTGGTCAAGTGGAAAGGCAGACCTGTAGAAGATGCAACTTGGTTGTCAAAAATAGAGGTTGACCGCCTGGGTTTTCCTCTAACAGTACAGAAGTGAAGGTCACTTCTCAATCCACCCTAGGTGTCTGATGCAGGAGCACCCAACGAAAAGCAAAATACTGCAAAGGAGGAAAAGTGTCACGATATCATGACACTTCGGCAAAGAAGAAAAAGTGTCGCGATATCGCGACATGTCACGTTTTCATGACCAAAAGTGAGAGAAGTAAAGGGAAAAAGTGTCACGATATCACGACATCTGAGAGAAGGCTCACGAGGGAAAAAGTGTCACGATATCGTGACATGTCGCATTTTCATGACCAAAAGCGAGAGAAGGCTCACGAGGGAAAAAGTGTCGCGATATCGCGACATGTCACGTTTTCACGACCAAAAGCGAGAGAAGGCTCACGAGGGAAAAAGTGTCGCGATATCGCGACATGTCGCGTTTTCGTGACCAAAAGCCGAGAGAAGGCTCACGAGAGGAAAAGTGTCGCGATATCGCGACATGTCGCGTTTTCGCGACCAAAAGACGAGAGAAGGCTCAAGAGGGAAAAAGTGTCGCGATATCGCGACATGTCGCATTTTCGTGACCAGAAGACGAGAGAAGGCGCAAGAGAGAAAAGTGTCGCGATATCGCGACATGTCGCATTTTCGTGACCAAAGGACGAGAGGAGGCGCAAGAGAGAAAAAGTGTCGCGATATCGCGACATGTCGCATTTTCGTGACCAAAGGACGAGAGAAGGCGCAAGGGAGAAAAAGTGTCGCGATATCGCGACATGTCGCATTTTCGTGACCAAAGGACGAGAGAAGGCGCAAGGGAGGAAAAGTGTCGCGATATCGCGACATGTCGCATTTTCGCGACCAAAGGACGAAAGAAGGCGCAAGGGAGGAAAAGTGTCGCGATATCGCGACATGTCGCATTTTCGCGACCAAAGACGAAGAAGGCGCAAGGAGAGAAGTGTCGCGATACCGAAGAAAAAAAACGACATGTCGCATTTTCACGATGGGAAAAGTGCAGGAAGGCAAAAAACAAAAGTGTCGCGATATCGCGACATGTCACATTTTCGTGACCAAAGAAAAGGGCAGGCGGTTACAGGGGCCGTTATAGAGGAAATTATCGAATGGTGGGTATACCGAACGTCACCATTGGTTGACAGGTGGACAGAGTCTACAGTGGCAGCACTGAACAGCACGTGGCACCAAGGTGCAATGAAAGCAGACGAAGACCAAGAGTCGAAAGAAAATGTTTCGAAGGCCAAGACAACGAGGAGGCACGAGAAATGAAATGAAGGGCCACAAAAGGGAAACAGAGAGTCACGCCAGAGATTTTAAAAGGGGGAAGCAAAGACATGCAGGGGGGTCAAAAAACTGCAGAGACAGAGTTACTTCCATTTTATTTGGCAGACTACTGCCATTTCTGTAAATCTTTTCCAAGTTGTTGAATGAGAATTGGGTTTGTTGGTTCTTGAAATTTTGGCTCCCTATCAGTGGTTAATTGAAAATAATACTTTGAATAATCTCATTAAATATAACATCTCTATGGATCAAAACATCATGACTCTTAGGATCATAAAGATGATATGCATTTGAGGTATCATAATACTTCATAAAAAATGACTCTTTGGTAGATCCTAAATGTCTTTGGGTATGTGAGTCCATTCTAAAGATCCAAATATATAGAATTAGTACACATAAAGATTATACCTTATTAATATCTCATGAGTTATCATGCCCTTGACTTCCCAGGTAGAAAATTTATTGATGATGTATGCTACACAAGCGATAGTATCACCATAAAACTTATAATCCATCTCTTGGCATGAATTATACATCATACCATCTTCATGATCAACCCAATCTTCCTTTTAGCCACACCATTATGTTTAGGAGTATAGTGAAAATAGTCTACTAATATGCAATCCCATGATAAGCAATAAAATCATGAAAAGTATAGCTAACATATTGACCACCTCCATCTACTTGCAGTAATTGGATTCTCCTATATAGCTAGTTATTAACAAGGGCCTTGAAGGTATTAAACCTCTTAAAATACTCATCCTTAGTGTAAATGATATACATAAACAATATCTAGAGAAAAAATCAATAAAAAGGAGATAATATTTATTTTCCAAGAGAGATGGTATACCCATAAGTACAAAAATATTGCTATGTATGATATGAAAGGGATGAGATACCTACCTTTCCACCCCTTTTGAAAATTTATCCATATGATACTTTTCCAAAATACACCCTCTCAAGCACCATTTGGAGGAGATATGCATGGAATCCCAATAGCTATGTGATACTAACTCATGTATCTTAAAGAACCATAACTAAGATGCACAAGCTATGATGTCTCTTATTTCTTTCATTATTAGCATGTGAATCCATTGCAACAATGATTTTATTCCTATAAGGAGGGGTAAAGAGGTAAATATTTATCTCAACTTATACTTGTGGTTTTTATCATCATAATAACTTGAAGCAATAATTTTAAACCCATTGTTTTTATCCTGAATTACCTATATATCATTATAAAACTCTACCTTCTTAATTGTATTAGTAACATGATAAATAGACAAATGGTGAGAGTCAACTTTAGGAACATGAAGTATCTCATTTAATGATAAATATCCAATGTTGATGTCTCCACTCCCTACAAAATGTAATGAAGAATCATCTCTAATAATAATGTGTTCCCATGCATATGTTTTGTTATATATTTTATAGATATGTTTATGCTTAATCATGTGCTTGGTTGCCCTTGAATCTGTATCCACTCATTTGATGAAGTGGATGTCCAATATATAGAATGAACCACTACGTGATTCTATGAGCCTATGAGGTTTCTCCATAAAAATTATATTCATCTTATGCATAGAAGATAACAATATCAACACCCACTTTCTTTCTAGTTCCTCAAGTTTCTTGATATAAATATTGCCAAATTTTGAGCTATGTCCTTCCTTTTTGTAAAATTCATAAGTAGGATTCCTAGGCTTTGGATTTTTGTTAATTTTAATTTTAGCCATAACTTATTTTGGGTGAGCCCAATTAAAAGTAAAAATTTCTCTTATGCTAATTCTTCTAGCATAATGGTACCAAAAATACTTAAATACCTTATCAATGGGTGGTTTAGGAGATTTCAAAAAGTACACATGAAGCATCTCAAAAATAACTATATTATATGTTTTAGATAAATTATTTAAGATAATGTTGAGCAGGTCAATGTTCATTTTATTTTTCAATTATTCCTCTCATCTTCTCTACTTGAGAAGTCCCATTGCAATTTGAATATACTCTTGTAGTTTATTAAACCAACTAATATACTCATAAATGGTATAAAGGTAGTCCATGTTCATAGTTGTAAGATCATCCTCCAATCTACTAATTTATGTGGAATCAATTCAATCACATAGCCCTTGAAATTTCTCAAGAAACACATTAGGATCCATGGTGTTGCTAACATGAGTGTCATATACATTATCAACATGAAGGGAATTAACACCATGAGCTTCATCCTTCTTGTCCATATGGAGCTACTTTACTTATTAATTGTAAATATCATGTGACTCCTCATTCACATATTTGAGTAACCCTTTACTTTGGAGTAGTGCTTCAATATTGATCTTATAGGTAGCATAGTTAAGACCAATCAATAAGGGAACATGATGATCCTTAATTAATTTACCAAAATACAAAAATCTACATGTAATTATGACTAAAAAAAATACTACAAATATGATTTTGAAAAATATGCTCAAAATGATTTTGTATGTAAACGTTATGGCCCTCAAAAGCTTTATTCTAAAATCATAAAATATACCTCTAAAACATTTGAAAAAAATTCAAATTTTTAGTACCTACAATAGATGAGAGGCTACCACGTGTCACTACATGAGTGGTTGAGGAGGTGTTAATTGTGTTTGTCTATGCAAGATATTGAAAAATGATATGACACCTCTTCTCATAATTTTATTTATTACCTAATATATGAACCACACTATGCCACTTGTCATGTCATGATTTGCTCCAATATTTATGCATTGCTAAGCTCACTATTGACTGTGTGAGTTTCTTGTCAAGTTTAATGAGTTAGTAGAATGTGATTGACCAAAACTAGATTTATATACACTAAGTTACATACAACCTACCATGTTAGCCACTATATGGCTTGGCATGTTAGCATATACTTCAACTAGTGCATCACCTACCATGTATCTTCTCAGGATTCTTACCACATCACTAATTCATTCAGTGGTTCCATCATATGCCATATTTCTTGCAACATCATGTGCATGGACTACCATGTTTCCTTAGGATTTTTGCACTTACTATCATGTCAACTATATAGACCGTATAGTTGACTATGTAACATACCAAAAAATTGGTTATATTAGGCCTTGCCATGTCATCATAGGTTACCACATCATCATGGGTTGCAACATCATTATTGGTTGCCACATTATTATTTCTATCAAAAATATTGAAGGAATATTTGAACTTGAGAATTCCCATAGGAAGAATCTTAAATACCTCCTTTCTAACCATATTTCTAAGTGTCACACTTGGGAGAGAAAAGATAAGCAGTATGGTTAAAATAAACAACAATGTATTTCCCTTGCATTTTGGTGTCCAAAATTTATGCAACTTGATGCAAGCATGTGCTCTTTCCAATTGCTACCTTCTAATGGAATATTCCATAGAATATTTAAGGGAATATTCTCTTTTTAAAATTTAAAATTCATAAAATGGAGGAAAAATAAAATTTTGAGTTACAATTTAGGGTGACTAGAGGCAAAAAAGACAAAGGTGCTAAAATATGACCTCCTTGAAATTTTACAAAGAATCTATAAATGTTGTCAATTTATCAATATATATTATGGTTTTCCCTACACAACCATTTTTTCAAACATAACCAATCAGGACATTCTCTCATGCCTATGTAGCAAAATTTTGTTGGACTATATTTACAACTTTGTAAAGTGGCTCAGAGGTCTTTCATAAGTACAAAATCTTACCCATGGATTCTTTTACACTGTGGGCATGTCTAAAAAAATTTAAAATCTCATTTTATTCTTTCACAATGGCCAAATAGTCTACCCTCTCTTTTTTACTACTATTGGATAAAAATCTGGAAGAGAAAAGGAAATATATTTTTTAAAATCAACAAAAGATAAACAAGGTTTTTGAAAAACCTCAAAAAACCCAATCGTAAAACTAGGACATCAATATGGTCATAAAATTTTAAAACAAAAGAATATTGAGTGTCAATTAGAGGAAAAATGAACTTGTCAATGAATACTTCTCCTAGATAAATATTGATAATTCGAATGAGATCCTCACAATCCAATTTCACCAAGGGTTTTATTTGAAAACCCTTATTTAGATTATGCCATTAGCCTTAAAAAATATTCTTAAATAGATCTAACAAAATATACCATTGAGAGAAGTTGGATGAAAAATACTTGCCTATGGAAGCAATCAAGTAATGAATATTCACACCCACTTTGATACCATATTGGATTTCATGACAATTTCTAGAAACAAATGGAATCAAACATTATCTAGTATTGCTTACCAAAGGAATACAAAAAGAAAAAATAAAGAACATGGAATATGATAGGATTCCCATGGACACCAATAATCTCACTAGAATGGAATTAAATTACCCTCCAACTAATGATTAAACATATTTGAATGAAAGGGTACTTATACCCAAACACATGATGCCTTTAAGTCATGGTCATAAGGCTAGCCATTAGGAACAAAATATTAAAAAATATTATTAAAGTACCTTTGTTGTCGTATATTACATTATTTGGTACATGCTAATGTACCCCCATGCTACCTTCATGGTACATTTATAAATATGTAATAGATTAGGTTTGAGTCAATAGTTTAGAGTGTGATTGTGTAGGAAATGCATGTGTCATGTAAGTTTCAATGTGTAAGAAATGTATGTGTCATCTAATAAAGAATGTGCACAAGTGTTTTTTATGTAAGAGTGCAAATATGTAATGTGAAGATGTTAAGAAGTGTCCTATATTAGGAGTGCATGTGGAAGTCCAAGAGTCATGTAGATGTGTGCAAATATTGTAGATTCAAGTGTCCACCAAGTATGCAAGTGGCATGTTGATAAGCCAAGATTCATTAGAATTGGCTTATGGAGAGCAATAGTCCAGTACTTGAAGAGTCATATTACTATTTCTATATTATGGATACAATGCTCCATAGGAAAGGAATTCAATCAAAAATCAAATATTGAAAATCAAAGTTGTAACAAGAAGAGAAGCAATAAATCTTGTATACATTTTAAGCAATTAATATTGTAATTTGTTCTTCATGCATAGTACAATAAGGATTTAGGATATTTACAATCATATTTCATTATATAAATGAATGTTATTTGATTTATTATATAAGCCTTGATATACATATTAATTTTCTCATATTATTCTACTCATATAATCATTATTTGACATTTATTATTGTGGTTAGTTTATATTGGATCTTGTGTGATATTGTGAGATAAATTATGATATTTTGTGGTAGTAATGCTTAAAAAGCAAATAGTGGTATCGAGCTATCACCATACTCTATCCAATTTGATAGAGTTTATTGAGCCACAATTATTAATTAGCCTTGTCCATTTTTATAAATTTGATATAAAGTTTGTCCACTTTAAATGCAATGAAGACTTGGACTCTATTTTTAAAAAGATCATATTGAGTAGATCAGGCTAGGGTCTTTCCATTAGGTTGAAGGAAAACTAGTGAAGACTAGGAATCAGATATATTGAATAAAATGGTCAAGTTAGAAGAAAATTTGGAAATTTAATATTGGAAACCAACTTAGAGGAAATTTAGATATTAAAGTTTAAGGTTTTTGATATTTAAGTTTAAATGTGCAATAACTCAAGAACAATTGGTCATTCAAGAATAAATCCACCCTGACATTGATATTCTCTAAAAATTTGAGGATCATTATTGATATATTGAGGCAAAATAAACTCTATAAATAGTTAATGATTCAAGGATATTAAGTGCCACCCTAACATTGAAATTGGGTTCTCTAGTAAGTAGGAGAATCATACTAGATTCTTAGGTGTGACCTAAAATTTTTAAGATATCATATTTTAGAATAGATATAGATATAGAGTTAATGAATAGAAGTTTGACAAGCTTCCTAAAAAATATAGAGAATGATTTTAGATTTTGAATACAGAAAAAAAATAAAAGAATAGAAGTAGAATAAAAAGAAGAAGATTGTGGAGATTCTATCCACATTGAAGAAGAAAACAAGAATAGACAAAAGAAAAATAGCACTAGAGTGCATCATTGAGAAGAAGAAGAAAAATGTGGAGTTATCATGCACATAAGATAAATCAACATTGAGAAGAAGAAATAATGAAGTCATCATCCACATAGATAAAGTGGAATACAACCATAGCAACATTGAAGAATAAAAGACCTTGATAAACTAAATCTAGAAAATAGTAAATACAAAATTGATAAAGAAAAGAAAAGAAAAATATAATATATACATAACAGCTACAAGATTACTGTAGTGGTAAGGGCTTTGGCCTCTCTTTGGGAGGTCCAAGTTTCAAACCCTACTCAGTATGAGGGGATCAAGACCCCTCATAAAAACCTTTATAAATTCATTAGAAAAAATAGATACACACATAACATAGTATTTCACCTAGGAAAACCTTACAAAAAAACCAACATAGTAATATCTCCTTATTGTATAAATCTAACCATATCCAAGACAATAATTTTAATCCCTCATCTCTCACTTCAAACCAAGATGCAAGTGCAATTAAATAACAATAGCACAAGAACAAATTTTACAATACTATGGGTAAAAAAACATGGGTTCAAATAATTAACCCTAAATAACGTATATGGGTCTGAAAATAGCTTAAGAAACCCTAAAAACTAAGTACCTTTTATATTTAACCCCGCTAGGATAATATGGAAAGTATTCAACATATTTCCAACATCCTCCCACTTGTTGAATACTTTCCATAGGGGCTAAAAACTGCCATTGTCAATTATCAAGGGCAACCATACCCATAGATCTTCTACACCAAGAAATGTTTTTAGTAGGTACAACCTTTGTTAATGAATCAACAATATTATTATCTATATCTATTCTCTAGCATCACTTGATTCCCTTCAACCATCTCTCTTACAAAATGGTACTTAATATCAATATAATTTGATAGATTATGAAAACTAGGATTGTTGGCCAAAAATATTGCACTGTGACTATCATTGTCAATTCTCATAGCTTTCTACTTAAGACCAAATTTTGAACACAACATCTACAGCTACACTACTTCTTTACATACATGATTTTTATAGTGTACTCTACCTACATTGTAGATAAAGCAACCATTGATTACTTTTTACTCATCCAGATTACTATCCCTCCAAATAGTATGAATACATAAGCACTCATGGATCTTCTCTTGTCCAAATATCCAACCCGGTCAGCATCCACAAAATCTTATATATTTACAGTATTACTATGTCTATATTTAACTTGGTGATAGATAACATAGTCTGAAGTTCCACACAAGTATATAAAGATCCTCTTCATAGTAGTCCAATGTTTCTTTCCTAGATTGGACATATATCTGCTAACTAGTACCACTGCATGTGCAATATTAGGTCTATTATAGATCATTACATACATCAGACTATAAAAAAATGCTAGCAAAAGTAACATGATGCATTTCTTCAATTTCATCATCTATTTTAGGATATTGCTTAATAGATAAATTTTGACCAACAAGCTATGGAGTACATATTGTTTACAATCATGCATCCTAAACCTTTATCGTATCAAATCAACATATTTTTTTTGATTTAATCATAACTTTCTATTTTTACAATCCCTTATTATTTCCATACCCAAAATAAATTGTGTAGAACCCAAATCCTTCATGTTAAATTTAGAAAATAACTGAGATTTTAGTAATTTTATCATCTCCTTATTGTTACCAATTTAACAACATGTCACCCACATACAAAATAATGATAATAAAGTTTCCACCTTAAAGTACACACATGGATCTTCTTTACTTTTTCCAATCCCAAGTGTCAAAACAAACCTATCAAATTTTTGGTTCCACATTCTTGGATATTGCTTCAAGCCATAAAGAGACTTTTTCAACTTGCATACCAATTCCTCCTTATATTTTACCCTAAATCATTCTAGTTCTATATATATATATATATATATATATATATATATATATATATATATATATATATATATATATATGTCTTCATCAAGTTCACCATGTATAAATGTTGTATTTACATCCATTTGTTCTATTTCAAAATTAAAAGTAGTATAAATAGCCAAAAAAAATCTAATTGAAGTTAGTTTAGTCACAGGAGAAAAAACTCACCAATATCAATTCCCTCAACTTGAGAAAATCCTTTTGATACAAGACGAGCCTTGTACTTCTCCAAATTTCCTTCTATATTACACTTCTTGAATACCCACTTACAACCAACCAACTTTCTTCCAGGGGTAATTTCACCAAGTACCACATATTATTTTTATCCAAGGACTCCATTTCTTCCTCCATAGCCCTTTTTGAAGAAATATTTTCGCTTGACTAAAGCACCTTCTTTATAGTCTTGGGTTCTTCATTAATAACTGATATATTAAATTTAGAACAAATATTTGAAGATATATACCTTTCTATAAGTCTTCTCACTTGATTTGATCTCCTCAAATTTGAATTTCTAGGTTTTGCATCTTCAACTTCTTCTTCACCTTCTTCCTTTGAATTTTCCTCTTCAAACTTTCTTTGTAGTTCATCTTCTTCTGTAGCACCAGGTTATACCATAGGTTCTTCCTCCTATTCCTATTTTACTTAAACTATTTCAAGTTATTTTCTTGGTTGCATTTCCTGTTTTGGAACCCCTTTTATTTCTTTAAATATCACATTATGATTGTAAACAATATTCTGTGTTTATGGGTTCCACAATTTATATCCTTTAACACCAATACTATAACCCATAGATATACCTTTTTATATTTATAATCTATTTTAGTCATTTTATATTTTGGGACATACATATAAGCATTGCAACCAAAAAAACTTATATGAATGAAAGAGGGTTTCTTACCAGTCCATACTTCTTGTGGAGTTTTTCCATCAAATTTGAGGTAGGAGATCTATTGACGAGGTAACAAGAAGTTAACATGGCTTTTACCTAGAATTTTCTTTCTAACCCTACACCACTTAGCATGCTTCTGGCCTTATCCATCAATGTTCTATTTATCCGTTCTACAACTCCATTTTGTTGTGGAGTGTACACAGTTTTTTATTCCTTTCTATTCTACAATCCTTGCAAAAATGCTCAAATTCATTATTGTAAAACTTCTCAAATTCATTATAGAAATATCACTACCACTATCACTTCTCAAAAAATTTATCTTTTTCTCTATCTGATTTTCTACAAGAGCCTTAAACTCTTTAATTTTTTTGAAAACATCAAATTTATTCCATAAAAATATACCTAGGTATTTGTTAAAAATTGATCTATAAGAGTAAAAAAATAGGTAGATTTACCTAATGATGGTACCTTTTTAGGTCCAAACACATCATTTTGAACTAGATGTAAAATTTCTTCAAATATTGTAGCACTTGAAAAACACAATATTATATTGAGAGGGGGGATGAACAGTAGAAGACCACTTTTTACTTTTATTTCCCAATCAATATTATGAAATGTAAATATAGCAATATCAATATCAGTAATAAAAGAAATGCACAAATAACCACACACAATAGAGACACCAAAATTTACGTGGTTCACCCAATGTGGGCTACTCCATGGAGAAAATATTGTACTAAAATTTTCTCAATTAATATCTTGGTAATATTTTCCCTATTACAATTTTTATGGACCTCTGTCCAAAGGAGATACCAATCCCCTAAATCAATTTCATGGATATCTATCCATAGGAGACACCAATCTCCTAATATTTGCTTTGGTTGGTGATCCTCTAGAAGACCTTTGCCTCCACTGCCCTTAGCAAATGGAATTCTATCCATAGAATACACATGTATTCCTTGATCTGGCTAGATATCTTTGTCCTCAACTCGATCACCTCCAAAGCTCTATCTCAAATTTACACTAAACATAGTCCTTTGGTCTAGCACAAATATGTCCTCAATATATATTTTTGATCTGGTATAAATTTGTCCTCAAATCTACACCAAAATCTATCCTCAAATCTACACTAAACAGATTCCTTCGGTCTAGCACAAATTTATGCTCAATATCTATCCTCAAGCCTTAACTCAAATTTTGACTCAATCTCAAATCAAATTAGTTGGATCTGTCCCAAATCCTAACTCAATATTTGAACAAATCAATCAATCAACTTTGCTCACAAGCCTTCACAAAGACTTATCTTAAATATGCCTTGCAAGCTTCCACAAAAGCTCACAATAATCTATCCTTAAGTCCTCTCTAGAACGTGTTCAATCTGTTCTACAAGTCCTCACTAGAGCTTGTCCAAACTTGCTCTACAAGTCCTCACTAGAACTTATCCAAATTTGGTCAATAAGTTCTCTCAAGAACTTATTCAAATCTGCTCTCAATCTGTATTGTAAGCTTTCAAAAAATCTTACCCAAATTTGTCCATATGTCTTCTTAAATTCTTGCCTTAAATCTACTCAATAAGTCCACACTATAACTTGTCCAATCTCATAGAAACATAAAGAAAACTGTTAGAGACTCAACATGCCCTATACTCATCACAATGCTCAATCACTTTCCATCACTCTTTTAGAAACATATAGAGAATTATTAGAGACTCAATATGCTTCAACTCAATACTCAAACACTTCCAAACACTCTTTCAAAAATATACAAAGAATTTTTAGAGACTCAATATTCTTCAATTAAATACTCAATCACTCTCTCAAATCAATTCAGAATATAGAATAGGTTTTTTTATGGAAATTGAACAATCACTTCACACACCCACTTGACTAGGCTCAAGCAACTCTACTCAACTAATCACTCAATGAAACAATCCTTGCTTGCAATCCCTAGTCCAAGCATATGAACACTCACTCAAAATGACTTCCAACAATGCTCAATAACCACTCACATAATAATGATACTCATGTTATTTTTAAACCCTAGTTCAATTTCTTCACTCAACAACTCACTTCAACAACAATGTTTATAAAACAATCTTCACATAACAATGATACTCATGTTCTTTTCAAACCTTAGTTCAAGTTCTTCACACAACCAATGGCTTCAACAAAAATGCTTATAAAATAAGATTTTAACAACTCTTTATTCCATAAAAACTTGAAGTATTAACTCAACACACTCAAAAGGAAACCCTAATCAAGTCCTTTTCACTCCAAGCTTATTTTATAGAAAACCAACCAATAAACTCAACTATGGAAGAATGTGCCCATACCTTTTTCTTGATGATGAAGGAATCTCATAAATATGTCACAACCACAAACACTTCTTTTCCAATCTCAAAGAAGTTATAAGATGATAAACTCTCTCAAAAATACAATGTAAATATCAAATCACACATACACCTTATCATTTCATATTTAAGAAAACATTCATCAACATATAAAAATAATTGGCCAAATACACCCTATAATCTCCCAATTAAAATAATATTCAATACCAAGAATAATATCAATACACTCTCCTTTTAAAAATAACTCAATGCAAGAATTCCTCAAAAAACTTTAAATATCCAATAGACCAATGTGACACAAATCCTTTATTCAAAAATAAAGCTAACTCCTTATTCCTCCATTTTACCAAAATTAATGATTAACTAAAAACCTTTTCAACTAACCCTATTGACTCCCTAAGACCTCATTTCAAACCTTAGGCATCATGAAAATTATATTCAAAATTTATTACCTTCACCTTGGTGGAAGTCGAACCCATGATGCAACCTCAACCAGTGCGCTAGATGTGGCTCCAACCAGCGCACGAGCTAGGCGCTCTCTTGGGGAGTAAAGAGCACCACGTGCTCTATAATGCTCCTCTAGTGCACCAAAGAAAAAATGTATATCGCTTCCTTTGATGTTTACAACACTACCAACAAAACAATGCTACCACCGTGATTCGATCATAGGTCACTCTGCACACAACACTCTAGCCTCTATCCACTTGCCACTAGGTCATGCTGCCTAGATGGCTCTTGAATTTTAGCACTCGTCAATTTTATCCTTATTTTCTGGCACTTAAACCAATACACTTGTATCTTTCTTCGCACGAGTTCTTACACACATGATTGCACACTTTTATCATTTGAGCAAAAGGACAATCAAATGCCTCTAAGGCATATTGTTTTTATATCAATTTCCTCCTTCAAACATAAACTTTGACGCTTTAATTTTTCTTCAAAATTAAACGTCGGCACTTCGATTTTCCTTCAAACTTATTAATTTATAAATTATTTAAATTCTTTAGAATTTAAATTTTATAAATTAATTTTTTAAATCCCTTTGGCTTTATTAAAGCCTTTTTTTTTTACCACTTTGTATAAATAATATTTATTTATAAAATTTAAATTCAATTTGAATTTAAATATTTTATAAAATAAATATTAAAACTCCCTTGGGATTTTATGAAAAACCTTTTATTTTTGCTCACCCATGGTTTTAATAAAAATCCTTCTGAATTATGCTTCCACATAATATTAAAAATATTATGAAGCTTTTTGCCTTTAAACTGTGCATTGTTCCTCTCGACCTTTTGACATCAATGGTAGATTATTCCTTGACATCAATGACAAATTTATTCCTTGACATCAATGAAAAATTTGACTCAAAATATCCAACAATATCCCAATTTGTCATTGATGGCAACCTAAATTATTTTTACAAAAAACTTAACCTTTTCTTTGTTCTGCTCCCCCTGGGACATTGCTCCCCTGGCTCAATGCTCTTTTCAAATATCTCCTCTTTACTCAAATGCCAAATATCTTCAACTTACTCAAACCTCTCTCCATTTGAAATCAATGGAAAAGGGTCACTTTTGGGGCTCGGGGCTAATAATAAGCCTCTTAGCTTAGCCCCTCTCCCACCTCCTCTTAAGGTGGTTAATTCTAGGATGGAAGTATTTCTACTCCCAATAAGAACTATTCGTTACATTTATCCTCGTTTCTTCTTATCCGATCCTTCTGATTCCTTTGACTATTCCTTTCCATGTCCATGTTATGTCCATGTCCATATTCTTGTTCCTGTTCCTATTTCTATTCTTGTTCATATCCATGTTCTTGTTCATGTTCCTGTTCATATCCATATCCCTTTTCCTGTTCCTATTCCTATTCATACTTGATTCTGGAATATCTGCTCTACACCACTTTGTTGTGTGACCATCATTATTACAGTTATAACACTTAATGTTATTATTCCTTGCAGGTGCAAATATCTCAGTATTTCTCCTAGTGAATCCATATCCTCTTATATCATGAACCCTGCAATTCATTGCATTGTGATCAAACTGATTACATGAGTAGCAATACCCATTGAAAAGTTTTTGGTTCCCATATACCTGTATTTCATGTATCCTACACTGTGAAGCCATGTTTCTAAACCTATGACATGAAAAACATCTTCCATTGAAGCCTCATTGTCTTGACCTCATTTGCATCTTAGTCTCTCTTGACCTATTATGATTGTTGTTCCATCTATTTCCTTTTTGTGCATTGTTCCTGTCCTTGTTGAAATTTATGCTGTCCAACTTATCCTCATATGTCTCACTTTCTCTTACACTATCTTCTTCTGAAGCGTCTTTGTCTAAAGTTTCTTCTCCTTCAAAACTTGAGGTTGACTTTCCTTCCCATTTATTTTGTTCCTGTTCAAATCCAAGACCTATTTTTCTTGATGTAGGCTTTTGTATCTTGATGAACTTATCTAAGTTCTTTGAGCTATTTTTGAACCCTTGTAGCTTGAATTTGGAGTTTTCCAAGTCTTACTTTAATAGGGCTACTTCTTGTACTAAAATTTCACATTCTAACATCTTTTCTTCTAGCTTATCCTTGAACTTACTTGTCTTAGCCTTTGATTTTTCTAGATCCTCTATAAGCATTCTTCTCTCTTCATCATATTATTGAAACTAAAATTTAAGTTTAACCTTATTTATTGTTTCAAGACCATAAATGAGTTATCCCTTGAGATCATATCCTTCTTTATCTGATTCTTCCTCTATTTTTTTGCCTTTGACCATATCTTCATTTTCTTTTGACTTGTCTTCTATAGGATCACTTTCTTATTTTTCTAGAGCCATTAGGATAATCTCTTATGGTCCTTCAAGTGCATCCTCATATTCATCAACATTTAAACTATAACCATTACTTGTACAATTATACTCAAGATATTCAAAGTTACCACATATAAAACACTTGAGAATTATTGGTGCCCTTTTTTGGACTTCTTTTTATTCAATCATAAATAAGACTTCATATCTATCATTATCTGAAAAACTAGAATCACTATCGGTTGAGTACTTACTTGCCTTATATGCATAGTAGCTCCTCTTTTGCATTTAAAAGAACTTCTTTCCTTATCTACTTTGTTCATCCTTGCTTTTATTTTGGTGTTTGTATATTTTTTATTCCTTGTTTCTATGATCCTATTTTTCTTCATCATTGTTATTCTTAGCTTCTTGACAACCAGTTGCATAATGACCATACTTTCCACAATTTAAAAATTTAACAAATTTTATATCTCTAGATCTTCTTGAATCCTTATTCCTTCTACCATAATTGGCTTCTTCATCAATGGATGACTCATTTCTTGGTTTTGACTTCTTACCCTTTGTCTTCTTAATTGCTTTAAATTTTGCTTCCTTCTGGGGATTAGGTTCTTTTGTTCTCATCTCAAAATTTGTAAGAATAGCAAGCAACATATCTCTTGTCAAAGAACCACCATCATTTGATTCTTCTATAGTTGAAATATTTTCACTAAACCTTGTTGGAAGAGACCTTAAGATCTTATCACAAACATATGATTCATCCATATTAATTCCAATTCCTTGCATAGCATTAACAACCTCATCTACTTGAAGTAGATAAGAACTAATATCTTCCTCATTATTCATTCTTCATTCTTCAAATTTTCCTTTGAGATTTCGTATATTTGATTTATTAACACCTTTATCTCCTTCATATATACTTTGTAACTTATCCCACATTCCTTTTGCATCTTGACAATGCATAACTTTTATGGAATCGATTCTATGAAAACCTCTCAAAATTGCATTCATTTCTTTTGAATTGTAATTTTGTACAAGCTTACCTTCCTTATCTGTAGGTGGATCAATTGGTTGTATGTATCCATTTTCAATTGATTCCCCAATTTCATTTCCAAGTGCCTTTCAATAAATCTTCATTCTCAAACTCTAATATATATAATCACTTCCATAAAATACTGGTGTTGTATTATCTGATGATCCATTCTTAGAATCCCTTGTGTTCTTGTAATATTTTCTTTCAAGTTGTTAAACTCTTTTGAAGGAACCCAATTTGATACCAATTGAAGAACACAAGCTTATACTGAGAGGGGGGTGAACAGTATAATACCAATTTTTACTTTTCTTTTCCAATCATTATTATGCAATGCAAATATAGCAATATCAATATAGCAATATCAATAGTAGTAATCAAAGAAATGCACAAATCACCGCACATAATAGAGACACCAAAATTTACGTGGTTCACCCAATGTGGGCTACTCCACGAAGAAAATATTTTACTAAATTTTTTTCAATCAATCTCTTGGGAATCCTTTCCCTATTACAATATTTATGGACCTTTCTACAAAGGATATACCAATCCCCTAAATCAATTTTATGGATCTATATCCACAGGAGACACCAATCTCCTAATCTCTACTCTGGCTAGTGATCCTCTAGAAGACCTTTACCTCCACTACCCTTAGCAAATGGAACTCTATCCATAAAAGACACGTGTATTCCCTTATCTGGATGGAGATATCTATCCTTAAATTTATCACCTCTAAAGCTCTATCTCAAATCTACACTAAACACAGTCCTTCAGTCTAGCACAAATTTTTCCTCAATATCTATCTCTGATATGGTACAAATCTATCCTCTAATCTACACCAAAATTTGTCCTCAAATCTGCACTAAACATAGTCCTTTGATGTAGCACAAATATGTCCTCAATATCTGTCCTCAATCCTTAACTCAAATCTTGAATCAATCTCAAATCAACTTAGTTGGATCTGTCCCAAATCCTAACTTAAGGTTTGAACAAATAAATCAATCAACTCTGCTCACAAGCCTTCACATGTCTTAACTCTACCTTGCAAGCTTCCACAAAAGCTCAAAATAATCTATCCTCAAGTCCTCTCTAGAACTTGTTAAATCTATTCTACATGTCCTCACTAGAACTTGTCCAAATCTACTCTACAAGTCCTCACTAGAACTTGTCCAAATCTACTCAACAAGTTCTCTCAATAACTTATTCAAATCTACTCTCATTATGTATTGTAAGCTTCCACAAAAGCTTACCCAAATATATCCATAAGTCTTCTAAAAGACTTAACTTAAATCTGCTTAACAAGTCCACACTAGAACTTTTACAATCTCATAGAAACATAAAGATAAACGTTAGAGACTCAATATGCTCTATACTCATCACAATGCTCAATCAATTTAAATCACTCTTTTAGAAACATATAGAGAATTGTTAGAGACTCGATATGCTTCAAATCAATAATCAAACACTTCCAATCACTCTTTCATAAACATATAGAGAATTGTTAGGGCCTCTAAAGTGGAAGCTTCTATGTGTGTCTCTTCATCACTAGAATAACTAGTACTTAATTTAATGGCACCCTCCTAAATAGCCATTTTGAAGTCTTATGCCAACCCTTAGCTACCTCTAGTTCTAAAAAACGTGTCTAGGCTAGGGTTGGTTGAAGTATGCATGTTTTCTATCCTTATATTTTGCTAATTTTTTACTACAAGGTGTAACATTCCAATGTTTTTTATGGTACCCACTTTATAGTCAGTTTTAACTATGGTTTGCATAGCCTAGCTCATTGTTGCAATTGTATTTGGGCTTGTCAACACATATGGAGAAGAGACCCTCACTCTAATTTGTTTTTATTCTTCTTTTATCTCTAATGCCTATGGATGCTACTCATCCAAGATATCAAATAATACTTTATCAAATTTGTCTTTTACTAGCTTAATTATTTTCTTCAATCTAGGCCTTCATAACTCATTTTGAATGTACATTGCCACATTTTTCTAGCATACACCAATATTTCTCCCTAGTTAGTACATGTGTGGGTTGATGGTTTATATATGCATATGGTTCAATATCTTTATAGATTTATTTTCTCTCCTTGTTTACTATTTTATTATAAAAGTGAAACCAAAGGCAATTTTGTTCTCATGTGGCCTTTACTTTATATTACTCAGTGTTTTTAGTGTCTATCCTAATCTCTTCCTTGCTAAGTTGCCTTTCATTTTGGATCTTGAACTAGTTTTCATGTACATAGATTCTTTGCAACTTCTTTCCTGATAGTATCCATACAAATAATACCTTGGTATCATAGGCTCATTTATCCCTAACTATTACTAACCTACATGTCCTCAACCTATTTATTATTTCCTTCATAAATACCTTAACCAATAGGATCATTGTTAAATTATTCATCTCATGATTAAACAAGTTGGTATTATTCTTATATTTACCAAAATGCCTATTGATTAGGTTTAATTATTGAACTACCTTTGATAAAAAAAAATGTAATTTGGTCAAAATGCTAGTAGTTTGAAAATATTACTGGATAAATCATACAACTTGATGCATGTAGAGTAGGATCCCAAGTAAAAATATCCAACCTTCATTTGTTCCAAGGCTCTACATGTTTATGATAGAATCGGAAGGTTCCTCAATAATACCTATGTGATAGGCATATATCTATGTTAAAATATTAACAAAAATTACTATTCCTTATGTAGGGGACTTCTATTGTCTTAAATACTAACAAGTTCAAAAGTTGGTCAACTTGATCTCCCTTATCAATATTAATATGGGGGTTCTATCCATATTTTGATACATACTAGTCACACTAGGCATGAGGAGAAGGTAAAACTCGTAGTGTTGTCAAATATTCTTCAACTATTTTTTATCTCCTTAATGATATATGTTGCATAGTCCAAAATTTGTTTATAGTTGGATACATACCAAGTGTTATTTTCTTATAATTTTGTCCAATCCACTACCCAAGGTAGAAAATATAGCTAATAGATCTTTTTATGCATCTTCCTTAAATATATCTATCACGAGAGGTAGTTTAAATCCCTATGATTTAATAAAATTATTCAAATAAATGGATAAAAAATTATCCCATTCACATTTACTCTTCTTATCATAGATTATTGCTTGTGACTTAGGAGAGTAGGTAATTCATCCAATCATTTGATATGCATTATATTCCTAATGGATTTTGGATTAATCATGGTCAAGGAGATATTTTTATGCATTGGTCCTACAGCTAATGCTTATTTTTATACCAAGTAGCATAGGCATGAACCAATTTTAGGCACTTTCGAACTTGAGCCACTAAAATTTGCTTAAATTTTAAGCTCCATAAAAGAGACACAACTAGAATAGCTAGGATTCGTGTTATATATTTGGAGGTCCTCTCTTCTATATTCTTCAAGGGAAAATTCAAGTCCCCACATTCCATGTCATCATAGATATTCTAGACTATATTTTTGACCCTCTTTTTTTCTTTGCTTTCTTTGGATGTTGAGGTTTCATATTCCTCTTTATAGTATTATTTGCAGATTTTGGTATCTTTTTCCTCTAAAAAAGAAAGGTTTTTTGGGGGTTTTGGATGCAAGTGCCTACTTGGTAGGAGAATAATATTCTTATAACTTAACATTTACGATTTATTTTGTTATATTATTGATAGAATATGTTGGATCCATAGGTAGATTCTTGATAGGAAGTTTTGAAATATGTTTAAATTTTTTTTACCAAGTCTATTTTCTAATGAATTATAAAATTTATAATGAATTTATGGGTTGGGATGCCTATTTTATTTGACCTTGTTTCTCCATTTTGACTAATTATTAACTATTTTTATATAAATTGTTAGTTCTACCCCATAGGTATATCCTTAAAATTCCCTTAAAATCAATGGAACTATGGTTAATATCGATAAATTATCATATTCTTGGCATTAGTGAATTTTGACTTTGTTAATCCCTCCCAAAACACTATTCTTTTTTTTGGATCCAATGAATAGCTAGCAATATTTATGGTCTATATTATTTTGGGTGCTTGATAAAAAACTTTAGAAGGAAATTAAAATACAAAAGGAAGTTATATCATATTACATTACACCTACTATAAAATTAGGAGGATATCAGACTCAAGAAGGTTTATGGACCTTGACCTCCTACTATGGTAGTCATATCAAATATATGTTAGTTCACTACATGAAGATCAAGATTCATGCTTTATAGCATCAAAATTTGAGAACCTTCACAATTCATTTATGGTAAGGTAATAGGTGCTAACTCAAACTTTCCTTTGTTCTACAATCATAAACCCATAAGTGTTAGGCTATGTTTGACTAAGTGGGTGCTTATAGTTAAGAAGTGTGGTGTTCTATGTGCATAGATGGTATAATTTTCTTATCATTAGTTATCTTCAAATGATGTAGATGGATTATTGGTACATATTCTTGTTCTCTATTCACAAGATGTAGGTGGTTATAGATAATTGTAGAAATTTTTAAAATATTAAATAAATGTCTTCTCGTTATGGTATTTTTATCCCCATGCAACAATGACTATACGTGAAAAAATAATTTTCCCTATGTGATATAAATGTTTTACACACAAAAAAAATACTAACAAATCCATAGGTTTTGGTATGATATTAGACCAAAAATTAGAACTTTATTTTGATGATGTTATTGTGCTTTAATATTGCTTACTAGGTTGAAACTCATACCTTTGTTAGGATGACATCATTTTATATTTTACTCTATCTCCCAAAGTTGGAAAATAAATAAGTTTTATATTTATATCATCTTAACATCACCTCTCATTTGATCCACCTCTTGGTTATCCAATAAATTAGAATTTTAGTGCTAATATCATGGTGATATAACATTACTATCTTGTTAGGTTTACCATATCAACAAATAATATATTCATAATCATGATTTCACTATATTTTATCTCTTTTTTTCTCTCTCTTAATCATTAGTCTTATGATAATATTATCTCTTTTGTATATACCAACAAATTGCATTATTGGTCAATTGAATGATGCGTGAGGATTTTCTAGCAATTCACTTAAATTCAATGAATTGCTATTTTTGGCTCTTGGAAAATATTTTTCATAATTTATTTTCAGTGGTAAATGAATAAACTATCTAATACAATCAATACCTAGCCAATTAATCAAAAAAATATTTTCTTAATGAAAATATTGCACTTCTTTACCATTTTATTTGATTTTTATCACCAATTGAGTTGGTAACTATTAGAAAAGAATCAAGAAGGGGGACTAAGTATCTCTTTTAATATTTTCATTTAGGTGAAGGGAATTATTTTTTGACAACCAAGAAATGAAAATAATACAATAATAGGATAAGCATGAAAAATGGGGAAGCAAAATATTATGTATATGTTTATGTCCACTTAGCTAGGGTTTGAAGAGTGGCTACCATAAATTGCAGAGAAAAAATTTTGATATCTAGGGTTTGAAAAGTAACTACCAAAAATTATAGCATGATTGCTAAAAACTATAAATTTGTTGAACAAAATATATAGAGAGACAACTAGGTTTTGAAGAACAAAGGCTAGAGATATTACTAAAACTTCATAGACCTATCATTTGGTTAGGTGATAGTCTGTGTAAGTTAGAGCATTATCATTTTTTGGCTAGATGGCTAGAGTTTGAAGAGCGGCTACCAAATATTGTAGTCAATTTTTTTATGACTAGGGTTTTAAGAGTAGCTTACAAACATTATAGAGCGGAAAATAAAAAATATAGAGCAACCAAAATCTATATAGAGGCAACTAGGGTTTGAAGAATGGAGGCTAGAATTATTGTTGAAACTTTATAGATCTATCATTTGATTACGCAATAGTCTATATTAGTTAGAGCATTAATTATTTGGTAGCTATAAGCTAGAAGGTTTACAAAATTATTAAAGAGTGGAATACAAAATCAAAAATATAAAAGTAGAGTAGTTGTTGAAAACAAATAGATTCAAAGAGTGATCTTAAAATAAACTATAAAGTGATGACTAGGGTTTAAAGAGCGAAGGTTAAAATTCATAAAACAATGACCAAAAATTGGAGTTATAATTAGATATTAAAAGGTTGTCTATGATTTGAAGAGTGGTGGTTGAAAATCTTAAAACAAACAAAGGTTTTATATATTTATGACCAAAATCTAGAGAGTTTTTAGATCAATGATAGTAAAGTATTTGCAAGAAGAAAAAAAACTATTGAAGGTGACAAAAATGGTGAGGGATATTTTATTTTTTTGGAGGAAAAATATTTGTAGGCTTATGGAATGTGGAAGTAGGAGTGAAATGAATAGGTAAATGTCCAAGTGGATCTCTAGAGTGGGTCACTAGGGGTTGAGAGTGTTAACAAAAGTTGGATCAAGTAAGTTAAAGGGAAGAAGAAATTGGATAAGAAGATATGTCAATGACTAGAAATCCCCACTCAATCATCTATACGTGTCCTTTTAAAAATTCTAGATAGTATCTATGAGAGGGAAAAATAGATGCCCAACAATAGTTTGATAGGTAAACTTATTGTATTTAGACTTAAAATAGATTATATAAAGAAATAGGTTATGAAATAATGGAAGATAAAAGGACATGTGTACATTTCTCTCCTTCCTAGAGGCTTATTCCTAGCCTCCTTCAACAATGAGGAGGACAATTATAATGCCATTTAAGGATGTCTATGGTTCATGGGTAAATTTAGACTATACCTAATAAATTAAACTCTAGGTCTTAATACAACCATCAAGGAGCTAGACACAACTCCAATATAGGTAATACTTCTCTCTTTACCATTGAAATTCTAGAAGGAAGATATTTTTGAGAGTATAACTAACTCTTTTGGCAGGTTCCTCTCCATATACTATGTAACAAAGGTAATTAAGAGGTTTTTATTTGCAATAATGTGTGTCCTAGTTGAATATGTGAAGGCACTCCTAAAAGGGATCAATTTGGTCTATAGATGGGGATTTTGGATTCAAAATATTATTTTGAAAATGACCCATTTAGTTATGTAATATGTGCAAAACTAGGTCACTTGGTGACGGACTACACCAACAAAAGAAGGAAAAGTGGTGAGAAGAATATTAGAAGTTATATAGAAAAATAGAAGAGGAATATATGGAAGAAGAAGGATTAGATGAAGGGAAATGAGGAAAAAATATCCTAGTACTAGGAAGATAGAGTTTCAAATGAGTTATATCCAAAGAAAGAGGACCCAGAGAATATTAGGAAAATATAAGTTAACTAAAAATAAAGTTGAGGTAAAGTAATGGACCTAGTAAATAAGGATGGATTAAGAGTGGAAAAATTATCTAGAAATAGGGCAGACAATGAGGTTATTCTAGGTAGGATTCAGAGTGAAAGCTCATTTATGTTAAAACAAGATAGTCTAAGGAAGAAAAGTGAAATGAATAATACTCAAATAGAAGAAGAAAATATAGAAGTAAAGGAGGAAATATGGATGTGGAAGAGAAGGATATTGAAATGGTCCTTGCACAATAGACAAACCTGTAGTAAAGGAAGGATCCTCAAAAATTGAAGTTGCCTTGAATATAAGAGTAACAAGAAGTACCAAGAAGACCCTAGATATGGGAATAGAAGGGGTAAAGAAGGTGGAAAGTACTTCTTCAAAGAAAAATAACTTAAAAGAGATAAAAAAGATATTAAATTAGGGATTCAGATGACCTTAGGCTCAAGTGGATAGAATCCCACAACAAAAATAGGAAATAAATATCTTATCTTGGAATGATAGGGCATTGAATGACATTAAACAAAATAGAGTGATGAGATCCTTTATTAAGGATAACCAACCTGATATAGTTCTATTACAAGAAATAAAGTCAAATGTTGTAATATGGGAGAATATTTAGAAATGGATATGTAGGAAAGGTGGTAGTGGTCAAGTGAAGGTGAAGGGGGATTTATGAGGAATCTTAAATTTATGGAATTTTTATACCTTTGAATATGATATTATCTTGATAAATTAGCACCTTATAACTATTTGTATAACTTCAAAATTAATAAATTTGACCTTCCTCATTACAAATATTTATGTCTTGAATGTGAATAGAGAAAGAAAGGTGTTTTAGAAGGAATTTGAGCAAATGGGGTAGTGGATAAGAGGTCTAATATGGATTTTAATGGGTTATTTTAACATCCAATTTATCCCTAAATAGAATAAATATAGAAGAATGACTTTAGAAACTTTTTGTTAAAATCTAGTCTATATGATATTGATTTAAGAGGCATTATTTTACATAGATGAATAGGAGAATAGGGGACAACCTGATCTAATTGAGATTGGATAGAGTTATCTCTATAGAATGTTTTGAGGGAAACTATGAGAACTCATTAATATCTCTACTTAGGACAAGAACATATCATAATCTATTGTTATTTAGATGGTTTAAAAAAAATATGGAAAGGTAGAAGCCCTTTCAAGTCTGAATACATGTTTAGCACCCAAATAGTTATGCAAAAGTGGAATCATAGTGGAGGAATCCAATCCAAGGTTATAATATGTTTACTTTCATAGAGAAACTCAAACATGTGAAGAAATAAGTGAAGATATGGAAAAGACAAGTCTTTGGAAATATCTTTATATGGAAGTAAAGACTTATGTAGGAACTGAGTTTATTGGAGGAGGAAGTGAGGATGATTGGAATAGACCAAACCCTATATAATAGAGAGAAGGATATCTATACATAGCTTCACAATATTTTGGATCAAGATAAAACTTATTGGAGGTAAAAATCAAAGAAAAAATGGCTTATGAAAGGAGACAAACACAAAATTCTTTCACATCTTGATGATAAAGCATAAAATTGTTGGAACAATTTCTAAAATCCTATATGATCATGGTGAAATAGTAAAAGGTGAAGAAAGGATTATGCAATAGGTAATTAACTTTTTTATTTTGTTACTATCAAATAAAAGGGGGGAAGACCAAGAAGCTATGGAAGAAATTCTTCAATATAAACCAATGAAAATGTTAAGAGGAATGAATGAAGAGTTGATGAGAGATTTTAGTGAAGAGGAAGTTAAGGAAATGATATTCTCCTTAAGGAAGTAAAAAGCTCTAGTCCTGGATGGTTTCTAGGTAATTTTCTTCCAAGACATTTATAATCTAGTAAAGGAGTATTAATACAAGTATTTCAATAGTCTTACCATTTAGGAAAACTTATGAGATAATTTAACAACACCTTTCGAGTGCTCATCCTAAAGAAAAAAATGCCAATAATCATATGTAATTTAGTATATAATATCATCTCTAAGGTGGTAGCATTAAGTTTGAAAATGGTCCTCTTGGATATTATAACAAACCAATAAGATATTTTATTAAGGGAAGACAAATATTGGATGGTGTTATCTCTCTCCATGAAACACTACCCTCGGTAGTGTAGAGTAGGAGGGAAGGAATTGTTTCTAAATATAAATATAAATAAATATTACAATAGGGTATCTTGGAGCTGCCTAGACAAAATTATTGCTAATTTTGAATTTAGTAGGAGATTGAGAAGATGGGTGATAAATTTCTATGGTGGACCAAGGTTCCCAATTATCATAAATAATTCTATGACATATTTCTTTGAGAACAACATGGGCTCAAAGCAAAGGGACCCACTTTATACTTACCTCTTTATTATCATGGTAGAATCCCTTGGGATATGTATAGATGCATCCCAAATTATGGGAGCATTAAATGGGTTGAAACCTTCTATGTCTATAACAAGTATCACTTACTAGTAGTTTATGGATGATACCATCCTACTTAGAAAACATTTAATGTCTGAAGCCAGGGAGTTCAAATGGATCCCAAATATATACATCAATATTTCTCAATAGATGATTAACCTATAAAAGAGTAAGGTGTTATTCATAAAAAATTTAAATAATCAATAAATAAAGACAACATAAGTAATAGGTTTATGTATATCAAGCCTTCCCTCCACTTATCTAGGAAAACCTGAATTTATAGGTGTGTTTGAAGACCATGTATGGGATATGTTGAAGAATAAGATTTATTTTAAGCTGGAAGGATTAAGAAAATTTAATAAGTTAGGAAGGAAATCTTCAACTACTAAAGAATACCCTTCAAGCTATGTTAGTATATATCCTATACGTGTTTTAATTACCAACAAAAACTACAAATAGTGTAGAAAGTATGTAAAAAAAAAAATTATGGTCAGGTGCAAAGGAAAATAATAGAATCCCCCTTGTGACATGGGATAAAGTATCTATATTGAAATCTAAAGTATTTTTGGGCTTAAGGAGGATTATATATGTGAATAAGATCTTAGTTGCTAAATTAGGATGGAGGCTAATGAAGGAAGGTCATTCTTTATGGGCCAAAATTTTAAAGAAAAAGTACTTAGATAGCTAAGAAGATATGATATTTTTAACCATTTTAAATCCCTATAAGGGGTCATATACATGGAACTATATGGTGGAAGTAATAAAGGTGCTATGGAAAGGAGTTAAATGGAAAATTGGGAATCGTAGGTCAATTCACTTATGGGCAGATGCATGGCTGGAGAACCAACCCCTAATATTGGGTGATGAGTTAATTTAAGTATAGATATATTTGGAAAAAATATAAGGGGGTATGGTTGACGACTATCTAGCCCAATAAGATGGAATGAAAAGGTGGAAGGACTTGTGGGTCATTACTCATAATGAAGAAGCTTTAAATTAGCTCAAAAGTAAACTAAGAGTCTTCCATGTAGGTGTAAATATGGGTGAAACTTTTGTATTCCAGGGAGCTAATATTGATGGATACTTTAGTGTAAAATCATCCAATGATATTGTATTTTCTGATCTATAAGATGGATTTCAATAGAGGAGGCTTTGGGAAACAAAGGCAATACCAAAGATAGTAATGTTTATTTGGTTGGTTATGCAAAATAAAATCCTAATAGTAGATAACTTACATAAAAAAGGATTTCAATTTCCTAATAATTGTTATCTATGTAAAGAATATGAATAGTTAGTGGAACACTTAATGTTAGTATGTAGTTATTCCCCATATATTCTTCAATGTTTAATTGATGAGATGGAGGTTATTTGGGTGCTACTAAATAGAATGATGGATTGGATAGAAAAATGGAAAAAACCTTTTAGGAGAGTAATGTTGAATAAGATATGGACTCTAATTTCGTTCGACTATGCTTGGGGGGTTTTGGTTCGAGCATAATAGAAGAATATTTGAGGAAAAAATATCCTCCTCAAGAATTACGTAGATGATCTAGGTAGATTTACTGGAAAATATTAAAGTCATGAGTATGAAAGAAATCATGCAATTAGTAGAGAAGGAAAGAATTAGTAAATATTGGTACCTTATCCTAGTTGAGACAAAAAAATCTCCTCAATAAAATCCAAGAATAAGGGTAAAATGACATCCACCTATGGAGGGAGGGATAAAACTCAATTTTGATGGAGCTTCTAAGGGGAACCCTGAGAATATAGAGAGGAGCAATAATAAGGGATAATAAATGGATCCTAATTGGTGATGTTAGTGAACTTATAGGCTCTATGATGAGTCATCAAGTAGAAGTCATAGTATCTTTGGTTGGAGAAAAATTGGTAATACATATAAGATTAAGCAATTTGATAGTGGAGGGACATTCTCTTAATATTAACAATTACCATAACAAGAGGACTACAAAAAGTTGGTGAATGCCAAGTATAATAATGAAAACACTAATGATCCTTAACTCACTAGAACATGTGGAGATGAATCATATTTTCAAACAAGGAAATAGCATGGCAAATTGGGTGTCTAACTAGGGGGATCTTCATGAAGAGAATTAGAGGTGGATTCCATTGGATAATGTTTATCTATACATAAAAGAGTTAGTAGAAATAAAAGATACATAAATAGGTTTTTTATGATAATGGCCTATACTTTTTTACAAGTTGGATAAGTAAAATCCCAAGAGTAAGCCCCACAATTTGTAGATATGGGGTCACATCAATACTTATTTTTTGATCTAGTTGATCTATATGGACTTTGCAATTATGAAATCCTAGTGATGAATTTGCTAGCAAAATTTTTCATCATTGGTAGTCATTTACAACATGGAAAATGTAGTGGTAATCTTCCTAAGATATCCATTCATATACAACAAGCTTGCAAATTAACCCAAATAGACGTGTGGTAACCAAATAAAATACTTGGATATATGGTTTGAATGCAATGATAAATGATTTGAGGGAATAAAAGAGATATTTTGAGGGCATAAAGTTTCTAGTGATTAAGTGGTCAAGGGAAGTCCCTATAAATGGTTGAACTTAGGGATATTATTAAGGGCTAGTAGTTGGTGTAGTTAGATAGTGGTTTGGATTGGGGGCATATAAATGGTCTATGGTTGAGGTTTGTAACCCTTTTGATCTTTGAATAAGATCCAAGAGTCATCTCATATATGTTTTTGGAATTAGAATGATAGTCCGGAATAAGTTCAAAATGTTTAAAAATTGATGGAAATAATTCAGAATTTTGTAGTCCTATAAGAAGAGGTTTTGTGCAATAGGACTAATGACGCCAACTGAAAAGTGTAAAAGGGCTTGGAACATTTCAAAAACTCAATTTTTACCCAAAAAAAAATTTATGTATATTTTTACAAGCTGAATTTTTTAATTTTTAGAGGTGTCATAAATGCTACCCATTAACTAAAATATATAGCATCATTCCTTCCATTATGATCGACTTATAAGTATTTGGGATTTTTTTTGTTGATTTGATATCTTAATACAAAATGAGTCAAGTTTCCCATGTTGTCCTAGGTTATTCCTTTCTTCATTCCATTTTATTACCAAGTATCCTTCCTTGAAATGAATATTCGTAGCTTGTTTATCAATTCACTTCTTAATGACTTTTTGATGATGTACAAACCCCTGGAAGGATTTCACTTTATCATTTTAAATTTTTAGTAAGGAATTAAGCCAAGATTACATGGATGGAATATCAATGTCCTCCAATTCTAACTACTAGGATATTTGGAGTGAAGGTATTTGTATATTGATTGTCAATACTTCTTCTCTAAACACCAACTTGTAAGAGAAATTACCAATAAATTCCTTTTGTGTGGCCTTGTCTAGACATAATTTCTTCTTTAAATTAGAATGTAAATTTCTTTTAGACTTAATTACCATCCTTTTCAAAATCCTAAAATTATGGATTATTATAGGCCTATATCTTATGGATAGTTATATGATGATGTTTTTAGAATGAAATCATATTCTAATGTAAATTGAAGCATTTTTACCCCATTAATATTATAAAATTATTTATAATTACCACTATAGGTGTCCCAAATCGTATTATTATGTATTTAGATATGGATAACTACTTCTTAGCCCTAACTAGAATAACTTTAACACACCTATTAAAATATTTTGTAGAGACCCAATGGTGTCCAATACTAAACAACATGTTGATATTCCTAATAAATTCTAGTCCCCATTATTGGAATGACTTTGTTACGATTATAGGCTTGATGGGAATAGGTAACTTTATCATGTATCCCATGTATAGATGTCATGCCTTACAATATTTCATCCATTGAAAACAATCCATGAATATAGTTGACTGATATTACCCTGCTCGCATGATTTTGTGACTAGTTGTATGAGCTAAATAATGGCTAACTTAATCATGATATTCCATTAACAAACCATTTATCCATTATCTTTTAGTACATATCATAAATACCCCATTATACCCCTTCTAAAAAGTATGTTATTAAGCTAGGTATAGTTAATGGATTTTCTCTTTGATCTATCTCTTTGTTGAATTATTAGGCCCCTAGGAACACTCCTAGTTAGCATGTATTTCTTTATATCTCACATCCACCCAATAAATTCCCATATATTGGTTTCATATGGTATACTTGTTCATTTGAATGAACCATATAGCTATATTTTCACAGAGTCCTTCCTTTCACTAGTATTAGGGGCTTAATATCAATATAAAACTCTTGTATTTTCCTAATCTATCCAACTTGTTTCTCACTCAATTTTCTTTGTAGCATTATAGTCTAACATCATGATGTGCTACAAAGATAGTGATTCTATATGATACCTAAAATTTATCAAGACTGTATCATGTAAAATACTCAATTATCTATGTAAGTGTACCATCCTTCATAGTTATGAAGCACCTAACTAATAAAAGGTAATATTTTCTTCATCTCTACTGCCTTTATGGGTCAATACCATAACCAAACTCTCATTAGTGCCAAATACATGTAACCTAAAATTCTTTGATAAATTAGGATTGATGAATACTATTACCTTATGATGGCTTCTTTGATATCCTGGAATGCTTTCTTCCCTTGCTTAGTCCAAGCAAAAGTGAAATACTTCTTTAGCATCTTTGTCACAAGCTTGACCAATTGTGAAAAGTTAATGATGAATTTATATACAAACTAAATATGGTTTAAGAAATATCTTACATATTTTATTTATGATGGTTAAGGTATCTCTTAAATAAATTTTATACAATCTAGGTATATAGTAAACCCATATTTAGATACAACATGACCTAAAAATTTTTCTTCTTGTGTAAAAAATAGACTTATTAGGGTTTAGAGATATCCCAAACTTCCTCCATATCTTGAAAACTATATTTATATATTCAACATACTTAAACATATCTTTGAAAAATATAATTAGATTATCTAGGTATATTAAAATAACCTTATCTCTTATAATAAATAGATATGATAGGGATTTCTATCATTATATTATTTGTTACAATATTTTTATAGAATCTGTAAGGATAAGTTGTATGGATTTTAAGGATAAGTTGTTAGGATTTGTAGGAATAATTTATTAATATTTATAGGGATAACTTGCTAGGATATTTAGGATCTATATTTATCAACACCAATGGATTACTAGATTGTAAATAATTATAAACTAGAGCTTATAAATATAAATACATCTTATGTTATATTATTTTATGGTATTAGGACCATATAAAGGAGAAAGGAGTTTGTCACATATTGTTTATTTTATCCATGTTGATCAAATGGAAACCTCCTCCCTTTGGGTGGGTCAAGCTTAATTTTTACAGTGCTGCAAAATGCAATCCTGGCGTTGTGGGGGTTGGAGGAATCCTATGTGATCACAGTGGCAATTCCATATTTGCATTTTTTGAACCATTAGGAATCCAATAAAATCATTCTGTTGAAGCTAAAGCTGTGTGGAGAGGCCTTCAATTTCTAAAGGACACTCTAGGAAAAGTCATTGTTGAAGGATATTCTCTTAATATCATAAATTTCCTAAAAACTTCCAAGCCTTGCAGCTAGAAGATCAGGAATCTCATCGAAGAAAGTAAGCAAATTCTCAGTCAGCAAGTCAATGTTGTGGTTCAACACATTTTCATGGATGGCAATTATATCACTGGAAAATTAGCCAACATTGGAGTCAACGCGCAATGTTTGATGACTTGGATAGATGTCCTCCCCAATGATGTTGCTGAGTTAGAAAATCATGATCAAAATACCATCTATTGTGATGAATCTCAAAATCCTTAATTTTTCCATTACCAAAAATATTTCTTTTTTTGTGATTCATAGGGCCTATATCCAAAGTTCCATAAAATTCCAAAATAGATATTTTGTTCATCATTCTTATTATTCTCCTTTGAAAAGGGGTGCCATGTTGATAACTTTCAATTCCTTGCCACCTCTTTTTTATGCCCTCTCGTTGTTGATAATCATTTCCATGAGGAATTCTGATGCCATGCCCACCCTAATTTAAAATCATTTCAATCTTGTGTGGAATGATACTTGTAATTTTACCTTTTTGAGAACCTTGACTAAATGCTTTACCTTTTGTATTCTCCTGAGGATTTCTCGAATGTACATCCCAATCCATTATAGGTTTTGTGCATATGTTTTCCATTGGCCCTATCATGTGAGTATCACCAGAAGATCCATATTCATTGGGACGGTGTTTTACCTTTTTATTCCCACCTATTTTCATCATTTTTTTTTGCGTTGTGCCCAATGCTCTAACCATCATTATCCTTTTTTCCAAGGGTTTCTTTTTTGGCCTAGCATTACTTTCTATTTAGTCCTCCTGTGGTCTTCCCAACAAATATACCATTCCATCTCTATTTCTTTCAATCTGTGTCTTTATTCACCCAATTACCGTCCTTCCTTATTTTCCTTTGTCACCATGAAGGAAGGAAAAGTTATTTTCATTGAGCCTAAAAATGTTGATTTGGATTATGTTTCTAATGATATGTTTAAGGATAAGCATGGGATCATCAATTTTTTCAATCTTTTTAGCGAGGTGGATGACAAGATTACTAAGGCATTCATGACAACTTGGGATAATGGGTTGGTTTCCATCCACGACGTCTAGTTATAAATTTTATTTGAGCTATTGGTGAACCTGAAAGGGCAAGACTTGGAAGGAAAATACATCAGAAGAAATAAGCATAAATGAGAGGCAGAGTTGACATTCTTCAAGAAAAATTCACCCATCCACAAGAAGGTAAATAAAGGTTTGTTTCGCCATGACTTGTCAACTCCCTGGAAATAAATCCTTAAGCCAATAATGCAATATTTTACCTGTGACAATCCTGAATCTCAATTATGTTGTTTTCATCTTGCATTTTTTAATCATTTTTGGGACTCAAAAATGATGAACATTCCCACAGCTCTTTTTTGGTCCATGGACTATACCATCACCACAAACCGTTCCAAGAAGGATGAGGTCAAACCTTGCCACCAACGTCTTTTCAAGGTCCTTTACAAGTACCTCATTTTGCAATTCCCTTCAGGTAATCTCCCTACCCCTAATTCTGACAAGGATAATTCATCCTCAACCTTGAGCCCTAAAACCTCGAAATCCAAAAGAAAAGAGAAAGGGGGTAAATCTATTTTCGAGTTCTTCGCTAGAAAGAAAGCTAAACTTGAAAAGACCCTTGTCCGTAGTTCCTAGAGGTTAAAACATAAATAAGTTGTGAAAACTCCTCCGTCCACCCCTGTAAAAACTCCAAAGGACAAGTATAATTCTCCTAACCTTGTCGAAAGGTATCTTCACAAATTGTTTGTGCATGTTACTTATGCCACCATTGACCATCTTGAAACTGCTCACTTGGCCATTAGAAAGGCAATTTCAACCCTCAAATAATAGTGCCATGCACTTAGCCTCTTATTCTTCTATGAAAATTTAAAAAAAAAATTGTCCTAGCTGGTGCTGAGGTGTCCTTTAACACCAAAACTAATGTCAAAGATACTGTAAATGATGAATATGTAATGGAGATTGCTAAGGAGGCTTGCATCGTTATTCCCAAAGATAGCAAGGATATTTCTATGAAAGATACTGGTCTGGAAGGGGTTGCTTTGTCCCTCATGCATTTGGATACTCCTCTTGACGACTAATGGTTCTTCCTCTAGTTTTTTGGATCGTCTGTGGCAGTGGATTGCATCTCTTTTGGTTCCTTTTTTGTCGAGGATCATTTCTTTTTTAGATCTAATGTTTCTCTTAGTGCCTGTTTGTTCAAGGTTGTTGAATCATTTTAGTTTGAGGTGTAATTTTGAGATTGTATTTTGTTTCATTTGGCAATTTTTAGTATCTTTACCCTGTTACTTTTTGATCATTTTTGATCCTCTGATGATCCTCTATTGTACAAGGTATTAGGGTGCCTTTCAAATGCCTTGGTTTCAATAAATTTATTAATCTACCAAAAAAAAAAATATCCATGTTTATTTTTTGACTTAGGTAGTCATTACAACTATAGATTATTACTATACAACTAGTCATGGCATTGATGTATTGTCAATGGAGTTTTAATCATATGTTGTGTTTAGATATATTGGATATGACAAATGACATTTTTTGTTTTCATATTTGGTATTTTTTGGCTTTCTTCTCATTTGATAAAGTTTTTTTTTTTATATTTTGATTTTGACTAGACTATGGTAAATTGCAACTTAGATTTTATCCACATTGATAGCTTGGGAAAAGCATTGGTTGGAGGTTTCTCATGTTTCTAGCTTGGGTAAAGTGCAACTTGAATTTATTCCAAATTTTGAGCATAGGTGGAGTAGAGTGTAATGTTTTGCATTTTTTGTTCTAAGTATTTAAAGCATGTTTGGAATTTAGATTTTGTTGTAAAAGGTTGCTATTAGTGGAAGAATAAAAAATATTTAAACTCAAATAATTCCAAATTCACATAATCTAACTAGAAGAAAATATAGTGTGTGAAGCCATATGATACTAACAATTTGTGAGTATTAATATTAGGTAAAAAACATTCTCAAGAAAGAAATTAAACAAGAAGATAAGGTTGATGACTTGAAAAAGTGATATAGAGAAGCTTTGATACTTCTCATATTTTCTATTATATATTATTTAATTCCTAAATTTCATTGTAAAGATAATGTTACAACATTATGAACAAAGTTGTAGAATAAGTCTTAAACATTTGAAGGAGAACATGCTTTATTTTTTAAGCATTCTTCTAGGTTGGAGGAAGGAGGGTTTGTTTTTTAGTACCTTATGTATCTAAAGGATTTAAGAGATCAATTGAATGCTATTTAGAAGATAGTCAATGATGAGGATATGTTATCCATTATTTCCTAAGGTTTGCCTCCAGATTATGAGTCTTTTGTTGAATATCTACATTTTCTTGCTAAAACTCAAACTCTTAACTTTGAAAAGATATATTTGTTACTTTTCCAAGAAGATACGGAATGATTAAATATGGGATTATTTATGATGCAAAGAGTGATTTTAATACTAAATATAGATACAAAGGAAATAATAATTCCAAGCCCTTATTATCTAATTATAAGTAAGGTAAAAATTCTAATATAAAGCAATACCAAGTCATTTATTTTTACTTCACAAAACCTAATCATTTCAAATAGGATTGTAGTAAGTTGAAGAATACTAAAACTTAGCAAGAGAAGAAACAAGTAAAATTTTCTAATATATAATATTAGTAAGAGGAATCTATTTTTTTAACAACTCAGAGTTCATCTAGTCAATCTACAAATTGTTATTTTGGCTTTGGACCATCAAGACATTATACATGTTAAAAAAACTAGTATGTTAATTTCATTGAATATCTAAGTAAGAATGGGTCTGCTTCTCTTGGTTATGATAGATAATACTTTATTGAAGGGTTTGTTGATGTTAGTCTGACATCAAACAACAATATTACGTACACCTTCAAAAAAATTGTTATGTTCTTCATATGAACAAAAATATCCTATCCATTAGTGAAATCACTAATAATTCTCAACTTACTCTACATTTTAATAAAAATAGATGTAATGTGATGCATATGGATAAAAACAATTCAATTTATCTTGGTATAGGTGACAATGGTCTATACAAGTTAGTTGATGTCAAGTCTACCAATTCTTTTGCCTTGGCAGTTGAAGACAATAGTTTGTGGTATAAGAGGTTTGACTACCTCATTTATAAGTATTTATCAGTTTTAACTAATATGGTTCATGGATTTCTAACCATTCAAGAGAAAAATCATTCATGTGTAGCATGTAAAATTGGAAAAAAGAGTCAACCATTTTAGATGGTCAAGTCTTGCATGCAAAATATGTTTAAGATTTAGTGTTTATTGATTTGTATGGTCCAATGAAACACCTTTGGTTTATGGTGCAAATTTTTTTTGTTGATGGTCAATGATTATTCAAGGAATATATTGGTGTACTTATTCAAATATAAGTTTAATTTTTTCATACTTTCAAACATTTAAGTCCCTTGTAGAGAAATAATATAGAAAGCAAATTAGGGTCTTGAGGTCAGATAATAGAGGTAAGTTTACTTCAAAATAGTTTCAAGATTTATATAGGTATGAGGATATTCATATGCAATATACAACTCTTTATACTCCATAACAAAATGGGATATATAGAGGAGAAATAAGATAATCATGTATATGACCAGATAGATGGTACTTATCCAAAATGTATCATATTATTATAGGGTAAAAGTAGTAAATATTGCATCTTCATTATCAATAGTTATCCATGTAAATATTTACAAATGTCACTCTAGAATAAGCTTGATCTAGAAGAAAACCTTCGATTAGTTACTTTATTATTTTTGGTTGTGTTGGTTTTCTATTAATTCCTAAGGATAAAAGAACTAATCTAGGTGCAAAAAATAAAAATTTAATGTTTGTTGGCTATGGTGAACAATCTAAGGTATACATATTGCTTGATGACTCTATTAACAAGATTGTAAATAGTAGATATATAATTGTACATATAAAAAATCATTTCTTCTTAGATTATGGTAAAACTATTGATAATGCTATATATTTTAATTTTAGAATTACTGATGGTACTATAATAGGTAGTGAAATTTACTCGGATTTATATACATTAGATATTGATGATGAAAATAAAGGTGTGAAGTCTCAACCAGATTGGTATGTTGTATTTGGGATGAACTTGGAGAACATGTCTTGATAGAGGTACATGCAAGTGAAGTTTTCCAACAACAAGAGGCACATAAAAAACTAAAATGGTATACATTGTTAGAGTTTATTACGTTATTTGGTACTTGTAAATACTTGTAGATATTTTTAAATAGTTTGTAAATATGAGTCATTTATAGTTTTTCATTTAGTAATCATTGTAGTTTTTCATTATTAGGAGTGAATATAATATATTTCTTATATGATAAATATGAAGAGTCATATCTCTTGGATGTTTGAGGAGATAAATAGTTTTTTGAAGTGAAATATCAAGAGTCTTTGTAAAGGCTATATGTAGAGAAAGTATGTAATAATTATGGAAAAAATGTGAGATTTTAGTACTTTATTAGTACTGAAATACCAAGTGTGTAATATAGGAAATATAGTGAGAACATGTTTTGTGTGAATACTTGTGCATATCATTTATATGAGATTTTAAACTTGATATATTATTGAATATTGCTTAAATTCTAACGTTGGTATCAAATCCATGTTAAGCATATCATGAGAGAGATAGTAGCATTTGATAGAAACCATATTAAAGTGCTTTGGGAAAATGATATTGTTTGAGATAATCTCTCATTGATAAGACTCAAGGAGTAGAATATAATAGTAAAAGGAGTAGAGAAGAGAAGCTAGATGACATGAAAAGCTAGCAGTAAAGAGAAGCTAAGATGAAGAGAGAAGAAATCAAACAAAGAATATTATGACACCTACATTAGAAAAATTAAAGCTACATTAGAAAAAAAAATGGAAGAAATAAAGTCACATTGGAAGAATAGGAACAAGAGCATTGAAGGAAGCTATAGAGAATTTGGGATAACGTCTGGAGAGGAGATGAGATATATGCAATAGCACTTGGTAGAAAGAAGAGCAGCAAGGAAACACACAAAAGAGTAGGTATATGCATGAATAAGATGACTAATAAGGAGCACCATGAAGGAAAATATTGTAACCAAGATATCTCTTGTAGTAAAAAAGAGGGTACCTACAATAGTAAATGCTACTTGATCTATAGTTGTAGTCAAACATAAAACATAAAAGTAGTTGTGAACATTGCCAATATGTAGAAAAATTTGGATTGTAGACATTGGAAATGTCTAAGAAAAGACAAAAAGGCATAATGAGTGTCAAGACAAAGGAGGATAAATGTTTTCTTTGGTACCATAAATGAAACACCTGAGTGTAGGTGAAAACAATGGTATTATTATCAAGGTAAAATGTATTTGAAAAACATTTTCATTTATTACCCCAAAGTTTAATATTAAAGTAAAGCCTTTGAAAGTATTAAAATGAAGAAGATATTAAAGTCAAAATTTAAAAAATTAAATTTAAAAGGGTGTATAATAAAATTGGTATATTTAAAAGAAGATTAAGGAGGTATAAGGTGAAGAAAAAGAATATTTAAAGGAGAATAATTTAAATAATGAGATAAATCTATGTTTTTGAAGAGAAACAAATTAAAAATGAAAGAAGAAAAACTTATAAGAAAATTTATTGAAAGGATTATTAAAGTGAAAATATTAAAAGGAAAGAAAAATTTATTAAAGGAGATTGCAAATTCATATTGAAGAATTTTTTTTTAATGAAATTTGCAATTAAAAAAATTATTTTTAAAGAAATGAAAGAAAGTTTATTTGTTTTACTTTTGAAGATATATTATCAAAAAGGTTGGTCAAAGGCACAAAAAAGTTATTTATTATATACAAGACAAAGCAAGAATATTGAATACTGAGCAAGCTTATTAAGGTATGAAATATTTCTCCCAAAGTTCATTGAAATATTGAAAGAAATTAATTAGGGAGACAAAATGTTTTCTACTTGTTTTAAAAAAAGGAAATTAGGAAAGTTGATCATAGATTTCACTAGAAACACAACATGGAAATTAATCAAAAAAAGCAAACAAAAATGAAAACAAATATTCAGTATGCATCACTATAAGATAGTAAGGAAATGTTTAAATACTTTATATGATGCATGATAAAGAATGTTTAAAAACATACATATATATATATATATATATATATATATATATATATATATATATATATATATATATATGAATAAAATTAAAGGACTTACAATCAATTTTTAGAGAAGCTAAAGATGACAAATTTTCAACATTTGATAAATATTTAAGTTCTAAAAGTATTGAGTCAGATGCAAACTCTAAAGATGTTATTACATTACCTATTGACATAGAAAATATAACATATATGACATTCCTCATTCTTGAAATTGTCAATAATTAAAACTTCTTATTATTCAATGAAAGAGACCTTACTTAAATAGCAAAGGTGTACAATATGATCCATCAGATCATAACAAACTGAGTTGATCTTAACCACATAAAATTATCTTAAATATCCTAGTAAAAACTTAGGATATACTCTAATGTTGCCCTTTAAGTGGTATTAGGAGGTAGTGAAAAATAACAAAATAAAACAAGTGGCATATCCACAAATATGAGTCCCGACAACAAGGCCTAATAAGGTACTCATGTACAATATATCCATAAGAAACTCTACTAGAGAGATGATGAAAAAACACTACCAGAAGAGAAAGAAGAAGAAGGAAGATGTGCAAGAAGGATGGAGAGGAATATGTCCTCTTCAACCCTCCCTAGGACAAATTCTATCAATAAGGGCCTGTAAAGGATCCATGTGATATCTCAAAAAAGTAGATAAGCCTTGTCCCTGAACTAAATGTTTTCCCACTCCAAGACTAATATGAGGAACAACATGAAATCTGGTGCTTGTGACTATGAACAATACTGTAAATCAATAAAAATTTACCAACGAAATTCCCCTTAAAAAAAAGTATCTCACAAAATGAAGGTGAGAAGATAGGATGGAGAAAGAAGCACCACAATTGCAAGTGCAGTCCAAAATGACTCTATAAGAACAAATAAGTGGTGTCCACCTATAGAACACAATGGGTTGATAACAAGATCCAAACTATGGGACAAACAACCAAACAAGAGAAAAAGGGACTTTATAAATGTATTCCATAGTAGCCACACAAAAAACACCCAAAAAATAACTTGGGATTGTCAGGTTAAATTGAGAGTGCATTCCATAATACAACATATTTGAGGCCCAAAAAATGCATATTAAACTACCTCAAAATAGAAATTGGACACCACCAATGTGTCTGGCTAATTACAAAACCTTTTCAATAACTATAAAAACCCTTATGATAAGGTATCAATGTGGTATTCATTTGCATACAAAATAAGCATCTTATCCATTTTCCATCACAAGGAATATTTTAGAAGTCTTCAAAATTTAAGTGGGAATGAATACAACCAAGCCAATCACAAATAAAAAAGGTTATTTGTCTTTTACCATAAATTGAACTAGACCTTTGAATTTGAATCTCTCCACTAAAACTTCACTGCAATGGCATCCAAAAATAATTTTTTAAGTATGGGACCATGAACTATAAGTCCCATGGTGTTGTGACATAGGAATGAAGCCATTTTTGTAGTTGAGATAAATATGATTTTTCTTGGCTATCCACATGAACCTGTCGAACATGCCATGATCCAAAGTTATATTCATTGATAAAATGATCACATTCTCTTTCAGTGGATGGCCATAAAAGTTATCCATGCATGATAGGATGAGTAATACCTCGTACCTCATGTTATTAGCATTCCTCTCCATATTGATTACCCAATATGGTATTTTGGACCTGTACTACTGTAGATGAAATTTTCCCAATGCATCAATATTATGCACTATGATCCCTTGAACCTCTACCATGGGTAGCACTAGCTTTGGCATTCCCACCTTAGGGGGCTTTATCACCCTGTAGACACCTAAAACGCGTCATGTCGAGGGCGACTACTCATATGGACATGCTACAAAACCATATGGAGGATCTTGGATAGACTCCAAGATAGAGCAGTGGTTCTAACCACTCAATTTAGGCATTTTGGCCTAAGCAGTCTGAACCGCAGCCCAGACCTACGGTCTCCAGTCTAAACCATGGTTGACACCTACGGTCTGTAGTCTGGACCACAACTGTGACCTACGGTCTTAACTGAAGTTCAGTTAGGCCTTCCATCCGAGCCAAATCGGTTGGAACGGCCAAAAGATCTAGAAGGAGGCAGTTGAAGGATGGAAGATTCCAGAGGCTTCCATCCCAACTGTCCTAACCACCCTTCTTGGTCTTGGCTTCTCCATGAAGCCACCCCTAGCCCTAGGGGCATGCTATAAATACCCCCTCCAAATGGGGAGAAAAGAGAGAGAGTTAATTTATCAAGAGAGCAGTGAAGCCCTATCAAATTGCATACTGAATCTATGCATTTGAGAGCCCCTTTGCTATTCACCTAAAGACCAATTAGCCATGGATGCCCTAGGTGCCTAGGAGATTCAAGAAACACAAATCCGGGCAAACGAAGGCCCTTCACAGTGATTTGACCACCAAATATGTCAGAGGACAACAAAGGTGACCCTTGAACATCAATTTGGATAAGGAGGTCAAGCCCACTGCCCCTAATTCTGAGGGTAAACCTATCAGAGGTCAAACCATGGTTGTCAACCATGGTTCATAGTGTAGACCGCCCACCATAGCTATGGTTTGCAATAGGTTACTGATCACCTTACTTGCTTTGCTTTTGACCGCATAGATTAGTTATATTAGTCTTTTCATAGGTTTAATTGCATTTTAGAGAAACTATGACCATAGGAATTAGTCATTTCATGCATTGTATTAAGTAGGATTATATTGGATATTTTATGCACTTTATTGCTCCTAACTTGATATTTGATCCATGCATCATTTGCTTATTCATGTCCTTCATGTTGTAGTATAATTCTTGATCAAATTAGAATAGTTTAAAGTCTTTCTTTATGTTTTCTTGTTTTACTAGTTTAATGGCATTTACATACATATTTCCTTAAAGGGCCTCATCACGAGAGGCTATCAATATTTTTAATCGTGTGTTGTTGTTTCTTGTTCGTAGGGAGACAGGTGCAAGAGGAGCTTATGTCATAATCCTTCCACATCATGAAGAAGGGGGTCAGCTCCACCCCAAGGTAGTTTGTGACTAATCAATAGAGCACTATAAGTGCGCCTACCCTATTGAGGGCATTGGCAATTGTAATATCAGTATCATCTTTCAAGTGACCCTAAGAGGGCATTTTTGTAATCAAAGCTCATTCAAATATTAATACAAGAAACCTTACTTACATTGTTTTTGTTCAATTTATGTACTTGTGTGAATCTTTATGCTTTCATGATGGTATAGATCAATACAGTAGCTAGGTGCATGCTCCATGATTAGGTCAGATGGCGATCACGATGGAACCCCATAATTTTAGCCCTGAGTTCTGACTTTTCTTGGCTTTTTCTTATCTCAGGTGCTAACCGTAGCTTTCAACTATGGTTATTTTTTGGCCTGCGACTATAACCTATGGTCACTACTGCAGCCCGTAGATCGGACCTACGGTTAATAGAGGAAAAGGTAGATAATAGGAAACTCAGTGGGCAGCAGAGCAGGAGCTAAGGTAGGCCCCAATTTCACTATCTATTTTGAATTTTTTGCTCTGTATTTTTCCAGAAAGCATTGAACTATTGCAAACTAGGAACTTAAATAAAAAAAGTCAATGAACAAGTCTTAGTTTATTTCCATTTTCCTTTCATTAGAAAGGCATTGTTGGGAACAACGGACCTCTGAGTGCAGTCCGCCCCTAAATACAATGACCTTGATAGAGATTGTGTGTCGTTTGCATGCTTGAGGCCCAATTAGTGGCCATGTCATTGTAATTGCATCATCAAAATATCATATAGGACATTAGCATGCATTCTTTCTGAATTTGAAATGTTCCTTTCTTTTCATGCATATCATGTAGGAATGATCATTATGCTCTTTTATGCATTTGTCATTTTTGCAAAGTAAAAGGAACCACACACACCACCTGGCACTTAAACGCTAGTGAGTTGGGCTTCATCTCCAACCACTAGTAGGGTTCAACGACGGTGGGCGTAATTTCCATCCGTTGGCCCAAATCCCACGTACCTTGTGTTACTAGACCATACCGGGTCCAAGATCCTTTTGTACCCTAAAAATTTGCATATACTCCTCTTCGGAGGGTATGACGCTGATTGGGGGAAAATGGGTGAGGAACTGGGAGGACCTGTGCCTCCTGACCATGTGTGGGCTTCACTTCCACACATTATAGGTTGGTTTACGTGACTTGGGTTTCATCGCCAAGTTGTCGAGCTACGGGTATACAGGTGAAAGCCAATTTAACTGAGTATAAAATCCAACAATCTTTCAAAACATGTGAGAGTTTCTAACACTGATACAACACATCTGAAAACAACATCAAACAGTTTAGGGCTCACAATAAAAATTTAAAAGGAGATAATCATCATTTGTATACCTTGTTTGCATAATAAAACACATCTAGACGTTAGGTACACAAATGGTGAACACACGGGGTGATCGAAAAAGGTCTAGGACCGATGCCCATGATCAACCCCCAACTGGTTCACAGCAGCATGTGTCGAGTCCTCATACACATGAGCGAACCGAACGACGTTCGATGAGCATTAGAGGTGACAACTCGACACGGGGAGATCCCATTGAGTGGACCCCCGATAGAGGAGCTTCATTACACTCCTCTAGGCATAGGACTGAGCATGGAGCTTCTCAGCATGAGGATGCTCTACTCCAAAGCCATTACCGAGACCGCACTACACGCGCATCCATGGGATCGATCGAGGAATATGTTGTGTAGGGGACCAAGTTGGTTCCCATACGTACTAGGTCCACAGGAGGTTCTAACCCTCCATAGTCAGAGTATAGATGGACCAGAGATCCACCCATTCAGGGGCAAGAGGATAGGCTCACTTTCGAGCATAGGTCCACCCATACTCCCATGCGTGGCCCACCATGCAAGATCACCATTGATATATCAAAGGTGGGAGCTAATGGAACACCACCGCATGAGCGGTGGAGGTCTAGATAGTTAGATGGTCTAGGTAGTGTTCTTGAGTAGCTAGGCTGCAAGCCTATAGCTCCGCCCACTCGTGCTCTGAGTGAGCATAGCGATAGTTGTATCAAGATCACTAGAGAGCATGGAGAGGCTTCTAAGCGCCCTCATGTCACACGTCCACCATCAGCACATTTGTTCGATGGGTACAGAACCCATAAGGTAGCTCGCATAGAGCATACACACCAGAGGCCTCCCACGGCCGACCAGATCGATAGATCACATAGACTGGTGTCTGAGAAAAGATGTCAACTCCTCCAAGATCAATTGGAGGATGCTCGCCTAGAGAGGCAACATATTGAAGATGAAAATATTCAAGTGCAAAGGCTCCTACGATAGAGATTATATGAGCAACGCATGCGCGAGGAGCGTATTCTAGCTCAGAAGGAGCGCATAGAGTAGGAGGATCGGCTAGCTAGGGCTGGCCTATACCCTCCCGAGGAGCATAGAGAGCGTGTGCATAGGAGGGTTGTGTCCCTAGCCGATATGCATGAGGAGCACAGAGATGCTCGTACTCATGTCAGTGCCCAACAGAGGGAGTGACTATCATCACTCAATGATCTTAGACAGAGGCAGCATGAACATGTAGATGTAGATGGATACGATCAGGGGTATCCTGAGAGTTATCGAGTTGAGGAGGAGGAAGAGCCACGTCCTCCACCTCCCCCAAAGAAGACATTACCTCCTAGACCACCTCCATGTCAGCTTAGGGAGGAGGACTTTTTGTCTTCTGAGGCGTACAAGGTTTTGGTCGATAAGGTCAAAGCAATAGAGAGGCAAGGCATGGCTATGCAAAAGTTGACACTGAGGAAGATACACAATGAACCTCTAGACCCCTCGGTGCCTACGCCTCCATATCCTGAGCATTTTGATATGCCCAGGTTAGAAAAATTCAAGGGTGATGAGGATGCCCAAGAGCATGTTACGAGTTTTTTGGATGCTTGTTTCCAGATAAAGAGTCATGATGCCTTGTTGTTGCGCACCTTCATTATGACACTCTTTGGCCTAGCCCGAGAGTGGTTCAACTAGCTGAAGAAACATAGTATTACTAGTTTTGAGTAGTTAGTTGATGCATTTCTTGAATGCTATTCATTTGGCATCAAGAAACAGGCCAACCTTTTCGATTTGGCTATGCTAGCTCAGCACGACGATGAGCCCATCGAGCAATACGAAAAGAGATGGCATAGAATAATGGCAAAGCTACCATTCCCTATTCCTGTAGCAGAACTGACCCGAATGTTTACAAAGAGTTGTGCCAAGCACATCTCACTACTATTGCAGCTATAGCAGTATGCTACATTCGAGGAAGTTGTGGTGCAAGCCAAGGTGATCGAGGACATCAAGTTGCAAGAAGGCAACTTGAAGCTCAAGACCAAGAAAGAAGGGTTTAAAAAGAGTACTACGAAGCAACAGGGCAAGCAGGCCCACGTGAATCAAGTAGTACTAAATCTTGGAGGAGAGGACAAGGGACAACAAAAGCCTAATTATCAGGCCCAACCTCCTCCTACGCATTATGAGACATGCAAAAACAACTATAAGGGCAAAAATAGAGAAGAGCACCCACCTCGCCAGTTCACACCTCTGACGGAATCGATGACTTTGATTTTCCATCAACTATGTGAGGCCAAGGCCATACGATTGCTCGAGGTCAAATTAATAGATCCGAATGTGCCAAAGTCGAAGTGGCATCAAGATGATCTGTTCTACATATTCCATAGAGTGAAAGGCCATGACATCGAGACATGTTGGTCCTTCAAACACATTGTGCAGAACATGATAGAAAAAGGAGAGCTTGTAGTACCAGGAAATCCATAGGCGCCCGACAATAGAAACATGGGGATTTTCAAGAATCCACTACCTAATCATGAGGTGCCTCGTAACAATGTCGGCTAGGTCAATCAAGTGAGAATCGAACCACCTACCCAGGGGTTCGTAGGCATGGTCAATGTTGTTACTAGACATGGGAGGTACGATCAACCGAATCAACCTCGTGCTCCCATTAGAATACAAGCTACATCGGATCAATGACCAGCTCAGAACATTCTAGGCCCACCAACTAGACCGGTGGTGACCATAAGGAGCAGGTTAGTTCAGAACCTGTAGACAACTCCTACAAAGTTGTCAATATATGAGCTTATTCAGCAGTCCCCTAGACACAGGGAGACTCTTATGGACATTCTGAGGTCCATTGAGGTACAGTCCCAAGATGCGCATGCATTTACAAATTTTGTGGGACATGTACAATAGTGTCAAGAACCCATGATACAATTTTATGATCATGAAGTGAAGATGGTTCCTACTATTATGGCTGACCCATCGCTGCATATTATCATGTGTGTTAACCACATGCCTTTCAAAAGGGTCTTGATCGACACTGGGTCCTCGATCAATATAATTATGACCAAGGCATTGAGCCATCTCAAGTTACCCAAATCACACATTGTGCCTACCACCTTTACGTTGAGAGCATTTAACGATGCACTATGCTCGATGGTTGGTACAATTGTTCTACCTATTCAGGTGGGACTCAAGACCATCTCTATGATGTGTCACATGATAGAGGGTGCCATGCAGTACAACATTCTACTTGAAAGGCCTTGGATTCATGAAATGCATTGCATCCCCTCTATCTTGCATCAATGCATGAAGTACATTCATGAGGGACAGGTTCACGTAGTGTCCTCGGATGAAGAACCATTCAAGTTCATGAACCTAGCAGATTTGCATGGGGGTTTTGTACTCCCATCGATGCACTTGGATATCCAACCTACTTCACCAATTAAGATTCCAAGAGGTAAACCAGCAGCCCATGCTCAACCATCGACATCTATGTCACGCAGATCTGAGCATACGACTACAACTTCTCTAAACGACTGCATCGGTAATGCATCGGCAAGACGAGAAGCTAAAGGTGAAATTGGGTGAGAAAGTAGAAGATCATATGCCCAGACTAGTCGCCAATGAGACTCCCACTCCCATGGATGTGGAAGAACCTCAAGACAAAGCCGAGGAGGCACCTCAACCTGCTTCACCTACATCTTCAATAGGGTCATCTGCACCATAGGTGACCGTTCATCTAGCTAGCATAGGGTTGGGTGAGTATCTTGTGCAAAATGTTACTTTTGGACCTATCCTAAAGACTGCACAAGAGATGGGCCGACCGCACGCCCATCAATTTTTGATTGGATCTGTAGTGTCATTGGGTGAGCCACCCAACCAAACAAACTTCATCTACGTAGGGCTAGATCAAGCACCCACCAGAATGTCCATAGATGAGGATGATGATGAGCCATTCACTATGAATGTGCGCTATCTATCCAACCCAAAATATGCCATGCACATTTTTGAGTCGTATCATTGGCATGGACATGACCTTGGTATTTTTGAACAAGGACGTAGGACTCCGCTCGAACCTCATTATCAGTTAGCTACTGATAGGTTCGGGTTAGGGTTACAGGTACAGGATCATGATGATTTGCTTATCGCATCCTTAGATCGCATGTACCTGAGTCTAGGGGATGATGTGGATTTTAATCCATATCACCCTAATCCTTCCAGCTATTGGAGGACTCGCTAGATGGTATCATTTGTTACCATAGGGCCACCCGATTCATATCATGATGGGCCCTTAGAGGACAACCCTAGAGGCAACCTAGGTAACCAAATCCATAGTGCTACCGATGACACTGGTATGCAGGGGCATAACCCCACTACTATAGGTGATCTCGAGTTAGGAGATCTTTGTGATGATGATGGAGAGGAGTCCACCTCTAAAATGAGTGGACCTAGTTATGATGTAGATGATGAGTCCTCAAATGATGATCAATCTAAGGAGGAAATCGAGCCGACCTTTCCAGGTCCAGCATTTATATGCCATCTGCTGCCTATGGAACAAGTGGAAGAGATGAATGAGTGCTTCATAGTCGATAGTGATTATAAAGATGAAATAGAGGAGGCCTATTTAAGGCCTCACCCAGCTAATCTCCCACTGTGCATAGACACAATAGAGTGGTCCATCCATGGTAGTGACCATAGTGATGTAGATGAGAGGACCGATTCCAGGCTCGTGTATCCATAATATCTATTGCCTAGGGAATCGAAGCATGTTATGGAGGAAGTCCCTCCCAACACTGAGCGCTCGAGGAAGAAGCAGTACTAGTTTACATGGCAGTATCATATATACGATCATTCTATCGGATTTATCCGGATAGTGATGATAGTGACCGTAGAATCAGATACATGGGGCCACATCTGGTAGATCACCCCTTAGAAGAGGGGGAAGTGATGGATTGTATTTGTATAGTGATGATGAGGATTAATTGGAGATGGCCTATTTGGGACCTCATCACCTACGTAATAGGCCTCCACCTCGAGGTCCCCCACCTATTACAGCTATAGGTTTGCATCGGGAGATTAATCTCCATCGTAGCCTGAGGGAAAGAAGAGAGCTCGAAGAGAGGTATCAGGAACTCTTTCCCCATCCGCCTACGTACGTGGAGCTCCTTGAGTCGAGAGATCCCATTTTGTAGCTAGTGCACTGAGAGGATCCAGTTATACGGGCATCCCATAGAGAGGATCCATTTGTGCCCGTACCATCCGAGCTAGATCTTGGGTATAGAAGCTACGCTTTAGATATAGAGTTTTGTCCATGTGGTTCTGGAGATCAATTCCATTCCATCAATATGGTCTCCATTGATTTGACCACTCCACTCCATAATCTAGTAGATCCATCCAAACCACTGCATCTGAACATGGATGCTATCGATTGGGATCATGTTGACTCATCGGTCCAGCCTGAAGATTTCTTCCCTAATGAAGAAATGTTGCAACCATTTCATTTTGTGCCAGGCTGTGCTTATGATGTTTATCACGCTGAGGGTGCTTCCCACGAGGAACATGTGAACCCAGCTGATGACATCCATCTGATTCCTATGCCTCACCAGCTTGAGGAGGGATCACATATGTCAGTAGAGAAAACCTTCGATGTGGATATCAGTAAAGATCCCACCAATCCAAAGAAGGTTAGATTTGGAGAGAGTCTCACTCTGGATGAGCGTGATAGCATCATCCCTCTACTGAAAGAGAGACCTGATCTCTTTGCTTGGACTTACAAAGACATGTCGGGTCTAGATCCAAAATTGGTTACTCATAACCTTTCGCTAGATCTGTCGAAGAAGCCAATCAAGCAAAAACTTAGAAAAATGCATCCAATAGTAGCCTTAATGGTGAAAGACGAGTTGCAAAAGTTGTTGGACGTAGAGTTTGTCATCTCCATCGACTATCCAGAATGGGTGTCCAATATGGTGCCCATAGGAAAGCCAGATGGAAGGGTCCGTATTTGTATAGATTTTAGAGATCTCAATAAGGCAACACCCAAAGATTCATTTTCATTGCCAAATATCGATGCTCTGGTAGACGCTACTATAGGTCACAAAATGCTCTCCCTTATGGATGGTTTTTTTGGATACAATCAGATTCAGATTAAACCCGAAGATCAGCATAAAACCATGTTTATAATGCCATGGGGGACATTTTGCTACAAAGTTATGCCATTCGGTCTTAAAAATGTTGGTGCCACATATCAATGGGCAATGACATATATCTTTCATGACTACATGCATAAAATCTTAGAAGATTATATCGATGACTTACTAGCTAAGTCGTTGCTATGAGCAGAGCATGCGGAGGTCTTAAGGAAGGTCTTCGATCACTTGATAGAGCATAATGTCAGGTTGAATCCTAAGAAGTGCGTATTTGGCGTAACTTTAGGTAAACTCTTGGGATTCATCATTTCTAAATGAGGCATCGAAGTAGACCCAACAAAGGTCAAGGCTATTCTAGAGATGCATCCTCCCACTAATATCAAAGAACTAAGAAGCCTTCAGGGCAAAGTAGCATCCATAAAGTGATTCATCACTCAATTATCAGATAAATGTCGACCCATGAATCGACTGCTACACAAGGGGGTCCCATTTGATTGGGATGAGGACTGCCAAGCAGCCTTTGCTGAGATTAAGCAATACCTAGCAACGCCACTAGTACTAGCTCCACCAAGGCCAGATGTGCCTTTTTGCTATATATATCGGCAACCAACTTTGCATTAGGGACCATGTTAGCCCAAAAGAATGTGCAAGGCAAAGAGCAAGCCGTATATTACATCGGTCGCACCTTGGTGAGTTATGAGTCAGGATATGCATATGTTGAGAAGCTTTGTTTAGCAATGGTGTTCGCTACCAAGAAATTATGGCATTACATGCTAAGTCATACAACATATGTTATATCAAAATAGAATCCTTTGTAGTATATGATGAGCAAGACATATCATAACACACGTACTGCAAAGTGGATCATGCTATTGATAGAATTTAATTTGCAATTCATCAACCAAAATTCCATCAAGGGACAAGTCATAGCTGATCAACTAGCTGAGGCACCACTATCCAACAATAGGCCTCTAACCATTGAGCTTCCAGATGATGCGGTCTTCATAATATCTGAAGCTCCCAAACCCGAAGAACCAGAGAATAATGTTGATATGACATTGTTCTTCGATGGTTCAAAGTGTGAGCAAGGGGGTGGTGCAGGAATAGTGTTTTTCATGCCACAAGGAGCTCCAATGCCCTTGTCATTCAAGTTAGACTTTTCATGCACCAACAATAATGTTGAGTACGAAGCCCTACTTTTGGGCCTCCATGCAGCCATCGCCATGGGTATTAAAATATTGAACATTTTTGGTGATTCTCTGCTCATAGTTAACCAAGTTAAGGGGCTCTTTCAGTGTCGATGTCCCATACTGAAAGCCTACAAAGATCTTGTTGCCACTTATCTAGCTAAATTTGAATGGTATGACATCGAGGCAATCCCTCATTCATCAAATAGGTTCACAGACACCATGGCATCTTTGGGGTCCTTGATCCCTCAGAATCCGTCTACCAATTTTACTACCATCCATGTTAGAATGCTCTCGCACCCAGCAGCGGAGCGTGCAACCTTTGATAACAAAGAGTCAGTCAACATGATTGTCATGGAACCAACAACTGATTGGTTTCGTAGAGCGGAAGACTTTCTTAAGCAGGCACCCTAGGAGTCATTGACTTCTTAGAGTCCTACGGGGAGTGGTACTACCATTCACCATAAGGTTGTTTCCCAGTCTGCATTTACAAAGTTAAATACGTAGGGGGAGCAAGTCATCTTAGCAGTCGAAGCTGAGGCTTGTCAAAGCTGGATGTTGCAAATCCAAGACTTCCTAAAACTTGGTATGATCCCAGAGGGATTGTCATGTGCCGCAAGATGCACATTCAAATAGAAAGTGACTAAGTATGTCTTGATAGGAGATATTTTGTACCGACGTAGCTACGAAGGAGTTCTCCTTCGATGTCTTGAGCCCCAAGAGTCATCTTGGGCAATTTTAGAAGCTCACGATGGTACGTGCGATGGCCATTTCAGTGGCATGGCTATCATCAAACGCATCCTTCGCATGGGTTATTATTGGCCCACTATGGAGAAGGATTGCAATGTGTATGTCAAGAAATGCATTAAATGTCAGCATCATGCTAATCTTATGCACTTGCCATCATAGGCCTTACAGCCCATTCAGGCGGCTTGGCCATTTGCTCAGTGGGGACTAGATCTTATTGGCAATATTTCTCCTCCATCGTCAGGTCGACATACATTCATTATCATGGCTACTGAGTATTTTACAAAGTGGGTGGAAGCCATTCCCCTTACAATGACCACTGGAGCTCGCATCATAGAATTTATTCTCGAGCATATCATATGTCATTTTGGGATACCATCCAAAATAATTTTGGATAATGGAACTTCTTTTAAGAACAAAACTATGTGGGCTTTAACGTCTAAATACCGCATTAAACATAGTTTTGCAACTCCATACTATCCGCAAGCAAACGGGCAAGTTGAGGCCTCAAACAAGACTGTGGTAGCCATCTTGAAAAAGACAGTGCAAGAACACCACAAGGATTGGCATATACAGTTGCCCCTTGCATTATGGGCTTACAGGACTAGCATTCGGATGCCCATTGGGGCAACACCATTTTCACTAGTATATGGCACTGAGGCCATTATGCCCTTAGAGTTGGAAATTCCAATGCTGTGCATCGCATTGAAAGAGTTCATCGATGATGACACCATGCAACAAGCTCACCTCGATCAATTGATGTTGCTCGATGAACATCGCGTGAATGCCCTCGAGCATCTCCATGTTTATCAAGAGTGATTAAAATGAGCTTACAATGTCAAAGTCCACCAGAGAGACTTTGAAGTTGGGGATCTTGTGCTGAAAGAGAACCAACAGAACTCGAATTTATCACCTGATATGCGAGACAAATTCATGGCTAATTGGCTAGGGCCTTACATCATATCTAAAAATATTGGTCTAGGTACCTATCACCTAACATCGCTAGAGGGTGTGGAAGAGCTTGAGCCTCTCAATATCATCCATATTAAGGTGTTCTATGCTTGAGAGTGTAGTAAAGGCACCAAAGGCATCTGTAAGCCCTTTGGTCAACCCAAAAGCTCTGAGGGTTTGTCCACAACCACTCGGTCATCCCAAAAGGCTTTGAGTTCTTGAATTAAGAAGCTTGGTCAAGTAAATGCACCAAAGGCATCTATAAGCCCTTTGGTCAACCCAAAAGCTCCGAGGGTTTTGTCTCAACCGCTCGGTCATCCCAAAATGCCCCAAGCTCTCTATTGAGTAGCTTGGTCAAGTAAAAGCTCCAAAGGTAGTTCCTCACCATTTGGTCATCCTTAAAAGCTCCAAGGACATGTACTCATCATTTGGTCAAATATGAAAGCTCAAAAATGTATAAAAATTTGAAAATATATAAAATTCCAAAAAAAAAATTGGTAAAGCTTAAAATCCAAAAACATTTGCTTTTGTAGTTTGCATTTTCATATATGCATTCACATCATCATATTGCATTTAGGCATTTTTCATCCATTGCATTCCATAGTAGAGTGTAATGTGTATATCAAAATCTTACAAATGATCACACGTTTGTGTGTCAATCATGCACCCTTGCATTTATCATAATTCATTGCATTCATACACGATACTTGTTGCGGAGAAATATGTATGTATATTAAGTTTTCTCATCACTCAGCCATACCTAGTGGGTTCTTCAGATATTGTAGAAAGCTTGCTTTGCTATTATAGACAAGGTCATTAGTTGGGATAGTGCTTCAACATATCAGAATCCCATCACTAAGCAAAACAATATAAAATCCTGCTAAGACAAGAGAGGATGAAAGCTGTGAAAGCAGTCTTAGGTATCTAGAGAGATGGGTTTCATGACCTGCTTATCTTGCAAATAGTCGGTCTAGAAAGGTGTACTTTGGAAAAAGGACAAGAATTTCCCCTATAAATCCCAAAGTCACAAAGTTTAAATCCCAAGTTACAAAGTGCAAAAGTACAAATTTCAAGTTCAAAATGTAAAGTGACATAGTGAATCAAAAGCACTATAAAAATCCCTTGCTCAAAGAAAATGGTAACACGTGGACTAACAATGATTTTTATCACTACATATGAGCAAGTAAGAAGGGTGAGAACTTGAATCCCTGGATTGTCCACCTTTTGAAAGCCATAGAGTGATCCTCGATCGTAGCAATGGGTTGGAAGAGTCCCACCTGCAATCGGAGGGGTAGTTCTATTGGGTGATCCCCAAACGTAGCAATGGGTTGAAAGAGTCCCACCTGCATTTGGAGGGGTAGCCCTGATCAATTTGCAAGATGAGCTAGCTCTAGGTACCTAGGATTGTCTAGTTGTATAAGTCTAATCAAAGCTGAAACAAGGATGGTACGATCGTATGAGGAACCCTATCTCACATATGGGTTGAAAGAGTCCCGACTGACATACGGGGTATGCTTATGATCTATCTAAAAATACTCACATGCACACATAAGGATAATGAATAGTTGGGTCTATCACGGCAAAAGCCTTGTCCAATATAAGCCTTGTACAGTTAGTATGTGATTTTTGGAGAAGTCTACTAGGGTGTTTGAGTCTCAAGGAAAACCCCAAAAAGTTCTCCAATAGCAACAAGATACCAAATATCATTAGACTTCAAAAATATGAGTCATTCATTCATCAGAATGCATTTTACAAAGCACAATCAAACATATAGGATAGATACCGCATGAATATCAGAAATGATGTTTAGACGACCACTTGACTATTTAGTGCAAGCAAAGAAGAAATATACAAAATGACATATTCATTCATTAGCATTATACCAATCCATTTCACTGCATTTCATATATGGGTGATTAATTGATTAAGTTCTTGTAATGAGAATTATCAATTATTTTGCATGATTGTTATACATTCTGTGGTGTCATATTTTAAAAATTGATATACATAGTTTACATTCATTCCTTATGTTTTAAGTGATTAAAGCATACAAGTTCATTTCCATTAGATTATGATTATGTACATAATGCATTACCATACATTGCATAGCATACCATAAACTGCATAAAATAAATGCATGCCCACAAAGCAAAAATAAATATGCGTTTAAAAATAAACATCGCATCCATATGCATATATCATATCTCGCACATCTAATCATCTAGATCACTGCATATCATCATCATAAAGTAAAATAGCTATCTAGTGCATGTCATCCATACATCGCATCATATAAACATAGCATTTACATAAGCCTTGCATCCATGTGCATCAAATAAACATAAAATCAAAAACAAATAAATAAACATGTACACATAATGAGCCATAAAAGATCATATCATATATATATGTGTCCAAAAGAGTACATAGGGAGTACAAAATGCCCGTAGGCTACAACTATGTAGGTCCTCGACCTTACACACAAAATGATATATCAAAAATATAGTCAACAACTACTATAACCCAGATCTAGGTTACTCCCCTATACTGGAGCTCTCACCGCCTCCCTCAGCATTGTGCTCTAGAGCCTACTCTCTTGGATAACCTAGCACCTATGGTGGATCCTACTATGGATCCCAATTTGCCACTGAACCAGCTACCATTAGGAGGCCCATTTTGGTACCCTCCTAGACCACTAAGGCATAAAAATTAAACACTAAGCTAACCTAGACTAGTGGGGTTCATTACCAACAGTTTAGTGAGGTTAATTTTCTACATTTCTTAGTGTGGTTCATTTTATTGGTATTGAGTGTGTGGTCTCAGTTTCGAGTTACCTTGCCCGCACCCTACCCCTAGCTAGTCGATGGCTGATCAAGATCTGCCATCAGGATAGATGAGTGTAATTATGATAGAGTTTGGTAGCATTCCGGATCAAGGAATGTTCTCTCTCTCTCAGAGCTCTCAAATTGCTAGTAGTTGCAAGAAAATAATGAAAAATTTCAAATGGGAATTCAATTTATAGGTCCTCCTAGTCTCTACGGACCGTAGCTGACACCTACGATTCCGAAACTAGGGTTTTCCGCCCGTAGGTCTGACCCACGGTCCCCAAAATTTGGAAATGTAAATCGTAGACCATACCCACGGTCCATAGCTAGCAATAAATGCACTCAAAACCCACCGTGGGAAGGTCTAAAAAGACAAATTACTGACTTCCATTGGATAAAAATTCAAAATCAATGATCAAAATTGCAAATTTGGTGATGTTAAAAGCACCAGGATCAATCAAATAAATGCAAAATTAAACAAAAAAAATCAAATAATGAAAAACCAAATGCGCCTCGTATTCAGTGATTTATCCTATAAAATTGGTGGTTGCAGCGACTTGCGATCCATGCAATCCAGCAAGATGAGTAAATCACCATAAGGACATTTGGGGTAAACTTGTCATTTCTTTTATGACATCTTTCAGCAAATCATCGACAATATGATTCAACACAAGTCTAATTGCATTTGTATTATTTTGACTCCCTAAGATGGCTATCATAGCTTGACTGCTCCATGGGATAGAGATGTGCAAATACTACTAAGAGTTGCAATCATAAGCTAAACCAGGCCTAGCCAAGGCATTAAAAGGCTCGAATCTAAAGTTGTTTAGGATCATTCATTATGGTCAAGTGATTTCGTCGCTTCATACATTGTCATTACCCTCATCGACTCATCGCTTGAGGGGGTAGTCATAATTTCATGTCATAATCAAAATCAACAGAAGATCCCAGAGATCGTAGATCCCTTGATCTTGTCAAAATTGTGTTCGTTCTTGCGAATCATTGCTAACAACTATCATAAGCTTCCCCCTTTGCTTGGGGTAAATAGCAAATATGAAATTTTATTTGTAGCTCTCATCCTTCGGTTATATAGGCCTAACTCCTATTGTAGCACCAAAGCTACCCGAACGTCTGATGGTGAGTGCAGACTTTTCAAATGTAAGCCTTTCCAAGTTGGAAGCAATGATTCCAGGATGCGCGTCCTTTTGCTGGACTTGGGGCATCTAATGTTGATCAGACTAATGATCATCATAGAACCTTCGACATCATTTTAGGAGGTCTATTTTTGCTCAGCGTTGTTCGATCTCACAATGCATCTCAAAAGGGGCATCTGTAGACACCTAAAATGCGTCATGTCGAGGGTGACTACTCATATGGACATGCTACAAAACCATATGGAGGATCTTGGATAGACTCCAAGATAGAGCAGTGGTTCTAACCACTCAATTTAGGCATTTTGGCCTAAGCAGTCTGAACCGCAGCCCAAACTGTGGTCTCCAGTCTAAACCATGGTTGACACATGCGGTATGTAGTCTGGACCACAACTGTGACCTGTGGTCTTAACTGGAGTTTAGTTAGGCCTTCCATCCAAGCCAAATCGGTTGGAACGGCCAAGAGATCTAGAAGGAGGCAGTTGAAGGATGGAATATTCTAGAGGCTTCCATCCCAACTGTCCTAACCACCCTTCTTGGTCTTGGCTTCTCCATGAAGCCACCCCTAGCCCTAGGGGCATGCTATAAATACCCCCTCCAAATGGGGAGAAGAGAGAGAGATGATTTGTAAGGATACAAATTAATTGATCAAGAGAGCAGCGAAGCCCTATCAAATTGCATACTAAATCTGTGCATTTGAGAGCCCCTTTGCTATTCACCTAAATACCAATTAGCCATGGATGCCCTAGGTGCCTAGGAGGATCAAGAAACACAAATCCAGGCAAACGAAGGCCCTTCACAGTGATTTGACCGCCAAATCTATCAAAGGACAACAAAGGTGACCCTTGAACATCAATTTGGACAAGGAGGTCAAGCCCATTGCCCCTAATTCTGAGGGTAAACCTATCAGAGGTCAAACCATGACTGTCAACCATGGTTCATAGTGCAGACCGCCCACCATAGCTATGGTTTGCAACAGGTTACTGATCACCTTACTTGCTTTGCTTTTGACCGCATAGATTAGTCATATTAGTCTTTTCATAGGTTTAATTGCATTTTAGAGAAACTCTGACCATAGGAATTAGTCATTTTATGCATTGTATTAAGTAGGAGTATATTGGATATTTTATGCACTTTATTGTTCCTAACTTGATATTTGATCCATGCATCATTTGCTTATTCATGTCCTTCATGTTGTAGTATAATTCTTGATTTAATTAGAATAGTTTAAAGTCTTTCTTTATGCTTTCTTGTTTTACTAGTTTAATGGCATTTACATACATATTTCCTTAAAGGGCCTCATCACGAGAGGCTATCAATATTTTTAATCATGTGTTGTTGTTTCTTGTTCACAGGGAGACAGGTGCAAGAGGAGCTTATGTCATAATCCTTCCACATCGCGAAGAAGGGGGTTAGCTCCACCCCAAGGCAGTTTGTGACTAATCAATAGAGCACTATAAGTGTGCCTACCCTATTGAGGGCATTGGCAATTGTAATATCAGTATCATCTTTCAAGTGACCCTAAGAGGGCATTTTTGTAATCAAAGCTCATTCAAATATTAATACAAGAAACCTTACATACATTTTTTTTGTTCAATTTATGTACTTGTGTGAATCTTTATGCTTTTATGATGGTATAGATCAATACAGTAGCTAGGTGCATGCTCCGTGGTTAGATCACACCCAAAACATCAACATATTCAAAAATTTTGATAACCTTAGGGCCAAGGTGTCATGCGACTCCACCTTATTGCACCCTAAAAACTTAGCTCTTGCGGTGTGCTTAGAGGCCTTGGTGCTCACCATAGATGCCTAGTGTAGCATGATAAATCAGATAGAATATCATCAACAATTGTAACATTATGAAATTGTGTAGTTCATGGATTTTGCACAAAAACATCATGGACAATGGTCTCCATCAGGTATCAAAGGGGGACATATTTAGCCATTTTACTTGCCCATTAATAATACATGAAAGGCACATATTCTTCCACCTATTGTGATGTTGCAACAATAGTGGAACTATGTAGTGAGGAGATCAAAAATATAGGCAAAACTACTATGCTTTTAAATTATTCATTCACATATCTACACCCTTCAACCAATTGATCGTTGTAGATGAACTCCAATTTGAATTTCAATCACTGAATTGCCAACATGACTGATGCATTAGGTACCATATTTAAATTAACAAAAATTGTGAACCTCCATAAAGAGAACTTCAAAGATATGTGGAAATGAAAAATCGCCTTCATGTGGTAGTTAAGCCTCAAACCTTAGACTCGTGGATTCTCAAGCTTTCCATATGCAAACATATCCATACCAATTGCATGCTCAAATTTGCAATGGGCATCATGTTACTCTGTAATAGGTATGATAGTGTGTTAATTAACTAAATGTGCCTTCCATGAATGGCTAAAAAATACATATATGAGTAGAGGATTGTGCATGCCAATTTCCAGGTGCATGCACATGATCCAATCTACTAGGCATAAAAAAACAAGAACCAATAGAAAGTTCTCCAGTACCATCATATTTCAGTGCATATTCACAAGAGAAAAAGTGATTCGATCTCTAAATAGTCTCATAGATTTACAAGGACAAAGAGATTGATCGTACGTGCACACTAAAAACTTAAAAAAGTAGTGTTTCCTGCACTAGTTAAATCTGAATTACATTGCAGCTCACCCAGAAGATAGGATGCATGCATGTCATTAGGATGCATGCATGTCACAGACACACTAAAAAAAAACACCAAACCACATGTGATCGAAATCTCCTTTCACAGAATAGCTTCATACAACATAGTTTTCCAGTCCTTTTGAATGTAAAATTTGATGGCTTAAACACACTCTCACTAATCCCATAATATCCTTAGAATTTAGGAAACATCAGTTACTCAAGTTTCTATTTTTAATAGATCTTCACCTCACACCAGATTATACCCTAAAAAAATTGCAGCCATTAATTGTTCCATCAAACATCTGGTTTCTAATCCATAAAATATGGAGAGCATACTCCCTTAGTTTAAAAAAAAAAATGGCCAAAGTAAAAATTTATGAGGGGGAGTTTCCATAAGGGAAATCCCCCCTCAAAATCACACTCAAAACTCATAGTGCAGGGAAATCTGACTCTTATACCATGTAGAGAATGAAAAATTCTTATTATTCAATGAAAGAGACCTTGCTTAAATAGTAAAGGTGTACAATATGATCCATCGAATCATAACAAACTGAGTTGATCTCAGCCACACAAAACTATCTTAAATATCCTAGTAACAACTTAAGATATACTCTAACAAAAATACTTAAGTATAAGAATAAAAGGCGAGAATAAATTAATTAATTTTTATTTTACATGGAATTTGTAGCCACCACAAATTTGGGTAGGCTATTCGACTTTTATGGGCATCTTAGTATTTTGTGTTGTCTACCCCAAAAGTCATCACAGAAATATCCGTGCAGTCCACCCTTACAATCACCATGCCACAATAATTTAAAACCTTTTATGTTGTTAAAAGCAATAGGAAAGGGACAAGTTTTTAGTCTGATGAGGCCCAATATTTTAACCTTGCACCTTCACCCCACTTATGGGGTTTGGGATAACCAATTGGTCTACACCTAGGACTTATAAATAATTAAAATTTTGAAGGACAGATCGATCAAGAAAAAAATAAATGTTGTGACACTAGTGATCTTCATTAAAAGAATAATTGTAATATAATAGTAGACAGTTGTGTTGGAATATGATGCTGACCATGTGGCATTTCCAAGTCAGCAAAAATGAAGCAAAACAAATATGCCCCCTATTTTGTAACTGTAGAATAAAAGAATGTGTCATTGTAGGAAGATTTCAGTTTTGTAACAGCTATAGACTGTTACACTTCTTGTAACAACTTTAGAATATTTGTATTAGGGTAGAATAGGGTAAAAACATATTATTGTAACATTTTTGTGGAAGGAGAAGTTGAATGGAAGTGTGAAAAATGAAAAACGTAGCTCCAGTCTTGATATTTTTTGTGCAGTCCTGTTTCTGGAAAAAGTGGTTAGTAGCCTACTTTGAGAGGCTATAACTTTTGATTTACAAATCCTTTTCCATTGATTTTTGGACAGTTTGTTGAAATTATTTAGCTCTCTAAGATGTATAAATTTCATGTGATTCTGATAAGTGGAAGGCCTTCATTTCATCTTCCAAAAACTGCAACTTCTTCATTTTTACTGTGTTTTCCAGTTTTGCAATATGCTTCGTTTTTATCTGTGTTTTATGTTATAATATTCATTTGGTATCAGAGCTTGGTAGATTGAGTTGTTGGGTTTGAAGGTTGTGGGTTGTTCTTGAAGTTTTAATTTAAAATTTCTTGGAGAGTTCAGTTCATTGTTGCAGATTGTTGTAATGGCAAGCAACTCAAACTCACTTCCACTTCCAGAGTTTGATGGATCAAACTATGAATATTGGAGCATCAAAATGAGGACTTTGTTAAAAGGAAAATATTTGTGGAGCATTATTGATGAAGGTTACACAGAACCATCATATTGGACTGTGTTAACATCAGATGAAACTAAATATATGAGGGAGAAAGAGAGCAAGAATTGTCTTGCTTTGTACCATTTGCAATCTGCTCTTTTTGAGAGCATTTTTCCAAGGATTGCAAATTGTGTTTCTGCAAAAGAGGCTTGGAAAGCCTTGAAAGAAAATTATCAAGGAAATGATAAAGTGAAAGAGGTCAAGCTTCAGACCTTGAGAAGAGAATTTGAGAACCTCTGGCAGCAAGATAATGAAGATGTAGGAGATTATTGTGTGAGAGTAAAGGCAGTGGTAAATAAAATGTCCACTCTTGGTGAAGATGTGGAGAAACCAGTTGTAATTAAGAAAGTTCTCAGAACTTTGATAGAGAAATGGGATAATGCTGCCCTTATGCTTGAAGAATCCAAGGATTTTTCCACCATGGACCTTGACCAATTAATTGGTACTCTTACATCTCATGAAGAAAGAATTCGTAAGAGAGAAGAAAAGAAAAAGCAAGCCAGTTCTAGTGAAGAACAAGCATTTTCTATCAAAGGAAATGATGCACATGGAAGAGGACAAGGAAGAGGCTCTAGAGGAAGAGGTAGAAATGGAAGAGGAGGAAGAAGAGGCTCCTTTGGTAGAGGAAGAGGTAGAGATCAAAATTCTGAAGGTGATCATCAAGCCCATGCTTCAAGAGGAGGATCAAATGCAAGAGGAAGAGGTAGAGGTAGAGACATGAGAAATGTTCAATGTTATCATTGTAACAAATATGGCCATTTTGAGAAGGATTGTAGGCTGAAACAATCCTCTAATAGATCAGAAAATTATGGAGAGGAAGACTTCTTTGAAGATGAGACATTGTTCTACTCAAATGAAGATGGAGCACTCCATGAAGAGCAAGCATTTCTCTCCTATGATAGACCAAAAAGTTTCACCAATGAGACATGGATCCTTGATAGTGGGTGCACAAACCACATGACTGGCAAGAAGGAGTTGTTTTCTTCTCTTGACCATTCTTATCATTCAAGTATCAAGCTTGGAGATGAGAAGAGCTTGGAGGTGGTTGCAAAAGGGGACATGGAGGTTCCTACAAAAAGAGGTAAATTGAAGGTAAAAGATATTTATTATGCACCTGATTTGAAGCATTCTTTGATGAGCATTGGGAAAATGTTAGAAAAATATTACAAATTGGTTTTTGAGGATAAAATGTGCAAGATTTATGATAAGAATAGAAGGTTGATCACAAAAGTGCAGATGACTAAGAACAAATTGTTTCCATTGAGGTTTGTTGAGCAAGGGGGAGAACTTGCTTGTGTGGGTATTGAAGATAAAAGGAGGCTATGGCATTTGAGATTTGGGCATTTGAATTTTCATAGTTTGAGGATGCTTTCACCACTTGTGTATGGTTTGCCAAAAGTAGAAGACACCAAGGAGATTTGTGAGGGGTGCGCTCTTGGTAAACAAACAAGGGGGCTATTTCCCAAAGGTGAAGCATGGAGGGCCCAATATCCACTTCAGCTGGTTCATAGTGACATTTGTGGACCAATGCCAACTCAAAGTATTGGTAAAGCTTCCTATTTTCTCACTTTCATTGATGATTTTTCAAGATATTGTTGGGTTTATTTCCTTAAGCATAAATATGAGGCTTTTGTTTGCTTCAAATATTTTAAAGCACTTGTTGAGAATGAAAGTGGGCATACCATCAAATGTTTGAGGAGTGATAGAGGAGGTGAATTTTGTTCTAATGAATTTGAAGAGTTTTGTAGGGAGTTTGGCATCAAGAGGCAAAAGACCAGCCCCTACACACCTCAAAAAAATGGGGTGGCTGAAAGAAAGAATAGGACTTTGGTGGAGATGACAAGATGTATGATGCAAACTAAAGGTTTGAGTTCATTTTATTGGGCTGAAGCAACTAGGACTGCTAATTATATTCTTAATAGAAGTCCTACTAGGAGTCTAGAGCATAGTACTCCTTATGAATGTTGGTTTGGAAAGAAGCCAAATGTACAACACTTTAGAGTTTTTGGGAGTGTTGCTTTTGTGCATGTGAATGATGAGAAGAGAAAAAACTTGATGCTAAGAGTGAGAAGATGATTTTCATTGGTTATAGTGAGCAATCTAAGGCCTATAGATTCTTTAATCCTCATTCTAGAAAAATTATTGTATCTAGAGATGCAATTTTTGATGAAGGGGGAAATTGGAAGTCTCAAAAATTGTGTGTTGATGATGATGTGTTTGAAGAGATTGTTCCAAGTAGCCAAGCAAGTGTTCAGCCCAGCCATGTTTCTACTAATAATTCTTTGTACAGAAGCACTTCTTTTGGGTCACCATCTCACATGGGATCCACAAGTTCATCTTCAAGTCCAAGAGCAAGCCAAGAAGAAGTTCCTACAAGCTTTTCTGCACCTCCATCACCAGCTGCAAATGTGAAGAGAAAGAGATTGTTGAAGGATCATCCACCATCTCAAATCATTGACACCAACTTCAATAGAATATTGACAAGAGGCCAGCATCAAGAAATGAACCAAGTCTTGCAAAGGCTTGAGAATTTGCACTTGTATGGAGATGAAGACAATGGAGACCCCAAAGGTGATATTGTTAATTATGCTCTTGTTTCAAAAGTTGTTGATGATTTTGAACCTTCTTGTTATGAACATGCTGCTTCTAACAAGTTGTGGATGAAGGCAATGAATGAAGAAATGCATTCTATTGAAAATAATGACACTTGGGAATTGTGTGAACTACCCAAAGATAGAAAATGTGTTGGCTGCAAATGGGTCTACAAGATCAAAAGGCACAATGATGGTTCCATTGAGAGATACAAGGCTAGATTGGTTGCCAAAGGCTTTACACAAAATTTTGGCATAGACTATGAGGAGACTTTTGCTCCCGTAGCAAGGCAAGAGACAGTGAGAATGGTGCTCTCTTTGGCTGCTCACAAAGGTTGGAGTGTGCACCACATGGATGTAAAAAGTGCTTTCCTCAATGGGTATCTTGATGAAGAGGTGTATGTGACACAACCTCAAGGTTTTCAGGTCCATGGCAAAGAATATCAGGTCTATAGATTGAAGAAGGCTTTGTATGGGTTGAAGCAAGCTCCAAGAGCTTGGTACCAAAGAATTCATGAATACTTCCAAAGGTGTGGCTTTCAAAGAAGCAAGAGTGAGCCTACATTGTACTACAAGACACAAGGTAATGACATTCTCATTGTGTGCTTGTATGTTGATGATTTGTTGTTTATGGGAAGTAGTCCTTCAATGAATGATGATTTTAAGGAGGACATGAAAAGAGAATTTGATATGACTGATCTTGGTTTGATGAGTTACTTTCTAGGCATGGAAGTACATCAAACTAGTAATGAGATTTTTCTTTGTCAAACAAAGTATGCAAAGGACATGTTGAAGAAGTTTGGTATGATTGATTGCAAGCCTGTAGCTACTCCAATTGCACATGGAGAGCTTTTGTGTTTGGATGATGGGGCTGATCATGCAAACAAAACTGAATATAGAAGCATTGTTGGGAGTTTAATGTTTCTTTGCAATACTAGGCCTGATATTTGTTATGCAGTATCACTTTGTTCAAGGTACATGGCTGATCCTTCTACATTGCATTTGAAGGCAGCCAAGAGAATACTGAGGTATGTGCAAGGCACAATTGATTTTGGCATTCATTACTCCTCATATCAGAATTTGAAGTTGATTGGTTTCAGTGATAGTGATTGGGGAAGTAATCTTGATGACCGGAAGTCCACTAGTGGAAATTGTTTCTCCCTTGGTTCAGGATTGATTACTTGGAGTTCCAAAAAACAAGCTATTGTTGCATTGTCTTCTATAGAATCTGAATACATTGCACTCACATCAGCAAGTGCACAAGCCTTGTGGCTTAGGAAAGTTCTTGGAGAGATTGGGGAGAAGCAAGGAACTCCTACTACACTTTTTTGTGACAACACAAGTGCCATTAAGTTGGCACAAAATCCTATCCACCATGTCCGGTCAAAACACTTTGACATCAAGTACCATTTCATCAGGGATGTGGTGGAGAAGAAGATGATCAAACTGAGCTATTGTAACACCAAAGACCAAATTGCAGACATATTCACAAAACCAGTTGCAAAGACTTAGTTTTTGATGCTGAGAGACCTGATTGTTGGCCCTCTCAACATCAAGGGGGAGAATGTTGGAATATGATGCTGACCATGTGGCATTTCCAAGTCAGAAAAAATGAAGCAAAACAAATATGCCCCCTATTTTGTAACTGTAGAATAAAAGAATGTGTCATTGTAGGAAGATTTCAGTTTTGTAACAGCTATAGATTGTTACACTTCTTGTAACAACTTTAGAATATTTGTATTAGGGTAGAATAGGGTAAAAACATATTATTGTAACATTTTTGTGAGAAGGAGAAGTTGAATGGAAGAGTGAAAAATGAAAAACGCAGCTCTAGTCTTGATATTTTCTGCGTAGTCCTGTTTCTGGAAAAAGTGGTTAGTAGCCTACTTTGAGAGGCTATAACTTTTGATTTACAAATCCTTTTCTGCTGATTTTTGGATAGTTTGTTGAAATTATTTAGCTCTCTAAGATGTATAAATTTCATGTGATTTTGATAAGTGGAAGGCCTTCATTTCATCTTCTAAAAACTGCAACTTCTTCGTTTTTACTATGTTTTCCAGTTTTGCAATATGCTTCGTTTTTATCTGTGTTTTATGTTATAATATTCAAGTTTTGATACAAATAATTTTGATTCCATAGATACTTATGTAAAATTATGATTTGAGACCCTTGAAAATAGATGTATGTTGTGATACAAGAAATCTTGTTTAAGGAATACGCATAAAATGTGACACAAGGGACTTGAACATTGTTCGTGAAGGCAAAGAGTGTACAAAATATGTATGTGGTGATTATGGATATTTTAATGATATTAATAATAGTGATAGGAATATTGGTATAGACTTTTTGACAAGATACAATGACAAAAATTCAAAATATTCTGGCAAGAGTACATTGTACCAAGAATAAGACCAAAATTTGAATATCTTAAACAAGCAAGTAATAATGAATGAAGGATTGATAAAAGTAATTCTAAAACAAAGAAATTTGTGACAAGGACATATGTAACTATTATTTATACAAGAAAAGTTACAATAGGTAACAATAAATTTAGATGTAGACATTGTGGTAGACATGGACACAAGATAGAAAGATGTTGGGACCTTCATTATTGTGAAATTTGTGGAGGTAATGATAATTCTCAAAGATACTGTTGGTATAAAATAAATAATAATATAAATATGAATTATGTAGGGATAAGCATGTATGAATGGTATAAGATGAAATAAATATTAATGTTAAAAATGACAACACAAAATGGACTCTTCAAGAAAATTATGTTTTGAAGCTCTCCAAAAATAATTCCAAATATGATTAGAAGAGGGTTTAATAATTTATCCAAAAATAGTGTTCCCATTAGAATCAGAACAAAAATACCAAGACCATAGTAAAATATTGAAAAAAAATGAAGACAATGGATCTTATACCAAATAATGTAATATGAGAGGGGTGTTGGAGTAAATTACATTGTTTGGTACTTGTGAATATTTATAAATAGTTTGTAAACATGTGGTGTGAAAAGAGTCTTGTTAATATGAGTCATTTAGAGATTGTCATTTAGTAATCATTAGAGGTTTGTAATTATCAGGGGTGGATAAAATATATTTCTCATATGATATATATAAAGAGTCATATCTCTCGAATGTGTGGGGAGATGAATAGTTTGTTGAAGGTAAAATATCAAGAGGCTTTGTAAAGGCTATATGTAGAGCAAGCATGTAATATTTATGTAACAAGTGTTAGATTTTAGTACTTTATTAATACTAGAATACTAAGTGTATAATCTAGGAAATATAGTGAGATTCTTGTTTTTGTGAATAGTTGTGCATATAATTTATGTAAGAGTTTAATCATGATATATTTTTGAATATTAGCTTATGTGATAACATACACAAGCAACTAAAGATGTCAAGTAGAATGAGAAATTAGTAGTTGGATGATCTAGAAAATCTACAAAAGTGCGTATATAAATAAATGAGTAGGAAAATTTTAGTTTCATAATTTTTAAAACCTATAGATATGAAGAGGTCATAAGTAAACTAGATTGGAAAGTTACTATGCAGGTGTAATTTGACTTATTGATAAAGAATAAAATATGGAAACTATGTAAATTACCGCATGAAAATAATTTGATTGGTTGTAAATGGGTTTACAAGGTAAAATGCAAATAAAATGGTTCAATTTATAAATTCATAACTTGTCTTATTACTAAAGTGTATGCATAATAGGAAGGTATCAACTACGGACAAACATTTTCTCCAACTACAAAGATGGTGGTTTTTGTTTACTAATTATCTCCATTACAACACAATTTTATTTCCAAGTATAGTACATGAACATTAAGAGCACATTCCTAAATAGATGTTTAGAAATATGAGGGCTATATGGTGCAACCAAAAGGGTTTTAGGTACCAAAAAAATAACATTTGATTTATAGATTGTTAAGTCCCTATAAAAAATTATGCAAGCTTACCAAGCCTAGTATTTAAAAATTGATTAACTTCTTAAACATTTAGAATTTAGTTAGAACATTTTCATCCTAACCTCTACATAAAAACTACAAGTAATGATAATTTCATTCTCATTGTTTATGTTGATGACCTTGTAGTTACTAGTAATGCAGACCATCTAATTCAAAAAGTAGAATCTTATTGATTTTTAGTTTTTGATATGACAAATTTAGGACTCTTTCATTACTCCAATATTTTAGAATTTAATTAATATTTTTCTATCCTAACCTCTACATAAAAACTACAAGTAATGACATTGTCATTCTCATTATTTATGTTGATGATCTTGTAGTTACTAGTAATGAAGACCATCTAATTCAACAAGTAAAATCTTATTGAAATTTAGTTTTTGTTATGATATATTTAGGACTCTTTCATTACTCCAAGAATTTAGAATTTAATTAGAAATTTTTTAATCCTAACCTCTACATAAAAACTACAAGTAATGACATTGTCATTCTCATTATTTATGTTGGAGATCTTATAGTTACTAGTAATGAAGACCACCTAATTTAACAAGTAGAATCTTATTGATGTTTAGTTTTTTCTATGAAAAATTTAGGACTCTTTCATTACTTCCCAGGTGTAGAAGTTTGATAACTTTGTCATACTATGTTTATATGACAAAGCAAGTATTCCAAAAACACTTTTAGAAATATTTTGGATGATAGATTGTAATCCAATAAATACCTATGGAATTTGGGGTGAAATTATCAACCTACTCTAATTCATCTCTAGTCAATGAGCCATTGTATCATAAATTGGTGGGTAGCTTGATTTATCTTATGCCCAGTCAACCAAATTTATATTTTACAATGAGTGATTGGTCTCATTTATGTCAAATACCCAAAGAGAGCATTGGTAAGCTACATGCCATATTATCAAATATGTCAAAGGCACCCTTGATTTTAGTATGTTGTACTAGAAATATAATGATTTTCAATTGGTTGGATACATTTATGTAGATTGGAAAATATCAATTGATGATTGAAAAATACTACTAGACACATGTTTGCTCTTGTATTAGGGGCTATATCTTTGTATAGAAAAATTTAGATACAATTACATTTTCATCAATGGAATCAAAATACAAGGCAGTAACATCAACATTTGTATGATCTTCATATAGTTAAAATAGTATCCACAACCCTACTTTGTGATTATCAAAATGTGCTAAATTTGGTGAATAGTCCAACATGTCATACCAAAAAATACATATTAAATTTCATTAGTACAATATCTAATAGCTAGTGGAACATGAAGAATTTTTTTTATCTTATTGTCTAGCTTCTAAATAAATTGTCCATGTAATGACTATATCCTTAGGTAGAAAATTTGAGATTGTATCTAGATTAGTTATTAAGGGGTGTGTTATAAATAAATATAATAGGGACTTTAATAATTATATTGTTTGTTACAACATTTTTTAAGGATTTGTAGGGATAAGTTGTTGGGATTTTAGGAATAAGTTGTACGGATTTGTAGGGATAACTTGATAGGATTTATACGAATAAATTGATAGGATTTTAAGGATCTAGTTTTATCAGCACCAAGTAATTACCAAATTTTAAATAATAATACATTGGAGATAAAAAATGTAAATAAAGCATCTCATGTTACATTATTTTATTGTCAATCTAGATTGTAAATAGAAATATTTGTTGCCCTTTGAAATTTCACACATGCATTTGATAATTCAATTGGATTCCTTGGTAATTGAATGTATCCCAATTGATTGTAAAATTATTCTTGTGTTGATTGTCATCTTTTACTAAAAATTGATTATATCCTAAAAAACTATTGAATAAAGACAATACCTATGACCTTGGCACCTTGTAGAATATGGTATATAGATGAAAGTGGGTAATGGTATTTCGAAGACACCCTATTTAGGTTTCTAAAATCAATGCAAAGTTATATATCTCTATTCTTATCCATTCTAGGGATTATATTAGCCACCCATGTGGAATTATTTATTAGGAAAACAACCTAGGCTTGCAATGACTTTATGAGTTCTTTCTTCATCATGGCCTCTATGTTTGTATCCATCTATCTATTTTTGGTGGAAAAATCTTGCTCTAGGACCTAAATCAATTTTATTCCTAATGATTCTCTAATTATCTTGTTATAGACCTTGAGGTCCTCATATATATATGTAATCGCATCATTATACTAGCCATAAAACTCCTTAAATACATAAAATTCCTCTTTGGTGCACTGTCTCTCCATTAAGAGGTTTTTCCCATTAGTGATCTAGATAGGTTTGTAATAATATGGATTGGCTTTGAAGAACACAAGCTTATACTAAGAGGATGGGTGAAAAGTATAAGATCACTTTTTACTTTTCTTTCCTAAATAGTATTAATCAATATAATAAATGACATTATCAATAGCAATAACCAAAGCAATGCATAAATTATCACACACAATAGAGACACAAATTTAATGTGGTTCACCCAATGTGGGCTACTCCACGGAGAAAATCTTTCACTAAATTTTCTCAATCAATCTCTTGGGAATTCTTTCCCTATTACAATGTTTATGAAACTCTATACAAATGATATGCTAATCCCATAAATCAAGTTCTGGATCTCTATCCATAGGATAACTCCTTCTCTTATGTTCTAGTTGGTGCTCCTCTAGAATACTATTGCCTCCACTACACTAGCTTGTGGATCTCTCTCCACTAGAGACTCTTGCCCCCACTCAGAAGACCTATCCTCACTACCCTGGCTTATGGATATCTATCCACTGGAAACTATTATCCTCTCTTCTCTATCACCTCCAAATCTCTATCTCAAATTTGTACTAAACACAATTATTTGGTCTAGCACAAATCTGCTCACTCTCTATCTTTGGTCTGGAAAAAACCTATCCTCAAATATGCACCAAAATTTGCTCCACAATTTCACTCATAATTTGAACAAATATGCTCAACAAGTTCACTCAGAACTTGCTAAAATTTTCTCAAAAAATCCACTCTTAACTTGCTCAAATATGCTCAACAAGTCCACTCAGAACTTGCTCAAATTTTCTCAACAAGGTCACTCAGAATTTGCTCAAATCTGCTCAAAAAGTCCACTCAGAACTTGCTCAAATATGCTCAATAATTCCACTCAAAACTTGCTCAAATATTCTCAACAAGCTCACTCAAAACTTGTCCAAATCTGCTCAACAAGCTCACTAAGAACTTTTCCAACTCTACTCAACAAGCTTACTCATAACTTATCCAAATATGCTCAACAATATCACTCAGAACATGTCCAAATATGCTTAACAAGCTCACTCATAACTTGTCCAAATCTTCTCAACAAGTCCACATAGAACTTATCCAAATCTATATTGTAAGCTTCCACAAAAAGATCACACAAAATCAGTCCACAAGTATTCTCAAATACTTACCTCAAATCTGCTTAACAAATCCACCCATAACTTGTCCAATCTCATAGAACCATAAAGAGAATTGTTAGAGACTCAATATGTTCTCAACTCAAAGCTCAATAACTTTCTCAACTCAAATCATAATATATATTAGTTTACTAGGCTCAATAAACTCTACTCAACCAATAACTCAAGGAAACACTTCTTTCTCACAAAACCTAGTCCAAGCATATAATCACCAACTCAAAATATTTCCAACAATGCTTAACAATAAATCTCACATAACAAGGATACTCATGTTCTCTTCAAACCTTAGTTCAAGTTCTTTGTACAACAACTCACTTCAACAACATGCTTATAAAATAATCTTCACATAGCAATGATACTCAAAACCTAGTTCAAGTTCTTCACACAACCAATGGCTCCAAAAAAATTCTTATAAAATAAGGTTTTAACCACTATTCTTTATTCTAGAAAACCTTGAAGCAATCACTCAAACATGCTCAAAAGGAAACCCTAATCAAGTTGTTTTCACTCCAAACTTATTTTTCATAAAACAACCAATCAACTTAAAATTTGGAAAAATATACCCATACCTTTTTCTTGATAAGATGACCTTCAATAATCTACCACAATAACACAATATTCCTTTGCCAATATCAAAGGGATTAGATGATAATATAATGCATATATTAATTCATGAGTATACCTTATTACTCAAATCTCAAAATAATATCCAACACCATACTATTTTGAATATTCACCTCTCAAGCATAAGTCACTTCAATATTTTATTTTTCAAAGACCAAAGCTATTTCTACTTATAAATCCCTAAGCTTATTATTGCATTAATTTATATTTCCCTTTTCTAAGGTAAAAAAATTTTACACACAATTAAATCTTTTCATCTCAATACTTTATAATAAATGCTCCCTTTTAATTTAGGCATTCATTAAATTAATTACAACCTTATTTCTCCTTTATTCAACCTTAGACTAAATTAAAATTAAATATCACAATAATAAAATATTACTAGTTTTATTAACTCATGAAGTGCTTCTTCTTCCAAGCACCTTCCTCTTGGCTGTCACCACCATGGATCTGCGTTCTCCCTTGGAACCTCCACACCTTACACCTTTGCCTACTTTAGGACACACATTACCTTGGCTTCATTTGCTGCATCAAGCTGCATCTTGCTACGTTCACTACCTCAGACCACATCTTGGCTATGTTGGTTGTATTGTGCCACTGCTTGGTATGTTTGTTACCTTGAGCCACTCCTTGGCTACTTTTACTACCTTGAGCCAAACCTTTGCTACGCTCGCTACCTTGCACCACTCCTTGGCTACGTTTGATGTCTCTAGCCACACCTTGGCTATGTTCGCTATCTATAGACACACCTTGGCTATGCTCACTACTTTTTGCCACTCCTTGGCTATGCTTGATGTCTCTAGCCACACCTTGGCTACATTTGCTGGTGCATAAACAAGATTTTTGTTGCTCTTTATTCCTTACCAACTTAAAAACAATTGCACATTTTTTATCATCGAGCAAAGGGATTATTTGAAATACCTCCAAGGCATTAGATTTTATACTAAATCTCTTCCACCATGCATGACGTCTGTACTCGATTTACTCTCAATATTTTTGGACGTCAATGCTCAAATTTCCTTTGAAACTTTATTAATTCATAAAATATTTTAATTCTTTTGAATTTAAATTTTATAAATTAATTCTTTAAACCCTATGGTTTTATTAAAATCATATTTCACTTTGCACCTTGGTATAAATAATAATTTTTAATAAAATTTAAATTCATTTTGAATTTAAATAATTTATCAAATAAATATTAAACCTCCATTTAGCTTTGCAAATAAAAATTCTTGGGTTTATATGAAAACCTTTTAACTTATGCTTCCACATAATATTTAAAAATATTATGGAACCCTTTGCCTTTAACCTTTGCATTATTCATCTTGATCTTGACTTTATTAGAAGCCTTTTTCCAAAATATCAATGACAACTTTGATAACTTGTTTCTTGAAAAATTCCTTGATATTTAGTGATGACTTCATTTCTTGACATCAATGAAAAATTTACCTTTAAAGACTCAAAATTTCCAACAATATCCATGTTTGTCATGATGGTAACCCAAATTCTTTTTACCAAAAAATTGATATTTCCTTTATTTTGCTCCCCCTGGGACATTGCTCCCCCAGGCTCAATGCTCTCTCAAATATTAAATCTCTCCCCCTTACTCAAATATCTCCCCTTTTAACATCAATGGCAAAGGATCATATTTGGGTATCAGGGCTAAGAATGAGTCTCTTATCTTAGCCTCTCCCCCGCATTCTATTGAGGTGGTTAATTCTAGGGTGGGAGTATTTCTACTCCCAGAAAGCACTGTTCTTTACCTTTATCATATTTTCTTCTTATCTAAATTTTATAATTTCTCTCACTATTTCTATCCATGTCCATGTTCCTATCCATGTCTATATTCCTATTCCTATTCCTGTTCCTATTCATATCCATTTCCTATTCCTATTCCTATTTTTGTTCATGTCCATATTCCTATTCTTGTTCTTGTTCCTGTTCATATTCATGTTCATGTTCCTGTTCCTATTCATACCTATTTTTGGAATATCTTATCTACACCAGTTTATTGTGTGACCATAATTATTTCACTTATAACACTTAGTGTTATTATTTATTGGAAGTGCAAATATCTTAGGATTTCTCCTAGTGAAGCCATATCCTCTTCTGTCATGAACCCTGCAATTCATTGTCTTGTGACCAAACTGATTACATGAGTATCAATACCCATTAAAAATTTTCTTGTTCCCATATTTCTATCTTTCATGCGTCCTGCACTATGAAGCCATGTGCCCAAACCTGTGACATGAAAAATATCTTCCATTGAATAAACCTTGCCTAGACCCCATTGGTCTCTTAGTCTCTTCTACCTATTTCCCGTTCCATATGTTCCTTACTTCCGCATTGTTCCTTTTCTTGTTGAAATTTCTATTGTGCAAATTATCCTTATAAGTCTCACTCTCTCTTTTACTTACTTATTTTGACACTTCTTTTCTGGTGTTTGAGCTTGACTCTCCTTTTTCTACTTCCTATTTCCCTTGTTCTTATTTATAACTAAGTCCTGTTATGGTGACTGATGACCTTTGTGCATTGATAATCCTATCCAAAGTCTTTGAATTTTCCTCAAAATTGTGTAGCTTGTACTTAGAACCTTTTACTTCCATCCTTAGTGAAACTATCTCATGATCTAATATTTCACACTCTAGATCTTTTATCTTTAATTTTTTGGCAATACCTTCTTCAATTTTTCTTGTCTCTTCAACTTTGATTTAGAAGTTGGTGAGTGCCTATAGAAACCTTGCTTTTGCTTTCTCATATTCTTGATCTTGAACCCTTAATCCTGAGTTCTCCCTTTTTAATTCTTCAATAGAACCATAAGTATTTCACATTCTATCATTTTTACCTTTGACTTTTCAATCATACCTTCTTCAACTCTTATTGCCTTTTCAACCTTATCTCTCAAGTCAAAGATATCTTGTAGAAGCTTTGTATTATATTTATCATATTGTTGTATTTGAGCCTTAAATTCTAAATTCTATTTTTTCAATTCAACAAGTTCCTTAAGAGTGGCTTCCTCATTTTATTTTTTTGAATATTCATTTTATTTATTTCTTTGATCTTCTATAGGAGCATTTTCTTCTAATACTAAAAGTAGATTTTTTTCTTCATATCTATTTTGATTGTCTCTGTTATCCTTTCTTGAACCAACCTCTAGGATTTCATTTCCAAAATATCATCTTCATCTTAACTGCTACTAAACCCATTGCAATATCTTGCATCATGGTCGATTTGACCACAAACAAAATATTCTTCACCTTCTTGTGGAAAATAAGTTGCATGGTGACCTATATTCATACATCTGGTACAAAACTTTATCAATATGATATTTTATCCATTGCTTGATTCATCTCTTGAATATATTTCTATTTTTCCTCCCAAAATAACAATATCAAATTCATCTTCTTTTTCTTTCATGACCATGTGTGTTCTTTTCTTCTTATGTCTCATGGTTTTGCCTTTGCCTTTCCCATTTATTTTCTTGTAAGATCTTCCTTCAATTTGTTAAACGTTTTTTGAAGGAACCATCTCTGATACCAATTGAAAAACATAAGCTTATACTAAGATGGGGGTGAACAGTATAAGACCACTTTTTAATTTTCTTTTCCAAATATTAATAAATATAATCAACGGTAATATCAATAGCAATAACCAAAGCAATGCATAAATCATCACACACAATAGAGACACCAATTTAACGTGGTTCACCCAATATGGGCTACTCAACAGAGAAAATATTTCATAAAATTTTCTCAATCAATATCTTGGGAATCCTTTACCTATTACAATGTTTATGGACCTCTATCCAAATGATATGTTGATCCCCTAAATCAATTTCATGTATCTCTATCCATAAGAGAACTCCTTCTCCTCTACTCTAGTTGGTGCTCCTCTAAAAGACTACTACCTCCACTGCACTAGCTTGTGGATCTCTCTCCAATAAAGACTTTTATCTCCACTTCGAATACATGTCCTCACTGCCCTGACTGATGGATATCTATCCAGTAGATACTATTGTCCTCTCTTATCTGTCACCTCCAAAGCTCTATCTCAAATATGCACTAAACACAATCCTTCGGTATAGCACAAATCTACTCGCTCTCTATCTTTGGTCTGGAATAAACCTATCCTTAAATTTACACCAAACTCTACTCCAAAATTTCACTCAGAACATGCTCAAATATGCTCAACAATTTTACTCAAAACTTTCTTAAATCTGCTCAACAAGTCCACTCAGAACTTGCTCAAATTTTCTCAACAAGTCCACTCATAACTTGCTCAAATTTTCTCAACAAGCTCACTTAGAACTTGCTCAAATATGCTCAACAAGTCCACTCAAAACTTGATCAAATATGCTCAACAAATCCACTTAGAACTTTTCTAAATCTTCTCAACAAGCTCACTTAGAACATGTCCAAATTTGCTCAACAAGCTCACTCAGAACTTGCATAAATCTACTCAACAAGCTCACTCAGAAATTGTCCAAATTTTCTCATCAAGCTCACTCAGAAGTTGTCCAAATCTGCTCAAAAATAACACACAAAACTTATCCAAATATGTGTTGTAAGCTTCCACAAAAAGCTCAAACAAAATCAGTCCACAAGTCTTCTCAAAGAATTACCTCAAATATGCTTAACAAGTCCACACAAAACTTGTCCAATCTCATAGAAGCATATAGAGAATTGTTAGAGACTCAATATGTTCTACACTCAAAGCTCAATCACTTTCTTTACTCAAATAATAATATAGATTATTTTGTTTTATGGAACTTGAACAATCACTTTACACATCCACTTGACTAGGATCAATAAACTCTACTCAACCAATCACTCAAAGAAACACTTCTTTCTCACAAACCCTAGTCCAAGCATATAATCACCAACTCAAAATATTTCCAACAATGCTCAGCAATAAATCTACATAACAATGATACTCATGTTCTCTTCAAACCTTAATTCAAGTTCTTTGTACAACAACTCACTTCAACAACAATGCTTATAAAACAATCTTCACATAAGAATGATACTCAAACCCTAGTTCAAGTTATTCACACAACCAATGGCTCCAACAACAATGCTTATAAAACAAGGTTTTAACTAATATTATTTATTCTAGAAAACCTTGAAGCAATCACTCAAACATACTCAAGTACTTTTCACTCCAAACTTATTTTCCAAAAAACAACCAATCAACTTAAACTTTGGAAAAATATACCCATACCTTTTTCTTGATAAGATGACCTTAAAGAATCTACCACAATAACACAATATTCCTTTGCCAATCTCAAAAGGATTAGATGATAATATAATGCATATATTAATTCATGAGTATACCTTATTACTCCAATCTCAAAATAATATCCAACACCATACTATTTTGAATATTCACCTCTCAAGTATAAGTCACTTCACTATTTTGTTTTTCAAATCCCAAAACTATTTCTACTTATAAATCCCTAAACTTATTATTACATTAATTTATCTTTCAATTTTCTAAGGTAAAAATATTTTACCCACAAGTAAATATTTTCACCTCAATACTTTATAATAAATAGTCCCTTTTAATTTAGGCATTCATTAAATTAATTACAACCTTATTTCTCCATTATTCAACCTTAGCCTAAATTAAAATTAAAGATCACAATAATAAAATGTTACTAGTTTTATTAACACATTAAGTGTTTCTTCTTCTAAGCACCTTCCTCTTGGCTATCCATAAGAGAACTCCTTCTCCTCTACTCTAGTTTATGCTCCTCTAAAAGACTACTACCTCCACTGCAATGGCTTGTGGATCTCTCTCCAGTAAAGACTCTTATCCCCACTTTGAAGACCTATCCTCACTGCCCTGGCTGATGGATCTCTATCCACTAGATACTATTGTCCTCTCTTATTTGTCACCTCCAAAGCTCTATATCAAATATGCACTAAACACAATCCTTTGATATAGCACAAATATGCTCACTCTCTATCTTTGGTCTGTCATAAACCTATCCTTAAATTTATACCAAACTCTACTCCACAAGTTCACTCAGAACATGCTCAAATATGCTCAACAATTTTACTCAAAACTTTCTCAAATCTGCTCAACAAGTCCAATCAAAACTTTCTCAAATTTTCTCAACAAGTCCACTCATAACTTGCTCAAATTTTCTCAAAAAGCTCACTTAGAACTTGCTCAAATATGCTCAACAAGTCCACTCAAAAATTGCTCAAATATTCTCAAAAAATCCACTCAAAAAATTTATAAATCTGCTCAACAAGCTCACTCAAAACATGTCCAAATTTGCTCAACAAACTCACTCAGAACTTGCCTAAATCTGCTCAACAAGCTCACTCAGAACTTGTCCAAATATGCTCAACAAGCTCACTTAGAAGTTGTCTAAATCTGCTCAAAAAGAACACACAAAACTTATCCAAATATGTGTTGTAAGCTTCCACAAACAGCTCACACAAAATCAGTCCATAAGTCTTCTCAAAGAATTACCTCAAATATGCTTAACAAGTCCACACAGAACTTGTCCAATCTCATAGAAGCATATAGAGAATTGTTAGAGACTCAATATGTTCTACACTCAAAGCTCAATCACTTTCTCTACTCAAATAAGAATATAGATTATTTTTTTTTATGGAACTTGAACAATCATTTACACATCCACTTGACTAGGCTCAATCAACTCTACTCAACCAATCACTCAAAGAAACACTTCTTTCTCACAAACCCTAGTCCAAGCATATAATCACCAACTCAAAATATTTCCAAAAATGCTCAACAATAAATATACATAACAATGATACTCATGTTCTTTTCAAACCTTAATTCAAGTTCTTTGTACAACAACTCACTTCAACAACAATGCTTATAGAACAATCTTCACATAAGAATGATACTCAAACCCTGGTTCAAGTTATTCACACAACCAATGGCTCCAACAACAATGCTTATAAAACAAGGTTTTAACCAATCCTCTTTATTCTAGAAAACCTTGAAGCAATCACTCAAACATACTCAAGTACTTTTCACTCCAAAATTATTTTCCAGAAAACAACCAATCAACTTAAACTTTGGAAAAATATACCCATACCTTTTTCTTGATAATATGACCTTCAAGAATCTACCACAATAACACAATATTCCTTTGTCAATATCAAAAGGATTAGATGATAATATAATACATATATTAATTCATGAGTATACCTTATTACTCCAATCTCAAAATAATATCCAACACCATACTATTTTGAATATTCACCTCTCAAGTACAAGTCACTTCAGTATTTTGTTTTTCAAAGACCAAAACTATTTCTATTTATAACTCCCTAAACTTATTATTTCATTAATTTATCTTTCCATTTTCTAAGGTAAAAATATTTTACCCAAAAGTAAATTTTTTCACCTCAATACTTTATAATAAATAGTCCCTTTTAATTTAGGCATTCATTAAATTAATTACAACATTATTTCTCCATTATTCAACCTTAGCCTAAATTAAAATTAAAGATCACAATAATAAAATGTTACTAGTTTTATTAACGCATGAAGTGTTTCTTCTTCCAAGCACCTTCCTCTTGGCTATCACCATCATGGATCTGCATTCTCCCTTGGAGTCTCCACACCTTACGCCTTCACCTACTTCAAGCTATACCTCACCTTGGCTTCATTCACTTCCTCAAGTCGTGTCTTGCTATATTTGTTTCCTCAGGCCACACCTTGGATATGTTGGATGTCTTGCACCACTCCTTGGCTAAGTTTGCTACCTTGAGCCACTCCTTGGCTACTTTGACTACCTTGAGCCACACCTTGGCTATGCTCACTATCTTGCACCACTTTTTGTCTATGTTTGTTGTCTCTAGCCACACCTTGGATGCGTTCATTGTCTCTAGCCACACCTTAGCTATGCTTACCACCTTGTACCACTCCTTGGCTACGCTTGCTATCTCTAGCCACACCTTGGCTATGTTCACTAGTGCATAAACAATATTTTCACTGCTCTTTCTTCCTTATCAACTTAAACACAATTACACATTTTTTACCATCGAGAAAAGGGATAATTTGAAATGCCTCCAAGGCATAAGATTTTATACTAAATCTCTTCCACCATGCATGACATTAGAACTCGATTTACTCTCAATGTTTTTGGATGTTGGTGCTCGAATTTCCTTTGAAACTTTATTAATTTATAAAACATTTAAATTCTTTTGAATTTAAATTTTATAAATTAATTCTTTAAACCCTATCATTTTATATAAATCATATTTCTCTTTGCACCTTGGTATAAATAATATTTATTTATAAATTTAAATTCATTTTGAATTTAAATAATTTATCAAATAAATATTCAACCTCCCTTTAGCTTTGCAAATAAACTTTCTTGAGTTTTAATGAAAACCTTTTAACTTATACTTCCACATAATATTTAAAAATATTATGGAGCCCTTTGCCTTTAACCTTTGCATTGTTCCTCTTGATCTTGATTTTATTAGAAGCCATATTCCAGAATATCAATGACAACTTTGATAACTTGTTTCTTGACAAATTCTTTGATATTTAATGATGACTTCATTTCTTGACATCAATGACAAATTTACCTTTAAGGACTCAAAATGTCCAATAGGATTTAAGGCTGATTTTTTGAGCACTATAATTTAATTTTAACACACTTTCTAAAATAATTAAACCTTTTACAATTAATTAGTTCTAATCTAGATCATGATATCTTTGATTTCAACACCATTTTGACACTCAACATACTATGCCTTATTGATCATGAATCCAATTATTTTTTCATCATCATTGAACACTTTCTAGTGGTAAACATTGTATTGGACGCTAACCTAAATACCACCTATATTTCCTTTTGCGTATTACAAATATGTATAGATGGATTGAATTTAGTAGCTTAAGCATCTAGTTCAATACTTTTGCATTCATTTCTCTTGGTACTATAGTGATCTCATAGACATAAAAACTTTCTAAGAGGTGCTAGACTTGATGCCTATATGAATTTAGTTATTTATTCTTGGTGTAATATGCCATGTTTACTTGGTTCAAAACTAATTCTTAATAACCAAAGACTTTAAAATTTTAGCCTCCAATTTCTAATCTTTTCTTAACCCAATGCACAAAGATTCATATTCAAATATATTATCAATGTAGTTAAATAAAAATTAATAAGTATGATTAATCTACTCTCCTTAGGGACTAATTATTTTTATGCCAACTCATATACTAGTTTATGTTCTTACACAATCAATTACATAGTCTAGGTTACATGTGATATTTGAGCTTGTTTGCTTATTAATATTGAGACTTTGGATGATATCTCAAGTACTAAGTAATTGATGATTTCAATTTATTTATACAACCCATATACTTATGATATATCATCTTCTTGAAGTACCCTAATGATCATATCTAGTTATAATATGATATCTCCTTCAATGATTCATCATCCATGAATTTCAAGAGTTCATTCTAGTTGATTGTCCCATAATTGCATGGATTTCGATCCTCTATTTTGATCATCTTCCCATCTTAAGATACCTTCATGTGTGTGCAACCATTACTAGATAAGCATATCTTGATAATTTATTTATCAATTCTCTAGATAACATTCAAAGTAAGGTGGGAGAGCCACCACTATTATTGCCTAAACTAACACTAGCTCTAGATGTCTGGCTACAATCATCACAAAATATTTTGGTATGCTAGTTATATTAGAGGGAGACAATTTCATTATTTTTTACTTAGAAACATTTATAGCACTGAAAAAATTTACTTGAATACCATATTATTCTTGTGATATAATATTTTTCTACCTAGATGTATTTTGTAGAGTATCAGAGGCTAGATCCATATTTTCCTTAGAATAGTTGAATTCCTATTCTCTTGAGGCTTATTGTATTAAGTATCTTTAATATGGTAAGGGCAATGTTTCTATCATGCTTAGTTTAGATAGTATCTTCCTCAACTCCTAGATTATATTAAACCCATAATTAACTAGGTTGTCTTTATTATAGGGCACAAAATTTGAGAACTATATTATAATTATTGCCCTACCTTCACTAGTAAACGAGGGATATCTCAATTTTTTTTTTTTTACTTTTATATATTTTTCCCTACACTTCATTCTACAATAGTATTATTCTTATTTTCAACCATAGGTGCATTTTTTTTTTGGGTATCTACTTTGGGGGATGTAGTATTTCATCCCTTAGCTCTTTCATAGGCATTACCTCCTAGTTGGCTATTATTGGACCATCATCCTTGATGTATATAGGAGATTGCTTTATCCTACGAACAATAATATTTACATTAGGATTAAGTGGTTCAAGTGGCTCTGCTTCAACATCTAATATATTAATATTCTCATATACTATATTTATTTTGCTCGTAATTGTGACTTATTATTGATTTGTAAGGGCTACTTGATCTTGAAAACAAAAATATTCCTCCTTTGTAGAATTACCAAAGTTTACTAGAATAACATTCCATGGGTTAGGTAAGGCTGCAATCCATTAATGCACCATTCCATATGAGTCCATAATATTAGTTTGTTGCATGATGATCTATTTGACTATAAGCATTGGGAAGACTACCATTTGTCCTAACATATTCTCTTGCTATGATTGACACTATTGGCTAGATATTACAATATGAGTGTTATTTATTGAAATGATATATTTAAGGGGATTATGAATGAAATTATATGTGAGGCACCATAGAGTGTGTATATATATATTTTAAATATTAGCATTTACTATATTATTCTAAACCTATTACCTTGGAAAATTACTAGGTTGTTAGGGGATGTGATCTTTTGTATGATAAGAGGTAATACATTATTGCTTATTTTTTATTGTTTCCATGCACTACCTTATTACATGACTTGATTCAATATCTTTTATAATTTATCTTTATTTACAAGAAATTTCATCACTTATCTAATTTTATTTACCTGGGATTGGATTTTAACATTCTTGTTTTGATACCTAGGGGTGGTGTTCAAGATAGATTATTGAAGAAGAGATAATAAATTTGGTAATTAGGATTGGAATGCAATGTTAATGGGGTTCATTTTGGCTAGGAAAGGACACTATGTATGGGGTATTTATTTGGACATGAAAGTACATAATTGTGTTTGAGTGGATTACATTTGGACATTGGTAATAAGAGTTATAGTAGGAGTTGCTCCACATACCTAAGGAATTAGGTTTGGATTCATATGTGACATAAGTTATGGATGTAGGATATAATTTACCCTCTCTCACCAACACATATTCTATCCATACAACCTTGTAATGACCCTTCTTGGTAGAAGTTGATATTGACACTTGCTTTATGTATTTATGAGTGGATATATAATTCATAATCTCATTTTATGTTATCAATATATATTGATGGTTGCATTGTATGTTTTGATTATACTACTTTTGTAATATGGTACTACTGATGAAATTTATGGTTGTTTGACTAGGTGCTCTAATCAATGGATTGGTATGGAACAACCACTAGAGTTGAGAGAAAATGGAAAATGATGGATGATATTCTCATCGATAGCTCAAGGGTAAAAATAAACCCTTCATATATGTGTAATATATGTGTGTGTGTGTGTGTGTGTGTGTGTGTGTATTTGATTGAATGCACCATTGGTAAAGGAGGTTTATTTTAAGTACAAACGAAATCCTTAGTAGGAGGGTGATAGCATCACAGTTATTGTAAAAAAAATAAACCTCCTACTTAAATAATTAACTTGGACTGAGTTTATTGTTGATTGCATACTAGTTGGGCAAGGATAGCTTGGAAAAAGCATTTGTGTGTTGTTTGATATTGATTCTAATGGTTAATATTAGGATTCAATAGTAATTAAATTAGTTTAATGAGTAATTGATTTCATTATTCTAAGGTTGGTAGATTTAAAAATAAATAATATATTAATATTAAATCTATAAAATTAAAAACCTATATAATAGGTTTTATTAATAATTAATAAATTAATAGTCAATATGATTGAGAAAACACTAAAGAACCAAGCATTTATGTTTTGTATTGGATGAAGCATGGAAAAGGAAGCCAATGGGGGAGGGTTTTCCACCTAGATAAACATGGGCAACATATGTTACCAGCATGGTGGAATTCCTTCTTTGGACACTAAGGTTGTGATGGAGCTGAAGGAACCTAATATAGCCATACAAGGCTATTGATGAGGGCTAAAATCAATAGCAGAGCCTAGACTAGAAGAAAAAAAGGTAAAGGATTAGAGATTTGAAGCTTTGGGAGTAGAGTTAAATTTGGAAGTGCTATTAGGTAATGTGAATGCCTCTATTCATCTAAGAAAAATATGTATCTTGATTGTTGCTTGGTTAAGTTTTAGATTATTTCCAGTAGCATTTTCCTCTTTATATTGGGTCTACTATAGTGTCATGGGTTTAGAGCCTTGTTGGAGTAGAACCCAGTGTAGTGGTAGCCATTAGGTACCCTAGAATGGATGTTGTTAGCTTGTTTTATGGCCAAAATGCTTGGGTTGTTGTTATCCTTTGTTTGTGTTTGTTATTTGGTAATATGAGGTATAGTTGTGCTTTATGTTTAAGGTTATCCAAGAGCTACCTTTTGAAAGGTTACCTTGAAATCTATGGTGGATAACATTATCATCAAATGTCAATCTATGTGTTACCCTAGTGCATGTTGATCATTGTAGAGTTTTAGGATCTCTTGTTAGCCTTTGGTTTTGGAGTTCTCTTATGCTACATATTTTTTATCACTATCTTTCTATATGAGGGAGCATAATCCCAAGATCTATAATAGGGTCCTCCAATTAGTAAACCATGTGGTTGTATTACTTGCAAATATGGATCCTCGTTCACCCTACCCTTTGGTGGTCCTTTGCGAGATTATTTTAGAGCATTCTCTGTGTTTGTCTACATAAGCTTCTATTGCATTATATTTTCTAGTGTCATTTCTAGAGAATAGGTAGTGGTTGTAGTAGACAATGGTGTTGGCCTGCATTCTTAAGTTTTTTTTTAGAATGTGTTAGGTAAATTTTCTTTATGATTGTTTTTTTTTAAGAGGTTAAAGCTTGCTACCTATATTAGGGAAGGAATAAATGAATGCTAAATTTTGAATAAACAACATGATGGATAGTTGCTATTGTTGAAGAATATTAGGATGTATTTAATAGTTCATAGAATATCTATAATTATAATGGTGTTTTTGGCTATATGGAGATTTTTTATTTAGGAAGATATTAGATATATTTTTTATGAAAATGTGAAATACTTGAATGCATAAAGATGTGAATATTGCTAGTTGGATTAGTATGTGTTGGAAAGAAACCAATAAATTATATGAGTGTGATTATCTTAGTAATTTTGATTAATTAAAGTAATGTTGATTGGTCAATATTATATTATGGGTAAAAGAGGATTATGTTTGTATATAGAGGGTTTAAATACATTAGTTAATGTTGAAATTCATCCATAAAGGTTGTTAATGAAAAATAATTTTTTGGATGGAGAATTTTTGTTTATGAAAGTTATTTTGGAATGATTTAGTAATGGTTTATTGAGGCTTGATTAGATAAAGGAATCCATTATCAAAATAAGTATGGAATTCTCTCCTTGTTTGAATGGAAATGATTTGTTTAAATGCATGTTTTGCATGATTACATGTTTTATTTATTAGTGCATGTTAAACTTGCATAAGCAATTAATGAGTTGTCTTGATCCCTAAGCTTCTTCTCAAAGTTCAGGGGAGATTCTCTTAAATGAAGATGACTATGGAAAGAAAATGATACTAGGGACCACTTAGATGGAATTGTATTAATGTATTTGATGATAAAAAGAAAAGTGATGTTACTCTTTATACCAAGTTGTTGTAAATTTGTATGTGAAGTAATTAGATAAAAAATATTTTGTAATTACTCTTGTATTTGAAATTTGCATAAATAATAAGTGATTGGTATGCTTATTTACAAGCAAATGTAAATAATTCGTTAGAATATAATTTGTGGTTTATGGATTATAATTCTTTTAGATGCTCTTTTCTTCAAATTGTCAATATATTGCATCATCAGGAATGAGTGAGCTGAGGTTTAGTGAGTGCGGCGGGAGTGAGGGTTTGAATTTTTTGGGTAGGAATCTCAGCCAAAGGTGGCAGAGGTAGAGCAGGTGCGAAATGGGCAGATGGTAACCTCGAGCATGAATCAAGCAAGGATCTAGAGGAAAGCGGTCAGGATACGACATATTTGGAGGTGGGCATCACACGGGGGCCCAACCCTCCTTAGAAAGACCTCAAAAAAAAATATAAAGGACATTGTGGGGCCCAAGAAGTGGTTGTATTTTGTTGAGACTCTTAGAGCAAAAAAAAAGGAGGTTCTCTCTCTTCTGCCCCTAGTTCCAGTAAATAATAAAATTTTGGCCCCGACAAGTTCCATGAGCCCTTTTCTTTCAATGGAATAATTCTCCCTGGTAGGAAAGTTTTTGGGAGGTAGGTCAAACATGGAGATTATCAGGGCTTGGGCAACGAGTAAATAGCAACCGATTGGCATCTTGGAGTTGGTAGCTCTAACTCGAAGGTTCTTCATTATCCATTTTAACAATATGGAGGATGCTAACCGTATTTTAACAGGAGGTCCTTGGTTTTTTGGAAAAAGGAGCCTTTTTCTCAGATGATGGGGTGAAGATTTTGACCCTAAAAAGCAAAATATTAACATTTCCCCTATTTGGGTTTGTCTCCTAAGTCTACCTGCCTAGTTCTTCAATGAATATTGGCTACAGGGCATAGCCAGAACTATAGGGTACCTGATCTCCATTGACCATGTCACCTTGGCCAGGACAATGATGACTCATTCATGAATCTGCATAAATGCTAATTTGGATAATGAATTGCCAAGGTTTGTGGAGCTATAGTATGGAGAATACTATCAAAAATAGTCAATAGAATACGAGAACAGACTGAAATTCTATGTAGAATGTAAAAATCAAGGACATATATGCAATTAGTGCCCTAACCTAGAAATGAATAGAGAAAAGTAGAAATAGGGAATGCTAGATAGAGGAAATTTGAGGAGTTTCCTTGGCAGAGGCGATTTCAATCAGGCAAACTATTTCTAAAAAAAAAATAAAAGAGAGAGTGTAGGGTCCCAAAAAGACAAAGGAAAATAAAAGGTTTTTGGCAAGAAAAATACTCAGGTAAGTTCCAATCGTCTAGTTTCAAATAAATTTTCAATTCTATCCAATATGGGAGTAGAAGGATTATCGAAAGACATGGAAGCCCAAAACCTTCAAGCTAACCTTTCTAAATCTCTAGAATACCCATACAAGTTAGGATCCTCAAACCCTAATTTTGAAATTACTGTAAGCCCCATGGGCATCACAAAGCCAAACCCTAATGCCCAATATCTAGAATCCCTATCCAAGTTGGGATCCTTAAACCCCAATGCTAAAAATACTTCAAGCCCAGTGGGCATCCGAAAGCCAAACCCTAATGCTGAGGAAATTAGGAAGAAAGTTAAGGCATTGGAAAATAAAAAATCTCATCTCTCTAACATCATCACTAGGAGCCAAGTGAATCCTACTGAGGGGCCATCTTGTAGACCAGGGGAATACAGGGAAAAAGGAGAAGATTTGGATGTAGGGGTGGAGATATGTGAAACTCTTCAGACTAAGAAATATGGTAGTCCAGTTTTGCAACAAATTGCCTCCCCCCAGTTTAGTCCTAAATAAACTAGGAGCACTGTGAAGTCTCCTATAGATTTTGGTAGTAAAAAAATTATAACTGATAATGACATTGCCAATGAAAAATAGAGAACCTTGTTTCAACAGGTTATTCTGGGTTCTAAAGACAAAAAATTAGGAAAACCCCCTCAAGGGAGGGGGAGAGTAATAAATCCCAAACAATATAAATTAAGTCCCTCTCATGGAACATGAGAGGCCTCAACAGCCTGCTCAAACATAGGGAAGTCAGTGCAATAAGAAATCAAGTGAATCCAACTATTATCATGTTGCAAGAAACAAAAAATGATGAAATTCAGTAAAAAAAGTAGCAAAAAAAATTTGGAATCAAGAGGAGATGGTTTTCAAATCATCCAAAGGAGTGTTTGGAGGCCTTATGACTTTGTGGGATCCCTGGATAGTAGAAGGCACCATTATTCAGAAAGATGATAGGGTTCTTAGTATTTTATTTAAGGAAATAAACAACAATAGGTCATGGATCCTTTCAAATATTTATACCCCGACTTCAATTCAAGGTAGAGCTCTACTGTGGGAGTACTCAGACAATCTAAGTGAAATCTTCCATAATGTACCCTAGATTCTAGCTGGGGATTTTAACACTCCTCTTTACCCTTCAAAAAAAAATGGTGGAAATGGACCACCTATCAGGAGCATGGATGAGTTCAATGAATTTGTGAACTCTAACATGTTGATGGATGTAAAACTTAGAGGAGCAAATTATACCTGGAGCAATCGATAGATAGGGTGTCATCTCATTCAAGAAAGGCTTGGCAAGTTTTTTCTATCAAAGGAGGCTCCAACTCTATTCGGTGATTCTACCCTGTAAGCCCTTCCTAAAATTACCTCTAATCATAATCCCATTTTGTTGGAAATACCTAACTCTTTGTCCTTCAATAAACCTTTCATATTTCAATATATGTATATCAAACATTCCAGTTTCAGAGATAACTTAATTCAATGGTGGAAGCAGCCTGTCAGGGGTAGTGCAGCTTTTAAACTTACTGGCAAATTAAAGTTCATTAAGGAAAAGCTTCAAACTTGGAACAAAGAGGTCTTTGGGAACCTCTTTGAAAATAAAAAATAGGTTGTTGAAAGTTTGAAGATAATTTATCAGAGGATTCAACATGGTGATGTTGATGAAACTACTAGGTAGGAGAAATGAACAAAACTAGCAGAGTTTCATAACATTTTGGCCTATGAGAAATCAAGGGCTCTTTGGTTGAAATATGGAGATTCAAATTCCAAGTTTTTTAAAATCACCACGCTTAGAAACGAAAGCAATAACAATATAAAATTTTTAAAAAAGTAGATGGTTCTATTACTCAGGACTTAACAAAAATCAGAAAGGAGGCAGTAACTTATTTCAATTCTATCCATAGTCAGGAATCGTAGTGCAATGAGGAGGCCAAAGATATTCTCTTGCAATCTATTCCTAGAATAATAAATGAGGATCTAAACCTTCAGATTCTATCTCCCTTTTTTGATGAGGAAATTAAGGAAGCCTTGTTTAGCATGAAGCCAAACAAAGCCCCGGGACCCGATGGCTTTCCCCCTCGTTTCTATCAAGATTTTTGGGACATCGTAAGTGAGGATGTAATTTATGTTGTTAGAGAATTCCAAGAAATAAATCATATCCCAAAATGTCTCAACTCTACTTTTATTTCTCTAATTCCTAAGTAAACCCCTGAATCTATGGCTGACTTCAGGCCAATCAGTTTGTGCAATGTTTCTTACAAGATCCTAACTAAAGTCATTGCAAATATAATGAGAGATGTTATACCCCACATCATAGATATGTTCCAGGGAAGCTCTGTCTAGGGTAGGTCAATCTTGGATGGAGTTATCACAGTTTATGAAGCTCTGCACTCTCCTCATAAGACTAACAGGTCTATTTTTTCCCTCAAGATTGATATGAACAAAGCATTTGATAGGCTAAATTGGGACTTTCTGATTTTTGTCCTCATTAAGTTTGGTTTTCACCACCAATGGGTTAATTTTATCAAATAATGCATTTCTAAAGCATGGTTCTTGATTTTGGTTAATGGAACAACTGCTGGTTACTTTCAAAGTCATAGAGGAATTCGACAGGGGGACCCTATCATCCCCATGTTATTCATCATTGTGGTAGAACCTTTAGGTAGAACTATAAAAAAAACTTGCAGTTCAAGGCTAATATTAGGAATCAAGGCAACATCTCTCACTAGGGTTGTTTCTCACCAATAATTCATTGATGATACCCTTCTATTGACTAAGTCATCAGTGGTTGAGGCCAAAATAATTAAATACATCTTGCAAGTCTACAAGGACGCTTCTGGTTAGAAAGTTAATTTCAGTAAAATCAAGTTATATTTCTTGAACACCCCCATTCAGAGGCAAGGAATGATTGCAAAAATTTTAGGGTGTGATATAGAAAACCTTCCCACTTCGTATCTTGGTCTTCCTCTTTTCATTGGTTCTCTGAGAGAGTCAATGTGGGATAGGGTTATTGAAATAATTCAAAAAAAACTTGTTGGATGGAAATATCATATTCTATCTCAAGAAGGAAAGTTGACCCTCACTAAGGCCTCTCTTCAGAGCATTCTAGTCTATTTCCTCTCCATTTTCAAAGCCCCTGTGAAGGTTTTCTAGAAAATTGAGAAACTCCAAAAAGAATTTTTATGGACTAGATCAGAGGAGAAAAAAAGGATACACCTTGTAGGATGGACCAAAGTGTGCATAACCAGGGAAAATGGGGGCTTAGGTCTGAGGATAATTGCTCATATGAATTTAGCTTTAATAGCTAAGAAGGCATGGCACCTCATTTCTAGTGAAGAAAATTAATGGACAACTATCATCAAATGAAAGTATCTTCAAAATATAGAATTTCTATGTGACTCAGTTCCAATCATAGGTTCTGCTTTTTGGAAAGCAATTCTCAATTGTAAGAAAATCATCAAAAAAGGTTTAAGATGGGTTTTAGGCAATTGTGAGAGGATAAATTTCTAGAATGACAGGTGGGCTAAGGACAAACCACTGACACAATATCCTAACTTATCTTGAATCAGAGATATCACAAAATAACTCATTGGCAAAAAAGTCTCCGATTATATGGTTGAGGACATAGGTAGAATGAAGTGGAAACAAATAAGGATTTAGGGATTTCAAGCAAAATCAAATGATATTTGTAACATTCTCAAGAAACATTTTATCCCCATGAGACCCATGGAAAATCAAGTGTCCTGGGCTCCTACGAAAAAAGGGCAGTTCACTGTTAAATTAGCTTACAAGTTTTTGTTCAATGATGAGGATTTTATCCTCCAAAAGGACTTAGTTTAGATAAAAAATTTAATTCCAAAAATTACAGTCTTTTCATGGCTGTTTATCCAAGGAAGAATTCTAACCATTGATAATATGATGCGTAAAGTTATTTGTATCACTAATAATTATTATATATGTAGGGCTAATTGGGAGATCATTTATCACATTTTTCTTGAGTGCCCTTTTTTCTTGATTGTTCTAAGTGGGGTTTTTTAGGCCTTCAATATTTCTTGGGTTAAACCAGCCATCATACTTGATTTTTTTATCCATTGGCATTGCCCCTTTTCATGTCAAAGACTTAAATACATGTGGAAAATTTGTCTCAATCACTATATTGGGCAAGTGTGGTTAGAAAGGAACCATAGAGTCTTTAATGAGTCTATCCATGATCATCAAACTATCATTTCCAAGATCCTATCCTTTGCCAATGAGAATGTGAACCTTATCCCTTTTGATAGTCGTAAACCTCATCTGCAAGAGACCACAATTGCTCAATATTTAAGCTTAACCTTGTTATATGAGTATGTGCCTAGGGTATTCAACCCCAGAGCCAATGTTAAGTGGTCCCCACCTCCTATGGGTTGGTTTAAGCTTAATTTTGATGGAGCGGCTAAGGACAATTCTGGCAGAGTAGGCGCTAGCAACATTGTGTGAAATCATAATGGGAATATGATGCTTGCATTCTTTTAATATTGGGAACAAGGACGAACAATGAAGCTGAAGCTAGAGCTATGTGGAGAGGCCTTAAAATGACTCAAGACTTAGAAGGAAATTTGATCATAGAAGGAGACTCTATGCATGTTATATTTCTCAATAATTGGAAAACACCTCCTTGGAGGATTAAAACAATTGTTGAAGAGGCTAGGATCATTTTCCAAGGAAGACAAGATAGAAAAGCCCAAAATGTCTTTCGAAAAGCTAACAAAATTGCTGATAAGCTGGCAAATTTAGGTGTCAATGGTGTGTTGAGCAAGGTGTAGCAACAGTATTGTCATTGTTGTCAACACAGTCAGACAGATCAGTTGATGCAGTGGACAGGATTTTCAGACAGATTTGTTGATGCAATGGACAGGAGTTAAGAGGTTCTTCAGAGTATGTACAGTGATTTTCCAAAAGATCGAAGTGGCCCATATGCTAAAAATCAAAAGAAAATCACAAGGAAGAAAACTGTCGCGATATCGCGACATGTTGAGAAGAAAGAAAACTGTCGCGATATCGCGACATGTTGAGAGAAAGAAAACTATCGCGATATCGTGACATGTTGGAAGAAAGAAAAACTGTCACAATATCGCGACATGTTGAGAAGAAAGAAAAACTATCATGATTTCGTGACATGTTCGGAGAGAAAGCGCAAGCAAGCAAAACTGTCACGATTTCGTGACATGTTCGGAGAGAAAGCGCAAGCAAGAAAAACTATCACGATTTCGTGACATGTTCGAAGAGAAAGCGCAAGCAGGAAAAACTGTCACGATTTCGTGACATATTGCAAGAGAGATAGTACGGAAGAAAAAGTGTCACGATTTCGTGACATATTGGAAGAGAAAGAGACAAGTAGAAAAAGTGTCATGATTTCATGACATATTGCAAGAGAGATAGTACGGAAGAAAAAGTGTCACGATTTCATGACATATTGCAAGAGAGAAAGGCAAGAGAAAAGTGTCACGATTTCATGACATATTGCAAGAGAGATTGTACGAGAAAAGTGTCACGATTTCATGACTATAAAGAAGAGAAAGAAAGAAAAGTGTCACGATTTCATGACATAAAAAAATGCAAAAAAGAGAAAGAAGGAGAAAAGTGTCACGATATCGTGACATGTGTTTCGACCCAAAGGCAAGAGAAAGGCTAAGGAGAAAAGTGTCGCGAAATCGCGACATGTTTTAAGACCAAGTAAGAGAAAGAAGAAAAAACGTTAATATCTGACATGTCTTTTGACCCGAAAGCAAGAGAAAGAGCAAAGGAGAAAAGTGTCACGATATCGCGACATGTCGCATTTTTCTGACTAAAGGAGGAGAGAGAAAGTAAGAAGGAGAAGTGTCACGATATCACGAAAAAAGTAAAGAGGAAGAGTGTGAAAGTGTCACGATATCGTGACATTTGTGTTTTATGGGCAAGCAAAGTAGAAGAAGCAAGGAGGTGAAAGTGTCACGATTTCATGACATGTGTTTTCATGAGCTAAGAAGAGAACCCAACCGAAATAAGATATGTGATAATTAACTGAAGTCGGTATGATAGTTACAGGTGCAGTTATAGAAGAAGTCGATACGACAGTTACAGGTGCAGTTACAGAAGAAGTCGGTACGACAGTTACAGGTGTAGTTACAGAGAAAAGTCAAAACTTTGTTATAAAAGGAGGTCTGCATGGAGAATTAGATTGCTAAAAAAATGTTGAAGAGTGCTACATAAAGAGGGTTGGAAGAGTGTCGTAAGAGAGCATTAAGCAGAGCCGAGAGAGCCGTAAGAGTGCAGTAAGAAGCACAGCAAGAGGGCTGTAAGAGGGTTGTAAAAGTGCAGCAAGTAGAGCCGTAAGTGTGTGTGGTTTTTTGGTGAATAGCGAGAGAGGTTGGGTTAGCAATAGACCAATCAGGGTCTTGTATAAGCGAAGGCATTTTTATGTCAATCTTATAGTTTCAAAATTGTAGTCCGAGTTGGTGCTTGGAATCAGGGGTTGGTGCTCCTTTCTATTGGTGTAGATAAATCAGGGGTTGGTGCTCCTTTCTATTGGTGCAGATAAATCAGGGGTTGGTGCTCCTTCCAGTGGGTGCTGGTAAATTGATTGTAAAATTGGTATTTTGCAAAGACTGGATTTGGACGGGAGTCCAAGCAGTCATTTTTGAGGAGTAGCCAAATTGGTGAACCTCGTTACATCGTGTGTTGTGGAATGCTCTCTTGTTATACTTGCTTTATCTGATTTTAAGTTTTCATTGTTTCGGCGTTAAGAGTTGTAGATTTGAATTTAAAATAGCTACACTGATTCACCCCCCTCTCAGTGTCATTGTGAGACTAACAATTGGTATCAGAGCCAAGTTCCTGAACAAGCTTAATCGGCTAAGGTGATCTTGGAAGTGAGACAATGGCAGGTGGTGAAGGATTCTCATCAAACAAAGCACCATTGTTTGATGGAACTAATTACGCATTTTGGAGACTCAGGATGCAGACATATCTATGTGCTTTGGGATACGACATTTGGGAGTCAGTAGACAGTGGATACACAATACCCATCACTCCTCCAACCGATGTTGCCGATAAGAAACTATTTGAGAATAACTCTAAAGCAAAGAATGCTATCATGTGCGGTTTAGTGGACAGCGAACTGATAAAGATTATGAGTTGTAAAATGGCAAAAGACATGTGGGACAAACTAAGGAGCATTCATGAAGGAGACGACAAGATCAAGGAGGCCAAGTTACAAACGCATCGAGCCCAGTTCGAAGCATTAAAAATGAATGACGATGAGAACATAGAGGCATACATGCTGAGAGTTAATGGAATCATTAATGCGATTAGAGGACTCGACGAGGAAATGGAAGATGCTGTCATCGTGAAAAAGGTACTAAGATCTCTTCCCCAAAGATTTGATTCTAAAGTTTCAGCAATAGAAGAAGCTAAAGATCTAAATACTTTTAGTATGGATGAGATGCATGGTTCTTTGACTGCATATGAGATGAGAATAGGAAAAACTAAACCCATAGACAGAGAAGCTGCTTTTAAAGCACATAAAAATATAAAAGCAAAACAAGAATCCGAGGAAGAAGAGACATCAGATGAAACGGAAGCAAACTTTGTTCGAAAACTAATAAGGGGAAAAGGAAAATATAGAGGAAAGCTACCATTTAAGTGTTTCAACTGTGGAGGCGTTGGGCACTTTGCAGCTAAATGTCCACTTAATGAGAAAAACAAAAGTGATGAAGGTTCACACCAAGAAAGAAGTGACTGGAAGAAGAAACCAAATTTTAGAAAAGGCAACTTCAAGAAGAAAAGTTTCATATCCAAGAATGTCAGTCCTTCAGAAGACAGCTCCGGTGAGGATTCTGAAGAAGAAACAGGTGAAGCTCTTTTCATGGCATTCGAAGAAGAAAAAATAGAGGAAAAATAGGAATGTGATAAAAAACTTGAGGCTGAGGCTGAAGTAGATCTGGAAGGTGAGCTGATCGCTGCACTTAAAGAGCTGAGTATAGAAAGAAAAAAGAATAAGAAAATTTCAAGAAAGTTTGAGGATGCCAATGAAATCATAACCAGCTTGAAAGTATAGATAGACGAATCTAAGAAAATATCTAAAGATATCGAAGTACAATTAACCGTGAAAATAGATGAGTGCAACAAGTTAGAAGAAGAGATTGTTGGTTTAAAGATGCAGCTAGAAGAGATGAATCGAAAAGTGAGTTGTTATCACAAACTTGAAGAAAGTTCTGTAAAGTTGGATAAGATTATAAATAGCCAAAGGACTACAGGCATCAAATTTGGTTTGGGCTTCGTTGAAGGAGAATCATCAAATGGATCAAAGGCCATAACTGTAGAACCCATAAAGAATGAAGATAAGATCAGGATTGATCAAGAAAAAATGAATCATGCTAAAGAAAGCAATAATGCCAGGCACGAGAGGAGTATTGACAATGATGGATTCACCAATGTCACTCATCAAAGGAGAAGAAGATTTGTGGCTCCTACTACAAAATGGCAAAGACCATCACCCAGGTTCACTCATTTCTTTTCTGGTTATTGTTTTAAATGCAATGGTTATGGACATAAGATTGCAGATTGCAAGTATAATGTAGGACAAAGGAACTTTACCAATAGAAATGTTTTTTCACCGTTGATGGATTATGCAGTAGAATGTTATAACTGTCATAATTTTGGGCACATTGCAAGAAATTGTCGAAGTACATTTGCAGCAAATAAACATCGGGGAAGAAAATTTCAACCAAATGGTTTGAGACAAAATAGAAAATTTCTCGAAAAACATGCACAGGCTATTGACAAAGAAAAGTCAAAACAAGTGACCAAAATTGTAATCAAACCAGAGTGGAAAGAAAAGGAGCGACCCAAGGAAGAAAAGGAATCCTTGATCGTACAGACAACATTTAAAGCACAGAACAAATCTACACCATGGATACTTGATAGTGGATGCTCCAGTCATATGACAGGTGACAAACAAAAATTTGAGAAGTTACAGAAATATGAAGGTGGTTCTATAAAATTTGGAAATAATGATGGAGCTAAGATAGTTGGCAAAGGATCAGTTAAGATCAGTGATGGAAAAATCAAGTCAAAAGAAGTCTTGTTTGTGATTGGTCTAAAGCATAACTTGTTAAGCGTAAGTCGGATTTGTGACAGAGGTCATGAAGTAATTTTCAAGAAGCAGGGTTGTGAAGTCAGAACAACAAACTGTGGAAAGTTGATAGCAACTGGATCAAGGACATCTGGCAACCTGTATACTCTCTCAGAGACTTCAGAAGGAGCGTGCTTGATTGGACATGAAGAAGAAAATTGGCTGTGGCACAAGAGGCTCGGTCATATCAGTTTTGACAATCTAGTAAAAATCAGCTCAAAAGGGGCAGTGAGAGATATTCCCACCATTGGCAAACCATTAAATAGCATTTGTGCTTCATGCCAAAAGGGGAAGCAAACTAGAGCCACATTTAAAACAAAAGAGTACTTCACAAGCAAACCTTTAGAACTAATACATACTCATTTATGTGGACCCATGAGAACGCAAAGCATAAATGGTGACAAATACTTTATGTTGTGCATAGATGACTATTCCAGGATGACATGGGTACTATTTTTGAAGCTTAAATCAGATGCCTTTGAGATGTTCAAGATTTTCAAAAAACAAGTTGAGAATCAAACAGAAAAAGGATTAAATGTTTAAGATCAGATAGAGGAGGAGAGTTCATTTCAGAGGAGTTTGTAGAGTACTGTGAAAAGTATGGGATTAAGAGACAGTTTTTAGCAGCAAGGACACCTCAACAGAATGGTGTGGTAGAAAGAAAGAACAGGACAATGCAAGAAATGGCACGGACTATGTTGACTGAGAGCAAAATAGCAGACAGATTTTGGAAAGAGGCAGTCCATACTACGGTATACATCCAAAATAGGTGCATGTTGAGGACACATGAAAGCAAAACTCCGTATGAGCTGTGGTTCGGTAAAAAGGCAACAACAAGATACTTTAAAGTTTTTGGCAGCAAGTGTTACATCAAAAGAACTGAAGATAATCTTGGTAAGTTTGAAGATAGAGCTGATGAAGGTATTTTTCTTGGCTATTCGACAAAAAGCAAAGCCTATACATGCTACAACAAGAGGCTAAAGAAAATTGTGGAGAGTGCCGATGTTAAAGTTGATGAAGGTAGGGAACGAGAAATTAGCTATGAAGAAAACTACCCAATTTATGAAGAGGTTATTGAAGGAGATGAGGAAGAGGAAACGGAAAAGAAACAAAAAATTGACTCAGATGATTTAAGTAGTGTTTCAGAAGAGGAAGAAAACAAGAAATTCAAAACAAGCAACTGGCAAAAAAATCATCCTAGAGAGCAAATAATTGGAGACCCCACAGTTGGTGTTCAGACAAGAAGAAGAGTAGTAAGTAACTACTCTCTATTATCCAGCATTGAGCCCAAAAATGTTGCTGAAGCAAGCAAAGATGAAAGTTGGATGACGGCAATAAATGAAGAATTAGATCAGATCGAGAAAAACAAAACCTGGGAGTTAGTACCAAGACCTGCAAATAAAAATATAATCGGTACTAAATGGGTTTTTCGAAACAAATTGAATGAAGATGGACAGATAGTCAGGAATAAAGCAAGATTGGTCTATAAAGGCTATGCACAAGTTGAAGGTATTGACTTTGAAGAAACCTTTGCACCAATGGCTAGACTAGAGGCAATTAGAATGTTTCTGGCTTTAGCAGTTCACAAGAATTTCAAAGTTTATCAAATGGACGTGAAATCAGCATTTTTGAATGGAAAACTTGAAGAAGAGGTCTATATTGAGCAGCCAGATGGTTTCCAACTCGGTGATAATCCCAACTTCATCTGCAAGTTGAAGAAAGCACTGTATGGCTTGAAACAAGCACCCAGAGCATGGTATGCAAGGCTAGACAACTATCTTACTCAACAAGGGTTCAAAAAGGGTATGGTGGACAACAATTTGTATGTCAAAATAGAGAATGGCCATCTCATTGTCCTTGTTGTATACGTAGATGATATCATTTTTGGCAACAACAATGATGAGTCGTGTAAAGATTTAGCAAATAAGATGCAGAAAGAATTTGAAATGTCTATGATTGGTGAACTTTCATATTTCCTCAGACTGCAAGTTAATCAAAATGAGAAGGGCATATTTATTTCTCAAGTTAAATATGTGAAAGAGATGCTAAAAAAGTTCACAATGGAGGATTGTAAGCCTGTTAGCACTCCCATGACGATAGGTTGCAAGTTGAGCAAGGATGACAAATCTCCAGATGTTGATCAAACCATGTACAGATCTATGATTGGGAGCCTACTATATTTGATAGCTACTAGACCAGATATCTTGCAGGCAGTTTGCATGGTCGCACGATTTGTAGGCTAGTCCCAAGGAGACTCATGTGACAGCCATGAAGAGGATTCTTCGGTATCTGAAGGGTACTATGGAGTATGGGTTATGGTATCCGAAAGGTAAGGATTTCACCCTTATTGCGTATTCAGATGCAGATTGGGCAGGATGTGTCGATGACAGAAAGAGTACCAATGGAGGTGCATTCTATCTTGGAGACAGGTTGGTCGCATGGCACAATAAGAAACAAGAGTCAGTCTCCTTATCCACAGCAGAGGCAGAATATATTGCAGCATCAACGTGTTGTACGTAGGTTTTATGGATGAAACAAACCCTGAAAGATCTTGGCATTAACTTCAGTGAGCCAATTTTAGTTAAGTGTGATAACACCAGTGCCATTAACATCTCAAAGAATCCGGTTATGCATTCTCGCACAAAACATATTGCTATCCGATATCACTTTCTGAAGGAGAAAGTTGCGGAAGGTGAGGTTAAGTTGGATTTTGTCCCAACTACAGAGCAAGTAGCGGATATCTTCACAAAACCGTTGCCCAAGGAAATTTTTGAGTACCTTCACAATAAATTGGGAGTGGTCACGCTTCCCAAGCATTGACTAGCAATCGGGACCACATTCTCAGGGGGAGCATTTATATATTTGATTATCTTTTTGCTCATGTTTGTAATTTTTGCTAACTATAATAATTTGTGCCTGAGAATGTTGTGCATGGACTCAGGGGGAGTCTACAGCAGCCCTTTGGTATTATTGTCAAAGGGGGAGAAGAATTACAGGAAATTGCATGTGTGTTGCCAACAATTCCAAAGGGGGAGATTGTTGAGCAAGGTGCAACAAAAATATTGTCATTGTTGTCACACACGACAGATTGTATTTGATGCAAGTGGACAGGAGTTAAGAGGTTCTTCAGAGTATGTACAGTGATTTTCCAAAAGATCGAAGTGGCCCATATGCTAAAAATCAAAAGAAAATCACAAGGAAGAAAACTGTCGCGATATCACGACATGTTGAGAAGAAAGAAAACTGTCACGATATCACGACATGTTGAGAAAGAAAACTATCATGATATCGCGACATGTTGAGAAGAAAGCAAAACTGTCACGATTTCGTGACATGTTCAGAGAGAAAGCGCAAGCAAGCAAAACTATCATGATTTCATGACATGTTCGGAGAGAAAGCGCAAGCAAGCAAAACTATCATGATTTCATGACATGTTCGGAGAGAAAGCGCAAGCAAGAAAACTATCACGATTTCATGACATATTGCAAGAGAAAGGAGAAGAAAAATATCACGATTTCGTGACATGTTGGAAGAGAGAAAGGCAAGTAGAAAAGTGTCACGATTTCATGACATATTGCAAGAGAGATAGTACAGAAGAAAAGTGTCACGATTTCATGACATATTGGAAGAGAGAGAGCTCAAGATGAAAAAGTGTCACGATTTCATGACATATTGCAAGAGAGATTGTACGGAAGAAAAGTGTCACGATATGTGACATTCGTTGTATTCAAGAAGAAAAAAAGTGTCACGATTTCCTATGACATTCGCATAGAAAAGTGTCAAATAAGAGAAGAAAAGTGTCATAAAAAAAAGAGAAAGAAAGAAAAGTGAATATCAAGAAAAGAAAGGTAAGGAGAAAAGTGTCGCGATATCGCGACATGTCGTAACCCAAGGCAAGAGAAAGAGCAAAGAAAAGTGTCGCGATATCACGGACATTGGTTTACCCAAGGCAAGAGAAAGAGCAAGGAGAGAAAGTGTCACGATATCGCGACATGTCGCATTTTCGACGACTAAAGGAGGAGAGAGAAAGTAAGAAGGCGAAGTGTCACGATATCCACAAAAAGTAAAGAGGAAGAGTACGAAGGTGAAAGTGTCACGATATCATGACATTGTGTTTTAAGCAAACAAAAGAAGCAAGGAGCGAAAGTGTCACGATATCACGACATGTGTTTTGCATGAGCTAAGAAGAGAACCCAACCGAAATAAGATATGTGATAGTTAACTGAAGTCGGTATGATAGTTACAGGTGCAGTTACAGAAGAAGTCGATACGACAGTTACAGGTGCAGTTACAGAAGAAGTCGGTACGATAGTTACAGGTGTAGTTACAGAGAAAAGTCAGAACTTTGTTATAAAAGGAGGTCTGCGTGGAGAATTAGATTGCTGAAAAAAGGCTGAAGAGTGCTGCGTAAAGAGGGTTGGAAGAGTGTCGTAAGAGAGCATTAAGCAGAGCCGAGAGAGCCGTAAGAGTGCAGTAAGAAGCATAGCAAGAGGGCTGTAAGAGGGCTATAAAAGTGCAGCAAGCAGAGCCGTAAGTGTGTGTGGTGTTTTTGGTGAATAGCGAGAGAGGTTGGGTTAGCAATAGACCAGTTAGGGTCTTGTATAAGCGAAGGCATTTTTATGTCAATCTTATAGTTTCAAAATTGCAGTCCGAGTTGGTGCTTGGAATCAGGGGTTGGTGCTCCTTTCTGTTGGTGCAGATAAATCAGGGGTTGGTGCTCCTTTCTGTTGGTGCAGATAAATCAGGGGTTGGTGCTCCTTCCAGTGGGTGCTGGTAAATTGATTGTAAAATTGGTATTTTGCAAAGACTGGATTTGGACGGGAGTCCAAGCAGTCATTTTTGAGGAGTAGCCAAATTGGTGAACCTCGTTACATCGTGTGTTGTGGAATGCTCTCTTGTTATACTTGCTTTATCTGATTTTAAGTTTTCATTGTTTCGGCATTAAGAGTTGTAGATTTGAATTTAAAATAGCTACACTGATTCACCCCCCCTCTCAGTGTCATTGTGAGACTATCATGGTGATGGAATTTTCAAATGGGAACATGGTGTCCCGAGCAAAGTAGAGGAGATTATTCAATAATAATGCCAAGAATGATAGTTGAATTTACCAACAGGGAAGGCACTATAAGTTCGAAGGCTATGAATATTCTCATCTCTTTTTTTTAAATGGACTCATAATAAAAACTATTCGAGTTGTCAGTATTGGTGGATGCTACTTGGAAATACCATAAAGACTAATGGGGACAGTCACATATCAAATAACATGACTCCTATTTGTCTTAGTAATTTGAGGTTGGTTGATAATCACAGGGCACGAAAGAAACGACAATATAAGACTTCGAACTAAAGCCACGTGGACCACCAGATAGCCACCACCATAAATCTAGACAGTAGGTTCACTTCTCCAAGGCTGATTGGCCAAGACGGGATGTGGTCCCAAAGCATGTCATATACGGAAGAAAATAATTACCAAATAATTATTAAGAGTAACTATCAATACATATTTTGTGGGAGTTTTTTTCAATACTCTACTATGTGTGTCTGTAGCTTTTTGTTTCTCCATTATTTCAAGGAAGGGATCTGAGTCTGTTTCTTTTTTTGTAATTATGATGCAGGTGTGTTTTCTCGGGATATACCCAAAATGTTGTATGGGAAGTTTCTTTTTGATAACAGGCTATGTGCCTTACTGGATGTAATGGCTTTGGCGACATGTAGATTTTACATATATAGGATCCTTAGTAAGGACATGTTCATCAACAACCCTGGGCTGATTTTTGTAAAAGGTTTTGGGTAAACCTGTAAAACCCAGTGTTAATGCTATAGTATCTTATCTACCAAAGAAAATAATTCTTTTGGATGATTTTTCATTTTTTCTTTTTGAAATTAAGGAAAAGATAAATGCTAGTATTAGCAATGTGTTGTATTTAAGCATGTTTATATACCATTTTATTTACTTTTTGGAGAGATGTTATTATTTTGTTAATAATATTGATTTTTTAAGGGCTATATATGGGGATTTTTGGAATGAATCTAGAGCCATATTAGATAAACCCTTGAGTCAATAATATAACCAATTCTAGAAGGATTTATGATGATGCAATAACCATGTATTCGTGAATGATACACCATGAATGGTGAGGATTGGGTGTTTTCAAAGAAGTGAACCTTTTGGAGTCATTCATAAGATATTATATTGGTGGCACCTTGAACAATGAAGATCATGTGACCATTCTCATTACCAGGTGTGTGGTAATGGGCTTAGATAACCCATGAAGGTGTGGCAACTAAGCACTAAGGAATTATACTAGAATAATTCTATATAGATGGACTTATATAGGGTTAGGAAAATGGCATTTCATTTTAATTGTTATGGAAATTAAAGGATAATCTCTATGTCATGGTCAAGTTGTCCTATACCGGTGAGAGTATAGAAAAATTTGGGAGACCACTATTGACATCTTTTCTAAATAGTGACAATTAGAAAATTGAATCCTATAAGTACAAGATGTTGGCCACTCTTATCCACTTAAGTTTCATCTACAAAAATAATGATTTCAAAATGTGGTTATGCCTTAAATTCTAAAAAAAATAATGGGACTTCTTTTTGATTTATCACTTGTAAAAAGGAAAAAAACATATCTCTTGTGGTTTGATTTGATGAGCTGTTACAGTTGGTATCATTGCATAGGTAATAGGACTAGAAGCTTCCATGGAGTGAACCTAGGATAAGCCTTGACTTGATGTGCTACTTTGGGAAAAATTTATCTACTAAGGACCTTAATTTGTTCTAGGATAAGATGGGTATTGCATACCATTTGGACCAGTCAGACCAAGGAGTTAAAATCCTAGAGAGTATAGTTTCTTATTGGGGATGGAACATTGTGGTGAGGCAAGCATGACCATGATCATTATCAAGTGAGTGATAATGGTCTAAGTTAGTTAATGGGGAAACAAAACTAACTAATTTTAAGTATGATTTAGGATAAATTTTAACTTACCCATATCATTTTAGTTGATAGAAAATGACATCTATATTGATAGAAGGATCATCCAAGAAGGTAGGATCAACAACATAGGAGGAAGTTGTAGTACATCCCAAAAAGAAGTCTAGAATAAGAATGGAATCTAGAAAAAACATGGAATAATAATGAAATCCAATGAGAGGGTTATATCTTTCTTCTATAGTTAAGTTTCTTCAAGAGTATATGGAACAAAAATAGAATATTAGAAATACTAGTTAATAAGGAAACTAGTAACAGGGGATTAGAGGGTGGACAGTTTGAGAATCCTAGTAGAGGAAACCCTAAAGTTAAATCTCAGATCAAGGATGAGATTTCCAAGGATATTAATAATGTTAAGTTAGCTAAATTTAATGGAAGAGAAGTGGGTGATGCAGTAAAGTCATGGTTGAATGAGTTGGAAACCTTCTTTTCCATAAACAATTACTTGCTTGAATCTCAAATTGTTTGGGCTATTGTTCTCTTCTTTTTCAAAATGTAGCCTTAGAATTGTGGAACACATTTAGGGTGTATAGATGAATCCAAGTCATGGACCTTAATGGGATATGTTTTTAAGGGTATTTAAGAAGATATTCCTATTAGTTTATGTAATTCTCTACGCTCCAACAGGGTACATTGATGGTGGGGATATATTATCAAATATTTATTAAACTCTTGAAATATATTACTGAGTATGAGATCAATGAACAATTGAAGGTGCATAATTTCATCCTAGGAGTGGATCCTAAGATCTGGATAGTAATTAGTTTTCTCAAGCCCAAAATCCTTCAAAAAGCATATGATTTGGATCAATAGGAGGAGACCAATATACAAACCAAGAAGACCTTCTTTAACTATGTAGGGTTGATAGAGGTAGAGAAATAGGAACTCAAGAAGAGGAAGAGTGTGGGGTTTATAAAATGGGATAAGTAGCAAAACAAGAAAAGTAAAGGGAACCCCAAATTTAAAATTAAGAAACTTGGGATCCAAGGGAACTATGAGAATAATTTCTAAAAAAATACAATTCAAAAACATAACCTCAGAAGCAGAATGAGTCAACTCAAAAGGAGGAAATAGAGGATAAAAGGTAGGAAATATCTTAGGTACCTATGATAGGTTAATTTATATGTGTGATACAAATAATTTTCCCCCATGGCCAAATTTGAGTAAAAAATTTGGGGAAAAACCACACCAAATCTATGTAGCCATAGGAAGTCATAACTTGGATGGATAAGCAACTCCTATGTTACTAAATGATAAGTTATTTTTATAGTGGAGCTATAAATAGTTTTATTTCCATAAGTATTATAGGGGATGTGCCAAAAATACCTAGATTTTTGGCACAAGGATGGAAATTTTAGTATGGGTCTAGACAAACTTACTCAGTAGATCAATATTTTCCTATGGTCAAGATCACCTTACCTAATGGATTTGTTATTTGGAACTTATATGTAGCATCACTACATGCCGTTGATATTATCTTAAGTATGAATTGGTTAAAGGCTCATGGAGTCCTAATAAAATTCCAAGAAATATGGATGGCCTATAATAATAAGGATAAGAAGAGAGTAAGGGTTCAAAGTATGCAAGGGTCTTTTCAACCATATTTTTTGTCAGCTATGCAGCTAAAGAATGAAATCAAAAGAGATTGTATGTTGTATGTAGTAAAGATAAATGGTAAGACCAGTAATAATGGGGGTGAGGAAATATTTAATAGACATTCAATTTTTCATGAATTTAGGGATGTATTTCTAGATCTTCTAGGCCTACCACCTTGGCATGAATTTGACTTCACCATTGAATTAATGCCAAAAGTTGGACCTATTGCAAGGACACCTTATATAATGACTCCTATTGAGTTGCAAGATCTTAAGGTGTAACTTCAAGATGTTTTGGAGAATGGTTTGATTAAACCTAGTGTGTCACCCTGGGTAGCTCTAGTGTTATTTGTGAAAGAATGGATGGTTCCTTAAGTTTGTGCATTGATTATGGGATGTTGAATAAGGTGACTATTAAGAACATGTATCCTTTTCCAAGGATTGATGATCTCTTTGATCAATTAAGGGATGTCACTATATTTTCAAATATTAAATTGATATTAGGATATCAATTGCTAATAATTCATGAGAAGGATACTTATAAAGTAAATTTTAAAACTAGATATGGGCACTATGAGTTCATAGTGTTTCCATTTGGGTTGACAAATGTGCCAACAACTTTTATGAATCTAATGAACAGCGTGTTTTAGAAATACCTGGATATTTTTGTATGATATCTTGATATACTCCCACACTAGAGAAGAAAATGATCAATATTTGAGGTTAGTATTAGAGGTATTGATGAAAAACTAATATTATGAAAATTTGTATAAATATGAGTTTTATGCCTCACAAGTTCAATATTTGGGGCATATTATATCTATAGAAGGAATTGTAGTAGATCCTAAGAAAATTTAAGTTATTTTGAGTTGGCCTACATCCACTAATGTGTTATAAGTGAGAAGTTTCATGGGGATCACTGGTTATTATAAGCATTTTGTGAAGAAATATTCAAAAATTGCCTACTCTATCACCAACCTTCAAAGAAAAGGAAAATAGTTCAAATGGACAACTAAGTATGAGACTTCTTTTGAAACACTAAAAAATAAGTTGACAGCACCAATTCATATGATACTAGATCCTCTTGAAAATTTTATAGTATGTACAGATGCTCCCTTAGAATTTTTGATAGGGATGTCATCAAATGAAGCTACAATAGCATACAAGTCTAGGAAACTCAAGAAACGTGAGCTAAATTATGCTACCCATGACCTAGAGTTGGTAGTAGTTGTGCATGCACTAAAGGTTTAAAGGCACTATTTTTTGGAGAAACCATTTGAGCTAAGGACAAACCACCAAAGTCTAAGGTATATTTTTACCCAACCTATGTTGAATGCAAGGTAAAGAAGGTGGATAGAGTTCCTAGTTGAATATGACTTTGGTATTGAGTATATCAAAGGAAAGGAAAAAAAGGTTGTTAATGCCTTAATTAAGATAAGGTATATAGAAACATTGACCTAGAGTCATATAGACTTGATGGATAAAGTTAGGTAAATGCATCTATATATAGGATGAGTATTGCATTGAAATTTGGGCTAAAATTGAGATAAATCCTAAGGAAAATAAGGATTTTAACATAAAAAATGGACTTTTATGTTTCAATGTGTAGCCAAAGAACTAAACACTTAAATAAAAACACATAGAGATAGAAGTATTGACAAAAATCACTTTTATATTGATCTTTTTTGATACAATTTTGATAATTTTTTAATTACCCCAAGTATCTTGGGAGTAATGTTACAATATGTATGTCTCTGTATGGTACAATCTTCTTCTAGTGCAATGGATGGGGTCTTCCAAGTCTTCAATAGGGTATGGTGTTCTTCAATCCTCAGCTACAACTTCAAAAGGTGAGTGGGCTTTGGTATCCAGCTCGGGACCACTCTAGCTTCAACAACTTCTCCAATGTACCTGTAACCTGCACACATGGGAACCAACAAAGGGGATTAGTAGAACCTACAAATCAATATGTAAAAACCAATGCTAAATATAAACCATAAGTAGGTAACCATATAATACAAATAACATTAGCATAAAGCAACAAAGTGCCTTGAAAAGCTAAAATTATTGATTGTAATATCATTGTTATATCAAATCTGTGAAACCGCGGGTGCATGGTGGCACCTGGGAAACCATGGATGCGCGATGGTGAAACCTTGGTCTTGAATTTTTGACTGTGAAACTATGGATTGTCAGTTTAGGCTAAATGGCAAAATGCTCAAAATGGGACCTTCATATTTGAGATTCATCTTCTCCTTGGGATGCGTGCAAGTGTTTGGTCCTATTTTGGAAACCTGGTGATAGCAAGTTTAAGCTCCCTTTGTTTGGTGATATAAGGGTGCCTTTATAGGCTCCTTAGGGTTTTGGAGTAAAATGGGAGGTGGCAAGCCTGGATTGCCAAGTGGCAATTTTGGGTTGCCAAATGGAGGGGACAGTTATAGTGAGTCACCCAGTGTGCCTCACTTAATTGGGGTGATGTGGCTACAAGTGGAGTGGTATGTGGGATTTTACCCCATGTGAAGGGACAAGGGGGACAAGAGTGGATGGGATGTGGTAAGGGTGTTGGATGATGTGGCTAGGACACATGTCTAATGGGTAGGTAGGGTATCATAGGCTGATTTTCCATATTTAACAAGTTTAGAAAATAGGATAATGTGTAGTTTCTTATATCCCTAAGTTGCAACTTAGGGATATAATTTTATTATGCAGGTTTTTGTGGTGGGGTGGAAAAATGTGATTTTATGGGTGTTGTATTTTGGTGTTTACACAAGGATAGGGTTTTCATACCCAAAAATAGTGATTTAAGGAGAATGATTATGCAAGAGGTGCATAGTTCTCCATATTCTACTCATCTAAGAGGTGCAAATATGAGAGAAAACATGAAAAATACTTATGTTGGTCAATAGTAAAATATGATATAACTAGTTTTATAGCTAGATGTTTGGAATGCTAGAAGCTTAAGGAAGAGCATCAACATCTAGTAGTGAAATTACACCCACATGATATACCTACTTAGAAGTGGTACGTTATATCTATGGATTTTATTGTGGGTTTACCTTATACTAGGTACTAGCATGATGGAATACTTGAGGTGGTTGGCAAGTTGACTAAGGTTGCACATTTCATACCAAGAAACATCAAGGATAATGCACTAGTTATGAAAAATATTACCAAGGAAATGTTTAGGTTACATGGTTTTCCTAAGATGATCATATCATACATATATTCTAGGTTTACATCCAAAGTCTTTTATTTTCCTGATATAACATAATTTTCTCTCTTTGATTCTCTTTTATATAGTGGATAATATTCCATGAACCATATTAACAAGGTCCAAATCCAAATTTGGGTTCTTTTTAGAGCTTCTAGTCATTAAAATATTTGATCCTTCCTCATCCACTAAATCCACATATTTTAAAGGGGATCTCTCCTCTTCTTACTTCTTTCTTTGAGTAGAATTATAGGTACATGAAATAAATTTGACTCAATTATTTCAATACCTTTTACCAAAATAACTATTTTTGCTTGATATTTAGAGGCTTCCACCCAATATTTTATTCCAATTTGCTCCAAATAACATTCTAAATTCTTTGAATCCTTATCTAGATTGATAACATTAGTTTTTTAGATAAACACATTTGATTTATTCATTTCTCCTATAACTGTATCACATTGGTCTAGATTATTATAACTTTTACTGTCATCCCTTACCACATATTCTTCCAAAAGGATATTTGGTTCTTGCACGTTCGACATTTTAACTTCTTCTACAACATACTCTTGTTGATCTATCTTATATCTCTCCTAGACACAGTTACAAGTTCCTAACCCCTTAGAATCCATTACATGATCTTGAACATAGATATTTGCTATATCTAAACCTTGGTACTTACTGATATTATTCAACATTATCTATACATTTTCTTCAGATTTATCGACATATTAAAAAAAATTTATTGTTTCTTTTTCTTCCACACTTTAACAATAGTTCTCTCTTTTGGCTAAAAGTTATTTATTTTGATTGGGCAATCCTTTGCTAAATGTCATGTATTTGCACATATTTGTTAGAAAAATATATCATTTTTACAAAATAGAGGTTGAACCCATGTTCCTCATTTTGAAACCAATTTGAATTTATCTAGACATTCCTTTCTAAATTCAATCACAACACATATTCTAGAAAAGATAACTCTTTTGTGTTCCTTTATAACATAATATATCACCATATAGTACCCAAAGGAGTTAGCAAGTCTCTATATAACTTCTTCCTCCAAAAAATATAATGGTAAACTAGGGATTCTAATCCAAATTAGAGAAACATATATTTTCTTAGTACCAGGGTTAAAACTTGGAGCCTATTTCTGAGGAAACAACCTTGCTTGACACATAAACTAAGGTCCTCCAAAAATATCCTATTGAGTATCCTTTTCTACTAAAAATGATGCCACAAATAACCCCTTCAAAAGGTATAAAAATTCTATATGCCATTTAATCATCCAATATATAAGAGTCATTTTTTTAATCCACTCTAAATTAGGAATAAGGCCTATAAATTTTCAAATAAGGCACTTATGAAGCTTTTAACGATCCCTTTCGAAATTCTTATTGGGTATTTTTAACATAACTTCTTTAAAGATGGATTTTAAGGGAATTAAAATGTGAGATTCTTTATTAGCCTATAACTATGACTTGCCTTAGATATTTTCTAACCAACTATATATAACCTTACTTTTTCCATAAGTGATATTATTAGCCTTTTTGGGTGCCCTAGAAATATTTTCCTTTATCAACCCACCAAGTAGATATTGGAATAAATATACTTGCTCCATTATTATTGTAAAATCACCACTCTTTCTCTCAACTCACACCCCTCCTTGATCCATGACATCAAGAGGTTCCCCTTCCATAATACCTTGATCAAATCCAATAGTATTAGCCATTAATTTTCAATAGTTTTAGTCTTATATCTATAAAATTAGGAGGTTTTTCTTCCATAATACCTTGATCAAATCCATCAGTCTTAGCCATTATTTTCTCATCCTATAAGTGTGAATTGCCTTGGAAACTATTTTACCAACTACTTATAACCTTTTTTTTTTTTTCAAAAGGGAGATTATGAGCCTTTTTGGGTACCATAGAAATATTTTTCTTTATCACCTTACCAAATAGATATTTGAATAGATCTAATTGATCTATTCTTCCTATAAGATTTATATTCTTGCTCTCACCTCCCACCATCCTTGATCCATTGCTTTAGGAGTTTCTTCTTCCATAAATCTAGTAGCCCCAGTTAGTATTTTTCCTAGAAATTTGAGTTTCAAATTTGCAACATCAAGAGTTTCTTCTTCCATCGTACTTCAATCAGACAATTCAATCTCAACCATTATTTTTTCTAGCAGTCTTAGCATTATATCTACAATATCAAGATGTTCTTATTTCATAGTACTTCTATCAGATCCAACATTCTTAGCCATTTTTTTTTAGTAGTCTCAGTATTAGATCTATAGCATTAGGAGGTTCTCCTTCCATAACTCCTAGATAAAATTCAACAATCTCAACCATTAATTTTTTAGTATTCTTATTCTTAGATCATAAACCTCAAGGTTCTCCTTCCATAGTATCTCAATCAAATCCAAAAATCTTAACCGTTATTTATTTCAATAGTCTTAGTATCATATATATATATATATATATATATATATATCATCAAGAGTTTCTTATTTCATAGTACTTCAATAAGATCTAGTAGTCTCAACCATTATTTTTTATTATTCTTAGCCTTAGATCCACAACATCAAGAGGTTCACCTTCCAAAGTACCTTCATTAGTTCCAATAGTCTTAGCCATTATTTTTCCATTAGTCTAATTATTAGATCCATAACACCAAGAGGTTGTTCTTCCATAATACATGTATCAGATCTAGTATTCTCAACCATTATATTTTTTAATAGTTAGTCTCAAATACACAACATCAAGATATTCTCCCTCCATAGTACCTTAATCAAATCTCATTATTTAATGATGTTAGCCTCAATGATATGATTGATACATAGGATATTAATCTAATCATTGTATTGAATCCTCTTTAGAGGAGTACACATCCCATTGTTTATTTTTATAGGGTTGGGGATTCTTTATCTTATTGTCACATTAAAATGATCATATATACATTATTATGTATGATGAGTTTGATGATCCACTTGATCAACCTATGAATATGATGAGATGTATCAATATGATGATATTATAAAATTTGCATATTATCCTACACCACTTGATAGGTGTAGGATGTCCTAATTATTTTAGACCCTAATAGTACATCAAATGGGTCACCTACAAGAAATTATATTGGGGTATGATCCTTAGATCATAAGACATACCCAAATATATATTAAAATCATGATCAATCATGTTTCAATAAATTTAATCAAATAAATATTAATGTGCAATTCTAACCTAGCATTGGATAATGTGATATAAAACTTATATTTCTCATATTTAAATTTTACTATTCACATGTTAAAAAAAAAATTATATAGCTTTTAATTCAAAATTATACTTAATATTATGCATGTATATTTTTAGAGGCATTCTATACAAATATCCTTAATTTTATCTCATTGAAAAATTCAAGCATATATCAAATATTATCTATCATGAGCAAGCCTCACGTGTGATTTATTCTTTATCAATTTGTTCTCTCTTGATGTTCATGAACTAATGAAAGAATAATGAAAATACTTTGATAGATGATTAAATATTTTATTTAGTCACATTGAATATCATACATAGATCTTACTCAAAATAATTCAACCTCCATATGTACTAAAACTAGTTAAGAGTTATGTCAAAAATTAAAATTTAAAATGTATTTGCGAGTGATCTTTTGATCATGTAATGTTTATATTACCAGTTTTATAACTTGTTTTATTACATTGCATAGGTGTATGAGGCTCAAAAATTTAGAGGCTTGAAACTTCCCTACTCTTATACTCATGTTGTTGAATTTGGTACTATTTAAATTATTTTTATTTCAACTTCATTCTTGTATAATAGTTATATTTCTAAAGAGATAGATATTTTCTATAGATGTAGGTGGATAGGATTTTTAAGATAAAAAAAAAACTAAAATAGGATCCAATCATAAAAATATTATTATCAACAACTATAATACATTTTAGATTTACCTAATTTAATTTAAATCTCTTGTAATGGTTTAATAAATATAAATGTTTAAGCACTATGCTAATCCTTCAAGGGAAATCTCCATAGTCCTAGATATGTTCTCTATGGCTTGACATATTATGTGATGCATAACATGTGGATTTGGTACTTGTAATTTTGTATATTATAGACTTGATCATTCATATTAATTATTTGTATTTTCATAGTTGTACTTGAATTGCATTTGTTTTATATTTTATACATGTTTTGTACATTTTTGTATCACATTCTTTCTATATTTTTTTTTGGTAGATTAAAAGTGGGCTTTTTCAAGGATCCCAAAACCTAATTACAATGGAACAAATTGCATAAAACCACATCATATTAAATCAAGGCAAGGAAATCCATAAGGAGCACGCAATAGGACCAAAAAGGAAGGTGCCATCCTTTGAACTAGAGAAAGGTGCTTTCCTTTGTGCCATAGGAAAATGTCTTCCATTGCACCAAAGGAAAAATGGGTAGGAAGGGAAGGCCCGCCAGAAACCAAATTTGAATCAAAAGGCACCAAACAAGATTTTGAAGCTCACAAAGGGTGGGAGAAAGTGCTAGACCACCCCAACCACTAAATGACAATTTGAACCTTTCCCAAAGGTGGGAAAAGAAACAAAGCCATAAATTTAAAAATTGAAACAACCCAAGGGTGGGAAAACTAGAAACCACCCTTGGAAAATAGAGAACTGAAGGAAAACAAGCATCCCACATAGGGGAGCCCTAGCAAAAACATAGAAGGAACAAAATCCTATAAAATGGAACTGTAGTGGTTCAACAACAAAGGAACACCCTAGGCCATAGGGTCCTTTAGCAGAAAAGGAAGCCTTCGAGAACACCTACCCAACAAAGGAAGCAACAACAACAAAACAACACTTCTAAAGGAAAGGATGGGAAAGTGCCACAGGAATTCAAGATAAAGGAGTCCCAAAGATGCATGACTGCAGGTATTAAAGCACAAAATAGAAAACAACAGCCATGCATCCTAGACAACCTTCAACAGCTTCAGGGCCACATAAGAGGAAGTCCCATAAGGAATTAGTGACAAGAAAAATAGAGGCCCCTGCCAGCCATGAAAGGAACTGAAATCCTGTAGGAACCACCAAATGACAATCAATCTCATAATGATTTTGTTGAAAACCTACCAGTCTATAGGTTTGGTCTATGAGGATCTTAAAAAATATCAACAAAATATATAGGTCCATATTACTATTGATTAATAGATTAATCAATTATTTATTTACATGTTAGGTGACCTTCACTCAAATTTTCCATACCTCATTTTGCTTAAGTTCTTATTTCACCATTTTTTTGGTTTAATTTGTGATACATCAAAAATTGCTTACATCATCTTCATGGTGTTTCTCTTAATAAATATTCCTATTTTTTCTTAAGTTAACCTTTTACCATTTTATTGGAAGATATAGTGACTTTCTAATTTCCTTACTAATGAAAAGTGATGTCATCCATTGTCATTCAAATCTACTAATTCACTAAATCCCTATTTTGATGATTCAATAGACTTCTTGTGATTTAGCAAATTTCTGGTGATTCTTTGGTTTACTTTAATACACAATGCTAAGATAAATGTGATTCTAGTGATTCAAAATAAAAAATTTGGCTAAGATTTGAATCAAATTATTTGTTGTATTTTTATTTTTTTTGACTTTTTGATGATTCTCTAGCTTTTAAAAATGTGTTTTTGTTTAAAAACACCCTAATATTTTTGTGTGCTTCCTTGAAACCTACCCCCTAAAAAGAGGGAATCACATCATCTCCACTCTTTTATATGACATAATTAAGCTTCAATGAAGATATTGTGGTAGATCAACTAAGGAAGAAACTTGAAATGGTGTAGAATGCCATGGATTCAGATCCCTTTATTTTTCTTCTACTTGTAAACTCCCCAAGGTCAAAAACAGAATTACATTATCATTATTACTCATTAGATAATGATAAATCCTAACATGCAATAGGTGTATAAAATCTAGCAACCAATGTAACAATTCATGCAATAATATATGCCAATTCCAACTTTCTATGTTTCACATAATTGATAATTGATTCAATATCCTCAACAACAACTAGCATATATTTTGATAGGACAAATTACATATAAAATTTTGTGTGATTAAAGATAGTATGGATCTATGGACAAGTGACTCAATAGCCTAAATTTATTCAAAAAAATTCAATTGTGTTTGAGTAGCAAAAATATATTTCTTATTTGACATAAACCCATCAACAATAGATGGACCCATAATATCAACAAGCTTCCTAGGATTAGTGTTATGAACCTTAAGGTGTGACAAATACCCTTGAGGTAGGGTAAAATTGTATAATAATCCTTATTGTAAGGAATCCACTTCTCACTATATTTTAATATGATTTCTAAACATATACAACATTCTAGAATATAAGGAGATTATAGAATATTGGAGGATATGATCCCAATAAATGAGGAGATTATGAACCTTTCTAGAACCAAGATGATGGTTGAGATGACCTTCCCACTCCATCATGCTTACAAGAGGATATTGAGAAGATGTGCTCCCCATGGATTATGGATGCAATCCAATATTATTCCTTTAAATGTAAGAGATTCTTTATCTTCTCTTGGAGATTCAAATCCTTCTCTAGGTCTACAAGAGCTCCATATTCCTTTTAACCCCAAAAATAAATCATTTGTGGATATAGTTGTTAGTTCTAAGCACAAGTCTATTAGGAATGCTCCTTTTGATATCTAGCCTACTTTGATATTGATTTCCATCCCATTAGATCTTCTAAACTTAACTTTGTATGAAGGCTTGTTTAGTCTCATTGGAAATTTTGTGGGTTCTCATCCAAACTTACACTCAATTAGGAGACAAACCTTCTCTAAATGGTCTTCTCATGGTTAGATAAAAATTGTGGAAATTCATAATAACTTTTTTATCATTTAGATTTCTAGGGAAGAGGATATGGTTAAAATTTTGAGTGGTGGTCCATGATTATATAGTATACGAGGTTTGTTCCTCCATACATGGGGCTCAAATTTTGATCTAGATTCTCAAAATATCAAATCTACGCCCATTGGGGTGAAACTCCATGGATTACCTCTTCACTTCTGGCATGTGGATATATTAAGAGGTATCACTATTTTTTTTGGAGATATGATCATAATTGGCGTAGCTACTCATGGCAAATATAGATTGATAATCACTAAGATGTGCATTATGGTTGATCTTGATTCAAATTTTCCAAACTCCATTGATATAATTTGTTTTTGGTATCTAAAAATAGACCATTGAATATGAAAATCTTCCTTCTCATGGCTTTGAGGCTTGTTGTTTAGATCTTGTTAAAAATGAGTTCACAAAGATTCTATGGGTTCTTAGACCTCATCTCCTTTGACGAACCCATGTAATATTGAGAACTCTATAAAGATTGTTATCTTGAGAAATGTCACATTCCTACTGCTTGATATTTTTTTATTTGGAATAATGTGATACTACGTTGAGTTTTTATGATGTAGGTATAGGTTTACGCGTGGAGGTGTAAGAGAGTAACCACTTCTTATAGATACTAAGGTTGAAAGGCATCAGGTAGGTGGGATATGGTGTTGTGCTTCATTGCACCTTGGCTAGTAGATACATGGAATTCCACAATAGAATTTGCTTATGAAATCATTCTGACTATTGATGCATTTGGGCATGTGTGTGATTGAACTTTGTACAAGGTTGTTATTGCATTTCTTACTTATCCTTTGATGTTGTGTGCATTTCTTGTGTGCTCCTTGTTGATGTGCAAATGTCAATGTTAAGTTTATTCAATGGGAAAATATAAAAATAATATAAATATGGATATGTTGCTTGTTGCCTTTGAAGGAAGAAACTCATGTATTGCAAGATAATATAGATAAATATAATAAAACATAATTTAAATAATGTGTAATTTAAATATATATATATATATATATATATATATATATATATATATATATATATATATATATATATATAATTTCCTTGATAATTGCTTACATGGAGTTAAATTAACAATATGAACCTATGAGATAGGCATCTATGAAACAATATAAATCTATGAGTTAGGCATTTATGAAACAATATAAACCCATGAGATAGGCGCCTATGAAGTCATTACGTTATATGATGATAACAACCAGTAAGACCACTTTGCTTTCTTTCCATTCGAAGAAGGAAAAAATAATAATAATAAAGATATATATATATATATATATATATATATATATATATATATATATATATATATATTTGGTTGTGTATGGGGAGATGATTTGGCATAACAATTATGTGAGGCATCATTTTTGGAGTGGAGTAAGTGTTTTTTAGTAATAATGAGGTGAAGTGGATGGATGTCGCTTATCGATCATTAAGGAAGGAGTAGTTGGATGGGGAATGCATGGGAGGAGAGTTGAAGAAAGAGTGTTGAATAGGGAGAGCGGCATTGGAGCAAATCTACTAGTGAAAGAAAAATAGTCAGTGGGAAGCTGTATAACCAGGTAGACTTGAGCTCTAATTTAAAACACCTTATGTGTGTTATGTTTCTTATGATTGAAATTGTTGGAATTATATGTTTTCCCTATTGTTTTTCAAGTGATAAACCACTACAGTATTGTTGCAGTTGATACTTTTAGTTTGAGAAAACTTTCCCATGACAATACATGGTCAATTCTAGAAAATATAGCACCCATTATCAATGATTTGATGAATCAAAATTTTGAGAGATAGCCTTAATAAGCCAAAGAGCTTATATGCAGGGTTTTGCATAGTGGTGAATTTCATAATTTAGCGCTAATATTTGGATTTCCAAAATGTCAATTTTGCGATTTTTGGGACCATAGAGGTCGGCTTGTTCGCCCAAAAATTTCGGGATCTAATTTTTTTAGGGTAAATTCACCCCGTTGTCATAAGGTTTCTCGCCCAATTTTCATCCTGAATTTATTTAAAATAAGAAATATCCTGCCCAAATTGCCACTTGTACCCCATTATATATAGCTAAACCTAACGATGACTCCCATACAATTACAACATTTTTTTTGGATAGCGAGCAATACAAAGCAGAGTACTAACAAAACCAGAGTCCATGATTGCTAGAAGACGACTGGCAGAAGGTGACTAGTAGAAGGTGGCTGACAGAAGATGACTGATAGAAGGTTACTGATAGGTGACTGGAAAAAGGTGACTGACAGAAGGTGACTAGCAAAAGGTGATCAGAGAAGGCGACTGGCAAAATATGATTGAAAAAAGGCAACTTGTAGAAGGTGACTGGTAGAAGGCGACTAGAAAAATGTGACTGATAGAATGTGACTAGCAGAAGGTGACTACTAGAAGGTGACTAACAGAAGGTGACTGGTAGAAGGTGATCGATGAAGGTGACTGATAGAAGTCCACTAGTAGAAGGTGACTAAAAGAAGGTGGCTTACTGTAGGTGACTAGAAAAAGGTGACTACCAAAAGGTGATTGATAGAAGGCGACTGGGAGAAGGTGACTAACTAAAGGTGACTAATAGAATGTGACTGATAGAAGGTGACTAATAGAAGGTGACTGACAGAAGGTGACTACCAGAAGGTGACTGACATAAGGTGACTGAAATAAGGTGACTGGGAGAAGATGACTGACTAAAGGCGCCTGATAGAAGGTGACTACTAGAAGGTGACTGATAGAAGGTGACTGGAAGAAGGTGACTAAAAAAAGGTGCCTAATAGTAGGCAACTGGCTGAAGACAACTGAAAGAAGGTGACTGGCAGAAGGCAACTCAATTTATCTGTATGCTTCTTTTACCATTAAATTTCATTTTTCATTTTATTAATGGACACTCAATAAGGAGGTTTATTCTCCCCATGAACAATATTCATGGGACAGTCACAGATTCTATTGTCTCTAGTAGTAGTTCTATTTTATACCTGTTATTTTTATATTTAAAAATGATGTTCTTTGTTCATGTTATTCTTCTGTTCATACAGGTAAAAATTTCAACTACAAGTAGTGGAAAGAAGGGAGGAGAGTCATCCAATAAAAGGAGTATCCTAAAATACTTTCCTCATATTTCAAAATCTAGTCTGCCATCAACATATGCACAAACTAAAGGTATGAACATCTTTACTCACTAGTTAATTTTTTTACTTTGTTAATTTTAAATATAATGTCCTCAATTCATAAAGAAGTGTGTTTTTTGGTTGTTGACTTTGTTCACTTTTATCTATAGAAAACACTAGTATGCTTTTAAATGCCATAGTGATAATGAATCTACTATTAACACTAGAATTATCTCTATAGAAAACATTGTTAACCCTAGTATTCCTCCACTTCCATCTATCCACAATAATCAATAGTCCACACATGAAGATAATCTCAATCAAATCGAACAACAACATGAAGATATTCCTGAATCTAACACACCAAGTGGAAAAGAAACTAATAGTTCTTATGCAGTCCCTACTTCCGGAGAATCTTCATCTAAAAAATAAACGTGCAAGGTTATCTAGGTGGACAATTAACAGATCATTTTAGCTTGATTGGATATTAGAATTTCCATTTATTGAGCCAATCCTGCCAGAGAAAAGTAGTGATGATATAATAAAATTAAGATGCGTAATTTGCAGTTGGAAACACGAAAAGGAGCATAGATTGCAACTTAAAAAATATATAGTAGAAAAACATTGTGGAAAGGTTTATATCAAAACAAAAGAAGGTGATCGAGAAACACAAAAAACTTATAGGTGGAAGGATGTATTAGAGTGCACATATATGAGATATGCGAAAGAATATGATAAAGAAATGAAAAAAAACAAACATTTGTTGAGAAAGGTGTAATGATTCAAGCCCAATTTCAAAAAATGAATAAGTTAACTTTAGCTTCAAAAAGTTTACAGTTTGTTGTTGTATTTTCTATTATTAAGAAGGGTAGACCTATGTCTGATTTCATAGATTATAAATCTCTATTTTGACTAGCTAATGTGCAGAACTTACCCAATACTCATTGGTCAGATCAAAGTGGTTGGGAAATGGCAAAATGTTTGTCATTGGTTGAGCAGAATGACCTCAGAGAAAAAGTAAAAAAGGCAAAATTCATTTCACTTTCAATTGATGAGGTGACTGCAGTTGACAATACATCTTGTATTTGCATGCATGTTTACACATTGGAAAATCATTCAAGGCAACCTCATTTACTAGGAATACACAAAATGGTGGAAAATTGTAATGTAGAAAACATTTACAATGTTGTTGTAACTAGTTTAAAATAAGTAAGAATCAATGAAATTGAAATAGCCACTAAGTTAATATGTGTAGGAGCTGATGATGCTACTACAATGCAAGGACACAAAAATGGTCTCTATGTTAGACTACAAACATCGGTTGCCCCATATTTGATCCCTATTCATTGCATGGCTCACATAATGAATCTTGCATACAAAATTGTGGATACATTTACAAATGTTGCTAGAGTGGAAGAGCTTATCCATGAAATTCATGAATATTTTTCACGTAATCCAAAAATATTTTTAGAGTTTCAAAAGTTTGCACTAGGAGTTACTTAAGGTAAAAAATTGTTGAAATATGTGGATATTAGGTGGATTTCGATGTATCTACCGACATTAAGAGTTTTCAAAGAATATCAATCCTTGATAGGGTTTATGTATGCAAATTGTAGGGCGGTTGATAAGGCTAAAATTTTACTTTTTTGAATGAGTGACTTTGAAACTCTTCTCACATTGTGTGGAATTCTTCCAATGTTGGAAAAAATGAATACTTTGATCAAAATTGCACAAGAAATATCAATTTATATTGTGTATTTCATCAGGGCAAGAATACAAATTTGAATGCATATTAATATGATGTATGCATATAGTCAAAATTTTATGGATCCCTTGTTTGAGAGTTGGAGAGCATTAACAAGTGTGAATAGTCCTCGAAGCTTTTTGAAGTTCAATATTAACGATCATCTGTGTATTAATGTCCATGGAAATGAAATACCTTTATATTTTTATGGTGTGCAATTGGATATAGCTAAAAATGAAGTTGAGCAAATGCCCATAACCTACAATAGATTTCATGTAAATAACAAATAGCAGAATCATTAAAAAATAAATCAGAGACCATTTTTAAAGAGATGAATTGCTAGAGGCTATGGGTGTGGTAAATCCAATGTTTTGGGATCCTTGTAATGAATACCAGATTATAAATTCTTTGTTCCTCAAATATATGGGTAGATTTTCTGGTCATTTTAGTCAAAGTTTTGTAGTCAATGGCATTCTAAACACAGATATTTTGAAAAAACAATCCAACTATTTTGGAACAACAATGTCTGCTCAAGTTTCACAGCTCTCTAACTGTCATGAAGCATGTTCTATTTCACGTTTGTGGAGAATATTACAACCAAGTACTGTCTTAAAACATATTATGAGTGAATATTTTCATTTATATGAATTATGTCAAATGATGATTTTGGGATCTGTGGAAGATAAAAGGGTGTTCAGTGCACTTTCATACATAAAATCTAAAGTTTGAAATAGGTTGGTGTAGCACCCTAAAATTGGTGCTATAAAACCTTAGTAATTACATTTACTCTAGTAAATAATTCAAATTCAAATTTTAACTTGCAAAACCGCTCCCAAACTATCGCTTAATCTGTTTCCTCGTTTCTCGTGCCATTTTTAGAGTTTGTTTTGACCATTTGATGATATCGTCGTCGATCAGGCGATATCACCTCAGATTGGATGATTTCATCTAGGCTAGGACATCCAGACGATCTTGTCCCAAAACTAATTTTTCACAATTAGTCTCTGTTCCAACGACGTCTCTAATTTGGGAAGAAGCGTGTCTGTGCCGTTAGAGACCCTCCCTATTGGAAATCTCCCAAATAGAGATGATATCCAACCTCCTAACTTCCCTCCTAAGCCTATTTAATCCTAAGCCCTCCCCTTAGCATCCCCCTGGCTGATATTTCCTATAAATTGACTTCACACACATTAAGACATCCTAAATTGCTATTTGCATTAGTTCTATCCAAATTTTGTTGCAGGTACCTTAGTATTTTTTAGCCGAATCAAGCTTACATCATCGTAGACGATCCTATTCAGATCAGAGGTGATCTTGTCAAATCAGAGACGATTTTGTATCAATGCAAGACGTTTTCAACTATAGTCCACATTGGGGGCAATCAGTGCCTAGAGTTTGCATTTCTTCATCCCTTTTTTGCTACATTGTTCTACATTTAGTTGAATCTAAGTTTATTTCTTATTATTCTGCATCTTGGAGTTCACCCATCTAGATCAAATGCATAATTAAGTTATAATTGTCATTAAATCAGTATAATACATTTATGTTTCTGTTTATAATTCTTAGTTTGATATTTTTATTATCATTTTACATTGTTTCCCTATGTTAGCATTGCTGTATTTTCTATGTTTTGCACCTATTTCTCTATTTGTAGGTCTCTGACGAATTCGGCTGATGAATTCATCAGATATCAGACGATCTTGTCTGATAGCAGATGATCCTGTCAAATCAGAGGCGATCCTGACTGCTTCAAAAATTAGAATCTTCATCAGACATCTAGATCAGGTATTGATATTTAATCCATATTATTCTCTCTATTTTCTATCTAATTTTGTTTTCTGTATTCATTTAAATTTACATTTCATATAGAATAGCTTAGATGCATTTTGGCCAAACTTAGGACTTGGATGATTAAGGCTAAAACTAAACACATAAAACACATTCCCAACCTAAGAGTGGAAACTGCCATTAAACGTTTCCTGGTGAACCCACCATCCGTCGAAAAATCACCATAATACACCTCCCTCGAGAGGCGAGACCTTCGCAAGGCCTCTTAGTCCGAGGTATTGTGCCATCCTTTTCCCATACTCATTTCGGGCATGGATCCTATATCCTGAAGGTAGGGATGCAAAAAATTTGGAGTGATACATTTTGATGAACCCGACGTGAATGCATTTAAAACCTTTTGAAAACAAAACAAAACAAAAAAAAAAAAAAAAAAAACAACCAAAACATAGATGCATTTCAAATCATTTAAAACTAATAAGTTGCATATCATGTTTAGATGGTAGCTCTTAAGAAAATATTAGCAGTTACTATAAATGTTGAAAACCAATTGGCAGCCATAGAAATCAATTATGTGCTTAGTGTGCCCAAGCGAGATAGAAATCAACTTTTGTGGGATGAACTTGATAGAAGAATTAGTGTCATTTCATCTAGGTCAACAAAACTTAAACAAATCAAGAGGCTTGTCCTAGATAGAATCCTGGATCCTCATCAACTCGTCTTTTATCATGAACTTCAGAGAGCTTGCCATAGATGGTTAGCTTATAGGAGAGCACTTGTGTCTTCAGAATTGTTCACCTTCGAGGAATACCTCGAGAATGCAACTATTATACACTAGTTCCTAGGTCATGTAGAATACCAAGAGGTTGTTCTTATGGATAGGGAAATATGGAATAGAGTTCCTCAAGCTGTGTTATATCGAGAGTATTGCCACAAGCTTTACTTCTATCAACCAGAATCTGAGACAGATAATATCACAATAGCTCTTTTCATTAAATTTTTGAAAGAAAACTTTCAATTTGAAGAAGAACACTTCATGACTCCTGAAGAACTCGAGCCCATTAATGATATTTATAAATTGTTTATAGAAAACTAGATCATTATTTTCAATATTAGTTCTTGCATTTATTGTTTGTTATTTTTACAATATTATTACAAAAAAAAGAAAAAAAAAAAACTAAACTAAAAAAACATAACAAAAATCAAAACCTTTCATTTTAAATATTGTAGTAGGTATATAATTGATATATACCTCTTAAGCTTGTTGCATATACATATATATATATATATATATATATATATATATATATATATATATATATATATATTTGCTGAAATCTAAATTAAGCACAATGCCTAAACTTAGGAATGGTAAACAAACTGAAGGAGAAGAAGAAGATTGGTTAGAAGATAAAACTAGAAACCCAAATGACCTTCCTAAAGATCCAATTCCGGAAGGAGAAACTCTAGATCAACCAGAAGATGACCTAGGTGAAGACAATGAACAAGAAGAAAATGTTAAAGAGGATGGATCCTCATCCCCTAGAGTAGCTCCAAATGGAACTATTGCTTTTGACAACGTAGATCATTTCTAAAATTTTTTCAATAATAACATTGGCGCTCTTAATATGGCAGTTCGTATTGATAAAGGGAAAATTAGTGACACTCAAGCAACCATGGAACATATGTTTGATGTGCGCACTAATCCCTTGTCTTTCATTGATCAAGAAAGTGACAAGGCTAGACCATCCAATAGAGATATGGTCACTATGATTCAAAACATGCCAAAACAACAGGTTACCCAACCTCCTAAGGAACCTGTTATTGAGCCTAAAATCATTCCCACATAGAAGAAAACTTCCTTATCCCTGGTCACAACCAGGCCCCTACATAATATTCAAACTCCAGATTCTAGTGATGTAGAATCAGATACTGAAAGTGAAATAGACATCACTTCAAACCAATCGAATAGTTCTAAAAATGAATCAAATCCTATTCAACCTATCACAGATGCTATGGTTCTAGAAGAACCTTTCCTAGAAGAGTTACTACTTGAACTTCTTCTAATCAATTCCTCCCTGATGAACAAGCCATAAATTCTCAACTGAGACCAGTTAAGCGTCTTCAATATAACATTGTAGGTACCATTGGAGTCGTTACTCGACAACAGGCTCAAAATTCTCAACAAGAACCAAACCAGAATGATGGATCAGCTCCATTCATTTTGAAAAATCCCAATAAAGGGAATCATGCTTCCAATGTTCAAATTAAACCCCCTTACAATATTAATGAGCAATTATCCAATACTACAGCCAAAATTTCCCTTTTGGATTTGTTAATATCTTCTCCTACCCATAGGGATGAGTTGATGCTTACATTAAGCCAAATGATGGTACCTCAAAACATTCAACTTGAAGCCATGGCCAATACTATCATCACTCGAGAAGTTGATTGTATTGACTTCTATGATAAAGATATCCCACAACATATTTTACATAAGGATAATCCCTTATATATTACTACTCTAATTGGAGATGTAGCTGTTAAAAGAGTCCTGATTGATAATGGTTCATCTCTAAACATTTGCACTTTTGACTTCTACCAACGATTTGGCTTTAGAAGTGATGAAATGAAGAAAACTGACATGATTATCAAAGCTTTCAATGACGAAACACAAGAAACGGGTGGAGTTATTACCATCCCATTGCAAGTTGGTCCTATAACCCTAGATACAACCATGTTTATTGTACATTGCCCCACATCGTACAATATACTCTTAGGTCATCCTTGGATCAATGCAATGCGGGCTGTCCCATCAACTTTACACCAATGTGTTAAATTAAAATTTAAAAATCAGTTGGTCACTATCCATGGTGACCCTAGACCCTTTGATATGTGTGCTTTGGCGGAACCTGTTGGAGTGCAATTTTACCTCGCTCTGTCATCCACACATCCTAATTCTTATTTTTCATCTAAAACTGTGAAACACACACCCATAACTCCATCCATTTCTCCTCCATTAATTTCATCCTCATATATAGATCAACAATCTTCTAAACAAACCACTCTAGAACCTCAAAAATATTTTCAATCTACAACCAATCCTTCATGTTCTATCCCTATAATTTCAAAACCTATAGACCCATCTCTTAACACTTCCACATTTTCAACATCTATCATACCTTCTACATCTAAAGATATAGGGAATGATCCTTCTACATATTATGCTCTTTCTGATGAACTTTTACCAGATTTATCCACAACCTTAATATAAAAAAAAACAAATTCTTTCATGCAAGATTCAATTCTTTTAAATAACTTTCCACCATCTCCTCATACTTTGGGCCTCCCACAACCTATGGGAAGTATTTACCAAGTCGGGAGTTGTGCCTTCATTTATAAATGATATGATTGGGGAAGAATCCCTCGGAATATCAAAACTCATCATGAGGGATATGCTCGGTGTTATTTTACCAATGAATATATTAAAGCTAAACCCATAATGCTTAAAATGGGATATAAAGGGAAAGGCTTGGGACCTTTCCAAAATGGCATGAAATAACCTTTCGAGGTAGAACCGTGGCTTGCCCGCTATGGTGTGGGCCTATTTCCTAGTAAGGGTCAATCCTTTCCTTTTGAAGATGATGATCAACTCATATGTTATCAAGATTATTTGGATAGGCATGATGATTTGCCTCTAAAAAATCAGCTATTTACATGTTATATGCTATCCATAGCTTACCCTGAAATGATCACTGACTCCGATGAGGAGTTGGAAGGAGATATCTTCCATGACGTCTCTATTGAAGAGATGTTACACAATGGATTTTATTTTGATGGTTCTATACCAACTATAGCCCAACTTGAGACCACTAATCCTCAAGATGAATTATCCAAATTAACCTTACAAGAATTACAAGAATTGGGTGTTTCACCCGCCCCACCTAATTTTGAAAGAGATCTACACATGGAGGTAGAAAACGTCATTAAAATTAATATTGGAACTGAGGATAATCCTCACATAATCAATATTGGATCAAAATTAAGTCAAGAAAAACTAGAACAATATATTGCATTCCTTAAAGAGTATGAAGACATCTTTGCTTGGACATACGAAGATATGCCAGGTCTAGACCCTTCTATAGTCATGCATCACCTAGTGGTCCATCCGGATGCTAAACCTATTAAACAAAAACTTAGAAAAATGCATCCTAAAGTGGCTCTGCTAGTCAAAGGGGAGTTAGAAAAACTCCTGAATGTTGTTTTTATACAAGCTATTGATTATGCTGAATGGATCTCAAATGTAGTTCTAGTTACCAAGAAAGAAGCCACCAAAGTTAGGGTTTGCACAGATTTTAGAGATATTAACATTGCATGCCCTAAAGATAATTTTCCTCTTCCAAACATGGATCAAATCATTGACTTTACTGTCGAGAGTGGGATGATGTCCTTAATGGATGGATTCTCCGGGTATAATCAGATCAGGATAGATCCTGAAGATCAGGATAAAATAGCCTTTATTACCCCTTGGGGTACCTTTTGTTGGAAAGTGATGCCATTTTGCTTAAAGAACACAGGTGCAACCTATCAACGAGCTATGACTTATATTTTTCATGATATGATGCATGATATCCTACATGATTATGTAGATGATATTATAGCTCATTCTATTAATGAAGATAATCATTTAAATGATTTGAGAAAAGTTTTTAATTGATTACGAGAATATCTTATTCGATTAAATCCAGCCAAATGCATATTCGAAGTTAAGTCCGGTAAACTATTAGGGGTTTTAGTTTCTTTCGGTGGTATCAAAATCGACCCTCTCAAGATTGCGACTATCACTGATATGCCCACACCTACTAATATATCTGAGTTACAAAGTTTACAAGGTAAGCTTCAAGCCATCCGTCGCTTCATCGATAAGCTGGCGAACAAAATCGGTCCCTTTCTTAAACTTCTTAAGAAGGATGTCCCTTTTAATTGGGACGATGAATGTAGAGAAGCTTTTGAAATTCTCAAACAATACCTCCTTAATCCACCTATGCTTTCATCGCCTAGACCTGATCGCCCATTTCTCCTGTATATTTCAGCTTCATATTCTGCCTTAGGAGCTATGTTAGCTTAGCTTGATGATGAAAAGAGAGAACGTGCTAATTATTATATTAGCCGAACCTTCATCAGTTATGAAACCCGCTACACAACATTAGAAAAACTATGTCTAGCAGTTGTGTTTGCTACACAAAAATTATGCCATTATATGCTTAGTCAGAAAACTTATGTCATTGCTAAATATGATCCCTTGAGATATCTCATTAGTCGACCTTATTTATCGGGTCGCATAGCCAAGTGGGTTCTTGCTCTAAGCGAGTTTGATCTCACATTCATAGGACAAAAGTTTTTTAAGGGTCAAATCATAGCAGATCAATTAGCTGCTACACCCTTAGAGTCTACCCATCCCCTCATCATTGAGTTTCTTGATGAATGTCTTCAATTAGAGGCAGACCATATTGAACAATGGTCCTTATACTTTGATGGATCCTGATGCATGAGTGGGGCTGGTGTGGGTATAATTTTAATATCCCCACAAAAACATCTTATTCCTCTGTCCTTCAAATTAACATTTGCTTGCACTAAAAATACTGCTGAATATGAAGCTCTAATCCTTGGATTACGAGCTGCCTTAGTGCTAAAAATTAAACATCTATTAGTTTTTGGTGATTCTCAACTTGTTATAAACCAAATTAATGAAGTTTATCAGACCAGAGATGATAAACTATGCCCATATAAAGCCTATTTTTTACAATTAATGTCTTTATTTGATCAAGTTACCTTGGAAGCTATTCCTCGAACTTGCAACTATGCAGCTAATGCTATGGCCGCAGCTACATCTCTCCTACCCTTGGAGTTAGATGACAAATATGCCACCATAATTATTCGTCGACTCCAAGAACCTGCTTCAAATAAGTCATGCTTAGAACCTTTGGATGTATTTCTAATCAATGAAACTACTCCTGAACCTTGGTATACAGATATATTTGATTTTCTCCAAAATGGGACTTTCCCTGCCAATTCTAATAGAAACTAGCATCGGTTATTACGTAGACGAGCAAGTCGATTTTTAATAATTGGCAATACTTTATATAGAAGATATTTTGAAGGTATCCTATTAATATGTTTGAATCTAGAAGAATCCAAATCAGCCTTGAGTGAAGCCCATGATGGATCTTGTGGAGGACACTTCAGTGGTAGTGTCATTGCTAAAAAGCTTCTTAGGATAGGATACTTTTGGCCTACTATGGATAATGACACACATGATTATGTGTGCCATTGTGACAAGTGCTAGAAACATGCTGACCTTGTCCATGCACCTGCACAAGAACTACAGGCTATTTCATCTCCTTGGCCCTTTTCAAAATGGGGTTTAGATATTATTGGCAAAATCAATCCTGTGTCATCTGATGGACACAAATTCATCATAATCGCCATTGAGTATTTCACAAAGTGGGTTGAAGCTATGCCTTTAGCTTCCTGCACTGGCACACAAGTCTCTAAATTTATTTTTAATCAAATCATTTGTAGGTTTAGAATTCCTACAAATCTCATCTCTAACAATGGAACTTGTTTCAAAAATAAAGATGTTAAAAAATTATGCCAAAAATATAATATTCAACATCGCTGGTCCACTCCCTATTATCCTCAGGGTAATGGTCAAGTAGAAGCATCTAACAAAACCTTAATCAAAATCCTTAAAATATTGGTCAATAAAACTGGCCGTGACTGGCACATTCAGTTATATCTAGCCTTGTGGGCCTATCGAACTAGTGTTCGAACCCCCACTGGAACTTTACCTTTTGTTTTGGTTTATGGTGTTGAAGTCGTTTTTCCCTTTGTATTAGAAGTTCCTTCTTTGGCTCTGCTACTTCAAGATACCAAAGTAGGAGATGAATATCGAGCTGGCAGAATCAGTCAACTGGAACTCTTAGATGAAAAATGCATTAATGCTTTGGAGCATCTCCATGCCTACCAAAACAAGCTTAAAATATCATATGCTAAAAAAGTTCATCATCGATCCTTTGAGATCGACGACCTTGTTTTAAAAGAAAATAAAAAAAATACTAATGCAACTAAGGACCTTAAAGGTAAATTTGAGCCCAAATGGCTTGGACCATACATTATCACTGCTAAATTTGAATCAGGAGCATACAAATTATCTACCTTAGATGGTAAAGAACTTAAAGAACCCATGAACATTTTACATCTTAAACATTACTATATATAAATTTGGTCATTTCATCCTTGTATATATTTGTTTAAAATATTTCAAAATCACTATTTTGTATTTCTTTCAAATTGTAAATTCAAAAACACCAAAAACATTCATAATCATCAAATATTCAAAACTATTTGTTGTATTTATTTATGGCACTTGTTAATTCTTTCAAAAAAACAAAAAAATAATAATAAAAAATAAAAAAAACAGTAATATTCTTGACTCTTTCTAAACCAAAACAAAGTAAAGAAGAAAGAGAGAGTCAACATTCTCAAAAATTCTCAAAAAATTATATATATATATATATTTTTTTTATTTTTCTTACAAATGTTATAGTTATATTTTTCAAATTATTTTGGATAAATTAGCATTTATTTGGAATCCTTCACTTTCACACTCACAAAAATAAATATCTTGATTTTATCTGGCATGATTACTAATCTCTCTTATATCAAAGTCCACAAAATTCAATTAAATAAAGTTTGAGCATAGAGAATTGATCTTGTTATTTACTTAAACCAAACACATATTTTCACAATAAAATGATTATATTTGTAATTTCCATGCTTTGCTACATAGTAGAAGTGGTTTCTTGAGCGAAAAGTTTCCCTCGCTCTCCTATCATGCACATGGTCTAGAATATTTGTGAATTGGCAAAAGGACAAGCTCACCCCTACCCAGAATAAAAATCCCTTACTATACAGCTAATCCGAGCAAGTATCCCTAGCATAAGACAAAAAGAAAAAGCAAATTTCAAGAAAAAGAGAAAAAAAGAAAAATATTATTTTTATCATTACAGCATTATCAAGCAAAAATACAAAAGACATACAAAAGCAAAGAAAATAAATGAATGCAAAAGCAAAAAGCAATAAAAATCCCTTTCCCTACCCTTTGAAAAGAAAAGAAGGGTTGATGAGCTTGAATCCCTGGAATTCTCAATTATTCGAAAACTATGAGGTAAGCCCCATAACAAGTGGTTTGTGCCCAACCCGCTTGGCCTTGGGTAACTCCTAGCGTGGCGATATGTCTATCACATTAGCGACCTTATTTTGTATAGACCTATGTCTACTTATGGATTAGCTAGCTCTTGATAATTCGACTTACATAGTAGCCTAGTATGGTTATATGCATCTAAATCATGGTTAATGAACACTTATTTGGTTCATTCAAATCACTTGTATCAAATTATCTTGCTCAAAATTGGTAAATGAACAATGCAATTTTTTAAGTAGTAGCCTAGAAACTCCATTATGTAGTAGCTCAGAACCCTGGAACTCTACGCAAGCCTATCTCATCATCATCCTCCCTCCTCACCTTGAGATGGATGGACGAGTGTGCCCCCATCATCTATGCCTACACAAACCATTGTACCAATTGTGAGTCCTAGTCATGGATCGAGATGAAGTCCTTGACGACCCCATATTGATCGGATCTACGATGGCAGTCGACAGTGGTAATCTCTCCTCTAGCACCATCTGCTAGTATAATGTCTGATAAAATATGATTTGGGCAATAGTCCATGCCAGCTCCTGAGTGCTCGCCCCTCTGCCCCATGCTTTGAGGCGTGCAATCTCGTCTCTGAGCTATGTCACCTCAGCTTGGTGTCGTGCAGCCTTCTCTTGTAGGGTCTACAATTGTGCCTAGAGATGGACTATCTTCGCTCGGAGAGTCACTATCTCACTACTCTCCCCAATGTTGACACCCTTGCCCTTATCGAGCGATGGTGGCCTCTCTCTCTATGGAGAAGGGGGTCTCTCCTCCCTCCTCTCCCATTGTTGTGGCCTCTACTGTGCCTGTGCTCTCCTCAGCTCTCTCCCTCCATGACCCTGGGCCACCTCCATAGCCACCTGGCATCGCCTCCCCATCTAATGCACAACTGCATGAATTAGACCTTGAGCCCTCATCATCCGAGGAGGGCGGATGCCTGTGTACCAAGCATCGTAGCCATCGGCTACTCTAGCGTCGTCCCCATCCACTGGCTGAATGGCGGCATCATCCACATCCTGACTCTAGAAGCACTACATATTTGGAGCCTCACTGACTATGGTGTTATCCTAGACAGTTCGAGAAAACTCGTAATCCTTGAGAGATGGGATCCCTTGCTATAGACCGAACTATCACAAAACTCGATCGTAGCAATGGAGCTCCACCTCTCCCCTCTCCATCCTTAGCCAGCAAACTCGCCTGATGTGAGCCAGATCTTGTCTATCCTCAACCCACCCTGAGTGGTCCCTCCAAGGCCTCTAGGTGATCTGGTCTAGGATAAGGTCATTGAGTAGTCTTCGAGACATCGACAGATCAATCTGCCGCTGTGCCCCTCTCTGAATCCACTAGTAGAAAAATGGGGGCCTCTCCCCATCAATCCCTATCAAAGGAAGCCCTACCGGCATCCTCAATGCATTGTGCTCCTAGCACCAAACCTGTAGAAGCGATGTCATAACCAGACATCGGCCGCCCTTGTACATGACCCCATGTAGGATCCTGTACAGTCGGCATAGAACAAAGTTGCCCTAAGAAAATTTGTAACCATGGTCTCGCATGTCGTAGATCACATCTGCTAGCACCCATGGTACCTTGCACCCACTTTGGTGGCACAGCAGAAGTCCACCCACCACTCTGGCCAAAACCTGTGTGAGTCTGGATGCCCTAGGCATCTAACGTAGTGCCTCGATGTTCATTTTGCCCTTCTCTAGGGCAAAGCTTAGATCGCCACACAATCGCATCATAACATGGCCCTGATTGGCTGTAAGAGTGATCAACCGTCCTTGTATGGGGATCCTCAGAATCCTCCATACATCCTCCAATTTGGGAGTCATCTCCCCTATCGGTAACCAAAAATAGGAAGAACTCGGATACCACCTCTCTACCAGGGCTGTCAGTAGCCCCATGTCTAGAAACTTGTGGCATCTCTGCCACATGTTGTAAGTCGACCTAAGCTAGCTGATCCCGCTCTGCTTGTGATAGAGCGGCCAAGTCATCTCTCAACTCGTCGTATTTCCATTCTTTGCTCTTTAGTAAACCTCTCTGCAACATAAACAACAACACAATAAAAATCATTAATAACAACTCAAGTGATTAATAATGCAAGTTAAAATAAGTTCAATTTTACAAATGATGATATCGTCCACTATTGGACGATATCGTCCCAAATTTGAGCAAAATCGTCTCCAATTTTGCAAGCCAAAATCATCCCTAATTTGATGAAATCGTCCCCCTTTTGTTGATTTTGCCCTTCGATGAAATTGGCGAACTTGCGACGATTTCGTTGAAATCGGGACAATTTCGTCCCGATGACGTCGTCGGCCCCAAAAACAACCATGATGCTCAAAATCTATTCAAAATTCACCTAAAAAACATATAAATTCAACTTAAAGCATTCTAATCTAAGTTTAGACTCTTACCCATAGGCCGCACCAGACCTCTGTCAATCTGTGCGTTGTCTCCACCATTTTGCTTGCAGAGCTCTAAAAACCAAAAAAATGAATAGTAAAAATGAATTAGGGTTTTACCCTATTTTTCTTAATTTTATTCAAAACACAATTCAAAACAATTAAAATTTTGCTTTTTCGTATTTTTACCTCAAACGTTCGATTTGGGTAAAAACACGGAGGGGGCACCATAGTAAGCTGTCATACGATTTGACCAAGAATCATCGCCTAAAAATGGGAATAATTTTTGCTTTCTCGTAAATCGAGAAGAACTAATATTTAACGCATTTTCTTCAAAAAATTTGCTAAAGAGGGGGCAAAATGTAGCACCCTAAAATTGGCGCAGTAAAACCTTAGTAATTACATTTACTCTATTAAATAATTCAAATTCAAATTTTAACCTCCAAAACCGCTCCCAAACCACCACTTAATCCATTTCCTCGTTTCTCATGCCATTTTTAGAGTTTTTTTTGACCGTTTGACGATATCATCGCCGATCAGACGATATCACCTCATATTTGATGATTTATTCTGGGCTAGGACGTCCAGATGATCTTGTCCCAAAACTGATTTTTCATAATTAGTCTCTGTTCCAACGACATCTCTAATTTGGGTAGAAGCGTGTTTGCGTCATTAGAGACCCTCCCCGTTGGAGATCTCCCAAATAGGGATGATCTCCAACCTCCTAACTTCCCTCCTAAGCCTATTTAATCCTAAGCCCTCCCCTTAGCATCCCCCTGGCTAATAATTCCTATAACTTAACTTCACATGCATTAAGACATCCTAAATTGCTATTTGCATTAGTTCTATTCAAATTTTGTTGCAGGTACCTTAGTATTTTTCAGTCGGAGCAAGCTTACATCGTCATAGATGATCTTATTCAGATCGAAGGCGATCCTGTCGAATCAGAGGCGATTTCATATCAATGCGAGACGATTTCGACTACAGTCCACATTGGGGGCAATCAGTGCCCAGAGTTTGCATTTCTTCATCTCTTTTCAGCTACATTGTTTTGCATTTAGTTGAATCTAAGTTTATTTCTTATTATTCTGCATCTTGGAGTTCACCCATCTAGATCAAATGCATAATTAAGTAATAATTGTCATTAAATCAATATAATGCATTTATGTTTTTGTTTATAATTCTCAGTTTGATATTATTATTGTCATTTTACATTGTTTCCCTATGTTAGCATTGTTGTATTTTCTGTGTTTTGCACCTATTTCTCTGTTTGCAGGTCTCTGAAGAATTTGTCTGACAAATTCGTTAGATCTCAGATGATATTGTCTAATAGTAGACGATCCTGTCAAATCAGAGGCGATCCTAACTGCTTCAAAAATTAGAATCTTCATCAGACATCCGGATCAGGTATTGATCTTTACTCCATATTATTCTCTCTGTTTTCTGTCTAATTTTGTTTTCTGTATTCATTTAAATCTACATTTCATATAGAATAGCTTAGATGCATTTTGGCCAAACCTAGGACTTGGATGATTAAGGCTAAAACTGAACACATAAAACACATTCCCAACCTAGGTGTGGAAACTACCATTAAATGTTTCCTGGTGAACCCACCATCCATCGAAAAATCACCATAATACACCTCCCTCGAGAGGTGGGACCTTCACAAGGCCTCTCAGTCCGAGGTACCGCGCCATCCTTTTCCCATCCTCCTTTCGGGCACGGATCCTATAGCCTGAAGGTAGGGATGCAAAAAATTTGGAGCAATACAGTTGGACAAAAATTTGAAGAATTTTTTGAGAGTATATGTGTCGGCCTATGATGTGGAGAAGTTTCCTTACGAAAGAGCATTGTCACATTGGAGTTCTTTGGTAGAGAGAAGAGGTGTAACGAATATTGATAATGATGAGGATGATGGTAACACTGGTCATATTGTGACGACAAAATTTTTGGGAATGAGTGCAGAGAATTTTGTACAATCTAAAAAGAGTTTGTTCCAGCTTCTAGCATTATGATGCAAGGATGCATTCATTTGATTTTATTTCACATATTAACATTTGATTTGATTTCGCATATCAGAATGATATGAAGCTATCATTTGATTTGATTTCACATATAAGAATGAAAGGATGTTTTCATTTGATTTAATTTGAGTTCACATGTTATTATTTGATTTGATTTCACATATCTGAATGAAAGGATGTTATCATTTGATTTGATTTCATTTGATTTGATTTCACATGTTACATTATTTTTCTTGTAATATTTATTATTTGTGAAAGTAATTGCCTATGTTGTATTTTCTGACATTTCAAATTAATTTATATAACATAAAAGAACATCTTACTGCATTCACATAATTCAATATTACTTAATATATCAATACAAACAATAAAAACATAACAACATTCAAAACAAAGGTTTAAAAAGATAACACATATCAAACATTATTTCTTCCACTTCAAATTAAGAACAACAAACTTTTACATCATCATAAATAATCAAAACATACTCTCTTTCATTGAATTCAATATTTAAAGAAGATATCATTCATTCGTTATTTACAATACATATCAAATATTATTTCTTTCGCTTAAAATTTCCAATAGATAACATATTTTTTCAGAAATAGTCATTCATTGTTTCAATTCTCAAAAAGGATACCATTCATTTACAATTTACAATATATATCAAACATTATTTCTTTCGGTTCAAATTACTTAATACATCAACACATATAATCCTAACATAACAACATTCAAAACAAAATTTCCAAAAGATAAAACATTTTTTGAAAATAGTCTCATTCATTGTTTCAATTCTCAAAAATGATACCATTCATTTGCAATTTACAAAACATATCAAACAATATTTCTTCCACTTAAAATTACTTAATGCATCAACACATAATCATAACATAGCAACATTCAAAATAAAATTGCAAATAGATAACATATTTTTCAGAAATATTCTCATTCATTGTTTCAATTCCAAAAAATGATACCATTCATTTACAATTTACAAAACATATCAAACATTATTTCTTCCACTTTAAATTACTTAATACATCAACACATATAATATTAACATAACAACATTAAAAAAAAAAATTCCAATAAATAAAATAATTTTTGACAATAGTCTCATTCATTGATTTCAATTCTAAAATAGGATATCAAACATATAAAAAAAAACATATCAAAAATTATTTATTCCACTTCAAATTAAAACATAACAATAATTAAAAACAAAACTTTAAAATGATAATATGATTTTTTCAGAAATTACCTCTAACATTGATTTCAATTTTAAAAAATATACCAGTCTTAAATATTTATAAAAATATAAAGATATAAATAATTTTTGTTTCACTTGAAACCCAACACAACAAAGATCTATTGTTTTTCAATGTTTCTCGAAGTTCCACCCACATCTACCTCAATATCCTTTTCTTCTAATGCCCCAACCCTAACCAAACTTTCTGTTGTAGTGTTGATTCCCGATAACAAGGCACTCTCTTCCTTTGAAAGGTGCATTTAGCTCTTTCTCATTTTCTTTCAGTTTAGCCTTGACATCTAGGCCCCCATATTTGAGAACCTTCTTTAGCTACTTCTTTCTCTAACCATCTGTTGTAACCTCTTCTTCAATTCAATAGCATTATTAATGCTAATTTTGGCAATCTTGATCAAAACTTTCATGGCACTGAATTTTTGCTTTAGGTGCTGGAAATTAGACTACAAAACAAAAATAAAAAAAGGTTAATATTTATAAACAAAACATATTTAACAGTTGTAAGTCGTGTTGTTTCTACAACTACTACTTTGTTCTGATCAAGTGCTCATTCATTAAAATAAGCTTGGGCTTCTACATTAAGGTTTTCCAAATGATTCATAACAATGACAAGAATTTCATCTCTGTATGTAGACTTGGCCTCCATATTGCCAGATTCAACTTTATGTAGCAAGGCATCGAGATTTTGGGGCTCATTCTCCATATTAAGAAACAACTATTTTCTTTTTGAAAAATTCTTATATCGTCCATTGATGGCTTTAATCAAAACCTTGGCCTAATATTCCCATTACTTCAATTTATCAATATCTGAAAGAAGAGTATTATGAACTACATCTTTACATGCATCTACTAATAACACATTTTTAGAAACATTTAGGATATAATATTCTGTAACATTACAGGCGGTGACTTGTTGTGGGTCAGAGGGGGAAACTTTGGCGGCATCTACATTGATATCATCTTCTTCTCCATAAATGCCCTCTTCATCCTCAAGAATATCATTTGCCTTTAAAGGAAATTTTTTAGGATTCATACCCTAATAAAGAAAGTCACAATCAAGAATTCTCAAGGGCATTTGAGATGCACTCTCAACATTTGAAAAACTCTCCAAGGTTAATATCAGTACAACAAAAATATTATATGATGACACATTTTATGTACCTATAGAACTTCTTGCATTATGAGGTGGTGGTGTGATGAAGATTTTACCATGCATGTGTGATTGGTTCCTCGTAGGTGTGACTTGAAGTGGATGGACCTAAACTTGCTTTGGGTGGACCTAAACCTGCTTTGGCTATGGTTGTGGCTATGGATGTGGTTGTGGTTGTGGTCATGGAGGGTCAGGTGGTGGAGCCATATTTTTTTTTAACCTTTTGAATCTATGAGGTCCCTCTGTTAAATTTCACACAAGAACATAAAATAAATCATTTGTAAATAACAATAGCATTAAAAAATATTTATTCAAAATATACATACCTGACTCAGACTCTACAGCCATTGATATTTCAACCATTTGCCCTTTGTCTGACAAATACGTAAACCACATTAAAAAAACATAATTTTCATTCAAAGAAATAAATCATTTAAAAAAGTATTTTTGAACAATGTAGATTAATGTTACCTTGTGGGTTGGAGGTAACCTCTTCTACGTTAACTGTAATTTTTTTTCCAGTAAAAGGTGTCGTAGGTGTATTATGGATTTGACCATAATCAAACCTCACACGTTTGTTGGGATTCATTGGTGATTACTACAATTGTGTGTTAGAATCAATAGATACTTCCAAAATCCTAAATGCGGCATCCATCTTACTTGAATACTGAGATGCTCACTGTTTTCAAAATAAAATTAGAGAATAAAAAGATAAAATTAAAAAAAGAAAATAAAGATATTTCAATTTTACCTGTATCTCACCATCATACATGCCAATAGACAACAAACTGGGGTGCAATGTAGTGGGAGGACTTCTCTGTTGAAGGTTGAAATAAGTTTCCTAAAATAAACAAAGAATAAAATTGTTGGTAGTCACTGTGTAAGCACATGATTGAATTTTCTTGGCACTCAAAAGGTCGTGCTTTAGGCGGTTGGAAATGTGCGTGCACTAGTCAAATTTATTGCCATCAATACAACAAAACAATAAATAAAGTTCCAAAAAAGACATTTTTGTAGGTCACCCCTACAGAATAAGCCTTGCCTAAAAAAATTCAATGCAAGCATATAGAAATTTGTCTCCAACATTCGAAATGTTTAAGCCTCTTTTGGACTTAGAAGAATTGACTAAAAAAAGAGAACATTATTAGAAAACAAAAAATAAAACAAGGAGAACATTTTTAGAGAAATGAAACTATAGCAGAATAATATTAAATTTTAAATAAAAAACAAATTTTCAAATTATATCTTTTATATTGTCAGGATGAATAGCATAAAGTTTTCCTAGGGTGGATTTATCATCGTCGGTTAAGACGTACTAGTTTTTCACCAATACACCATCCAAAAATTATAGTCTTGTTAGTTGCTGCACATTGAAGGGTTTAACCGAAAAAATAATTTCCTTGTTATCCACAGGGATCGAAATAGTGCACATGTCATGGTTGTAATAAGAAATGATCCGTTGCATCAACTGAACGTTAATGTTAAACTAAGGCATATTCAACACACCAACAATTCCAGTAGTGTAAATCCACTAGGAATATCTATCAAGAGTGTTGAAAATGTTCTTGAGATTGGGGAAGAAGGTGTACTTGAAATAAAATTTGGATGGAAGAGGGGAGGAACAACTAGTCATCTTTGAAAAGCAAGAAAACGCTAGAAAACCTTATAAAAATGCTACCAAAATGATGCCAAAATGTTGCAAAAATGCACTAAAATTTCTTGGAAATGCTATAAAAAATCTCTAAAACCGTTGTGGAAAATGCCCTGAAAATTTTGGAAAAAGGTTTTAAAGTTTCTCTAGGAAAAGGTGCAAATGACCCTACAAATGAATTTATAGATTTTTTGCATGGCAGGAGTTAACGCATGAATGACACATGGCAGAAGGGAGGACATGTGGTGCCATATTATTTATGATTATGGTGGTTTCCTTGTTCCACTCGCCATATGCCAATCACCTTGTGCCACTCACCATCTGTCAGTCGCCTTGCACCATTCGCTATCTATCAGTCACCTTGTGCCACTTGCCATCTATCAGACTATAAATCACCATGTGCCACTCACCTTCTACCAGTCACCTAGTGCAACTCACATTTTGCCACTCACCATATGCCAGTCGCCATGTGTCAATCACCTTCTGCTAGTCACCTTGTACTAGTCACTTTTTGCTAGTTGCCTTGTGTCAATTACCTTCTACCAGTAACCTTATGTTAGTCACCTTCTGCCAGTTCCTTGTGTTAGGTGCCTTCTACCAATCGCATTGTGTCAGTCACCTTCTGCTAGTTGCCTTGTGTCAGTCACCTTCTATCAATTGCCTTCTAGCAGTCACCTTGTGTCAGTCACCTTATGCCAGTCACCTTCTACCAGTCATATTGTATTAGTTGCATTTTTCCAGTTGCCTTTTTCTAGTCACATTATGTCAGTTGCCTTCTAATATTCACCTTATATCAGTTGCCTTATTCCAGTCACCTTTTGCCAGTCACCTTATGTCAGTAACCTTATGTCAGTCGCCTTCTGCCAGTCGCCTTGTGTCAGTTGCCTTCTACCAGTCGCCTTCTACCAGTCATCTTCTGCCAGTCATCTTGTGTCAATTGCCTTCTACCAGTAACCTTTTGTTAGTCGCCTTCTTCTAGTCACTTTATTTCATTTGCCTTCTACCAGTCGCATTCTGTCAGTTGTCTTCTATCAGTCACCTTCTACCAGTTTCCTTGTGTTAGTCGCCTTCTGCCAGTCACCTTGTGTCAGTTTCCTTGTGTCAGTCACTTTTTGCTAGTCACCTTCTACCAGTTGCCTTCTACCAATCACCTTCTACCAGTTGCCTTCTAATAATTTTGTTGATACTTGTAGTTGAAAAAAAAATCGCCATGTTTTGAAAAAAATTAAAATTTTGAAAAATTCACCCCATAGTTTATACAGTTTCACGTTCATCGATTTGATAAATACTTTTTGGTACTACCCCTTATGCATAACCATGCTTACATGTGAAAATAATAACATCAAATCTGAATTATTGCTATAATCTGTATGCCTGTGTTTTGCATACGTGGAAGCCATCTTTATTTTGAACTTCAAGAGATTTTTTTTAAGAAAATATATATTATAAACTGCATGCCCTGTATATTAAGTAAGTGAGTAAACTTCATTTTGAATTCAAGGAGAGTTCGAATTTTGCATGCCTGTGTAATGCATAGTTGAGCATTGTTCTTCTTAACCTGAGATGAGCTTGATGAAATGCATGCCTGAGTGATGCATGATTGAGGAATCTTTAATGAGTTCATCGAATTGCTCAATGCAAGAGTGGAAAATATTTTATTGAATGAATTGGAAAACTTGCATGTTGTGTGTTTGATATCTTGCATGCTTTATGATTTGAACTCTTGCATGCTCTGTGTATGGAATGAGAAGAAACCATCAATTAAAATTTGGAAAGAGTTCAATATTTTACATGCATTGTGAATTGCATGAGAAGGGAAATTTCTTCTTATCCTGAAATGAGATTCAGCTTGACTGCTCTATGAGAGTGTGAATATATATAAATCTGGGATGATTTTTCTATAGCATGCGTGCTTGCATGAGTACTATTTGCATTTAGATGCATAAATGGCCAAGCTGATCCCATACTCTCACCTTTAAACTCTTTCTCCTAATGGGTAGTCTGAACGGGTGATTGAACGTGTGGTTCAAGGATGGCAATGGTGATATTGCCATGTTATGGTCTGCACATGATGTCATGGCATCATAGCCATTTTTCTAGAATGAACAATGAGTAGCTCATATAAACCAAATGCATTCTCTGGAAATATTTATATAAAGTGTTTGTAAGCCAAGAGTGGTTGTTATATTATCTTTCAAAGTGAAGGAAACTAAGATGTAATATTGTATTGGTCCTGTAGAGTTTGATAAAATGCAAATTTAGATCTTTCAGACTTAGAAAAGTCATATGAGGTGTTCTCATACAGTCTTTTATGACTGCATTAAATCATGTAATGTATTTATTTATGAAAAAAACTCCTCAATAAAATTGCAAGATCATTTTATGTGCTTTTCTAAATTCTGAATGATGTAAAATATGAACTCTATTGTTTTAAAAATATATCTAGAATGATATTATGTTGGAAAGTCAGTTTCTTTTTATGGATAATACATTGGAATTTTTGTAGGAAAATTAAGGAATATTTGTTACATGATAGATCAATTTAAAAAAATATTTTTATATATTCTCTAAATAGAAGACAGTCAATTCGAAAATGTAAAGAGTGCTTAAAAGAAATACATATGATATTCTTTTGATAAGAATTGAATAGAAAAAGAAACCCATGAAAAAGAAGTGAACGTGATTTGGATGTTAGATAATGCTTGAAGTTCAAGAAAGAACATTCAATGTGATTAGTGATTTTAAATAGTTTTTAAGAATTCTTTTCATAGAGTCATTTTATCTGAAGAATGAAATAAAAAATGATCTTAATAAGTTGATGCTTGAAATTAGACTTTTGAGTTATATTGTGTAATTATATGTTTATTTTTTGAAGAAAGTAAATGGATTGTTATGATGCTATTTTAGAATTATTTAGTTAGCATCACAAATTTTCTAGTTATATGAATGTGCAAAAGAAGAGACTTCAATGTTTATGCTATATGAAAACTTGTGTTTATGTGATTGGAAAATATAAAATAACACAAAAAATTCAAGCTGAAACTGAGTATTAAGCCAAAAAGAAAACTTTGCCAGAGAAAGCAAAAGATATATAGAAGAAGTCAATATGAAATGGACTTCATTCTTACAATGAGAGCTAGTGCTTATCGAGGAGGATAGCACTAATTGAACTCTGGTAGCCAGCAGTGGCGGCAACCGTGATTATGTATACCATTATGAAGTGCTTATCAAGGAGGATAGCACTAACCCAACTTCGGTGGCCAACGATGGTAGGCAACTAGGTATATGTGTTCCAATATTCAGCTAAGAGGTGAACTAGAGGTTCCACGCTGATGAGAGTAAGAGATGATGGTATGGGACATTGTCTCTGGAACACATGGATGGTACATGAGGATTTTCACTACTTGCTTCGATTATGGAATTGTCAATAGGACTCATAACCAGGGAGCTGGTATATGAGGTTGAAAAGTCCAACGGTAGATGGGATGGGCAGCATTACCACCAATCGAAGATGGAATTGAATAATCTAGTTCAGAAGCCATGCGATGGTGAACCCTGACTATACTTTAGTAGAAAGTCAATGGTTAGTCATAGGCATAAGCACGCCAGTTCCAAAGTGATTATCTAAAATGTGTATGAGTCGATGGACTCTCATGGTCATGAGCGGGATTGTGAATCCTTGCCTAACTTTGGAATAGGGGAGTTAAGGTGTCCCTCCTTTCAGGTGATATGGGCCCTGTAAGGACAAACCCCATGCCAAGAACGGTAGATACCCATAGAAGGGGTAAAGTTCTATATATGGCAAATATTATGGGAAGTTGGTCGATCCCGAGCACTTAAGACACCAGCTGTAGTGGTGGAAATCTTGAAGTGTGATACTTTTATGCCTAGTACAAATATTAAGTTGGGTGTATATAATGTAAAAGTGAAATTTTGGTTATGCTCTCATTAAAAAAAATTGTGTGTGTTTTAACAACCGGTGAGTAGGCCGGGTTGTTACAGTTGGTATCAGAGCCTAGGTTGTGAACCTTGGCGAATGAACATGCATAGCTATTCTGACATAACTCTTTTGATGCCAGGTATGGCGGGTACCTCATGGAGGACCAGTGAAAATCTGCAAGAGGAAAATGTAGAAGTTCCACGAGTGGGAACAAGAAGACTCATGAGGGAGTCTGAAATAGAAGTTCCATGAGTAGGAACAAGAAGAAGACTCATGAGAGAGTCTGAAAGGGTGCAAGCTACCAATACACCATGGTGAGTGGTCAGAAGAGAGAAAGAGCCTGTAGCTATGAGAGCTACACAGAATGATGAAAATATGGCTCAAATGATTCAGATGATGCAGGGGCAACTGAATCAACAGAATGAACAAATGCAAATTCAAAAAGCTCAAATGAATGAGTATATGGATCAACAAAGGGCACAGATGACCCAACAGCAAGAATTAATCACCCAACAACAAAAATTCATTGAGAATTTGACTAATAGAAGGGGAGCTAAAAATGTAAGTGAATTTCCAGAGGGTTCCTCGAGGAGGAAAGTGGGTGAAGAATTGAAAAAGGAAATCAAGAAATTGGATATATCCAAGTTTGATGGAAGAGGTGATGGTGAAACCATTGTTAATTGGCTAAGTGAGGCCGAAGGATATTTTGTGATCCAACCTCTTTGTTCTGAATCCAAAACCACATGGGTAGTGGCTCATTTAGAAGGTCCTGCAAGAGACTGGTGGACCACATACAAGAAAATTACTCAGAAGGAAGTGACAGATATACCTTGGGAGGAATTTGAAAGAGAGTTTAAAAATCGCTTTCTTACTGAACAATTCTATATTGAGAAACATGGAGAATTTACCAATTTACGACAAGGTAATATGATGGTAATTGAGTATTACCAGAGGTTTGTACAACTTCTTAAGTATGCTCCAAAATTTGATGGGCAAGAAAAGTTCAAAGCTCATAAGTTTGTTATGGGGTTGCACCCAAAATATAGTCAACCGGTGGGTAGAAAAGTACCTCAAACATTGTTAGTGGCCTATGATGTTGCTCGATATGAAGAGTCAAGCCAGAAAGAGGTAAAGGCTTACTATCAACAAGTCGAGAAAGAAAATTCTAAGAAAAGAAGGTATCCCAAGAAAAATAGAGGTAAATATCAGTACAAGAAATTTAGATATGGAGGGCGAAACAGAAATGATAATAGAGGCAAGGGTAAATTCCAAGGGAACAGAGGGCAGCCAGATCGAAGGAATTTCTAGGAAAGGAAAAACAATAATAAAGAATAGGGTAAAAATGGTAATCAGAATAAGGAAAGTGATAAACAAAAGAACGATGGACCAAACACATGCTTTACTTGTGGAGCACTAGACCATTTTTCTAGACAATGCCCTAACAGAGCTGATCGTAGGAATTCCACTAAGGAAGCACCGCATAGAATTTTTGCTGCCATAGGTAACCCTAATATTTCGGGACAAGCTACTCCATTTTTGATAAAAGGAAAGTTAGGCAAAAGAGATGTTCAAATTTTAATTGATAGTGGTGCTACAGATAGTTTCATCTCCAATAGTATATTGAGAGACATACCAGTTAAACCTGGGATTATGGCCAGAGGGTGGCAAGTTGAGTATGGTTCGGGATAAACTTACTTAGTCAACCAGTGTCTATTTGACCCACAAATAGATTTACCCCAAGGAAAAATCAATTGGCATCTGTATGTGGCTCCTTTGCATTCATTTGACATTGTCCTAGGAGTGGACTGGCTTAAAGCTCATAAGGCCCTTTTGAATTTTGAGGAAATATGGATGGATTATACGGATGATGTAAACCGATGAATCCGCATTCACTACAATCGAACATTCTTTGAGCCTCATTTGATGACCGCCATGCAGGTCAAAAGAGCCTGGAGGAAAGGATGTAAACTGTATGTGGTTAAATTAAACAAAAAGGAGGAAACTGATTCAAGCTCCGCAATATTTCAGCAATACCCAGTGTTAAATGAATATAGGGATGTTTTTCCTGAATATTTACCTGGGCTACCTCCAAAAAGAGAATTTGATTTTTCAATCGAGCTTATACCAGGAGCAACTCTAGTAGTTCAAACTCCTTACCGGATGACACCTCTTGAATTGCAAGAACTTAAGATGCAACTACAGGACTTGTTAGAGAAAGGGCACATTAAACCTAGTGTTTCACCCTAGGGAGCACCAATACTATTTGTTAAAAAGAAGGATGGATCCTTGAGATTATGCATTGATTATAGAATGCTCAACAAGATGATAGTTAAGAATAAGTATCCCTTGCCCAGAATTGATGATCTATTTGATCAACTGAAAGGAGCTACAATCTACTCAAATATTGATTTAAGGTCAGGATATCATCAGTTGAGAATCAGAGAGGAGGATACTTATAAGACTACTTTTAGAACTCGGTATGGACATTATGAGTTCACAGTGTTACCATTTGGATTAACAAATGCACCATTGCATTTATGAATTTGATGAATAGTGTATTCCGAGAGCAGTTAGATAAATTTGTGTTAATATTTCTGGATGATATCTTGATTTATTCTCAAAGTAGAGAAGAGCATGATCAACACATGAGGATAGTGTTGGAAATCCTCAGGAAAAATCAGTTGTATGGTAAACTATCCAAATGTGAGTTTTATACATCACAAGTTCAGTATTTGGGACATATTGTCTCCGCCAATGGAATAGTTGTAGATCCTAAAAATATTGAAGCTATAATGGATTGGCCAGCTCCAATCAATGTGTCAGAAGTAAGAAGTTTCATGGGAATGGTCGGTTATTATCGATGATTTGTTAAAGGGTTCTCGAAGATTGCATCTCCTATTACTAACTTGCAAAGAAAAGGGAAAGCTTTTAGGTGGATGACTCAGTGTGAAGAAGCCTTCAGAATACTTAAGGAAAAGTTGACAACTGCACCTATATTAAAAATAGTTGACCCAAGCAAATTATTCACAGTATGTACCGATGCTTCATTGGAAGGATTGGGTGGTGTGTTGATGCAAGATGAAGTTGTAATAGCATATGAGTCCAGGAAACTCAAGAGACATGAAATAAATTATGCTACCCATGATTTAGAGTTGGCAGCAATAGTTCATGCTCTTAAGATATGGAGACATTATTTGATAGGAAAGCCCTTTGAGCTTAAAACCGATCATCAGAGTTTGAAATATATTTTTACTCAACCTCTGCTAAATGCCAGACAACGAAGATGGATGGAGTTTCTGGCTGAATATGACTTTGGTATTGAATATATCAAAGGAAAAGAGAATAAATTGGTAGATGCTCTCAGTAGAAGAAGGCACATAGCAACAATTACAAAATGCCAATATGATCTAATGGAACAGATCAAGGAAATGCAAAAGAGTGATGAGTTTTGCAATCAATGTCGCAATAAGGTTGAGCGAGAACCAGAAAGGCACAAAGATTATAATATTAAGCAAGATCTGGTATATTTTTGTAATAGAATTATAGTACCTAATGATGAGGGACTAAAAAGAGCTATCTTGCAAGAAGCCCATTATCCACCATATTCTGCTCATCCAGGGGTAATTAAAATGAAAGAAACCTTGAGAAAGGACTATTTTTGGCCTAGAATGAAAAAGGATGTGGTACAATTTGTTGCTAAATGCTTGGAATATCAAAAGGTTAAGGTAGAGCATCAACATCCTAGGGGACAGTTGCATCTGTTCGATGTGCCAGAACAGAAATGGCAAGTAATATCTATGGATTTTATTGTTGGCCTTCCTAAGACATGATTCCAGCATGATGCCATATTTGTTGTGGTGGATAAATTAACTAAAGTAGCGCATTTTATACCAGGAAGCATACGTGATGATGCATCAGCCATTGCACAAAAATTTGCTCATGAAATTGTAAGATTACATGGCTTTCCTAAAATAATAATCTCGGATAGAGATTCGAGATTTACCTCTGAGTTTTGGTAGGCTTTACACCGAGCTTGGGGAACAAAGCTCAATATCAGCACCGCTTATCATCCTGAGATGGATGGACAGACCGAGAGGGTCAATCAAGTGCTAGAAGACATGTTGCGCATGTATTGTATGGATCACCAGAATAAATGGGAAGAATATCTCTTCCTAGTGGAATTTGCTTATAATAACAACTACCATACCACGTTGGGCATGGCCCCTTTTGAGGCTCTATATGGGCGTAGGTGTAGAACACCTTTAACGTGGGATAATTTGGATGATCGAGAGGTGATCGGTCCTAAAGCTGTTAAAAGGATGGAGATCCAACTTAAAGAAATTTGTCAGTGACTTCGTGAAGTCGCTGATCGCCAGAAGAGTTATGCAGACTTGAAATGAACCCCCCAAGAATTTTTTGTAGGTGATAAAGTTTTTCTTAGAGTCAAACCGACCAAAATTTCAATCAAATCCACCAAATTAAGTTCTAGATATGTTGGTCCTTTTGACATTGTTGACAAGATTAGTCCTATCACCTACAAACTTGCTTTACCACCAAATCTATCCAAAATCCATAGTGTTTTCCATGTGTCTCTCCTTCACAAATATGTTGCTGACCCATCACATGTTTTGGATGTGTCACATTTGTAGACGTCGGACCCGCAACTCATCGAGGTTCGACCAATTAAAATTTTGGGGTTCAAAACTAAAAACTTGAGGAAAAGAACTATGGAACAGTGTAGGGTTCAGTGGGACCACTACTCTAAGAAAAATGCCACCTAGGAAATGTTGCAGACATGAAAAATCAATTTCCATACTTATTTGAAAATTGTTAACCAAAAGATAAATTGCTATATGCATTGAGTTGTATATATTTTATATGTTGGCATGTCGAGATTTGATAGGGCATATTTGACTATTGTGTAATTTTTGATATTGTATATATATATATGACAGATGTTGTGGATATCTACATTTATATTTTCTAGTTAACACAGGGACTATGTTAATTCTTAGAGGGGGAGTATGTCACATCCCTGCTACTTGATATCTTTTTATTTGGAAGAATGTGATATTGCGTTGAGTTTTTGTGATGCAGGTATAGGTTTACGCATGGAGGCGTAAGAGAGTAACCACCCCTGATGGAGACTGAGGTTGAAAGGCATCAGGTAGGTGGGACATGATGTTGTGCTTCATTGCACCTTGGCCAGTGGATACATGGAATTCCACCATAGAATTTGCATATGAAATCATCCTGTCTGTTGATGCATTTGGGCATGTGTGTGATTGCACTTTGTACAAGATCGCTATTGCATTTCTTACTTGTCCTTTGATGTTGTGTGCATTTCTTGTGTGCTCCTTGTTATGGTGCAAATGTCAATGCTAAGTTTATTCAAAGGGGAAATATAAAAATAAAAAAAATGGATATGTTGCTTGTTTGCCTTTGAAGGAAGAAACTCATGTATTGCAAGATAATACAAATAAATAAATATAAATATAACAAAACATAATGTGTAATTTAAAAAATGTATTTAATAAATATTTCCTTGATAATTGCTTACATGGAGTTTAATTAATAATATGAATCCATTAGATAGGTGTCTTTGCAATCATTACATTTAATGATGATAACCATCAGTAAGATCACTTTGTTTTCATTCCATTCGAAGAAAAAAATATAATAAATTAAAAAATATTTGGTTGTGTATGGGAGATGATTTGGCATAGCCATTATGTGAGGCATCACCCATGGATAGTGGAGTAAGTTTTTAGTAATGATGAAGCAAAATGGATGCATGTCGTCGATCGAGCATTAAGGAAGGAGTAGTTGGAGGGAAAAGGGGGGCATGCAAAGGAAATTGAAGGAGAAGAGCCGAGCAGGGAGAGCAACAGAAGGAGCAAATCTGCTAGTGGAAGAAAAATAGTCAGTGGGAAGCTGTGTAACCAGGTAGACTTGAGCTCCAATGTAAAACACCTTGTGTGTTATAATTTCCTATGACTGAGATGGATTAAAATTGTATGTTTTTCCTGTTGTTGTTATGTGATAAACCACTATAGTTTTGTCAAATGAAAACTTTTAGTTTGAGAAAACTTACCATGACAAAACATGGTCAATTCTGGAAAACATAGCAACCGTTAACAATGATTTGATGAATCAAAATTTTGAGAGATAGCCTTAATAAGCCAAAAAGCTTACATGTGAAAACAATAACATCAAATCTGAACCATTAATAGTTGTATGCCTGTGTTTTACATACGTAGAAGCCATTTTTATTTGGACTTCAAGAGATTTTTCTTTTTAAGAAAATATATATATACATAAACTGCATGCCCTATATATTAAGTAAGTGAGTAAACTTCATTTTGAATTCCTGGAGAGTTCAAATTTTGCATGCCTGTGTAATGCATGTTGAGCATTGTTCTTCTTAACCTGAGTTGAGCTTGATAAAATACATGCCTAAGCGATGCATGAATGAGGAATATTTAATGGGTTCATCGAATTGCTCAATGCAAGAATGGGAAATATTTATTGGAAAGAATTGGAAACCATGCATGTTGTGTGTTGGACATTTTTCATACTTCATGTTTGAATCTTGTATGCTCTGTGTATGGATTGTGAATAAAACCATCAATTAATTGGGAAAGGAGTCAATATTTTACATGCATTGTGAATTGCATGAGAAGGGAATTTTATTTCTTTTATTCTGAAAAGAGATTCAGCTTGACTGCTCTATGAGAGTGTGAATATATATCTGGAATGATTTTTTTATTCTGTAGCATGCGTGCTTGCATGAGTACTGTTTGCATTTAGATGCATAAATGGCCAAGATGATCCCATACTCTCACCTTTAAACTCATTCTCCTGATGGGTAGTCTGAACGGGTGATTGAACGTGTGGTTCAAGGATGGCAATGGTGAGATTGTTGAGTTATGGTCTGCACATAATGTTTTGGCATTATAGCCATTTTCCCAGAATGAGCAGCGAAGTGTCTCATTTATACCAAATGCATTCTCTGGCTATGTTTATATATAGTGTTAGTAAGCCAAGGGTGGTTGTATATTGTCTTTCAAAGTGAAAGAAAACTAAAATGTATTATTATTATCCTGTAGAGTTTGAAGAGATGCAAACTTTAAATCTTTCAGACTTAGGAAAGTCTTTTGAGGTGTTTCATATAGTCTTTTATGACTGCATTAAATCATGTAATGTATTTATTTATTAAAAACTCCTCAATAAAATTGCAAGATCATTTTATGTGCTTTTCTAAATTTTGAACGATGTAAAATATGAACTCTATTGTTTAAAAGAAAATGTAGAATGTTATCCTATTGGAGACAGTATCTTTTTATGGATAATACATTGAAATTTTAGTAGAAAATGAAGGGAATATGTGGCTACAGGATAGATTAAATAAAAAATCATAGTTTTATATAGTCTCTAAGTAGAAGACAATCCAATCAAAAAGGGTAAAGAGTGCTTAAAAGAAATACATATGATATTCTTTTGATAAGAAGTGAATAGAAAAAACCCATGAAAAAGAAGTGAACATGATTTGGATGTTAGATAATGTTTGAAGTTCTAGAAAGAACAATTAATGTGATTAATGTTTTCTTTAAAAATAGTTTTTATCATACTCTTTTCATAGAGTCTTTATATTTGAAGAATGAAAAAAAAAAAAGATCTTAATAAGTTGATGCTTGAAGTTAGACTTTTTGAGTTATATTGTGTAATTATATGTTTATTTTTTTGAAGAAAGTAAATGGACTGTTATGATGCTATTTTAGAACTATTTAGTCAGCATCACAAATTTTCTAGTTGTATGACTGTGCAAAAGAAGAGACTTCAATATTATGCTATATGAAAACTTGTGTTTATGTGATTGGAAAATATCATATACCCAAAAGAATTCAAGCTGAAACTGAGCATTAAGCCAAAAAGAAACCTTTGCCAGAGAAACAAAAGATATTTTGAACGAAGTCAAAGTGAACAAGACTTCATTCTTACAATGAGAGCAAGTGCTTATCGAGGAGGATAGCACTAAATGAATTTCGGTAGCCAGTGGTGGTGGCAACCATGATTATGTATACCAAATGAAGTGCTTATCAAGGAGGATAGCACTAACCCAACTCCGGTGGCCAGCGGTGGCAGGCAACCGGGTATATGTGTTCCAATATTCAGCTAAGAGGTGAACTAGAGGTTCCACGCTGATGAGAGTAAGAGATGATGGTATGGGACATTGTCTCAGGAACACATGGATGGTACGTGAGGATTTTTACTACTTGCTTCGATTGTGGAATTGTCAACAGGACTCATAACCAGGGAGCTGGTATATGAGGTTGAAAAGTCCAGCGGTAGATGGGATGGGCAGCATTACCGCCAATCGAAGATGGAATTGAATAATCTGGTTTAGAAGCCATGCGATGGTGAACCCTGACTATACTTTAGTAGAAAGTCAATGGTTAGTCACAGGCATAAGCATGCCAGTTCCAAAGTGATTATCTAAAATGTGTATGAGTCGGTGGACTCTCATGGTCATGAGCGGGATTGTGAATCCTTGCCCGAATTTGGAACAGGGGAGTTAAGGCATTCCTCCTTTCAGGTGATATGGGCCCTGTAAGGACAAACCCCATGCCAAGAACAGTAGATACCTGCGGAGGGGTAATGTTCTATTTATGGCAAATATTGCAGGAAGTTGGTTAGTCCCGAGCACTTAAGACACCAGCTGTAGTGGTGGAAATCTTGAAGTGTGATACCCTTATGCCTAGTACAAATATTAAGTTGGGTGTATATAATGTAAAAGTGAAAGTTTGGTTATGCTCTCATTTAAAAAAATTTTGTGTTGTGTGTTTTAACAACCGGTGAGTAGGCCAGGTTGTTACAAGAAATTCTATTTTATTTACTAGGACTATTGCTTTCTTTGAAATTATTTCTTTTTATGGAAATGCTACTAAAGGAACTTTGATCATGGTTGAAACCTCTCTAGTCAAGGTTTTTGAGAATGTTGAGGCCATTTTTGTAACAACCTTGATCATTGATAATTCTTCTCCTGATGTAGAAGATATCAATGAGGGCTCTCCTTTGATTGACTCTTCAACCCAGAGTATTAAGGAAAATGAAGGTTTTGAGAAAATTCCTTCCTTTAAAAGGTTGATCAAGAGTGAGAACAATTCTATTAATTTAGGTACTCCTACAAGATCTCAAAATGGCAACGATGGTAAAAAATATAGAAGACCTGGTAAGATTGCTTTGAGGGTGTAGAAAATAGATTTGGACATTACAAAAGGGTTACAATCCATTCTAAATTTTAAAAAAAGAGATTTTTTTAGTAGGCTTTTGGTTGTACAAGGCTTAACAAAAGTTCCTGGTGGTGTTTTGTCTATGCTCGTGATTATGGCATCCATGAAAATTTTTGGCTATGTAAGTGGTCCTTTTTTTGTTTTATTTGGGTATGGATCTATCCTTTTGCTGGGAGGTTTTGGACCTATGGTTTCTGGAGTATTATGCTTGTTTTTCCCTTAAATTTGAATGATTGTTATTTTATTTCTATTATGAGTGAGAAATTTCATTTTAATTCAAATTTTAACAAGAACCAGGAGTTAGAGGCTGACAACTAGTTTATATTGCTGGAGATTCTTGGGATATTTTTCCTTGTGTCTCATGTAGTGGTTATAGAATATCTATAGAGTTTTTTCTTCAATATTGGAACTCTGATCCAACTATTTTGTTGTCTCAAAGGATAGGATCTACCTTGTATTCTAGGATATTTTATCCCTCCATGATTATGCTTTTATAAGGCAGGATTGGCCAAATTATTTAATACAATTTTAAGCAAGATTCTTGGAACTAGAAGGAATATTTCATTTTGATTTCAAAATTGGATCAGAGTATTTGTACAATGATTCAAACTAGTTTGACCTTGGTGGACTTTATTTTCCTCATATTTTAAATTTTAGTGGGATCCTTTTAAATTTTCAAATTATTTTCAATGCACTTTTGGTGGTTTGGACAAATCTCTCCTCAAATCTCTCACCTTGTTTTTGGTCAGTGTGATCATATCATGGGAGATCTTATGTATTTACTTATTTTAACTTTTGTGCTTGGCTATTTAGGTGGTTGTTGAATCTCTCCTCATGATTCATGCTCTTTTTTGTTTTGTGTTGAATGTTTTTCTTTAGATCTTGTGAGATCCTGATATTTATTTTTTAGATTGATTCATTGTAATATCCTTTTGTATATCCTTTGGATATTTGTCCATGTTTCTATATAGCAGCTCTCTTGATATCTATGTTCGTTGTTTAAGGTTTGGGGACCCTCAAAATCCATATGTAAAAGGTTTAGGGACCCTTTCAAAATCCCTTCCATCTAATAAAAAAAACATTCTTCTTCCCATATGAGTCTCTTGCCTACATTATATAATACTCAAACATATACCACTACCACTTACCCACATGTTGGATACTATATTTATTATAAAAATTATAAAATTTGTACAATATTATATTATTAAGTATCTATGTTGGTTACCTAAAAATTCGTAAGACAAATGAGACACTCAAAGGAAACTAGACCAGCTCAAGGGTATGGTTATAGTCATTAAATGCTTAATGATACAATATTGTGAACTTGAAGAGGAGAATTTTTACGCTTATCAAAAAGAAAATATGTAGTTCAAAAACAAATATCCTCAATAATTAGTGACTCAACAACAAGGCCTACAAATCATCATTGCTAAGAACATATTAGACTATAAGGATTCCCTGTAGGCTAGGACACTTCAAGAGGAAGAAAATTAATTGACTAATCATGTGCATAAGGGCATATGAAATATGATTAATAAGCAAGTGACAAGTTATCCTACAATGGAAAATTAAACCATTGTAATCAAATAGTTAATGATTAATCAATCCTTGATAATATAAGGGTAAATCAAGTGAATACACCTCAATTAAATATATTAAAAACCCATGTGGTGTCTAAGGCACCTAAGATGAGGAGTTATTGTGTACCTAGTAAAAGTGCATTAGTTAAAATCCTCATTTTGATTATACTTATCCCAATATGTAGGAAACATAACCCTTCATGTAGAAAAATAATTAAAATATTAAGAGAAGATTCAGATTATAATGGATCAATGATTCCTATGGAGGAACCCATCCTTTTCTTAAGGGTCATGTCTCCTATGGTCTAAGAAAAGACTTAAAATAAAAAATAAGGATTATAAATTTTTAAACATCAAAGGTTAACACAGGTTTTGAATCATTTAATCCTTTCTCAAATGAAGAGTTAGAGGATATAGAAAAATGCAAGGTGTTTATTTTTCTACTAGAAGGAGAAGGGTATATAGTGGGAGGAAGAACTAAGCCAAAATAAAAGGGGTTTGGTTGACTCTTTGAGGATGTGTTTTCTATGAGGGTAATAGAGGTAATTTTACAATCAAAACAAGAGGAATTGGTGCTTACCTAAAATGAGTAATTGAAGCACACATGAGTAATGGAAAGATAAGTGGGTAGGATATGAAGAAGGAGATATTACTAGATATAAACATTGGTAGGTGATTCTACTTTTAAGAAGGTGTTTTACTTATTTTAAGAGGATATTATAGAGTAAAGTTACCAAAATCCTAAGATTTGTGTGAAATTCAAATCAATACAACACCTCAAGCACCTTAATTTAGCAAATATCATATGCTTATCCAAGATCTTGTCATAAGTGATCCTCATAAATAAAAAAAAATAAGGTAGATTATTATGCTCATAACCAAGTACAATGTCACATTTTTTTGGGACTCTCTAAGTATGAATGATGTTTGTGGTGATGCCCCTACACTAGCATATTAGTTCTCTTTTCCATTGGATGTATGTTTTGTATGAAACTCAATTAATTTTATTAGGTCTCAATTAATTAATGATCAAACACTAACCTCACTATGGTCTCTATCCATATTTTATTTTCCTTGAATTTGATTTTATCTCTCACACTCACACTCATTGAATTTTATTTTATTGCACTCGTATTAGTTAGGTTAGCATAGGTTAGTGGGAAGGCAACCTAAATTCAAAGGTTAAGGTGACTTAAACCTCCATTTTTTAAGGAGGTAAATTTAGGATCAATGGTGTAATTTCTATATTAGTTAGTATCATGGATCAATAGTTAAACAAATATAGCTAAAATAACTAAAGGAATCACCTTACATTGTTTCATAAGTTTATCAATAGGATATACCCAAAAATTATATTTTCTAGTTAAATTACTCTTCAAATAATTTGGATACCTATGAACAATTGATAATGTAGCACTAAGATAATTAATTAGCATCAAATAAATGGAAGGATAATCATACCTCACTGTATAAAAATATTGTGAGATAAATGTTAGGACAATGAACAAACTTGAAGAAGATAAACTAAAATAATATCATATTACTAAAAAGAGAATAACAACAAAGGATGATTGCTATAAATAGTTGAATAAAACATACCATATAATTGTATATCAAACAGAAAAAGTAATTGTGTTGTAACACAACATATACATGAAGCCATCATGTATTATTTATAAATTAAGGAAAGTTAGATCAATCAATAAAAATAAATTGAGGCACCATACAAGTAACATTAGAAGTATATTCTAACAAATATTAATGATATCATTCTTTGAACTTTGTATTCTATTTATATTCAATAAAATGCTATGAATATACCATTTATGGTTGAATTAAAAATAAAACTCAACATAAATACTATATGGAAATATCAAACAACAAATTATTGCCATGCATATACCTATCATAACCTTAGAGAACTAAGAAATTCTAAATGTAACTAAATTGTAAGCTTTATTTTACAAAATCAAATTATAATCTCTGGATAGTAACTTTGAGAATTATTCTTAAGTAGACTTTAACATATTAGGAAGAAACCATAATGAGCTATTTTAATTGTATAAATTAGTATGAGGGCTCACCCTTGAAGAAATAATCTCTAACAACTTCTCATGAATTTTAATGCTCAATTTCCATTTGACATGTTTTCTATCTTTGAATTGACCCAAAGGAATATTGTTCACCAAAACATGGTGAATATACTACAACACGTGCATATCAATTTTGAATTCATTAAATACAATGCAGTTCATTTTTACTTGAATAAAATATTTACCCTAAATATGACATAAATGAGATAATAAATTTAATTTTATTCAAATAAATTTTCTATATTTAATGTTTTTACAAATATAACTTTAACATTAAGCATATTAAATTATATAACTATTGTTTTTATATTATCTCAATAATAAGATATCCTATTTCAAAATCATTCTCATCATCCTCATGTCAATGTTTTAGTAATATTGACTTGACCTATATACATATCAATAAATGGTAATCAATATTCTCTACTTTCAACTTCTTCTATCACTAAAAACATATATATTATAGAGGCATGCTCAAAACATAACCATGCTAAAAAAATGCATGTGGACTTAATTAAATATGAATCTTTATACATGTGTACATGCAAACTACTTTTATACACTTTCTTCACATATTTAGATATGTTGTCAAAGTGTATAGAATAAATAAGTTTTTTTATTTTTTAAAGGAATAAGGGAGTATAAATGGTGGAAAATGGTAATTATCTCATATCTATATTGTGAAATATAACCTATTAACTAAAATAGCATTATATTAAGTGCTTATGAATATGGTATCTTAATATGGAGGAGACCCATGTTCAAATCTCACTGAGATAACCAATTAAAAGAATATAATCTGTTAAAAGGTGATCAATTTGACTGTTATATCTTCTTTATGTAAATTGTAATCATATGCATAATCAATAAATTATATGGTGCATAACATTATATTTTTACTTCTCACCAAGTGAATACTCCTTATAGCTTATATTCTTTGACAATTAAATGGAAGATCAAAATCAATATCTATAATAGGCCTTTGATTATCTATGTAAATTGCATTTGAAATTAACGAGATAAAAGGATAATAAAAATAACTTATACACTTAAATAAAGTCCTGAATTTTAGTTTATCTATAACATGCCAAAAAATATTTCTAATAGTACATCTTCATTGGATTATTACTTATAATGAATGTGAGTTTTGCACAAGTCAACTACATTTTGGAATGAACAAGATGAATTGTGTCATATTGTAATTGGTATTTTTGAAGAGTATGCTTCATTCATAATATTGAATCATTATGTTCCTCTTTAAAAAATATTATCTCAAAATTCTTCAAATAGACAAAAAATTGATATCAACATATTATCAATAAATACAAAAGGAATGACCAATCCTATTTGCATTGTCTTGCATACTCTTTACATCACACCAATTACTCCTTGAATTTTATACCTAGATATTATAGGGACTTAACATATTGCTAAAAGTAATTCTTTTCATTATTACTATCATGATCATAATCATCACTCATATAAAAGTACATATTTTCTTGATACATTGATCTTCAAGAGACAATATATGTTATCAACATTCTACTTTGCATGTGTATAATACACATGTATGAAAATTGATATATTATTAAAGTGTTAATATTAAACAACATAAAGTACAACATCTAGAATACATTTCTATTTTGACAAATGAAACTCCTTATCTTTCCATACTGCACCATGACTTTGTTTAATACATTAATAAAGTTTTGCCATGAATTCTTATTTTTATAAATTAGAATCCACCATTGTGATTTTCCTTGACTCCCCACCATGAGTTATGATTTATGTAATATATCACATTTCTTCCATATTACCACTTGCTCATCTAAATCATCATATTGAGTATGCATTAGTTTTCTCAATAAAAAATGATTTCTTCATGTTGTGATTGTCGCACAACATACCCCAAATTTGGGGACCCATATTTAATTTTAAGATTTTTGGGAAATGTTGGTTTTCAGTGAGTGATTGATTGATAGGTCCCTATCAATGAAGTTGTAATGTAGGTTTTTTTGTGGGGTCTTCTTTTAATTCCTTATGAAGTGTCTAGTGTGATGGTTAGGTCTATAATGTTTGGTTAGTTTTATATTTTGAATTAAATAAATTCAAACATTTGAAATTAATTAAGTGAAATTTAAAGAAAAGTAAAACAAAAAATAATAATAAAATAATGAATACATAAATTTAAAAAAAAAGGAATATATATATGTGTGTGTGTCTATATATGCATATATAGGGATGCATAATATATGGGTAAGTGACCAACCCGTAGAGGTGGACCAAGTGGACAACTCGAATATGCTGAAATGGTGAGGACTTTTGATGGATGAGTCAAACACACAATCATGGACCAAAGATGAACTTGGACCACCTGATATAGTCATGAACGATGACGTAGATGACAAGGATGTTGACTGTGCATGGGGTGATAGCAAAGTATCTATATGGCTAGGTGTGATAGGGTGAATAAGCTATGATAAGGATGACCCCACATGACCACTTAACATGATGCAATACAAGGGAGCAACCATTGTAAGGTGATCATATGTTACTACGTGCTTGATTCATTTTATACCACTATACCTCACATGACACCCTAAATCTAGAATAAATCTAGTAGCAATAACTCAATAAAAGTTACCAATTCGATAGTTTTTCAATGGCATCAACTGTAACAGTGATGAAATATCATAGTGGAATCTTGAAAAATGAGTGGCGATCTACAGGTTTGATGCCATAAAAAATTGATGTAGCAAGAGACCTGACTCTAACCATGGCAAGATCAAATTCACTGATGGAGAGGAGAGGAGAGTTGTTGAATTTGTTTTGCAGATAAGGATGTAGATGCGAAGCATTCAGTGAGATATACTAGTGACAGTGATGAAGGGTCTCAAACCATAAGATCTTATTGGATACAATGCTTTATCAAGCCAATTCACCATGCTAGATAGACAGTTTGCATTTGTGCCAGCTTTGATGCAACCCAATAGAGTATGAGTCGTATTGATTAAGAGATATGGAAATATATAAATATGTTAAGCATTGGAAGATTTCCTTATGATAAATTATAATAAGGGATAGAGGGTGGAATGCATTGATCATTCATATAAGTCCTAAAAAATAAAGTAATAATATAGGGTTGGAATTGCATTGTGTAATGGATGTACTAGCTCACAAAGCATTGAATCAATGATGACGAGATTGAGCACACAAATCGATAGCAAGTAGAGAACATGTCACATCTTCCTATAATGTAAATGAGGAAGGTGTGTCCATCATGAATGAATGGATGGCAATGAATTCAAAATGTACCATTAGAAAAAGGTTCACTAAAGGAATCTTCAATGATGAAGGATAGTGATCACTAGGAGCATGTGGGAAATGGATGAAGATATAGTCACCCAAATATAATTGATTGAAGTTTTACAAAGAGCAAGTGGAATTTTGAAGGTCCAGATAGTGGTAGCCACTTAGCACTATGATTTTGGATAAAACAAATATCATGTAATCACCAAGGAATCTACGCACTCATTTCCTAGGACAAATAAATGAGGTGACAATTTTTTAGGGCTATAACTAGAGTAAGTATTGATAAACAAATGACATAGTGGGAAAATGATTAGTGAACACATTATATTTGGCTATTTAGAATCCCAAGTGGTATGTGTTGGATCATATTTCATGCACACCCTATGGAGAGTAAACTAAAAATACAAGTAACATTTAATGGGAATAAATTCCCTCTCACTTTAGGATCTTGTTGGTTATCCAAGGTGTGAGTTACAGGGTTGGGTCGAACGTCCTTGCTCTTTTCCACTTCTAGAATAGTTTCAAGTGGACTGCCTGTGTACCTACAAGGGGGTTCAACTTTCATCTGCTAATTTTTTATCAATCAGATTTATATTTTGTTTGATCTAGCTCTTTAGATTTTAGAAAATTATATGAATAAAGAATATAAAAAAAATAAAAATGATAACTATTCAAAAATAAAATAGGGAGAGTAAGGTAGGGCAGAAAAGTGAGGATATCTAATTCAATTGCAAAGTACAACTATTGAAATCAATCAAATCACTTAGCTTCACAACAAGACAACATCAAATGAAGAAAGTATCTAGCTTTCTAAGACCACTTTCAACCTTGAGCATGGGACAAAACAACACAGAGATAAAAGGAAAATTACGAACATAAAGGAGGTTAATGAAAATTGATGTTTCTCACTAGCATTCTAGCTCATGTAGTGAGAACAGAGCAATTAAAACATCAGTCTAAACCTCAAGTTCTTAATTTCCTCAAGCATACAGAGAGTAGAATGAAGCTAAACAACCTAACATAATCTCAACAATTACAAATTTACAATTAAATTAAATAAATCCTTAAGCGAGACGAAAAAAGAAGAAGGTGCACTTATCATAGCTTGGAAAATATTAGGCTCTTGGCCACACTATTTCAAAAAATGATGTCACACCAACCTCAGGTATAGAAGAAAGTATTCAAAACAAAATTTGTTAAAAATTGCTAGAAGTCTTTATTTTCAATCTTTCACATCCTTTGATTACATTTTGTGGGAGTATTTATAGATTCAGGACATGCCCTAATTTTTCATAAAATATCTTCTCCTAGGGAATTAAAAATAATTTAAAAATTCCACCACCGAAGCTTTACAATATAAGGTATTTTTATATAGAGTTTCGATCGACCCTAATCACTCTGAAAATATTCATGTGGATCTTACATAAATGGAGAAGATAAGATCTGGTATTTTTATATAGAGTTTCATCCTGATCAAATGGACATCGCGCGCAAGCATATATTCATATTTTGGCGAGTTGTTAGAGCATCTCATTAATTCCTCCTATTGAAAATCTAGAAGAGTCACTGATTTCCCGAGCCTTCTATCCTTGCACAACTGCCTTTGTCTGGATTGAGTTGAAATTCTCTGCCCACCATTACTTTTGTCATAAATTTTCCCATTAAATGCATCCACCGGCAAATTCCTGCAAAAATTTAAAAATGGCAAATGTTAGAACATTAGCTTTAAAATTAAATTTAATTAATTTAATTTTTTCTAAGGTTCAAGATTTAAATTTTAGGTTTTAAATTTTTATTATTTTTCCAAAGTTTACCGTAAAATACCTTTTAAGGTTGAGATTCTAATTAATTTTTCACTATTACTTTAATCCCTAGGATTTGATATTTTTATACCATTTATTTTCTATCTCCCTAAGCATGTTGCAAAATTGTGACATTTTTATTTATCTTATCTTCCAACCTAAAAATGTCATGAAAATCACGATGGCGTGACATTTTCATTTCTTTCTCTTCCAAATCTTAGAAATGTCGCGATGTCGTGAAATTTTCATTTCTTTCTTTTCCAGACTTTAAAAATATCATGAAAATCAAATATTTTTCATTTTAAGCCCCTTTCTTTAAAAATGTTGCTATATCATGATATTTTTCATTTTCTTTCTCTTCCAACCTAAAAATATCGCAAAAATCAAATATTTCATACTTAGAAAAATTCCTTCCTTCCTTCCTTCCTTCTTTGGAAATGTCATGATGGCACGACATTTTCATTTGCACTTTTGGATTTTTATATTTTAAACATTTCTGAAAGATCCTCAATTCTCATAAGTGATTTTTAGAAACTGGAAAATGAATTTTAATTGCCCGTAAGTTGCTAGTTTCACTTGGTGTGAATTTTAGGGTGAAAATTGAAAGTACTCAGAATTAAATGAAAATTTTCATGCATTCAAACCAGCCAAATGGGTATCCGAAATAGTAGAAAAAAATTGAAAATTTACTTTGGATCAGAAGATATCACATTAAACAACTCATTTCTTGGAAATAGAAACTACTATTTCTGGAAGATGAATCTTGCTTAAAACCCTAAAAAATTGGCACCATTGGAAAGGTGATTTCGATATATTTTAGCTAGAATTCAAATCATCTAAAACGGATTCTTGTGGCGGAAAATATAGTATTTTCAAGATTGAAGTAAACATTAGGGCAACATGAAAAATTTTCAAAGAACCTTAGAAATTAAATTTAATATTTCAAACCTTAGGAAACTATTGAAAATAAAAATTTCTGAAACACTTAACCAGAAATAATACCATTGAAGCATAAATGTTTAGAAGAAATTAATTCAAATCAATGTGCTAGGCAAGCATTTTTTGACACCTTGATGTAGGCAAAATTTAAAGACTTGATGCAAACAAAACTTGGATTAAAAAATGAAAACTTCAAGAGGGTCCCCTTGGAAATAAAAATTAATCATTTCAAAGGAATCAAAATTTAATAGAAGATTGGAGAAAGATAAAATGAAAATGAATGGGAGCAGGGAGGAATTGAAAATGTTTGAAAATAAAAAAAAGGAGAAAATACATAAGGAAGAAAGTCGAGGGTTGGATTTTGGAAAAAAATTAAATATCCATGCATACCAACGAAGGAAAGGTTGGAATTTTTTGGAACAAGAGTGTGTGAAGTGGATTGGAAGAATTTTCTAGTTGCTGCCAATACTTGTTCTCACCTTGTATGCAAAAAAAAAAAAAAATTGAATACAATAGATGATGGGAAAATAAGGTGAGTATAAAGATAGGATTCAAATTAATCACCAAATAATCATTAATATTAGCTTTGAAATGCCTTTGCATTATATATGTTTAAAAATAGGTTCTAACAAAGTTTATCTATATGAGTGCTAACAATTGCACTTAGAGAAATGTGCACTAACCACTAACTAAAATATCTAACATAGGATATTTAGATATTAACCTAGGTTTACCATTAGATATTTAGAATAGTAAATATCTACATGGTAAGTGGTAGAAAAGTAAATGTAATAATACATGTAGTATAATGCAATATACTACCTATTTTACCTAGTGGAGTAAAAGGGTAAATATCCCAAAGAATGGAATATTACTCTAACATCCATCCTTATTACATTATTTGGGTAATACATGTACACCCTCCTATACAACAATATTTGGGTAAAGTATATAACTATCCCAATATAGTGAAAAAGATGTCAATCTGCTGGTTCTTGCTCTGCAACAGTGCTCTGATTGCTCCTAAGAAAAAATGGATCATTCCTCACTTTTTATTCACATCAACGAATGTCCTTATTGTAATATTTTCATCCAATCGGATTGCATGGGTAACCAGCCACTGCAACCGCTAGGTGTAGTAGAGTAGATCACTTCATACGAGGTTCATTCTATTTACAATATGATTTTACAAAAATGTGTTGTTAAGGTAGCTAAGGTGTTGGTCGATGTCGAAAATGCACCCTTATAAGTTTCCCCCTTGTTGCAAAACATATTGTAATTAAATTTCTAAAAGAAGTATGACTAAGGTGTCGGTCATTGTCGAAAATGCACCCTTATAAGTCTTCTTCTCTTTTTACAAAAAAATTGTGTGAAGTAAGAAAAGAAATATTGATCCCCCCTTAATTGCAAAATATGTGCAACTTAAGAAGCTTTGTGAAGGATTGTACAAATATTACCTCCTAGGCAAATTTTTCACCAGAAAATTTCCTCCTTTTGTTACAAGTACTTCAAACAATGAGAGTTTGCTATCTATGAAGCCTAAAAGAGGTACAATCACCACTTTATTTCTAGTACTTCAAATAAAAACTTATCTTATTTATGAAGCCTAAAAAATAGAGAGAGAAATGGTGCTTGCTTAAGGTGACAAATTTGCTTTTCCCTTTACAATACTATCTTAGCCAAGAACACTCTGTGTGCTTTTTCTGAACTAGAATCATAATCAAAACTAGACACTTCACTAGCAATATTGCCTTTGTCTTGCTTTTGTGATGTGCCTTTGCCTTTCTTGTTTTGCTTGTTTTTAAACCAACACCGATTGGTGTCATGGTTATCCTTTTTACAATGTGAGCAAAACCTCTTTTGAGTTTTATTTCCCTTACCTTTTGAATATGATCCTCCCTTTTGAAATTTTCCTTTCTTCTTGTCACCCTTATTATTTTAGTAAAGTGCATTTTTTGACACTTCATCGCTTTAGAGTTGATTTGCTTCCTCAGTTTGAAGCAAATTGACTAACTCCACAAAGGTGATTGATCTTTGTGATACATTAAGGGATTTAATCAACATTTTATAGGATTCAAGAAGAGTCCTCAATATTACTGAAGTCAAAATGGTGTCTTCTACTTTAGCTCCTAAAGCATTGAGCTTAGACTTCAGTTCTGACACTCTATAGAGGAAGAGTTATATTGATTCGCCTGACTTCATATGGAGTATATGAAGTTGTGTTTTAAGGTTTAGAACAGTTGATTGATTCTTACCTTCAAATATGGTACAAAGTGCATCCCATGCATATTTACCTGTTTTAGCTTCAGTTATGTGAGGCTGGATCTCATCAGTAGTAGCTAGGAGTATCAACATGAGAAGATGATTGTTTTTTTTGTCCCATGCTTTTTTATCTACTCCTGCTAATGCAAGTCTTGATTTAGTGCCATCTACTAAATCCCATATTTCCTCTACAGTAAGGATGACTTTCATCTTAGTTTTCCATGCTGAATAGTTAGGACCTTTAAGCAATTGTGTATCATTCAAGTATTTGTTGATAGTTGTCATTATGAAGGTCCTATAATTTGCACTAATATGATATTTCTTTCACTCTTAAGTGATATTTAATGGCACCTGCCTAAAAATCCTCTTGAAGAGAAATAATCAGTTTGAGGAAATTAAGCCAAACAAATAAGAGCAAATTAGGGGATTTTATTTTTAGGAGATAATATCAAGTGAAATTGGCTTTAAATTTGTGCAATGGTTAACACAAATTTATTGTGAAATTTTGGGGTTGAGTGTTCTTGATTTTATGACTTATAATTGCAAAAATAAATAATGCAATAATCAAACAAGAATGCCCACAAAATTCTTATCACATAGGTGTCGGATGCAACCAAAAATGCACCTAATTTGCCAATGAAGGTGTCGAGTAAAATAAAAAATGCACCTTTTAATTTTTGCAACAAAATTTAAATTTGTGTTGTGCAAAAAATTGATATATTTTGTCTCCTCTTGTTTTCCAAATTTGCAAAGAATATGGCATAAAACAAATTGCCTTTTCTTTTGGTTTTGCAAATTTAACAAGTTTGATTTTGTTTTAAAGTGCTCCTCACTTTTGTGTTACAAATTTGCAAAATAAATACAATTTCTTGTCTTCCCCTCTTTGTTTTGTAAATTTAACAAATAACACTCCTTTCAAGACAAGTCGAGACACGACCAATGTTTGAAAGGCTTCCAGAACTAGTCAACACACGACATAGTTTTAGTGGACCCAGGGTCTTCAATTTCTTCTCAATGTTGCAAGAAAATAGAATGTGCAATTTTATGTCTTATATCCCCCTTGGAGAAAACAAATGCACATTTTGCCTTTGATGTTTACAAAAATTTTGTGTCTCCTTGTGTTACAATTTGGCAAAAAAGGATTCAAGGTTCAACCTTTATTGTATGTTAAACTATCAAGGTTTGAGAAGAATTTTGGTATCCTAATTTGCAAATAAAATGGTGCTCTTATATGTCTTATATCTCCTTTGTAGAAGAAAACAAAAGATCCTTTTTGTTGTGTAATTTGCAAAAAAATATGAGTCCATTTTTTAATTTTAATTTTGAAATTTGCAAAATTTTAAAAAATAAAATTTAATCATATAATTGTAATTTGAATAATAAAAAATAAATAAAAGATTTATATTAAAAAATTAATGTATAAAAACAATGATTTAAAAAAAAAAACTAACATTATATTTTAAAATTATTAGAAAAACAATATATAAATAAAATTAGTAATTTAAAAATAAATCAAATAAAAAAAATAAAAAAATACTTTACCTTTCGAGGTCTAGCGCATGATCGTGTGTGCTCCACAAAAGGACAAAATGTCCTTAGTTTTATTTTTTTCATAATTTTTTTTTTAGTTTTGTAACTCCCTCATGGGAGTCGAACTCTCGAACTTTGGTCAGGAGTTTTACTGCTAGCCCTAATACCAGTCGGGCTAGCTCACCGAGTCGATAGAGCAAAGGGAACAATCTCCCTTTGTTTCAGCTTTCACGGTGAAGCTGAAACAAAATAAAAAAATTGGGACTAAATGTCCCACATGCATCGTGTGACACACTTTCAGTGGTTTAAAACTCAAACAACATCGTAGTTTTTTCGATTGCCTATGGGTAATAAAACACTTCATTTTGCCCTATACGAGCACGAATGACTAGAAGTCATGTCAAGTGTAGCCATACATGTGCCATGTGTTCCGCTAGATGTAGCCCATCTTTTTTCATGTGTCCTGATCCCTCCTTATCAGAATCCGTGTGTCTACCAACTTTGCACCTCGAGGTGCATGCCAACTAGTTTGTGTCTAGGTCTTGTGTTGGGTCCAGTTAGCTCCCACCTATATGCCATGTCAATACCTCGATTTCTATGTTGTCCATCAGACTAGGTCTGCTATTCGCAGGGCCACATCAACCTACTTCATAGGTCATGCCTGCATCATAGTCCACGTAGGTCAGTTTGGCTCGCCTTAAATTTTGCATTGGTCAACCATAGGTGTCATAGATTTCAATGAAATCCATCTAGGTATCACGGCCATGTCAGCCTACCTCATAGGTCATGCCCACCTTGTAGTCTGCTCTAGTCAGTTTGGCTCACCTTAAAGTCCACGCTGGTCAGCCATAGGTGTCGTATGTTTCAGTGTAGGCCATCTAGGTATTAGGTGATGTCCACGTGTATTCCATGAAGGGCGCTCGTACCCTCACATGGTATTTGGCCACCGCATGGAGGGTGCTCCTATCGTCTCATTCTAGTCTATCGACTTCTTGGGAGGGAGCGCCTACCCTCCTGTCAGCACTGCCTATCACTGTTAGTGTAGCATAGGTTTTCACATTGTCAGCATAGGTTTCTGCACTGACAAATATTTTGTCAAAAATCATTCTAGTGCCAGTAGGTCCAAACAGTTCCTGACATTGTCAGATCCCAAACACCTTGAAATTTGTGCATGTTCTAGCCTCATAATGTGGGTCCTATCTAGGGGGTCCCATGTGTCGGGATTTGAGCCCCTGGTCCAGCTAGAACGGGTCGGTGCCCACCTTGTCCAGGTCCGTTTCAAATGCTTCTCTTCATGGCTCTAATGCCAATGATGGGAACATAAGATGAGTATAAATATAGGAATCAAATTAATCACCAAATAATCATTAACATTAGCTTTGAAATGCTTTTGCATTATATAGGTTTAAAAATAGGTTCTAACAAAGTTTAGCTATATGAGTGCTAACAAATGTGCTCAGGGAAATGTGCACTAACCACTAACTAAAATATCTAACATAGGATATTTATATATTCACCTAGGTTTACCATTAGATATTTATAACAGTAAATATCTACATGGTAGGTGGTAGAAAATTAAATGTAATAATACATGTAGTATAATGCAAAATACTGCCTATTTTACCTAGTGGAGTAAAATGGTAAATATACCAGAGAATGAAATATTACTCTAACAATAGAAACTTTATTGCATATTTTCTCCACATGTATTTTGTTCATTTAATGGTGTTTTATGCATATGGTAGCATCATTTAATTCTTTTAATGCATGTTTTTTACCCCTTAGACTCTTGCACTTATTAGATTTAGATTGTGTGGATGCAAGTCTAACCTGGTTTTGTTTTGGTATTCATGATCTTCTATTTTCTATAGAATATGAGGGATTAGTTTATAGTAGCTTTCTTTGATCACTTTTCCACTCATTTTTTCATATTATTTCATATTTTTCTCTAACCATAGTTTTTGTCTTTATTTACTTTCATTTTATTTTTTGAGTTCCATCAAGCACTCAAAGCCGTAAAAATATTATATTGTTTTACACAAAAAAAAGTAATAATGGGGGATTTTGAAGTAATTAGAGCATTCAAATAATTTTTTTATTTAAGGCTAACTTATTAAATTATTTGGACACATTTAATTAAGCCAATTTTGTTTTAAGGTTCTAAAATAGATTCTTGCACTCCACTAGTTTTATTATTTAAATTTGTTTAATAAAATAATATAAAACTTGTTAACAAAGCAAGATAAAATTCATTCACAAAAATAAAATAAAATTAATTAAATCATTGTTCTGGATTCACATTTCAAATTTAGATTTTAGTCTTTTCTTTTATGCTCAAATAAAATCTTAACAAAGGAAGATAAAATTTGTTAAAATATCCTTAACAAAAGAAGATAAAATCTACTTAAAACACTTCAATATAAAATGAACTAAATCACTCTTCTAGGATGGTCATATGAGGACCAATCACATCACATGTTTGTTTCTTTTCAAATTTCATGAACAATAAAGAGCATGGCAAAGAAAATTAACACCAAACCATGGACCCCTTGTTAATAGTCACTTGCACCTCTAAGGTATTTTAGTAAAATTTGCACATTTTCACAATCATTCAAACATACATAAAGCAAATAAGAACCTTAAAGAAATTTTGAATTTCTTTGCAAGAGAGGGTTTTTTGATAATACCTTGATCGTGATGGTGGTTTTGCAATTGAGAAAAATTATCACTCAATAGAATTGGCGCTAGAAGGAGGGCCTCTTGAATGGTTTATTTTATTGCTACTTTAAATGCTAAATTGTTCATTGTTATTTGAAAGTTGTATTTTAAGGTATTGATCTTGACTAACAAGGTTTTTTTTATAGGTTGTAAATTTCTTTAATTGATGATGCATTGATGCTAACCTTTTATAAATTGAGAATATTTCTTATTATTATGGTTTAATTCATGCATTGTTAACAAATACTTCTTGTTGTCATTGTTAATATGGAACCTAAGGGTATCATTACTAGATACAAGGTTGCAAAAGATACCATTTTCCAAAGCCTATCTCCTACTCGAAGGCACCTAATATCCAAGAGTGAAAAAATTGTTATTCCACCTAGTGGAGTTTCAATTGAGCCACCTATTGTTCCTGTAGATACACCATAACCAAATCCAATGGTTGTAAATGCTTCTTGGATGGGAGTATGCAGTACCCACTTGAACATTTCTAGGGTTTCTCATGACATGCCCAAGAACATAGATAAATACTTGACCAAATACAAACATGATGGCACCCAATTAGTAGAGGAATACATTCAATATTTTAAAGATACCTTAATCAGATTACAAGTGGAACATGAAGATGTTACTGGCATAATGTTTTCTTTGACCCTATATGACTTGGCATATGATTGGTACATCAGTCTACTTGCTAACTCCATTACATACTAGGTCCAATTAGAAACTACCTTTTTGAATTAGTTTAGATTACTTATAGACCCTGCCATAATTTATCATCAATTTGCTTCTTGCAGGAGGGAACCTAATGAACCATTGGGAATGTTCAACATGAGATTTCAAAATCTCTATTCGAGACTAACTGCTCCCTACTCTATAATTATTTATATTGCCCTTTAGATATACTTTAGGGCATTATATCCCATGACCTATATATTTTTTAAGAGAAACCCTTTGGTCACTACTCTTGCTTTAGCATACACAAAGGCCATGACTATCGAGCAACAATTGATGCTAGAGGATTATGGGATAGGATAGTTACCTACTATAGGACATCTTGGGGCATACAATTAAATCATAATTATAAAATAGGTGTTATCATAGTAGACTCCAATATTGAACACTTTACCCTATACTCATTTTTACCCTATCATACCTGTTTTTCCTTCCACATTCACATATCTGACTACACCCACCTATTCGAACACTCCTTTAATCTTGGAGAATCAATTGTCCACCCATAAATCCATGGAAATGAATGCTCAGGCCTTGCCTACATTCTTAAATACAACACCCATGTAGAATTTGAATCTATTTCAAAATCCAAATATTCAAACTCAAGGCACTTTGCAAAATAAAAATGTGGTACCAAATCAAAACATTCTAGGTTTTAGGAATCCAACAAATCCTACCACTATTACTATTCAACCTAATGATCCTGATTCAAAGGTAACAAACCTAAAGAGGTTGGTCTAGAATCTAAGTAGTGAAATGGTTTAGTTATAAAAGTAGGCACCACAAAACCCACAATAAAATAGAAACTATAGTTTTCAGAGGAAACAATGGAACACATGACCAAACAATGGAGGTGTTCCTAGTCTGGTTGCTATTTAGATTAATGCATCTACTATTTCTTATTAATATTTTAGATTTGACTATGAAAAACTGGTGTAAGATGCATTCCACTAAAGAGCATAGTGAAAATTAGTGCCCCAAGTTTTAGAAGACTGTAGTCATTTTGCAACAAGAGATGGATGATTTGTAATTAGTACCTAATAAGGAATATTATCATCAAACTAGTTCAAGCAAAGGTAAGAGGAGGATTATGATCCCATAGGAGAAGAAGTTCAGGACTTTAGGTAGTTTAAAAATGGGAATCACAACTACCAGTTGATAAGTAAGAGTAAGACCCCAAATACTTCTACTCCTTCAAACAATTCTATTATTCCACTAGATACTAAGGCAAATAACAAACCTACACCTCTATATCAGATTGATTCATCCAAAACACCACAATAGGTGTAAAATTTTGATAAAATTTCTTATAAAATTGTGGATGCTTTAAAGAAAACAAAAGCTAGCATCACTTTGTTTGAAGATGCACAACTGAAAAATCAACAAGATTCCTTAATTAAGGCACTTGGTCAACCAAGAAAAACCGATGCTAGGAAACTATAGAGTCACATTTGGTCTTGTGAAAGGAGAAAGTAGATGTTCCTCCATTCCTTATAACAATCAAAATTTTAGGAAAGAATTTACACAACATTCTACTATATTCAGGTGCATCAGGTAATGTAATAGCTTATGTTACTTGTCATAATTTGGGTTTGAAACCCAATCCTTCAAACAGAATGGTGGTACAATTAGATAGATCTGAGGTTAATTTCGTAGGCATGCTTCGTAGCATCTATATTCAGATTTCATCATAACCTAGAATTCAACAATACATTGATATTCATGTTGTGGATATTCCTGACAAGTATGGTATGTTATTGGCCAAGGATTAGAGAAAAAACTTGAATCGCTATATGGCAATGGATTGTTCACACATGTGGTTACCTTGGAAATTGGTAGCCAATCAAATATAAATTGAAAGAGAGCCTAAACTCAAATATTTGATCACAGAGTATAATAGAAAAAATGAAACCCTTTATAATGAGTCTGAGCTAGGTATTTACACATTGGATACCAAGTTGGTTACAAATAACTATAATGCTGAAATTTTAACTTGTGACCCACTTAATGATGATCATATTATTTGAACACTTAAATTTGATGGATATAAATCCAAATAGGGTAGTGGATCTGGGATTGAAATCATTAGCCCTAAAGGTAGGTCTTATCTTACTGCATGTAGATTACAATTTCAATGGACTTGCAGTGTAATGAAGTATGGAGCATTAATTTTTTGACTAAAATTAGCCTTGAATAATAAAATTAAATGTTTGAAAGTCTTAGGGGATTCAGTGCTAGTTTTTAGGAAATTAAAGGGGAAATACACATGTCATGATGAAAGGCTAATTCATTATAAACTAGAATTAGGGACTTAATAGATGAATTTGAATCCTTTAACATTTCTATAATTTCTAGAAAGAGTAATTGTGTTATATATTCTTTGGTAGTCATAGTAGGTACATTAAATCCCATAGATAAAATAAAATTGAAAAAAACTTCAATAGAATTGGTTCCTTGTACTTATATACCTAACAATATTAAAAAATTTCAAGTATTTAAAAGTGATAGACTCATCTTTGAATTTATAACTAACTCAAGTATTTTTTAAAATCATGTGATTGATGAAGACTAATGGTTACAAGAGGATGAAGGTGAAGAAGATGAGGTAATGAAGAGAACTAATGCTATCCCAAAAGTCATTGTCTCACTTGAAAAACTTTTCGATATTGACTACCAAAGCAAAATATGTGATATGATGTAGTTAATATTGGAAATAATGAGGATTCACATAATGTACTTATTGGGAAAGCATGCACACATCATGAAAATAAGGAATAATAAACACACTTAAATATTATATGGATTGTATTGCATGGAATTATGATGAATTAAAGACTTACAATCAAAACATTATCATGCATACCATTCCTTTGAAGTTTGATTATAAACCATTCAGGCAGAAATAATGTCCAGTTAACCCATTTTTGGAACCTCTCATAGAGAAGGAAGTTAACAAGCTATTAGATGTAAAAATTATATTTCCTATTCGACATTCCAAATGGGTTGCAAACATAGTTCCTGTTAGAAATAAAACTAGAGATATTTGGTTATGTATTGATTTCAGGAACCTTAACAAAGCTTCGTAAAAGGATAACTACCCTCTTAATTATATAGATAACATTTTACAAATGGTTATTGGATCTGAAATTATTTCCTTTCTTGATGGATATTCTAGATATAATCAGATTCTTATTGACCCACGTGATAGAATGAATACTGCATTTACTACTAAATGGGGAAAATTTTCTTACAAGAGAATACCTTTTGGTTTACTTAATGTAGGTGCTACATTTCAGTGTACCATGGACTATACTTTTAGAGACCTATTTGGTAAATGCATAGTCATTTATGTATACGATATCCTTATTTTTTCAAATAAACGATATCATATTAATGATTTGAGAAAAGTTCTTCAAAGGTGTAGAGAACATGGAATTTCACTTAATCCTAAAAAGTGCATATTTGGAGTAACTGAGGGAAAATTGTTAGGGCATGTAATATCAAAAGATGGAATTTCTATAGACCCTATGAGAATAGAGAAAATTCTAAAGATTTCTTTTTTGGGTAGTAATAAAGAGCTTAGATCATTCTTTCGAAAAATTAATTTTTTTAGGAAATTTATTTTTGGATTTGCTGAAATTATTAAACCATTGAATGATATATTAAAAAAATATGTTAATATTAAGTGGACATGTGAGGCTAGGAATGCTTTCTAGATTGTTAAATATGCCATTTCTAATGCACCTATTTTGGTATGTCCTAATTACAAGAAATCATATTTCTTATATACTTTTGCATCTGATCATTCATTTTCTAGCGTGCTAACTCAGAATAGTGAAGATAATTTTAAAAACCCTATTGCTTTTATGAGTTCACCTTTAAAATATGCATAGTTAAGATATACCATTCTAAATAAATAGGTGTATGCCTTATTCAAAACTGCTAAAAAGATTATGTGTTACATTTTGCATAGTAGAGTTTTTGTTATTATACTTGACCCTGCTGTGAAAACCATGTTAATGTAGAATGAACTAGACAAAAAATGAGGAAAGTGAATGTCTAATTTATAGGAGTTTGATATTGAGATCCATCCAATGAAGCTAGTTCAGTGACAAGTCTTGACAAAAGCACTGTTGGCAATTTTGGGTACTTTGGGTACATTGCCTTTGCTCAAGTGTATAAGTTGTCATTGATGTCAAGAAGCTTTTGAAGGAATTTGATTTGATGTCAAATAATTTGTTTTGATGAAGGTTACGACATGACAGTTTCAAAGGACTTTTGCAAACCCCATGTTGACAGAGAAAAAGGCAAGTGGAAAAACTGTCGCGATTTCGCGACATGTTGGCAGAAAAAAAGGCAAGTGAAAAACTATCATGATTTCATGACATGTTGGAAGAAAAAGAGAAAGCAGGAAGAAGTGTCACGATTTCATGACAAGTTCAAAGAAAGAGAACAAGTTGGAAAAGTGTCACGATTTCGTGACATGTCGCATTTTCGTGACTCAAAAAGTGCAAGAAGGCAAAGAAGGAAAAGTGTCACGATTTCATGACATATTGCAAAGAAGGTTGTACGAAGAAAAAGTGTCATGATTTCATGACATATTGCAAGGAAGGTTGTATGGAAGAAAAAGTGTTGTGATATCGCAACATGTCGGGTTTTTGCGACCGAAGAACAGAAAAGAGCTAAGGAGGAAAAGTGTCATGATATCACGACATGTCACATTTTCATGACTTAAGCAGGAGAGAGAAAACAAGTCAGAAGACAAAGTGGAAGCAAGATAAACTATCATGATTTTGTGACATGCTACAGAACTCGAAGTGAGAACTATCATGATTTCGTGACATGCAGCAAAAGGAAGAGTTTGAAATGAGAACTATCATGATTTCACGACGAGTTGCAAAGAAAGCAGATGGAAGTAGAAGTGTCACGATTTCATGATAGAAACTGAAAGCAGGTCTTCTATAGAAGAAGTGTCACGATTTCATGACAAAAGTAGAGAGGAAGGCTATGAAGACAAAAGTGTCATGATTTCATGATAGAAGTGAAGACGAAGTCTGCAGAGGGAGAAGTGTCATGATATCATGACAAAAGCAAAGTTGATGCTGACAAAGACAGAAGTGTCGCGATATCATGACAAGAGCTTAGTTGAAGTCGAAAAAGGCTGAAGTGTCACGATATCATGACAAAATCCAAAAGAAAGTGTACGGTTGCAAAGGTGTCACGATATCGCGACATGTTGTAGTTTCGTGGCAAAAGCTACAGAAGAGTTACAGAGGCAGTTGAAGTCGACAAAGTTAAATGTGAGCCGAAGAAGTTTAGGGTTGTGCAGCCGACTAAGTTTAGGGTTTGCATTTGTTATAATAGCCGACTAAGATTAAAGTTTTGATCTTGAAAATTTTATTATAAAAGGAGGGTTGTTTGGAGAGTTAATGTGTTGTTTGGATGCATCATTGAATGTGCATCAAAGTGTGCAAGATGCAGTCGAAAGAGCACAGATATTGCAGAAGCGACGAGATGATGTCAAAGTGCATAGAGTGTGTGAAGATAGTGCAGAGTGCAAAGAGATGACTAAGAGAAGACGAAGTGCGACTATAAGGGCACAAAAGTTGTGTATGTTTTGTGAACATTTTTGATAGGTTTCGATGGGGACTTGTGAGCAGATTTGGACAGGTCCTAGCAGAGGACGTGAGTGAGTTGATAGTTCTATAGAACTTGAGGACAGAGGTGCATTGGTTCTATGAGAAGAACTTGAGGACAAATTTGGCAAGTCTTTGAGAAGGCTTGTATGTAGAGGATTGATTTGTTCAAGAGTTGGACAGATCTGACAGACAGAGGAAGACTTGTACTAGATCGACTGATTGTGTTTGGTATAGGTTGTTGAGCTACTGTGGACGTGATCATAGAAGGCAGAGGTCTCTTAGGCTAAGCATTGAGGACAAGAGGTCTTCGGTGGAAAGGAGTTCCACGTGCTTGGCAAGAGGTAGAGGTAGTTGATCTTCTGAGGGATCATTTCTAGAGGAGAGGGGAAGGTATCTCCTTTGAGCGAGAGGCTCATAAATTCTGATTGGGGGAAGGTATCTCCTTTGGGCCGAGGCTCATAAACATTGTAATTGGGAAGGATTCCCAAAGAACTTTGAGATAACTTTTAGAGAAAAGTTTTGTGGACGTAGCCCAGCCATTCTGGGTGAACCACGTTAAAAATGGGTCTTCAATGTGTGATGCTTTCTGTCTTGATTAATGTTGTGTTGATGCCACTGCTATCTAAAGTTAAAATTATTAATTGGTTAAGTCTTATACTGTTCACCCCCCCTCTCAGTATAAGTCCACGTTCTTCAATTGGTATCAGAGCGGGTCACTCCAGAAAGAGCCTAACAGCTTGGAGAAGGATCTATCAGAGGAACATACAGATTCAAAAAGAGATGAAGAGGTTGAGTTCGATCTCAAAGGTGAATTCTTCTTGGCTTTAAGAAAGCTTGAAAAATTTAGGGAAGAGAATTTTGTTCTCAAGCATCAATGTCAGGAAGAAGAGATAGCAAGATCAAAATTGTCTCAAAGTGTTATAGACTTCAAAATTCTAGCTGAAGAAGGGAAGAAGGTTGAACAGGTTCTGATAGAGGCTCTCAAAGGAAAGGAAGCTGATTGCGAGAAACTAGAAGAAGAGGTTATGTCTCTTAGAGTGAAGTTGGAACAGTTGGCTCTCAGACAGAATACTCCGTGTGAAAAGCAAAAGAAGGATGGTATCACCATTCATGAAACAGGGTCTTCGAGCAAGATCAATCTTCATCCTGAAGAGCGGTGGATTCCAATTGGTCACAAGAAGAACAATCATCCAAGGCATCAAAACAGGTTACATAATACTTTCCATGGCTATTGTTTTTCCTGCAAGAAATTTGGTCACAAAGCTATGCATTGCAATAAGTCTTTGAATAGCCATAGTAAGGAAAATGTTAACTCTTTTGCACCTCTTATGAATAAAAATGTCATGTGTTACAAGTGCAAGAATTTTGGGCATATAGCAAGGATGTGCTGTTTGGATAGATCTAGCCTTGAGTTCACTAAAAAGAGAAATGAGATCAAATCTAAGTCAATGATAGTTCAAACTGCTTTTCATGCTCAAGACAAAGTAGAAAAATGGTATCTTGATAGTGGTTGTTCAAAACATATGACTGGTGAAAAGGAAAAGTTTTTGGTCTTAAAAGAAACAAACAGAGGAACAATCAGTTTTGGAGATAACAGGTCGGCTAAAATCTGTGGTAAAGGGACTCTTAGTTTGGATGGGAAATCCAAAACAGAAAATGTGCTTTATGTAGAAGGCCTAAGACATAATCTTCTAAGTGTGAGTCAACTTTGTGATCAAGGGCACATAGTATCTTTCTTTTCGGATAGATGTGAGATAAGTAAAGAAAAAAATGGAAAACTCATTGCTAGTGCTACAAGGACTCCAAACAATCTTTACATGCTAAGTGAGATAAAAAAGGAAAAGTGTTTTCTAACTCAAGAAGATGAGAGTTGGTTATGGCATAAAATATTGGGGCATTTGAGCTTTGATAATCTTGTCAATATTAGTAACAAGGAAGCAGTTAGAGACTTGCCCAAAATAAAAAGGCCCCATAACATCATTTGCGGTCCTTGTCAACATGGAAAACAGACCAGAACCAGTTTCAAATCAAAAGGGTATACTTCTTCAAAACCATTGGATCTTATTCATACTGATTTATGTGGCCCTACCAGAACTCGGAGCATTCAGGGAGAAAGCTACTTCATGTTGTTTATAGATGATTATTCTAGAATGACTTGGGTTACTTTTCTCAAAGAAAAATCGAAGCTTTTGAAAAATTTAAAGCTTTTAAAGAAATGATTGAAAATGAGACTGACAAGAGAATCAAATGCTTAAGATCAGATAGAGGAGGAGAGTTCACTTCAAATGAATTTGTGGAATACTGTGAGCAACAAGGAATCAAAAGAGAATATTCAGCAGCAAGAACTCCTCAACAAAATGGAGTAGTTGAAAGGAAAAACAGAACTATTGAAAATATGGCTAGAGCAATGTTAAATGAGTCAAAAATTTCAGATGGCTTTTGGAAAGAGGCAGTCAGTATAGTAGTCTACATCATCACCAGGGCCCAACTTAGAGTCAATCATCATAAAACTCCTTATGAGTTGTGGAAAGGAAGACCAGCTACAGTAAAATACTTCAAAGTGTTTGGGAGTAAGTGCTTCATCAGAAGGGAAGATCAGAATTTGGGTAAGTTTGATCCTAGGTGTGATGAGGGAATCTTTCTTGGATATTCCAGCAGAAGCAAGGCCTACAGATGCTTCAACAAAAGAACTCATACAATTGTAGAGAGCATAAATGTAACGAGTTGATGAAAAGACAGGGATAAGAGAACCAGTCAAGGAACTCAGTGATGAAATTTGTCAAGAAGAATTCAGAGAGGTTTCAGATGAAGAAGAGGAAAGACAACAACTGCTTCCCAAAACTCCTTCACGGTATGTTCAGAAACATCATCCCAAATATTTGATCATTGGTGATCCAAATAGCAGGAAAACAAGAAGAAGAGTCATTCCTTCACATGATTCTACAAATGTTTCATTATTATCTCAGATTGAGCCAAAAGATTTTAGTGAAGCATGTGCAGATAAGTTTTGGGTAAAAGCAATGGATGAAGAGCTAAATCAAATAGAGAAAAGTGAAACTTGGGAATTGGTTCCAAGACCTAAGGACAAGAATGTCATTGGCACAAAATGGATATTCAGAAATAAACTCAATGAGGATGGAAATATTGTCGGAAACAAAGCTAGGTTAGTCTGCAAAGGTTATGCTCAAGTAGAAGGTGTTGATTTCGAAGAGACGTTTGCTCCTCTTGCTCGTCTTGAAGCTATCAGAATGTTTTTGGCCCTTTCAAGCTTCAAATCATTCAAGGTATATCAAATGGATGTAAAGTCAGCTTTTCTAAATGGGGTGTTGGTAGAAGAAGTCTACATAGAACAGCCAGAAGGAGTGTCTCTCTCAGAACAGTCAGACTATGTGTGTAAACTGAAAAAGGCCTTGTATGGGTTAAAGCAAGCACCTAGGGCTTGGTACTCAAGACTTGATGGGTATCTTCATGAGCAAGGCTTCAGGAAAGGCATGGCAGATAGCAATTTGTATATTAAGGATGAAGATGATGATATGTTGATTATGGTTGTCTATGTTGATGATATTATTTTTGGGGGAAATAATACTCAGATGTGCAAAGTTTTTGCTAACACCATGCAGAAGGAATTTGAGATGTCTATGATTGGAGAGCTGTCATTATTTTTAGGTCTTCAGATTGCTCAATCAAAATATGGTATATTTCTCTCTCAAGGAAAGTATATCAAAGAAATGTTGAAGAAATTTGGGATGATGGACAGCAAACCAGTGTGTACTCCAATGATTACAGGGTGCAAGATGAGTAAAGATGATGAATCTCCAGTGGTAGATCAGAGGTTGTACAGATCTATGATTGGCAGTTTACTATATAGTACAGCTACCAGACCAGATATCATGCAGGAAGTTGGGTTAGTAGCAAGATTTTAGGCAGCTCCAAAAGATTCTCATGTTATAGCAGTTAAGAGGATATTCAGATATTTGAAGGGCACTATGGACTTTGGGCTTTGGTATCCCAAAGGTGATGATTTCACCCTCACAACTTATACAGATGCAGATTGGGCAGGCAGTATTGATGATAGGAAAAGCACTAGTGGTGGAGCATTCTTTCTGGGAAAGAGTTTGGTTTCTTGGCTAAGTAAGAAACAACCTTCAGTTTCCTTATCTATAGCAGAGGCTGAATACATAGTAGCAGTGGCTGGGTGTACATAGGTTTTATGGATGAAAACCACCTTGGAGGATTTCAAAGTCAAGCATGAACAACCCATCTCCATTCTTTGTGATAATACAAGTGCCATAAGTATTTCCAAAAATCCGGTAATGCACTCAAGGACAAAGCATATTTCCATCAAGTATCACTTTCTAAGGGAGAAAGTGCAAGACAAGCAGGTCAAGGTAGAGTATGTGTCTACTAAAGAGCAGATTGTAGATATCTTCACCAAACCTCTTCCAAGAGATACGTTTGAGTATCTAAGGGAGAAATTGGGAGTTGTACTCCCACCCCAGAATTAATCACCTCATCAGGAGGTGGGGGAGGGACTAAGCTAAGAGGCTCATTCTTAGTCCCGAGCCCCAAAGGTGACCCTTTGCCATTGATGACAAAGGGGGAGAGATATGAGTAAGGGGGAGAGCTTCAAAGTGAAGAGGAGAGCTTCAAGTCAGGGGGAGCAAAACTTCAAAGGAAGATTCTCAGTTGTTAGCACAGTTGGTTTTAGTTTTGGCTCTTGAGAAGTGTTTTCAGTAAAGGTTTGCCATCAATGACAAAGGGGGAGATTGTTGGCAATTTTGGGTACTTTGGGTACATTGCCTTTGCTCAAGTGTATAAGTTGTCATTGATGTCAAGAAGCTTTTGAAGGAATTTGATTTGATGTCAAATAATTTGTTTTGATGAAGGTTATGACATGACAGTTTCAAAGGACTTTTGCAAACCCCATGTTGACAGAGAAAAAGGCAAGTGGAAAAACTATCGCGATTTCGCGACATGTTGGAGAAAAAAGGCAAGTGAAAAACTGTCACGATTTCATGACATGTTGGAAGAAAAAGAGAAAGCAAGAAGAAGTGTCATGATTTCACGACAAGTTCGAAGAAAGAGAACAAGTTGGAAAAGTGTCACGATTTCGTGACATGTCGCATTTTTGTGACTCGAAAAGTGTAGGAAGGCAAAGAAGGAAAAGTGTCGCGATTTCATGACATATTGCAAGGAAGGTTGTACGGATGAAAAAGTGTCACGATTTCATGACATATTGCAAGGAAGGTTGTACGGAAGAAAAAGTGTCACGATATCATGACATGTCGGGTTTTCGTGACCCAAAGAACAAAAAAGATCTAAGGAGGAAAAGTGTCACGATATCGTGACATGTCGTATTTTCATGACTTAAGCAGGAGAGAGAAAACAAGTCAGAAGACAAAGTGGAAGCAAGATAAACTATCATGATTTTGTGACATGCTACAGAACTTGAAGTGAGAACTATCATGATTTCGTGACATGCAACAAAGGGAAGAGTTTGAAATGAGAACTATCGTGATTTCACGACAGGTTGCAAAAGAAAGTAGATGGAAGCAGAAGTGTCACGATTTTGCAACAGAAACTGAAAGCAGGTCTTCAATAGGAGAAGTGTCATGATTTCACGACAAAAGAGAGAGGAAGGCTATGAAGACAAAGTATCATGATTTCATGATAGAAGTGAAGACAAAGTCTGCAGAGGAGAAGTGTCATGATATCATGACAAAAGCAAAGTTGATCTCGACAAAGATAGAAGTGTCGCGATATCATGACAAGAGCTTAGTTGAAGTCGACAAAGGCTGAAGTGTCACGATATCATGACAAAAGCCAAAAGAAAGTGTACGGTTGCAAAGGTGTCGCGATATCATGACATGTTGTAGTTTCATGGCAAAAGCTACAAAAGAGTTACAGAGGCAATTGAAGCCGACAAAGTTAAATGTGAGCCGACGAAGTTTAGGGTTGTGCAAGCGACTAAAGATCTAGTGTTAAAACACTGACTAAGATTAAAGTTTTGATCTTGAAAATTTTATTATAAAAGGAGGGCTATTTTGAAGAGTTAATGTGTTGTTGGATGCATCATTAAATGTGCGTCAAAGTGTGCGAGATCAAAAGAGCAGATAGCGTAGAAGCGACGAGATGATGTCGAAGTGCACACAATGTGTGAAGACAGTGCAGAGTGTGTGCAAAGAGACGACTAAGAGAAGATGAAGTGCGGCTGTAAGAGCACAAAAGTTGTGTATATTTTTTGAACATTTTTGAGAGTTTCGATGGGGACTTGTGAGTAGATTTCGAGAGGTCCTAGAAGAGGACTTGTGAGTATGTTTTTATAGTTCTATAACTTGAGGACAGAGGTGCATTGGTTCTATGAGAAGAACCTGAGGACAAATTTGGCAAGTCTTTGAGAAGGCTTGTATGCAGAGGATTGATTTGTTCAAGAGTTGGACAGATCTGACAGACAGAGGAAGACTTGTACTAGACCGACTGACTATGTTTGGTACAGGTTTCTGAGCTACTGTGGACGTGATCATAGAAGGCAGAGGTCTCTTAGGCTAAGCATTGAGGACAAGAGGTCTTCGGTGGAAAGGAGTTCCACGTGCTGGCAAGAGGTAGAGGCAATTGATCTTCTAAGGGATCATTTCCAGAGTAGAGGGGAAGGTATCTCCTTTGAGCAGAGGCTCATAAATTTTGATTGGGGGAAGGTATCTCCTTTGGGCCGAGGCTCATAAACATTGTAATTGGGAAGGATTCCCAAAGAACTTTGAGATAACTTTTAGAGAAAAGTTTTGTGGACGTAGCCCATCCATTCTGGGTGAACCACGTTAAAAATGGGTCTTCAATGTGTGATGCTTTCTGTCTTGATTAATGTTGTGTTGATGCCACTGCTATCTAAAGTTAAAATTATTAATTGGTTAAGTCTTATACTGTTCACCCCCCCCTCTCAAGTATAAGTCCACGTTCTTCAAGCACTTGCAAAGATAGATTCTCAAATTTCTTGTCAACATTATAATGTAGAGGACATCACACAATATGAATGATATATTGATATTTTTTATTTATTGTTGAATGGTAAGTGTCCTTCACATTTTAATTCCACACAAAGAAGATCTCTTCATTTAAAATCTATGAAATTTATGATTAATTTTGGTGTGTTGTACAGGAAAAACCATAAAGTATTTTTTCTTTGTTGCTTGAATAAGGAAGAATCTACTTACATCTTACACAAGTTTCATGGTAAAGTATGGGATAGGACATGGTTCTACAAATGCCAGTGCACAAAAAATCTTAATATCTGGTTACTATGGACCACACATATTATAAGATACCCATTCCCATGTACGTTCTTGTCATATTTATCAGCTTGCAGCTAATAGAGAGAGACATGCATCTATGCCATTCCAACCTATAGTTGACATAAAATCTTTTTCTTAGTGGGGCCTAGATTTTTTAGGGGTCTTAAACCCTAATTCTTCAACTTCCCATAAGTTCATCCTTACTGCATTTGACTATTGTATTAGATGGATGGAAGCTATCCCCACAAAAAATTGTACTACTAAGGTTATTCAATTTTTAGAAGAACACATCGTGACTAGGTTTGGAATGACACATTCAATTATTTGTGATAATGGTTCTACTTTTATTTCACTTTTTTTTATAGAATGTGCATACGATAACAAGGTGAGCATAAAAAATTCTTCTAATTATTATCTACAAGGTAATGGCTTAGTTGAATCATCTAATAAAAACTTATCAATTATTAATAAATTGCTTGAAAATAATCCACGGGATTGGGATAATAAATTGAAGTTTTTATTGTGGTTGAATAAAATAAAAATTAAGAAATCCATAGGAACGTCACCTTATCATTTAGTGTATGGTCAAGATCCAATTTTTTCCACTAATATTAAATTGTAAAATTTAAAATTCATGAAAGAATATCTCGAAACAGATAATAAAATTGAAGCTCATCTCACTCACCTCATGCATTTAGATGAAAAACGACAGGATGCCTTGCTTCATTTTAGTAAATATTAGGACATTGTTAATTATGGTTTGATAAGCAGTCTAAAATTAAAGATTTTAGGATTTTTTATTTAGTTTTGCTTTGGGATAAGGCACATGAGAAAAAGGGTGAGCATAATAAATTTGACTATCTTTGGCTTGGTCTTTATTTGTAACAACCTCAAATTACCAACCAAACCTGAGATAGAATTTTTTTTTTTTTTGTACATATCTAATATGTCAAGTTTTACAACCAAGTATGTTTGGATCAACTTCAAGCACGGTAGCATGTAACTGAAAAGATTATGACATGGTCAATGTCAAATCTTGTGATAGGAGTGACCAAATCCTATCTAACCTTACATCCCATCATGATATGTATGATCTCCTTGGTTTAACTATTTCCATATCTACTTTCATTAGGAAGTTTAGTTACTTAACCAATTGAATGTAATTTCAATCTTACTTCCTAATTCTATTATTTGCAGTGAAATACCATGCATGTATTATTTAAAAAATAAGTAAATATTACTTTAATCACATCAAGAATTTTATTTGATTCAAAGTATAAACCATTACATCATACTAAAAGAGCCATTCATTGGAGAATACAAAGGCATAATTTACTATAACCTCAAGTTCAATCATAATCCATCAATCATCATATAACATTGTAGTGATCATCTTATAAGAATGTAAATGCATTATTACATCATAAATAAAATGATATTGAATTTACATCTTATTCAATATCCATAATCTAACTAATTATCATCATAAAGAGGGTATATATAACATCCATGCATAACAAAAAATACAAACCATCAAATAGAGCTACACAACATATATCCTTAGAACCCTCACAGGGAATAAATCCAGCCTCTAAAATATGTTTCACCTCTCATTTCATAAACATAAGTTGTCATAAATACAAATATAGAAAGGCATCCCACGGATCCCATTCCAAATAATTAAAGGAATCAATTCGTTCATTTTTTAGACCATGATGCAAATAAGAAAACTCTATATTTCCTTTCTCTATGCCATAAACACAATACATAATAATCTCACAAGTTCTTATACCTACATGTTTATGAATGATGGATTCATATTAAGGAGAAATATCATCAATTTCCATAGAGGAAACCCTATAATTCCCTTGAGAATGAACCCTACATTCATTCTCTGAGGTTGAATAACACTCAACCATCAATGAGATAGATTCTTATAGCTACATTAGAAGAGTTTACTAAACAATCATGCTTACATTATATGTATATATAATCATATAAAGAGGAAATTCATTTCTCAAGGTTAGGTCTCTAGTCACAATATACCAATGTTAACCCGACTATGACATTAAATCATAAATATAATTTAATTCGAGAATAGAACCTAGCATTGTCCTTACTCTTCCATCCTACACGGTTAAGATCATACTAATTTCACCAATCCGTATATCCTATAAATCATCACTAGGGAAGGTTCATATAGGAATATTATTTGTATGATCAAACATAGTGAGGAAACCCCATAATTTCCTCAAATAATGAGTTTTCACTCAGTTCTTTCCTTGACTACATCCTTTATCTACAAGAGATTATTCCTAAATTTTCAGTTTATATGAACCTATTTTACTCAATCATTTTCACAAAGTTGGTAAGAAGGCTTATGATAGAATAGTCCACAAATTTTGTACTATTCGACTATAATTTTGAATGAGTATTGACATAACATTTTCTACCAAAAATGATTCCCATATTTTGTTTAGATTGCCACCAAAATGGCTTTAAATGTCACCACATGTAGTCAATACTTAGTTTTTAAAAATATTCCATACCATTTATTGTTTTGTTTAAACTTTCTATTTTATCAATGTAATCCTTACCCAAGATTAATTCTTTTCTACTATATAGATTGTTTCAAAGGTTATAAAATCTTTCCAAAGATGGAGATATAGGTACAAGGTTCATCCAATTTTTTTAATCTTTGGTGTATCAAATTATTTTACCAAATTTGTTCTAAGGTTATTTATTGTTAATTTGTTCACCAGTTGACTCTATTAAACATCAAGGTTACCCTTAATATTTGAACCATAAGTTTCCATTTATTGATTACATCAATTGGTTAACCAATACGTAACAAATTTATTTTTCTAAATTTGGTATTGGACTTTATTCTATGGTTTGATGCTTTAACATAAAAGAATATATCCATATATTGGTTTCCCAATTGGTTATCCAAAACATATCAAATTTATTCCTTAAATTTGGTATTGGTTTTTTATCCTATGATTTTATCCTTGTAGCATAGAGGAATAGCCTAATTCTTCTTTAGGTTATATGCTTCCCAAGTATATCATAATCATAGACTTGGATTAATTATTTCAATCCTAATAGTATATTTTTACCTCATAAGACAAATATAGAGCATTGTAAACAAATAGGGGTAAACTATTTAACCTACTCATCTATTTGGTCAACTGATGGAGCCAACCCCAATGAATCAGTCAACCAATCGAACTATCTCATATCTCAAGCTTAAACATATGTAAGATGCCCACTGGTTAGTTTTACACTAGGCTATCGATCACTTAGCCACTCAACTAGCGTGACCACTACCAGTTGATCACTCCGATAGGAGAGTATTCTCTTGTTTGAAGTACATTGCATGTTCCCATAGGGTGCATGTGGTAAAATACTTATGATAAATTTAAAGGATTTAATAACATAACTACCAATAAACTAATCAACAGTAACTAGTGTAGGCCACTAACTAACATTGGTCAATTAGTCATTTAAAGCAAGCCATACGAATCTCATGAATCTCAATGTAAAGTCATGGTGAAACTTGGCTATAAGACTTAGTGAGAAAATCAATAGAAGAAGCACCTTTGTCTTACCTCATGAAAAGTGTGGGACAAAGCATACTTTTTAATCTTATCTTTGCCTTCGCCGGTGCATGCTAGCAGGACTTTTGTAGAAGGTATTTCTATAATCAATGAATGAAATTTTCCAATTTAATGATCCATTGTGGTATAAATCCTTACCAAGGACTTGACATATATTTTATCGATGAGTTATGAGCTTTATTTTAGATTAGAAATGTCAAGCAAAACACTAATATTTTTGTGATGTTAATCCCACATGAAGTCTATGGCATGGTTGAAGATAAGGCTTTATGCACCTCAAATAGATTTATAGGTAACTAATACCCTACCATGAATTTCTTCCTTGTGGAGGCAATCCAATAGAGGAGAAAGAGGTTTTATTTCTCCACACACAAGGATATTTGGTGGTTGATGCCCTGAAAAGAACAAGATGGCTTCTGACATAGTAATACCATAGATTTAAAGACCATACCAGATTCAAATAAGAGGATGTTTTAAACATCATTCTAGTAAGTCTAGATATAATCGAGGCCACTCAAACATCTTATGGATGCACAAGGTCCTTTGGTTATTACATAGGGGTTTAGATAAAAGTAGTTATTCTTCTCCTTTAAGTAGTATCCAAGATTCCCCCTTTTTACAATTTAATATAGACCAACTTATTAGTTAGGGATAATGGGTTCGTCTCACCTCAAGACATTAATCCAAAGGGTGGATTTATATTTGCACTAACATAGGGTCATCACAAGGTTCATTCACCTAAATTTAAAATGTCCCACATGTGCAACAAGGTGGGTATATTGTGAAATAAATCCCTTTGTGCGCTAATGTTTTAATGACCACCAAGCAGTGGTATCCTAGACTTCGCTAGTGATAATGGGATTTCTCATAATTGATAGAAGGTTGTAAGCAATGATCCTTTGGTCAAACCTATTTGTTTTTTATTGTGATATCCCTTAATCAAATGATTTTAATTAAGAATAAAATAAAATCTATTCATTTTCTACCATGATATCCCTTGGTCAAATGATATTACTTAAGAATAAAAACAAATATATTCATTTTTTATCGATAGATCAATTAAATCAATGGTTTAATTTACCCATAAAATATTTTAGAAGGTACCTTGGTATGGTATAGAAATAACAATATCCACACCTTTCTTAACAAGAAAAAGGGTTCTCAATCCAATATTAAATGAAATTAAGGTAGAAGTCAAATACGCAACGTATATACAAGTTATTACAAAGAGTAGGGTCCAAACTATAAATAGTTGATTTTATTCAAAGTATCCATCAGTAATGGGCTCCAAATACTTAGCCATAGACTCCTTCCAACTTCCCTCCATGTGTCTTATCCTACCAATATTCTCCAAGATTAATCCTTCCTTTACCTTGATTTTCTCAAAGTTTCTTCTCTTGACCAAATGATTTTTGCTCAAGCTTGGTACTCTCCCAAAGCTATTTTATTTCTGATCTACCAAGGTAGAGAGCATACTCCCTAAGCCCAATATTTCCTCCTCATTCCATTGCTTGTCTCCCCTTTTATATTTTTTTAACTCCTCTTCCTTCATGAGCAAGAGGGTGGATTTATTATTAAAATACTAAAAGGAGCCTTTTTGGGATCAACCCAAATAGTGAGATTCCTTTTTATTATTTAAAAATTAGGGGAAGGGACAAGAGGAGATAAGGTGGGAGTACCTTGCTCATTTTTGGCCTTCCCTTTTTCCTAGGGCCACTTACAAGGTCAGCCTTATCACTATTTGGAAGTAGTCATGTGGAATGGAGAATAGTTCATCCACTATTAATATATACATTTTTTTTATTAAATCATGACCTTGTTCCTTTTTGGGCCCATTTAAAATTGGATAAGTTTTGTGGACACCTAATTGTAGTAAATTAGGTTCATTCTACTAAGTCACTTTTTGTAAAAGATAATTTCCCCAAATTAATATTTTCACAAAAGCCTTATTTTAATTTCTCCAAACCTTACAAAATCCCAATTGTATTACAAAACTCTTCCAATTATCTTGGTAGAGTGTAATTAGCCTTAATTAGGGATATTTATAGGATAATTAGGGTTTACCATCCCCTAGATTTTATCAATTTGACCCTTTTATTAATGCTTGGAAGCATTAGTAAGGTTTGGTTAATGTTAAAATTCAAGTATTAATTGATCCTTTGGATCAATTAATATATTCTAGGAAGTCCCAACGGGTGGGCTGTGAAATACTCCCCCCCTTGTATTAAACATAGTCCTTTGTGTTTCTCATTAGTTCCTAGATTATTTAATGCAATAAATCAAAAGAATTAGTATTATTTCTTCATAAATTAGATAGAATCATCATCCTTTTCCTTATTTCCAAAGTCTTAATCCTGATGGTAAGCAATATATTCCATCCACGAGAGTACATGGACCTGCAATAGTGCAAACTCTCAGCAGCACCATGTTCTTAAAGCAATAAAACATCCATATTGCATCAATATAAGTATTTAAAACATCATCAATACACAATTTTTCATCATGAAAACAAAGCATCAAAGCATCTATCACTGCATAGTCAATGATAATAGAGTGTTGCAACAAGATAACTATAGAATATTTCTATTTAGATGACATGAATTCAAGTTTTTTAATAATAAATTAGACACAATTTGACTAATTAATTGCATCAAAAATTCTCATAAAGGAGTATCACAATATGTATTGATAGTTCCTTTTTATGAGTTAACCTAATGTACATAGGTGTCATTAAAGACATAATTTCATGCTACTTCCTTCAAGATACCCATATATCTTGAAAATATCTTGGAAAACTTATTTTCCACCACTAGTGCATCATTCTTGATGTCCCCTGGTAGTCATATTTTGTCATCCTATTGCAAGATTCGTATCTCAAGAGACACAAATTTCAAGTGCACTCTTCAAAATAGCCTAAGGTACATCGCTTAAGATCCACAAAATATGGAGGGTTCACTTAGATCTTCCGCTTTGATTCACAAGTGGCTCAATAGTGGGAGGAGAACTTGAACACATGTAGTCTCTAAGTAATGATATCCAATAACAATGATTATTTTTACTATTCTTACTTTTTCATACTAATATTTATGGTCAGGCTAACCCCCTGTAAGGTGCCAAGAAAAAATTTCATCCTTATCTCCATGTAATGTGTCAAACGATCATAGTATCATTCACTGATAGTACCTATGACCACACTTACTCCATGTAAGGTACCATACCAATCATACTATCATTCATCGATAGTACCTATGACCACACTTATTCCATGTAAGGTGTCATACCAATCATACTATCATTCATCGATAGTACCTATGACCACACTTACTCCATGTAAGGTGTCATACCAATCATACTATCATTCACCGATAGTACCTATGACCACACTTACTCCATGTAAGGTATCATACCAATAATACTATCATTCATCGATAGTACCTATGACCACACTTACTCCATGTAAGGTGTCATACCAATCATTAGAACATGATTTCTTCTATTTTAAGAGAGGATCCCACACTCTTCTTTAAGGATAGATTCCCTATATATACCTCCTAAGAGTGTTCCAATATTAACTAGAATTTTCATGTCTAACCTTGCTCATGTAAGTTAGTTTTAAATCTTAACTAGAATAATATTTTCTTTTATTAAGTTTGTTGGACTCACACATAGATGCATCCTAAAACACCTCCTCTTAACCTCCAAGACATTCCTCACTTGAGGTCTAGTCACTATAGATGACTTTCAAGTGATCAATATGTCGGATAGAGTATTCAGTCTAATCTTTGCCACTTATGACCTTCTAAAATTTACATGATATTTGGAACCCTCTGAGTCACTACTCAGAACAAGAGGACTTCAAGTATTGGGATCATCCTATCCAAATCTTAATGAAAGCTAATCAGGAGAAATTTCCATGTTCTAAATTACTCATTGTATAAACATTTCAAAGATATATATATATATATATATATATATATATATATATATATATGTATATATTACATAATAAAAACCCTCTTGGGTTCCAATTATCATCCTTATAATGTACAAAGGTGAATTTCAACCATTTTTGTATCCCTCAAGGCTACTGCATTTTGATCCTATCACTATTATGTGTTGGACCTAAACCTTCAACTGGGGAAGGTGGTGGGGAAGCTATTTCGAAGGCTTCCCGACATCTACCCGGGTCATTGTCTAAGTTGATTGTATGATTCTCCCTCATCCACATTATGTTTCAACCACTAGAAGATATGGGATGATTAGTCCATGGCTTACCAGTGCCCCAAAATAGGCAGTCAAAAATGTTGTATTGTATCCATCCCTTGCCTAACATAGTTGTGCATTTTTTGTATATAAAGCTGCCACGGTTATGTATCTCTAGTAATTTCTTTATGCTTCCACTATTATGAGCCTATCCCATTATAATATGGCTACATCTCTCTCAACCTCTAGTCTCATCCTTTCTTTCGCTCATAAATTTTCTTGGGCTTGCTCTTTTTGTTATGGTTGTTCAAGAAGCTCTACTTTAACAATACCATTATTTGTATATTCAACTATTCTACCAGCCTCCTACATAACCACATATTTCCCTATAGTTGCATTATTTCCTTGGCTTGTTTCAGCACCACTGAAAGCCATTTCTTTTCTTCAAAGAGTGTGTACCAACATATCGATAAGCACTAGAAGTATGATCATAAGGATTACTATGGGGCTTGTTCCTATTATGCCCATAAATAGCAATGCCAATCCTAACATAATGGCCACCATATTACATCCCATAGGTAGAAATATTGCTTTATGAATTTTATAGAATAATGCACCTTCGGTTCTCCTAAATGTTTAGCTAGTTGTTAGTTTACGATACATTGAGTTTGATCAAAAATTTGATCGAAAGTACCTTGATTATTAAAATTCTATTCAAAACCCACCATGTATCATGTATTTTATTTACACATATGTACTATATATTCAATCCCATCCTAGTTCTCTTCCAATTCCCAAGGTAATTATTTTCCTTGTCGAAACACTTGTGGTCGTATCTCATATTTATGGGTGTTCGATTAATGCACCCTCAATATGTTTTATCATTTCCATTTTGGAGGCTCCATCAGATGAACGCATGTTTACCTATGAATATTACTTTTTATAATTTATCTCCATTATCATATTATTTCCAACTATCAAGGTTGTGTTTATACAATGCATGGTACCATTGCAAAACCTCAATCATGGTTATTTATTGATAATAATTCAAATTTATATTAAGTTGAGTTTAGTCATCAACTCATCTCGTTACTTGACACAGTTTATAGTCCTTCCTGCATCATGTAGGAAACCATTTCCTAGTATGCATATTTAATCTATCATTTACTTAAATGAGATGTATGCTTGCCTTATGCAAGGTGTTCTATGAGTTACTTAAATTTTTGAGGTAACTTCTATCTTCTAGGTTGTCTTCCTATGATCTCATAATTTCCAATAGCTACTCTTCTACTAGTTGTGTAAACTTTCTTTACTAGGTTCATCATACCTATAGTCATTTCCTATCACATTGCCACTTCAAATACCTTAAAACTAGAGTTTTGTTTCCTTTTATATATAATAGAGGGTATTTTATGCTTCAAATAATTGTTGAAGGTTTATGCCTCCATTTACCTGTGTGGATATTAATACCACATGCATTGTGTAGAGGGTAGTTCCCTATTTAAATAGCATAGTGTACCTTATTATACTTGACCACCACCTGGGTGGTCAGGTGGCATACTTTTCTATGAATTCATGGTACTGCTTGGTGAATACCAGGTATGATCCCCCATAAACTATGCTTCTAGTGAGTATAGGTATGGATTTTCTCCATCCGTTATGTCCTTCGCATATCGAGGTATCATAATAGAATATGGTTTTGGTAATAATTGGATGATTTCCATGTTTAATTAAGTGGAATTTCTAGTGGTTCCGCCATTTCCTACACCATACCCTTTGATTGAACACCTTGAGTGTATTGTAGCATTGATCAAAAATTTAAATAAGTAAAAAAAAAAAAATTATGGATCTCATGATCTCATATAGACTCTTGTATTATTGCAAGGTAGTATTACCATTTGTAATTTTGAATGGGGTCTTACCATTCCCATTACTGTATGTGTTTTTTTCCATTGATAATTTTTAATTCCCAACAATTCTTAATTTTATGATCAAGGGGTTGCTTTAACAAAAATCTCTATGTGGTTCTCTTAAATATGAATACTCAAGTAAGTCCAAGGCTGCACTTCATAGAAATCAATGTGGTCAATGTCTATCCTATGGATAGGAGTGGCCAACCCTCCTATTAAGACCAGTGGGTAATCAAACATACCATACTTTTGGGGATTCTCCTATCTATTTTAGTAAGAATTTCCATTTTCCTTTCTATATTTAAGACTAAATGTCCTATCATAAAGATAGAACATCAATCATTTGCAATGCTTAGCTATCTCCCCATAGCACATAATGGGATTTAAGGAAGTTATCACACAAACCCTTGTATACACTCCAATGTCTACCATTTTACCTTACTTATTCTATTCAACTTTTAATAGCCATGATATGAGATAAAATATAAGATTTCTCCCACTTGATCATTCTCGAATCTGTTCAACATGCCATTCTTTAGTAAGGAAGTGACTTAATTCAATACCATAGTTGCCATGTACTATTTCTCAATGATATCTTGGGTATTCCAAAAGTTGTGGAATATTTCCTCACTCTTCCATTCATGATTCACTAGTGAATGCAGACATGGGAGAAAATATTTACACACTAGTATCTTCTAAGAACTTATTCTTTCCTTACAATGAATTTATTAGTTTAGATTTCATCAAGAACAATTATAGATTTACCAAAAAATCCCATCTCTTTGATAGACTAGACCTATCATAAGATTTCATTAGCTAGCCTGGGCTCTGATACCAACTGTAACAACCCCAAATTACCAACCAAACCTGAGATAGAAAAAAAAGTACATATCTAACATGTCAAGTTTTACAACCAAGTATGTTTGGATCAACATCAAGCAGGGTAGCAAGTAACCGAGAGGATTACGACATGGTCAATGTCAACTCTTGTGATAGGAGTGACCAAATCCTATCTAACCTTACATCCCATCATGATATTTATGATCTCCTTATTTTAGCTATTTCTATCTCTACTTTCATTAGGAAGTTTAGTTACTTAACTAATTGAATGTAATTTCAATCTTACTTCCTAATTCTATTATTTACAGTAGAATACCATGTATGTATTATTTAAACAATACATAAAGGTTAATCACATCAAGAATTTTAGTTGATTCAAAGTATAAACCATTACATAATAATAAAAGAGTCATTCATTGGAGAATACAAAGGCATAAATTATTATAACCTCAAGTTCAATCACAATCCATCATGCATCATATAACATTGTATTTTTTATCTTATAAGAATGTAAATGCATTATTCCATTGGAAATCAAATGATATTTATTTTCCGTCTTATTCAATATCTACAATCTAACTAATTATCATCATAATAGAGGGTAAATATAACATCCATGCATAATAACAAATGCAAACCATCAAATAGAACTACACAACATATATTCTGGGAACACTCATGGGGAATAAACCCAACCTCCAAAATATGTTTCACATTTCATTTCATAAACATAAATGCATCCCATGGATCCCATTCCAAATAATTAAAGGAATCAATTCATTCCTTTTTCAAACTATGATGCAAATAAGGAAACGCCATATTTTTTTTTCTCTATGCCATCAATGCAATACATAAGAATATCACAAGTTCTTATACCCACATGTTTATGAATGATTGTTGAATTCATATTAAGGAGAAATATCATCAAATTTCCACAGAGGGAACCTCATAATTACCTCGAGAATGAACCCCACATTCTTTCTCTGAGGTTGAATAACACTCAAACCTCAATGAGATAGATTCTTATAGCTACATTAGAAGAGTTTACTAAACAATCATGCTTACATTATATGTATATATAAGCATATAAATAGGAAATTCATTCCTCAAGCTTAGGTCTCTAATCATAATATATCAATATTTATCTGACTATGAAATTAACTCATCCATATAATTTTATCTAATAATAGAACCTATCCTTGTCCTTACTCTTCCATCCTACAAGGTTAAGATCATACTAATTTCACCAACCCATATATTCTAGAAATTATTTCTAGGGAAGGGTCATATAGGAATATTAATTGTATTATCGAACATAGTGAAGAAATCCCATAATTTCCTCAAAGAATGAGTCTTCACTCAATTCTTTCCTTGACTACATCCTTTCTCTATAAAGAGTATTCCTAAATTGTTAGTTTATATGAACCTATTTTACTCAATCCTTTTCACAATGTTGGTAAGAAGGCTTATGATAGAATAGTCCACAAATTTTGTACTATTCGGCTATAATTTTGAATGAGTATTGGCATCAAATTTTCTACCAAAAGTGATTCCCATATTTTGTTTAGATTTCCACCAAAATGGCTTTCAATGTCACCACATTTAGTCAATACTTAGTTTTTAAAAAATTTCCATACCATATATTATTTTGTTCAAACTTTCTATTTTATCAATCTAATCCTTACCCAAGATTAATTCTTTTCTACTATACAAATTGTTTCAAATGTTATCAAATATTTCCAAATATGGAGATATAGGTACAAGGTTCATCCAATTTGTTTTTAATCTTTTGTGTATAAAATTCAATTACCAAATTTATTCTAAAGTTCTTTACTATCAATTTGTTCACCAATTGCCTCTAGTAAATATCAAGGTTACCCTTAATATTTGAACCATAAGTCTCCATTTATTGATTACACCAATTGGTTAACCAATACATAACAAATTGTTTCCCTAAATTTGGTATTGTACTTTATTCTATGGTTTGATGGTTTAACATAAAAGAATATTTTCATCTATTGGTTTCCCAATTGGTTAGCCAAAACATATCAAATTTATTCCTTAAATTTGGTATTTGGTTTTTTATCCTACAATTTGATCCTTTTATCATAGAGGAATAGCCTAATTATTATTTAGGTTATATGATTTCGAAGTATATTATAATCATAGAATTGAATTAATTATTTCAATCCTAAAAGTATATTCTTACCGCATAAGATAAATATAGAGCATTGGGAATAAATGGGGGTAATATATTTAACCTGCTCATCTATTCAGTCAACCAACATAGCCAATCACAACCAATCGGTCAACTGACTTATCTATCCCATATCTCAAGCTTAAACACATGGAACATACCCACTGGTTATTTTCACACTAGGCTATCAGTCACTTAACCACTCGACTAGTGTGACCACTACCAGTTGGTCACTTCAATAGGAGAGTATTCTCTTGTTTGAAGTACCCCACATGTCCCCACAGGGTGCATGAGGAAAATAATCATGATAAACTTAAAGGATTTCATAATGTAACCACCATTTAACCAATCAGTAGTAACTAGCGTAAGCCACTGGTTAACATCGTTCAATTAGTCGTTTAAAGCAAGCCTTACAAATCTCATGAATATTAATGTAAATTCAATGTGGAACTTGGCTATAAGCCTTAGTGAGCTAATTGCTACAAGAAACACATTTTTCTTACCTCATTAAAAGTGTGGTATAAGGGCATACTATTTAATATTATCTTTGCCTTCACCAATGCATGGAAACAAGACTTTTGTAGAAGGCATTTCTATAACTGATGAATGAAAATTTCCAATTTAATGATCCACCAGTATAAATCCTTACAAAGGACTTGGTGTCTCTTTGATCGATGATTTGTGACATTTGTTTTAGATTAGAATCATTGAGCGAAATACTAATATTTTTGTCATGTTGATCCCACATGAAGTCTATGGCATGGTTGAAGACAAGGCTTTATGTCCTCAGATAGATTTACGGGTAACTAATACCCTACCATAAACTTATTCCTCATGTAGGTAACCCAAGAGAGGTGAAATATATTTATTTCTCCACACATTAGTATATTGGGTGGTTGGTGCCCTGATGAGAACAAGATGGCTTCTGATAGAGTAATATCATAGATTTAAATATCGGACAAAATTCAAATTAGAGGATGTTTTAAACATCATTCTAGCAAGTCTAGAGGTAATTGAGGTTACTCAACCATATGATGGATGCACATGATCCTCTGGTTATCACACAAGGGGTTATACTTTGCATAAAAGCAGTTATTCTTATCCTTTAAGTAGTATCCAAGATGCACCCTTTTTACAATTTAAGATAGGCCACCTCATTAGTCAAGGATAATGGGTTTGTCTCACATCAAGACATTAATACAAAGGAAGAATTCAAATTTGCACTAACAAAGGGTCATCATAGGGTTAATTCACCTAAATATCAAATGTTCCACATGTGCAATGAGGTGGGTATATTGTAAAATAAAGCCTTTTGTGTGCTCATGTTTTAATGACCACCAAGCGATGGTCTCTTAGACTTTGTTGGTGATAATGGGGTTTCTCATAACCGGTAGAATATTGTAAGCAATGGTCCTTTGGTCAAACCTATTCATTCCTGACTATGATATCCCTTGGTCAAACAATTTTACTTACGAATAAAAGCAAAATTATTCATTTTTGACCATGATATTCCTTTGTCAAATGATTTTACTTAAGAATAAAAGCAAATCTATTCGTTTTAGACCATGATATCCCTTGGTCAAACAATATTACTTAAGAATAAAAGCAAATATATTCATTTTTGACTAGTAAATAAATTAAATCAATGGTTTAATTTACCCATAAAATCATTTAGAAGGTACCTTGGTATGGTATAGAAATAACAATATCCACACCTTTCTTAACAAGAAAAAGGGTTCCCAACCCAATATTAAATGAAACAAAGGTAGAAGTCAAATACACAAAGTACATCAAAGTTATTGCAAAGAGTAGGGTTCCAATAATTCCTTCCCATTCCATTGCTTGTCTCCCCTTTTATAATTTTTCCTAGCTCCTCTTCCTTCATGAGCAAGAGGGTGGATTTATTATTAAAATACTAAAAGGAGCCTTTTTGGGATAAATCCAAATAGTGATATTCCTTTTTATTATTTTTAAATTAGGATAAGGGAAAGTAGGAGATAAGGTGGGAGTACCTTGCTTATTTTTGTCCTTCCCTTTTTCTAGGACCACTTACAAGGTTAGTCTTATCACTATTTGGAGGTAGTCATATGGAATGGAGAATATTTAATCCACTATCAATATATATATCTATATATAGATATATAGATATACATTTTGTATTATTAAATCATGACCTTATTCCTTTTTTTGTGAGTATTTAAAATTGGATAAGTTTTTTGGACACCTAATTATAGTAAATTAGGTTCATTATACTAAATATTTTTTTGTAAAAGATAATTTCCCCAAATTAATATTTTCACAAAAGCCTTATTTTAATTTCTCCAAACCTTAAAAAATCCCAATTGTATTACAAAAATCTTCCAATTATTTTGGTAGAGTGTAATTAGTCTTAATTAGGGATATTTATAGGATAATTATGGTTTACCATTTCCTACATTTTATTAATTTGACACTTTTATTAATTCTTGGTAGCATCAGTAAGGTTTGGTTAATGTTATAATCCAAGCATTAATTGATCCTTTGGGTCAATTAATATCTTCTAGGAAGTCCCATCGGGTGGGCTATAATGATTAATAAAAAAATGAAAGAAAATCTAAATCGAACAAAATGTTTAGATAATATTCATCGGGGCCATAAACACCTAGCTAGTAGTGGAGTAATATCTAGACCAAATAAAAGAAAAGAGGTAGATGCAAAATTAATCTAATGGATGGATGATTCAAATAATCTCTACAGGGGCTATAGACGCCTGGTTGGAAATAGAGCAAGGTCTAGAAGAGATCAAGATCAACTCCACTAGGGCTATAGATGTTTGGCTCACAAGGCACATTTTTTTAATGAGTGACATTCTATGGCCTAAATGCAAAACAAATGATGGAATATGAATTGTTTCAAGAATGCAAAATGAATCACAATTCACACACTAAACAAAGGAAAATGGTTCATTTGTTTTCATTTGAAACTATTTACCTCATTTTCTTTGGATATTGCTAGATAATTTTTATTTCTCTAATCTTTGGTTTTCATGGTTTTATATTGGGTTCATCTGAAATGCTCAGGAGAATTTCCCAACATAGTCACATTTATTGTGATTGTCACACAACATGCTCCAAATTTAGGGACCCATCTTTAATTTTGAGATTTTTGGGAAATGTTGGTTTGCAGCGAGTGATTGATTGATAGGTCCCTATCAATGAAGTTGCAATGTTGGTTTATTTGTGGGTTGGTGTCTTCTTTTAATTCTTTCTAAAAAATCTAGTGTGATGGTTAGGTCTATAATGTTTAGTTAGTTTTAATAATTTGAATTAAATTAATTCAAACATTCAAAATTAATTAAGTGAAATTTTAAAAAAAGTAAAACAAAAATAAAATAATAAAATAAAGAATAAAAAATGAATATATGTGCATGTGTGTGTGTGTGTGTGTGTCCATATATGCATATATAGAGATGCATAGTATATGGGTAAGGTTTGTTTTTATTAAAGATCTATTATATGGGAAAGTTAATTATGGGTTTTAATTTTGAACATCTTGAAAAGGGTTTTAATTTGGGAAAGTTAATTTTGGATTTTAATTTAGGTTTTATCTATGGATTGGTATTGGTTTTTTCATGGACACCAATTCATAAGAGACACCAATCCCCTTGCTCAATTTTGTGGACACCAATCCATAGGAGACACCAATACCCTTGCTTAAGTTCATGGACATCAATCCACTGGAGACACTAATCCCCTTGCTCAAGTTAGCACTAATGATACCAAGGTTTTTCTTGAGAAGTTTGAGGGACTATGTGATCAGATCTAAGATCAACATATTGGAGGTAGATCTTGCAACCATATCTAAGGATTCAATTGATGTTCAATAAATTCCAAGAGGATATCCAAAATTTGATAGGACCACCTAAAGAAAGAAGGAAAGCTTAGGAAACATTGGAGAAATAAAGAAATATAGAGTTTCTCAATATTATCTTCAAGAATGTGTTGAGAACATATGAAATAGTTGTTATCATCTTTGACATATTGTGCATACACTTCCTAGACTCTCTTACATCAATGACTTTCTTGGGGGTGAAATACAAAAGCATATTAATAAGGCCATTAATTCACTTTAGCTAAGTGTATGCAATTCGATTATCTTTCGGGTGAGAGTGCATCGAGTAGAAGACGGAGGAGGAGAGGAGCACAAATTCAATTGGTAGAGTAGTTGATATTAGATTTAATCACATAGTCCCTAAAACTTCTCAAGAAAAACCTTGGGATAATTGGTGCTAAAACCTAAATTAAAACATTACTAAAGTTTGAGTAGTTATAGGTTTTTAGTAAGGATTCTTTTGGGAAAGTTAATTTTGGGTTTTAATTTTGAACATCTTGAAAAGGGTTTAATTTAGGTTATAATTTTATTATATAATGTTGAAAATATTAAGCTATATTCCATTTTATTTTTTAAAGGGTTAATTGGTGTGATTTGGCTTGATGACAGGTTTTACTAAAATATTATTAAAGAATATTTCAATGAGTGATCAACTAGCAAAGGTGGACCAAACGGATGACTTGGACACATTGACATGGTGAGAATTGGGACAATTATAAATGATCAAATATGGACTTGGACCACCTGGGATAGCCATGATCAATGATACAAAGGACAAGGATTTTTAAAGTGTAGGGGGTGACCATGAAGTATCTAGATGGATGGGTGTGATAGGACAGATGAGCTATGACAAGGATGACCTGACATGACCACTTCATGTGAGATTAGGTAAGGGAGTGACCACCACAAGGTGATCATATGTTACTATGTCCTTGATTTATTTTGTACCACTATACCACACATGACACCCAAAATGTGGGATAAATCCAGTAGCAATAACTCAAGAAAAGTGATCAATTCGATGATGTTTTGATGGAACCGATCACGACAATGATGAAATATCATAATGGAATCCTGAAAAATGAGTGATGATATATAGATTTAATGCCATATAAAATTCATGCATCAAGAGACCTGACTATGACCATTATGAGATTGAATTTATTGATGGAGAGGACAGGAGAGTGGTTGAATTTGTTTTGTAGATAAGGATGTAGATAAGGATGTAGATGTGATGCATTTAGTGAGATATGCTAGTGGTAGTGATGAAGGATCTCAAACTATAAGCTCTTCCTGGATACAGTACTTTATTAATCCAATTCAACATGTTGTATAGATATTTTGCATCCGTTCTAGCTCTAATGCAACCCAATAGAGTGTGAGTCGTATCGATTAACAAGGATGGAGAAAATGTAGAAATATGTTAAGCATTGGAATATTTCCTTCTAAAGAATCACAATAATGTACAAAGGATAGAATGTATTGATTATTCATAGAAGTCCTGACAAACAAAGTAAAAATACAAGGTTGGAATTGTATTGTGCGATGGACGTATTGGCTCATGAAGTAGTGCATCAATGATGGTGAGGTCAAGCATGCAAATCAAGAGCAGGTTGTAAATGAGAACATGTCACCTCTTTCCATAATATAAATGAGGAAGGTGTGTCCTTCATGAATGAATGGATGACAATAAATTTATAATGTACCATAAGAATTTTTTTTTCTAAAAGGAATATTTAGTGATGAAGGGTAGCGATCACCAAGATCATGTAGGTAGTGGATGAAGATATAGCCACCCAAATCTAATCAATTGAAGGTTTACAAAGTGCAAGTAGAATTTTTAAGGGCCAGATAGTGGTATCCATTTAGCACTATGAGTTTAGATAAAATAAATATCATGCAGTAACCAAGGCGTATATACACTCATTACCTAGGACAAATTAATGAGGTGACAAATATTTAGGTTTATATCTAGAGGAAGTATTGATAAATGAATGATGTAGTGGGTAAATGATTCATGAACACCTTATGTTTGGATGTTTATAATTCCAAGTGGCATGCGTTTGAAGGTAGGAATAAAGTGTTATTTAAAGTGAAACCAAAATTAAATCATCACATGGACAATTTGGTTACAAAGCAAAGAAGGAGAAAAGAAGATTGAAGAAAGATAAAATGAAAATGAACGGGTACAGGGAGGAATTGAAAACATTTGAAAACCAAACAAAGGATAAAATACAAAAGGAAGAAATCCAAGGGTTGGCTTTTGGAAAACTTTTAAATATCCATGCATACCAATGAAGTAAAGGCTGGAAATTTTTAGAATATGAGCGTGTGAAGTGGATTGGAAGAATTTTATAGCTACTGCCAACACTTGTTCTCACCTTGTATGTAGAAAAAAAAATGTTTTGAATTCAATAGAATATTTATTGCATATATTTCTCCACGTGTATTGGGTTCATTTTAATGGTATTTTATGCATATGGTAGCATCATTTAATGCTTTTAATGCATGTTTTTTACCCCTTAGACTCTTGCACTTAACAAGATTTAGATTATGTGGATGCAAGTCTAACCTAGTTTTTTTTGGTGTTCATGATATATTTTCTACATAATAAAAGGTATTAGTTTATAGTAGCTTCATTTGATCATTTTTATGCTCCTTGTTTTCATATTATTTCAGATTTTTTTGCTCTAACCCTAGTTTTTTATAAATTACTTTCATTTTATTTTTTAAGTTCCATCAAGCACTCAAAACCCTAAAAATACTATATTGTTTTGCACAAAAAAAAAGTAATAATGGGGGTTTTTAAGTAATTAGAGCATCCAAATTATTTTGTTGTTTAAGGCTAACTTGTTAAATTATTTGGACACATTTAATTAAGGCAATTTTGTGTTAAGGTTCCAAAACAGATTCTTGTGCTCCACTGGTTTTATTATTTAAATTTTTTTAATAAAAGAAGATAAAATTTGTTAAAAAAGCAAGATAAAATTCATTCACAAAAATAAGATAAAATGAATTAAATCACCGTTTTGGATTCACATTTCAAAGTTAGATTTTAGTCTTTTCTTTTATGCTCAAAGCAAATCTTAACAAAGGAAGATAAAATTTGTTAAAATATGCTTAACAAAAGAATATAAAATCTACTTAAAATACTTCAAGATAAAATGAACTAAATCACCATTCTAGGATGGTCATATGAGGACCAATCACATCACATTTTCTTTTCTTTTTAAATTTTATGAACAATAAAGAGCATGGAAAAGCAAAGTAACACCAAACCATATGCCCCTTGTTAACAATCACTTGTACCTCTAAGGTATTTTATTACATATTGCAAATTTTCACAAGCATTCAAACACACATAAAGGAGATAAGAACCTTGGAGAAATTTTGAATTTATTTGCAAGAGAGGGTTTTCTGATAATACCTTGATTGTGATGGTGGTTTTGCAATTGTGCAAAATTATCAGTCAACACTTCCATTACCAATTCCTTGGATAGTCAAGCATAGATAAGTTCTTACTTTGTAAAAACCTTAGATACAATATATAAGGTCAACAAATACCTACCACTACCCATCCCCTTGTTTGAGAGTTGCAATAAACCATAGGGAAACAACTTATAATCACTTATCCACCATGAGATACAAGTATTCATCCATAACCTCCACCTAGACATAGTCCTCCAAATTCTTATGGAAGTCCCTAAAACATAGGATTCACTTATGATATAGATTTATAAATAGATGGTTCTTTTAATTTACTTGAATAGAATCATGACATTCATATTCCTTGCACCCGTATGCCTACCTTTGAATGTTTCTATCCTTGAGGATGGCTAGGCAAAATGGAAAGCCTTATTTATTTATACCATGTTCTTTAAGTAGCTTATGGCACATTAATAACTTCTAAATTGGGAACCCAAACTCATAAATGGCTGTTGTAGTAGCTTTGCCAACATGGATGTCCTCTTTTGTATCTTGACTTCAAATAAGGATTTCTCCAAAAATTTGATAAAAGATCTTCCACATAATATATGGTCCATATTATGCAAGCAAAGCAAACATGAATAGTGGAGGAGTATTGCTCCACATTCACAAGTCTTCTCAACTATATCCACCAATTGAATCTAGTGGTGTCGATCACATCATTTCACTATAGTGTTAAGGATAAAATTAAAAAATAATTCAACATGATCAATCCCTATACTCTTGACAATGGTCAATGTGTAGCTTTGAAAATAGAATAAAAAATATAATATTCTAATCCCCCATACATATGTTACTTTAAAACTCATCATACTTACCACAATAATAAGTATTCCTAAGTATTCTTCAATTTCAAATATCAATATCACCATCCCCATAATTAGGTCTATGAAGAATGTCTTAGCTTTCAAGTAGAAGGTGAAGATAAAACACTATATGAATATGAATATTAATTGTAGTAGGAGCATTTTTTGGACCCTATCCTAACCTTATTATGCAATTGCCCCATTCCTAACTTGGGTAACCCATCTTAATAATATTATGTAAATTTTTATTATGTGTATGTGGTATTTGAGGTGCCTAGACAAGTGGGGCCATTTTATATAATTGTTATTAACAATATAACCACTTGTTTTGTAGAAGATTCTAGATTGGGTGGCCACTTGCATGTGAATCCAGCTCTTGACTGTTATACTTAGGATTATGAAGAGTATTTAAAAAGGAAATGGAGCATAATTTGTATTGAAGCTCCACTTCTAAGGACGTTACACCCTCAAAGAAGCCTATGATATTATATTATGTTTTTGCTTTATGCAATATAATATTTTTCTCTATTTCATCTTGCAATAATGTTAATTTCAATTTCATATTTATGTTATTATTGCAATATTGTGTAGATGTGTTTTTATTTTACTACAAGGTTCATAACAAGTGGTATTAGAGTTATTTCCAAGGTTTCATTTTGATACAATGCAAACAATTTGTGTTCTACCATTTTTTACCTGTTAGGTGTAAAATATGCTTAATTTAATTTTCTTGTTTATTTTTCTATAAAGAAAAAAGAGAAAAAATGAGCTATTTTTTACCTCTATTTTATTTTAATAGATTATAAACCCTATGTTAGTGGTTCTAAAATATCATGGAGGAGCTATTGTTATTGGCTAAGCTAGATTACCTATAAAGCATCTAGTGAAGTGAGGGGTGATTATGATCCAATAACCAAGCCTTAGATAGCACCCATATAGAAGCTTGAGGTCCCATGTATCTTTGGGTATAACAAGAGACCCCCAAATATTAGGAGAAATATTTAGCCCTAGTTAAATTTTTGATTATGTATCTATCTATAGTGCTTTGAGCACAACACTCAAACAATTCACCCTCCCATAATATTAGAGATATAGATAGTGTGCTCAAGGGTATGCATGGAATCCTCCTTGAGTAATGGTCTAAAATATTGGTTTGAGCATTATTGTTCATAACTATAGTATAATAAAGGGCTATAAATAATGCATACACCTTGGCCTAGAGTACCTTATCTCTATTGAATGTTTAACCTGAATACCAAAAAAATATACCATAGAAATTGATCATACTAAAGATATTACACTATCACAAAATTGACTAAACTAAAACAAATGAAAAAACTAGTGGTGAAAGTAACAATCAAGATAGGATTTTTCAATAATATCTAGGTATCGTTTCAGACAAGGCCATAGTCAATAATAGTAAGATATAGTCTAGTCGTGTAGTTATTAGTTATATTTTGGAATCATAGTTGTTAGGATATTTGTCAATAATAGTTGGTGAGCAAAAATTTTGTGAAAATGGGAGGCAGGCACTGTTATATGGGAGTCAAGTGCCTCTTCCTCCATGCTGAAGATTTAACATGCCCTCATGTCATAAGCCCTCGGTATAGTTTTTTTAAGTGTTCCTAGGATAATGAAATTCTTCCCATGTCTGAGGCATGCCATGTGGTAGAATTCTAATGGGAGAATTAATAAAGAGAAATATGGGGGTATCTATTGGTATTAACATAGAAATGATTTTTAAAATAACTATGCATATAATTAATGGAAAAATCTTTATACACCTGGGTGCATTTTGTGGATCATGATATGTACAATGCCTAGTGGTGTGAAAAATCTGCATGCAACTTGAAATCGTGATGTCCCAAAAAATAAATTTGTTGTGACATTGATGTATCTTGGAGATAGTTTTTTTCTTCTCATTCCTCTCTATATCTCTCTCTTTTTTATTTTTATTTTCTTTAGCCCATCATCTATTCTATGGGAGGAAGCATAACCAGAAAAAAGCTTCCATTGAAACCAGGATGCGAAAAACCAACACGATAGGATATTCAAGTTGAATCATGTAGGCCACATCTCTACCAAAGATTTTATAGGTTGTTGCATTTAATAGTGGGTACAAAATATTCTAAACAAAACTATCACTCCATCCACGTAGTTTTCTCCATGCACTACACCAAACCAACAATTTGAATGATCATTCCTTGATGCCATCACTGTAGCCAAATAGTCAAATCACAACCTCTATAGAAAATTATGAGGTATTTTTCTCCTCTGGGAATTAAATTCATAGGCATCATCCAAAGCTACAATAACACAAGGCCTAAAACTGGTTTCATGTTTTCCCAATAATTTTCCTACAAATGCATTCTCCAATTTTTCTCGTAATGACCTCTAAATATCTGGATATTTCCTCTACTAGGTTATCATTGGAAGTTAAAATTCATAAATTTTACTTCCAAGTGCAATAACACACAAGCTCTTGGATTGTCTTCCCATTTAGAGCTATAATTATATCATCATACATAAAAATATGGAGAATAAACACAGATCAATTCCTACCAGTGATATTTTCTACATAGTTTCTAGAATGCAACAGAGAATATGAAATTATTGTGCTCATCTGCATTTCTAATAGAAAGTCAACTAGAACAATTTGAGATGGTGAATTTAAAACTAGGTTGCCAAGCTGAAGGATTGTCAATAATCCATCCTAGGAATTTGGCTAAATATGTTGTGTACTGGAACGTCTTTTCCACCAAAATGCTTGTGAGAAATAATGACATCGTGACCATGAAATCTTACACTATGACAACAAACTTCTACATGATTTCAAATCCTCACCATCTCTTTGCAAAGGTGGCATATCCTCCACAATAGTGAGATTCTATATTTTCTTTGTAATTTTATTTCCTACATATTCCAATTGAAATTAAATACCAACGTATGTAAAAAAACTACAATGTTAACACTGTGTATTAAAAGTGGAGGCTACATAGGCCATAATTGATGTCTTTGAAGGGCCCAACTAGGTAACTACACAACTAGTGTGCAAAATTTTTGTGTCCCATATACCACTATTGGAGGATTTATGGTAGCCAACAACTCCAAACTTTGAAACACCAAGCACATCATCAACAACATATATGGAAATTTTTTAATCTCGCTTTTTACAAAGTGCTCCCATAATAGCTTATTATAGGTAATTTTATTAGTGCCATTTTTGAGTGCACTATTGGCGTATTCCAAGAGCACTAAACTCTTTGAATGCATTGTAGGGATCGCTAGAATTAACAATATATTTGTGCATAATTATTTTCTCACCATGTGCTTCTGAACATGTCATCCTCTTTAATTGATCAAACTTTTTAAAGTCTTGATACACATGTACCCGAATCAAAATGATATCCAAATCCAAACTATTTCTTTCACAGGCAAAAATAAAGTAACAAAAATCAAACCAATAGCAAGTTACTGTTGTATACCTCACATTGTGCAAATTTTAACAAGAAATATTCTACGTGTTTCCTCATCCACATGATTCCTGGTCAAATTTTATGGGAATTCTTCTATATATAAAAAATAAATTTGGATCCCATATACACTACGATCCTCTGGTCTATTTCCTAGAGTGAGGGTAAAAAAATAAATTTATCCATCATCATTTGCAATATGTGTTGGGTGTTTAGGTGTGATGTCTAAACAAGACACATCGTTGAGACTATGTGCTGTTATTTTTGACCAATACAAACTTCATTCATATGGTTCATTGTGCTCAAGCACCATGTGGCCTATTTATAGATATTTGATATTTATGTGGCCATGTCCAATTGTTTGCTTCCATGTCAAGAACTATTTTTAGCAACTCAGGATGATTGTAATGAAAAGTCCTCATTGTCATAGAATTTCATAATGCCATTGTATGGTTGTGCATTTCTATGATTTCTTGAAACCATTCAAAATATGATGGAATTCCTTCATTGCATAATTTTCTATTTTTTCAAGAACACAATTTATTTCCTACTTCTGTACTTAATATGGTACATCGGGTTCATTACCAATTCTACCTGATAAGCTGGTAAATTTAAACTATTTACAATGGAATTCAACTCTAGTTATGCTGACAACTATTTTGTCCTTGTAAAAAGGCCCTTGGTGGACTCGTGCTTCTCAAGTAGAGGATATACAAGTAAGGTAATCCGAATGTAATTTTCAAACTGACTGAACTATGGATCATACACTATAGTTTTGAAACTCCTCAGCAATAGCACCAAAATGGTGAGCAAAAATTATGTTTAGGAAACAATCATTTATTTTTCATAAATTATCAATCTAGTAAGTTCATAAACTTACAAGTTTCATCCACTAGTATATGTTTGTAGTGTGGGAAATGATTTCCTCTGTATCTATTATTTTGGTGAGGGGTGTTTTTATATTTTCATTTCATCCAAACTAAATAAAACTAAGTGTAGAAAAATAAATAAATAAACTATAAACTAAAACTGAAATAAAAGTGCAAGAAATAAAAGTAGAGGAAAATAAACATATAATTAAATTAAAATAAAGCTGGAAATAAAATAGGAAATATAACTATTGAAAATAAATAACAAAAACTAAAAGGGGGAGGGCTACTGCAGGGAGTTGGCCTAGGCTTCCGCAGATAGTCCACCCAGTTAATTATGTAAATATTACTTTAAGCAAATAAAAGTATTTAAAACTATAAATTGTGTAAAATAGAATAATTCTATTGATTGTGTAACTGATTATTTGATTCCCCATATTCATCTGGCCTATGTTCATATATTAAATGCAGCCAAATCCTATTACAGTAATAGATTGGTCTATTTTAATCATGTAACATGATTTGTTGTAATTAGTTATACACAACTATTATTCTCTCCTATTAAAAGCATGTTCGTTCACCAAAAGGATAAATATAATAATCCTTAGGTGTACATAACAATCTAATCCTAAAAATAATGCTTTAAAAGAGCATGTCCATTCACCAAAAGGATAAATATAATAATCCTTAGGTGTACATAACAATCTAATCCTAAAAATAATGTTTTAAAAGCTTACATAGTCAACCGGTCAACTTTTAATAATTAGAATAATTTTTTTTTATTCTATTATAATCATAATGCAAGTTAAAATATAACATATATAAGAATACAAATATTTCTCTTTTATATTTTGTGCAAAAACCTCTTTCAAAAGTGCATGATCAATTGGTCAACCGATCAACATTGAATTGGTCAACAGGTCAACATTGACTTGGTCAACTGATCAACTCATCAACAAGAGTTAGGCATCGAGAGATAGGTCGGGACTTAGGCACTAGGAGATAGGTCAGGAGTGGGGCATCAAGAGACAGGTCGAGAGTTAGGCATCGTAATATAGGTTGGGAGTCAGGCACTTAGAAACAAGTCGAGAGTCAGACACCGAGGTCAGAAGTCAGGCGCCATCCTATTATTGGGAGTCAAGTGCTAGCCTACTGTTGTTCATCGTAGTTCTCTTCAAGATGTACTCATACATTGTCTGGCCCAAATGGGATGTAGACTCAAAAGAATCATATTAGTAGCAAAAACCTGTATTTACACATACTTTCTACTAAAAATACTAGTCAAGCATAATACTTCATTTTCTATCAATTATATGCAAAATATATATAAAAATACATTTCAAATGCTAATTAAACCAATAATGATACCCTTAAAAGTGTATATAAAATGAGCATTTATGGTGCTCATCAATAGTGTCTACCAAGACAACCATTATAAATAGTGAGTTATAGAGTTAGAAAAATAGTTGTTAGTAATATATATTATAGATCGTACTAAGGGGGTTGTCAAACAAAAGTTAATTTTCGTAGTGAACCAAGAATCTAGGAGAAAATAGACAATAATTACCTAGTAAAAAAATTAATATGCCAAAAATGTCATTATAAGACCTATCCCATTGTATTTGTATTTTCAAGCTGATCATTTTGATATATAGCACATAAACACTTTTCCAATCCATTACAAACAACACTTTTATTTTTAGTAAGTTAGTTGGGGTGGTCCAAATCATACATGTATGGCTAGAGGGACTAGAGGAGCAATGAATGATTTGGAACAAATCCAATATATAGAATAATTAAATCACACACTAAGTAACCTATAGATCTAAATATCCCATATTAGACAAGAAGTTAAATAGATAACTAAAAACATGCAAATTATAAAAATTAGCCAGGTTAAAGTCAAAGCAATGATTGAAGAAATATTCTTAGAGGTTGAAGAACATTTAAAGAAAAACCTACAAGTATTCCAAGATATTAATGCTAAAGGATTGGGTAGAAAGTTAGGCAATAAAGAGAAAGAAGCCCATCATGTTATTTTTGATACATATACCTTATTTAAGATGCCCAAATTAGAATTTCCAAAGTTTAATGGAAAGGACATTGATGGTTGGTTGCATCTAGTAGATCAATTATTCAATCTATCATTGATGTGGAAAGACGTTGCACCCACTGATTTTAGCCAAAGAATAAAAATTAGATAAAATAATATTATTGTATGTTTCAATGTCTAGAGAAATACAACTCCTTTGACATAATTGTTTTGGAGAAATTTATATGAAAAGAGTAAGGGTTAGGAAGGATTAAGAGTAAAATAAAGGGTTCGAAAGGTGGTAAGGATATAGTGTAATGTTGGAATATGTAATGCAACATTGTGTAAATTATTCTTAGACTAAAATATAAAGTCTAAAGAATAATATTTGAATTAGAAAATAATTCTATTTTATGTAAAAATATTCTCACCCAATTAATAAATAAAATAAGGGTACTAGGAATATTTAATTTGTGGGAAAAAATTATTTCCCCTTTTCTAGAAAATATTAAAAAGTAACCAATCATTTTTTAATATTTGATAGATGCCACATGTCACACATCTCAAGATAAGATTGTGATAATATTTTTCACACATCTCAAGATAATATTGTGATAAGATTAGGGTAATTTTAGGGTTGTAGTAGAAAAGCTTCTCTTTAAATAGGGGTGTTGTCTACTACATCTTGTCATATCATGTTGATGCATATTGTTGCATAAAATTGAAGCATCTTGTATTGTTGAATCATTGAGTAATATAGTGAGCTTCATAGTGGATGTTTCCCTTCTTCATTTGAAGTAGGGTTTTACCACTTAATATTGGTGTTGTGGGTTTTCCTCTTTTGTATGTGATTGATCTTGTGGAGCATTCTTCGATCTTGGGGAGACTTTTCTTGTCTCACATTTGGTATCAGAGTGGTTGGGATCTCCATCAACTATCTTCAATCTTTTAAGGTAAAAAATCCATTAAGGTATATATATATATTTTTTAATGCATGCATTTGATATTTGGGTATTTTATGCATTTGATATTTGGGCAAACTTATTTTGCAAATCTGCCATTAGGGTTTATATATTTATTATGTTTTTTTTTTTATCTAGTTGTTAGATCTTTTGCAAATGGTGTTTTCATTTTAAATCTATAAATTTTTGGCATTGAGCTTTTGCTAGAAGGGTTTTGGAGCCAAACGGACCCCATGGTTGCGTCCGAAAGGCCCAAAAACCCTATTTCCATATATTATTTGCCCTATTTTGGTGAAAAATAAATCTAAGGCAATTTTTTTTATTTGGGGGCCAAATGGCCCCCAACCCATTTTGCTGTACAATCTGAATTTTTTTTATTATTCTGTTTTTTAATAAAAAATAGTCATTTAATAAAAAAAATAGTCATTTTTTATTATGTTTTTTAATAAAAAAACTGTCATTTTTTTATTATTCTATTTTTTTAATAAAAAAACAATCATTTAATAAAAAAATTGTCATTTTTATTCTGTTTTTAATAATAAAAAAAATAATCATTTTATAAAAAAACAGTCATTTTTTTTATTATTATTTTTTTTAAATTAAAAAACAATCATTTAATAAAAAAACAATTATTTTTTATTATTCTGTTTTTTAATTAAAAAATAGTCATTTAATAAAAAAATAGTCTCCCTTATGTGGAGGTTTGCCAGCTCTCTATTCCTTTCTTCTTGGACCACCTCGGTCGATATGGATTTCTTGTAATCTCTCTTGTACAAGGTTCAGGGACCTTTCAACACCCTTTCTACCAATAATAAAAAAAAAAATAGTCATTTATTTTATTTTAAGACCTAATAGTCATTTTTTTACATAAATTGAAATGCGTTTTTTATTATTGTATAATGCAACTAGAATCCTTTTATGCATTTTTTGGCAAATTTGTAGTCAAATTGTCAAATAATTTAGACCTTATAGTCATTTTTTTCTCACATTAACAATGATTGTTTGTGAGTTTGCAGGTTATCCAAGTATGTTTTGGAGTATACAAGGCAATTTCAGATCAATTGTTTCACTATTTTTCCCTTATTTTTATTAATTTCTTCTAATGTCTCTCAAGCATTTGATTGAAGCATAATGTAAATTAATGTAACTTGTATCTCTCATAATGAAAGTAAAAGAGAATGAAAGTGAGAGAGAGAAAGAGAGAGAGATAGAGAGTGTGTATTTGTGTTTTGCCTATTTTGCATCTCAACTAATATAACTACTAACTTACTACTAAAAAATCTACTAACCAACTAACTTGCAATTTACTAATTTTCATATTAATCAAGAAGGTTAAAAATGAATCAACTTACTAACCACAACTTTAGTATTTGATTAAAATTTACTTAATCTTGCAACATATTTTATATTTGCTAAATACCTATTGAATCCAAAAGAATTTGCTCTATCTGTAGCAAGTCCTTTTCAGGTCCTCGTACCCATACCCTTTTGGGTAGCTTGGTTGACCTTGGATGAGATGAATTGGCAATTCATTAGCAAAACCTTAAAATAAACACTAACTTACTAAATTATTGACTATCTAACATTTAACAAATGTTTTATGGTTCAATTCAAGTTAGTTTATTTTGTTTCAAGATGATTGTTACGGTTAGTTACCTTCTTATTGCAAGTTAATCTATGGCAAGTTGATCTTGGTTTATTTCCTTTATTCAATTACAATATGGTAGTTTTTTATTGCAAGATGGTTATAGTAGTTCATGATGATGTTGATTATCTTTCATGATTGAAAAATAGATTACTTGAAAGTTATGTTTTTTTTCTTTTTTTTTATATATGCAAGTATGTTTATATACTTTCTTATTGCATCATTTATTTCCTTTGTCAATGCATATTATGTTTTGATTATGTTCACTTTCTAGAATGGTTGATCATGGAATCTCCTTCACACCTAAGCACATCCTTGATGGATAAAATTTTGGAATATGGGAACCAAGGATGAGGGCTGAATTTCAAGCAAGACATTTATGGCCCATTGTGAATGGAGATGAAGCAATCCCAACCTAGACAAGGGCACTTGAGACATACAACATGAGACACCTTGCACTTTTCATGATTATCAATAGTGTGAGTGATGAGATATTGCTCACTATAAGCCATTGTCAGCATGCTAAAGATGCATGGGATTTGCTAAAACAAGTTCATCTAGGGTCCAAAACATCAAGGAAATTCACTTTATTGTCCAAAATTCTTAGCACTATGCAAGGTGAAGAAGAAAGTGGCTTGATATTCCTCTCAAATATAAAAGACATGAGAAATCAAATTTTGTCTTGTAATTGTGATTGTATAAGTGAGAAGCTCTTAAGCTTTATCATTTTGAGGAACTTGTCAAGAAAGTTCAAGAATTTTGTCACCATTATTGAGAATAGGCTAGAGCAAGAAGAGGATGGCATTCCTCTCAACACTCTTTCACAATTATTGATTCAACATGAAAAATCTCTTAATAGAGACAAAGTGAATGGTCAAGTTGTCAAGGAGAATAATGTTACCTTGAGTGCCACTAAGGCTTCCTTCAAGAAGAAATACAAGGGAAGGAAAAATTAAAATTTCCAACCCAACAAGCCTAGATTTGATTTCACTTGCAAATTTTGTGGCAAGAAAGGCCACAAGGAACAAAATTGTTTCAAGAAGAAGATTGTAGAAAAGGAAGAGCAAGAACAGACTAAGGGACAAGGACCTAAGAAATGGTTTGGAAAGGGAAATAAAAATAACAACAATGTAAAGCAAAATTTTAATAAAAATGCCTTTGTTTGTAACCTCTACTCCATTGACTCATCTACTTCTAATGAATGGGTGTTATATTCTAGATGCACTAACCATATGTGTTTTGAAAATGATAAGTTTGTGGACTTTCATAATCACTCGTCAGATTCAGTTGTCGTTGGTTATAATACTAGACTTCAAGTAGAAGGTGTTGGCAATGTTGTAATTGAAGGTAAATTACTTGATAATGTCCTATATGTGCCTAACCTTAGGATAAATTTAATTTTAGTTTTGCAAGTTGCTAGAAGTGGTCACACTATTGAGTTCAATGCAACTTCATGGAGCATTAGGAAAGGAATGCTACCAATCATTACAAGTTATGTGAAGAATAATATTTATGTGTTAGGTGATGCTCCTCCAAAAGTGTGTTTAGCAACTAATGTTTCTCCTAGTAGCAAGCTTTGGCACTTAAGGTTAGGCCATACAAACTATCAATATATTCAAATGATAAAGTCCAAAAATTTGGTTGAAGGCTTGCCTAACATTTCACCTATTCATGGTTTGTGTGAAATATGCATCTTAGGCAAGATGAGCAAAAAAAAGTTTGCAAAGGACAAGTCAACATGGGCCACACAAATTATTCAACTCATTCATACAGATATTATGGGTCCATTACATGTTAGATAACTTGGTGGTGCATCCTATATTCTCACCTTTATAGATGATTATTCAAGAATGATCTTTGGGTATCTACTTAAGAATAAATCAGATTGTTTTGAGACATTCAAAGAGTTCAAATCTTTGGTAGAAAATCAAAAGGGAGCAAAGATCAAAATGATTAGAAGTGATAATGGAGGGGAGTACAATAGCAATGATTTAAATAAGTTTTGTTCCTCTCATGGGATCAAAAGGCAGTTTACTTGTCCATACACTCCTCAACAAAATGGTGTTGCAGAGAGGAAAAATAGGACAATCATGGAGATGGTAAGATGCTTGCTTGGTGACCACTTAACTCAATTTATTTGGGGTGAAGCAGCCAGTACAACAATCTACATTCTTAACAAGTTTCCTTCAAAATACATTGAGGGGAAGACTCCTTATGAGGTTTGGAATGGTAAGAAGACAAATTTTTCACACTTAAGAGTGTTTTGATGTGATGCATTTTCATATATTCCTTCAAAAAAGAGGAATAAATTGGAAAAAAAAGTCTTAAAAATGCATATTTGTTGGCTATGATGCAAAACATAGGGGCTACAGGTTATAATCATCTTCTTCATGCATTGTATTTGTTTCAAGAGATGTCAAATTCAATGAATACATTCTTGAGTTAGAAAAGGGTGGGCCTTGTGTCAAAAGGGCCAAGTGGTTGGATCATTCTAGGGGTCCTAAAGAGTAGAATTCACTTAGCCAAAGGATAACTAGAAGTATGACCCGTAACATGTCTCTTCTAGCTAAGATAGAGAATGATCATGAGCCTACTTCTTACCAAGAAGCTTCACAACACTCTTTTTGGATTGATGCCATGAAGTTTGAGATGGATTCTCTTCTAAAGAATAAAACTTGGGATCTAGTGCCTTATCCTAATAAGAGAAATGTTATTGGGAACAAGTGGGTCTACAGAATCAAGTACAATTCTAATGGAGAGATAGAAAAGTATAATGCTAGATCATTTGCTAAGGGTTATGCTAAAAAACATGGCATTGACTATGATGAAACCTTTGCACCAATTGCCAAAATTCCCACCATTCGACTTCTCATTGCTATTGTTGCTGCTCAAGGTTGGTAGATTTTTAGCTTGATGAGAAAAGTGCCTTTCTAAATGGTGATTTGGATGTGGATATCTACATGAGTCAACCATAAGGATTTGTTGTACAAGGTAAGTAAACACTTGTGTGTAAACTAAAGAAAACCTTGTACGATCTAAAGCAAGCACCTAGAGCATGATACATGAAGATTTCAGGTTACTTCTTGTCTCTTGGTTTTGATAAATGTTATTCAGATACATATATCTATGTGCTTAGGAAGGATAACTTGGTAATTTTAATTGCTCTATTTGTTGATGACCTTGTTATGACTAGAAATGAGAATGAGCCCATTTTTTATTTCATCTCCAAATTAAAGTCAGGGTATGAAATGACTGACCTTGGTCTTCTACACTACTATCTTGGCATGCAAGTTTATCAACATGAGGATTGTACCTTTTTGAGTCAATCCAAGTATATTGAATATCTTCTTAAGAGTTTTGATTTGGTGGATGGCAATCCTAATTCCATTCCTATTTCTATAGGGGTTAAGTTGGAAGTAAGTACAGAATCTCAATTGGCTAATGCTACATTGTATAGGCAGCTCATTGGTAGTCTTATTTATGTGACCATCATAAGGCCAGATATTGCTTTTGTAGTTGGTATGATGGCTAGGTTCATGCAGAAACCTTATATTAAGCACTTACAAGCTACCAAGAATATTCTAAAGTACCTTTCAGGTACTATAAATTTGACACACAAGTATTCTAGGCTTCCTTCCTTTGCTCTTTTTGGCTATGCTGATTCTAATTTTGGAGGGGATAGAATAGACAAAAAGTCTACCACATCATATGTTTTTAGTATTGGGTCTATAGCTATCTATTGGTATTCCAAGAAGTAAGATACAATTGCTCTTTCTACAATAGAAGCGGAGTATAAGTCTACGATAGTAGCTGCACAGGAAGAGGTTTGACTTTGTACCCTCATGAAGGAAATTGGCTTTGAGCAATTTGGTCCTTCACGTTTGCTCTTCGATAATCAATCAGATATTGCCTTGGCTAAAAATCCTATAATGCATCAAAGGACAAAGCATGTTGAAATCCAAGCCCACTTTATCAAAGAGAAGGTATTGGATGGGACTATTCAATTGGAGTATTACCCATCATCTTCTAATTCTATTTATTTGTTCACCAAACCTCTTCCCAAGGAGCAATTTTGTAATCTAAGGGACTCACTTTGTTTGGTGAAGTTGTCCTCAAGGGGGAATGAAGTGTAGTTACACTTGTGTGATGACAACTTCATCCATATGAGGTGTTTTGTGCTATATATATGAGTTGATATTTGGTGGTATAATTGTTTTTTGCATCTCTTTTGAACATGGTATTTTCTTGTTTGCCTTGTGCAACTTTTGTACATGTTACTTTGTATATGGAATTGTGCAATTATGGTATATGATGCAATTGCTTTATGTGACTCTTTTACATGGTACTTTCTTGTTGCCTTGTGCAACTTTGTGCATGTTTTTATGTAGTTGGCATTATGCAATTGGTTTATCATGGCACTTTCTTGTTAGTATTTATGCTACTTTTGTACATGATATTTTATGGTTGGCTTTTATGCAACTGGTGTGCACAATTTATTATTTTCATATACCTTATGCAACTCTTGTAAATGGTACTTTTTTGTTAGCCTTGTGCTACTTTTGTACATGGTACTTTAGAGTTTGCATTATCATGGTACTCCTTGTTTGCTTTATGAAACTTTGTACATGATATTTTTTGATCAACTATATAGCATGTGACTATAAGTATGGCTTGGCATCTTTTTGTGATGACTTATAGTTCACTATTTGTTAGATCAGTTTTGTTATCATATTTGGATATTCATATATTTTGTGGTGAATATATTTATGATGATGTATCTATCTGATCTTATGTTGAGCTGCTTGTAGCTTGTAGGTACTTTTGTTTGGGGTTTTGTAGGCTTACTAAAGACACACTTGTGATTTTTTCTTCTTGTCATTTGCAACCACTTGTGTTTAATGGATGGCTTTGTAAGCTAATTGTATCTGAAGCTACTCCGTTGGGGCTTGCAGTCTCATTTTGGCCCATTTTGTATTGGTGCCTTATTGTAGACCATTCTTGGTCATAGAAGCTCATTGTAACTATATTACTCATTTTATTCTCATCCCCATTTGTATATTTAGGGGAGAATGTTTCTTTGTTTCATAATTCCTTTTCCAAATATTGCATTAAGGGGGAGTGTTGGAATATATAATGCAACATTGTGTAAATTATTCTTAGACTAAAATATAAAGTCTAAAGAATAATATTTGAATTAGAAAATAATTATATTTTATGTAAAAATATTCCCACCCAATTAATAAATAAAATAATGGTGCTAGGAATATTTAATTTGTGGAAAAAATTTATTTCTCCTTTTATAGTAAATATTAAAAAGTAACCAATCACTTTTTAATATTTAATAGATGCCACTTGTCACACATCTCAAGATAATATTGTGATAAGATTTGTCACACATCTCAAGATAATATTGTGATAAGATTAGGGTAATTTTAGGGTTGTAGTATAAAAGATTCTCTTTAAATAGGGTTGTTGTCTACTACATCTTGTCATGTCATGTTGATGCATATTGTTGCATAACATTGAAGTAGTCTTGTATTGTTGAATCATTGAGTAATATAGTGAGATTCGTAGTGGATGTTTCCCTTCTTCATTTGAAGTAGGGTTTTACCACTTAATATTTGTGTTGTGGGTTTTCCTCTTTTGTGTGTGATTGATCTTGTGGAGCATTCTTCAATATTGGGGAGACTTTGATTGTATCACATGTAATACCATTGGAACTTACAAATTAATTCATTTTCTAGGAAATTACATGATACTTAATAGATAAACCATTATCAAGTATAGTTATAGGTTTGTTCATCTTATTACATTGATTTTAATTGTTCCAAAGATTCAAGCATATAGCAATCCAATAGTTAATACAAATAATAGAATTACTTTAATAGAATACACTAACAATTAAATATAACAAAAATGACTAGTTGAAAAATATATGCATAAAACCTACAAACACATAGTAATGGATACCAAACAACTATCACTTCGTTGATCAACAAGAATTACAATTAAATACTAGAAAAATACTATAGATCCTATCCTTGTAATGAGGTCTTTGCTTATATTTATAAGTTTATTATTGAATCTTGTAGTGTAATATTTACATTTAGTTATAAAAACTATTAGAGAAATCTTGACAAAATGTTCTACAAGTAGAGGTGGTTAGCCTAGATTTCATTCTACACAATGATTTAAATTTGGTTTATTGATATACAATAGTCTTCTACAAGTGGTTGAATTATTAGAGCTTAACTATAAACTATTAGCACACACCATGGTGGTTGCAGGTCAAAATAACCTCTAACTAAAATCTACTCAAAACAAAGTCTCTTTATTTGCCTTCAAATATTTTTTAGATTGAGATCATGGATTTAGGTAGTTTCAACCTTAGGCACATTTTTATTTTATATTAATTTCCCCATACACATGGTCCTAGGCTTTTGCTAAAGGATGATGATGTCATCAACTTGAGTAGCATGGGTTTGAGCATAGTTTGGATTTACTCACTCGTATCCCAGTATTAGGTACTTTTACCTTATTTGTGTGGTTCTAGATTATTTTTTTTTTGTTGATGTCATTTATAATAATAACATGGTCTCAAGCATCACAAACTCAAGTGGTCTTTTATTGTTGACTTGTGCAATCCTGGGCAATTTTCCTTCTTGTCTACTGTTATTGTCATAAGAGGCTTAATTTTGGGGATGTCGCAAATTCTCTTATATCATGACTTTGAGCATTCATAGATACCATGAGCTCAAATTTTAATTTTTTTAATGTGTTAGCCCTATATAGTTATGGTTTCATGCCACAAGATTTTATGTATTCCTATGAAGATGAAGCTTTGCACTGATGCGTTTGTTGATGTGATCCCAATCTTGAGCATTCTTGGGCCCATGCTACCTTGAAAATTTTTGCAATACTCAATGAATTTTAGGGCTTGAAATATATTCATCCTTTACCTTTTCAAATGTGGTTAAACATTAACCCACATGTTTAGCACCTCCCAAGGAATTTATTCTCACAAGAATTGAGAACTCAGATAACCTTTATTTTGAACCATACATTTATGAAGAATAGAAGGAACAAAAAAGAACTAGAAGATAAATTGATGAGGGGAAATAAAATGAAAAAAAAAATACATCATATATTTACCACAAGGATAGAAAAATTATGGATCATGGAAAATGGAAGGTAAAATATGATGAAGAGATGCACATAAAAAGGGGGTAAAATGGTGGTATAGAGAGGAATAACTAAATAAAAAGAGGGGGAAATGACATTATATACTCATATTGTTTTAGGAAAAATACAAATTGAGGAGGATAAGAATGCAAAATTAATGAACAAATACACAAGTGAATATAGGAAGTAAAATATGTGGGAAAGGAAGAAAAATATAAAAGGAAGAAAATATGGAGAGATGATGCAGGGGGATACTTGGATTATGGAAAATTAGAGCTTGTGCAAATTATTTGATCGCATGTCTTATTTAAAATTTTTATGTAAGCTAAGCTCATTGCACATAGGATAGAGTATTTTATGACATGTGCCTTGCAACATCTTGTTAGCTCTGCTCATGTCATATGATGACTCTAAGTACCTTTTTTTCCACCCATCTAGTTTTCTTTATCTTATCCTTTGGGCTATGGAGTTAGGAGCAAATGATAATGAAGATAAAATTATGGATTACATTGTATGGAAATATTGAGAGATATGGATGAAGTGTATGGAGTGACTACATGTGTGATTTGTGTAGGCTTACGTGACTTCTTTTCTCCATTCTCTGGTATGTTTCGTATGTTGATTATATTTCATTGTACTAGCCTTGGTGTATGTTTCTCAACACCATATTATATGTACAAGAGACTAATAGGAAAGCATTACTTTTTTGGGTTAATTACCTAGTTTACACAATCTATAGTTAGATTTTTATTTACTTGCTAGCTATTTAAACAAAAGTATGATATGCTTACCCACACCTAGATAGGGTGATTTCTTCAATATATCCCATGAATCTACAATGTCCTAAGCATATGATATCAAAATTGAGCTTATATTCATGATAAATTCTTAGATAGTCATGGCTATCTTCAAACACTTTTAATTTCCATTATAACTTTGCTCAATTTTCCTTATCTTCTTGTTCTTGGACATGTGTAGTAACTATAGATGATTATTTCATCTCATGGAGTGCTAACCTCTTAAATATCTCCTATAAAGAATTTAGAATCATATTCATAATTTACTTGCTTTCCCACTAGATTTGTTCTTCTTAGCTTATGTTCTTTTCTCATGGGTTGCATTTGATTGGGCAACCAAAATTTTTAATGCTCATGATATTTCATGCTTTGGAAAGAACCATAACTGACTATTGAATCTAATTGTTCTCTTGAAAAAATATTATTTGTGCTAAGAGTATTGTACCATAGCTCTCACCACATTTTTTTTGAATATTTTCTGTCCAATCATTTATTTATTTTTCCTCATCCCAAGAATGTTTCTTTGGTAGGACTCCTTTATCTCTTCATATTCTTCAATTTAGAAGGGGTACAAACCTTGGCTAGGTATCTTGACTATCATCCCAATACAAGGAATAATCATGTGACCTTGGTCTCAACTCAAACAACATCCAATTTGATCCAAAAATATTTGGATAAGTACATTCCAAACAAGAGAGGCACATCAATAATCACTATATCTTGTATTACCACAAGGTCTCACACCCATGTGTTATCATAAGAATTTTTTTTAAAATACCAACTAATTTAATATCCTTCCCATTGAAATGAAACTACTCAAGTTCAATTTTATTGAGGTTTAGCTTCAAGCTTTTGCAGACTTCTTTTTCATATTTTGAATCTACTACACAATTATGTAGTGTGAATATTTCTAATGAAAGAGATAAATAAAATGGGGCATACTAGCTTCTTTGTATACCCAAGGATATTCTCTTTGTTGCTGTATTATTATATTTTTTGACTCTTCAAGAGATAGCCCAACTAAGTCTACTTATTCAACCACCAATAAATATTTAATCCACTCTTCTTATGCTAGAACAAATATTTTGAATAACCCTTGAAACTATTTTTCTATTTTAACCTTTATGTTTCTAAGTCATAGCCAAAAATTACAGCTTCTTATATAATTCAATTCTTTTTTGGTTTAGTGATTTTACCTCTAAAATTTATACTTGAGCATATGATTGGGCTTCATTTTCTTGACTTTGTTCAACTAGAAATAGGGTATGACCAAAACTATGCACCACTTCTTGTTGATTTTTAGGAGAGATCTTTTCTTTCTAGAATGCTTGCTCAAGTATTGTAGTAAAACCCACTATATCTTCTATTAATTGAAATATCTTAGGGAATACAAGATGCAATATTATTTCCTCAACATAAACCTCATTATGTTAGATAGGTTTATTCATAGCTAAAACATGAATTACCTTCTCCTTATCATCATTAAGACATTGCTCTATAGCTCTCTATATGATGCACTTTATGCTAGTAGAGTGCCAACAACCAGTATACTGGTGTGACTGCTATGATATAAGACCATATTCATTAGTCATACATACTAGGATAATATAGTCACTTATCCATGCCTATAATATCTTCAAACAAATTTTAAATCATTGCTTTCAACTCTTTTTATGTTTTAGATTGATTTTATTGCATGGTAGAGATACCAATGAATTGAGGTTCTTGAGGTGAAAATGACTTAGAATTTTCATAATATGGTGTATAATATGTACTTGGAGAAATTTTAAGTGGATACATAGTGATTATAGGAGGTATTTTACCTACTATGATTAACATGTTCTTAGCTAGTATGACTTATTGAAAAATCTAAGGGAATATTCTTTATTTAGACTATTGAATAAGGATACTTAGGTCAATATGGAAGGCATGAATGTAATAGATGTAATATTGGGATAGGGAGGGCTTAAAATATTAAGGAATTATATTTTAATTCATCTTGAAATTAATCGTAAATTCATAAATACTTTCATGGGAAACTCGTCAGATGAATAAAAAGTGAGTAAATAAGAGGAATGTATTCCTAGTATCGTCAAACTCATTGATAAGAGCTCTGGGTAGTCTGGACTAAGTATTGATACTATTGTATTCCAAGGATTCTATACCATAATAACACTTTTCATTTGAAATAGAGGATGAATAATATAATTGAAGAACACAAGCTTATACTGAGAGGGGGGGTGAACAGTATAAGACCACTTTTTACTTTTCTTTTCAATTCAATATTATGCAGTGTATAGACAACAGTATCAATAGCAGTAATCAAGCAATGCACAAAACACCATACACAATAGAGACACCACAGTTTACGTGGTTCACCCAATGTGGGCTACTCCACGGAGAAAATATTTTACTAAAACTTTCTCAATCAATTTCTTTGGGAATCCTTCCCAATTACAATGTTTATGGATCTCCTGTCCAAAGGAGATGTTGATCCCCTAATCTCAAGTTCGTGGATCTCTTCCATAGGAGAACTCTTTCCCCTTCTACTCTGGCTAGTGATCTTCTAGAAGACTATGTCTCTCTGCTGCACTGACTGGTGGATCTCTCTCCACTTGAAGACTCCTCACTCAGATCTATCTTCAATTGTGTTGGCTGTTGGATCTCTATCCTCTATACTCTATCACCTCCAAAGCTCTATCAATAGGCTCACTCAGAACCTGCTCAATAGGCTCACTCAGAACCTGCTCAACAAGCTCACACAGAACTTGTCCAAATCTGCTCAACAAGCTCACACAGAACTTGTCCAAATATGCTCAACAAGCTCACACAGAACTTGTCCAAATATTCTCAACAAGCTCACACATAACTTGTCCAAATCTGCTCAACAAGCTCACCAAGAACTTGTCCAAATATGCTCAAGCAAGCTCACCAAGAACTTGCCCAAATATGCACTAGCAAGCTCACCAAGAACTTGCCCAATAATTCAATCTCATAGAAGCATAAAGAGAATTGTTAGAGACTCAATATGTTCTATACTCAAATCCAATCTCAACTCAAATCAATCTTATAGAAGCATAAAGAGAATTGTTAGAGACTCAATATGTTCTATACTCAAATCTCAATCTCAACTCAAATCAATCTTATAGAAGCATAAAGAGAATTGTTAGAGACTCAATATGTTCTATCCTCAAATCTCAATCTCAACTCAAATAAATCTTATAGAAGCATAAAGAGAATTGTTAGAGACTCAATATGTTCTATCCTCAAATCTCAATCTCAACTCAAATCCATAATATAGAATAGTTTGTTTCATGGAACTTGAACAACCACTTCACACAATCACTTGACTAGGCTCAAACAACTCTTCTCAACCAACTACCACAAGGAACAACTCTTTCTTACAAACCCTAGTCCAAGCATGTATCAACCAACTCAAATGTTTCCAACAATGCTCAACCACAAATCTCACATAACAATGATACTCATGTTCTTTTCAAGTTCAAGTTCTTTGCATAACCAATGGGCTTCAACAACAATGCTAATAAAACATTCTTCACATAACAATGATACTCATGTTCTTCTCAAACCCTATCTCAGGTTTTTCACACAACTAATGGCTTCAACAACAATGCTTATAAAACAAGGTTTAATAGCAACTCTCAACCCAGAAAACCTTGAAGCATTCAACCAACTACTTTCGAAAAGGAAACCACAATTAATCCTTTTCTCTCCAATGATATTTCAGAAATCAACCACCATAAACAATCAATAGGAGAATGTGCCCATACCTTTTATGAAGATGAAGAAGCCTTTTGGTTGTCCACAAAATCTGTCTCACTCAACACACTTTCTTTTTCAACTTTCAACAAGGGTTAGAGATCTTGATTAATAACACAACAATAACATCCAAATAACACCTTATTACTCCTACTCAATAACATACACCATGTCACTTCATAAATGAATTAATCTCTTTTGAAAAAGAACAAAGCAACCTTCACTTTTGAACCTCTTTACAAAATCAGAAATATCTCTTTACACACACCTTATTTCTCCCTCTAAGCAAGTTAATCAAATAGCCCTCGGAATAAGCTTTCCAACGATATATAATATGATATACTTCTAAAAATTAAATCATCAAAAATCTCTCTTTTTAAACATGCATCATAACCCTTATTCCTCCTAGGGCAACTTTAGAAAAATAAAATATATTTAAAAATTATTAACTTGCCTCTGTCCTTGATGGGATTCGATCTCGTGACCTTCCTTGCTCAGTGCCTTAACCACAACCAACCTGCCATTGGGCCACATGCCCTCACGTGCTCAAAAGGAGCACACAACAAAACCTTATGCCATGAATATCTATGCCCTTCGAAAACAAAACGTGCTTCACGCGTTTCAACACAACAAAACACCTCCGAAAGAATCGAACGTAGGACCTCCTGCTTCACACACAGTGCATGAACCACTAGGCCAAGGAGGCCTATACATTTGGCCTTACTCCACAATAGTCTCTTCAATGAACGCAAAAATCGTAAGCCTTTTAAAACCCTTTTCACACACACTTCGACACACGATGCATAGGCTCTTTTACCATTCGAATCCAAATATCAAATCGAGCGCTTAGAGAAATAAATCAAAACTTTGGGCATATATATATATATGTCCTCCTCCTTTCCTTTGACGTCGGTGCTATAATTTAAATATTAGTTTTATGCCTTTTCCTTTCTTTGACGTCGGCGCTATAAATTAAATTTTAATTTTAATTTTAAATTTTAATTTTAAATAATTTAAAATTTAAACTTAAATATTTAAAATTAAATATCTCCATCACTAGGGCACATTTTTCGATGAAACGAAAATCCAACCTAGGTTTTAAGAAAAACCCATTTCAAATCTGCCATCCATGGTTTTAAATAAAACCTTTTATTTTTCCTACCTTGGTTTTCACAAAAACCCTATATATATCCATGCTCTCCAAAATATCATAAATGCTCATTTATGAAATGCTTTAGCCACCAAAACTCAATGTGATCCATGTGACATCAATGATCCATGTGACATCAATGACAACATAAAATCACTCAAATTTCCAACAATCTCCCCCTTTGTCATTGATGGCAACACCTCTATTGTAAATCACCACAATCACTACAAAAACCATCTCTGAGAATCAAAGTTGCTCCCCTTGACTCAATACTCTCTATGGAGGCTGCTCCCCCTAACTCAATGCTCTCTTTGGAGGCTGCTCCTCCTAACTCAATGCTCTCCCCCTTACTCAAATCTCTCCCCCTTTGACATCAATGGCAAAAGGGACACCTATGGGGCTAAAAGATATGACTCTTAAGCTTAGCCCCCTCACCACCTTCTCTATTGAGGTGATTAATTTTGGGGTGGGAGTACATTTACTCCCATATTACATTGTTTCTTTCCTCTATCAACTTCCTTCCATATTTTTTTGATATCCTTCTCTTGATGAATTACTTGATCTTCTTGTCTTGAACCTGTTTGACCTTCTTGCCTTGAAAGTGTCTTGAACTTGTTTGGAATTGAGTCCTACACCATTTTGCAATATGTCCAAAGTTATTGCAATTAAAACACTTGATATTGTAGCCTTTGGATGGTGCCCATATCCTGAATTCTTTCTTGAAATAATTTCCATATCCATTCCTTTCTTGAACCCTGTATTGTGAAGTTCTATTTTCATGACCATTATGACCATGACTTCTGATTTGTGTAGCTCTAAAACCAAAACCATGTTGCTCATTTTATTTGCACTGAGAAGCTCTATGACCAATCCTGTTGCATAAGAAGCAATGTCCCTAAAAACCATACCTTCTTCCTTTGAAGTTTCTTCTAGAAAAATCAAACTTCTTTGATCCATGGATCCTGCAGTGTATAGCCCTGTGTCCAAATCCATTACAAGAAAAACAATGTCCTTGAAAAGCCCTTTGTTCATGCCTTGGTTCCTCATACCTTTCTTGATCATTATCCTTGTAATCATCTTTGACTTGTGCATTGTATCCTTGAATGTTCTTTGTAGCATCTAAATCCTCTTCCTTAATTTCTTCCTTGCTTTCTTCTTCAAGAATTTCTTTTCCTTTTGAACTTGATTCACCTATCTCAAAACAAGATCCAAACTGGATGTTTGGAGCCATAGGAACTTTGGAACTTTCTTCATAAATCTTAGGTGCTTCCTTGCTTTCATCTTTTAGAACTTCCTTTCCTTTTGAGTGTGATTCCCCAGACCTAAAATATGAGACCTTTGGTGCTTTGGAACCTTCCTCTTCTTTCTCTTCATTTGTGTCAAATAGCAAATTGGCATCCATCTTTGTTGTCTCTAAAATACATGTTTCCTTCTTAGTGAAAATATCTTGACCTTTTGAGTCATGTGATGGATCAAACTTCTCAAGTAGGGAACATCTCAATTCTTTTAGATTCTCCTTAACCTCTTGTAGTTGCTCATGGATATCATTGAAGTCTTCCTTTAGATCAACTGAGACATCTGTATTTCTCACAATATTCTCTTGTTTAACTTCTTCTTTTTCTATTTCCAAAAGTGGGATTTCTTCTATTTGGAGTGAATGTTCTTCTTCTATTTCTTTTATCCCATAGAAAAACCCTTCTTCATCTTCACTATCACTAAGATCATTATAATCTTCTATAGCAAACAAACTCTCAAGATTTCTTTGACCATACCTATTTCCTTGATGTGTCATCTCATCTTCACTATCACTGAAGCCATTGCAATATCCTGATCTGTGATCTCTTTGACCACACACAAAGCACTATTCTCTTTCACCTTCTATTCCTAGGAATAGATGTTCTTCCTTTTCATAATTTGACTTGTCTCTATCATTGTGATCTGAGCTATCACTTGCTTCTTCAATGTAGAAAGTTTTCTTTATCTTATGAAAAATTTTCTTCTTCTCATACCTATTTTGCTTGTATCTGTCATCTTTGTCATGTTTATGCTTTCCATATTATTTTCTTCTATGACCCTATTTTTCATCATCACTATTTTCTTCATGTGGACACTTGTATGCATAGTGACCAAAATCACCACACTTGTAGCATCTGACTTTCTTCATATCCCTATAATTTCTTAAGTCCTTTTTCCTTTTGATGAAGTTAGCTTCCTCATCATTATCTGAATCTCTATCTGTCTCTAGAACTTTCCCTTTCTTTTTCTCTGAAGCCTTGAATGCAATTTCTTTTATTGGAACTTGATGCTTACTTCTCCTCATCTCATAAGCTGTGAGAGTTCCTTGTAGTTCTTCCATTGTTAGCTTGTTGATATCCATTGTTTCTTCTATTGCTGAAACCTTTGCATCATACTTCATGGGAAGTGATCTCAAAACCTTTTGAGTAACATCTGATTCTTTCATCTCAAATCCTAGACCTCTCATGGTGTTAGCAATCTCATCAACTCGAAGTAAAAACTATGCAATATCTTCAGAATCTTCCATTTTCAATTCCTCAAATATTTTTCTATGAGTTTGTAGTTTTGCCAACTTTACCTTGGAATCTCCTTCATAGGTATTCCGCAACTTGGTCCACATTTCATTTGCTGAATTACATACCATGACCTTTGCAAAATTTGTCTCACATAGCCCACTCAGAATACAATTCATTGCCCTTGCATTGATCTCAACCAATTTCTTGATAGTCTTATCTACCTCGGGATCACCTTCAACCTTATACTCTTTTGCAACCATCTGCCATACCTCATATCCTTGTGATATCAAGTAGTTCTTCATTCTCATGCTCTAGAAAGCATAATTGTTACCATCAAATAGTGGAGCCTTATTTGTAGATGATCCATTCTATGAAGCCATCTGTGTTCTTGTAGAATCTGCCCTCAAGTTGTTAGCCTTTCCGAAGGAACCCGCTCTGATACCAATTGAAGAACACAAGCTTATACTGAGAGGGGGGTGAACAGTATAAGACCACTTTTTACTTTTCTTTTCAATTCAATATTATGCAGTGTATAGACAACAATATCAATAGCAGTAATCAAGCAATGCACAAAACACCATACACAATAGAGACACCACAATTTACGTGGTTCACCCAATGTGGGCTACTCCACGGAGAAAATATTTTACTAAAACTTTCTCAATCAATTTCTTTGGGAATCCTTCCCAATTACAATGTTTATGGATCTCTATCCAAAGGAGATGTTGATCCCCTAATCTCAAGTTCATGGATCTCTTCCATAGGAGAACTCTTTCCCCTTCTGCTCTGGCTAGTGATCTTCTAGAAGACTTTGTCTCTCTACTGCACTGACTGGTGGATCTCTCTCCACTTGAAGACTCCTCACTCAGATCTATCTTCAATTATGTTAGTTGTTGGATCTCTATCCACTGAGACTCTATCCTCTATACTCTATCACCTCCAAAGCTCTATCAATAGGCTCACTCAAAACCTGCTCAATAGGCTCACTCAGAACTTGCTCAACAAGCTCACATAGAACTTGTCCAAATATGCTCAACAAGCTCACACAGAACTTGTCCAAATATGCTCAACAAGCTCACACAAAACTTGTCCAAATATGCTCAACAAGCTCACACAGAACTTGTCCAAATATGCTCTAACAAGCTCACCAAGAACTTGCCCAAATCTGCACTAGCAAGCTCACCAAGAACTTGCCCAAATCTGCACTAGCAAGCTCACCAAGAACTTGCCCAAATCTGCACTAGCAAGCTCACCAAGAACTTGCTCAATAATTCAATCTCATAGAAGCATAAAGAGAATTTTTAGAGACTCAATATGTTCTATACTCAAATCCCAATCTCAACTCAAATCAATCTTATAGAAGCATAAAGAGAATTGTTAGAGACTCAATATTTTCTATCCTCAAATATCAATCTCAACTCAAATCAATATTATAGAAGCATAAAGAGAATTGTTAGAGACTCAATATGTTCTATCCTCAAATATCAATCTCAACTCAAATCAATATTATAGAAGCATAAAGAGAATTTTAGAGACTCAATATTTCTATCCTCAAATCCAGAATATAGAATAGTTTGTTTCATGGAACTTGAACAACCACTTCACACAATCACTTGACTAGGCTCAAACAACTCTTCTCAACCAACTACCACAAGGAACAACTCTTTCTTACAAACCCTAGTCCAAGCATGTATCAACCAACTCAAATGTTTCCAACAATGCTCAACCACAAATCTCACATAACAATGATACTCATGTTCTTTTCAAGTTCAAGTTCTTTGCATAACCAATGGGCTTCAACAACAATGCTAATAAAACATTCTTCACATAACAATGATACTCATGTTCTTCTCAAACCCTATCTCAGGTTTTTCACACTACTAATGGCTTCAACAACAATGCTTATAAAACAAGGTTTAATAGCAACTCTCAACCCAAAAAACCTTGAAGCATTCAACCAACTACTTTCAAAAAGGAAACCACAATTAATCCTTTTCTCTCCAATGATATTTCAGAAATCAACCACCATAAACAATCAATAGGAGAATGTGCCCATACCTTTTATGAAGATGAAGAAGCCTTTTGGTTGTCCACAAAATCTGTCTCACTCAACACACTTTCTTTTTCAACTTTCAACAAGGGTTAGAGATCTTGATTAATAACACAACAATAACATCCAAATAACACCTTATTACTCCTACTCAATAACATACACCATGTCACTTCATAAATGAATTGATCTCTTTTGAAAAAGAACAAAGCAACCTTCACTTTTGAACCTCTTTACAAAATCAGAAATATCTCTTTACACACACCTTATTTCTCCCTCTAAGCAAGTTAATCAAATAGCCCTCGGAATAAGCTTTCCAACGATATATAATATGATATACTTCTAAAAAATAAATCACCAAAAATCTCTCCTTTTCTAAACATGCATCATAACCCTTATTCCTCCTAGGGCAACTTTAGAAAAATAAAATATATTAAAAATTATTAACTTGCCTCTGTCACTGATGGGATTCGATCTCGTGACCTTCCTTGCTCAGCGCCTTAACCACAACCAACCTACTATTGGGCCACATGACCTCACGTGCTCAAAAGGAGCACACAACAAAACCTTATGCCGTGAATATCTACGCCCTTCAAAAACAAAACATGCTTCACGCGTTTCAACACAACAAAACACCTCCGACAAGAATCGAACGTAGGACCTCCTACTTCACACACAATGCATGAACCACTAGGCCAAGGAGGCCTATACATTTGGCTTTACTCCACAATAGTCTCTTCAATGAACGCGAAAATCGTAAGCCTTTTAAAACCCTTTTCACACACACTTCGACACACGATGTGCAAGCTCTTTTACCATTCGAATCCAAATATCAAATCGAGCGCTTAGAGAAATAAATCGAAACTTTGGGCATATATATATATATATATATATATATATATATATATATATATCCTCCTCCTTTCCTTTGACGTCGATGCTATAATTTAAATATTATTTTTATGCCTTTTCCTTTCTTTGACGTCGACGCTATAAATTAAATTTTAATTTTAAATAATTTAAAATTTAAACTTAAATATTTAAAATTAAATATCTCCATCACCGGGGCACATTTTTTGATGAAACGAAAAGCCAACCTGGGTTTTAAGAAAAACCCATTTCAAATCTGCCATCCATGGTTTTAAATAAAACCTTTTATTTTTCCTGCCTTGGTTTTCACAAAAACCCTGTATATATCCATGCTCTCCAAAATATCATAAATGCTTATTTATGAAATGCTTTGGCCACCAAAACTCAATGTGATCCATGTGACATCAATGACAACATAAAATCACTCAAATTTCCAACAATAATCATTACATGTTTAAATATAATATCATAAACAATAGCTAAAGAAGTTTTGAAAATGTTCATATGTAATTTTTGCTTTACCTTCATAACTACGTAGATTTTTTAGGGTAATTTTTAGTATTTCATGAATAATTGGAACATTGAGGGGGCTAATATCATACCATGGTGGACAAAATTTCTAAGACATGAGGAAAACATAAACTATTTACAAGGAATTTTGAGTTTTATTTTCAATAAGAGTCATGAGAAACTACTAGTTATGTAGTGGATACTTTAATTTTTTGCTATAGACCATATAATCATATGAATATGAGACAAATATGCATGGATGACTAGATAAAAAATAGAATGGATGATTTTATTACAATATAATTTTGGGTTCTATATTAGATGGGGAGTCACCATATGAACATACATTCTTCACTATTGAGGTCAAGACAGTCCATCATATCTTGATTCCTCTAGGAAGGGAAGACAAACTTGATCACTTGGTCCCATCAAACATGACATAAAAAACTATACTATTGGACTAAAATCTTCCATTGTTGTGGAAAGACATTGCATCCATTGATTTTAGTCAAAGTATAAAAATTGGATAAAACAAGATTGCTCTAAGTTTCAACCTCTGGAGAAGACCAATACCTTTGAGAAAATTATTTTGGGAAAATGGATAGGAAAATATGAAGGGTTAGGAAGGGATAAGGGTAAGAGAAAGGGTTTGAAAATTTGCTAGGATCTTATAGAGTAATTCATTATTTAGCCAATTACATGACACTAACAAATCAAAAGATACATATGCCAAGCTTACACATTTAGAAATAAGGAGGAATCTTAGCTAAGAGACACAAATGACAAGTGATATACTCAAAAGAGTCTAATGTAAACTACTTAAGATCCACAAGATGTGGAGGGTTCTCTTAGCTCTTCCACTTTGATTCACTAATGGTTATAATAGTGGGAGGAAATAACTTGAACATAAGTAGATGCTAAATACTTGCTTCTTCATTACAAAACATGCATCAATAACTCTACCATTAAAAGCAAAATGATTACCAAAGCTATAATATACCTAGTGAATGCACTCCCTAAAATAATACCATAGATTATTGCACACAACAAATTAGGTCAGAATACCATTGTATTAATCTTTTCTAGATATCTTCACCATGTGAATATTTGGGTTCTCATATGTGGATATCAATAATACCACATGCAATGTGTTGTGGTGTAGACCATTATTTAAATAGCACACAATACATTATTAAACTTGACCACCACCTAATGGTTGGGTGGCATATTACTCTGCTCCATAAATGATGATATTTGATGGTGTCTTAGCCATGGTAAAGGTTCTATTTTCCTCTATCATCATATGTGATAGGATACGTTTAAGGTTCATGTTGGCTTTATATCTACATTCTTTCACCATGGCTAATATGTTAAGCTTCTTTATATGGTCAAAGGCCATATTTGTAGTTAGAGGCTACTTAGTCTTTCTAAGAAGATAAATCAATAAAATAAAACATTATTTTTGTTGTTCACCTATTTTTATAATCCAATTTGGATTCCTCAAACTATCCCATCAAGGTCTAACTTCAGCTTTATCCTACCTAGCCGACCATGAATTCTAAGAATATTCTCTTCTTAACCATTTATCAATAGTATTAAGGGTCACACTTGCCTCATCCTAAGGTGTCATCCTACTTATCTACAAAGGAGTTGAGTTTATATTTTTAAAGTTAATTCTTTATTTCTATGAAGTATTTTTTATCATTATCATTCATTTGATAATGACTAAGGTTATTATTTATCTATGTAAGATACCCTAATAGGAGCTACTTCATCTAGAAAAATGCAAAGCAGTCTTTAGCTTTACCCAAAGAAACTTCTAGTCCTATAACCTAGAGTTCTTTCATGGAAGCTTTTAGTCCTACAACCTAGAGTTTTAACAATTAAAATATTTTTATCAATGGTTCAAACAACCTTAAACTCAAATTAAGAAACCTTTAATCTTGAACCAACCTTTGGTTATTTTACCAATATCTTTTTACTAGCCTAGACCCTATACTAGCATCCATTTGCTAGCCTCACTTTGATACCAACTATAAAAAACCTCAAAATCCAACCATTTTGAGAGAGATTTTTTTTTTGTAATACTCTTATGTATAGTATATGTTAAATTATTATTCAAGAATGTATTCAATATAAGTTGTAAGACAACACTTCACTAATAGATAACATGATCAGTGTCTATATCTTGTGAATAGGAATGTCCAAACTCCTATAAGACATGTGAGAATTAGAGGATTATTATTGTTATTCATGAGCATCTAATCATGTTATAAACTAAGATATATTCATGTTATAGACTCATTTATAGACATCTAAAACTACCAAAATCCATTAATTGATTTTACGCTTGGATTTTACAACATAGGTGGATAGGAATTTGTTTCCATGTTTATACTTACCCCCCTATTATCATGGTGGTTGAGGGTCTTAGTTTTTTTGTCTTATATTTTTTGTTGCCACTCCCCATTAATGCAATCACCACCATTTAGAGGGAATTCCTAAGTTAAAACTTAGGAATATAAAATTAAATTATGCTTGCACCACTTCCATGCCACCTAAAGCACCACCCTACATGGCTACTATGTGCTCGAGAGGGAATGAGACAAAGGAAGATCTCTTAGGTCTTCCTACTAATTTATCCAACATGGGGTACTCAAAAGGCTTGAGAGGGCCTTAAAGTGAGTGGGAATCCCTTAGGTTATTGACCACCAAGTGGTGGTCAAAACCATACCACTTGGTGGCCAGTACACACCAATTGGAGGTGTGTATGGTGAATCCTTGACCTTGTTGACTATCGGGTAGAATTACTCTTTATTTACCACATGGATGCTTTGGATTTGGACAATTATAGGCTCAGTGAAACTATTTTTTATTTGGTAGTGTTATTTTATCATCCCACATTTCTTAGGTGGGAGGTCAAGTGAGGTTAAAAAGGAGAAATTCTCCCTCTAAGGAAGTGACCACCACTTGATGGTAAAGGGAGCCACTGAGTGGTGGTCTCCCATGTGCTAGTTGGTCGATGTTGAAGCTTATTTGTTTGTGATGGGTTGACCTTTGTGGACCCATCAACTATTGATTTCATGGTTTGGAATTTTTATCTTGGACTAATATATGATGGTGATTAGATTAATGAATGAATCAATCTTTTTTGGGTGCTATTTAAGTGAGGCCTTCTAATTAAACCAAATTAATTATTTTTGTGTAGTATGACCTTATTTTTCTTAAAATAATAACCATTGTTTATTAAAATTATAAAAGGATTGCACAATGGGCGACCTAACCTCATTCTAGAGAGGTGATTAGTACTTTTGGGGGATAATCTGAGACCTAAATCAAAGGAAGTGTTTAGTACCCTTAGAATAATTAATTTTAAGGAATGGAAGACCCTATTGGATTAAAGTTAGTTGGCCCTTGAAATTGTATGTTAACTAAAGGACAATTTTGTGGAGAAATTGTAGGTTATCTATAGGATAATTTTATGGAGAAACTATAGGTTACCTATAGGATAATTTTGTTGAGTAATTGTAGGTTAACTATAGTATAATTTTGTAGAGGAATTATAGGTTAACTATAGGTTAATTTTTTGAAGGAATTGTAGGTTAACTATAGGATAATTTTGTGGAGAAATTGTAGGTTAACCATAGAAAAATTTTGTGGAGAAATTGTAGGTTAATTATGGAACAATTTTATGGAGAAATTGTAGGTTAATTATGGAATAATTTTATGGAGAAATTGTAGGTTAATTATGGAATTTGTGAAGAAATTGTAGGCTAATTATAGGATAATTTTTGTGGATAAATTGTAGGTTAGCTATAGGATAATTTTATGGAGAAATTGAATATTATTGTGAAATAATTTTGTGGAAAATTTGTAATTCAATTTGGTAGAAAATTTGTAGGAAAACTTTAGGGCAATTTTGTGGAGAAATTGTATGTTAGCTAGGACAATTTTGTGGAAAGAATGAATGCTAGTTGAAGGAATGTTTTATGAAAAAATTGAATTCTAGTTAAAGGAATATTTTGTGAAAAAATTGAATGTTATATTTACAAACAATTTTGTGGAAAAATTGGATGGTTTATAGATCAAAATTTTAGGGAAAGATCAAATGTTTGATTCATTTGTTTAAATGTTTTTTTTTGTGTGAATGGAAATTAAGGTAATTTGGTTTATAAAAGTACATTCTAGTTCTGTTCAAGAAAGAATGGGTAGGGAATCTATTCTTTGGAGTAATTCATGGGTTTCTCTCTTGCTTGTACTAGAAGTTTTTTTAATTGTAATTGTTCTAACAAAGGAATATCTTTTTATGGAAAAAAGTATGTGATAAAATAATGAATGTGGAATTCTTTCTTGGGAAATTATGGGGTTTCCTTTATTTTTTGAAATGAATGTATAATGCATGGTTACATTATGGTGAATGTTTTTTGCATGGTTGCATTCAAATGATAAAATGCATACATTGCTTTATGATAGACTATATAACAAAGTGCATTTAAGGGAAAACTACATGAATATCATGAGTTGTCTTGATCCCTTACCACCATCAATTGAGTGATGGAGAGGTAATATGGATTAGTGAAGACTTATACAATTCATACATTGATATCTTTGACATGTATTGTATTAAGTATTTCATGATGGAAAGTTTATTGTAAAATATACTTCTAGCATGAGTATTATTTTGTAATCTAGAATGGATGTATTGTTTTACTCTCTATAAGATATGTAAATGATGGAATTCTAGTTATGCTCAAAATATGTATGATGTAGCTTTATACTTTGATTTATGATGTTATTTTAATCATAATATTTTATGGATTAATAATGGAAATAGGGATTACATCTTATTTAAGTGACTTCATGATGAAGATATAGATTTTAAATTATTTAAGTAGATGGACTTAAATAAACATCCTATTTATGTATTTGAGAGAGATATGTTCAAGGAATGAATGATAGAGTTTATACATGAGGTAATTATGAAAAGGCAATACCTAGGATGTTTGCATAAGTTACACTTGGGGTGAAAAACTCAAGTGGGACCCAAATAAGGTAATCTTTGGAAGGTCTAATTTAGATATTATCTTCTATTGCGATGGTTATGAGAGTCTTATGCAAGTAATTTTTAGATAATAAATGGTCTATATGAGTTTATCATTAGAAAATGATAACCACCTTAGCTACCCCATTATGGATATGAGGGTAACAAAGCACTATAAATGATAGATACCCCATATTAGTGATGTGATATCTAATAGGTAAGGCATACACCTAACATCAACCTAGATGGAATTAGGTTGGGACTAACTTAGATGAACTTAAGTTAGTAAAATGGAAATGGATATCCCATTCTTAGGGGTACTGAGAAGAGAATAATCCCTAAACACTATGGTCAAGATTTTTCCCATTCAAGGAGAATGTAGGAAAGGTACGGTGACCATATAAAGAATTCTTATATTATGGAGGTATGAAGGTAAACCTGTAGGTATGATAGGAGTTTGGCAATTTTAGAGGTTGATAGGGGAGTCTATAACAGGTAATAGTAATCACTAATACACACTAAAACCTGCCAAGGAGTGAGCATTATCATAAAAACCAATGCCTCTCCTCCTATGACATGAAAACCAGGTTTGAAATCATCAATCAAGGTGGATTATAGTAGGTTTTTTTTTTTAGGGTGGTTCAAAAAGGCTTATAGTAGAAAAATAGTATAAAAAGGAGCATGAAAAATCCTACCTAGAATATGTCTCAATTGAGGCATAAATTAATCCCTAAAGGTGGCTAAAATTAAAGATTATATAGGTCGATCAAGGGTATATCAATGCCTAAAAATCATAGGCCTTATTAAGACTTAAATCAACCAAAAAAATGGTTCTAAATAAAATAATTAGATGGTATCTAAATAATATCTCTATCACCTAGACTTGCACTCAATCAAAAAACCAAAATTAAGAGTAAATCCAGTGTCATCACAAGGATTAAGAGCAATTTCATTAAGAGCTAGTTACTTTTATTATCCAATGCATCAAGGAGAATTCAAGGCAAATCAAAGCATGGAAACCCCCAACCTGAATCACTCGATAGGTTGGACTCCTTAGGCTCCTTATTTAGTCTTCTAGTCTCCTCCATGTTTTCCTAGATAAACTAAGGCCCTCTAGGATCCTTTTAAAGGTATTCTCCATTGAAAATTTAAAATTCCTTGAAATAAATTACTAATTTCCCCCATGCTATGCAGAGATAAAATTAATTAAAATAAAATAAAAAAGTGATCCATTCCTTTCATTCCATGCCCTATCCTTAAGAACATGAACAAATTTAATATTATTAAAGAATAAAAAGCGTAATCTCATTTAAAATTAACCACCATGAAGCAACCACATAGAAGGATGAATAATCCTCTAATTCAATAAAATAATCATTATATTATTAAATTATCTTAGTGTTATTTTAGTCCAATCAAAATTAGACACATTTTGTAAAGACAAATATCACCTAATTGCACTCCAAAACCTACAAAATTAATGAGGTAACATGCAATTAGATTAATTAAACCATGATTAATTGATTTACTTTTATTTTTTCCAAAACATATTTCCTAAAATATATATTTCACAAAAGCATCAATTAACTTCACAAAACATTACAAAACTAAGAATTAGGTCCTAATTCATCATGAAAAAGGGTCTTGCGAGGGTGGGTCATAACATAATTCCTCTCCTCCTATGATGTAAACTCCAATATTGCAATCAATTAATGGATTTTAGATATCTTAGATGTCGATGGGGGAGTCTATAATCTGTAACAATGACCACTAATATGCACTAAAATCTGCCAAGGGGTGAGCATAATCATGAAAACAAATTACTTTCTTTCTATGGCATGAAAAATAGGTTTGAAATTTTCAATCAAGGTGAATTATAGTAGGTTTGGTTTTAAGGTGGTTCACAAAGTCTTACAACAACAAAATAATATAAAAAGAGCATGAAAGAGACCATCTAGAATGTGTCTCAGTCAAGGCATAAAGCAATCCCTCAAGGTGGTTCAAGTTGAATCTTATATGGGCTGATCAAGGGTCTATAAATGCCTAAATATCATAGGCCTTCTAAAGACTTAAATCAAATAAACAAATGGTTTTGAATCAAAGCATTAGATGGAATCTAAATCAGATATCTATCACCTAGACTTGCACTCAATCAAAAAACCAAAATCAAGAGTAAATACAGTGCCATCACAAGTATTAAGAGAAATTTCATTAATAGATAATTACTTTCATTATCCAATGCATCAAGAAGCATTCAAGACAAATCAAATCATGGAAACCCTCAACCTGATTCTATTGATAGGTTGGAATCTGTAGGCTCCTTCTTTAGTCTCCTAGTATTATTTATGTTTGCCTAGCTAAAATAAGCCCCTCTAGGATCCTTTTAAAGGTATTCTCCTTTAACAAAGAAATATTCCTTGAAATATATTACTAATTTCGCACATGCTAGGAAGAGAAAAGATTAATAATATAAAATCAAAAAGTGATCCATCCCTTTTATTCCATGCCCCCTCTTAAGAACATGAATAAATTAAAATTTATTAAATAATAAAAATGGGAATATCTTTTAAAATTAATGACCATGAAGCAAGCACGAAGAAGATTCAATAAAATAATCATTATATTATTAAATTATCTTAGTGTTCTTTTGGTCCAATCAAAACTAGATACATTTTGTGAAGACAAATATCACCTAATTGCATTCCAAAACCTACCAAATTAATGAGGTAACATGAAATTATATTAATTAAACCAATGATTAATTAATTTACTTTTCTTTTTTTCCAAAACATATTTCCTAAAATATATCTTTCACAAAAGCATCAATTAACTTCACAAAACATTAAAAAACTAAGAATTAGGTCCTAATTCATCTTGAAAAGGGGTCCTACTAGGGTGGGTCATGACACTATAATACATCAATGACCATAATATTAGATGGATATCCTATTAAACTTAATCCCAACTATATTTTTATATGACAAATTGAAAATATCAATGAAAGGGTTTTTTATACAACAACTAGTGCAATCTAAAGAAGCTAGAATTTTTAAAGTCTCTTTTAAAAATGGAATTTTTAAGGAGGTTACACATTATGCCCTCTTAACTATTGCTTTAGTGTTGGAAACACAATTAGATAATACTCTTAGACAAGAAAATTTGGCCATGCTCCTTGTACTGTTGGACATTATAAAGCTTCAAATGCTGCTCAATAGGACAATTTATATATCATGGAGGATGAAATACCAATAGGATAATTTTGAGAAATAATGGAGGTTTATCTATACATCATATCTCATATATAATCATGAATGAGAAGAAGGAATGATTCTCTATACAAAAGTTAGATCAAATAGGGCTAGATGGAAAACCATTACCAATTTTTGAATGTATAGATATCTCATTCAAAGAAAAGGACATGAGAAACTAATATTTTAGTTTGTACATATGTGAGAATATCAAGCAAAAGTTACAAGGGAATCCCCCAAGATTGTAAAATAAAGGGGATACTTTTTAAGGACAACATGAAAGGAGTTGGGAGACAGCCCCTGGGGATTTCATCATCCTTTGTTGCATTCTATACATTTTCTAAAGAACTATTCATATTTATTACTATTAGTTTGAATACTATTTTGGGGATGAATTTGTTCTGACAATTAGACTTGAGTCAAAATATGGTTGGAGAGAGTTAGGAAAAAATAAACATACTAGATCACAATAAGAGTTAGGCCAAAGTTGTGTAGGCCAATTGGAGAAGAGAGTCAAAAGGTTTTATTTAAAGAATTTTTATAATATAAGGGATTATGATTTTGATGCATTATTCATGTACATGTTAGAAATAAGTATTTCCACCATATATATATATGAAAGAATACTAAGAGTAGAAGAAAAGTGCAATTAATAGAAGTTTCTTTGGCAAAGTTAATCTTTGAAGATGCTTAGAAACATAAATATAAAAATTTTAAGGAAAATAGCTTCCTTGGTTATATTTTTATAGTGAATATATATGAAGAGAAGGCTTGGATATCAAAAATGGATATGACCATAATGAACATGTTAATCATCATATGATAGAATAATTAATAGGAGAAAAATGTGGATGGTGAATGGATAAAGTCGTTCTTTTAAAAATAATGAGATATAAAATTGGTAGAAAATGCTAAGGTAAGATCATGAAAGGGATTTTTATATGAAAAATTATCAATAATATGGAACAAAAATCATCCCAAAGAAAAGGAAGGCACAAAAAAAAAAAAAACAAACATTTGAGGCCTATTATGTACAAATTTCAATAAGCTAGTCTACTATTTCTAAAGTAACATATATAGCTTTTTTTTTTTCGATTGATAAAGGGTTTTGAAAGGGACCTAAAACCTTTTACATGTCACATAGGGAAAATACCAAATGGGATAAAACCCTAACTAGAGCAACCCAAAATGGAAGACCACCCTTGGTGGCCTCAAAACTGAGGAACAAGTAACAATAAAAGAGGATAACGCCCATAGGCAAACATAATAAAATTTTAATAGTTAGTAGAAAAAATGGAAGCCCTAAAATACAAAGAGCCCATCCAAAAACATAATTTTGGGATGTAGTCCTCATCCTCATCATCTTTGGAAGCATCCTCTTCGGATTGGCCTACTTTCTGGGTCTTCATTTGATTGATGATCTTGCCTACCTGCAACAACATTGATATAGCCAATAATATGATGTCATCTAGATCAGTCACCTAGTCTGCATCAACCACAGGTTGGACATAGAGCGTACCTAAAACATTCAAAAAGAGGCATTTGATCTAACAACATATTAATGACAAATGTTATTCAAGAAAATGTATTTTTATTCATGTAAAGAGTGCATAGGTTACAATGGGGGAAAATTCCCCTTTATCCTTTCTTTCCATAAATGATACAGTAGGCCTGATGCCATCCTTTTGTGTTCCTCAATGTAGATGGGCTTCTTTGTATGTGTGCCACCACGGGGTCGTAGTTTGTGGTTGCTTCCCTCCTTAGTTCTATGATGAACCTGCAAAAAGGGGTTAGTTCATTGGGGGGCTTGCCTTAGTCAGGCCCCATATTTAGAAAGACAAATCGACTATAAAAACATGATAAAAACTGAAATAAATTGTGCAGAAGGTCATGAAATGACAAAACAAAGCTTACCTCCCAAATCTGAGCTGATTTGGGACCTGTAGGACCAATTCGCCACCCGGGGGTGAACTGGTGCCGAATTCATGGGGCGGGGGGTGAATCAGACCCTGAGAACTATTCTGCAAAAATCCTTCGGTGGGAAGGTTCCTTGGCTATTGTACTATTGATGTGCAGGTTCAGATCTACTTTGTTGTGCTTCGGTACATATTTTGGTAGAGTTTTTGTACTTTGAACATAAGTTGGAGAGATCTTTAAATGAGGGTTTGGGCCCACTATATATAGAAAATGGCAAGGTGTAGGGGGAGAGTTAAGGAAACTAACCCTAGGCTGAAGTCTAACCAAATTTAGGTTAGGGTTTGTGAGGTGGAAGCCTCACATTCCTCATAGGAAATATCCTATCCTCACACATGTGTGAGGAAGGATTAGGTCTAATCAGGATTAGGAGGTCCTAAGTCAAATTAGGGCTTGATTAGGGTTCTTAGGAAAATATCTTAGCTAACCCTAATTACACACATGTGGGAGGATGCAATTAGTGTTAATTAAGGATTAAGAGTTTAATTAATCAATTTTTCCCTAAAAAGGTGACTTAAGTGAAGTCAACATTAAATTAGATTTTAAGAATTGACTTGATAATTGCTTTTGCCAATTAATAGCCCGTGGGGGCCTCAATTGAGTGCAAATAGGCTTTGTATCACCTTGGGAAGCTGATGGAAGGTATCCCGATGCATGGGAGATGTTTGTGATGTGATTTTGCTAACTTACTAGGGTTTTGGACCTGAAAACTAGCAAAGTGGTATATGGAAGTCTACGCAATGCTACGATAATCTATGGCGATCTACGCATGACTACGATCGTCTACGCATGACTACAACAATCTACGCATGTCTAGGATGATATACAATAGTCTACTATGGTCTACAATAGCCTAGGGGTACCTAGGATGGCCTATGTGAACCTACAAGTGTCCAAAAGGATCTACAAGTACGTAGGTATAGCAATGTGTGACTTTTAGGTGTCTACATTTTACCCCTTTTTGTACTATACTATGAGAAACATAGTTTAATACAAAAATGTGAAGGGTTTGTGTAGAAGAGAAGGGATAGAAGGAGAATGGGATCCAATCAAAAGTATGTAGCCACTCGAAGCGTGACCATACCAACTTGATCGATAGCCAAGAAGGAGGAAGGAGAAGAAGAGAAGAGGAAAGGGATAAAATGCAATGAAAACAATACCGATAAATGGAAATGGATGATTGTGGATGCAACGCGGTGATTTTGTTGAGTCCGTATGATATTTTTGATGTCATACTAGTTGCTTGGGGTAGGCAACTTTTGACTACTTTGCTTTTATGACCAGATCAGCGTGGTCCAAAAGTACGAATAGAACAAATGCCTATTCAAATATTTGTTGTTGATTGATTGATGAGAACATGGCGACAAGTGTCAAACCATTTGAGCTAAAGGGACATTTGGATTATTCAAATGTGACATAATTTGTATCATGACGTGGTCGAAAGAAATCCTTTCCAAATGTTGCATAGGATTACATCAAACGTATCATTCGTTATGTACTCGATGTACTTGAATGCTTAGATTGATTTCTCCATTGAAACACATAGCTCTCATGATATAACAAATATCTGGTTGGGATTGAGATTATAATCGTAAGATAATCTTCAGCAAAAAATTTGTAGATAGATGTGATATCCACGCTTTTGGATGTTCGGTTGGTTGGTTGCATGCAAAGCTGACTTTGGATATGAATACCCCCTCAAACGAGGAATCAACAATGAGGCGAATGGAATGTGGTGATTTGGTGATGCAACGATTGATAGAATACCAATGCATGATGAAAAATGATGAAAAAGTAGATGAGAGGATAGTTTAGGAGGGTTCCTAGGGTTTTAGAGGAAAGTTGCATGATTTCCTAGGGTTTTGGAATGAATTTGATTAGTTTTGGGGTCATATGCTCAATTCAGGGGGTGAATTGGATCCTGATTCATGGGGCAAGGGGTGAATCAGGCCTAAATCATGGGGTAGGGGGAAAATTAGGGTTTAGGGTATTTTAAAGTCAATTTGGAGGGAGAAGGACCTCATTGTGACGTCGACGAGCGGTGGAGAGCGTGCGAGAGAGGCATTCGATGACGTGCGAGCATGACGGTTGGAAGTTCGGATGACAGGATGATGAGGGGATGATCGAGAGCCAGCAATAGGCTTGGAGATCCATCGGTAAGTGGTCCTACCTATCTCATTTTTTGTTTGGTTAATTTTCTAGAGAAAAATGAATAAGGGGGGAGGTTTTCATCTTGTTTTAAAAAATTTAGGATTTTTGATTGAAATTGGAACACATAGTGTAAAACTAGCCAAATGGGTACCCAAAAACATGATTTGTTTCTAGGTTTGACCTATTTTTGTGCCAGTTTGATCGGGTATCGGGTAGAATAGGTTTTGAGTTTGATTATCCATTTTTGGAGCCATGGGGTACTATTTTTGAAATGTTATTGAATTTTATCCATAAAAGTAGGAAATGGGTATCCCATTGTGTGGCTATTATATTTCTTTTGCTTTTGTTTGGTGCATTTTCTGAGTATGTTGTTTTTGAGTGTAAGGTAGGAAACTTTGACCATTAAATTTGCCACCTTATGGATAGAATTTTTAGAAACCGATGAAATTTTCACCGTAGAAGGGCAAAATGGGTATCCAAAAATAATATTTGTTTTTGTAGATGTTTTTGTTTGGCCTATGTTTGAATTGCATGCCAATTAATAGGTAGTGTTAAATTTGGACTGAGTTGTTGGGAGCCCAAATTGTACTATTTTCAACATCGGTTTGAACTTTCATTGTGAAATGGCAAAATGGGTATTCAAAAATGTGACTATTATTTTGATGTTGTGTGTATTTGTGTATGTTTTGTTTTGGTGTATGTATGGTAAAATTTAGCTTGAACTCCGTGTTGAGTGGCATACTATTTTTGAAAATGGTCGACATTTTTACCGCTAAGTGGGCAAATGGGTATTCAAAAATGTATTTTGTTTTTGTATGTCAGATAGATTGGTTGAATTTTGAATTTTGTGCCATAGTGGGTATGTGGAAATTTTATGTTTGACTGTTGGAAGTCAAATATGTACTATTTTTCGTATTTGTTCGAACTTTTACCATGAAATGACAAAATGGGTATCCAAATATGTGATTATTATGTTAATATGTTTTGATATGTGAATTGTGCACTATTTATGTCTCGAAGTGCATGTCAAATTAAATAATTTAATTTATATATTTTGATTCATGAAGTTTTATTTGATTGCATTATTATATTGATGGCTAATGTGTGTTTCATTGTGTTTTTTTGTGGATGAATAGGTGAAAATGCTCGAGCCCCATCATCATGTGCAAAAAATGAAGGATGATTTTGATGAGTTGAAGTGGTTAGATGACATATGGTTCCGAGGTGTGTGGGAGTGTAAAAGTATACATGCCAATAGGGCATATGTGTCTGCATTATGTGAGCGGTGGGATGCAGATAGGAACATGTTTCATTTTCCCACTGGGGAAATGACTATTACCTTGGAAGATATATACCGGATTTATAAGTTGTCGATTGAGGGTGTTCTGGTGAGAGCGGCAGTTGATGACAGTAAGGAGGCTATGTTGGAGTGGTTATTTGGGGTGGAGTGGAGAGACATAGATGTCTCTAAGATGGATTATGAGTGGTTGTGGTTGAAGAAGAAGATATCTGATCGACAGTGTGCAGCAATGATGATGATCTCCACCTATGCATTACCTGATACTTCTAGGGTTCTGTTCACCTAGAATATGTTAGATGTGGTGAGTGACATGGTGGAGCGTAGGGTCATGTTTGCATGGGCACCTGCACTATTGGCCCAAGTGTACTAGGAGTTGCATGATGTTGTGCGAGTTGGATGCAAGGGGTTGAGTTTGATTCCCTTGTTACAGGTATGGGCGTGGGAACACATAGCTATTGAGAGGCCATCATTATTGCCTCACCCTATGCATGTGAGGGGCAAGGAGTATTTACCCTATGCTTTGAGGTGGAGTACAGAGGCGGAGTAGGGTATTAAGAGGCCACATGAGGGTGATCCATTATTATGGAGGGGTAAGTTTGGAGACCTAACACCTGGTGACATTAAATGGAGGCCTTGGTTGGGTGGGGTAAGGTGGGATGAGGATGATGAGTAGTTGCATACCATTCGATAGGGTAGATGGTTAGTGGGGCGATATACTCGATAGGTCGAGTATTTTTAGTTTGATCGGGTGAGGCGATAGTTTGGCTTATGATAGGATATTCCAGGGGCTCCTATCATTTATTTCAGGTGGTGAGGTGATAGAGGAGAGTGTCCTATGGTTTTACCTTGGGTTGGGGAGAGGGATCCACCTATGGCTACCCTGGATGTGGAGGATGTTGGGATGACTCCAGAGTTTGAGGCCTGGTGGGTGATGCAGGGTTGGGAGCCTAGCAGAGGTGTAATCGATCGATGGGTGGCACCTGATGTTGGGGCACCTCCACCAGAGAGGAGAGAGAAAGGGGGCTTGAGCTAGGTCAGAGGATGTAGCTAGTGATGAGAGGGAGGTTCCTCTATGATGGTCACGATGATGCTTGGGTGGTGTAGCGAGCACCCAAGGAGTGGGGGTAGAGGAGGTACTTGTGGATGTTGATGTGGCTATGGGGTAGGCTATTGGAGTAGAGGAGGAGAGAGGTGGGGTTACTATTATGGGTGATATAGATGATACCATTGATATTGGTGTATTCATAGATGTGGAGGAGATTCCTTTCGATATCCAAGAGAGGTGGGATGTGGAGGAGGAGGCACGAGAGCTACGAGGTAGGGTTCATGAGTTGGAGGCTGAGCTCCATAGATAAGAGGAGGGCCATGATGGCTAGGCAGGAGTAGGCTATTGAGAGGTTGACTAGTTAGTTGGCTATGGAGTCTACTAAGAAGGTATTATGTGAGACTTCTCTGACGGTGCATGGGATTCCTCTTCCAGATTATGCTCAGGTGGTGTCATAGTCTGAGTCATGATCATGAGTGTGAGTACCTTCACATCATAGTCAGTGTAGTGCTACTTTGGTGGAGTAGGTCGAGGCCATGGCTGGGGTAGGAGATCCACCTATTGTGGGTCAGGTGCCAGGAGCCAAGGCAGAGTCTAGTAGAGTGATAGAGGTTTGGGTGAGCCATGAGGGGCATGGAGAGACTCTTAGTCGGAGTTAGGATTGCTTATGATTGTAGCCTATGGGCATTTTTGGATGATGGATGATGGGTGATGGTCCTAGTTTGTAGCCTATAGGTATTTTTGATGATATATATATATATATATATATATTTTGATTTTGATTGTTATATATACATGTGTTATGGTTTTTTGCAATGTGTTCTCGTTATGTTTGCATAGATATCATACCATGATTTGTAGGTATTTATGATGAATGGATATTCATGTGTATTGTGGTTTAAATCTATTATCATGTTGTAGTGTGAATATGTTGTAGGGTAGACTTGCATGATTCTATTTTGAATGCAATGTGAAGTAATAAAATGTGAAATGATATTTGTAGTGAATGCATGTAATGTAAATGCAATAATGGAGTGTGAGATAGTATATGCATAATGAATGCCTTGATTTAGTAATTGATGTGAAGCATGTAATGTATAATATAATCCTTGATGTGAGGCATGTAATGGAAATGCAATGATGTGATCCTTGATGAATTTGTGTAACATAGATGCATGTATGCATGTATGGGAATGTTAAAATGCGTAGAGGAAGCACTTGTATCATTACATGTACCTATGTGGATGTTATCCATTCCATTATCTCAGAGATGTAGGATGGTATAGGAGGTATGTAATGGCTTTGACCAATGTAGTTTTGATAATCAAATTTTAGACTCAAAGCTGTGTGAGTTTATGTGGCAACTCATAACTAATCGGACTGGTTCAAAATCTATCATGGACCTATGTGTGTAAATGAGTGAGGTTCATTTATCCATTTTGAGGTAGGTAGGATTAACCCATTGTAGACGTGGCCAAACTAGCTAGCTCATCCATACATGAATAGTGATCTGTACAAAAGCAGGTAGCTAATGCAATAGATATATCACCACTTGTAAGACTATTCCACTGGTAGGCAGGCTCTTGGAGCCTATTGCTAGCGATGGAAATCATCCCATGGTGTTATGTTAAACCTAAGGACCAAAGGCGATGAAGCATAACATGGGTGATATCAGGAGGCTTTTCCTTTTGTTTTCTGCCCCTCATCTATTGTTGCCCTATTTATTGTGGTGCTCTTTTTGTATTTTTCTATGTCTTTTCTTGTTTTTTTCTATTCTCTTTTTCTCAATATTTCTATTCTATGGGCATTGGCTTTTGTTTTCTGCCCCAATATTTTAATTTTTGCTTATGCTTATCCCTTTGTTTATCCCCAGGTCGTATGTTGACCATGCAAGTGATAGGACGAGCAGGGGAAACCATTTGCTAGATGGTGACATCTACTCAAGGTGTCATCTTTCCTAGACTCAAAATGTGTTTAATGTGTAACCTATTGTGAATGGTTCATGAGAGAAGTTGAACCAGCCTAAAGAACCATAAGAAGAATGTAAAACCTATCAGCTAGGGGTGACATTTGATTGACTAAACTAGTAAGTAGTCAAAGCTTAACACGACACCTATGTAAACCCTACTCCTAAAAAGGTGGAATGGACATCCAGGTGGTGATGCTAACAAGTGCGTGTATTACTCCTGTTGAAGGCACATTTTGTTTTTGTTTTTGAGAGGAAGAATGTACAAACTTAAAATGAAATTAACATGAAAAACATATGGATATGTGCAATGGGTGTAATGTAAATGATGCAAGTGGAGAAATGCAATATCTACAAGAGGAAATTTACGATGTGTAGAAAGAGAAGTTTAGAAAACTTATTTATAGATGACTATGGTGTATCATGATGACCAAAAAGCGTGATGTTGTAATGATGGTTGCCCCAACATGTGGGGTGTGTGTGTAGTAGGTGTATAAGCTGTAGTATGTTAGATGCATGTGGTACTATCGAAAGGAGGAAATGGATGGAGGTGGAATGTACAACTAGAAGAACTTTAGAAGAAGTAGTCTTTGGAAACCAACAAGAAAAGGGGATTGCCAAAGTCAGAAAGATAATAGAAGAAAAGGGGGGTAGATCAGCATAGGTATGTAGCCGCTCGAAGCGTGACCATACAACTATGCAAGGAAATAAGAAGGGGAAGAAAGAAGGAGGAAGAAAATATAGGAACTACTGATGGGTGAAATGTCATGGGTCAGGTCGGGAATGAAGTGGTGAAGTGATGGTACGGCTTGGACTTCGATAAGTGGTGTGATTGGAGATGTTGTGAATGTAGCGGGTTGGCACTGTCAATGTTTCACGAGGTGGCAAAGTTCTGGGGATGATGCGGCATGGAGGACTCACGAGTCGACTATACGGGATGGAACGTTCAGGTGATGGAGTTCGAGTGCCATGCAACATGTTGTGGACCAAGTTTTTGAATGTTCGGCATTCCTCAATGTCATGACCTGGTTGTCGATGATAGATACAATATTGGTTCTCATGGTAGTTACATGGTTTAGGATGCGAGGGGTCTATGGGTCGAATCTCAGGTAAATCAATAAGGCCCTGATGCATGAGATGATAAAATATTTTTGATAATGGCGTGAATGGCACGGGCATAGGGTAAATGTATGGTTCGGGTGGAGGTGAACAGGGGGTGGATGAAGGGGAATCCGATAGTGGGAGTGTAGGTCGAGAATCCGATGTGGATCGAATCCTAGGTCGAGGAATGGATCTACGTGGAGGCGATGATGCATGAGCCATGGGAGGCTGGCGTGGATGAACATGACAATGGCAATGGCTCATCTGTAGCTTGAGAGCCTCGATACGGGAAAGGAGATGTTGTATGTCATTTTCTGGAGGTGACAATATCGGGGAAGGTGGCGATCGAGACTCCAATGTGTATGGAGTGGCCTGGTATGCATGGGAGAATGGATGAGGTCATGATGATGAGGGGGAAGAGTGGAATGGCCTTGGGGATTGGTAAGCTTGTTGGGAAGGTAGGCCTCATAGTGGTGATGGTGGCATCTTAAGAACAGGTGGCATAGGGGATGGTTCTAGTTGAGCGATGTGAATGGGATGGGGGCATGTTCACGTAGCCAACTTGAGCAGCTTGAGCCACGCGGGCTTGCAAGGCTTGGGCATAAGATGATTCTCCACTAGGGAGTGGGGTCGGTAGGCATGAAGGATGGGCTGGATGAGGAGTGTATCCTATGTTAGGAGGGTGGTATGCTCCTAGAGGGTGATGGGGGGAATTAGTTGGTGAATAAGGATTCATAGTATCTTTGGGTGGATGAGAAGGGGACCCCTGTGTTTAGGGATGGGATGTTTCCTCCTTTTCATCAAAAGAGGATAGGGTGATCTGGCTATCTCCTGAATGGGGTGAGTAAGATGAACCTCGATGGTGAGGTGAGAGGCATCGGGGTGAAGTGTTATGGTCCGAATGGGAGGAATGGGAAGATCGCCTAGTGTGATGAATGACTGGTGGTCGGGCTAGGTCAGCCGATGTGATTGGTATAGTCTATGGTGGTGGAGGGTCCTGCATGATGATGTATGTAGATGTTATCATATCTCATTGTTGATGGTGTATCTGTAAATGATGTAGATCCTACAAGAAGGAAAACAAATACCAATAGCATAAAAATGACATAAAGGAGAAAGTACATGTAAAATATGTAAGGTAAAAATAAAAAGATATGCATTTATCATGATGTGCTTAGTGAGTGATGTGTTTGTGTGTGTCGGTATGTGCCACTTGTGATAGTGAATGCCTATTTGTATTAGGTGTTGAATGCATGAAGGTGCAAAATGTTGATGGGTTCAGGGTCATCGAGGCCTTCAAGGTTAGCCAAGCGATAGGCACTTGAACCATATTTGTGTGTGACGATGAATGGGCCCAACCAGTTTGGGGTAAACTTATCTCATTGTTGGTGAGGCTGACTTGTGATCTATTGGTTTTCTTTGAGGACTAAATCATCGATTTGGAACTCGTGTTGATGTACCTTACTATTGTAGGCATGATGAAGGTGATCTTGGTAGACTCGTGTGTGCTTGATGGCATGGATGCGATGTTCATCAAGGAGTGTAAGCTGATCTAAGCGGGCTTGATGAGTGGTGTCATCATCTATGAATTCTTTCATGGATACCCATAGGGAAGGTATCTCAAGCTCAAGGGGCATGATGGCTTCTACCCCATAGACAAGTGAAAATGGAGTTGCCCTAGTGGGGGTACGAATGCTTGTACGATAGGCCCACAAGGCTAGGGATATTTGGTTATGCCAATCACGATGTGATTCTACTACTATTTTGTATAGGATGGAGCAAATTGTTTTGTTTGTGGCTTCTACCTGGCCATTACCCTATGGGTAATATGGGGTAGAAAAGCTATGATGAATGTTAAACTTGTTACAAAGTGCTCGGATGGTTTTATTTTTGAAGGATTTCCCATTATCAGAGATGATTTGGGAAGGGATTCCAAAATGACAAATGATATGATCTATGATGAATATTGCTATCTTTGCCCCTATGGTTTGGACAAGTGGGATGGCTTTGACCCACTTTGTAAAGTATTCTATAGCGGTGATGATGAACTTATGATTGCTTGAGGAAGCAGGTGTGATTTGTCCAATAAGATCGAGGTCCCATTGGGAGAAAGGCCACATGGATTGAATTGGTTGAAGTGCTTGAGATGGCAGATGTGTGAGGTTTGCATGTTGTTGGCACTTAATGCAATGCTTTACGTATTCACAATAGTCATGTTCCATATTTGGCCAATAGTAGCCCATGCGAAGGATGCGTTTTGTGATTGCCATGCCACTGAAGTGGCCACCACAAGTACCATCATGGGTTTCTTGTACAACCCATTGAGATTCATGTGGTTCTAAGCAATGCAAGAGCATGCCATCATAACTACGGTGATAGAGGATGTCCCCCAACAATGTGTAGTGGATTGCTCTTTATTTAAATGCTTGGTATTGAGCATGGGGTAATTCGTATGGTATAAATCCTAGTTTAATGTAATCTTTGATCTACACAAACCATGGGTCATGTGGTTCGGTATCGACCACATGAATACCACCATCATCTTTAGGAGATGCAGGTGATATGGTAGATTGAGTGAGGGTATGAATTATTATGGATGTGGTTGTTGATGTTGGGTTTTGTGGGATTAATGATCCTAAGGAAGCCATTGTATCCACAAAATGATTAGTGGATCATGGCATGGCTTCGATGTCATACCATTCAAATTGATAGAGGAGTTGTTGTGCAATGTGCTTGTATTGTTGGAGGATTGGGCAATTGCATTGCTAGATCTCCTGTACTTGGTTTATGATTAAAATGGAATCACCTATGATGTGGAGGCATTTGATGTGCATGGAATGCGCTTGTTTCAATCCGAGGATTAGAGCTTCATATTATGCATTGTTGTTTGTACAAGGGAAATCCAACTTGAATGAAAATGGGAGTGGTTCTCCTTCAGGTGTGAAAAATACAATGCCTGCACCCCCAGCATGCATGCATCGAGAGCCATCAAAGAATAGTGTTAAGTCAGTTGTCACTTCTGGTTCCACATATTCTTCATCTTCTATTATGTGAAATATGGAATCATCCAAGAGTTGAATGAGGAGGGGTTGGTCATCAGATAAAGGAGCTTCTACAAGTTGATCGGCTATAACCTATCCTTTGATGGATTTTTGTGAAATAAATTCGAGGTCAAATTTGGTTAGAAGCATGATCCATTTGGCTATGCCAAAATTGTGGTGGATTTTGTTCATCATGTACTAGAGGGGATTGTCTCGAACGATGGCAAAGGTAGTATGGTTAAGCATGTAGTGACATAACTTTTGGGTGGTGAATACTACAACTAGGCATAGTTTCTCCATGTATCCGTATCTAGCTTCATAGCTAACTAGCATGCGACTGATGTAGTAAATAGCTTGCTCTTTGTCGAGTGTGTTCTTTTGGGCTAGAAGTGTACCTAGCATGAAGTCTGTAGCAGAAATGTATAAGATGAGTGGTAGTTGTGGATGTGGGGGTGACATAACTGGTGGTGAAGTAAGATAAGTTTTGATGTCATCAAAATCTTACTAGTAGTTATCATCCCATTTAAACTTTACTCCCTTCTATAGGAGGTGGTTGAAGGGTTTGCACTTGTCTGATAGTTGTGCTATAAATCGGTGGATAGAGGTGATTTTGCCTTGAATATTGTGCAACTATTTTAGGGTAGTAGGTGGAGGCATCTCGATGATGGATTTTACCTTGTTAGGGTCAACTTCAATGCCTCATTGGGTGATGATGAATCCTAGGATTTTTCCTGAGGTAACACCAAAGACGCACTTCTTTGGGTTAAGGTGGACATTGTGTTCTAGTAGGCGGTCAAAGATTCGACGAAGATCCTCAAGATGTTCTGAGCATTTCTTGGATTTAGTGATGAGATCATCTACGTAGTCTTCCATAATTTTGTGCATGTAATCATGGAAAATGTAGGTCATTGCACGTTGGTAGGTTGCCCCAATGTTCTTAAGGCCAAACGACATGACCTTGTAGTAGAAGGTCCCCTAGGGGGTTGTAAATGATGTCTTGTGTTGATCGGTAGGATTGATTTTGATTTGGTTATAACCTAAAAATCCATCCATTAGGGATATCATCTCATGGCCAACAATGGAATCGATGAGTGAGTCGATGTTAGGTAGAGGAAAGTTGTCTTTGGGATAAGCTTTGTTTAAATCATGAAAATATGTATAGACATGAACATCGCCAGAAGGCTTGGGTACAGGGACCATGTTAGAGACCCATTCAGGGTAGTCTATGGGTACTATGAAGTCTACATCTAAGAGCTTTTGGAGCTTAGTTTTTACTAATAATGCAATGGTAGGGTGCATGCGATGTAACTTTTGCCTTACAGGTTTGGCATTTTGATCGAGTGTAAGGTTGTGAACTACTAGAGCAGGATCGAGTCCTGGCATATCCTTGTATGACCATGCGAAGACCTAGATATACTCACGAAGGAAATTCGTGAATAGGATGCACTCCTCAGGTGATAGGCTAGTGGCTAATTTAACTATGTGAGGATTTTTAGGATCGTCCCCTATGTCAACATCGATAGTTTCCTCAATAAGCATGTGGGAACCATCACGCAATTGTTCTAGAATTGGGATAATATGGAGGTCATCGATGGCCTCGATAAGTTCATATTCATCATCTAGGTAGATGTCCGTGTGGTGGACCTATGGTATATGAGGTGGCATAGATGATGAGGGAGCATTTGTAGTACGTAGAACGTGTGGTGAGAGTAAGAAATCTCGGGGTGCCGATATGGGTGAGATGTGGGTGAGATCGATAAAATTAGGGTTTGGTGTATCATCTCGTGTTGGCTGGTGCGTGTATTATAGTGGAGAAAAGAGATCAACTTCTACCATATTAATTGATGTTGTGGGGGATGTAGGTGGTGAAGATTCTGGTGATGACATCTTGATAACCTGTGAGCATCCTAGAAGGCTTAGCGAAGGGTGCAAGATGACTGGTGGAGAGCGTGGTCGAGTGGCAGCTCATTGAAGTTGTCGATGTATAGGTGGGAATGGAGCTAAATATATTGATGATGGTGGGGATACCATGTCATGCTCTGGGTAGTGTGTGTTTAAGGATAGCGTAGCAAATTGGTTTGTCAACTCATCAACACAACATGACGAGGTGGTGTCGGATATGAAGGGCTCTTGGAAGAAATTTCCAGGGACTATAATGGTAGATTTGGGTGAAGGGGTGTCCTCTAAGATGTCCATATCAATATATTCTTCCAAGGTGTGTGTCGAAAGTGGGGAAGGATGCAGGGATAAATCTTGGAGCTCATCTTCTAATGTATGGATGGTGGTTGGGTGATAACCTAAGCCAGATTTATCGATAGGGGATTGGACATGAGGGTTGATGGGTGCACGTAACCCTTGCTCATAATGGCCTAGCCCAAATCCATGCCAATGGAAGCATCGAAGGTAGCATAAGGTAAAGTAGGGATTAGCCAAGTGATCGATTGTACCACACAAGTTGGATTGTGATGGTGGAGATAGTATAGGTGGGAGTGAGGAGTCAACTCGACATAGACAAAGTTGGTATGATTCTTAGGAGATCCTAATTGCACAACTATTTTGATAGTTAAGACCAAAGCTGAAGGGCAGCCAAAGTCTTGGGTGGATTGGATGATGGGTGGGCGTACACGGGCGTCATGCACATTATAATCCCCTGGGCCTGAGTTTGTCATAAACATAGATATGCATGGTGTTGCATGTTCTGGTGCACGAGGTGGTGAATCTGAATCAGATGATGAAGAGGAAGTCTAGGAGTCTCTAATAGTAGCACTAGAAGGGTGCAACAATTGGTCATCTAAGCGAGATGCTCACTGCTCCCACTCATGGCATTCAGCCACAATAGCTGGTATAGGGTGATTGGCCTATGGGAATTACGAAGGTGATGGAGTGGATGCTGGATGATGTGGGGAAGTAAATGACCTAGGCCATGGATGAAAAGGAAGAGGAGGCATGCATGGTGTAGGGAGAATAGGTGTTTCCATCGAAGAGGATGCTTGGGGTGAAGTGACAGGGCATGATGTGGATGGTGGCTGCGGTGTCGGTACCATAGGTGATTTCATAGAGGATGAAGGTTGGGATGGTGGTGGTGGCCATAATATGGGAGGTAAAAATGGTATGGTAGGGGGATTAGGCACTACTGATGATGGCGCTAAGGGTGTTGATACTGACGCACATGTCCTTGATGAATATTGGGGTAACGAGGTGGATGTAGGAGTAGATGTCGATGCTCCAACTGACTGATGGGAAGAAATAGGGAAGAGCTACATGGATGAGAAGGATGGTGCAGGTGGGAGGTCTACAATGTTGTAGAACTTAAAGGGGTCTCCATCAGCTAGGATGCAATGGAAAAGTCCATTATGGATGTATTTGAGGCAATGGTGTAGCGTGGAAGGGACACATTGCATATCTCTGATCCATGGGTGACCAAGAAGGATGTTGTATTGCATCTCCCCTTGGATTATGTGGAAGAGGATGGAAATGGTATGGATACCTACTCGGATAGGTAGTACTATGGATCCTACCATAGGTCTCATAGAACCATCGAATGCTCGTAGATCGAGGGAAGGTGTGGCAAAATGGGCTGGAAATATATGTAAATGGTGTAGGGCTACTATAGATATGATACTAATGGATGAGCCCATGTCAACAAGGACCCACTTGTAGGTGATATCATTGATATTGGCTTGTATGTGGAGAGGGGGATCAGCTCCTTCTCCTACAAGTTCTATTATCTCATGGTCATGGAAACTAATGGATGGTTGGAGGCATCATAGGATGTTCCCTATGAAGTTTACAAATGTATTTGTGTCATGTGTTTCCAAATCTATAGACCGTAAAATGTCATTCAACGCCTCACGATGGGGTTGAGATTGTTGTAAAAGGTCAAATATGGATAATCACGTAGGGGCATTATGTAATTGATGGGTGAGGCTACCATGGATGGTAATCACATTTTGAGGTGGAGGTGGTATAGCGCTAGGAGTTTGGGAAACCTGTGGCGATGTAAATTGGGTAGGTGGAGACACAATAGGTGTGGTCTGGCATGATGGGTATCGTTGGTTCCACGTGGTGAGGTTTATCATACCTACTACTCCACGTGATGGGGGATCACGTTGGACACTATTTACTTGGTGAGGTGGTCCAAGCAGATTGGTTGGAGGTCTTTGGGGATTGGTTCCTCTATGGTCTGGTAGAGGATTTTGGAAGATCCCTAGGTTTTGGTTTTGTGGGGCTAAAGGGTTTGATACCTAAATGGTACCCCTATCGATTAGGTCTTGCACTTGGGTATGGAAGGAGCGACATGACTCGATGTCATGGCCATGTTGTCTATGGTATGGGCAATAGAGTTGCTCATTGTATCCATGAGGCTTAGGTATATTTGGATCTAATGGTCAAATATCGGGTAGGAGAAGATGTCCACCATCTTGCAACCTATGAAAGAGGGTGGGTAAAGGTTCGGATAGTGGTGTGAGGTTACGTTGTGGACCCTATGGATGCATACCTTGGGATTGTTGAGGCCTAGGTGTGGGAGGCATGTTAGTTTGAAATACTTGTTGTTGTGGAACATAAGGTGGTGGGCTTGGTGTTGGTGCTAAGGTAGCAGCTGCCACTTGGTTGGTTTGTGGAGGTCGAGGATATGGTTGGTTGGGCGTATTTATGTTAAAATGGAAGTTTGAATTGTAATTAGGCTTTGATCTTAACTTAATTTTTTTGGATTGGACTTTAATATCTTTGATAACCTTTGCTTGTGAAATGGCTTCCTCGAAGGTGTGGCTTTGGTGAAGTTGTAGAGAGGTAGAAATATGTTTGTGGCAACTCTTGGAAAAGAGTGTCACTAGCTCTATAGTAGGAAGGCTATGGGTGAGGTCATGGATGATCACTCTCCATATAGATACAAACTCAGTGATAGGTTCATCGTCAACTTGTCATAAAGCATAGACATCTAAAAAGGTTATCTTCTTTTTTATATTAATTGAAAAGTGTTCTAAGAAGGTATTTGCTAATTGCTCGAAGGTATAAAGGCTATGCCAAGAGATGGGCCAGCCAGAGTCTTTTGTAGCTTGCAACTAGGGGAAGAAAAATCAATTGCAAAAGACATTAGGTTTTACCTTTCTCATTGGAATATTTAACCCAGGATAGACACCCACTAGGAATTGAAGAGGAACCCAACACTAGCCTCTACCTACCCACCCTGCTAGGAGTTCCAACTTCAACATCAATGACTGAACCATCATGTATGTTGTCAATAGAAATTTCCATCGACTAAAAAAGATACTACAGGATGTTTATTAACTTCATATCCTTTAGGTAGTTTAAAAATACCATATGGAAACTTTGCAACAAGCAGGATGGCTTATTGATCATCAAATACTATATTACTAGGAGTAAGGCATGATTCCACAATGGTGGGAGATCCTCCTAGATGAAACTATTATCCTTTTTGGTGAGAAATTTCTCCTTGTCCTAAAATAATATTAACTACCCAACCATCGAGTGTTTATCTCTATGTATTATCTACCCATAATTGGGAAGTTCTGTTATTTCAACCAATAATTCAATAGTTAATGCAAAGGTGAGTCCCCTTAGGGATACAATGCAACTATCCTAGGACTGGACAATCTCTCTTGAAAGCTCTTGGTCATGTTCCTAAAAATATTTCAAGAAATTTAGAATATTGTGGGACCACATAATATCTTCCACCATTGGGTTGAGTTGCAAAAATTTAAGATTAATGAGCACCATCGACCTCTCCTCAACAGACATAGGTTCACTCTAAATACAAACATAGACTAGCCTAATACACACTTCTTGATTACACTCTTACACCTCTTTTGCAAAGCTAAGCATTATTTAATTTAAAAAATAGGCCATCATAGTCTAGAAATATTTCATGTTTCCACCCTTGGTCCAAGCACTCAATCTGGGCCATTGATGGGAGGATCCAACACTAAAATATCTCACCACACAAGCTCTACCATGCCTAATAATTATTGGGTTTGTCAACTGAGCATTTGTGAAACAAAGATACATGAAAGGAGGATTGATAATCTGATGAACAACTTTAGGATTGGTAATGTAACTTGGAGTGGATAGTTCAGGGGGTCAACAAAAGCATACTAGTGTGGACCAACGATATCATCCTACACAACAAACCCATATCTAGAGGAGCATACCTATTTAAGAAAATCCCAAATTACTATCCATACAGAGGTGATGTTGGTAGACCCAGATGACAAGGATTGTATAATTGATTAGGTGGCATAGATTACTGGACATTCTAGTATTGGAAATGTCACTGCATTCATTTGAGGTGAAGAACATGTGGATAGTTCTTGCTACTCCACATATTTTCTAGGTCCTTATTTGATACACATCCCTTTCCTTTTTAAATTTTCATCTTTTCCAATGGTGATTGCTAGAGCTAATATGGACTTTGGGTGTATAACCACATCCATATTTATAATTATGTCTACTAATTTCCATGTGGAAAGTGTTGCTTTCATGGATATATACAGCTTCTTGGAGTTCCAACCACAATAATGCAAAAAATTAAGAGCAACACAATCCTAAAAAATTTTGGTCATATTTCATGATTTATGATACTCGACATTCTCACCCATGTGTCTCAAGTAGAAAGGGTGAAGCCCAGTCAGCAAGGCAGGTGGACATCAAGCTCTACCCAAGCATAAGTGATGAAGCCCAATCATCAAGACAGGTGAGCATTCGATTCTATCCCAGCATAGATGGTGAAGCATGACACTTAAATGGCTCTATCATGACACTTAAATGGCTTAAGCATAGGTGGAAACATTATTATCATGACACATGTTTAATAAACATTGAGGAAAATTTACACTCTAGGTCTTGAAGGAGTCCAATTTCAAGCCAAAGTTTACCATGATATTAGCAGCTTTGTTGCCTTCCTAGTACACTTTCTAGATTGATAGGTTCTTGAAGCTTTGAATATTTAGGATGGTCTCATGAATTAATGGGAAAATATTCTATGGGGTCTTTGTAGTTTCTTTGATGTAATTTATCATCTTTAGATATTCACCTTCAATTACAAGGCTGTGGAAATGGATCTCCATAGCGGCCTAGACACCTTAGAAAACTGCTCTAGCTTCTGCAAAATTGTTTGACTATACCCCCAAATTTTCTACAAATGCTAAGATGATTTTTCCATTTTCACCTCTAATAATTCCTCCATAACTATCCCTTTCGATATTACCCTTTGTTTTCCCATAGAAATTTAGTTTTAGCCATCTATAAGGGGAGGAATCAAAGTCACTAAGGATCTATCCACCTCAGGATAGGGTTGACTATTTAGCTTGAGGTATAATTTGAGGAACTTAGCTAAATTAAGCTTAGGTTGGGACTTTGGACTATCGTTAAAAGGATTCAAATTAATATTTTTATTAGCATGGGAGACAATCCTAATGAAAACAAATTTAGAGTCTCTGTTGGTTTCATGAAAGACTATTATTCCTTTCTAGCCACACCTACCAAAAGAAATGGGGTAAGGCAAAGGACCACCAAAACTTAAGGTGGGTGGAAAGGAATGTATTGGGCCACTAGAGATAAAGGTACATGATTGATTTGGGGTAAGGATATTAGGGAGGAGAGGATACTATTAGAGAAGGTATAATCCATAAATATGTGGACTACCGACTCCCAATCATCCAGATAAAGGAAGCACCTATTAAAAATAATCATGCCATGGTTCAAGATATTATCGGTCATGAAGATTATCTTTTGGATCACTAACCAAGAGAAGTAGACTACTTTGGGTAAGAGATATTTTAAACATATATTATTGATGGGAAACTAGTCATTAACAGGCTCATCCATGATGGAATAGGTAGACTTGACTAAAAAAATGTTTGACCCACAAAATTTCTAGAAAGGAGTATCTTGAGTTAAGCAGTTAGGGATGATCTCAATATGAAATAACTAAAAGATAATTCAACTAGAAGCTCATTGATCTAGATTACCTACATCTTAGGGCAAGGGTTTCCATCTTGGCACGCTAGATTGAAATGATATGAAATTGCACACCTTGATTCTAAACAACTGATAAAAATAATTTTAAAGTTATTTAATGATTGATCAAGAATCAGAGGCTAAGTGGTTAACCAGGGGTCCTCCCAGATTTTGATTTGGGATCCATCACCAGCTTCCACCTGCTTCCTTTTTGTAAGACATGCCTAACCTAGGAAATTTTTTTTAGAAATTAGATTCATGTGGAATGGGAGAGTCATCAAGTAAAGAACCTTGCTTGAGGTATTTTTTAATGATGCCCACCCATTGAACAAGATAATTGGATATGATTTTCCACCCTTGTTTGCAGATCATCACTATGTTTATTTTGTGAATTTTTGGGAGGCAAAATTTATCCCAAGCAATGAGAGGAAATTTGAATTTATTCTCCGTTGTTGACCAAAGAATGTGCTTTTAAATTTGCTCAATCTTGTTTCACACTCCTATTCGGGACTGAAACAAAGATAAGAAGTAGATGGGTACACTTTGGATATAAGATTGAACTAAAGTTGCTTTACCTACACTACTGAGGAGGGCTCCTTTCCATCCAACCATCTTCTTCATCCTTTGAATAACACTATTCCACATGCTTTCTGATGAACTCACTTGGAAAAGGGGGGACCAAGATAAATCACAGGGAGCTTGGCAATGGCACATTCTAAGATACTGGTAATTTTAGTTATCTTTGGTTTGGGGTGTTAATAACAAATATGCTGCTCTTGAGGTAGTTTTTGGGATCCAAATTTTCAATACTATGACTATTATCTTCTAATTTTTTGATTTGGTATGCACCTGCTAATCACAATTCATACCACAATATTGTATGGATTAAATATTGCTCTAATCCAACCTCTAGAGTAGGTTGGTATTCCTTGTCAACTAATAATATGTTGACTCATTTAAGCTTAGTTAAATGTTTAAAGAGTAGGGATAGAAATGAGTAAGACTTAAGAAATAGTATTAAAATAGTGGACCCATAGAGCTAACAACATAGGCATCTACAAGAAATACCCTTCTTACATAACAATTTACAGTGTTCCAAATTTATAATTAATAGCATTCAAATCAAGTAATATTTAATATCATAGAAAAAATAGAGTTATACCTCAAGGAAGCTATTTCAATATCAAGATACTAATAATCCAAATTAGAAGAATAAGATCAGTATCAATATTTAATAGAAAATAACTTCTTCCAAGAACAGATTCAATCATGAAAAGGTTTCAATTGCTCTAAGTTAGCAATCCAATATCAGCATAATATACTAACCATAAAAATAGTACCAAAAAAGAAATCCACAAATTTAATCTCTCCAAATTATAGAAGACGCTAGTCTGAGGTAAACATTCCAAGTAGTGTTACTTCTATTGATTTGTAGATAAATATTACATAAGGCAAGCAAAAACTCTAGAGATGATCCTCCAAAATGAGGGTTCGACATCCTTTTACAGTTTTTATATGTTTGAAAAGAAATTTAAAGAAATAGAACATTACAAGGAAAAAATAAATGTCAGATCAGCTAGATGCTGAGGTGGTAGCCTCTGATTTACATTTGAGAATAGAAGAAACTACACAATATTGTGCTCCTCTACAACTTGGCCTCTGCACCTTGTTGTTTCTTCATGGTGGTTTTGCTCCAAGCTATCAAAGCCATGATATTGATCATATTTCATTCTTGTAGATACTATCTACCATAGATCTACAACTACATTTTCTAAGTTCTTTGGCTTTGTTAATACTTCATCTGCTAGATTTCTTGGTAAACCATTTTATGTTGCAAATACTCTGCTTTTATATGTCTAAGATCTTATTAGAATAACCCAGTCATTGATCTATTCATGAATAGCCAAGATCAAAACTTGAAATTCTATGATAGTCTCATGGCATGGAACATGTCGTAGCCTACTCTTGATAGCTTATCACTTTCTTTAACCATATTGATTGTAGGCTAGAGCATGTTAGGCTTTAACATGAAAATGTATTACGAGGTACATGGAATAGAACATTATGTTACGTCATGGATCTTATTATTCAATATACTTTAGATTTCATTCACGTATGCAATGTAGAACATGGTCTAAAATATGCTATAATATGTGCCTCAAAATTCATTCCTTCCAATTTGACTATGGTTGATCGCAGGGTAGAGAATCGCTCTAGCCCTAATGGGATATAAAATAAGACATATGCTATATAAATACTTGTGCTAGTCCATGATTTCATTATTCAATTTTGTGATGTTTGACCATTTTGACCATGGCCTGGAGCATGTGTGCTATACTATGACAAGATACACTTGAACTCTTGTGGGGTAGAACATCACGTGAAATAGCCTTTAGCTTGCATGGGATAGAATAATATGCGTTGTGCCACGATTTTAAAGTAAGCTAGTGTAAAATTTTACTTTGATCGTGGACTGGAACCATGTAGGACATCACATATATTAGAACATACTGTATACCATGAGATTTTAGACTTAATAAAAAATATGCTATTATCCATGATTCTGAAAGTGATAAAGTAAAATTTTGACCACTTTGACTGTATGATTAAACATCCTGTCCTGCACTACTGTAAAATACACTAGATCTCAAGTGGGATAGAACATCTTTCTTTGCCTTAGAATTTTTTTTAAATTTTTTTCTACGGATGTTGCCATTTTGGGCCTACATTCTAGTGCCTCCTGGGGGTTTTACTTGCAAATCCTAATAACTCAAAGTGTTATCCATTGCGCATCATGAAAATGATGAATTTTGTAAACTATGCTTCATGGAATAGCTTCCATGTGACTATTACTATCTATAACACTTATGAAGATATTTAAAGAGTAATATTTCATATGGAAACCATGCTAGAAACAATATCCTTTAAAAACTCTCGCTATTAGCACTACCTTAGCTTAACAATATGAACTTATATCTCATTTTGTAACTTCAATAAATTTGACAAAATGACTTCATGTATTTTTCATTTTCTACCATAGGACTCATGATATTATTACTGTTTCTCTGATATTATCATAACAAAAACAAAATACATAAGTACATGAATGCAAAATTATTAAAGTCTACTCTCTGCCACAAAGGGTATTTTATTATTTTTTATTTTCCTCTTGGTTCTGTTCCTTGAGCTTCTCATCTTGTATTTTCTCTATATCCTCGACATCCTTCTCTAATTACTCTTCAACCTAATCTTCCTCAACTTCTTCTTGAGAATTCTCATGCTTGTCTCTGAGGTTCGGGTCTATCCCAAATAGCTAAGCCATCATTTTTAGAGTTTGCAAATCTTGATACCAAGCATTGTTAGTAGGGTGGAGGTTTATTGAAGCTTCTTATGGACATATTCCAACTTAGAGGTCTCTTCATAAGTTGCAGAGTTACCTTTATTTACTAATTCTTCCATCATATCCTTGAGCCTAGTTAAGTCTTTTATCATTTGAGAGACCTGCTCTTGATCAATTGGATCCTCCTAGTTATTTATCTTAGATTCATCTTGAATGATTGAGGCTATACTATTTTTGATATTTTTTCTAACAACAAGGTGTTTCTTTCCATCCATAGTCCCCAAAACCATACCGTGTCATTTCCTTATTGATATCTACAATATATCAAATCGTATCTTCAATTTTATTAGATAACAAACAGTCCTTTTGAATCCATGTGTTCTTATCAACCACAACCCTAGTAGCTAATATGGAAGTGCTTCATACCTTATTAGGGATGGGATTTGTAGCTTCACTAACCTTCTCTTAGATAGCTTGTATATCTGCTTTGCTAGTATCACCATAGGTTGTAGTTCCTCCATGAATTTGTCCAAGTCTTCCTTGGTATTTTACAATAAATGGTTGGCATCATCCATGTAGTCGATTATAAGCTAGATTCCTGAGCACTTCTCAAGGATTTTAGACCATAGCTCTTTCGTAGCCTTAATTACTCCTTATTTCAAGAATCTTAAGGCTTTGGAGTTCTCAATTTAAAGTTGATGCTTCAAATATTGTATTTCTTTAGCTTGTTCTTCATTATTTTTCTTCTGCTCTTCAACTTTTCGCTTAATCTTAATAGCCTCATGGTACCTATTTTTCCATATTTTGGCTTCATTTCTTATGGTCTTCGCTACCTTATTATAATTTTTGACTATTTTCTCCAACTTCTCTATATTTTCTCTAGCTTTTCTACCCGCTCCTTGTAGATATTGATCTTAACATAGAAATTTTCAAGATGGGCTTTTGCTATGACCAAATCCTCTTCCAATGGTAACTATTCAATATCTTCTATATATTCTTCCAGATGATAATATTGTATAGTCATATCTTCTTTAGGTTTGCTCACTAGAGGTGTGATTGATTTGTTGGACCTTTGCCTTGTCACTAGATCAATGATCATTGTATTTCTCTTTATAGCCATCTTCTTTGAAGGTTTGTTTCTCAACCCAAAAATCTTGAATATTCTGTGAAAATTCCTTTCCCTTATATAGAGAAACTAATGTATAATGACTTGTAAGGGGAGGAGAAGCTATAATATAAGTGAGAATAGACTTAGAAGCTGATAAGAATGAGGTAGTTGTTGAAAATTTTGTCACATTGCATAATGGGGTAGAAAAATCAAAATTTTATACAGTGTTTCTTTTGGTAAAATATTTCTTTTGTTATTTTTGAGAATATTTGTAAGTTGCAGCAATTTTGGGCTTTCCCTGCCACCCCCTTTGTACATAAAATAAAGATGAAGGAGCTTCGCTACTAAGCAAACTAAGGAAAAAAGCTTTGTAGGAAGAGGTAAATAGCTTTTCCAAAGGAAGAGATGAAGGATGAAAAGAGCTTTGCACCTGAAGCACTTCAAACAACTACTTCGGGCAAGAATTTTTTGAAGCGGTGTTGCCGAAGAAATAATACTAGGAAGGCGTAAAAGAAAGCTTCACACCCGAAGCATTTTTGACAGCTACTTTGGGAGATATTTTTACGAAGCGGAATTTCAAAAGAACAGCTTTGCCAAAGAAGGAAAGTCTAAAATCACGATCTAAAATTGCTAAGGTAAGAAAACTACTTCAGGCCCGAAGCACTTCAAACAACTACTTTGGCCGAAAAACTTGCGAAGCAAAATTTGAAAGAGCGCAGCATTGAAAAGTACTTCACCAAAAAATCATCGAAGCACCCACTTCGGGGCTATCCACCAGCGAACCATTTCCACTTCGCCAAAATATGTTGCGAAGCATTTGCTTCGGCTAGCTTTCGTCCAAAGCACTTTCACCTGAAGTGATAGCAGCCATGAAGAATGAAACATTTTTCAAAGGCAAGAATGTGCTTCGGCCCAAACTCCCCCGAACCATAGTTTTGAAAGAAGATCACAACGAAGCATTTCTACAATGCATCAGCGAAGCAATTTTGACAGTGAAGTGGCAAGGAATGAAAAACCCCATTTTGAGGAGGAAATATGCTTTGGCACTCTCCACCCCCGAAGCAGTTTTGTGAAGCTCCACCATGCGAAGTGCAAACCAAGAAGGAGGATCTGCTTTGACTCAAATCCATTATGAAGCGAAGTTGCGAATGAAGATCTAGTGAAGCACTTCAAGGGAACGCACTCCAAGATGAGTATTTTCTCGAGGCGATCAAATGCCTCATAAATGCATTTTTACGTTCCTGATAAGCTCGTTGCTCATTTTTAGCAATTGGAAATGAAGTATCGGTTCCTAGAGAACATCCTGGCGAGCATGCCAGCCACTTGAGCACTACACCTAGAAGCAAAGGATGTTCAAGTGGCTCATTAATGCATTTTTCCATGACTGACCCGATCGTAGTTTCCAGTTTTGGTAACAGATTTGAGAGCTCAATCATGAGGGCTGCAAAGAGCCGAATTCTTAGGTTTCAAGGGTGTACTCCTCCATTTTGTGCATTAATGGCTCATAGGGTCGGGTCCTCTATAAAAACCTAGGAATTATAATGCAAAAGGGGGGGGAACTTTCTGCTAGAAAGCTACTGTAACTCAGATTCCTACGATTAATACTAAAGGGCTTTGGACTATATTTCTCTCTTTATGTTGCCTTCTGTGATTATTTCTTTTATCTTTTCTTCATTTGCATATTGTAATTCTGAACTCTAGATTTAGGTGTGTGATTGGAGTCGAACCCTGAGATTTTTCCAAAGGATACATAAGGGAGGAAAACGTTGTATGAGTTTTCTTTTATGCTGCTTGTGGATAGTGTTTCTATCATATTCACTCCTTCGTCGTCGTAACTCTGAACTCTGAATTTTGATAGGAGGGAAGGGTAATCCTGAAACTTAATTAGAGGATACATAGGAGGATTAATATTGCATTCATTTAGTTTATTCTTGGTGTTCTTTGTTGTTGTCCCAAGTTATTGGTTAAAAATCGTGCCTCTGGATCTTTCCCACCATTAAACTACTAAAATTTCTTCCCTTACTCTTTTATTTCTTTCCCACACCTTTACTCTCTGTTTATCTCTTTTTTGCATCCTTATCTTAAAACACCCAAGTAGTTTAGTATAGGAGCTGGTCTTTCTCTGGAGATTGGCACGAGGGGCATCTCTTCCCTTTGACATTTCAATGTTTGTCTAGGTCTAGGGCACATACACTTACCCAAATCCTTTCTTGGGTAGATTTTATGACCAATAGTAGTATTGATGATAGTTGAATTTGTATTGATTGCAGGTTTTTCAATTAGGGAAGACATAGGGATAGAATTTGGAATCATAGAATGGGTTGGAATGGATGAAATATTTTACCCCTATAATATTGTTGAAGGTAATGAATTTGAAAGTAAAGATGAAATTTTAGGATATGATGTGACTAGGAATTTAGATGAAATGTGGAGGGGATGAATTGGTTTGACCCCCTATGATAGCTGATGGATTGGGTAATGATTCATGAGGTAGAGAGGGTACCTTTTGCTCTAAATTTTCTTAATAATGGGAAGGGGTTTCCTTTGGGGAAAGATAAGGAGAAGAAGAGATAGAAATAACACCTTCACCTATAGGAGTAGGATGCTCCAGAATATCCTCTGTACTTTGGTGTTATGCCTACTATATTTATTTCTTTGCAACTATAATAGGAACTTATTCAATACTCTACCCCTAGTCCATTTTTTGTTTCTTGTAAAATTATTTCTTAACTTCTTCTACTGAATCTTTTACCTTTATCTCAAAAAATTGAAACACCACAAACTTATCACTCTCAGTATCTTCCTCAGATTGTTCTTCCTGCAATGCAACTTTGGTAGTCGGAGTTGGCTTAGTTGTAGTTCAGTGGTGAAACTCACAGGGGTGAACACAAAGCTATCATATTTCTTTTTATAGACTATTTTAGTCACATGAGGTTCTCCACCCAAGGCTAGGCATTTAGACCTACTAGATATCTAGATAATTTTCATATTTGTTGCCCTATTTCTAGAGTAATATAATTTTCTCATAATATGAGCCCCTACAAAATACTTCTCTAATTTCTCCTATGAAGGTTTGAATTTTTTTGGGTCTTCTTAAGTCATTGATAGGGAATTGGCATCTTCCTGCTAAAATTCTTCTTGGAAAGGTGGGGAAATAGATTCTGATACTACTTGATCTTTCTCTTTTTCTTCTATTTCAGCTCTCATGTATCTTAATACCAAATTCTTGGTATCTTTGGCCCTCCAATTTTTAATATTTTTTCATAACGGTTATAGAACTTATCGTTAGCTTGTTGGCCCACTCTGGCCTTGTCTGTACCTATTTCCACTCTCATTTTCCACCAATATATAATTTTACCTTCGTCCCATCCATTTTTTCTTTCGATATCCTTAATATTAGACTCTTTTAGATAGTGATATTTGTTCTTTGCAGGGTCAAAATCAACTATCTATTCATAAAAGTCTCTCCAAGGGGGGAGTTGCTCCATGTTAGTGATATTCCACTCCAAAGGAGCATTTTCTTTATTATTCCTTCGCTCTTCGAAGTGAGGATTTGAAGTATTTTCAATCTTGAGAGCCTTTTCCTTGTTTAGAACAATGTTCTTTTTTGATAACTTGTCATCAATGTCATATCTCCATATTTGTGTGATGTACAACAGACCTAACCTTTCCAAATATTAGGTAATTTGTTCACCTTGACCCTTTCTGGTTATCATTATATCATCTAAATTTTGAGAGAAAGTCAACAAAATTTTCCTCCCTTTACCAAAGTTGAATTTTATGTTGATAAATTCTACTTGCCTTAAGTACTCCAGGACCAACAACCTACTAGTTACAAAATAAGGTAGCATAAATGGTTTACCAGTTTAACCATAAAGTCTTATGACAGTGACCTCTACAATAATATACTAGTCCCCTTATTCGATATCCTCTACTCATAACAATTTTATAGCCAACCTTGGCAACCTAGGGTATTTCCCATACATGATTTTCAAGGTCAGCCCTAGAAATTCCAAGTTGAACCTATAGTAGGATTATGAACTCCTTAGATGGCTAGTCCAATAATAAATAGGGATAGGATATCCTTTATCATTCTTGTCTTTCACTGGGATCTAGGGCATCATATGTCTTACAACAATAAATAACATCCATACCAAATTTGAATAGAGTTAGAAGGAAGAGTTTTCTAAGTATTTTTTCATCCTAACCAGTTGCTCATGCATTCGCTGGGAAAGGAAGGTGGGCCAATCAAAATAAATTGGTTTGACACCCTCTTATTTTGCTTTGGGTATGTATGTTTTCTCATTTGAAATGCAATACATAGTGGCTATCCACTAGTCTCTCACATATCAGTAGAAATCTAAATCTTCTAAGCAGGTGTAGACACCTAAAATATGTCATTTCGAGGGCGACTGCTCATATGGGACATGCTATAAGACCATATGGAAGATCTTGGATAGACTCCAAGATAGAGTAGTGGTTGTAACCACTCAATTTGGGCTCCTTGGCCTAATCAATCTGAACCATAGTTGAGACCTGCATTCTACAGTATGAACCACTGCTGACACCTATGGTTCATAGGCTAGACCGTAGCTATCACCTACAGTCTAAAATGAAGTTTAGTTGGCCTTCATCTGAGCCAAATCAGTTTAAATGGATATTTATTCTATAAGAAGGTGGTTAAAGGATGAAATCTTCCAATCCAACTATCCTAACCACTTCTTATTTATTTTATCTTCTCCATGAAGCCACACCTAGCCCTTGGGTAATCCTATAAGTACCCCTTCAAATTAGGGCAAAGAGAGAGGACGAGGGAGAGCATTTTGAGCAGTGAATCCCTATCAAATTGTAGACTTACCTGAGTGTATTGAGAGAGTTTAGTTGCCATTCATTTGAAAATTCACCAAGCATCATGTCAATTTATGTCATGGATGCCCTAAGGAGCTAGAATACCAATAAATGCAAATCCAAGCAAACAGAGGCCCAACTATGCAATTAAACTGCCAATCCAGTCAAAGGACACCAAGGCAACCCTTGATCATCAATTTGACAAGGAGGATCAAGCCCACAACCTTATATTTGCAGGGAAATGTTACTTTGTTTCTTGTCATGGCTGATAGCCATGGTGTATAGTGTAGACAACTAATTTGAGCTATGGTTTGCAACCGATGATATATCTCCTTACTGTTTCTTTTGTAGTGTGTTTCATTAGACTAGATTAAGCATTTTAGTAGTTTATTTGGTATTTTAGAGACTCTGACTAACCAAATTAAGGATTTCATTAGGATTATTTCATTGTCATAATTAGCTTATTTTCATGTTATAATGCTTCATTTCATGCAATTAATCCATTAGATTGATAGTTGTACTTTTTGTTTATATGTTTCAAGCAATCTTTATGATTTTTGTATAAGTATAACATGATTTGTTCATTTTCTTGATTTCATTAGTGTTATCAAATTTTCATGTTCATATCCTTTAAAGTGCCTCATCATGAGAGGTTACCTATGCTATTAATGCTTTTGTATTGTTTCTTGACCGAAGGAAAGAAGATTCGAAGGAGATTCAATTATCTAATTCCTTCCTCAATGCGAAGAAGAGGGTTAACTCCACCCTAGAGTAGTTTGTGTCACCTCGAATGGCTTGAAACTCACATTCACCCTTGAGAGGGATATCATATGCTTTTCCTACTATAATAAGAGTATCAAAATGGTATCCATAAGAGGGATGTATTTGTAACCAGAATTGGCTTCTTTCTAAATGGAATAAAAGTGTTATTTTCTTTCCAATTTGTTGTCAATATTGCAATGCATTATTTTGTATCTCTTATTTATTTTACGTAGTAGGAATCATAGGTGTGAGGCCATTTTGGTGGTCACATATGGTGATCACAGTGGAACTCCGTAATTCATGCCCCTGATTTTTGATATTTTTGGCATTTTATTATATCAGGTGCAAACCGTAGCTTATAGTTGTGGTCTCATTGTTGGCCCACAACTGCAAAACACTCGCTGTATTAGCAACTGCACCATAGATCTATGGTTTATAGCAGATACATAAGACAATATAAGTTAAAAGCTAGATCAAATGTGGACCTGAGGTAGGTCCTTCTGACATTCTCTGTCTTTGTATTTTTCTTTTGTGTTTTCCCAAAACAAAAAAATTGAAACCTAAATTGATTAAGGATAAAAGGAACATGAGAATGAATTAGGTCCTTAGGGTTTCTTTTTCTGATTTTTGGCTAGGCACTGCTAGGAACAATGGATATCTGAGTGCAGTTCACCCCCCTAGAATCTAGTGTGCTAGAATATTTCATGTGGTGGTTTTGCATGCTTGAGGCCTAAATCAAAGGCCATTAGTCATCATAAACTTGCATTGTCAAAAGTTCATGTAGGATGTAGCATGCATGTTTCCTAAATATAAAACATTATTTTTTATGCATATCATGTAGGAAATGATCATGTGAGTGCTATATTATGCATATTTCCTTTTACACAATTTAAAAAGAACCACACACACCACATTTTAATCAAACGCTAATGATTTGGGAGTGACATACAACCACTAATAGGGTCCAACAATAGTGGGGGTGATTTCCATCCATTGGCCCAAATCCTATGTACCCTTGGATACTAGACCAATACCAAATCCGAGAACCTTTCGTAGCCTAGAAAATTTGCATGTATTCTCTTCGAAGTGTATAACACTAACTAGGGGAAAATGGGTGAGGATCTGGGAGGACATGTGCTCCCTGACTGTGTGTGGGCTTCTTTACCACACATTATAGGTTGGATTACACAAATTGGAGTTCATATCCAAGTTTTTGAGCTGTGAGTATACAAGTGAAATCTAATTAAACTGAGATTATAATCCAAAAATCTTTCAAACATGATAAGAGTTCTTTACTAATACAAAAAAATTGAAACAACATCAAATAGTTTAGGTCTCACATTTAAAATTTAATTCAATATACTCACCATTGTATACCTTATTTGCATAATAAAAGATAAATCTACACACTAGGTGTACCATGGTGGAGACATGGGGAGGTAGGTAGAGGCTTAAGCTTGATGCCATTGACCAATCCCTAATAGATTCACAACAAAATGTATCGAACCCTCACCCACATGCACTTCCCAAACATCGTTTGGTAAGCATCATAGGGGATAATTTGACACAAGGGGACACCATTCAGTGTAAACCTGATAGAGGAATTTATATACACTCTTCTATACATAGGATAAAGCATGGAGACTCTCAGCACAAGGGTAGTTTACTTGGAAGCCATTATCGAGATCACATTACATGTGTATCCATGGGGTCGGTCGATGAGTATGTCATACAGGAGGCCAAGTTTCTACCCCTACATAATAGATCTATAGGAGGTTCCATACCTCCAAATTTAGAGTATATAAGAGATCAAGACCCACCCATTCAGGGGTAAGCAAACATACCCGCTTCCAAGCATAGGCCTGTTCACACTCCCACACATGGTGAACCTTGCAATATCACTATCAACATATCCAAGGTGGGAGATAATAGTACACCACCACATCAGCGGTGGTGATTTTGATAGTTGGATGGTTTAGGTAGCGTCCTTAAGTAGTTAGGCTACAAGACTTCGAATCTGCCCACCTATGCTTTGAGTGAGCATAGCAGGAACACTATTAGGACTACTAGAGAATATGGGGAGGCTTCCAAGCACCCTCATGGTTCGCATCCACCATCCATGCATAGTGGCACACAACACATGACTCAACATGATGTCAATGTCATATTCATGGACAAGGGCAAAAGTGTAGCAAATCCATCAAAAGGGTACATAACCCATAAGATCACTTACATGGAGCACACATACCAGAGGCCTCTTACGGTTGATCACATTTATAGATCACATAGACTAGTATCCGAGCAAAGGCGACAAATCCTCCAAGATCAATTATAGGTTGCTCACCTAGAGAGGCAACACATTGAAGATGATAATCTTCAAGCACATAGGATAATTAGATAAAACGTATATGAGTAGCATATTCATGAGGAATGCATCCTTACAAAAAAGGAGCATGTGGAACAAGAGGATAGGCTAGCCAAGGTTGTTTTATACACTCACACTGAGCACAAAGAGTGCATTCATAGGAAGGTTTTTTCACAAGCTAAAATGCATTAGGAGCATAGAGACGTTCACAATCATGTTAGCTACCAATAGAGATAATGGCCACCGTCGTTTGAAGATCGAAGGTAATGACAATATGAGGAATAAGAGGGAGACGAAGCTGATCATGGATATCCCAAAAGGTCCTAAGTTGAGTTGGAGGAAGAGCAACGTCCTCCACCTCGACAGAGAAAGAATGTACCTCCAAGACTACCCTCACGTCAGCTTAGGGAGGAGGACTTTCTATCCTCGTAATACTATAAGGCCTTATATGAGAAAGTAAAATAAATCAAGAGGCAAGGCATGCATTTTAAAAATTTAACAATGATAAAGATTCATAATGAGCCTTTGAACCCCTCGGTGCCTACTCCTACATATCCTAAGCATTTTGACATTCCCATGCTAGATAAATTTAAAGGTGACAAAGATGCACAAGAGCATGTCACAATATTTTTGGACATATGCTTCCAGATTGCAAGAAATGATACCTTGATTTTGTGTACATTCATCACAACCCTCTCAGGCCCAGCTCGGGAGTGGTTTAATCAATTGAAGAAGCAGAGTATCACTAGTTTTGAGCAACTGGATGACACCTTTCTTGAGTTCTTTTATTTTGGCATAAAGAAGCTAACTAATATTTTTGATCTGGCTACGTTAGCTTAGAGTGATGATGAGCCAATCCTAGAGTACAGAATGAGGTGGAGGATATTAATGGCCAAGTTTCCATTCCCTATTCCTGCTATAGAATTGACCTAGATGTTCACGAAGAGTTGTGCCATTCACATATCATTATTGTTGCAACTGTAGCAGTAGCAGACATTCGAGGAAGCTTTGGCGTAAGCCAAAGTAATTGAAGATATCAAGTTGCAAGAGGGCAACTTGAAGCTCAAAAATAGGAAAGAGGGGCACAAGAATATCTCCATGAAACATCAGGTCAAGTAGACCCATGTCAACCAAGTGGTGTTAAACCTCCAAATAGAGGATAAGGGGTAACAAAAGTAGAATTATTAGGCCCAACATCCTACATAGTAAAAAAAAAAAAGAATAATTACAGGAACAAAAATAAGGAATAATTCCTACCTCACTAGTTCATGCCTTTGATGGAATTGTTGACATCGATATTCCATCAAATATGCAAGGCTAAGGCAATCAGGTTGTTTGAGATTAAGCTAGTCGATCCTAACCATCCCAAGACAAAGGGGTATCAAGATGATATATTTTACATCTTCCATTGTGTGAATGGCATGTGTTGGTCATTCAAACATATTGTGTAGAATATGATTGATAAATATGATCTTGTAGTGCTGAATAATCCATTGGTGATTGACAACCAAAACATGGGGATTTATAAAAATTCATTGCCAAACCATGAGGTATTGTGCAACAATGCTAGCTAGGTCAACCAAGTGCACATCAAACCACCTACCCAAGGGTTCATAGGTATAGTTAATGTTGTTACTAGACATGGGAGATATGAGCAGCTAAATCAACCTCATACTCCCATAAAGATACAAGGTACGCCAAATCAAAAACCAACTCAGAATGTTCAAGGCCCACCAACTAGACCGATGGTGACCATATGAAGTAGGTTGGTTCGAAGCCTATAGAAAAATCCTATGAAGTTGTCTATTTATGAGTTGATACAATAGTCACCCAGGTACAAGGATATTCTTATGGATATTTTTAGGTCCATTGAGGTGCAGTCCTAGGATGCTCAAGCATTCACCAATTTTGTGGGACATGTACAACAGTGCCAGGAACATACGATCCAGTTCTATGATCATTAAATTAGGATGGTTCCTACAGACGTGGTTGACCCAGTATTATATATCATTGCATGTGTCAATCACATGCCATTCAAGAGGGTCTTGATCAATACTTGTTCTTCAATCAATATTATAGCGACTAAGGCATTAAGTCCTCTAAATATTTCCAATTCATATATTGTACCCACCACATTCACATTGAGAGAATTTAATGATGCGCTATGATCGATGGTTGGCATGATCATCCTACCTATTCAAGTGGACCTAAAGACCATCCTCGTTATGTTTCATGTGATCAAAGGTACCTTGCAATATAAAATACTTCTAGGGAAACTTTGGATTTTAGAAATGCATTGCATTCCCTCTATACTACATCAATGTGTAAAGTACATTCATGAGGGACAGGTTCACGTGGTGCCGTCAAATGAAGAACCCTTCAAATTTGTGAACCTAGCTAATTTTTCTAAGGGTTTCCTACTCCCATAAATGTACCTGGACATCTATCCAGCATCACCGATTAAGAATCTAGGAGGTAAACAAAAAGTGCTTGCTCAACCATCGATATCTGTATCGCACAAATACAAGAACACTAAAATGACTTCTTTGAAACTAACTACATCAGCAATGCTTTAGGATGAAAATAATCAAAAGGTGAAAATGGGAAAAAATAAAAGGATCATGTGTTCGAACCAGTCACCAATGAGGCTCCCACTCCCTTTGAAGTGGAGGAAGCCCAAGAAAAAGCTAAGGAGGTACCTCAACCTACCTTGCCTACATCATAAGCAAGGTCATTTGCACCACGAGTGTCTGTTCATATGGCCAACATAGGGTTAGGTGAATATATTGTGTAGAATATCACCTTTGGACCAATCCTAGAGACTACACAAGAGATGGGTTGATCCCATGCTCATTGTTTTCTAGTTGGATTAGTAGTGTCATTGGGAGAGCCACCCAATTAAACAAAATTTATCTACATTGGGCTGGATCAGCTTCCTACTCGAACACCTATCGATGAAGATGATGATGAATCATTCACTATGAATGTTTGTTATCTATCCAACTGATGCGTAGTCGTTATACCATCATTAATTCTCAATGAATCTGTCAATCCAGGGTAGTGTACAAGGCTATCTATGGGAGAAGAAGTGAAACAACTATAACTTAGGTCAATCTAGGGCAACAAGTCTTATTGGTGGAACCAATTTTGTGGGGGTTTTGGAACATTCCTATCTCTAAATTGCATGAATTAAATCCTAATCTAAGTTGCAAAATTGGAAACTAATCACTAACTACAGAAATGAAGTCCTAATTACAATTGCAGAATGAGACCTAATTATATTGCAGAATTAACAGTTGTAGAATTGAAAGTCTGATCCTAAGTACAGAAAGGAAATCTAATTACTTTTGCAGTAATGAAAGTCTAGATCTTAAAAACTATCAAAATTCTGTAACAAAAGGTTGTCAATCTTCTGTTCAGATTTTGACAGCAAAACATAAAAATGCAGGAAATTGCTAAAAAATAGTAAATTCTGGAAATAACAACCTGAAAATAAAGTGGAAACTTTTCTGAAAGTAAGATTGCAACTAAAAAATTTAAGCACAAGATTAATCTTAGCATAAATAAATTAATACTGCAAATATTATCAACTATTTACAAGTAATTGACATAACAAGTTCTATAACTCATTCTCGCTGCAGCAAAATCAGAATAAAAACCTGCTTTGTTAGTCCTCCTCCTAGGTCTAGAAGTGGCCAGCCTCTTTGTCCAGAAGAAGGTGTAAGTATCTCTATTTTTATAAATCTTAATCACACTCATTTACAAGTAATTTGAAATAGAACTGGTGCACTTTATTGATCAAAAGACATGATTATAAGAATTCTGCTGAAAAACTATTACAGGACTATAACAGTCAATTTCTAGTTATACTCTGTATTTTCTGCTAGCTTCCTTACTCTATTTTCTACTTTCTCCTACTTACTACTAGGCTCAACCTGAACGGGAGCAATATTTATAGCTATCCTATGATCTGATTACAAACAAATAATATCTCAAAAGATCTAATCCTACAATGCTGCAACAAATTCTGGTTTTATCCTAGAAGAGGACTAAAACCTGATCTTTCCCTTAATGATGGATTTTGTCAGCAATGACGGCAAATACAGATGGAAGATATTTCTCTTTACTTTTTCCAACCTTTATTTCCCTTTTTTTGGCTTCAAAAATCGGTCAAAATGTCAAAAACACATTCTGTTCTTCATTTCGAAGATAAGTGGCTTCATTCCGAAGATAGTGCAGTTTTCATTCCGAAGATCACTCATTCCGAAGATACTGCATTCTCATTCCGAAGATAGCTCATTCCGAAGATACTATATGTTTCATTCCGAAGATCCTCTCATTTCGAAGACGCTACATTCTTCATTCCGAAGATCCATTCATTCCGAAGATACTGTGTTTCTTCATTTCGAAGATATCTGTTCATTCCGAAGATACTTCGAAAGTAAATGCTTGAGACAAATCAAAATATGATTAGTGAAATGCTGTTATTATTCTAAGCATATCCCATTGTAGCAAATCATAGCAAAAAGAACACAAAACTATGCAAAAATCTGTAAAATCAGCATATAATATTTCAAATACATTGATCATGCAAAATGGTTAATATACAACATATTAAATCAACTTAAATAACATATCAGATAAAACATAAGAGTTTATATGCATTTTTAGTGTACAAAACATGTTATGATTGAGGCATTTCCAGGCCTCATCATTTTCCCCCCAACTTATATTAATGCATGCACTCATGCATTCTGTTGGGCTATGGAATCACATATGTCCATGTTTAGATTCTATGACCTGTAGAATAAATTCTTGCCTATGTAATACCCCCTATTTTCCTGAATTTTTCTGAGCCAATCTTAAAAATTTTCATCAGGTTGGGCATCTTCCTCAAAGTAGAATGGAACTAGAGTAATGATGGTTGGAGGCCTGAACCTGAGACCTATCTAGTTATGTTGCATGATCTGGATCAGTTGGACTACACCTTTTGCTCTTCTTTTGGACCACTCTAGATTGATGGGGGAGATAGGTTCTCTTTTCCTCAAAGGCATGGAAAGTTCATTCCATCTGTCTCTGCATACTGACAATGCTGGGAAGAAATTGTGATCACAGAAATTGTTAAATCTGGTCACACAGTCCCTCAAATTGTTTAAGTACATTCTCTTAATATCATCCATGTTCATCATTGAGAAGTGCTACTGAGTGATATTTAGGTGATTTGGCTGGATTGCTCTGACTAACAACTCAGCCCTTGTTTTAATCACTTTATTCTACCTTTTCTCGTGATCCCAATAAAGCTGATTTTGCAAAGTAGACATAAATGCTCTCAACTGAACATCTCCAATGTAGATTTGAGGATGAGAGTCAACTTCCTCTAGAATGAAGAAACTATGCAAAAATAGTTCACACAAGAGATTTTTTTGCTCAAAAGGACTGTCAAAATATGCCTCTAAAAAATCTTCAATAGTGTCCAATTTGTATGGAAGGTTTGAAGTAATCCTCATGACCTGCCATCTAAGGTATTTTTCCTTCAAAATAAGGCTGTAAAATCTGGCTGGCCGTCTAAATTGGACTAAAAACTCAGCAATTTGGCATAAGTCAGATACCTTTTCTTTCAATGCCTAAATTTTTGTGTCCTTGGCTTCTAGCTGTTTTGCTTCTAGTTTGAATTTTTCAGTTTTATTGGTAAGTTGTTCCTATCTAATCATCCAGCTAGCTATGTCTGCATTGTACTGCTCTAGGGACACATTATTAGGTGGTCTTACTACAGGGGGAATCCTAGGCAAAAAAAATTTCTGTACTCCTTTTTTTGCCACTTCCACTGGTTGTTCATCTGTCAATAACTCTACTTGCACCCCCTTATTTGCTATTTCTATGGGGTTGTCATCAGATAGTATTTCTAGTTGTACCCCCTTATCTGCTGTTTCTACTGGAAGTGTAACAAGTTGAAATGTAGGGACCTCAGAAGGAGTACTTACTTGAGCATTTTATTACTGTTGGGACTGTTCTTGTGTTGGTGGTTCATTTTCAACATCTTCTGCAATATTTCTCACCATTTCTGAAGCATCTTCAGAACAAGAAGGCACTACTTCAGAATGAATAGGCACTTCTTCAAAATGAAGGAGTGCTATTTCAGGATGAACTTCTATGTCTGCCTCAACAGAGTCATCTGCTCTTGATAAACCCAGAAGCAATTGAGCCAAATTATCTTCATCATGGGATATAGCTAGTTTTTTTTCAGATTGTGACAACTTTTTTAGTTCTGCCACTTCCTGCTGAAGTTCTACAATTTTTCTTTTTTGCATCTCAATGATGCTTTCTTTCTCTGTGATCCATTTGGTCTGTGTTTTGACAACACTTCTTGCTGCCCTCAGCTGCTCAGTGATGTCTTCTATTTCTGTTTCTGCTTCAGAAGTTGATGTAGACAAATCAGTTGCAGTTGGCTGTTCAACCAAATTTTCTTCTTTTGTTGCAATAGTTTGTTCTTGTTCAGGAGGCTCTGTGAGACTGTCTATAAGGGTATCTACCATATCTGTATCCTGTTGAACTGTAGCCTCTTCCAAACCAACTTGCTCAGTTTCTGCCTCAGCTATCTATTTAGGGAATTCTAGAAAGTTATCAGATGCTGGTTGTATTTCTGTGACATCTGGGCTACTTGGTCTATCTTCTTCCTCCATGACCTGTTATGCAGTTTCTTTCAAATGGATTCTTGTAGACCTCCTAGTTCTAGATGCAAACTTCTTCTTTTTGCTCTATTTTCTGGTGACAACAGGGGTCATGGGGTCAGTTTTTGATGCCTCTATTTCCCTTGTTTCACTTCTCTACTCTGATAAATCAGTTGCAGCTTTAGAAAACCGAACTTTCTTTTGTTTTTTGTGCTCTACTGCTAGTTCCAGATCCTCTTCTATTTTGTCTCTTAGCCTGTGAAGTTGATGGTTCATGAGCAAGGTTTTCTGCTGTTGCTGTGGGGTGTAGTTCTGTAACAGCTTTAGGGGCATCTTCTGTAGCCTCTTCTACAACATCCTCTGCAACATTTTTTGAAGTAGTTGTTTCCTCTTCTGCAGCAACATCAACAGTATTTGGTTCTTCTTCTTCCTCACTTTCATCCCCAAAAATGACATCATTTAGGTTAGAGTAAAACCTATCAAAACTCCTAGGGTTTCCTCTAAAATGATGTTGGCAAATTAATTTAATAAGGCCATGATGGCGAAGGCTTCCTTTACCCTCTTGATATCTTTTTGCCATGTTCTTTAACTCTTGATACAGATACAGGGGAAGATTTACCCTAACTTCTGGTTGTTGTCTACCATGTCTGAGATGGTTCAAAATTCATAGATGATGCCCTGACAACAGCACATACTGCCCTTCATAGGTCAAAAAATTAATCACCCAGGTGGCTACTTCATCCCAAGGTTCCTGTAGGCTGGCCCTTTTTAACCCTTTGCATGTGTTGTTATGGGTTAAGTATTCAGGTTCTCTATCATTTTCTTCTACAAACTGATTAACTACATTTGCCAATGTGTTCTTTCCAGATCTAGTAATTGAAATCCCTTCTAATGGAAGCTCTGTAATCTGACTTAAAATTTCAGGGCTTACCTCAATAGACATGTCGTTGACATGTGCTCGGTTGTTTCTGAACGTATGGGCAAACATGCCAGCTAAATCTTTAGAAGACCCATTGAATTTATCCAGAAATGTCATAAACCCTCCGTCTTCAAAAATCTGCACAACTACCAGATTTTCTCGGAGGTAATTGGTATCTGCAGGCTCTGTTTTGATCTTTCGCCCCATTTTTCTCTATTTGAAAATCATACACTGTGGCTGCTATTCTACTGCAGGATTTTTGTCTATTTTCTGTTGCAAATTTATAGAGTTTTAAGTTGAAACCTTCGTTGCCCTGTTTCTCGTCTTCTTCTTTGGAATGAACTGTATTCTGTGCACTGTACCTCGTAACACATCTTCGGAAAGAAATATGGCACACATTTCTACTTTTGCATTGTACACCTATTCGTTGATAATTGCATGGATGTCCTTGCTGTCAGATCCACCTCATTAGTTTTGCAGATTCTCACGTGCATGTTAATTGAAATTAAAAACTGGTGGCATATGGTTGCAGATTCTTCGTATTTCCAATGAGTGCAAAAAATAGACCATGTGCTGATTAACACGTGTCCCTTCTTCGCATGCAACTAAAAAAATCTTGTTTTTGTCATACCTTGTCTTTCTTGGCTGCCACGTGGAAATGCTCTTTTCGAAGATGCAAACAAAATTTCATTCCGAAGATTATGACTTCATTCCAAAGACAAGTCTTCATTCCGAAGACAAATCCTCATTTTGAATATTATGACCTCATTCCGAAGACAGGTCTTCATTCCGAAGACAAATCTTCTTTGCAAAATTTCATTTTGAAGATAGATCTTCATTCCAAAGATCAATCCTCATTTCAAAGATTAATCCTCATTCCAAATATCAGGCTGTAGTGTGAAAGTAAATCGTCATTCTGAAGACAGACCCTCATTCTGAAGACATATCTTCTTTCCGAAGACATATCTTCATTCCGAAGATGATGCAACAAGTTGTCATTCTGAAGACCAAGTTTCATTCTGAAGACAAATTGTCATTTCGAAGACAAAGTTTCTTTCTAAAGACAAAGTGCAACATTCATTTTGTTGTCATTTCGAAGACAATTTCATTCCGAAGATAATACAGCAGGTATTGTTTTTGGCATTCTTGTTCCGAAGATTAGGCAGAAATCAATATTTTTATTCTCAAAACATGTTTTTAAGTATGCCAACTCTTATGAATACCTTTTATGCTAATGGTTAATTGTCACATACTATATACCAATCATTTTACAATGAAGAAATGTAAGAAATATATACCTGATAAAAACAAGTTAATGCCGCTTTTGAAAAATGACTCGCTTTTGTTGATATTCTACTGAGATTTTCTACAACATTTCAAAACAAGTGCACTAGGTGAATTTGTACAATGATGGTTCAAAAATTTCTCAAGGTTATGCATGCCAGAAAACTGGTTTTCATGCACACCAACTCAGTAGTGCCTTAAGAAAAGGTTTTCACTGTTGGGTTATTCATTTTTTTTTTTTTTTCTTGATTTTCCCCAATTTTTCTTTTACCTCTCCTTTTTTTTTTTTTTTTTCTTGATTGTGACTATGCCCATGAAGGAATTTCATGATTTCCCCTGAAACCATGCCCATGAAGGAATTCATACTCAGAATTTATTCATCTTTTTGTTTTCTATTTTTTTGATTTTTTTGTATTTTCTATTTTTTTCTTGAAATCCATTGATCATGTTGATTGTTTTGAAGTGGAAGAAGGAATCTCTTCCACCTACTGTGTATCCAAACTATCAAGTTGCTGCAAGAATTCTTCTTTAGTTAGAGATGTATGGTATACCCTGAGGCGATGTCCATTCACTACCAACTTTCTTCGTGACCCATAAATGGGGGATAAACGAGCTGCTCCATTGTTAAATACCTCATCAATCCAGTAAGGTCCCAACCATCTAGTTCTCAGTTTTCCAAGGAAGTCTTCATATTGAGAATCGAACAGTAAAGCCCAATCTCCTTGTTGAAGTTTCCTTTGCTGAATGTGACTGTCATGCCACAACTTCCTCTGCTCTTGAATTACCTCAGTTTAGTGCAGAGCATCCAATCTAAGTTCATCCAATGCATTCAACTGCAGAATCCTATCTATCTGTGCTTGCGACAAGTCAATTCCAATTTCCAGTGCTGTGCGCAATGTTAGTAGCTCAAATTCAATAGGTAAGAGAGGCTTTTTACCAAAGACTAGTTCATAATGTGTGAATCCAGTAGTGGACTTCCAAGTAGTATTGTAGGCCCAAACTGCTTCAGGTAATTTGTCTAGCCAATTTTTCCTATGAAAAGCTACTATTTTTTTCAAGATGCGTTCTAGTTCCCTGTTTGTTACTTCAACCTGGCCATTTTCTTGTGGGTGCTAAGGTGATGATTTCCTATGTTTGATTTCATACAATTCAGTAAATGCTTTTATGACTTTGGATGCAAATTGGGGTCCTTGGTCTGTGGTGATAGATCGTGGAGCTCCAAATCTCTGAAAAATCTGAGTATACAAGAAATCAGTGACCTTCTCTTCACGAGCATGTTTGAAAGCATGCACATCTACCCATTTTGTCAAGTAATCAGTGCATACTAGAATATGCACCTTTCCTTGAGAAGGTGGATCAATAGGTCCTACAAAATCAAGCCCCCACCTCTCAAATGGTTCTAAAACCATTTGAGGCTGTAGTGGCATCTCATTTGTATGAGTGGGTTTCCCCATTCTTTGGCATGCATCACAATGCCTTATGTACTTTTTCACATCCTTGTGAAGAGATGGCCAATAATATCCTATCCCTAAGATTTTTCTAATTGTGCTTTTTACAAAATAGTGTCCACCTAAGGGTTCATCATGACAAGCTCTAAGGATATCATACACTTCATCCTTTCGAATGCACCTACGTAACACATGGTCAGGACTACATTTAAAAAGCATACCCTTAATCCATTCACAAGAAGAACTTTGTTTGATCAATTTTTTTTTCTATTTTGAAGTAAAATGTGGAGGAACTTTCCCTGTGACCAAATAATTGGCTATATCTGCAAACCAAGGTGATTGAACTGATATAGCAAATAGTTTTTCATCAGGAAAAGTATCATCAACTAATTCCCCTTCATCCGTGTTCTCGCAACCTAGACAAGAAATCTGCCACAACATTAGCTTTTCCCGGTTTGTTGATTATGGTGATATCAAATTCTTGCAAGAACAAGCAACCAACGAATAATTCTTGCACTTACCATAGGTTTATTCATCAAATACTTAATGGTTGTATGATCCGTGTGAATAAATATTTGATAACCTATGATATAATGCCTGAATTTATTGATGGCATAAATTACTGCTAAGAATTCTTTCTCAGTTGTATAATTTTTCTCTGCTCCTGTCAAGTTTTTTCTAATGTTGTAGATGGTATAATGTTCACCATTATCAATTTGTCCTAATGCTACTCCAATTGTTGTATTGGAGGCATCAGTCTGAATGTGAAATGGTAATGTCCAATTAGGTCCTCTGAGCACAGGTGGAGTTATCAATTTTTCTTTCAGAGCTTCAAATGCTTCCTGACACTTTGCAGTCCAGGAGAATTCATAATCTTTAGTCAATAAGGCAAACATAGGACTGGCTATTGTACTAAAGTTGGGAATAAACTTGTGGTAAAAACCAATGTGTCCTAGGAAACTTCTGACATTAGTCTGAGTTTTAGGAGGAAGGAGATTCTTGACAATTTCAAATTTCTTTGGATCAACTTGGATCCCTTCAGGAGATATGTGATGACCAAGAACTATCCCTTCATTCATCATCATGAAGCATTTATCTGGATTTAAGGATAAGTGGTATGTTTCACAGTGTGTTAAGATTTTATCAAGATTTTCCAATGTAAAATCAAAAGTTTGTCCACATACTGTGAAATCATCCATGTAAATTTCAACACTTTTGGTGGTCAGATCAGCAAAAATTGCTAGGATTGCTCGCTGAAAAGTTGCTGGGGCATTACACAAACCAAAATGTAAAACCCTATAGGCAAATGTTCCCCATGGACATGTAAAATTTGTCTTTTCTTGATCTTCAGGTGCAATCTGAATTTGATTATATCCACTAAATCCATCAAGAAAACAAAAGTATCTTTTTCCAACAAGAGTATCTAACACTTGATCTATGAAAGGTAATGGAAAATGGTCTTTGTATGTCACCTTATTCAATTCTCTGTAGTCTACACATACTCTCATTTTTCCATTTTTTTTAGGAACTATTACCAATGGAGAAACCCATTGGCTATCAGAAATTGGGTAAATGAATCCTACTTCCAGGAGTTTTTCAATTTCTTCTTTCACAATATCTCTTAAGGCAGGATTCAATCTTCTTTGAGGTTGTATGACTGGCTTGACTTCTTCAGTATAGATTCTATGGGTACATATATCAGGATGAACTCCTGACATATCTTTGTAGTTCCAAGCAAAAGCATGAACATGCTTCTGCAAAACAACTATCAAATTTTCTTCCTCTTCCCTAGTAAGTTGGTTGTAGATGTTCAAAAATTTGCCTGGATGGACTTCTATTTATTTTGTATTTAGAAGGACTGAATTCACTCCTTCATACTTGGTTTTTAAGGGATTAAGAGGACATTGCTGATATGGGAGAAACGAAGCAGTTTCTGTTTCATTGTTGCTTGAGGGAAGCATATCTTGTATGGAACAATGAGAAGGAAAAATCAGATGATGGTGCCATCCATGTGGTAATGAAAAAGAGTTTCCTTGTGATAGCACAGATGATTCATCTTCAGATTTTTGATTCTCCTTAGTACTTATCAACTGTTGGGTATTTGTTTCATGCAGAACATTCATCAGGATTGTTTCATTTTCTAAGTTTTCTGTGTCACTGAGGTCTTCTGTGTGTTCTCTTACTACTAAGGTAGCTAGTGTAGAAATGACCTCTTCTGGTTCCTCATATGAGTCAGAAAACCATAACTGACCTAAAAATTTGCTAGATGGTTTTGCAGGAGGATATAAAGAAATTTGTTTCAGCTCAATACCATTTGAAATAGTCATATTTCCAGATCCGTAGTCTATGAAGGTCGCTGCAGCTTGCAAGCCAAGGTCTTCCCGGAATGATGGGATATCCATGTGCTGAATTTCTTGGTTGTAAAACCAAAAAATCTGTAGGGAATTCCCAAGAAGAAACTTCTATAGGGACATCTTCAATGATTCCTTCAGGTTTTGCAACTGACCTATCAACCATTTCTAAAATTGTAAATGTGGGGCTGAGATGTTTGAGCTGTAATTGTTCCATTGTATCTTTAGTCATGACATTTATTACAGCTCCTAGATCCACTAAAACATTTGATATTGGTACTGAACCTATGGTGACTGTGATAACTGGGCTTCCTGGATCACTATACTTTGGAGGTAGTAGTTTTCCAGATAAGAGATCAGCTATCTTCCCTTCAACCTGCACAGTATTGGGGAATGCTTTCTTCTTTCTTCTTGCTCTTTTAATGCACAAATTTTGGACAGTACTGTTAATTTTTGGTATTTCCTTAATGGCTTGCAATAAGGGTAATGAGATAGTCAACTTTTTGAGTTCTTTGACCAATTCTGACTCAAAAATTTCTGGTATTGCATTAAGTCTTTTAGGATATGGAACTATCTTTGGTAATTGTTCTGCTTGTGTCTTTTTTTCTATTGTTGGATCCAATTTTTTTGTTTCTTTTGTTGGTTGGATTCTCTCTGGTTCTGATGATTCTTGCTCTTCATTATCTTTTATTTCTATTAAAACTGGATCAGGTACAACTTTTCCTGAATGGAGTTGAATATCACTACAATCAAGAACATTAATTTCAATATTTTCTTCAGCTTCAGCCACATAGACAGGAGGTGTCTGTCTTACACTGTTTGGATTAGTGACTGGCTGAGATGGCAATTGAGGTTGCTTCACTTGCTATGTTTGTTGTTGTTTTTCTTGAAAATTCTGATTAGGTGCAGGCAACAAATGCTGAGTTTGACCTTGATTCCTTTGCTGCCTTGGATAGGACTAGTATTGCTGATTCCACTGTGGTTGGTTTTGCACCTAATGTGGATTAGTCTCGATTTTGATTCCAAGTCGGATTGTTTTGATTCCATGAGGGGTTGTTTTGATTCTGATTCCATGCTGGGTTACTCCAATTTTATTGTGGCCATTCTTGGGAATTTGTCCATTAAGGATAATTCCAAGGACGTTGGGGTGGTTCTGATTGTCCCCAAGGCATAGTACTAGGATTATTACCCCAATTTGTAGGAAAACAAGGGGGATTTTGATATTGAGAGAAATTCCCCCCTTATTTTGGTCCAATATAGTTGAGTTCCTCAGTCTGGTTTTCTAACATAGTTTTGAGTTGTGGTAGCAGGTGGCATTGATCAGTTGAATGCCTTTTTGAACAGATACTACAAATGGCTGAGATGGTTGTTTTATTCAAAGGACATTCCCGGAAAGCATGTTTACTTCTACATCTTGGGCAATAAATTGCCAAAGGTTCTATGTTTTTAGCTTTTGCAGATATTTCCCCTAAAGTAGTGTTTAGATGCACTAGGATATCGGTTTTGAAATTTGCAAGTTCCTCTATCAGGTCTTTTACATCAGTACCATTTGTGCGGATTTTTCTTCTTCTCTGCTTAGTGCGAGAGTAATTCCTATAGATATCCATAATTTCCTCATTACTAAGAGTGGTTACATCCCATTTTCCCATCAGATACAGGACTTCTCTGGATTCATCTTGCAATCCTCTCAAAAATATGGTTTTACATAATTCTGGTTCAACTAATCCACATCTCCTTTGAACAAAGGAGAATCTATCAAGATAATCTTCTAAGGTCTCATCATCTTCCTGCTTGATTCTAAATAACTCATCTTTTCTATTCCTTACATGGCAGTATTCTTGATATTTGTCTAAAAATACAGTCTCCATTTGATCCTAGGTTCTTATGGAATTTGGCTCTAAGCTCATGAACCAACGTAATGCTGAATCCTTGAGAGTTGAGGGAAAAATCTTAAGTTTTTGATTATCATTTATATAATCATAGGTCTGACATACTACCTTGAATTCAAACAAAAACTAGTCAGGATCTTTAGATACAACACCTCGAAAGGTGGGAAGTACTGAAGGTGAAATGGTCTTCATGGGAGAGTTTTGTGTTGGATTCAGATGAATAGGATATTCAAATGTTCTGGATGGTTGGAGTATATCCTGATCATCCCCTTCATTATGAACATAGCCATGCTGGCCATCTGCATTGCCTCCTTCTACCATAGTTTCTTGTTTCCTAGGAGAAGTTAAAGCTTCCCAAATTGTTCTCTCAAGAGGTCCAAGATTTTTTGTTGATGAGTCTGATGAATTATCTTCCTTAAGATATTCTGTTGATACAATTGGTGATTTTCCTTTCTCAAAATGTTCTACTGATGGTGAGACTGATGATTTTTCTTTCAATATTTTAGGTAGTTCAAACACAGGTGATTCACCCCTTAGGCCTGAAGATCTCCTTAATGAGACAAGCCAGGGATCCTTTGGGGTCTCCCTAGACTTACTCATTCATGTTTACTCCTAAATGACATAAATTAAGTCAATAGTTGTTATCTTACTCTTCTATTATATTCAGATTTTAACCTGAATGTTCATAGTTTAGTTTGATTACAGCTATTGGACTATTTGTTTTCTTCTGACAACACTATTCCTTGACAACGGCACCAAAATGATGCGTAGTCATTATACCATCATTAATTCTCAATGAATCTGTCAATCCAGGGCAGTGTACAAGGCTATCTGTGGGAGAAGAAGTGAAACAACTATAACTTAGGTCAATCTAGGGCAACAAGTCTTATTGGTGGAACCAATTTTGTGGGGGTTTTGGAACATTCCTATCTCTAAATTGCATGAATTAAATCTTAATCTAAGTTGCAGAATTGTAAACTAATCACTAACTGCAGAAATGAAGTCCTAATTACAATTGCAAAATGAGACCTAATTATATTGCAGAATTAACAGTTGTAGAATTGAAAGTCTGATCCTAATTGCAGAAAGGAAATCTAATTACTTTTGTAGTAATGAAAGTCTATATCTAATGTGGAAATAAAAACTATCAAAATTTTGTAACAGAAGGTTGTCAATCTTCTATTCAGATTTTGACAGCAAAACATAAAAATGCAGGAAATTGCTAAAAAATAGTAAATTCTGGAAATAACAACCTGAAAATAAAGTGGAAACTTTTCTGAAAGTAAGATTGCAACTAAAATATTTAAGCACAAGATTAATCTTAGCATAAATAAACTAATACTACAAATATTTTCAACTATTTACAAGCAATTGACATAACAAGTTCTATAACTCATTCTCCTACAGCAAAATCAGAATAAAAACCTGCTTTGTTAGTCCTCCTCCTAGGTCTGGAAGTGGCCAGCATCTTTGTCTAGAAGAAGGTGTAAGTCTATCTCTTTTTATAAATATTAATCACACTCATTTACAAGTAATTTGAAATAGAACTGGTGCACTTTATTGATCAAAAGACATGATTACAAGAATTCTGCTGAAAAACTGTTACAGGACTATAACAGTCAATTTCTAGTTATACTCTGTATTTTTTGCTAGCTTCCTTACTCTATTTTCTACTTTCTCCTACTTACTACTAGGCTCAACCTAAATGGAAGCAATATTTATAGCTATCCTATGATCTGATTACAAACAAAGAATATCTCAAAAGATCTAATCCTACAATGCTGCAACAAATTCTAGTTTTATCCTAGAAGAGGACTAAAACCTGATCTTTCCCTTAATGATGGATTTGGTTGGCAATGACGGCAAAGACAGATGGAAGATATTTCTCTTTAATTTTTCCAACCTTTATTTCCCTTTTTTCGACTTCAAAAATCGGATAAAAGGTCAAAAACACATTCTGTTCTTCATTCCGAAGATAAGTGGCTTCATTCTGAAGACAGTGCAGTTTTCATTCCGAAGATCGATCATTATGAAGATACTACATTCTCATTTCGAAGATCGCTCATTCTAAAGATACTGAATTCTCATTCTGAAGATTCGCTCATTTCGAAGACGTTGCATTCTTCATTCCGAAGATCCGTTCATTCCAAAGATACTGTGTTTCTTCATTTCGAAGATATCTGTTCATTTCGAAGATACTTCAGAATGAACAAATGTATGCTTTTCCATTGATTTCTTCTGCATATCTCAGGTGGGTTATCTCCTAAGATCAAATTCTAATGGTCTTCATCCCTTTCCTCATGTGAATTCCATGCCTTGCTATTTATGGACAAGTGGTCGGAATTTACATGGGAAAGACCAGCTTTTGCTGCACAAGCAATGAGCTTGCTTACATCATTGCTAGATTTAGGTGAAGTAAATGCTTGAGACAAATCAAAATATGATTAGTGAAATGCTGTTATTATTCTGAGCATATCCCATTGTAGCAAATCATAGCAAAAAGAACACAAAACTATGCAAAAAGCTGTAAAATCAGCATATAATATTTCAAATACATTGATCATGCAAAATGGTTAATATACAACATATTAAATCAACTTAAATAACATATCAGATAAAACATAAGATTTTATATGCATTTTTAGTGTACAAAACATGTTATGATTGAGGCATTTCTAGGCCTCATCACCAACCCTGAATATTCCATGCGTATTTTCAAATTATATCATTGGCATGGGTATGGCCTTGGTTTTTTTGAGCAAGGATGTAAGTCTCCACTTGAGCCGCATTATCAATTAGAAACTGATAGGTTTGGGCTAGGGTTGCAAATATGAGGACAAGATGATTTGCTTACATCTTTAGATCAACTATACCTTAGTCTAGGGAATGATGTGGATTTCAAACCAATCACCCTAATCCTTCCACATTATAGAGGGATAATTGGATGGTGTCTTACGTCACCATAGCACCATTCGAGTCATATCATGAGGATATCTTTGTGGAAAGTGAGACCTCACCCGACAATCAGTTGAGGAATGAGGCTGAGCTAGTTTATGAAGTAGTATCGTATTTACGATGTTTATACCCGATTTTATCGAAAAGTGACGATAGTGATTAGGATATAGCCTATATGGGGCCACATTTTCTAGAGTGTCCCATTCTAGTGGATAATGGTGAAGGATTGTATTACAATAGTGATGATGAGGATGAAACAAAGAGAGCCTATCTAGGACCTCCTTACCTATGTCACCATAATGCACCTTATATGGTTGAGGACATGCGCAAAGAGATCAATCTCAACCTTCACCTTAGGGGAAGACCACAAAAATTTGATGTGATCTATCACATGATGTTCCCTGACCTGTCTATGTACATGGAGCTCATTGAGCTGAATGATCCAACCTTGCAATCAATGCATAGAGATGGTCCAGTCATTCATAGCCTACATAAATAAGACCCATTTGTGCCCATGTCGCTAGAGCCAGATCTTGGATATGAGAGCTGAATCAATGATTTAGGTGTTTTTCCATGTGGTCTTGGAGATCAATTCCATTCCATAAACATGGTCTCCATTTATTTGATCACTCCACTCTATAATCTAGTCAATATTTCCAATACATTGTGTCTAAATATAGATGCCATCGATTGGGATCATGCTGACCCACTTGTTGAGCCTGAAGATTTCTTCCCTAACGAAGAAATGCTGCAACCATTTTATTTTTCACTAGGCTATGCTTATGATGTCTATCATGCTAAGTATGATTCCAATGCAAAACCTATAAACCCAGTAGATGACATCCACTTGATCCCTATGCCTCATCAGCTTGAGGAGGGATCACACATGTCAGTAGAGGAAACCTTCAATGTGGATATTAGTAATGATCCCACCAATACAAGGAAGGTTAAATTTGGAGAAAGTCTCACTCCCGATGAGCGTGCCACCCTCATCCCTCTAATGAAAGAGAGACCTAATATTTTCACTTGGACTTACAAAGATATGCCAGGTTTAGACTCGAAATTGGTTACCCATAATATTTTTCTAGATCTATCAAAGAATCCATTCAGGTATAATATTAGAAATATGCATCCAATAGTAACCTTAATTGTGAAAGATGAATTGTAAAAGTTGTTGTACGTAGAGTTCATTATCTCCATTGACTATTCAGAATGGGTATCCAATATGGTGCCTATAGGAAAACCTGATGGAAGGATCCATATTTGTACAAATTTTAGAGACTTGAATAAGGCAACACCGAAGGATTCATTTCTATTGTTGAATATTGATGTTCTTATAGACGCAACTACAGGTCATGAGATGCTCTCCTTAATAGATGATTTTTTTGGTTACAATCAAATTTGAATTAAGTTCGAAGACCAGCATAAAATCATTTTTATAACACCATGGGGGATATTTTGCTATAAAGTTATCCAATTTGGACTAAAAAATGTTGGTGCCACATATCAAAGGGCTATGACATATATCTTTCTTGACTATATGCATAATATACTAGAGGATTATATGGATGACTTGTTGGCCAAGTCATTATTGCGTGATGAGCATGCAGAGGTCCTGAAGAAGGTCTTCAATTGCCTAATAGACCATAATGTTAGGTTGAATCCTAAGAAGTGCGTATTTGGTGTAATTTTAGGAAATCTCTTAGGATTCATAATTTCAAAGTGGGGCATCGAAGTTGACCCAAAAAAGGTCAAGTCTATTTTAGAGATGTGTCCCCCCATAAAAATCAAGGAATTAAGAAGCCTACAAGGTAAAGTAGCATTCATAAAGTAATTTATCGCTCAATTATCAGATAAATGTTGACCCATGAATTGACTGCTATATAAGGTGGCCCCATTCAATTGGGATGAGTACTATCAAGTAGCCTTTGCTGAAATCAAGCAATACATGGCAACACCACCAGTTCTAGCTCCACCAAGGCCAGATGATCCATTTTTGCTATATATATCAACAACCAAATTTACATTAGGGACCATGTTATCCCAAAAGAATGTGTAAGACAAAGAGTAATCCATATATTATATTAGACAAACCTTGGTGAGTTATGAGCTAGGACATGCATATGTAGAGAAACTGTGTTTAGTAGTAGTGTTCGCTATAAGAAAATTGTGGCATTATATGTTAAGTCATATGACGTATGTTATATCAAAACAAAATCCTTTTCAATACATGATGAGCAAGACATATCATAATACATGTACTACAAAGTAGATCATGCTATTGATAGAATTTGATCTAGAATTCATAAGCCAAAATTCCATTAAAGGACAAGTCATAATTGATCAGTTGGTTGAGGCATCGCTATCAAACAGTAGGTATCTTACCATTGATCTTTTGGTTGATGCAGTATTCATTGTATCCGAAGCTCCCAAACTTGAAGAACTAGAAAATAATGCTGATATGACCTTGTTCTTCGATGGTTCAAAGTGTGAGTAAGGGGGTGGTGTAGGAATAGTGTTTTTCATGCCGCAAGGAGATCCAATGCCCTTGTCATTCAAATTAGAGTTTCCTTGCACCGAAAAAAATGTTGAATATGAAGCCCTACTTCTGGACCTCCACACAGTTGTTGCCATGAACATTAAAATATTAAACATCTTTGGCAACTCCTTGCTCATAGTCAACCAAGTTAAGGGACTTTTTCAGTATCAATGTCCCATGTTGAAAGCTTATAAATATCTAGTTACATATTTGGTAAATTTGAAATGGTATGAGATTGAGGCAATCCCATTTTCATCAAATAGGTTCACATACACCATGGCATATTTGGGATCCTTAATCCCTCAAAATCCATCTACCAATTTTACTACCATTCAAGTTAAAATTCTCTCACATCTTGTAGTGGATTATGAAGCCTTTGATAATAAAGGGTCAATCAAAATGATTAGCATGGAACCAAAATTTGAATGGTTCTGCAGAGCTAAATAATTTCTAAAGAAGGTACCCTGGGGGTCATTAACCTCTCAAAGTCTAATGGGGAGTGGTACTACCATTCACCATAAGGTTATTTCCTAGTATACATTTGCACATGTAAATACGTAGGGGAGCAAGTCATCTTGGAAGTCAAAGATGAGGCTTCCCAAAGCTGGATATCACAAATCAAAGACATCTTAAAACTTGGTTTGATCCTAAAGGGATTCTCACATGCCACAAGATGTACATTCAAGAAGAAAATGGCTAAATATGTCTTTCTATGAGATATTTTGTACCTATGAGGTTACAATGGAATTCTTCATTTCCTAGATCCCCAAGAGTCATCTTGGGTGATTTCATAAGCTCATGATGGTACGTGTAGTGGCCATTTCAGCGGCATGGCTATCATCAAGCACATCCTTCTAATGGATTAATATTGGCTCACTATGGACAAGGATTGCAATATGTATGTCAATAAATGCATCAAATTTTAGCATCATTCTAATCTTATGCACTTGCCATCATAGGCCTTACAGCCCATCCAAACGGCTTGGTAATTTTCTCCTTGGGGATTTGATCTCATCGATAATATATCTCCCTCATCATTAGGCCGACATACATTTATTATCATGGATACTAAGTATTTTACAAAGTATGTGGAAGAAATACCCTTAACAATGATAACTAGAGATCACATAGCAGAGTTTATACTCGAGCATATCATATGTCATTTTGGGATTCTATCCAAGATAGTTTTGGTTAATGGAACGTCATTTAAGAACAAGACTGTGAGAGCTCTTACATCTAAGTATAGAATCAAACACAATTTTGTGACTCCATACTATCCGTAGGAAAAAAATCAAGCTAAGGCCTCAAACAAGATAGTGGTTTCCATATTGAAAAATATGGTACAAAAACACCACAAATATTGGCATATCCAGCTACCCCTTGCATTATGGGCTTACAAGACTAGCATTCAAACACCCATTGGGGAAAATTTATTTTCACTAGTATATGGCACTGAGGCCATTATGCCCTTAGAATTATAAAGTCCAACGTTGCACATTGCATTGAAAGAGTTCATTGATGATGACACCATGTGGCAAGTTCACCTGGATCAATTGATGCTACTTGATGAATGTTGCGTGAATGCCCTGGAGCATCACCACATTTATTAGGAGTGATTTAAATGTGCTTATAATATCAAATTCCATTAGAGAGACTTTGAATTTGGGGATCTTGTGCTAAAAGATAACCAAAAAAACTCTAATTTTCTACTTGATATGCAAGACAAATTCACGGCTAATTGGCTAGGACCCTATATCATATTTGAAAATATTGGTCTAGGTACCTATAGCCTAATGTTGCTAGGGGGTGTTTAAGAGCCTAAAACTCATGCCATCATCCATATTAAGGTGTTTTATGCTTAGGAGCATAACAAAATGCCTCTAGGATTTGCTTAAAACCACTCGATCAATCCCAAAAGGCTCCAAGGGTTCCTAAAACTGCTTGGTCATGTCAGCAAAATGCTCCAAGGGTTCCTAAAACTGCTTGGTCATGTCAGTAAAAGGCTCCAAGGGTTCCTAAAACTGCTTGGTCATGTTAGTTAAAGGCCCCGAGGATTTCCCAAAAACCACTTGGTCATCCCAAAAAAGCTCCAAATGTGCTCATAATCCCTTTGGTCAACCTAAAGGTCCAAAGGGTTTGCCAAAAATTGCTTGGTCATCCTAAAAGGCTCCAAGCTCCCTTATGAGAAGTTTGGTCAATCAAAAAGCTCCAAAGGTGCTCGTAATCCCTTTGGTCAATCCAAAAAGGCTCCAAGGGTTCTTAAAACTGCTTGGTCAAATCCAAAAGGATCCAAAGGTATGTACTCACTGTTTGGTCAAATATAAAGGCTCAAAATCCATAAAAAATTAAAAAGCAATAAAATCCAAAAAATTGGTAAAGCATAAAATCTAAAAACATTTGCATTTCATTTTCATCATTACATTGCATATAGTCATTCATAATCCATTGCATTCCATAGTAGAATGAATTGTGTTTGTCAGTATTACAAATGATGCCACATTTGTGTTTCAATCATGTACCTCTACATTTATCATATTCCATAATTCATGTGAGTATTTATGTTTTTCAACACAAACCATAATGTTACTATGAAAAATATACTAGGTTTTTCTGGTCATTCAACCATACCTAGAGGTCTTATCAAGAGTTGATAGAAATCTTACTCTGCTTTTGCAGATGAGGTCTAGTTAGTATACCCTTAGCATATCAGAATCCTATCACTAATCAACAAACTAAACAATCCTAATAAGTACTAGGGGAAGATGAAATCCACAAAGTAGGACCAGGTATACTGAGGTGAAAAGAGTTATTATTGCTTATCCCCCTGTATGAACGATTTGGGAAATGCAAACAATTGGAAAAATGACAGGTTTATTCCCTACACAAAATCCATTGCTTATGATAAAATGAGAAATATCCTAGAGTGATATCCCACATCAATCCTAAAGATTGATACTATTGATCAATATCATAGATTGGCATCCCAGATTGATATCCCATATTGATATCATAGATCGATATCCTCAATCGATATCCCATAAACAGTTCCCCTAAAAGCCAAATACCCAAAAGGGAAGTTTCTGAAGAAAATTATCAAATGTAAATTCTAGAAAGTTAAGATCAAATGAAGATTAGAAATCAAAGTTCAAATGAAGATCATAAATCAAATTACAAATCCATATCAAATGAAGATCAGAAAGCAAATTCAAATGAAGATCAAATGAAGATCCAAAGAAATTTCAAAGTCAAATTGGAATCAAATCCCTTACACAAATACCTATGATCAAGTATCCCAAAAAATTGAAGAAAAGAAGGGGATAAGCCTAAATCCTTGGAATTTCTAGTACTATTGTACCTTACACATGATGATACGTCTAATGCATTAGCACCTCGTTTATGCATAGACAAATATTTGAATTAGGAAGAGCTATATTTAGGTTTCCTGCATCACCTAGTAGCTTAGTCCAACTAAAATATAAACCTAGGATTGGATAAAAATTTATGGACCACAAATCTTAGCAATGGGCTAAAATAATCCTTCCTGACATTGGGGTATGCTTGTGACTTATCTTAATGTATTCATGTGCACACACAGGGATAATTAACAGTTAGGATCTATCCTAGTGAAAGCCTTACATTTTAGAAGTCTAGTATGGTTAGGATACAACTTTTGATAAGTCAACTAGGGTGTTTGAGTCTCATGGAAAACCCTCAAAAAAATTATCTATTAAAGCAAAAAATACCAAAGATCACAAACCATATAAAACAAAAGTCATTCAATTATTAAATTGTAAAGTATCAAATCCATGATACCTCATTACATTGAGCACAATAAAGATATAGGATAGATATCGGATGGATATCAAAAATTATATTTAAACGACCACTAACTATATTGTGCATATATTTCAAATTGAAAGAGGAATATAGAGTGATATATTATATCATTCGCATAATACCACTGCATATCATTGCATTTCATATATGGGTGATTAATTTATTAAATTCTTGTAATGAGGATTTTAAATTATAGTCATGATTTTTACACATTATGTGGTGTCGTCCATTATATTTTTAAACACATATTACATTCATTCCTTGCGTTGTAAGTGATTAAAGCATACATGTTCATTTACATTAGATTACCATCATGTAAATAAAGCATTACATATATTACACCAGCATAGCATGACATCATCACAAATTAAATGCATACAATAAAGCAAAAATTAATATGCATTTAAAATTAAACATTGCATCCATATGCATCCACCCTAAGTAGCACATATAAGCATCTATATCATTGTATATCATCATCATCATAAATTAAAAATAGCTATCTAGTGCATGTCATCCATACATCATATCAATATAAACATTTGCATCCATGTGCATAATATAAACATAAAACATAAAACATATAAATGACAAGTACACATAATGAGCCAAAATGATCAATATCATATAAATATGTGTATCAATGAGTACATAGAGGTACATAAAATACCCGTAGGCTACATCTATGTAGGTCCTCGACCTTACACTCAAAATAGTACTACAAAATATCAGTATATATGTACTACAAAGGGCCTTCACCCCCAGTTTATGAGTCACCGCCATCACCCTTGCCATACCTATGGCTCCTATGTGAGCTATCTCCATGTGAAATAGAGGACCTATGTGTCCTATTAGTCCTATGGGTCTTGTGGCTCAAAATAGTAGAGGATTGCCCTATCATCTTGGTCCTAGATCGACTCTACTGAGTACTAGAAGCATGTGGATCCTCTAGGACCTACCCGTCAATCAACTTGATGTAGCCCTCTAGTTGGTCTATGTAGTCTACCCTACCTATGTACCTATTGTTTCCCTCCTCTACAAGGATCATGGCTACATAGTAGCAATGAATATGGTGTAGCTAGAGGTCCCATGATGGTCTAGGAGGATGAAGGATTCCCCCTTTGTACCAAAAACAAATCCATCTCTATAGTAGTTGTACTCAGTCACACCTGGGCTAGATCATGCTCACTAGTGAGATCGTTTACCTGTGTCTCTACTATCATAGCCCATACTATGAGATCTATCCTATCCTCCTATGCCTGTTGTAGCTACCTCTCACTATGAGATAACTTCATCTCCACAATGATAGTTGTGTTCCACTGGAACTACTGGGTCTGTAGCCTTCCAAACCAACTCTCAATATCAACAAATTGAGCCAGTAGTTACCCCACATCACTATCATGAGGTGTATCACCATCCTCTAGTACCTCATCCTTGGCATAAACCTATGGAGCCTCATATATAGTGGCCTCTATGCCCCATATGCCCTTAGTCTATTAGTGCATATTGTGCCCCTATGGATCAACCTTTGCCCCATCATATATCCGATCAAGGGTCCTCAATCCCTACCACTATAGTAGGGACCACCAAGTATTATACGTTGGGGTGCTCCTAGCCTAGCCATGCATAACTCTTGGAAGTCATTGGCCTTATATCCAAGTGATGTTGACTAAACCCAGGGCAAATCCTTCTCTAGTACCAGATAATGGTAGATGGTAGGTAGCACCAAAATATCCTATGCAAGCCCAAACTAGTGTAGGATGCATGAGTAGAATTGATACTCATGGATCTCAGCCTTATGGCTAAGTAACCACCCATCCCTCCTCACCTGGTAGAGTCCCTCACTAGCCTCCTCCCACATAGGACAATCCATGTACGAATGCCACTCTATGTCATCCACTCGAAGTTGTGCAAATTTAGTGATATAATGGTCCATGTCCTCAGCATGGGACCTACACTAGAAAACTTCCTCCTTGTGAGGCTAGCATGCCACATAGCACTGGTGTGCATCAAGAATAGTAGTGATGATGAGTGGCAAGTCGATCAACTGCTCGATCCTGATGTTTTTCCATCCCTAGATCTAAAGTAATAGGTTACATCTATAGCCTGGTACAAATCTTAGTATAGATGATATAAAATAGTGCTCCCCCAAGCTAAGAGCAATGGTTGAAACATGGATCTCTGTGTAACTCTCATGACAATGGCTAGGAGGTTCCAGGGGATATTCATGCCTGAGGAGTTTGGAAGCACAATATGAATAACTAAGTGCATGAAGACCACCTCTCGAATGGAGAATATGCCCTTCTCCTACCAATATCTGATGTGGATGCCCCCATGATCAGTCCTACCCTAGGAATCCTCACTATGGTCACCAAATATGGAGTTAAAGACATCCTCCTTGCTTTGTAAGGGAGAGAAGGTGATGGTCTCGTCATCAATTGGGATCCTAAAGATCCAATAGATGTCCTCCAATGTAATGGTAATTTCACCTATGGGTAGTGAAATGTGTTGGTTTGCGCATCCCAACGCTAGGCCAACGTAATCATGTATGCCTGATCTACCCTGATCATAGGTAGATCAAGTACATAGCCAAAACCAACCACACTGAACCACTCCCACTCTATGCAGTGATCTGTCTGTGGAGGGTGCAAAGGATATCTGTCTCCCTAGATCTATAGGTCACTTTCTAAAAATACATAATACATAAGCAAAAAGATAACTAAAAACAACTAAAAATAGCTAAAAAATGACCTAAAAAAAGACAAACAAATCTAAAAATTGCTAAAAAATACAAAAACATGCAAAAAGTGATCAAAATTTTCAAAAAAAATAAAAAATGCATCTCAAAAGTGCAATAAATGGCATTAATTGCCAATAAAAATAAAAATAAAAATCAATAAAAATCAATAAAAATTTGAAAATTTTGTCTAAAGTTGGGAATCACAGGTCAAAGCTGCGGTCCACGTAACGATCAAAAAATTGATTATTGAGATTTGAATCCCAACATGGCTAATAGCTGCAGTCCCCAATCTAAAAATTGGGAACCACATATGCCAACTATGGTCTAGGAATGTGCCATTTTTTGGGTCATTTCCTAGCTTGGAACCCAAGAAAATTAAATCCTAATCTAGCCTAGACTAATGTGAGGTTTTTTACTGGTAATTTAGTGAGGTTAATTGAACTCATTTCTTAATGTGGTTCATTTTAAATTGGTAAGGAGTGTGAGGACTCGGTTTCGAATTACCTTTCCCACACCAATACCTCTACTGGATGAAGGCTGTGATGGGTTTGCCATCGGGATGTGTGTAAGGTGGAAGGTTGAGGTTTCAGTAGCACTTTGCATCAAATATGCTTTCTAACCTCTCAGAGATCTCTAGTTGTCATAACTTTCAAGGAATAATAATGCAATTTTAAAATGGGAAAAATTTAAATAATTTTCCTAATTTTTTTGGACCGTAGTTGACAATCGCGGTCCCAAAATTATGGTTTTTTGACTACAACACTTAGTTGTAGTTCCCAAAATTTGAAATACCAACCATAGGCCATGCGCATGGTTTGCAACTAGAATTAAATGCACTAAAATCTCATTGTGGGAAGGTTTTTGTAGAACACAAGCTTATACTGAGAGGGGGGGTGAACAATATAAGACAACTTTTTACTTTTTCCTTCAAATTAACTTTCAATTCAATATTATGCAGTGAATAGATAGCAGTATCAACAACAGTAATCAAAGCAATGCACAAAACACCATCCACAATAGAGACACAACAATTTACGTGGTTCACCCAAGGTGGGCTACTCCACGGATAAAACTTTTCTCTAAAAGTTATATCAAAGTTCTTTGGGAAACCTTCCCAATTACAATTTTTATGAGCCTCTACTCAAAGGAGATACCTTCCCCTAACTCTGCTCTGGCTGGTGATCCTCTAGAAGACCTCTACCTCCATTGCCCTTAGAAAATGAAACTCTATCCATAGAAGACACCTGTCTTCCCTGGTCTGGCTGGAGACCTCTGTCCTCAACTCTATCACCTCAAAGCTGGTCCTCGAATTTGCACTAAACATAGTCCTTCGATCTAGCACAAATGTCCTCTTCCTCTTTCTTTGATCTACACCAAACACAGTCCTTCGGTCTGGCACAAATTGCCCTCTTCCTCTGTTCTGCAAAAACACAGTCCTTCGCTCTTATTGTGCAATCATAGCTGCACTTGATCGAACATCGACCTTTGCACCTCTGTGCAATCACAATAACATCATCTTCATGCACTCTTCTTCCTTGCAATCTCTCTTACTTGGAAGATTCGACGAAATGCACTCTGACACTCCTATCGATCTTCGCACTTTGCTTCTCGATGATCGAACTTCACCCCTACACTCTATCTACGAACATCGCTCATCGAACGCACACTTTGATCAATGATAAACTCTCCAAGCAGCCCTCATTTTATACTAAATCTTTCAATATTAAAACCTTGATCTTAGTTGGCTGCACATCCTAAAACTGCGTTGGCTGCAAACCCTAATCTTTGTCGGCCCAAAGTTAACTTTGTCAGCTTCACTACCTCTGTAACTCTCTTGTAGCTTCTACCATAAAACAATAATATGTCATGATATCACGACACCTTTTGCAACCATACGCATTCCTTTGGCTTTTGTCATGATATCGTGACACCTTAGCCTTTTTTGAATTTACTTAAGTTCTTGTCGCAAAATTGTGACACTTTCTGCTTTTGCTGATGTCATCTTCACTTATGTCACAAAATCATGACCCTTTTGTCTTCATGGCCTTCTTCTCTACTTTTATCATGAAATCGTGACACTTTTGTCTCTACTGACATCATCTTCACTTCTATCATGAAATTGTGACATTTCTCGCTTTCTCAGCCTTTCCTCAGGTAGCACCAGCGAAAACGAAACATGTCATGAAATCGTGACACTTTTGTTGCCTTATGCTTTTCTCTGCCTTACTCCCGTGAAACTAAAACATGTCACAAAATCACGACGCTTTTGCCTTCAAGCTCTTCCTTCTTGAATTCGTCATGAAATCACGATGCTTCTTCTGTTGAAGACTTGCTTCCTGATTCTGTCGTGAAATCGTGACACTTTCTCCAACTGAATGCTGCCATCTCAACCTGTTACAAAATCATGAAATTTTCTACATCCATAAGCTATTCCTTTATCTTGTCATGAAATTGTGACGCTTTCAGCTTTCGTACGCTTTCTCTATTGCCTATCACAAAATCGTGACACTCTCTACGTCTGTACGCTTTTTCTTCAGCTTGTCACAAAATTGTGACACTTCTCATTTCAAACTCTTCCCTTTGTTGCATGTCATGAAATCATGATAGTTCTCACTTTGAGCTTTTCAGCATGTCACAAAATCGCAATAGTCCTCACCTCGAACTCTGTAGCATGTTGCAAAATCATGACATTTTTCATGTTACTTTCTCTCTCTTTGAACTTGTCATGAAATCGTGATAGTTCACACTGCGGACTCTCTCTTTTGCATCATGTCACAAAATCATGACACTTTTTCATCCGTACAACCTTCTTTGCAAAATGTCGCAAAATCATGACACTTTTCCTTCTCTACCTTCCTGCACTTTTCGAGTCATGAAAATGTGACATGTCATGAAATCGTGACACTTTCCATGTTGCTCTCCTTCTCTGCTAACATGTCACGAAATCATGATAGTTTTTCCTCTTGCCTATTTCTCTACCAACATGTCGTGAAAACGCGACAGTTTTTCCAGCTTCTTCTCTTTCTTCCAACATGTCGTGAAATCGTGACAGTTTTGCCAGCACTTTCTCTCTCCTGAAACATGTCACAAAATCATGACAGTTTTTCCAGCACTTTCTCTCTCCTCAAACATGTCATGAAAACATGACAGTTTTGCCAGCACTTTCTCTCTCCTCTAACATGTCATGAAATCGCGACATTTTTCCCAGCTGGCTGCATAATTTTTCTAACTTGTCTTTTTCTTGAGCTTTTGCAAATGGGCTACTCTGATCTTATTGGAAACTCACTGTCCATGTTGTAACCTTCATCAAAAAAAATTCTTTGACATCAAATCAAATTGCTTCAAGAGCTTCTTGACATCAATGACAACTTCTATACTTGAGCAAAGGCAATGTACCCAAGGTACCCAAAATTGCCAACAATCTACCCCTTTGTCATTGATGGCAAACCTTTACTGAAACACATCTCAAGAGACAAAAACTGAAATCAAATGAGCCAACAATTGAGAATTTGCCTTTGAAGTTTTTGCTCCCCTTGACTTGAAACTCTCTTCTTCACTTTGAAGCTCTCCCCCTTACTCATATCTCTCCCCCTTACTCATATCTCTCCCCCTTTGTCATCAATGGCAAAGGGTCACCTTTGGGGCTTGGGACTAAGAATGAGCTTCTTAGCTTAGTCCCTCCCCCACCTCTTGATGAGGTGATTAAAATAGGGGTGGGAGTAAAACTCCCATTAGACACTCATCATCATCAATGTCTACAATTTCCTTGCCGGACCTTCTCTTGAATTCTTTGTCCGTATTTCTGTTCTTGTCACTGTTTTTGTTCTTGTTCTCATCCTTGTTCTTGTCCATGCCTTGATCCTCGGACCTGTTCATACCACTTTTCCTATTCTTGTACCTTGGAAGTTCAGATCTACACTGTCTAGCTGTGTGACATGTATTGTTGCACTTATAACAGGTAACAAAGTTATTTCTGTTTGACATACCTGTTCTTTGAATCTGCCTGTTATGACTAACCGTGTTCCTGTTATTAGCTTTGCAGAACATTGCCTTATGCCCAAACTATTTACAAGAGTAGCAATACCCTTGAAAGAAATTACCACCCTTGAAACTATCATTTACCTTCCTTACTTGAGTCATGCAATGCGAAGCCATGTGGCAAAACCTATGACATGCAAAACATCTGCCATTAAACTTTCCTGTAAATGACCTTCTAGGTTTGGTAAACTTCTTCTTCACATTTAGAATTCTATTTTCTATTTCTGTGCATCTATCACTCACAGACTCTTTCTCTGAAATACTCTCTTCATTAGAACTCTCTTCATTTTGAAATTTCTTACTAGATTCCCCAACCTGTTCCTTGTGCGGCTTAACAAAACCAGAACCTATTTTATTTGTTGTCTTCCTTTGACATTTGATAAGAGATTTAACCTTTTTGGAGATTTCTTGAAACCTGTATAGCTTATCCTTGTACTATTTAGTTTCCTCTTTCAAAGAAGCCATTTTTTGTTCTAATTCACTATACTCAAGCACCTTAGAATCTAACTCATTCTTGAGTTCTTGTGTTTTAGCCATAGAGACGTCAAGACTTTCTATAAGCTCATCTCTCTCCACACAACATTCATATAACATATCCTTGAGTCTAGCATTCTTCTTTCTTTCCTTTTTAAAAACACTAAGAGCATTAGTAAGTTCACTTTCAAGATCCTCTATTTGTTTGCTTTCAGAATTATCAAAGCCTTTTTCAGATTTCTCATCACTAGAGGTGCTACCCTTTTCAAAAACCATACATGCATCTTCCTTATAGTTTTCTGAAGCATCCTCATACATACTAGCAACCAATTCATTATTTGTGCAATCATCCTCAAGGTGCCCAAAATTTCCACATCTAAAACATTTCTTGATAATGAATCTATGTTTCGGTTCTTCTTCTTTTTCTGATATGAATAACATCTCATTTCCATCATCACTAGAAGAACTTTCACTATCACTGCTAGAACACTTACTTGCTTTGTCTAGGTAGAAACTCTTCTTGTGCTTGGTAGAATACCTCTTTTCATGATTGTTGTACTCATATTTGTTCTTCCTATGATACTTGTGCTTTTTAGAATCCTTGCTTTTGGAATCCTGTTTATCTTCATCACTTTCATACTTGGAAACAGTACAGTCAGTAGCATAATGACAAAAATTTCCATAATTGAAACATATTATATTCTTCATGCTTTTGTGCTTTCTGGAAAACTTGCCTTTCTTGCTGTAATATGCCTCTTCATCACTAGAAGACTCATCACTCTCTTGAATCTATTTGCCCTTTGATTTCTTGGTAGCTTTGAAAGCTGCCTCTTTCTTGACATCAAATTTCACTTGAGTTCTCAACTCAAATGCTACAAGAATACTATGGAGCTCATCCTTTTTCAACTTATCTAAATCTTTAGCTTCCTCAATAGCAAAAATCTTTTCAATAAATCTATTTGGAAGAGATCTTAAAATCTTATCACAGCCATCATTTTCAGCAAGCTCAAGACCTAAGTCTTTCATGGAGTTAACAACCTCATCCATACGAAGCATGTAGTCACTAATATTTTCATCATCATTCATTTTGAGTTGTTCAAACATACCTTTAAAGTGTCTCAACTTGGCATTTCGAACATTTGCATCACCTGTATGAACCACCTGCAACTATTTCCACATTTCACTAGCTGTCTTGCAGTGAATAACTTTGGTGAAATCTGCTTTCTGTAAGCCTTTTAGGATTGCATTCATGGCTTTTGAATTACTGTGAAGCATGAGCCTGTCTTATTTAGTATAAGGACCATGTTCAGGAATAGTGTACTCATCTTCAATCACTTACCATACCTCATTACCAAGTGCCATTAGATAAACTCTCATTCTTGCACTCCACAGACCAAAATCTAATCCATCAAGAATAGGTGCTACATTGCCACTTGAATAGTCCATTGTGTTCTTTGCAAGCTTTTCCTTCAAGCTGTTAAACTTTTCAAAGGCACCTGCTCTAATACCAATTGTAGAACACAAGCTTATACTGAGATGGGGGGGTGAACAGTATAAGATAATTTTTTACTTTTTCCTTACAATTAACTTTCAATTCAATATTATGCAGTGAATAGATAGTAGTATCAACAATAGTAATCAAAGCAATACACAAAACACTATCCACAATAGAGACACAACAATTTATGTGGTTCACCCAAGGTGGGCTGCTCCACGGATAAAATTTTTCTCTAAAAGTTATATCAAAGTTCTTTGGTAAACCTTCCTAATTACAATGTTTATGAGCCTCTGCTCAAATGAGATACCTTCCCCTAACTCTACTTTGGCTAGTGATCCTCTAGAAGACCTCTGCCTCCGCTGTCCTTAGCAAATGGAACTCTATCCACAGAAGACACCTGTCTTCCCTACTCTGGTTGGAGACCTTTGTCCTCAACTCTATCACCTCAAATCTGGTCCTTGAATTTGCACTAAACACAGTCCTTCGGTCTAGCACAAATGTCCTCTTCATCTTTCTTTGATCTGCACCAAACACAGTCCTTCGGTCTGGCACAAATTGTCCTCTTTCTTTGTTTTGCAAAAACACAGTTCTTCGCTCTTATTGCGCAATCACAGCTGCACTTGATCGAACATTGACCTTTGCACCTCTGTGCAATCATAGCAGCATCGTCTTTGCGCACTCTGTTTCCTTGCAATTTCTCTTACTTGGAAGATTTAACGAAATGCACTCTGACATTACTATCGATCTTCGCACTCTGCTTCTCGGTGATCGAACTTCACCCTCGCACTCTATCTGTGAACATCGCTCTTCGAACGCACACTTCGATTGATGATAAACTCTCCAAGCAGCCCTCCTTTTATACTAAACCTTTCAAGATTAAAACCTTGATCTTAGTTGGCTGCACATCCTAAAACTACGTCGGTTGCAAACCCTAATCTTCGTCGGCCCAAATTTAACTTTTTCGGCTTCATTGCCTCTACAACTCTCCTGTAGCTTCTACCATGAAACTACAACATGTCGCGATATCATGACACCTTTTGCAATCATACACCTTCCTTTGGATTTTGTTGCGATATCGCGACACCTTAGCCTTTTTCGACTTTACTTAAGTTCTTGTCGTGAAATCATGACACTTTCTGCTTTTGCTAACGTCATCTTCACTTCTATCATGAAATCGTGACCCTTCTGTCTTCATGGCCTTCTTCTCTTCTTTTGTCATGAAATCGTGACACTTTTGCCTCTGTTGATGTCATCTTCACTTCTATCGTGAAATTGTGACATTTCTCGCTTTCTCAGCCTTTCCTCGGCTAGCACCAGCGAAAATGGAACATGTTGAGAAATCGTGACACTTTCGCTACCTTATGCTTTTCTTTGCCTTACTCCCACAAAACTGGAACATGTCACGAAATCATGATGCTTTCGCCTTCGAGTTCTTCCTTCTTGAATTCATCGTGAAATCGTGACGCTTCTTATGTTGAAGACTTGCTTCCTGATTTTGTCGCAAAATCATGACACTTTCTCCAACTGAATGTTGCCATCTCAACCTGTCATGAAATCATGACATTTTTTGCATCCATAAGCTGTTCCTTCATCCTATCATGAAATCGTGATGCTTTCAGCTTTTGTATGCTTTCTCTACTGCCTGTCGCAAAATCGTGACACTCTCTGCATCCGTACGCTTTTTCTTCAGCCTGTCACAAAATCGTGACACTTCTCATTTCAAACTCTTCCCTTTGTTGCATGTCACAAAATTGTGACAGTTCTCATTTTGATCTTTTTAGCATGTTGCGAAATCACAACAGTCCTCATCTCGACATCTACAGCATGTCGCAAAATTATGACATTTTTCATGTTACTTTCTCTCTCTTCGAACTTGTCATGAAATCATGACAGTTCACACTACGGACTCTCTCTTCTGCATCATGTCATGAAATCGTGACACTTTTTCGTCCGTACAACCTTCTTTGCAGAATGTCATGAAATCGCGACACTTTTCCTTCTCTACCTTCCTGCACTTTTCAAGTCACGAAAATGTGACATGTCACAAAATCGCAACACTTTCCATCTTGTTCTCCTTCTTTACTAACATGTCGCAAAATCATGACAATTTTTCTTCTTGCCTATTTCTCTGCCAACATGTCGCAAAAACATGACAGTTTTGCCAGCTTCTCTTTCTTCCAACATGTCGTGAAATCGTGACAGTTTTGCCAGTACTTTCTCTCTCCTCAAACATGTCACAAAATCATGACAATTTTTCCGGCACTTTCTCTCTCCTTAAACATGTCACAAAAACATGATAGTTTTGCCAAAACTTTCTCTCTCCTCTAACATGTCACGAAATCACAACAGTTTTTCCAGCCGGTTGCATACTTTTTCTAACTTGTCTTTTTCTTGAATTTTTGCAAATTGGCTACTCTGATCTTCTTGGAAACTCACTGTCCATGCTGTAACCTTCATCAAAACAAATTCTTTGACATCAAATCAAATTGCTTCAAGAGCTTCTTGACATCAATGATAACGTCTATACTTGAGCAAAGGCAATGTACCCAAGGTACCCAAAATTGCCAACAGTTTTAAATGATAAATTAATGATTCCTACCTGATCAAAAACTCAATAAGAGGAATCAATTTAATAAATTTGGTGATTTTCAAGAACCAAGATCAATTAAAAATTCTATTTAACCCAAAAAAATCAAATAATAAAAGGCCAAATGCACCTCGTATTCAGTTATTTACCCTAGACACTTGGCGATTGCAGCGACTGACGATCCATGCAATCTAACAAGATGAGTAAATAACCATAAGGAAATTTGGGGTAAAATTGTCATCATTGATTTGATATGCTTCTTTTCAATCTCGAAGAAGGCCTTCGAGGCTGGACTGCTCCACGGGAATGAGGTATTTCATGTCATTTCTTCTATAACACATTTTTAGTAGATCATTGACAAATTGATTCAACATAAATCTAAGTTTATTTGTATCATTTTGATTTCCTAAGAAGGATATTGTAGCCTGACCACTCCACGGGATAGGAATGTACAATTACTATTAACAGTTGTAATCATAGTTGAAATATGCCTAGCCAAGTAATTAAATGCTAAATTCTAAGCTTGTTTAGATCATCCATGATGGTCAAGTGACCTCATCACTTCATTCATTGTCATTACCCTCATCGACTCGTTACTTAAGGGGGTAGTCATACTTTCAAATCATAATTAAAGTCAACAGAAGATCCATGAAATCGTAGATACCTTGATCTTGTCAAAATTGTGTTCATCCTTGTGAATCATTGTCAACAAATATCATAAATCTCCTCCTTTTGGTTATATAGTCCTAACTCCTATTGTAGCACCAAAGCTACCCAAATTCCTAATGACGAGTGCAAACCCTTTCAAATTAAGCCTCCAATGAGTTGGAAGCAATGATTCCAAGATGCACGTCATTTTTACAGGACTTGGGGTATCTAATGTTGATCTGACTAATGATCATTATACAACATTCAAAATCATTTTAGGTGGTGTATTTTTGCTCATGCATTGTTTGATCTCACAACGCATATCAAAAGGGGCATCTGTAGACACTTAAAATGTGTCATGTCAATGGTGACTACTCATATGGGACATGCTACAATACCATGTGGAATATCTTGGATAGACTCCAAGACAGAGCAATGGTTCTAACCACTCAATTTGGGCTCCTTGGCCTAATCAGTCTGAACTATGGTTGAGACTTGTGGTCTATAGTCTGAACCATTGCTAATACCTATGGTTCACAGGCTAGGCTGTAGTTGTCACCTACGATATAAAATGAAGTTCAGTTGGCCTTCATCTAAGACAAATTAGTTTGAACGACCATTTATTCTAGAAGAAGGTGGTTAAAGGACAAAATCTTCCAATCCAACTTTCCTAACCACTTATTCTTGATCTTGGATTCTCCATGAAGCCACCCCTAGCCCTTGGGTAATCCTATAAGTAACCCTTCAAATTAGGGTAAAGAGAGAGGAAGAGAGAGAGCATTTTGAGCAGTGAAGCCCTATCAAATTATAGACTCACCTGAGTGTACTAAGATATTTTAGTTGCCATTCACTTGCCAATTCACCAAGCATCATGTCAATTTGTGCCATGGATGCCCTAAGGAGCTAGAACACCAAGAAACACAAATTTGGGCAAATGGAGGCCCAACTATGCAATTCAACCACCAATCCAGTCAGAGGACACCAAGGTAACCCTTGATCATCAATTTGACAAGTAGGATCAAGCCCACAACCCTAGATTTTGAGGGTAAAGTTACTTTGTTGCCCACCATGGCTGACAGTTGTGGTGTATAGTGCAAAACACTCATTTAAGCTATGGTTTGCAACTGATGATAGATCTCCTTATTTTTTCTTTTGTAGTGTGTTTCATTAGACTAGATTAAGCATTTTAGTAGTTTTTTTAGTATTTTAGATACTCTAGCTAACCAAATTAAGGATTTCATTAGGATTATTTCATTATGGCAAGTAGGACATAATTAGCTTATTTTTAGGTTATAATACCTCATTTCATGCAATTAATCCATTATATTGATAGTTGTAATTTTTGTTTATATGTTTCAAGAAATATTTATGAGTTTTGCATAAGTCTAACATGATTTGTTCATTTTCTTGATTTCATTAGTGTTATGGCATTTTCATGTTCATATCCTTTAAAGGGCCTCATCATGAGAGGTCGCCTATGCTATTAATTCTTTTGTATTGTTTCTTGAGCACAAGAAAGCAGATTTGAAGGAGATTCAATCATCTAATTCCTTCCTCAACATGAATAAGAGGGTTAACTCCACCCTAGAGCAGTTTGTATCACCCCAAATGGCTTGAAACTCACATTCACCCTTGAGAGGGATATCATATAATTTTCCTACTATAATAAGAGTATCAAAATGGTATCCCTAAGAGGGACGTATTTGTAATAGGAATTGGCTTATTTCTAAATGAAATAAAAGTGTTATTTTCTTTCCAATTTGTTGTCAATATTGCAATGCATTCTTTTGTATCTCTTATTTATTTTACATAGTAGGAATCATAGGTGTGAGGCCATTTTGGTGGTCACAACAAGATAGCATGGATAAAATTTTAGGATTTGCAAATTTTTCTATGGTAATTGGGGCTCTAGATAAGGGATTATCGATATTAAACCTTTTGAATTGGTTCAAAAGCGACTTCCTAAACTAAGTTTTAGGCTCTTTATCTTGAGCATGTAATTGCAAAGAATTATCTAGCTTGCTATACTATATCAAAGGATTTTGGCTTTACAAAAGGTTCTATTCCAATAGTGAATAAATCATGATAGGCTTTAGTTGTGATACTAAATAAGGTTTCACCCTTAGCTATCTTAATTGCTTTGGTATCTAGATCATAATATTTTATAATTTTTGAAACTAGATCTGGGTAATGATGAACATAATCATATATGTAATATGATAGGATGGAATTTACAACAATTATACTTGGAAATAAATTGGTAAGCCTTCGAGGTACCCATAAATAAATATTTATTTTGAGCTTAGTCCTCATTATCTATGTCATTATAGTATCTTCTAATGCTCTTGTCTACCTTATATATCTTTCTAGATCAATTTTCTCTATCTGTTCAGCTCCTCGAGCTCTTTTGGATGTCATTTTCTACATATTTTTTATTGATTATTCACTCTTTTCTATTTTCTTCAAACTATGCCCTATTGCTTTGCTATGCTCTCTATAGTAGATGAATGTAGATTGTAAAATGAATGGAAATAGATATTCGATATTTAAATCCTCCTACATGCACACCTTCGACCATTAATGCAGATGTTAGACAACTACCCATTGTACACTTCTCAAATCAAAAGGTAGGTAACTTGGCGATGGGAGATATCATGTTGTTCGATGATTGGTCGTGGCCTGGTGTATGTTTTCTATTGTGGTGCTTTGCTTACCAAGAGTGGTGTGGAACATATGTTGTAGCCCATGACCACTTTTAGCATATTGAGTGCAGTGTGGAGCACATGTCATGTCCTACTGCCACCCTTAGAATTTTTTCACAATATTGCCTTGTAGATTTTCTTTTATATATATATATATATATATATATATATATATATATATATATATTTGTACAAAATTTTTTAGAATGAAAACAAAATTATAACACAAATATATACATATGTTACAAGAGAATATTTATTTTAAATCAAAACAGAGTTTGATATGGAAACCATTAACCGAGATTGGTTGAATGTTTCCCTCTAGATCTTCAAGCTAGAAAGAGTTACTTTCTTTAACCTTGGTTACTTTGAAATGGCTATCCCAAAAAGAATCAAACTTCTAATGATGTCTTGTCTTGGATTTCTCCACATTCCACTTCAAAATAAAGTTCCCTACTTTGAATTTTCTGAATCTGGCCTTCTTATCAAACCATATATTTAAATCATATGAATGCTTATGGAAATGCTCATATGCTTGAGTCCTCTTCTTTTATATCTAGATTAGATGTTCCAATATAGTCTTGACTGGACATTGATCAAATTCTTCTTCTGAGCCTACCAGCTTGAGAGCTAGTATTTCCAAGTAAATATGTAAGACTACTTATTTACCATACACCAAAGTATAGGGGGAGGTTTTGATAGAATTCTTGATGGTGATACTATTTACCCATAGAGCCTACTCTAACAATAGGTTCCAACTCCTTTTGTTATCTTCTAATAATATCTTCAGAATTATCAGTAGTTTATAATTAATTGAATCTACTAGTTCATTCCCTTGAGCATAGTAATTGTAAAAAATATTTATGGTGATATAAACTCAATGTACTTAGCTCCTATGAAGGTTGGACCATTATCACTTACTATAGATTCAAGAATACCAAATCTTGCAACCAAGCTTTCCATGAAGTCAATTACAACTTCTTGATCTGATTTATTTGTGGGGATGGATTCTACTCATATATAAAGGTAATATGTGGAAGTCAGAATGTTTATATGTCCTACTGAGGAATTTTGGTTAATTGTTCCATTGAAATATAAATCCCATTATTGAAATGGCTCCTCTACTTGGATAGGCTTGAGGGAAAATGATACATTCCTGGTTCTTCCCACATACCTTTGACATTCATCATAGGATCTTGTTACTTTAAAGGTGTCAGCAAAAATGGTAGGCCAATAATAGATTACTCTAATGATTTTTAAATTTGTGACCATTCTTGAGAAATTTCCTCTAAATATTCCTCCATGGAATTCTTTAATGACCTTCAACTTCTAATCGTCCTTCAAGAATCTTAGGAGGACTCCATCCATATTTCTCCTATATAGTCCTTATGGTGGTAAGATATACTTTAAGGCTTGAATACTATATCTCCTTCTTTGTGATGGGTTAATATCATGAGGACAAACCCCTGTCTGGAAATATCTGGTCATCTAATCAACCCAGTATGAATCTCCTAATTGAGGCTCTTTGGCTTGATATTTTTTTGTTGATTGACATGCTATCATTTTTTTAGTAGATATCTTCTTTATTAACTCTTGGCATAATTATCTACCTCTGAAAAACTTGGTAGGATTAATTTCCATATCATACTCTTGGATCTTGGTAATACAACCTCCTCTTTTATCTCCCAGCTCTCCTTGTAAAATGAAACTTCTTACATCTGGGTGGACTACATACACTAGGGTTTTACTTTGAGCCAAGTATTTCCTAAATTTCTTTAATGAATTCATCACTAAAAAGATTTGTATTTTTATGAAGTTGTATTTTATTTGATATTCATGGAGAGTTTGGCTCCAAAAAAATATATGGTGTTCTTCTCCATCATCATTATTCTGAGTAAGCATAGATGCATAACTATCTTCAGCTCAATAAGCATACAAGATTAAATTCTTATTGAAATCAAGATTCACTAGGACTGGAGTAGTGGTGATGGATTTTTTAATGACCTCAAAAACCTATTTTCTTATGTCAGTCCATTTGAAATTTGTATTTTTATTTAGCAACTCTATGATGGGCTTCACATTTTGAGCATAATCTGAGATGAAATTCCTGACAAATTTGATCTATCCAAAGAAAGACTGAAGAGCTTTCTTGTTCATGGGTAATGGAAGGGTAAGAATTTATCTAACTCTAGATTAATAGACATACCATATTTAAATACCACATGGTCCAAATGCTTCCCTTCATGAACCAAAAAGAATGACTTATTTGGATTAAGAGAGATCAAATTATTTGCATTTCTTAAATACTTGCTCCAAGTGGGTGAGGTGATATTGTTTTTTGTGATAGAACACAATCATATCATCCAAGTTGATCAGAATGACTTTATTAATCAACTCCTCAAAGGCATAATCCATCTCTCTTTGGAATATAGCCCCTACATTGGAAAGACCAAAAGGTATCCTCTGATAATGGTAGTAAATGTTGTCTTGAATTGATCCTCGTATTTCACCCAAATCTGGTTATAATTGGAGAGGTCATATAACAATGAGAAACTCTTTGATCTTGCAATAATCTATAGAATTTTTTAAATTTGGGGGAGGGGATAGTGATCCTTCAATGATGCTTGGTTGAGATTCCTAGAATCTACACATAGGTGGATGTCTCCATTCTTCTTCCTCATAGGAACCAAGTTAGCTACCCATGTAGAGTGTTTAATTGAATATATAATTTTGGCCTTTAGAAATTTGAGTAGATCTTCTCTCAATATAGACTCAATCCTAGGATTCATAGGCCTTTGTTTCCATTTGAAAGGCTTTGCATAAGGTTCTAGCTCAATTGTATGTTGGATCACCCTTTTTTCATATACCTTAAGATCTTAGTATGACTAGGATACAATGTCTTGGTATGTTAGGCATAGGGATTTAATATCCTCTACCTCTTCTAGAGAATAGTGGATACCAACTTTGAGATTCTTTTCCTTCTCAATATTGATCTCCTTATAGATCCTCTCATTGATCTCCATAGTTTGGATTTTCTTCCTATCTTCATTATCGAAGAGACTTTCAAGTGTGACCAACCCTCCTGGGATATGATTTTCTTTTAATTGGATAACATCTTGTTGGTCAACTTCATCTAGAAATTCTTCTTGGATAGTGGATAAACAAGCTTCTCTTACCAATAAGTCGATGATCTATTCATCACTCTCAAAGACCTACCATAAAATTTATCTGTCTGAGAGTGCAGGTCTAAAAATCATTTTGACTCTTTTATCCTGAGTAACTCCTAGATCTATAGAAGGGTTAAAATAAGATCCCCTTAATTCCAATGAATCAACCAACATATTATACCTTTTAGGGATACAATTAATGTTAATTGCATCAAAGTATTCCATCAAATTCCACACCTTATTTTTATATACTTCTAGGTAATGGTTCTTACTACTGCACCTTTCTCCTACTTGATTTACTATTAGCTCAGAGTCACCATATCTATTCAATATCTTGATACCCATGCTCTCATCTTGCATCAGTCCTAAGCATAAAGCTTCATACTTTACAAAATTATTGGTATAGGACCATGTCAGCCTATATGCAAAGCTCTTTACACCTTCTGATGGAGATTGTAAAACTACACTAGCACTAGTCCTACTTTTGCATCTTGCACCATCAAAGTGCATGGTCCAAGTCTCTGTTTCCCTCAAAGACTAATTGGATATGGTATGGATATTCTTCTCTATTTTTAGGGAGATATTGTATATGCCCATTCTTGTTCCAAACTGGATATAATACTCTCTGAATGATAGCTCATCCTCAATCTCTAGTTCTTCAAAACTTTCCACTATTTAAAAATCATCCAAAGGTGTGAGTTTACACATGTCCTCATAAATTTTTTCAACGTGATATGATACAGGCTTGTCAGGTGTGATCCTTATTCTCTTTGCTTTTAAGGTAATTACCATACTGAAATAATCCAAATGTATACATCCTCCCAATTTGGTAGTGAACTCTCTGGAAAGGCATAGAATGAAATAGGGCTCTAGGTCTACAACCATAATCTATTGAACAATGGTTATCTCTAGGGATCTATGGAATCATATCAGTACATATTTTATCACCCCAATTATTTTTATTGGTGTCTCATCCAACTGCTAGACTCCAAGATAGGATCTGGTATACTCCATATCCATATCCTCATAGACTACCTTGGGAATAACTGTGGTAGAGGCTCTTGAATCAATCATAAAATTGTAAACTATCCAACCCTCCATCCATAAATAAATATAGAATGGGGGTGTATTTTTTAAAATAGTAGGAGACATCTTATCTTTTCCAAAATATACAGTGAGAATGGTAGTGGCCTATTTTTCTTGAGGACTCTTACTCAAAGAAGCTTTCAACAGATCAATTTGACCAGGAATAAAGAGGGTATCATAGAGGCTAGCCTTGGAGGGAATCCTTTTCATATCTTCTACAATGTTATATTCTAATTTTACTAAAATGGGATTCTCAGGTTTTCTCTCTAGATCATTGTATTTCCTCTTGTATTGTTGTGTGGCTTCAATCCTTTGCCTCTTAGTTATAGAGGGGAATCAAAGTTTTTCTTGTGCTTAACTTTTGTATCTAACTCTATCTTGGTTATTTTATTTGTAATACCTTATAAGGAAATTGAACTCCTTCTCTTGGCCTTTAGATACCATATACCTTTTTTTTATTTCTTGAGGAATAGGAAATTGATCATTATTTTGCTGAGGAGGATATTTATTCTTCTAATAAGGGACCTAAAATTTCCCCATATTATGTGGATCAACCTGCAATGTTTTCTTTCCAAATATTCTCATGACAACAATGCATCCCTCATAACTAGGATCTTGCTCAACCATGATCTGGTCTGGTTTCCAGAGCATATTGACTCTACCTTTTTTATTTCTCTCTAATTTTTCCATGGATTGTTGTACATGATGTTGATACATTACACATGACTCTGAGTCATGGGGATCATTACACACAAGGCACAAAACATTCACAAGACTTATTTTAGAGGAATATTTGGATCTTATTGAATGAAATTAATCATGATTCCAAAACTATTGCTGCTACTAGGCTTCTTATCCATATTAACATAGGGGAACCTTATTTATTGTGATATCTCTATTCATATCTTATCCATTGAATTTATCTTGTTACCAAGAGTTTTCAAAGTGTTCAGAATATCAAGATGTATAGAATATTCTTGGGGTGCTTGAGATGGAAGAGGAGGGAAATAAATTAGAGTAGAAGATGATTTAAGGAGGGGAATTGGAGTCATATTAGGAGTTGGGATTGACAGAGGAGGGGGATCCATGTAAGAAGATATATTTTCCTGACCTTGGATATTATAAATTTTATAACAGTAAGGTATTATAGTCTTTGGGGATAACTTCCCCACATTTATAAGAATATTTTCAGCCTGGACAACTATAGTATAAACCTAGAAAAAAGTATATACCCCTGTCTATTGAGTTTGTAAGCCCAATTTTGAACCAATGGCTATAATATAATACATAAAATAAAGGGTTGTATATGACCTGGCTTCAAGTGAAATTATCTTCCAAGTTCTACCAAATCTTAAATTAAAGTATGAAATTGATTCTTGTTGACGTTTTTGCATAAATGTAAATTGATTTAGAAGGAAGAAAGGATTAGAAGACTCATTTAATTACTCTATTAAATGTTATGCTAACTCAGCCCATGAAGTAATGCTATTGTCCTCCAAAGTCCTGAACCAGTGTAAAATTTTCCCTCTAAAGGACAAGGCCAAGATTCTAACAATGACATATTCATTCTTTATATTATGAATTACTACCAAGTTTAGAATATCTTGGTAGTGCTCATAGGTGGTTTTTCTTGATACATCATAGGTAGGGATGTCTTTGGATACAGGTTGGGGAATATCATGCATATGAGCAAGCCTCAAGGGGTAGTTGTATTCCAACCAGGATACTTCTACAGGGGCAGGTTTGGGGCCATATTATTGTTTTGAGCCATATTTTCGATCGCTACTCTTTTTGGAGGTGGTCTTGGAGGCACCTCAAGTTGAATTTTTGGAGGGTTTTCATTTGACTAGAACTTTGGGTTCAAATTTGTTAAGATATTAGATCCTCTAAAAGGGAGCTCATAAAATATGAAAGACTCTAGGTTATTCTTTGCAGATTACCTAGTATTCATGAAAACTATGAGCTATCAAAAGGTTTTTTTTAGATTCTTGAAAACAAAGAGTTGTTAGGTGAATTTACTAATCACTACTTCAAGGTCAAGATAATTCACCAAATCTTGATTCCTCCAGGAAACTGATAAATATAAAAAGAGTGGGTTAACTAGTGTTCTGGTAAACAGGTCCCATCGAGCATGCCAAAAATTGTTGGGATCCAAATTTATAGTAGGTATAATCTCAAAATTGTGACTGTTATCTTCCAATTTATTATTATGTATGTACTCGCTAATCACAATTTAGACCACAACATTGGATGGATTAAATATTACTCTAATACAACCTCTAGAGTAGGCTCGTATTCCTTATCAACTAATAAAGATGTTGACTCATTTAAGCTTAGTTAAATTTTTAAAGAGGAGGGATAGAAATGAGAAAGGGTTAGGAAATAGTAATCGAATATTGGATGGGTAGAGCTAACAACATAGGCATATAAAAGAAATACCCATCTTACATAACAATTTCCAATGTCCCACACTTAGAATTAACAACATTCAAATCAAGTAATCTTCAATATCATAGACAAAACAAAGTTATACTTCAAGGAAGCTATTTCAATATCAAGATACTAATAATCCAAATTATCAAAATAAGATTAGTATCAATATTTAATAGAAAAGAACTTCTTACAAGCATAGATTCAATCATGAAAATATTTCAATTACTCTAAGTTAGCAATCCAATATCAACAGAATAGACTAACCATAACAACAGTAGCAGAAAAGAAATCCAAACTTGAATCTCTCCAAAATTACATAAGACACTGGTTTGAAGCAAACATTCCAAGTAGTGTTCCTTATATTGATTTACATACAAATATTACACAACAGGGAAAGCAAACACTCTAGATTCGATCCTTCAAAATGAGGGTTTGACCTCTTTTTATAGTTTTTACATGTTTGAAAATAAATTGAAAGAAATGGAACATTACAAGGAAAATAAAATGCCAGATTAGCCATAAATGGAACATTACAAGGAAAATAAAATTCCAGATCAGCCAGATGCTAAGGCAGTAGCCTCTAATTTGTGTTTGAGAACAGAAGAAACTATGTGATCTTACTCTCCTCTATAACTTGGCCTCTGCAACTTGTTGGTTCTTCATGGCATTTTTGCTCTAGTCTATTGAAGCCATGAACTTGGTTGTCTTTCATTCTTGTAGAAACTATATATTGTAGATCTTCAACTAATTGCAACCAAATTTTCTTGGTTCTTCAGCTTTGTTAATGCTTCATCTACTATCTTTCTTAGTCAACTAGCTTATGTTGCAAAAAATATAATTTTATATGTTTGAGTTATTGTTAGAATAACCCAACCATTGATCTATTCATGAATGGCCAGGATCAAATCTTGAAAGTCTATGATAGCCCCAAAACATGGAACATGTTGTAGCCTACTCCTCTTGATAGCTTATCATTTCCTTTGACCACTTTGACCATGGGTTGGAGCATGTTAGGCTTTAACATGAAAATGTACTACGAGGTGTGCATAATAGAACATTGTGCTATGCCATGACTATTATTATTCAATATAATTTAGATTTTATTCAATTCCATGATGTAGAACATGGTCTAAAATGTGTTGTAATATATACCTCAAAATTTGTGCCTTCTAGTTTTATTGTGGCTAACCATGGGGTAGAGCATCACTCTAGCCCGTATGAGATATAATATAAGATATATGCTATATAAATCCTTGTGCTAGTCCATGACTTAATTATTCAATTTTGTGATGTTTTATGATTTTGACCATGGGTTGGAGCATGTGCATTGTACCATGACAAGATACACTTGAAATATTGCAGGGTAGAACATCACTTGAAATAGCCTTTAGCTTGTATGGAATAGAACAATATGCATTGTGATATGATTTGAAAGTAAAATAGTGTAAACTTTGATTGCTTTGATCATAGACTAGAACCATGTTAGATGTCATATAGATTAGAGCATGTTATAGACCACTAAGCTTCTAGAATTAATCAAAAATATATTTTGATCCATGATTCTAAAAGTGGTAAAGTAAACTTTTGACCACTTCAATTACATAATAGAACATCCTATCCTATACTATTGTAGAATACATTGGATCACATGTAGGATTGAACATATTTCTTTTCCTTAGAAAATATTTTGAAAATTTTCTAAGGATGTGGTCATTTTGGGTCTATAGTAGTTAACTTTCTAGCCCATAGCTTCTCATAGGCACCCAAGATTGATTTGATCACTCTAGACTCAAGAAAACTGGAGTGATTATCTAGGATGGTATCATCCACAAACTATTGGTGGGATTCTGGTTGGATTTTAGAGGAATCTTTAATGTCAAAAATGGTGCCAAAGGTGCAATCTGCCTTAAGGGCCCTCCCTAGAGAGTCAACAACAATGATAAACAAAAATGGAGATATTGCATCCCCCTGTATGATTTCATGACTACTTCTAAAATATCATGTTGTCACCCCATTTATGAGGATAGATAACCAAGTTGAAAAGTGTAGGATTTTATAAGGTGAACCCATTTGGGGTGGAAACCAAACCTAGCGAGTATGGTAAAGATAAAGTCCCAAGAAATCCTATCAAAGTATTTGTTGATATTAAAATTCAAGAAAAATCCTGGCTACTTGTTAATGGTGACTGAATGGATCAACTCATGAATAGTTATCACACTATTAGTGATGACCCTTCCTTGCATAGAGCTTCCTTGACAAGGGTCAATAATAAGTGGTATGATATGCTTCATCTTATTAGTCATGGTCTTCATAAGGATCTTGTATAACACATTACAAATATTAATGGGACAATAATCATAGAGAATGGAGCACTCGTGAGACTTCAGGATGAGGGTGAGGAAGGTGTAATTGAGGTTCCTAGTGATAAATTTAGATCTCTGAATTTCTTGGATGGTCACAGACATGTCATCCCCAATGAAATCCTAAAAATTAAAAAAAAAACTTGGTGAGAACCCATCCAAACCTAGGGCCTTATCTACCGATATGGAAAATAGAGCCTCCTTGATTTCATCCTAAGAAAATAGCTAGAGCAAGAAATATTTCTCATCTTGGGTCACCAAATAAGGAATATGCTGAAGAAAATATTTAGAAATGTAGACTAGGTAAGGCTGGGATGGTCCAAGAATGTTATGAAAATGATCGACTACCTCAATTCTGATTTCTTCAATATCAGTGGTGTTGGTTTTGTCATTTTTGCATAAATATTTGATTATGTTGGCACTTCTATGGTGTAGAGTGGTTGCATAAAATTTTTTGGAATTAGTGTCTCCTTCTATAAGCCAAATTGCCCTAGATTTCTCTCTAAAAGGTCTCATCTTTGGCAAGTGTGGTATGAAAATCAGCTAGAGGATTCTTTTCCTTGACTCTAAGGCTGTTATTAACATTCCTAGTCTAAACTTGTTCTTCAATTTCCTTGAGTTGGGATCATATTACCTTTCTTGATTAAAAAATATTGCCAAAAATTTCTCTGTTCCAAGTCTTTATCTGGGTATTGAGCAACTTAAGTTTCATACTAATTGTGAAGGCACGGGACCAAATAAAAGGTTGCTATCACCATTCAATAATTTTTGACCTAAAATTTGGGTGTTTTAACGACATGGATTCAAACCTAAAGGGAGGCTTGAAGACAGGACCCAGTCGAGAGACGTCGACAAGTAGTGGGTTATGATAAGAGGTAATCCTCGAAAGAGAAGAGTGTTGCATCACCAAAAAAGAGGATAGCTTCATTAGACATGACGAACCTATCAAGTATGAGTTGAATGAGTTAATATTCCTCTCTCTAGTTGATCCACATAAATAGTGAGCCCCTGAATTCAACATCCATCAACTCATTGGAGTCAACAAATTCAGCAAATTGCTCATATATTTTGGGAGTAATAGGAACACCTCCAATTTTTTTAGTGGAGTACAAAGGATTTTTAAAATATCCAGCCAATATCCATTCTCGGCAAGGAAATTTTTTCCTCATTTATGAAAGAACATCCCACATGGAGGATCTTTCTATGCATATATCAAGGGCATAGATATTGGACAACATCCAAATCCTTTCTATTTCATTATAAAAAATATAATGTTGATGTCTCTCTCTGTGAGGGATATTAATTGTCTGTCCACTTTGAGAGGGTTCCACAGACACAAGATCCCCCATGAAGCACCATGGGCAGGGCTTGCAACATACTTGTAGTTATTCCATGTGGACTTGTTGTGGCCATTTCACAACTCACCGCAAAATTGGGGACCCACTTTAAAATATTGGTTTCTGGGAGCTTCAATTTATTTTAAGCAATGGTGTTCATAGGTATTTTCCCTTGAGGTTGTAGTAAAGTTTGTCTATCAATTAGTGTCTTTTGTTTAGTTTCATTAAAGGGTCTTGTGTTTTGATTAGACTTGTAAGTATTTAATTTCTTTGTTGTTTTTAGTGTGTTGGTCAGTCTTAATGTTGAATTTTAATCAATCCAGTCATGTAGAATTATATAAACTAAACTTAAATGTATATATAACAAAATAATAAAAAATAAAAATAAAAATAATAAAAATAAATAAAGCAATTTGAAAAAAGTAACACTTGGATTTAATTTCTTTATTATATAATAAAGCAATATCTTGAAGGCTTAATTTCTTGATTATATAATAAATTATTGCTTTCAATGTTTAATTTCCCTAGTATATAATAAAGTGGTACATTGACCATTAGAGTCCTTATGATATGATGAATGAGCACTTTCAAACATTTGACTGATTTCTCCAAGATCAAAGGTCCATGTTTGGATATAAATAAAGTTTTGTTAGTATTTTTGTGATGCGTATATATTATTTGTATCTAATATACTTACGTTTGGCAAGCAGGGTATAAGGATGCTTATACTATGGATGATGATGGATCTTTATCCAACATGGGTCCCAAAAGTGGGAACGGATCGAGACATGCATGACACATAGGCCATTGAAGATGTGTAACATACATGGCATGATAGATAACCGTGGCCTACACTACTGGGAAAAAATAGATGGTTCCACATGACAATCATGCTAACGATGGTAGGGTACACAAAAGATGTGCAAGAAATTATGATATGGAGATTACTGAAGTAGACCCCAAATGCCATGTAATGGAACGAACACACAGACTAAGTGGTGGGGTTTTGATATGGGCCTACACATGGATGAAGCTATAACTCCTGAGTGATATGGTCCACTAATGTGGCATGTGAAGACTTTGGTGTAGACACAAGGTAAACCTGGGCACAAATGACGTGTTGATTTATGGTAGGTTTTAGTAGAAGTATGTTGATATTCATAACCCACAAATACGTCAGATTCACATGATGTTGCTAGTGGTCTAGAAAAATGATTTGAATGAATAGAAGTGACCTGGTAACAAAAAAGAATAAATAGTGTGACCTGACAACTTTGCCATGGATACGTGGACCATATGTGGAGATCTATGTGGCGCTGACACCTTGGTGAACTACGATGGCAAATAACGTAGATTGGTGGGATCAGCATAGTGGAAGGAATCGACTTTGTATTATGTTTAATTTCATGCATGATGATGGTCGGGAGGAGAATTTGAATAACAACAGATAGCGTGTGGTTCTACTTTGCATAGAGGTCACTCGAAAAGAGGGACATGGATAACACATCTACGCCCAACATTAGCAATGGATATACATGCCAGCACATGGGTGGCTACCAGATAAGGGGAGGTGTATTTTAATTAGTAATAATATGAGGGTAGGTAGCATCAAGGATGCTGACCATAACTACAAGTTTTTGTGACCATCACGATGAACCCAAGTGATAATATAACAAAATGGATGGCCTAAGATGGAATTGAAATTGCAAAATGCAGTAGTGAAATATGCATATATAAAGAAAAGGGGTGGTACGGGCGGATGATAGTGGATAAGTTATCAACTGATAGTCCTTTGTGGTAGGCATAGACATAATGCATATTTGACCAATCATGGTAAAAATTATGGATGTCGGCCATGATGACAAACAACACAGTAGATTTAAAATGACAACATCGCATATATGAAAAGATTCATGCTATCAAAAAGAGAGGTGATTGGTCATTGAAGGTGTTTCAACCTCTCCATCAGTGAAAAGTGAATGCATGACACAGTTCCCACAATGGTTTTGGAAAGAATAGTGCATCGAGGAAGGGTGTTAAGGTGGTATTGGTAAACGAGAGCATAGACCAAGGCACCCTCATGGATCTCTATCAACATTCAGGGTGGACTAGTTGCATCTCGGTATTCTAAATATGGAACAACCAATATTATGAATGAATGGCCAATGTTGGCCTATTAATGTAATAAATCAAAGGTCATTTGAAATTTCTTTAAAATAAAATAAAAAAATTAGAAAGAGGGTGAAATGAAACATTATGAAATGCAGCACAAGCTATCATGAAAAGGTAGTTCGATTACAAAATAAAATGTCTATGCATAGAATTAAAAGCATTTTTAAGGTCAAATAGAAATGAAAATTAAATGAGGTGAAGGCCAAGAGTTGAAAGATGCGAAAACCAAAAAAAAAAAATGGAAATGAAGCAGAAGCAGGAGTGAAGAGTAAACAAAAAGTTTCTGAAAATTATAAATGCCCATCGAAATCAAAGCATGGGACGGGATGTTTTGGGAAAGCCAATGCTAGAAACCTCTTGGAAGATGCTGGAATTTTTTAGAAGAACAAAAACATTATCTTTCTGTTGTAAATGCAAATATTGCAGAAATTTACACCTTATTAACAAAATCAAAGGAGAAATCATTTTCTATATTTTTGTGTTAATTGTCTATATTTCTTTTCATGTTGTCTAGGCTTATAAATGATGTTTAGTGCATTCTAATGATTACACTATTGAATTTTTAAAAGCATGAATTTTATTTTTCCCTTAGAATATTACACCTAGTTTATTTCAGACTGTGCAAAATGCAACTTCATATAAACTAGGTTACATTAAAAAATTCTCACATCTGTGTTTTGCAGGATAGGGTAGAATCATGAAAGAAATTTGCATATTTTTTAAAACTTCAGCAATTAAAATAAAAGTTGAAAGAAAATAAAATCCCAAAAATAGATGCACGGGTGTGAACAATAAGCTTTAATATTTCATCCTATGCAAGTTTAATTTCAGTTTGAAGCCATTTAGAAAATAGAAAAATTATTTAAAGTTGCTATTTTTATAGTCATCTTATAATTTTGGATTTTACATAATTTCGCATTTTGAAGGTAAATCAGATTTCAAGCTTTGCATGTTTACCTTGCAAGCAATAAATTAAATTTCCTTTATGAAAATCAAAATTTCATTAAAGGGGAATGATTTATATGGCATTTCAAAATGCCATTATTTTTAAAGAGCTAAATTGACTTCTCTTTATGAAAATTTTAATTTCATTAAAGAGGAGTAATTTATTTATCATATCAAAGGCTTCTACATTTTAGAGCTTGTCATTTCATTATTTTATTTCATGCTTAAAATTTAACAAAGCAAGCTAAATGAATCCAATCATCATTTAAGGTTCACATTTAGAGGTAGATTTTAATTTTTGCTTCATGCTCAAAGCAAGGTTTAATGATGCAAGATAAAACTTATCTAAATTTTCTTAATCAAAAGAATATAAAATCCACCTAAAATACTTCAATATAAAATGAACTAGGCTTTACATTGTGGTCATATGAGGGCCAATCACATTTTCCTTTTATTTTAAGTTTCATGAATAATTAATAGCATAGCATAATAAAATAAATCAACACATGCCCCTTGTTAATAGTTACTTGCAAATCACTAAGGTATTCCTAGCACTTATTTGATATATCTTCACAAGATTACAAGCACACATTAAGTAAAAGGAACCTTGGAGAAATCTTTATTTATTTGCAAGAGACGATTTTCTAATGAAAATCCTGACTGTGATGAGGATTTTGTAATTGGACAAAATTTCCACTCAACAAAATTGGTGCTAGAAGGAGGGTATGAATTGGTGTTTATTGATTTAATACTTTTGAATTGTTCATGTAGTGAATAATGTGATTGTGTGTAACCTTGAAGAGCTATGAATTGTTAAATGTTTCATGTCCTATTGACCATTGTCATTGGCCTCCTTTAGCACACAAAATTGACGCTAGAAGGAGGGCCTAAATTGGTTTACATTATTTCTATTTAGATGCTAAATTATTCATGTTACTTGAAAGGCTATTTGAAAGCATTGGTCTTGGCTAACAAAGTATTTTTTTATCACATTCACTGGTTTGAAAAGTCCTTTAATTGATGATGCATTAATGCTAGCCTTTTACAGATTGGAGGATGTTCTTTGATTTCATGGTTTACTTTATGTATATATTTTTGGTGATGCTAACACAATGATTTATATGTTATACATTTGAGATTTGTTAGTCATTTCATGCTTTTTTGTAAGATATATTTATTTGACTAACAAAATTGGTATTAAAGTTGTGTTATTTAAGGTTCACTAATGGCACTGGTTATTCCAACCAAGGAAAGAATTACATCTTGGATGGGTGACTATTACAACCAGTTAAACATGCCTACTCATAGAATTCTAGAAGGTGTAGAAAAGTGTTTACTCATGTTTAAACATGATGTGGCCTTGGCTGAGGAACATATTTAGAGATACAAGGACATTTTAATTCATTTGAAAATATGGCATGGAGATGTTCCTTGTAGATTATTTTCATACACATTGGATGAGGTTGTGTTTGAGTGGTACCTATATCTACCTGTAAGTTTCATCACTTCTTGGGCTCAACTAGAAGCAACATTTATTAGCCATTTTGGAAAACTAGTTGACTCAATTATGATGCTAAATCAATTTATCTCTATCTGTAAGGAACCTAATGAATCCATGAGTCGGTTCAAGGATAGGTTTCATAAGTTGTACAACAAAGTGGTGCCCCATTACATCATTTCAAAAAAGACAGGCTTTCAAAATTGCATGGGAGCCTTAGACCCCTCAATATCTGAATTTTTAAGAAAGCTTCTCGAAGATTCATCCTTTCCTAAGGACTACAAGGAGGCAATTATGGTAGAACGATGGTGGACTTTGAGAAATATTGATTTGGGTAGATTATCATTACTTAATATTAAGGCTTAAAATCATATACCACCCATGATTTAGGGTGATACGCAACCTTATCCCATGATAAACTATTTTTCAGAAGCTATGGATTCTAACCAACACCAACCATCCAATATAGCACCCCTGAATCAAACGGGGTCTAATATGAGCAATCAATGCGACAAAGTTGAATGTCCAAATATTACAACCACCTTAGATTTCATCCAATAGGAGGTGCAAGTATCTAAGCCAATGTCCATTAATGAGGATTGTGGTAAAAAAACCCATCAAGATGTAGGGAGTGGTTCATGTTTATTCACAAAGGAATATTGGGATAATCATTGGAAGCTCAATGTAAGAATTGATCCCCTTGTAGAAACTCTTGAGCCATCAAAAGGGGTTAAAAGTGAATTTGAGGGGGAATCGATAGATGAATCTAAGGAGCCATCAGAAGACATGATGGAATTCCATCACCTGTTTTTGGAAGACAATCATTGTAATGATCAAGAAAGCCAATGTGATTCAAGTTATGACAAGCTATAAATAAGAGTCTTGGAGTTATTATTCATAAAGGATGATTGGGATAATCATAGAAAACCAAATGATTCACTCTTAGAAATTATTGAGCCCTCAAAGGCGGATGAATGTGAGTTTGAAAAGCAACCTATGGTTAAATTTAAAGAATTTGAAGGAGTGGTTGAACATCACACCCAAGTTTTGGAAGATTATCATTGTTGGTGGAATAGATAAGAGAAATTTACTAATATTTTTAATGAAGCACTCACTTCACCCAATATACAGGACAAGTTGCAAAGGTTAGTTCAACTTAAAGAAAATATCTCTCAATTACAAAAAAATGCCTCAAGATGCTATCTTGATTTTGCTCCAAATAATCCTCATGAGACAAAGGTCAAAGATACTAAAAGTGATACTCTTTTAGACAGTGGAGGGTCCTAGAGTGGATTAATTTTGAAATACATGACAAATTAGGACCTTCCATAAATTTGGACGAGATGATTAAAATTGATGATCAAAGCCTTCAACATACTTGATATAATGACTAGGAAGAGTTTGAATAAGAATTATTGAAGATCTTGAAAATTACGAGGAGGATGTAATAGAGTTTCATCCCATGGGTTTATATGACCATTATTATAATTCTAGGAAAAGGTATGAGGAATCATTGTTTTCTCATGCTCCTATGAGGAAAATTTCTATTTGACTTGACAGGAAGGATGTTGAAAACTCTATCTCGCATAAAATTTTTCTATTCTTGTACAATCAAAAAATAATAAACCATTTTCAGAAATAGAGAAGGTTCCAAGACTCAATTATTTTGAAGATGAGTTTATTGAACACCTTGCCAAAAGATAAAAAAAAGAAATGATAAAAATCTACTATGACCCATTTGTTGTGGATGAAAGAGGACTCACTCACTTAGTTCCCATTTGAGATGCAAGAAATGGAAAACATTGTTTAACCTAAGGATCTTATAATACCTATGTTACCTCATATAGAGGAAATTCTAGGATCTAAATTGTTTGGGTTTAATGTCATTGATGATCCAAATAAAAATATTTCTTTATTCAAAATAATTCAAGTGGTTGATCAGGGAGATGTTCCATTTGACACATCCCTAGATAAACAAGACCTGTGGTTTGAAATTATGGACATATATTTAATTGGGAGCCTAATTTTGGTGTTTTTGATAAATAGGTCATGAATGAAGAATAAGTGCTACATGATGATGATGATGAAGACCATGAAGAAAAGGAAGAAATCACGATGACTCACCAAGTATTGATAACTAAAAGTCTATAAATGGTAAAATCTCACCTTATATGTTCCACCATTCAAAATCCAGGAGAAGGTTTGCCTAATTAGTTGTTGGATTCAACCAATGATGAAATACCATGTGTGGTTGCTAAAGAATTTGAGTTAACTAATCCTCACATCACTTATAAAATTACTTTGATGAGTGAAATGGAAGCAAATGCCTTTGAGTTACTAAATCAAATTCATAAACAAATGATAATGGAATCTAGGATAAAACTTATAATGATCCTCATTTAGTAGATATCCTAGATGCTTGAAAATTGTTGCATAAGTTTGATTAGCCTACAAACATGAAAAATGAATTGGCTTTGAAATTTATAGAAATAAGCTCCTACTTGCAAGATCTTATATTTGAAAAGGAAAGCCTAATTCTAAATCATGAATCAAATTTTGAAATTTGTATTTTAAGGTATAAAAAAGATACAATTGAATATCAATTATTGTCTTATCAATTTAATTATTTAAATTTTTACCTTGGGATTCCTAATAAAACTAAATCAAGATGGTGGGATGAGAGAGGTAAAGTGGAGGATTTTGTGCTTGTCGGTATAATTTTATTGTGGGATGTTACCCATAAAATTTTGTATGCCTATCATGTCAGATTCTTTTCATTTGTGATACAAATCAAGTTTGGGATCCAGGAAAATGGTGCTTGAAATTTTACATTATATTGTACATCATTGTATATTTTTGTGTCTAGTTTTGGTTTTCATGTTTTTGTATAGCTTTGCTATTTTTGTGGTTTGTCCTTAATTTTTTATTTTATTTTTCTTTCTTGTTAGTTTGCATTAGGTTAGAATTTGGTTTGTGTTTTTAGTTTTGTGTTTTGGGTTGTTCCCTTGTTTTGAGATGATGTTTTGTGGTCGCTAATGTATGGTCTCTTGTTTGTTTTTGTATTCATTTGTTAAGTATGTTGGAATACCTAGTCTAAAATCAGGTGAACTTGAGAAAAGGGGGATAAGTTATTTTGTGATAATGCTTAGATTTTGGGACTAAAATGGTGGAGAGTGGAACAATGAAGGATTTCACCAAAGATCCACATGCAAATCACATAATTAAAGGGTATTTATAGAATTCTTGAGGGATGAAGTCATCTTGGTTTGTAAATTAAGGCAAAAATTCGACATAGTACATCTCTTTGTTTCCTAACCCTCATGATACATAAATTGTTGCAAAGCTATTAAAAAAAAAACAAGCAAAGGAAAATATGCTAAAATCAGTCACCAAGTTTAGATAAAATCTATCAGGGTTATAGACGCTTGACTTGCATTAGGGCTCTGTCTATACATAGCTTGTTTATAAGAAAAGGCTTTGCAAAGTATCAAGTAAACACAAGGGTGAGTTAGATAAACTCTATCGGGGCTATAGACACTTAATTGGTAGTAGGGATCTATATGTAAAAGCTTTATTTTTGTAATTCATGATTCATATCCTAAATGCAAACCAAATGATGGAATATGGAAGGTTTTCAGAGGCGAAAAATGAATCACTTTTCACACACTGAGCAAAGGCAAATGGTTTAGTCATTTTTATTAGAATTTGTTTACCCTCACCTTCTTGTGATATTGCTAAATAATTATTATTTTGCTAATCTTGTGTTTTCCCATTTAATATTAGATTATTTATCTAAAATGCTCAGGAGTATTTCCTAGTAGAGTCACCATTTGTTGTGGTCATTGCACAACTTACACAAAAAATGCAGATCCACTTTAAAATGTTTGTTTTTGGGAGCTTGGATTTTTTTTAAGCAATGGTGTTCATAGGTCTTTTCCCTTGAGGTGGTAGTAAAGGTTGTCTATATTTTAGTGCCTTTTGTTTAGTTTCATTAAAGGATCTTGGGTTTTGATTAGACTTGTAAGTATTTAAATTTTTTGTTGTTGTTAGTGTGTTGGTCAGTCTTAATGTTGAATTTTAATCAATCCAAGCATGTAGAATTGTCTAAATTAAAATTAAATGTATATATATATATATATATATATATATATATAAATAATAAAAATTATAAATAAATAAAAATAAAAATAATAAAAATAAATAAAGCAATTTGAAATAAAGTAAAGTTTGGAATTAATTAATTTATTATATAATAAAGAAATACCTTGAAGGTTAAATTTATTTATTATATAATAAAGCATTGCTTTCAATGTTTAATTTCCATAGTATATAATAAAGTGGTGCATTTACCATTAGAGTCCTTATGATATGATATATGAGTGCTTTCAAAATTCCGATTGATTTCTCCAAGCTCAAAGGTCCATGTTTAGATATAAAAAATAACAAGATTCATTAGTATTGATGTGATGCATATATTATTTGTATCTAATATACTTACGTCTAACATGCAGGGTCTAAGGATGCTTATACTATGGACGATGATGGATCTTTCTCCAACATGGGGCCTGCAAGTGGGGATGGACCGAGACGTGCATGACACCCAGGCTATTGAAGATGTGTGACATACGTGGCATGATGGACCGAGTCAAATATTGTCATTGATGTCAAGAAATGAAGTTATCATTAATGTCAAGGATAAAGCTACCATTGATGTAAAAAGGTCAAGAGGAACAATGCAAAGGTTAAAGGTAAAAGAGCTAGTTTTAATATTATGTGGAAGCATAAGTTAGAAGGGTTTTTATTAAAACCATGGGTGAGCAAAAATATTATTTATACAAAGTGGTGAAGTCAAAAAGGCTTTGATAAAGCCAAAGGGATTTAAAATTTAATTTATAAAATTTAAATTTTGAAGAATTTAAATAATTTATACATTATTGAGTAAAAAATCAAAGCGTCGACGTTCAATTTTGAATGTGGAAATTGATATAAAAACTATGTGCCTTAGAGGCATTAAGATATCCTTTTGCTCAAAAATAAAAATATGCAATCATGCATTGTGAGAACTCGTGTGAAGAAAGAGATGAGAATTATTTTTAGCACTAGTGAATAAGGGATAAATTGATGAGCACTAAAATTCAAGAGCCATATGGGTAGCATGGCCTAGTGGCAAGTGGATAGAGGCTAGAGTGCTTGGGCACGGAGTGACCCATGATTGAATCGCAGTGATAGCATTGTTTTGTTGGTTGTGTTTGGAGTGACCCGTGGGCGCGGAGTGTCATATGTTTTTCATTAAGTGCACAAGGGGAGCTCTATAGAGAACGTGGTGCTCTTTAGTCCCTAAGCGAGCACCTAGATCATGCGGTTGGAGCTGCAGCTAGGGCACTGGTTGAGGCTGCATTGTGAGTTCGAGTCCCACCAAGGCAAAGGTAATAAAATTTTGAATATATTTTTATGATGCCTAAGGTTTGACATGAGGTCTTAGGTAGTTAAAAGGGTTAGTTAAAAAGGGTTTTAAATTAATCATTATTTTTGGTAAATTGGAGGAATAGAGAGTTAGATTTATTTTTGAATAACGTATTTGTGCTACATTGGTTTATTGAAGATTTAAAGTGTTGAGAGGACTTATTGCCATTGATATTATTCTTGGTTATTGAATATTATTTTAATTGGGAGATTATAAGGTGTAATTGGTCAATTATTTTTGTATATGTTGATGGATGTTTTCTTCAATATGAAGTAATAAGGTGTATGTGTGGTTTGATATTTGCATTGTATCTTTTTGAGAGATTTCTAATTTCTTTAAGCTTGGCAAAGAGGTGTTTGTGGTTGTGGCAGATTTTAGAAGTTCCTTCATAATCAAGAAAAGGTATGGGTACATTCTTCCATAATTGAAATGATTGGTTGGTTTTTTGGAAAATAAGTTTGGAGTGAAAAGAACTTGATTAGGGTTTCATTTTTGAGTATTTTGAGTTAATGCTTCAATATTTTCTAGAATAAAGAGTTTTTGTTAAAACCTTGCTTTATAATCATTGTTGTTGAAGCCATTGGTTTTGAAGAACTTGAACTAGGATTTGAAAATAACATGAGTCTCAATGTTATGTAAAGATTGTTTTATAAGCATTGTCGTTGAAGTGAGTTGTTGAGTGAAGAACTTGAACTAGGGTTTGAAAAGAACATGAGTATCATTGTTATGTGAGATTGGTTGTTAAGCATTGTTGGAAACACTTTGAGTTAGTGTTCATATGCTTGGACTAGGGTTTGTAAGCAAGTATTGTTTCATTGAGTGATTGGTTGAGTAGAGTTGGTTAAACCTAGTCAAGTGGATGTGTGAAGTGATTGTTCAAGTTCCATAAAACAAACTATTATATATTCTGAATTGATTTGAGAAATTGATTGAGTATTGAGGTGAATGTGAAGCATATTGAGTCTCTAACAATTCTCTATATGTTTCTAAAAGAGTGATTGGAAGTGATTGAGTATTGAATTGAATTTGAAGCATATTGAGTCTCTAACAATTATTTATATGTTTCTAAAAGAGTGATTGAAAGTGATTGAGAATTATGATGAATATAGAGCATATTGAGTCTCTAAAAATTCTCTTTATCTATCTATGATATTAGAAAAGTTATAGTGTGGACTTGTTGAGCAAATTTGAGGTAAGTCTTTGAGAAGACTGGTGGAAAAATTTGGGTAAGCTTTTGTGGAAGCTTACAATACAGATTGAGAGCAGATTTGGATAAGTTCCTGTTAGAATTTATTGATCAGATTTGGAAAAGTTATTGTATGGACTTGTAGAGCACATTGGAAAAGTTCTAGAGAGGACTTGTGGATAGATTGGTGTGAGTTTTTTTGGAAGCTTACAAAGCAGATTTGAGATAAGTCTTTGAGAACACTTGAGAATATAGTTTATTGATTGATTTGTTCAAACCTTGAGTTAAGGTTTGGGGTAGATCTAGCAGAGTTGATTTGAAATTAAGTCAAGCTTTGAGTTAAATATTGAGGATAAATATTGAGGATAGATTTATGCTAGACCAAAGTATTGTATTTAGTGTAGATTCAAGGATAGATTTTGGTGCATATTTGAGGATAGATTTGTACCAGATCAGAGACAGATATTGAGGAAATATTTGTGCTAGATTGAAGGACTATGTTTAGTGTAGATTTGATACAGATCTTTGGAGGTGACAAAGTTGAGTGTAGATATCTCTAGCTAGAGTAGGGAAGATAGGTGTCTTCTATGGATATAGTTCCATTTGCTAAGTATAGTGGAGGAAGAGGTCTTCTAGAGGATCACCATCCAGAGAAAATATTAGAAGATTGGTGTCTCTTGTGGATAGAGATCTACAAACTTGATTTAGGGGATTGGTATCTCATTTGGACAGAGGTCCATAAACATTGTAGGGAAAGGATTCCCAAGAGAATTTATTTGAGAAAAAATTATAAGAAATATTTTCTCCATGGAGTAGCCCACATTGGGTGAACCACATAAAATCATGTCTCTAATGTGTGTGATGCTTTGTGTGATGTTTACTGCTTTAATATTACTGATTCTATTATTTGTATTAAAAAGCAAAAAGGTTTATATTATACTGTTCACCACCTCTCTCAGTATAAGCACATGTTCTTCAATTGGTATTAGAGCAGGTGTCTTTATGAAAAGACTAACATCTTGGAGGAGGATCCATCAGTAACACACATGACTTCAAAAAATAAAGAGGGGACTATGTTTTACATAAAAGAGGAATTCTTTGCTGCTCTCAAAATGTTGGAAAGAATTAGAGAGAAGAATTCAAGCTTGAAGGAACAAATTCAAGAGGATGAAAAAGAAAGGATGGAACTTCTACAAAAACTCATATAACTCAAGATAAGGGTGGAATAAGGAAAGAAAATTGAGCAAGATATGATATATCTGTTAAGATCCAAAGAAACATAATGTGAAATATTGGAAGTAGAAATTTTCTACCTAAGGAATGAATTTGAAAGGACCAAAGCACTATAAGATGTAGAATATGAGGAAAATAAAGAGGAATAAAGTCTTCAAAAAGTAGAAACTTCAAACAAGGATAAGCAATAAATGGATATTAGAAAGGAAGAAAGCAAAGAAGAACCTTGGATAAGATTTAATCACAAGAGAAAGAATACTCCACAATAAACTCCAAGGCATCCAAACAAGTTACATAATTTCTTCCATGGTCATTACTTTTCTTGTAATAAATATGGTCATAGAGCTGTACACTGCATTAATCATGCAAGAAACAATTTCAATAGAAATTTCAATTATTTTGTACCTCTTATGGAAGATGATATTATATGTTACAAATGCAATAATTTTGGGCATAATGCTATATGGTGTAAAATGATATTTACTAAGTCTAGAAAAACAATTTCAACAACTAAGAAATATGAAAGAGAAAATGTTAAGGCTAGATCAATGTTAGTTCAAACAACCCTTCATGCTGAGGATAAAGAAGAACAATGGTATATTGATAGTGGTTTCTCTAGTCACATGATAGGAGACAAAAAAAAATTCATTGTACTAAAAGAAACCATACAAGGTCAGTAAGTTTTGGTGATAATGGATAAGCAAGGATTGGTGGAAGAGGAACTCTAAGTTTAGATAATGGGAAAACAAAAATAGAAAATGTGTTATATGTTAAAGGGTTAAAACATAATCTGCTAAGTATACTTCAACTTTGTGATCAGGGCTATATGGTTACTTTCCATCCAGATAGATGTGAGATAAGAAAATTAGAAACTAGAAAAGTCATTGCAAATGCAAGCAGAACCCCAAACAATTTATACATGCTCAATGAGATCAAAGGGAAAAAGTGCTTTCTATTACAAGAAGATGAGATTTGGTTGTGGCATAGAATATTGGGTCACTTGAATTTTTATAACATAGTCAACATAAGTAATAAAAAAGCAGTTAGAGATTTACCCAAAATAAGAAGACCTCAAAGCACAATCTATGCATCCTGTCAACATGGAAAGCAAACTAGGACAACATTTAAATAAAAAGGATATATGTCATCTGAGCCATTAAGTCTAATACATGCTGATCGGTGTGGTCCTACCAGAACACAAAGTATTCAGGGTGAGAGCTACTTTATAATGTTTATAGATGATTATTCTAGAATGGTTTGGGTAGCTTTCCTGAAAGAGAAGTCAGAGGCCTTTGAAAAATTTAAAGCATTTAAGGAATTGGTTGAAAATGAAACTAGAAAAAGGATTAAGTGTCTGAGATCTGATAGAGGAGGAGAATTTACTTCAAATGAATTTGTAGATTTTTGTGAACAACATGGAATCAAAAGAGAATATTTAGCAATAAGAACTCCTCAACAAAATGGAGTATTTTAAAGGAAAAATAAGACTTTTGAGAATATTTCTAGAGCTATAATAAATTATTATAAGATCTTAGATGGATTTTGGAGAGAAGCAGTTAAAACAACAATATACATAATCATTAGGGCTCAATTGAGGGTAAACCATCACAAGAATCCATATGAGCTTTGGAAAGGAAGATCTACCACTATAAAACACTTCAAGATTTTTGGAAGCAAGTGTTACATAAGATAAGAAGATCAAAACTTAGGAAAGTTTGATCCAAGATGTGATGAGAGAATCTTTCTTGGTTATTCCTCAAGGATTAAAGCCTATAGATGATTCAATAAGATAACATGTAATATGGTGGAAATTATAAATGTAACAATAGATAAGAAGATATATTCAAGAGTAGCAGTTCAATAAATTGTGCATCAAGAAGATGGATGTTGCCAAGAAGAGTTTTGTGAGGAATAATGTAAAGAAGAAGAAGAAACACAAAGAATTCTTCCAAAAATTCCATCTAGGTATGTACAAAATCATCATTCAAAAGAGCAAATCATTGGGAATCTAGATGAAAGATAGATAAGGAGAAAAATAATAACACTATATCAAAAAGCAAATTTTCTTTGCTATCTAATATTGAGCCAAAAGACTTCACTCAGGAAAGTGAGGATAAATTTTGGATTAAGGCAATGGATGAGGAATTAAATCAGATAGAGAAAAGAAAAACTTGGGAACTTGTTCCATGACCAAAGGACAAAAATGTGATTGACACAAAATGGGTATTCTAAAATAAGTTAAATGAATATGGATAGGTGGTCAGGACTAAATCAAGGCTAGTATGCAAAGGTTATGCACAGGTAGAGGGAATTGACTTTGATGAGACATTTGCTCTAGTTGCACGAATTGAAGCCATAAGAATGTTTTTAGCCTTCTCAAGTTTCAAAAACTTCAAGGTATATCATATGGATGTCAAGTCAACATTTCTAAATGGTGTTCTAGAAGAAGTTTATATTGAATATCCAGAGGGATTCATAATAGCAGATAAACCAGATCATGTATGTAGATTGAAAAAGGCATTGTATGGTCCAAAGCAAGCTCCGAGAGCATCGTACTAAAGATTGCATAAGTATCTTTCAGAACAAGGATTCATAAAAGGAATAGTAGACAATAATTTATATATAAAAAATTAAGGGAATGATCTACTAATTGTGGTTGTTTAAGTTGACATAATTTTTGGGAGAAACAATGATAAAATGTGTAAAGAATTTTCTAAGAACATGCAAAATGAATGTGATATGTCTATGCTTGGTGAATTTTCCTCATTTCTTGGACTTCAGATTTCACAATCAGAGAAATGGGTGTTTATCTCACAAGCCAAGTATATAAAAGAAATGTTAAAAAAATTCAGGTTAGAATATTGTAAACCGGTAAGTATCCCCATGGTCATAGGATGCAATTTGAGTAAGGATGATGAATCTCTAGAGGCAGATAAGAGATTATACAGATCTATGATTGGTAGCTTATTGTATGTTATAGCTACAAGACCAGACATAGTATAGTTGGTGGGATTAGTGGTAAGGTTTCAGGCAGCACCTAAGGAAACACATGCGACAATGGAAAAAAAAATAGGTATCTAAAAGGGACTATGGATTTTGGGATTTGGTATCCTAAGAGTGAAAATTTCACACTAAAAAAATATACAGATGCAAATTTTTCTGGCAACATTGATAATAAAAAAATCACAAGTGGAGAAGCATTCTTTCTTGGATACTGTTTAGTCTCTTGGCTAATTAAGAAGCAGGTTTCAATATCCTTATCTACAACAAAAGTAGAATATATTGCAGCAGTAGCCAGTTGTACAAAGGTGTTATGGATGAAGCAAACTCTAGAAGACTTCAAGATAAAACATGATCATCCTATTCCCATGATATATGATAATATAAGTGCTATAAGTATTTCAAAAATCCAGTGATCCACTTTAGGACAAAGCACATTCTGATTAAATATCATTTTTTGAGAGAACAGGTGATGAACAAATAGTTAAGATTGGAATATGTTACTACAAAGGATCAGATAATAGATATTTTCACTAAGCCACTTTCAAAGGAAACCTTTGAGTATCTTCGAGGAAAACTGGGAGTAAGAATCCCACCCTAGAATTAACCATCTCAATAGGAGGTGGGGGAGGGACTAATTTGAGAGACTCATTCTTAGCCTCAAGCCCCAAAGGTGACCCTTTGCCATTGATGTCAAACGGGAGAGATTTGAATAAGGGGGAGAGATTTGGTATTTGAGTAAAAAGGAGAGCATTGAGCCAGGGGGAGCAATGTCCCACGAGGAGCAAAACAAAGAAAATGTTAAGTTTTAGGTAAAAAGAATATGGGTTGCCATCAATGACAAATGGGGAGATTGTTCGATATTTTGAGTCAAATATTGTCATTGATGTCAAGAAATAAAGTTATCATTAATGTCAAGGATCAAGCTACCGTTGATGTAAAAATGTGAAGAGGAACAATGCAAAGGTTAAAGGCAAAAGAGCTTCATAATAGTTTTAATATTATGTGAAAGCATAAGTTAGAAGGTTTTTTTATTAAAACCATAGGTGAGAAAAAATATTATTTATACAAAGTGGTAAAGTCAAAAAGTCTTTGATAAATCCAAAGGGATTTAAAAGTTAATTTATAAAATTTAAATTCTAAATAATTTATAAATTAATGAGTTAAAAATCAAAGCACTGACGTTCAATTTAGAATGTGGAAATAGATATAAAACCTATATGCCTTAGAGGCATTAAGATATCCTTTTGCTCGAAAATAAAAACATGCAATCATGTCTTGTGAGAACTCATGAAAAGAAAGAGACAAGAACATTGTTTTTAGTACCAGTGAATAAGGGATAAATTGATGAGCACCAAAATTCAAGAGCCATTTGGGAAACGTGGCCTAGTGGCAAGTGGACAAAGGCTAGAGTGCTTGGGCATGGAGTGAGTCGTGATCGAATCACAAAGGTAGCATTGTTTTGTTGGTTGTGTTTGGAATGCCAAATGGAATGGTGTATGTTTTTGATTAGGTGCACAAGGGGAGCTTTATAGAGCATGTGGTGCTCTTTAGTCCCTAAGTGAGTTCCTAGCTCATGCAGCGGTTGGATCCACGACTAGGGCATTGGGTGTGGATGCATTTTGAGTTCGAGTCCCACCAAGGCAAAGGCAATAAAATTTTGAATATATTTTTATGATGCCTAAGGTTTGAAATGAGGTCTTAGGGAGTTAAAAGGGTTAGTTAAAAAGGATTTTTAATTAATCATTATTTTTGGTAAATTGGAGGAATAAGGAGTTAGCTTTATTTTTTAATAAAGTATTTGTGCTACATTGGTTTATTGAAGATTTAAAGTGTTGAGAGGACTTAGTGCCATTGAGTTATTTTGAAAAGGAGATTGTATTGATATTATTATTGGTATTGAGTATTATTTTAACTGGGATATTATAAGGTGTATTTGGTCAATTATTTTTGTATATGTTGATGGATGTTTTCTTCAATATGAAGTAATAAGGTGTATGTGTCGTTTGATATTTGTATTTTATCTTTGTGAGTTTTTTATAATATATTTAAGCTTTGCAAAGAGGCATTTGTGGTTGTGGCGGATTTTAGAAGTTCCTTCATCATCAAGAAAAGGTATGAGCACATTCTTCCATAATTGAATTGATTGGCTAGTTTTCTAGAAAATAAGTTTGGAGTGAAAAGGACTTGATTAGGGTTTACTTTTTGAGTGTGTTGAGTTAATGCTTCAAGGTTTTCTAGAATAAAGAGTTGCTAAAACCTTGATTTTTAAGCATTTTTGTTGAAGCCATTGGTTGTGTGAAGAACTTGAACTAGGGTTTGAAAAGAACATGAGTATCATTGTTATGTGAAGATTGTTTTATAAGCATTGTTGTTGAAGTGAGTTTTTGAGTGAAGAACTTGAACTAGGGTTTGAAAATAACATGAATATCATTGTTATGTAAGATTGGTTGTTGAGCATTGTTGAAAATATTTTGAGTGATTTTTCATATGATTGGACTAGGGTTTGTAAGCAAGGATTGTTTCATTGAGTGATTGGTTGAGTAGAGTTGGTTGAACCTAGTCAAGTGGATGTGTGAAGTGATTGTTCAAGTTCCATAAAATAAACTATTCTATATTCTAAATTGATTTGAGAAAGTGATTGAGTATTGAGGTGAATGTGAAGCATATTGAGTCTCTAACAATTCTTTGTATGTTTCTAAAAGAGTGATTGGAAGTGATTGAGTATTGAATTGAATTTGAAGCATATTGAGTCTCTAAAAATTCTCTGTATGTTTCTAAAAGAGTGATTGAAAGTGATTGAGCATTGTGATGTGTATAGAGTATATTGAGTCTCAAACAATTCTCTTTAGTGTTTATGATATTGGACATGTTCTAGTGTGGGCTTGTTGAGCAGATTTGAGGTAAGTGTTTGAGAAGAATTATGGAAAGATTTGGGTAGGCTTTTGTGGAATCTTACAATACATATTGAGAGCAGATTTGGATAAGTTCTCGAGAGAATTTATTGAGCATATTTGGACAAGTTATAGTGAGGACTTGTAAATATGATTGGACAAGTTATAGAGAGGACTTGAGGACAAATTTGTGTGAGATTTTGTGGAAGCTTACAAAGTATATTTGAGACAAGTATTTGAGAATACTTGAGAGCAGAGTTGATTGATTGATTTGTTCAAACCTTGAGTTAAGTTTTAGGGAAAATCTAGTAGATTTGATTTGATATTGAGTCAAGATTTGAGTTAAATCTTGAGGATAGATATTGAGGATATATTTGTGCTAGAATGAAGGACTGTGTTTAGTTAATATTAGAGGACAACATTTGGTGAATATTTGAGGACAAATTTATATCAAATCAAAGATAGATATTGATGATAGATTATTTAGACCAAAGGACTGTGTTTAGTGCATATTTGAGATAGATATTTGGAGGTGACAGATTTGAGGACAGAGATCTCCAGCCAAATCAAGGAAGAGAGGTGTCTTCTATGGATAGAGTTCCATTTGCTAAGGGTAGTGGAGGCAGAGGTCTTCTAGAGGATCACCAACCATAGCAGATATTAGGATATTGGTGTCTCCTATGGATAGAGATCCATAAATGTGATTTAGGGGATTGGTATCTCCTTTGGATAGAGGTCCATAAGCATTGTAGGGAAAGGATTCCAAAGAGAATTTATTTAAAAAAAAATTATAAGAAATATTTCTCCGTGGAGTAGCTCACATTGGGTGAACCACGTAAAATAATATCTCTCATGTGTATGATGATTTGTGTGATGTTTACTAATTTAATATTGTTTATTCTATTATTTGGATTAAATAGAGAAAATTTTTATCTTATATTTTTCACCCCCCATATCAGTATAAACACATGTTCTTCATAGGCAACCATGGCATACACTGCTGGAAAATGATAGATGATTCTACATGAAAATCATGCTAATGATGGAAGGGTACATAGAATATGTGTAGGTGATTGTGATAGAGAATTATGGAGGTCTCTATGAATACTTTTAATGAGTAATGGATCTAGAAACACTTGAAACAGACCCTAGATGTCACGTAATAGACCGAACACATAGACTCGATGGGGGGTTTGATGTGGACCTACACATGGATGAATCTAGGACTCCTGAGTGATATGGGCCACTGATGTGGCATGTGAAGACTCTGGGATAGACACAAGGTAAACCTAGGAATAGATTATGTGTTGACTGATGGTAGGTTTTAGTAGAAGTATGTTGATATTCATAGCCCATATCTACATTGGATTCACACAATATCATTGGCAACCAAGATGGAATGAGTTGAATAAATAGAAGTCACTTGGTAAAAAATAGGAATTAAAAGTGCAACCCAAAATATTTTCCATGTATACATGGACCAGATGTGGAGATCTATGTGGCATCAACACCTTGGTGAACTACGGTGATAAACAACATGGATTTGCGAGACCAGTATAGTCGAAGGGATTGACTTTGTATTATGTTTAATTTCACACACAATGATGGTCAAGAGGAGAATTTGAATAAAAATAGATAGCGTAAGGTTCTACTTTGCATAGTGGTCACCCAAAAAGAGGGACATGGATAACATATCTATGCTTGACATTAACAATGGAGATACGTGCTAGCACATGGGTGTCTATCGGATAAGACCAGAAGGTGTATTTCAGTCAGCAATAATATGAGTGCAGGTAGCATTGAGGATGTTGACCATAAATATAGGTATTTGAGACCATCACGGTGAACCCAGGTGCTAACATGGCAAAATGGATGGCCAAAGCTAGACATGAACTTGCAGAATGAAATAGTGAAAGATGCAAATAGAAAGAAAAGGGGTGGTTTGAGTGGAGTATAGTGGACAAGTTATCAATTGACAGTCCATTGTGGTATGCCTAGGCATAATGCATATTTGACTAGCCATGGGAAACATGATGGACACTGACCATGAAGATAAACAACATAGTAGATTCAAAATGATAACATTGTGCAGATATGAAAATATTTATGTTATCAAAAAGAGATGTGATTTGTCATCAGAGGCATTTCATCCTCTTCATCAATGACAAGTGAATGCATGACATAGTTCCCATGGTAGTTTGGAAAGAATAGTTCATATAGGGTGTTAAGGTGGTGTTGGAAAATGAGAGCACAGACCAAGGAACCTGCATGGATCTTTGTCAACATTAGGGTGGATCAGTTGCATCTCGATAATATAAATATGGCACATCCAAGATTATGAATGGATGGCCAATGTTGGCCTATTAATGTAATAAATCAAATTTATTTGAAATTTGTTTAAATTAAAATTAAAAAATGAGAAAGAGGGTGAAATGATATGTTTTGTATTGTTATGAAAATGCAACACAAGCTATCATGAAAATGTAGTTTGGTTACAAAATAAAATGCCTATGCATGTAATCAAAAGTGTTTTCAAGGCCAAATAGAAATGAAACTCAAAGGAGGTGAAGGCCAAAAGTCAAAAGATGCGAAAACCAAACAAAAAAAAAAAGAGAAAGGAAAATGAAGCAGAAGCAGAAGTGAAGAGTAAACGAAAAGTTTATAAAATTTTAAATGGCCATCGAAATGAAGGCATGAGGGTTGGACGTTTTGGGAAAGGCAATGATGGAAACCTCTTGGAAGATGCTAGAAATTTGTTGGAAGAATAGAAACATTATCTTTCTATTGTAAATGCAAATATTCTAAAAATTTACACCTTATTAACAAAATCGAAGGAGAAATCACTTTTTGGATGTCTGTGTTAATTGTATATATTTATTTTCATGTTTTATAGGCTTATAAATGGTGTTTAATGCATTCTAATGATTACACTATTGAATTTTTAGAAGCATGGATTTTATTTTTTCTTAGAATATTGCACCTAGTTTATTTTGGACTATGCAAAATGAAACTTCGGATAAACTATGTTACATTCAAAAATTCTCACATCTCTATTTTGTAGGATAGGGTAGCATCATGCTGGCAGTAGATTACCCTTTTGGTAGTTTTAGTATTTTGGTCCATTTTCCAGATTTTATTTTATTTTTTCTAACCTTTCCATTTTTGTAGTTTTTTAAATTCAAAAATTAAAATAAAAATACAAAAAAAATAAAATCCCAAAAATAGATGCATGGGTGTGAAGAATAAGCTTTAACGTTTCATCCTATGCAAGTTTGATTTTATTTTGAAGCCATTTCGAAATTATAAAAATTATTTAATGTTGTTGTTTTTACAGGCATTTTATAATTTCAGATTTTACATAATTTCGTATTTTGAAGGTAAATTAGATTTCAAGCTTTGCATGTTTCCTTTGCAAGCAATAAATTAACTTTCCTTTATGAAAATCACAATTTCATTAAAGGGGAGTGATTTATATGGCATTTCAAAAGGCCATTATTTTTAAAGCAATAAATTGACTTCTCTTTATGAAAATTTTAATTTCATTAAAGAGGAGTAATTTATTTATCATATCAAAGGTTTCTACATTTTAGAGCTTGTAATTTCATTATTTTATTTCATGCTTAACATTTAAAAAAGCAAGCTAAGTGAATCCAATCATCATTTAAGGTTCACATTTAGAGGTATATTTTAATTCTTGCTTCATGCTCAAAGTAAGTTTTAATAATGCAAGATAAAATTTGTCTAAATCTGCTTAATCAAAGGAAGATAAAATATAACTAAAATACTTCAAGATAAAATGAACTAAGGCTTTACATCATGGTCATATGAGGGCCAATCACATTTTCCTTTTATTTTAAGTTTCATGAATAATTAATAGCATAGCATAATAAAATAAACCAACACAAGTCCCTTGTTAATAGTTACTTGCAAATCACTAAGGTATTACTAGCACTTATTTCATATATCTTCACAAGATTATAAGCACACATTAAATAAAAGGAACCTTGGAGAAATTTCTATTTCTTTGCAAGAGAGAGTTTTCTAATAAAATTCTAATTATGATGGGAATTTTGTGATTGGATAAAATTTCCACTCAACAGGACTTACAATATTTTTTTATTCATAGCGTCCCCTTTAGTTTCTTGGATAATAAAAATTGAAGGCCTAAAATATTTCCTCATGGATGAAGCAACCCTCTATTTTGTTACTCCATTCATCCCCTCTATTTTGTTACTCCATTTAGGCCTCTTGCATTCCATGAGAGGACTTTCATTTGTAAGGTTTAAGATAGATATTTTTCCTCTTTTCCCATAGGATGGTTTGGGTCTTTTGCCTTCCTCTTTGGACATATCCTTAATATGAGACAAGGAAGATAACAATGTTTTTTGTATGCCATCTGCTATTTTCTCTTCTACTCTTTTTTCCTCTGATAAAGGCACAGAGGTTGACCTTTTTTTTTGTCCATTATGAAATCAACTTGAGGTTTTTTGTGACTTTTGGTGTTATAAATAGGAGGAATTGAAGACTCACCTAGAGTAGGGGAAATTGGAAGGAGATCTAGTAAACAAGAGCATCTGGGAAGGAGACCTAATGGCACCCAATAAAGGAAGGATTAGAGGAGAGGGTTGGGTGAGGATCGAAGATAAGTGGTTTTTTGAGGGAATATGAACTCTGATGGAGGAATTGAGTGGAGAAGAGGGAGCATAAGGAGGGGGGACAAGGGGGCCTTGAAAAATAACAAAAGGGTCATGATGATAAAGTTGATAAAAAATAAAATCTTCCATTGGGATACCATTTACCCCTTTGGAAATAACTTCAAACTTGTTAGATTTAGCAAAGAGTGAAAATGCTTGATTTGCATCTTGATCTAGAGGTCTACAGGATGGCTTAAGGGGAGCCTCAATACACTTGCCTTTATACACTTTGTTACTTAAGCTGCTAGGTCCTTAGCGATGATGGAGATTCAAGATTTGAAATCACTTGTCTAAGAGAGCTATCTGGGGTTCTCTCTTCAACAAGGGGTATTGCTCTTTAGAGTGATTTTTTTGTGAAATTCATTGTACATATCAACATTGACATTTGGGTTCTTCTCGAGTAGCAAACATTGGGTTATGACATGATCCTACCTCTGGTATTCAATGTAGAAGGCAGGTTTATTCTCATACTCAAAATCTTACCTCCACTGGTAAGACTCATATGTTAAGTCAATAAAAGTGGGAAGTTGTGATTCTAAGTTGGCCATAATGTAAAAGTGAGAACAAGTTATTTGAGACTGAGATTTAGTAGCTAGGTCAAGAGTGACAAGATCACCAACTGCACGCACAATGCTTCTGATAATACTTTCATCCCAAAACTGATATAGTATCTCCAAGAGTCTAACCCAAATGGGAGTGATGTTAATGCTTTGAGTCTCCATATTGAAGCTTGTGTCCTAGTGTATGATTAATAGAGGCATCTTGCAAAAGAACCAGGGCCGTCCTATGAGAATGTAGCTAGTTTCACTACAGTTGTTCAAATGAATGATGAAGAACCCTCTAGATGGGATGACTAGGTCCATATGACCAACTGATTTCCATTTACTGAATGCCCATAAATGTATGGACTCAATATCAGAGCAAGATCCAATAAAATTTCCAACGATGAAAAGAGATTTCCTGCACAAAATAGAATCCATTACATATTCAATAAGACTTAGATCCTTGAAGTCTTTAGAGAGAATCCCAATATGCAAAGAGGGATCAGACTCGTAAGGACAGTAATACCCTTTGAATTTATCAGCAAAGGAAACTTTTGGGCTAGGTGAGGGTCTTGATGTGGGAACATCCTACACCACAACTATGTGGGATCCCACTAGATAAAAACCTCGTGCCACTTTAGTAGGGGTCCCCTCTAGAGGTTCTCCAATAAGCTCAACATTATCATCATCATCGAAGTCCTCCTCTTGATCGTAATCCAATTCACCACCTCCTGGTCCAACCATCTTGTGACTGCTAGGGACCATCCCATGATCACCAAGGGATCCTCCATCGATCCCAAATATTATATAGGTACTATTAATAAATTATATTTCCTTAGGATAACTATTAATAATAATATGCATGAAAGTGTTTCTTCTTTGAAACAAGCTCTCAAAAGTCTAATAGGAACAATGGTGAATGAAGAAAAAATCCACCTTGAGATAGAAGTAGACATGGGTATTGAAGGAAAGGGGTTAATGGATATTTATACCAAATATGCTCATGGAAAGATACAATATGTGCTAATGACTATAATATAATATGTATAATATGTAATTCTTGGCCCTACCAAATATGGAGTGGCTAATGTTGAATCTACAACTCTAGAGCTTTGAAGAGTATTTTTTGCTTACCATAATTACATCCATCAATTCTCCACCATCATATTCATCTATCCTTACTTCCTCCTTCCAATATCTTATTCCTTATGTCTATATTTATTTTACCATATGCATATCTTCTACTACATCTAATCCATCCCAACCAAGTGAATCCACCCCCATAGTAGAAAAGAGATTCCTTTTTGTTATGAATTATTACCATCATAGTTAGTGGTATCGTATGTTGAAGTGGTTACAACTCTACACAATATTCTTGTGTCTAGGTGGTTAATGTTTATTATGCTATACTAGGTAATGTAATTATTTATAAATATTTCAAACCAATAAAGAAAAAATAGTGAACCATTATCACCAATGGTATTAGAGTAGGTCAAAGGTAGATCCAAATATCTTTCCAATTAATATTCCTCTACATTGAGAGAATACAAAGAACTATGTTAATAAATCAAACGCTATAAAATGGAACTCCTTTTAGACCTAGAATATTGCTAGAATAGATTCTTCAATTTCAATTTTAGTATTCAAAATGAATGTGGCATAGTGGTAAAATTCAAAGCACATCATCAAAAGCCACCATCATAACAATGAAAAGATAATCATATTCTATCATCATTGAGAAGTTGCATGAAGTAGAGCATCTTCTGGGAGGGGCCCAACTAGATTTTAATGGGTGACCTCTTAATCTATAGTAAAATGGTCTTCCACTAAGATATAGACCCAATGATTTATAGCATGATTTTCCAAGAGCATGTACACAACATCGACATCAATTCTCTTGATAAATCTAAACATTTGTGTAATATTTAAGTATAATTTTTCTAGAAAAATATTATAAAATGTTAGGTATCATAATGTGGCACTATAACAAGATAAAATTAGGAGTCATTTATATTGAATTCACATTCTAGTCTACATATAGAGACAAACCTCAATTGGACATTGCATTGTCCATGTTCAGACATACAAATACACAATTTATTGACAATTAGAGTGTTTTATTTTTTAATACCTCATAAGAGTTTCAAGTCTAATAATCAATTCATTGAGCATCATGAACTTTCTATGCAATGTGCACAAGGTGCTCATGGAGGATGGAATGCATTAAAGTAGGCATAAAATCATGCCTCAGGAAATGTGCTCATGAACCCATGCTAATTTTTTTTTAAACCATATATGGATATATTTATTGATCAATAATGATTCAAATACATATATATTTATTTGTGTTAAATATCATTATTCATTTGAAGATTAGGTTTACTTTTTTGGCTTGTATATTTTGTTATTTTTTATTTGGCTTGTGGAATTGGGTCTAATTTAGTGATATCTTATGGAAACTCTATCTTATTAGATACCAAATTAGATCCCTAATATCTTAGTACCTCCCATAGTAAAAAAAACTCCAATAGTTGTAGGAATTTAATGATCAATCCAAAAAAAAATTGAGAATAGATGGTGCCTAATTCAACCACCATTCATTGAATTCTTAGATGTTAATTAGTGATGAAAGTTACTATAACTATAGTAGTAGGTTTTATCTACCTCATCAAGGTGCTTATGTCTCTAACCCTAGACATCAACAACGAGTGAAGAAACATATTCTATTTATCCCACATGCATTATGGGAAGGATCATTCAAGCCTATATTATTATTTATTTTCATTGGTTACAATTGAGAAAATTAGGAGATTCATATAATATTTTAAATCATTGGAATATTTCAAAAATATTTCTTGAAGATTCTAGTTGGAGGAATCCCCTTTACCTATTTATTTTTTTTGGTAAGTTAAAAATTTTAATTATCAAAAGAGGGCATTTGAAAGGCACCCCAAAGCCTTGTACAATAGCGAAACGAGAAGAGGAACACAACAAAGAGATAAAAAGCCTTCTGCAAAAAAAAGAAGCCAACCTCAGACAGAAAGGAACAAAAATAAATAGGCCTACAACTAGCAGGACTAAACCAGACCAAAACCTTTAGACCGAGGGAACGAGAAAAATATAGCAGCAGGTGGAACCACATCCTCGCTTAGAGAGGAATGTCAGTATGCATAGGAGAAGCGACAATGGTTTCCAGTGCGGTACCCTTTGCCTCATACTTTGGTGCATCATTTGGAGCATCCTTCAGGAACATCAATATATGCCTCCTTTGCAATCTGCACCATGTCCTCATATTTGTCATCACCCTTGGCATTAGAGGGACCCTCAACAACAAAAAAGGTAGAAATATCCTCAAATGTATCACAAAAGAACAGGATACTGAGAGCTTGGCACTGATCCTTTAGCCTTGAAATTGCTTTACTGATGGCCATGTGGGTTGTTTCCAGATGATAAATTATGGAAGAGGTTGCATGAAATCCCATTTACCTATTTATTTTATCCAAAAAGACACTACTGATTTCTTGCAATTTGAAGCATTAATCAATTTCCTAGTATAGAATTATATACTTGTTGGAAATTACTTTTTTAGGATGATCTAATGGGATTACAATTTTCTAATTTTGTAAATATTTAACATGGCTAGTGTTTCACCAAAGTTCCTATTGTTTGATTCCTACCTATTATAAGGGAATAATTAATCTAATAGGAAAACTAAACTTTTTTGGTAAGTAGATAGATTATATTAACAAATGGATTTTGAAAGGGCCCTGAAACCTTTTATAAAAGAAAATAGGTCATCTGACCAAAACCACCAGCACAATGCTAACAAACAAGGGCATATAGCCACAATAGATAAAAACATAAAGGAGACCCAATGGGATGATCCCAACAAAGCAATCCCAACAAAAAGATCCTGACCAAAACCAATAGGGAAGACCTTGATAGAAATAGAGCATGACACCATTACTCTTTGGTGTTGTATTTTGCATTCGAGTTGCCATTTGGAGTGTCACCTACATTCTTCATTTGGATGTGGATTTTATCCAGAATGTTTGCAGCTTGTTGATAGAGGATCTAGGTGGATTTGAAAGCATCAACAGTCGTAGTCAGATTTATGACAATGTTGAAGATATGGAAAAATAAACTTGATTTTAAGGAAGTATGCAAAGTTTTAAATGGATCCTTTAATTCTCTTGACATATATAGTGAAGAACAAATAGAATTTGATAAAGAAAATATAATGGCTCAATTGATCATCATGTTTGGTGTCTTTGATGGAGTTCAACCATACATTCATGACTCAACGACTACCAAATATGCATGGGATAAACTCTAGATAGTATTTTAAGAAAATAAAATTATCCAAATGGTTTTCCTTTAAATCCAAATTCAATACTTAAAAATGAACAATGAATAAAATCTTGAGTCATTCTTGAGACAAGTTGTAGAGTTATGTGTATTATTACAAGCTTTGAGAGAAACAATGTCTAATGACAAAATTGTTTCCATTATTTTGATATCGCTCCCTTCATAGTATATGTGTTTATTACAAATTTGAATGTCACTAAGAAAGCACCAACATTTGAAAAGGTGGTGAATCTAATTCAAAAAGTAGAGGTCTCTCATATATAAAATCAAGGTGAAGATCAAGTTCTCATTTCAAACCAATAGAGGAAGCAACCAATAAAAATAGGTATGAGACATCAACATTTCTTTCAACATCAAAGAAACAATTTTACATGTAAAAAATGTGTGAACTATGTGGCAACAACTAACACACATTTAATGAATGTTAGAACAATATTTTCACAAATGTATCCTCCTCTCAAAAAATCCAACTATAGTAGAAGAAGTCATCAATGCATAGTAAAATATAATTTTTAAGAATATACATCAATAACATAGTAATGTTCCCAAATACAAGCACTTAAAAGAAGAAGAAAATGACCATTAAAGATAATGAGAGCATAGATTTCCTATCCATGATCAACTAAGTCATCCCAATGATGTTTGGTATATCAATTTTAGAGCAACCAAACCAATGACTGGTCAGAAAGGCTTGTTCTTGACTTGAGATTATTCTAGTCATACAAGAAAGGTCTTTCTAGGTGATGACACATCCTATGATATCAAATTAATACATGATATAAAATTATGACTTAGGTCACACATAAAAAATAACAATTATTTATATGTTTTGAGACTTACTAAGAATTAACTCTTCATCAACTAACTACACGACCATAATTTGAATGTTGACTTCAATAAACTATATGGATCTAAGAACAAGGATGAATTTATAATTCAAACAATTTTAGGCTCATGTTGAGACATTTACAAGTCATCAGATTCATGTACTTAACTTAGGTTAGGGGATTTTACCAATAATATTGTTTTATAATTCCTAAAGAGATATGTCATTTGTCAACAATTGATAGTTTATGAATGAAAATATTACAAGATTATGTGAGAAATGGAGATTCAGACTATTATACAACTTGTAGAGATATAACTTATCAATAATTTGCAATGCTAAAATATCTACTAATTAAATATTACAAATGGAGATATTTCCATCCAAAACTACATAGGAAATTTTGATAATCTCATTTGCTCTCCCTAAGGATCCTATAAAATTGAATCAAAAACCCAAAGTTAATTTTGTTAGGTTTATGATTGATTCTATTATAGGTGTCATGCCCTTGTCTTCACTAATTCACTTACCTTTCTTGTATTTATAAGTTAAAGTGGTATTGGTAGGTAATCCTTGTCTTCCCATGGTAATAGCACATTGATTTAGCTCATCTACCTTTTTTGGATATTTGTGCTTCATTATTGATGCCTTACAATTTGATCTAACTCTTCTTCTATTCTCCAAGTTGGGTGCATCCTACTTCACCTTTAGGATTTCTTGGGTGCTTTTCAAAACTTCTCCTCATCCTCCCACATAAAAATATTTTAAAATTACAAGATCAATCTAGTATTTTGATGAAGCCCTCTCTTTTTCCATTTTGTTGGACCCTTTTGATGTTTTAATTTTTGTAAGATTTTTCTTGGCATATCCCATATTTTTGGAACTTTTTCCTCCATTCTTCCCCTTCTAGATTTTAAAAAATTTGACCATCAAATGCTTCTTCTTTCTTGCATCTCTTAGAATTCTTCCATCACCTTCAACTTTTGAGATTCTTAGAACAAGTAGGTTGTTGGAATTTCTATTCTCTTTTTTTGGTCAAAACTTTTGAAACCCTCCAATATTTAACCTCCCTTTGTATTATTTGGAATTATCTACCACATTATTCCTTCCTAAAACCCAAATTGCATAGTCCACCTACAGACTACTGCTTTCATGATAGGAATTTTTTATTGCCCTTATATATTTTACACTTTTTTCTTTGTCTTCCACCAACTTTGTCTTTCAAATTTTAATCTCATTCCTAGTTATTTAATGGTAAAAGTATCAAAAAATCCCTTAGATGAGAACTATATATGATGATATTTAGTAAACCCATGAAATATACAACATGAAGGGCTCCCATTTACATTCAACTCTACTATTATTGAGCTTTGGTATCCTTTTTGAGAAGTCATTAGTGCACAAAAGCTTAACCATGTAGCCTCCTTGACTAAATATGATGGAGTGAATGTTTCTTAGGATATTTTGATGATCAGAACCTATGAGTCATCATCCAAACCTTGAAGCTATTGATTTCCCCTAAATTGACTCTCCAAATAAATGTATCCTATATGTTTGGTGGAGATATTATGGATGATGGGTTAGGATCTATGAATCCAAACAAATGTGGATGATAGATTTTCTATCTTGTCTATAACTACTAGTTGGATCGAACCATAACCAATGGTAGAACTATTTTAGTTATCATTAAAATATATTAAGCTACTATCAACGATAGGGTATATCTTAGATATAACCAAAAAGGCTATGAGTAATTATTGTGGGTCATTAACTATTAATATTATATGATTAACATGGACACATAAGATAAGGGTTTTTACACTTGTATTTAGATTTTGGTGATATCTTCTTGATGATTCTCTAGCATAGGCTTTCTGGTGGTCAACAATGGTTCAAAGGCTTTTCATTTTGTAAAATATTCCAAGTAATCATCAATCATAATAATCCTTATTTGGTTAGATTATATTGAGACTTCACTATAGCTTTGGTATCTCATAGGGGTCTTCTACTTGTAGAATGAGATGAACACAAAGAATAAAGCCTTATCAATATGGATGATGGGTCAAGATATATGAATCCAAATAAATGTAGATGATAGACAGACTTGCTAGCTTTCATACAACTATTATTTGGATCAAACCATGACCAATTATAGAGCTATTTAAGTTATCATTAAAAAATATCATAAGCTACCAATTATGGGATCTAGTTTAGATATCTCCAAAATGCTTGTGAGGAATTATGGACCATTAACTATAAGGACTTGATGATTAAATTGACCACACATGAAAAGGGTTTTTACACTTGTATTTAGCCTTTGGTGATTTCTTCTTGATTATTCTCTAGCATAGGCTTCCTAGTGGTCAACAATGGTTCAAAGGTTTTTCATTTTGCATAACTTTCCAAGTTAGCTTCAATCATAATTACTCTTATTTGGCCATATCGTAGTAAGAATTCACTATAGCTTTGGTAGTTCATAGGAATATTTTTCTTGTAAAATGATATGAATACAAAGAATTAACCCTTATCTATTGGGTGAAAATTCATTCATAGGTAGCTTTAATGATGGATAAATGGATATCACTCATGTGTATGAAAATCCTTTTATAGCACTTTTTATTTGGAACAGAGGCACCTACGTACATCAAATTATTCATTTGTGAATCCATACCTCTTTTGACTTGCCATATTTTCACCTACCTTGATCATATATTACTTCTATCAAAGTGCCACCAAAAGATATCTACTTTTCTTCTTAGTGATGGATTGACATGACGTGAAATTGAATTTTGTTCATACATAGGTCTATTGTCATCTTTTTGCATTAATTCCATACTACATGGTCTTAGCACTATGATTGGTCTATTTGCTCTAACTATTTGGTGGTTTTCCTAAGAGTCATCCTTTTTTTCACATGTAACAAATTCACCCCTTATGGAAAGTTATTTGTTTGAGTGATTGTAATATGTGCTATTTTATGCCTTTCATTTCAATATATTGCATCACATTAGTATTTGATCTAGTCTTTATATTTTCTTCTACTCATTTTTCAAAGTATAATTGCTTTTTCAAATTACAAGCATCTAATACAAAATCATCCTACCCAACAAAATTAGCTAATAAAAATGGATATATATATACATATATATGGTATATACATAACCCTAAGAGGATCAAGAATTTTTGTTTGAATGAGTTTTCAACCCATTCCTATAGCTCCGTATACCAAGTCCACTAGTCCATTTTATCATTTCGGATGAATGAATGCATTTCATCAATTGAAGACTAAAACCACTCTTCTTCCAACATTAAAATTTGATCAAAATTTAGCCCAAATGTTGGTAAGTGTTCTACATAGTGCAAGTGAAGTGAATCTAATTGGATTTTTATTTGGTCCTATATTGGGTCCTTAAGACCATGATAGATTAGTATAGATACAAATATCCCCCTAGCTTAGTAGTGAATATTTACATAGACATATTGAATGAATTTGGGATGTTAATTATTGAAATATCCTATGTGATAGTCACACTTAGACAAGCACTGAAGGTGAGTGAAATTTCCTCTAATGCCCCCAAGATTTGAATTGCATTGTAGTACAACTCCACCACTCTTTTGTTCATGGATTGATATTTTAGCATCAATGCATCTACTACTTCCTTAGGCATACAACACATGATTTCCTTGAATCTATAATGTAGTTATGGGTCAATTTATCCTTGTAGATGATAGAAAAATAGAATTGAGTAGGCTTAGACCTACTTAGTTTTAGGGCTAATATTTGTAGAAATACGAATTTTTATTGTTTATTTTTCTCTTTCTCTTCTTCCTCAGGTTCCTTATTCAATTATTATTTCTATCTAGGGATGGATAGGATATCCAAGTTTGGTACTGCCATAGTGGATTCATTAAGATGGTCCACAATGTTAAAAGTCCCAAGGATGATGAAATTTTATGCAACATGCACTTGTAGTGGGAGTCTTATCTTGTCCCAAATTGGTTGAAGTCTCTAGGTTAGTTTTGGATAAGGTACTAGCTATTTTGGGGTCTCTAGAATACCTTATTTAACAACCACTAGTGGTTTTTATATATTTTTAGGTGAATCTATTGGAGCCTTCCAACTAGCATTGGTTATGATATGACCATTTGAGTCCATATGATCACTTATTTTATCATTAACAATATGTGTCAGTGCACTTGGATTTGGAGGTGTCATGGTAGGAGATTTTTGACTTGGTATAGCTAATATAACCTATTTTTCCAAGGCCATTTGATTACTCTTGTTCTACTGAATTACCCACTTCTTGGACCTCATCAGGTAATTTGATCAAACTTGAGGTTTATTAATCATTAGATGACCTAATTTATCATATACCATGAATAGTTCATATTCATCACAAGTGACTAGGATTTACTCTAGATGGGTACGATTTGGCTTGAGGATAGAGGTGGTAAGGGAAGATTGGTTTGCTAGTTGTGCATCATTCCTTAAATAAGATGTAGATTCTTGTGAAGGCATCATTTTATTTAACACAACTATGGTAAGCTAAGATATTTCCATAGCATAAATCTTGTAGAGAAAGTATCTAGAGCTAGGTAATACCAATATGTGGACTCCTCTATATAGTTGCTTTGTATGAAAGTTATCATCAAAAATGGTTGCAAGGATTTTTTTAGAGGGATTAGTAGTAGTACTATTTTCTATATTTAGTTTTGAGCTTGATCATTTTATTCATTGGAATAGAATTGGAGCCTAAGGTAGCTATTCAATGAAGGCCTATTGTGTAGGCATTATTACTTTTGAGGCTAATTATGGATGCACATTATCGATTTTGCTCTTTCTCTTCTTCCTCAAGTGCCTTATTTAGTTGTTATTTCTATCTAGGGATGGACAATATATCCTATATTGGTACCATCATAGTGGACTTGTTTTGATGATGTATAATGTTGAAGGTCCCAAGGATGGTAACTTTCTATGCAACATGCATTCAAAGTAGGATTCTTGATTTATCTCTAGTTGGTAAAATGATATAGGTTAGTTTTTTCTAAGATATAGGTTTCTTTGGGGTCATTATAATGCTTCATTTAGTAACCACTAGGGGTTCCAATATGTTTAGAGGTGAAACTATTGGATCCTTCTAGATGATATTAGTTGTTTTTATTTGACCGTTTGAGGTCATCTAGTCACTTGTTTTATTATTAGCATTAGGTTTCAGTGTGCTTGGATTTTTAGGTGCTATGGTAGGTAATTGATAATTAACTATAGCTAGAAGAAAAAGTGGACCATTTCTGGTTAAGATCCTCAAATTATAGTCAAATACAAAAACACACTAAGAAGAACAACTTCTTAAAATTTGTATTATAAAGGAATTGATCATCTACAAGGACATAAACATGTGGAAAAAAATCTAAAAATTATACTTTTAAAACACATAATGAACATAGTGTAGTTGATTATGATATTTTCTCACAAAAATTCATTTCAATGGTAGAAGATCTAGAAATTGAAGTAGTTCCCATGAAGCTAAAATCTAATAACAATAAAATTTACATAAATATCCAAATGCAAGAAAGTTGGCAAGAACAACATCTTCAAGTAGCTAAAAAAATACAAAAGGAAACATCTCTATGACAAAAAAAAACTATATAACATCACTCAAGCAAATTTTGCAAAGAGAGGAAAGAGAGAGGACATATTTTTTTAAACTTGTATTTTTAATAGCAGTAAACTAATGGATATAATTAGAGAATCCTAAAAATTATGCAAAATATTAAAACTTAAGAAAATAAAATATGAAACTTGTAAATCCAAGGTATGATAAAAAATGTAAAACAGTCAAGAGAAACTTGAAAAACCTAGACAAAGAGAAAACACATAGCAAGATAAATAAACAACTAGTAAAAAAGAAAGGTAAGAATATATAAGGGTAGGCAAAAATATTTTATATATGTTACAAATCATATCCCAAGGAAATTTTCAAAATATTTATAACAAAGAAAAATAGACACAAAAACAATATCACAAGCAAATAATGGTTGAAGTATGCTAAGCAATTATATGAGAGAAACTAAGAAAAAGATACACTTTCTATTATTAACAAAATTGAGGAAAATGTTTCCTAAAATATATGGAGGGCATTAAGAAAGTTCTCAAGATATAGATGGTTTGTAAGATAAACATATCAAATGTGTTGGATTTAGCAAAAGAACCTCATTTTCCACTACTTCAACATTGCATATTTAATAAAGTAAATCGATCATAGGAAGTTGTCACAAATCAAAATCAAGATGTAACTAATGCAACCTCCTATGAGATATAAAAAAATAATGTAATAATTGCATAACATATCCTCCTATTACATTATTTGTTATACAAGAGCTATAAAAAAATCAAATATGACACATACAAGTGCCTTTTAGTCTAGTTTTTTAATGACGCATCTTCTATATCATGTAGCAAAAGTATAAAACAACCAACCTAGTTATCTAGCCATGTTTGGATTGGGTTCCATCATCATAGTAGTTATCATAGGTGACATTACTCTTTTGGCTAATGTCATGGCCCCTATCACATGTGACATTACTCTTCTAGTTCACATCATGGTCCCTATAATGGGTGACCTTACTCTTTTGGTTGATTTAGTCATCCTTGACCTCGAGGTAGCTCTCCCACTCCTATTTTATCCAAGAAATTTAAGTTACCATGCTACCTATAGGTGGTATAGGAAAGAAGTCCATAAAAAATACTTTATGACATCGAATGGATCAAAATCATATCTATATTCCTCCTTAGTGTCTATTATCTAGATAAAGAGTGTTTATTTAGGATAGTTTCCTATGGTAATGGATTCAAATAGATCATTGGTTGTATAATTATGGTTTGTTACACCTACAAGAACAACCTTGTCATCTAACAAACACTTCATTACATAGGTGGGGCTCCAATGTTCACATAAGTCAGCTTCTTGGTTTTGTTAATGAGAGTGGAAGTGTGGATACCATATTAATCCATGTCCTTATATAAGGGGATGCCTATGTCATTGAAGAAGATAAATGTATGAAAATTATTTAGATGATGAAAGAAAAAAACTAGAATCCTCAACTTATCTTGAATGTAAGTTTTTAGGTTTAGTTTTATGGCATGAATCATATCCAAAATTTTATGCCATCATGAATAGAAAATATAGGAAAATTATTTCCACCCATATCAAAATTCCTATCTCTAGTGTAGAATTTCATGGAAAATTTGCAAGGGTTATGGAGTTTTAAGGATACCACACTCATGGATGATGGTGGAGAATCACATAATGATGGGGTTTTAGATTCTTGATGCTTACAACACATTGAGGTGGTCCATAAGACTCATCACCTACACCTTCCACTAGATGTCCTCGGAGTTCCTTCTCTTCCACTCTAGGTTGATGCTCTTTATCACCACTATCTCCTCCAATGGAATGCACTTTAGCTTGTGCATCATCACACTTATCCCTTGCCTAATGTTCCTCACTAGTCGATATTCCAATGACTTTAGAGGATACATTTTCATTTTTCCTGTTGCTCCTCATGATGTTGGTTACCATTTATTGTAATTGTATGGGTCTCTTCTATTGTTAATGTTGTTCTATGAGAGCTTTCAACTATTTATACTATGACAATGGGTGATATTAAGAGAATGGAGGTTCAGTATCTGCATGACCCAACAACATGACCAACATCCTAGCTAGTCACTATCCTATATGGGATAAATTTGATACTGATGATGGATTTAGTAAAAAAAACTTATTTTATATTACTTCACCATTACATATTTAATATTTAATATTACATATTTAAGATAAAATTGATGTAACAAACATGTAACCTCCTCTGAGGTATAATAAAATAATGTAATAATTACCTAATATTAAATAATATAATTATTGCCTAACAAAGTGTGGGATTGACATCTTAGCACCACGCATAAAAAATAATTTTGATGGTATTATTAAAGGAGGATTTCCTTTGGAATGGGTAATTTGCCTAGTTACATAATTGCATAAAAATAGAGACATCAATAGTCCTTAAAATTACCATACTATCATAGTTAATCCTCTTTTTAAAATTTGTTTTGGCAATATAGTAGAAATTAAAAGCAATCAATGGGTAAAATATTAAGAAAAGAGGGAAATAGGGCAAGCAATATTTAGGTCAAAGTACTCAACAATATATCATTACATTACAATATGATATGGAATGAAAAGGAAAATTTTTATTATTTTTTATGGACTGTAAATATATTTTTGACATAGTAGCTAGAGGTAAACTATAGAAAAGAATGTAGGAAATTTGTGTATCAACTAACTACAGAGTAGTTATACATAAAATTTATGATCAAGTGGTGGCTAAAATAAAAAATTATATGGATTATCAAAGTGTTTTGGGTGATATTGAGGTAAAATAAGGCTGCCTATTGTCATCTACTTTATTTGATCTTTATATTGGTATATTGGAGGAATGGGTAGAAAGAATGGGAGAAAAGAGAATACAATTGGTTAATTATGTAATGAAATTTCTTATTTGTGCCAATGACCTCACCTTAGTTGGCAAGACACTTAAAATTTTAAAAGAAAATCTAAAATTTTTAGAGCATTTTTCTAAAGAAGTTGGGATGTAGGCAAACACTAGCAACGCTAAAATTATGGTCTTCTCTATTCAAAGAGATAAAAAACAACCATATTTTATTTGAAGGAAATTCTTTAGAGGTAGTAATAGAATACATATACATTCGATTATATTTTCAAAGAAAACTCATTGGGAAAGATGCATGATGAAATGAATACAAGTATGATGGAGGGCACTCTACTCATTTCCAAATAGGGGCAACAAAGTATAGTTGTGGCATTGAAAAACTACTAGGGTCCTTTTTATATTATTACGCCCATAGGCGTCCGACAATGGCAGCCAGGAAGGGAAGGTCAGCCATGCCATAAACAATATTAATATTTTATTAAAAAAGCCGACATTAAGAAAATAAATGACAACCAAGAAGGGAAGGTCAGCCACGCCATAAACAATATTGATATTTTATTAAAAAAACCGACATTAAGAAAATTATTCGTCGATATTAAGAAAATTATCTATCACACCCCCAAGAAATGAGATAGGGCGCCTCGAGATTAATAACTCTCAGAGTTTATAGATATATATATATATATTATATATCTAAGCTAGTTAATTATTCTAGTGGTACAATATGGGTGTGAGGTGTGGGCTAACAATACATCAAAATTTTAAATGGAAAAAAATAAAAGGAACTAAAAAACCATTGATTACAAATTGTTTCTAAATTAAAGCATCAATCCAATATAAGATTTTGCTTGCTAAAACAAGGACTTTTCCACTAGAAATAGAAGTTCTGATAAGGCTTTTGGGGTACCTAAAAAAATACAAAGAATGGAAGACAACAGGTTGCTAAAACATGTAATCAAAGAACCACTAAGTAGAAGAAAATACACAAAAATGAAAAAGATAACAAATAAATGGAAAATGGAGCATTACATTTCATGAGGTCCCAAACTCCAACAAATAAATTAAACAGTAGTGAGGGAAAATTCAAACTTGTCATGAAAAATTAGGAAGAAATAAATATATATATAAATAACTTCAAGTCAAATTGTGAAGTACATAAATGCAAATATTAAATCGAAGAAAAACACTTATACCCCATTAAGATCTAGTTTATAACATCTGAAATGCAAAACTAGATGGACAATTTCTCAGGAGGTATGGTTAGAACGAATATGTATCTTTTGCACAATATAAATAGTGGAGACCAAAATACATTCTTGTGAAACCAACAAGGACATTATAATTATATATGAGGACACTCTAAGAATAAAGTCACTAATAATTTTTTTTAAAGAATTAAAAATAAATAAGAGAAAAAAACATCTCATCAAAACTAACAACAATAAAAAACACTTTAAAGAATTAAAAAAGAATGTTGAACTCTTTAACTTTGTTCAAGATTTTGATTCATACAAGTTGTTAAACTTTAAAACTCAATATAAAAAGAGTGGGGTTGTATCAAAATTCTTAGTAACATAGACTATTTTATTCTCAAATGCCTAATTAAATCATTTCATTTCATTTTATATCTCTGCTTGCATTGCGTTTGAAACGCACCCGACCATTCAATTTGAAGCAACACTTCGATAATGCTTGTCTCAAAAATGAGTTCAGCATTCGTGGAAATTCTCGCCACAACCCAATTCAATTTGTCCGGATTTCTTACTTTTCAGATACGTTCACGTGTGAAGATCAGGAATCAAATTTTACTAATATTTTTCCAATAAAAGTCCCCCGCACTTTTTTGTAATTAAAATTACATTATGTTGCCGGGTTTTGAGTTTGGAGCCCAAATAAAATATTCCTGACAGGCACAAACCGAACCCAATCAGAAAAACAAAGATAAGCCTGCACTAGATACATGACAAACCTTCGTGCTTTGTGAATGCCTGATCTCCTATAGATATACGCTTTGTCCGTCGACAGAGAAAAAGGATATCAGCCATAACACCATGTTCCAATAGGAAAAAGTGCCAAACTGTACGCTTTAGAAGAGGAAGAACAGTCTCAGTGGCATTACTTTCTTGAGATAACAGGATGTATTATATTATTGTCAAATAGTAAGACGTATACTGGTAATTAATAAGATGTATAGTGGCAACCATCTTTCTAGAACATGTTTTAAGAACAGACAGATACTCCACCATAGATCTCTTGAGTATTATTTATATTTTTACATCAATATAAAATTTAAATCAAGATAAGTTTATATGACAAATCTGCATGCTTCCCTTGTTTCAATGAATTATAACGCAATTCTATTACAGCAATGCACAAGATGATCCATCCATCATGGCATCATAAAATAATATCTAACATCGTCAAGTTAATTGTCAAGTTATCCCTTTCAATCTTTTGTTTTTACATTCAATTTTTTTCACATGTTTGTTCTATTTTTATAATTATTTTTTTTAAATAAAATTTTGGAGAGCTTTATGTATTAAACATTAATTTTTCAATGGTAATCACAGTAATTCATTAGTTTTTAAAGAATATTATTCATACACAATTTTACGACAATCCATTTCTTCCACACATAATCTTGTTAGAAATTAAATCAAATTTCACCTGATAGATCTTTGACAGATCTTATCTTTTGGATCTGATAGTCTTATTTTAAAGTGTCCAAAGTTATTATCGGAAATTGTAGTTATTCGACGATTGGATAGAGACTATACTTTTGAATTCAATGTATGTCATAAAATTGGTAAGTCTTTCCCTCCAATACCCAACTATATGTATGAGTTGCTGCTATCATTGTTTAGAAGAGAGAGCTGAATAAAGATTAGCGCAGCGGAAGAAAGATAGAAGCAACGTGAGAAGTCAGAAGAACGAATGTAAGTGCAAGGAGTTGAAGTTGCAATCTTCAGAAAAATCCTCTGTAGATGTAACCTGCAATCTTTTCAAGTTGTAGATGTATGTGGATGTATTTCCATTTTGAGCAATATATAATACTTTTACGTATTTTTGCTTTCATGTGATATTCGGATGATTATTAATTTAACTTAGCAAAGTTAGGTTTCATTCATTTTATCTCATGACTGTCCATGTTCCATACCACTGAGAAATCTAGTTGTTCCATCCCACTGAGCAAATTTGAACCATCTACTTGTATCCTCCTCAGCGGGTTAGGGCACAATTGAAAGAAAAATCTTTGTCGCGATCCATGCCCACTTGGTGTTTGACAAGTGTTGCATCTCAATCTTGGATATATCCCACTGGTGTTCTATCTCGTCAATGTTATATCTCGTTCATCTTGCACATCGTAAAGCATGAAAGGTATTTCACATCACGATTCAAAACAAGCTATGGTTTAGAACAACCTTGTTCTATCCCACTCATGTTGTATCCTATCTGCACTGTGCATTGGAATATGTGAAAGTGATTTAGAACAATAGTATAGAACATCCATTCCTTAGCTACTCCGATCTATAGGTTTGTTTCGTGTCATGGCTCGTCAATATTTGCTTTCAAATTGGTATCAGAGATAGCACCATTAGTGAAATATAAGAAGCAATGGCTTACAACAAAAATTCATTGCAATTGTAGGTCCCACGTTTCAATGGTAAGAACTATGATTATTGGAGCATCCAAGTGAATATATTATTTGTATCTCAGGAGTTATGGGACCTAGTGTAGATCGGTTACACATAACCTATAGATGCAGTAGCATTGAGAGTTCTCTCCCAAGAAAAAATAGATCTATTGAAGGAGAATCAGAAGAAGGACCAAACGATATTATTTTACATAATGCAGGCAGTTGAGGAAACTATTTTCCCAATAATTGCAGCAACAACCAAATGAAAAGAGATATGGGAAATTTTATCCAGCTTCTTCTAAGGAACCAATAAAGTGAAGTTGGTGAGTTTGCAGATGTTGAGAAGGGAGTTCAAAATTTTTTAGATGAGTGAGTCAAAATCTATGAGTGACTTATTTACCCACACAATGGGTATTATCAACCAAATGAGGTTGAATGTTGAGAATTTTGAGAACCAGAGAATAGTGGAGAAAATACTGAGGAGTCTACTAGCAAGGTTTGACTTAGTGGTAATTGCAATTGAAGAATCAAGGGATTTAACAATCCTTTTAGTAGATGAGCTCATGCGTTATTTGCAAACACTTGATTAGAGGTTGAATCAATCATCTTAGTCCTCATTACAACAAGCATTTAAGACATAGGTCTCATTTTGAGATAATCGTAGAAGAGAATATTCCCACCAAACTGCCTCATGTTCACAAGGAGAAAGAGGACAAAATAATATAGCTAAATGTGGGAGAGGCTATAAGAGAGGAGGAAGTTCAAACTCCAACGAAGGAGAGAACAGTTGCAATTTTCATCAATGAGGAGGAAGAGGTAACGATAGGAATCAACAAGGAGGATAAAATTAGAGGTATGACAAATCAAATATCCAATGTTATTACTACAAGAAATTTGTTATTATATCTATGAGTGTAGAAATAAGTTGGTCAAATAAAATAAGTAGCAATCCCACTATACAAATGAAAATGAAAATGTAGAAAGCATAAATGTATGTGGGACTATGATATTAACCTGTAACACTGATGAAGAGAGATAAAAGAATACTTGGTATCTCGATAGTGGGTGCAATAACCACATGTCTAGGAACAAATAAATGTTCTCACAATTAGAATAAAGTATTAAATCTAAGGTGAAAATAGGTAATAACAACAAGGTATATGTTATAGGCAAAGGTAAGATCATAATCCACACAAAGCAAGGTGAAATAAGGCACATCTCTAATGTATATTATATGCCTAGGTAGAAAAATAATTTGCTAAGCGTTGGATAACTTGTGTAGAAGGGGTACACTATGCAATTTAAAAATGGAGCCTATATTGTTAGAGATAAAGATATTGGGCTTGTAGAAAATGTGTCCATAACAAAGAACAAGATGTTTCCTCTACAAATTCAGAATGAAATGTTGCTTTTATTTAGTGCAATTGTGAAATATGCTACATGGTTGTGGTATCTTAGATACAATCACCTAAGATTTAGTGGCCTTAAACTACTACACAAGAAACAAATGGTGAAGGGATTACCTCTCATAGGGGAACCCAATAAAGCATGTGAAGGTTGTTTATTCGGTAAGCAACACAAGGATAAATTCCCTATGAGATAATCATAGAGAGCTTCACAGTTGTTGGAGCTAGTGTATTCAGATATTTGTGACCCTATGCAAACCAAATTATTTGACAATAAAAAATACTTCCTAACATTTATAGACGATTTCAGTCGGAGGACATGGGTATATCCCATAAAACAAAATTCATAATATTTCAGTAAATTTAAGGAGTTTAAAGCTTTGTTTGAAAAACAAAGTGACTATTATGTGAAGACTCTTAGAACATATGGAGGAGGTGAATACATCTCCAATGAATTATATAATTTCTACAAAGCAAATGAAATTAGAAGGTAGTTCACAACTAGATACACACCACAACAAAATGGTGTTGCAGAGGGGAAGAATATAACTCTAATGGAGATGGCAAGGAGCATGATAAAGACAAAGGGATTGCCACATGAGTTTTGGGTAGAAGTTGTAGCTTGTGCAATTTATCTACTGAATAAGTGTCCCAAAAAGAGTGTGAAGGAAAATATCCCTCAAGAAGCATGGAGCAACCATAAGTTGAGTGTTTCTCATTTAAGAGTTTTTGAGTACATAACATATGTACATATTTTGGATGAAAAGTGTAGACACTAAAATCGCATCAATCTGATTAGACTACCAAGACACATCCTAATTGACACCATTTGACCCTCTTGGGAAACCTTCAGAGGTTAAATAGTGGTCATAGCCACTTTTGAGCAGTTCTACCCCACTTTTGGGAAATTTTGGGCCATGTAGGCATGGTTGTCCCACCCTATGATGAACACAGTTCATGGTCGTCCCACCCAGGGATGGCCACCAACAACCATCCCTGGGTGGGACAACCATGGCCTTAGACCCTTAAAAAGTCAAATGCAATACAAATGGCACCCAGATTCTACCATTTACCTTACCCATTGAAGCATGCCAGTCTAAGGGCACATAAATCTCATGCCAAGTTGTAAATTGGAGTCCCAAAATGGATATTCCTTCCCCCTCCAATGCATGGTAAGGTTTGGATAAATGGCAACACCTACCTCGCATGGCCTCGCATGCCCATTTGACTATATGCTCACTTGAGCTATAAAGTGGAGTCATTCCACCCAATTTCAAGGATGAGTCTTTGTAATATTTTACAACGAATTGCTATCGAGATTTATCCCCAATCTGCTACATGTTTTCCCTTGAGGTTTTCAAGTGATTCTAAAACACACAATATGTTTACAAAACTGACCCGTTCAAGTGAATCAGATCCTATAATTTGATGACAATACCCATAGGAGTAATTTAGACCAAATACCAAAGGAATTGGTGGTAAAAACCACTAGATTTGGTGGTCATACCACCCCAGGATGACCCCCAAATTATGATAGTCCTACATGGCTCATGCAGGTACGATAAAAAATTAGAGCATAATTTCTTTTCTCTTTTTACATAGATCAATTCTAGAATATATATTATGCCCTCTATTAATTTTTGGTGCAATTTTAAGTTTTTTTTCACCTATTATCATGTATTTCTTGTTTTGTAGTCTTGAATGGCACACCCCGAGATGACCATAAATATGTATGCAATTTACTTTTTGTTCTTGATTAGATCACTTCCAAAATACATTATATGCATGATATTAATTTTTGGTAGAATTTGGAATAGTTTTGAATCATGTATTATACACTTCCTCTTTCAAGCTAATTATCTCATACATATCTTTGATTGTATTTCAATCCACACATGCTATTAATAGTTTTGGTTTCCTTGTGTGTAGATCTAGGTATCATAGCATGCAAGGAAGAAGAAATAAGTTAGAACATCGATAGAACATTGTGGCAGTATTGAAAGACCGCTCTATTCAATCATGAGTGTGAGGAAGATGTTGGAGAGCACCTTAGTTTCTAAAAGGATTTACTCCTTTGGCACATATGTAATGATTGTATCAATTCAAAGCCCTCAAGGGGACATTTTGTAACCGTGAATTTGAAAAATCAAATAATACAAAGAGGACCCCCATTTATTTTACTTATTTGTCTTTCATGCTTACTTAAAATGTCACTTTTGTAGTGCTTAGATCAATAGAGCAATAGATGCATTTCATTTCCCATTGTTAGGTGCTTAGAAAAATGTTGGATGAAAAGGCACAAAAATGCATCTTTACTGGTTATAATGAAGAATCAAAGGCTTATATATTGTATAACCCTATCAAAAAGAAGTTTATTATAATTCAAGATGTGAATTTCATGGAAGATGAAGCTTGGAACTAGAAATCCAAAACTAGTTAGCAAGAGCTAGCAACTATTGAGTTTGAGGACTTGGACGACAACAATGTGCATCCACCTATATCTTCAAGCAATAGTACCGATGCTAGTAGCAACACTACCTTATCATCAATGTCACCTCCACGTACGAGAATGATCCTAAACTTAAAGACACCATCAAAGATAAAGACACATTCTGATTTTGCTTTATTTTTTGAGTGGGATCCAATTTCATTTGAAGACAAAATTATAGATACCTAAAACATGTCATTTTGAGAAGACTACCATGTTGAGAAGACCATGTAACCCACCTTGGGTGGCCCTAGGGCTTAGAAAGTGGTCTTCACCACTCAAATATGGTCATTTTCCTTTGCAACTACGGCCACTGTATCCCATAATGACCCCTAACCGTAGTCATTGTACCTAATAGTGGCCCCCAAATATGGTTGTTTTACCCCATAGCAACCCCCAGCCTTGGCTGCTCTACCCTGAAGCAACCGTTCTTGAAGTGGAACAAAAAAAGAGAATCCACACGTGGGTTGGCAATGCCAATTTCATGCACACTTGAGACCAAATTAGCATGCACGCTTACCCTAGAATAGTGTTGTGTAGGTTAGAATATCCAAGTGGCATTTCATGGTATTTTGGGAAGAGCATGTTGGCCACCCCTCCTATGCAAAGATTCTTTACCAATAATAGGTTCCTGTCGAGGGATTTATAAACTGGCATTCACCCTCATTTGAAAATCCTAAAGTTATGAAGTACTGCTAGAATCGAACCATGGATATTTGAGTTTGTTTGCATTCTTCATTATTTTAGCATAGTTATATTTTGTTTCATGCATTGGCTTATCATGTTTTTAGTCATTTATCACTTTTGCTTATCTTTCTATCCACACATGCTATTAACAATTTTTGTGTTTCCTCGAGTGTAGATCACATATTTTATACAAGGGAAGAGGATTGCAAGAGTTTAACATCATCACCACTTGTCAAGGTCACAAAGAAACCCTTTGCAAGATGGTTTGTGGATGTAAGAAGGCCATATAGTGCACCAAACTATTTTAGATAGGGTTAAACCTCTCAAATTGTGTACTTATTGTATTGCATTATTGGACTCCCTAAAGGGTATGTATTTGTAACCAAATATAAAAGACTTGATTTATCATTTACTTGTTTTATCGTAGTTTGTTACATTGCATGATCTAGTGTTAATTTATTACAATAATACATTTTAAAGTTATTATGCACTGGTTTTTGAGCATTTAAGTGGTGATCATGGTGGGACCTAGTCCCTATTTGTTGTTTTTGAGTTGCAGGTACTCCCACTCCATGCAAGGATGATTAGCATACACAATCACTTTACCCTAGAGCAGCCTAGTTCTGTGACCACTTGAGCCTTGAGAGGCCTGGTTCTATGGCCGCTTGACCCTAGAGTGACCTAGTTCTATGGTCACTTGATCCTGGAGAGGCCTGGTTATGTGGTTGTTTGACCTTGAAGCAGCCCTGATTTGAAGCCATTTTGACTTGAAACGGTCGTACGGATGGCCCCCCTATGAATTCCCCCTTTGCGGACTCTCCCCATTACAACTAGTGCATGACCACCCACCTCAACTCAAAAGGCAAAAAATAACAGTAAAAAAGATTTTCATAAAATTTAGACTATCAAAGTAAGTGCATCTATCTTTGTTTTTCATATTTTCATAAAGAAAAATAAAAAGAAAAAAAAATCCATTATATAAAAGATTTCAATTTTTGTTTATTGTTTTCTTGGCTTTCTTGTTGATGCTTGTTTACAAACTACTCATGTAGGGTGCATTTTTAGATTTTTGAACTTGAAACGTATATTTTGTAGGATTTTGAATCTAAAACGCCATTTTATATGCATTAGAAAAACATCATTGTATGCTCTATTTTTTATTTATTTTTGCAAAATAAAATGAACCCCTCACACCACGTCCTACTTTAAACATCAGGGAGTTGGAATTCATACCCAACACCTGATCAAGACCAATAGTGCATGTCATTACCACTAGTTTGGCTTGCATTGTGATCTTCAAACCCTATTTTTGGCCAAGGCCAGTTTCAAGAATCATCTTAGCCGTGAAAAATAGCACACATTCCTCTTTGGAGGGTGTATCACTACCCATGTTAAATATGAGTGAGGACTGGTAGGACATGTGCTCCCTGTATGGATATGGGTTTCATCTCAATATTTTGGTGGGTATGGTTGCATGGACTTCATCACTAGGTTTAGTCTCTATGAGTATACAAGTGAAATCCTTTTAAAAAATTGAGAGTTACATCAACCATTTTCAAATACGATAAGAGTGAAATTCAGATTTACAAAAAATCAAAACACACCAAACAACTTAGGGATTCACATCTAAAACTTAAAAGAGATAATTACATTTTTTGATTGGGTATTTTCTTTGATTTTTTGATTGTGTGTTGCTAAAATTTAAAGGAGATAATCACATGGTAACTACACATGGCCAAGCATGATCAAGGGCTAGTGCCATAGAATATTTCAAAGGAGGCTTCAAACGCATTTGATACAATCCTGAGGATCTCTTCATTCCCGTACGACACCCAAAAAGTTATCGTGAGATCAACCCATCACCTAGAGGACTCGACCACCAAGGCACCTCTACCAGGATAACACCAATGGGTTATCCACATGATCAAATGAATTATTCAATTAGCCAACATCGGTTCCAAGCCTAAACCAAACATAATCGGTCTATCGAAGGGTATAGTAGGGAAGTCCACATTCCCTCTACATCGTGGCCTTTGCCACCTAGAACTCCTATACAATGAGTGGTAACAATCCATAGTAGGCTTATGTGAAGGCCGTGTATGCCATCAACCAACATGACCATGGGCTATTTAATACAACAATCTCCGAAGCATCAAGAAACTCTCATGGATATTTTACATTCAATCGAGTTACAACCCCAATATTTTTTGATGCTTTCACCAAATTTGTGTGACACATAAAAAAATACAAGGATCTTGTTATAAAATTTAAAAATTAGGAGATTAAACTCGTGTCTGTCAATTTACCAGACCCTCTTTTGCACATCATTGTGTGCATTAATACAATCCCCTATAAGCAAGTATTGGTTGACATGGGTTTCATAATAAAAATTATTACCACAACTACATTGAAATATCTCAACCTTCCATATTCACACATTGCAGCATCCATGTTCACATTACAAGCATTTAATAATGATTTATCCTCCACTGTGGACATGATAGTCCTACCTATTCAAGTTGGACAAAAGACTATTCCTGCATTGTTCTACATCTTCGAAGGTGTAAGACAATACAACGTATTGCTAGGAAGACCTTGGATGAGAGACATGGAGTGTGTCCCCTCCATCATGCATCAATATATCAAATATATTCATGAAGACCAGGTCCATGTGGTTCATGCATACCCATACCCCTTCAAATATTACAATAAGGATGATCATCCATAAGAGTATACCCTTCCATACACATACCTAGACACTAAACCCAATGATATTATCTAGAGTCCATATTCAACCCCATGGTTAATTGTGAAGCTATCCTCACCACTGTTGGTACCATCAGTTTCTACTACCATTCCTCCTTCATCCTTGATTTCTTCAAGCAAGGAAGAGTCAAAAATCCTAGCTACAGAGGCTCCCACATCCATCTTCGACACATCAACATAATACATTCCCACTCCTACCAAAAATGAGGAACCCATAGTTGATATGGATGAATCAGATCATATCATACCATCTTGATCCACTACACTTGAGGACATAGTTCACTTGACTAGTCCTGAAATCGATGAATACATAACACACAATGTCACATTAACATCTATCATTGATTCAATCAAGGATCTAGGTCATACTCATGCAAAGTCATTATCCATACATACCATTTATGATTCACCACCCAAAAATGAGGGACAACCAGATCACCTTAGGCAAGTTGATGAGGTATCCATGACTTTTTTGAATGCAATTGCACCTTCTCATGAGTTTTTTGAAATGATCCATGTGATGATAGGGAACCAGAGTCCTTTGAATCACTCTATGAAACTTATGGATCCATCCAAAATTCCATCCATACCACATGTGCTACCATAACTAGATTTAGTCACACCTACTCCATCTCACTCAACATCTCATTAAAATCAAGAACAAGTGTACCCAATACACCAAAGTGGGGATAATCTACCTACCACAACTGAATACTTTGAGTTGGAACAAGAGCATGAGATAAATCAAGAACAAGAGCATGTGGATATACTCAGTAGCCACAATCATCATGAACCATCCACATTTACTTAGATTTTGAGAAATTTTGATCCACATCTACTCAATTATCTCTTGGCTCCCACATCCAATCCATCTCCACAACCTATCAGTTGCCATCCAGCTTCCTCAACAACAATCCAATCATCGCCTCTATTATTTTCACAACATATATTGAATCGAATCACAAGCATTGAGTTATGGTTGAGTCATCCAAAACCTCAACCCCTTGCTTATCAGGACCATCCCTCTCCTATACAGTCCAAAATTAAGTCTCAATAGAATCAGGTACAAAGGCAACAACCCCATCAACCTTACACTTAGACACCATTGCTTGAATATTTGGCATCACTCTTTGATCAATTATGTGAGGCCAAGGCTATCACATTGATAGATATCTTCCCCTTAGATATCAATAGGCCTAAACCAATATGGTATCGAGAGGACCAATATTATCCTTATCATCAAGTAAATGGTCATGAAATTCGGTCATGTATCACATTCAAGAACAAGATACATGATATGCTTGACAAGAATGGTCTTTAAATCAACAATCAATAAATTGGTATATTTCAAGATCTATTACCTACACGTGGGGGTCAAGTCGAACAACCTAGGTAGGTAAATGAGATACACACAATCCTCCCACCTCATAAAATTGACCTACCTTGTCTACTACATTCAAGGTTCCAAGCCCATATTTGGATTCCTCTATCCGAGCCCATGTTGGCAATATTTCACAAACTACAGGAGGTAATTGTTTTACCTAACATAAACCCTATTGAACCCAATATACCTAAACCAAAGTGGTATAGGGAGGATTTGTATTATGTCTACCACAGTCAAGAGGGCCATGCCATCAATAATTTCTATAAATTCAAAAATATGCTCCAAAAACTTGTCGATAGGGGGGCCTTTTCCATAGATGGTCTGCTGATTTCATCTCATCATAATTCTCAACTTTGACCAGGGTTCATTACCACACTAGGAGGGGTCAACTTTCATCGATCCTCCCAATCACATCAATCATGTTACATCAAGCATAGTGTAAAGTGGAGGTGCTCAAGCTATCACACCTTACCCATCATCCACATCACAACCAATGACACAATTTAGAAATTTTGAAGGTATCACACATTCCCCACATTATCCAATCACCATACACATTGGGGGTGCTTAAGGTATCACACATTCCTCCTAAAAAAAATACAAAAAATAGCCCCAAAGGCACTTAAGGCCTTTGGTAAAATCACAAATAGCCCCAAAGGCACTTAAGCCCTTTGGTTAAATCATAAATAGTCCCAAAGTTACTTTATCCCTTTGGTCAAATCATAAAAGCTCCAAAGGCACTTAAGCTCTTTGGTCAACTCACAAAAGCTCCAAAGGCACTTAAGCCATTTGGTCAACTCACAAAAACTCCAAAGGCACTTAAACCCTTTTGTCAACTCACAAAAAGCTCCAAAGGCACTTACGCCATTTGGTCAAATACAAAAACAAAAAATTAAAATAAAATAAAAATAAAAAATCAATCAAAAACAACAAAAAAAACATCAATTTTTTTTACAAAACACAAAAACATTGCATCATCGATCACATTGTATTTCATCATGCATTTCTCATCATTGTATTGATCTATTAGTTGCATTAGTCCTATGCATTACTATTCCATTAGGATATGTTGTTATTGCATTTCTACAAATAAGCACCATGCTTGTATGATTTTCAAAAGTCTTAATCAGCCTTATCCACCATCATTATTTGAAGTTCTCTTATGAGCTCTTGCTTATTAAAGGGTCTTTGTAAGATAGGAGAGATACCAGATGAACATCAGTAATGATGTTTAGGTGGTCCCTGACTATTTTACACATGCCTTTTAGTTTACAAAATATCATAGGGAAAACCCCCACATCAAAAAAATCATATCATCCGCATTCCCCTTTGTGAGTAATTGTGTTTTTCAACACAACCAATAAGTCGTTATGCAGTATTCACTAAGGTTTTCGGTCATTTAGCCATTCCTATTTTTCCTTTTAGATTGTGTAGAAAGTTATCTCAATTTTATAAGGTAGGGTCTTTATTTTTTTGTACCTTGCATATCTCAAAATTCCAACACAAAATCACACATTAAAATCCAATTTTAAACAAGGAAGGATGGACCTACAACGTAGTCCTTGCCACCTTAAGCAGAAATTTTCCCTTGCTCATCATATTATAGCATGGTCTAGGATGGTGAGAATTGACAAAATGACAAGCTCCCCCCTATCCAAAGCAATAAAATCCCTTTCTCCACAAAAATGAGCAAGTATCCCACAAAAAAAAAGCAAAAAGTGGTTTTCACCACTAAAGAAAATAAATCCCCTTGCTCCTCACCAAAAATAAGCAAGAATCCCCAATCAAAGAAAAATAAAATAAAATAAGGGGGTAATGAGCTTGAATCCCTTGAATCCTTAGCTATTCAAAAACCATAGGATGATCTCCATTACAGAAATGGGTTGAATGAAACCCGCATGGCAATGGGGTAGTCTTACACATGGTAAAATATCTGTCACATTAGCGACCTTCTTTTGTATAGACCAATGTTAGTTTTTGGTTGAGCTAGCCTTTGGTGGATTGTATTACCTAGTAGTCAAGTCCAACTGCATCCAACATTAGGATAATAATGACCATCAGGTGATCCTCATTACAACAATGAATTGAATGAAACCCGCCTAGCAATGGGGTAGTCTTATGCATCATCTTAATGAACATCACATGCACACACAGGGAAATTGAATATCTTGGTCTTCCTAGTAGAATTTTACCTTTAAAAATCTTGTATAGTCAGTATGCATATTTTGAATGTTTAACTAGGGTGTTTGAGACTCCTGAAAACCATGTTGTTTCCCTACAACATCTTACTAGTCATCCATCCATCATATACATTTTCATCATATTACATATAGTTGGTTTTCACATGTATGACTTTGGTGAAAAGGTCAATATTTTGATTGATGAATTTTATACATATGTGGTGCTTACATTTAGGTTGTTTTGCATCTTAGATTCATTATATAAAAAAAACAAAATAACAAAATCATCATCACAAAAATCCCCAAAGGCACTTAAGCCCTTTGGTCAAATCATCACAAAAGGCTCCAAAGGTACCCACATTCCTTTGGTCAAAATTCATCCAAAAGCCCCAAAGGCACTTAAGCCCTTTGGTCAACACCAAAAAGCTCCAAAGGTACTCACATTCCTTTGGTCACAATAAAAAAGCTCCAAAGGTACCTAACCCCTTTTTTCACATAACAATCTGAAAAAATTGAGTGAATCTCGTATCTAGTGATTTACTCTATAAATTTGGTGGTTGCAGTGATTAGTTATCCATGCAGTTTGGTAGGATGAGTGAATTACCATAAGATCATTCATAAAAAACCTAATAAATGGGTCAAATCAAGGTTGTATTGGTGCATGTGCCCTCTAAACTTTTATCATGGTCCTAACAAACCCAAATCAAATCATCTTGGTCAAGTGACTTGTCACTTTCATCATTTTATCATTTACTCATCAACTCGTCACTTGAGAGGGTAGTCATACATCATAAAATTTATAATAAAATAAATACTCAAACATTCAATCATGCAATTTGTATTCATTCAAGAATCATTTCCAGAGACTATCATACGTTTTCCTATTTGCTGGGGCAAAAGCAAAAATTTCAACAATACAAATGACTTGGCATTCATGAAGCATCGAGTCTTATAGACCCATAGCATCTCCCCATGATTGAAAAGTAAGCATGGAGACTCATAGATCCATAGTGTCTCCCCATGACTGAAAAGTAAGCATGGAGGCTCATAGACCCATAGTGTCTCCCCATGATTGAAAAGTTTGCCAAGGTCAAGTATACCTCAAAGTCGTAATCCTAGCTGAAAGGTTTACTAAAACCAAGTTCTTTAAACTTATAAAAAGCAATGGTTAAAAAATGCATGCTATTTCCATGATTGGGGAATACAACATTAATTATATTAATTAGCATCATTAACCCTACATTTGACTATAGGTCATCTATTTTTACTCCGTGTTATGTTTTCACACAACACATCCCAAAAAGGAGCATCTTCAGACACCTAAAATATGATGTTAAGAAGACTAACTATTTGGACTCCTTGAATACCATGTGGCCCATATTGAGTGGCCTTAGGGCCTAGAAAGTGGCCTTCACCACTCAAATAGGGTTATTTTCCTTTGCAATTATGGTTGTTGTACCCCATAGTGACCCCCAACCATAGCCGATGTACACCATAGCAGAACCAACCATGGTTGTTGTACCCCATAGCGGCCCCCAACCATAGCCGATGTACACCATAGCAGACCCAACCATGGATTTTGTACCCCATAGTGGCCCCCAACCATGGCCGCTCTACCCTGAAGTAGCCACACCCAAAGTGGAACAAAAAAAGAGAATCCATGTGTGGGCTGGCGGTGCCAATTTTGTGCATGCTTGAGCCCAGTTTAGCATGCACGCTTACCCCAAAATAGTGTTTCATAGGTTAGGAGAGCCAAGTGGAATTGCATGGAATTTATGGAAGAGCATGTTGGCCACCCCTCATATACAAATATTATTTACCAATAATAGGTTCCTGTCGAGGTATCTATAAATTGGAATTCACCCTCATTTGAAAATATTGAAGTTTTCAAAGTTTGCAAGTAACTTAGTGCTGCTAGAATCAAACCATGGATATTCGAGTTTGTTTTTATTCTTCATAATTTTAGCATAGTTATATTTTGTTTCATGCATTGTCTTATCATGTTTTTAGTCATTTATCACTTTTTCTTATCTTTCTATCTGCACATGCTATTAACAATTTTTGTGTTTCCTTGTGTGTAGATCACAAATTTTCTATAGGGGAAGAGGATTGCAAGAGTTTAACATCATCACCACTTGTTGAGATCATAAATAAACCCTTTTCAGGATGGTTTGTGGATGCGAGAAGTCCATATAGTGCATTGAGCTATTTTACAAAGGGTTAAACCTCTTATATTGTGTACTTATTGTATCACATTATTCGACTCCCTAAAGGGGATGTATTTGTAACCCATTTTGATCAAAATAAGTTTTATTAATATAAAGGACCTAATTTTTCGTTTACTTGTTTTATCATAGTTTGTTACATTGCATGCTCTAGTGTTCATTTATTGCAATCATACATTTCCAAGTTATTGTGCACTGGTTTTTGTGCATTTCATAAATTAAGAATAGAACTTGGGTGAAAGATATGGATGATGAGATAGAAGCCATAGAGAAAAATTAGACCTAGGATTTAATGGATCTTCCATTAGGTAAGAAGACCATTGGATTAAAATGGGTATACAAAACTAAGATTAATGTCCAAGGTGATGTTGAAAGGTATAAAACCATAATGGTTGCAAAATGCTACAAGCAGAAGTCAAGGATTAACTATCATGAGGTATATGCACTTGTAGTGAGACTTGACATAGTCAGAATGATTCTGGAACTGGTAGCCCAAAAGGTATGGAATGTTTACCAGATGGATGTCAAGTCTACCTTCCTAAATGGAGTGTTGGAAGAAGAGGTCTACATAGATCATCCACCTGGCTATGAGTTGGAAGGGCAAGCAAGCAAGGTCCTAAAATTTAAGGAAAGCCTTGTAGAAGCAAGCACCTAGGGCTTGGTATAGCCACATTGACACATATTTTTAGGAAAATGGGTTCATCAAATGTCCATATGAGCACACTCTCTACATGAAGAAACATGTAAAGGAGGAGATGATCGTAGTCTACTTGTATGCAGATGATCTCATTTATACTAAAGATAGTAATATGTTATTTGAATAGTTTAGAAGTGCCACGAAGCAGGAGTTTGATATGATGGATTTAGGCTTGATGAAATATTTTATTAGTATCTTCATCTCTCAAGGCAAGTATACAATAGATGTCTTGAGGAGGTTTCGAATGGAGGACAAAAAACCAACAATCGTGCCAGTTGCAATAGGCCCAAAATTGAGTAAGAATGATTGCAACAACAACATTAATCCAAATTTCTACAAAAGGTTAGTTGGAAGCCTCATGTATTTTATAGTAACTAGAATAGACCTAATTTTTACAGTGAGTTTTAATAGAAGATTTATGGAAGCACCAAAGAAAACTCACTTGTAGGCAAAAAAAAGGATTTTACGGTATCTTAATGGAACCAGAAACCATGGAATTTATTATGTAAGAAAATACCAGCTTGAACTTGTTTGCTACATAGATAGTGATTGGGATAAAAATATAGATGATAGGAAGAGCACTTCCACTTATGCATTCCATCTTGGATCAGGTGTAGTTTCATGGTCATCAAAGAAGCAACCAATTGTTGCACTATCAACTACTGAGGTAGAGTATGTTGCCACCATATCAAAAACATGCCATGTAGTTTGGTTGATAAGAATTTTTGGTAAGCTAAATCATCACTTGGTAGGGGCAACAAAAATATTATTTGATAACAATTTTGCCATAGTACTATGAAAGGATCTAGTTTTTCATGGTAGGAGCAAGCATATCGATATCCAATACCACTTCATCAGAAAACTGGTAAAATTTAATGAAGTTGTGTTATTGTTTTGTAGGTCCAAATACCAAGTCACAAATATCTTCACAAAACCTTTGAAGGAGGAAGATTTTAAAATACTGGGGGAAATGATCAGTATCAATGCTTTTGTAAAATCTGATTTAAGGGAGGATGTTAGAAATTAAACCAGATTTCACCAGGTAGATCTATGATAGATCTTATATTTTGGATATGATCATCGTATTTTAAAGTGTATGAAGTTATTACTGATAGTTGTAGTTATTTTATGAGTGGATAGACACCATACTTTTCAATTCAATGTGTGTTAAAAAATTGGTAAGTCTTTCTTTCCAATACCCAACTATATATATGAGTTACTACTATCATTATTTAGAAGAGAGAGCAGAATAAAGAGTAGTGCGGTGAAATAAAGAGATAAGTAGAGTGAGAAGTTGGAAGGGTGAATGTAAGCGCAAGGAGTTGAAGCTACAACCTTCAAAAAACTCCTCTGTAGATGTAACCAGCAATATTTCTAAGTTGGAGATGTATGTGGATGTATTTCCATTTTGAGCAATATATAATACTTTTACATACTTTTTCTTTCATGTGATAGTTATATGATATTTAATTTAACTTAGCGAAGTTAGGTTTTAATTAATTTATCTCGTAATCATTTGTATTCCATCTTGCTAAGAAATCTAGTTGTTCCATCTCACTGAGCAGATTAGAACCATATACTTGTTGTATCCTACTCGATGGATTAGGGCACATTTGAAAGTAAAAACCTTGTTGAGATCTACACCCACTTGATGTTTGATATGTTTTGCATCATGGTTGTGTGGTAGATCCTGCTCATGCTCCATCCTATTGATGTTCTATATTGTTGATGTTATATCCCACTCGTCTTGCGCATCATAAAGTTTGAGAGACATTTCACATCATGGTTCAAAACAAGCCACTATTTAGAACAACTTTGTTCTATCCTACTCATGTTGTATCCTATCAACACTATGCATTGGAATGCATAAAAGAGATTTAAAATTATGGTATAGAACATCCACTTCTAAGCTGCTTTGGTTTGTAAGCTTGTTCTGTGTCATGACCTGCATCAAAATTTTCTTTCAAATTGGTATCAGAGCTAGTACCATTAGTGGAAGGTTGAAGAAGCAATGACTTCTAGTGATAATTCATTGCAGTTGTAGATCCCATGATTCAATGGCAAGAACTATGATTACTGGAGCATCCAAATGAAGATATTATTTGGGTCTCAAGAGCTATGGGACCTGGTGGAGAATGGTTACCTAGAACCCATAGATGCAGCAACATTGAGCGCTCTCTCCCAAGTGGAGTCAGATCTATTGAAGGAGAATCAAAGAAGGACCAGAAGGTATTATTTTACATAATGCAGGTAGTTGAGGAGACTATTTTTCTCAAGAATTGCAGTAGCAACCAAATCAAAGGAGGTATGGGAAATTTTATCTAGCTCCTTCCAAGGCACCAATAAAGTGAAGTTGGTGAGGTTGCAGATGCTGAGAAGGGAGTTCAAAAATTTGTAGATGAGTGAGTCAGAGTCCATGAGCGACTTCTTTACCCACACTATGGGTATCATCAACCAGATGAGGTTGAATGGTGAGAATGTTGAGAACCAAAGAATAGTGGAGAAAATATTGAGGAGCCTACCAACAAGGTTTGACTCAGTGGTGATAGCAATTGAAGAATCAAGGGATTTAACAATCCTTTTAGTAGATGAGCTCATGGGTTCTCTGCAAACACATGAGCAGAGGTTGAATCGATCATCTCAGTTCTCATTAGAGCAAGTGTTTAAGATGCAGGTCTCATTTTGAGATAATAGTAGAAGAGAAGAATCCCACCAAGCTGCCTCAAGTTCTCAAGGAGGAAGAGGATAAAATAATAGAGGTAAGCATGGAAGAGGCCATAAGAGAGGAGGAAGGTCAAACTCCAATGAAGGAGAGACTAACTACAACTTCCATCAAGCAGGAGGAAGAGGTAATGATAGAAATCAACAAGGAGGATCAAATCAGAGGTATGATAAATCAAAGATCCAATGTTATTACTACAAGAAATTTGGTCATTATAGTAATGAGTGTAGAAAGAAGTTGGCCAAGGAAAATAAGCAACAAGCCCACTATACAAATAAAAATGAAAATATAAAAAGTAGAGATGTATGTGGGACTATGATGTTAACTTGCAACACTGATGAAGAGAGCCAAAATAATACTTGGTATCTTGATAGTGGGTGTAGTAACCACATGTCTGGGAACAGAGAAATGTTCTCACAGTTAGATGAAACCATCAAATCTAAGGTGAATATGGGAAACAACAACAAGGTACCTATCATGGGCAAAGGGAAGATTATAATCCACACCAAGCAAGGTGAAAGAAGGCACATCCTTGATGTGTATTATGTGCCTAGGTTGAAACATAATTTGCTAAGCATTGGATAACTTGTGCAGAAGGGGTACACTATGCAATTTAAAAATGGAGCCTGTATCATTAGAGACAAAGAGAATGGGCTCATAGAAAATGTGGCCATGACAAAGAACAAGATGTTTCCTCTACAAATTCAAAATGAATTGCTGCTTTCATTTAGTGTAGTTGTGAAAGATGCTACATGGTTGTGGCATCTCAGATATGGTCACCTAAGTTTTAGTGGCCTGAACCTACTGCACAAGAAATAGATGGTGAAGGGATTACCTCTCATAGAGCAACCCAATCAAGCATGTGAAGGTTGCCTAGTCGGCAAGCAACATAGGGATGCATTCCCTACAGGATAATCATGGAGAGCTTCACAACCATTGGAGTTGGTGCATTCAGATATTTGTGGGCCTATGCAAACCAGCTCATTTGCCAACAACAAATACTTCCTGACATTCATAGATGATTTCAATCGGAGGACATGGGTATATCCCATCAAAAAAAAGTTAGAAGCTTTTGGTAAATTTAAGGAGTTCAAAGCTTTGGTTGAAAAACAAAGTGGCTATTATGTGAAGACTCTCAGAACATATGGAGGAGGTGAATACATCTCCAATGAATTCCATAATTTTTGCAAAGAAAATGGAATTAGAAGGTAGTTCACAGCCAGATACACACCACAACAGAATGGTGTTGCAGAGAGGAAGAACAAAACCATAATGGAGATGGCAAGGAGTATGCTAAAGGCAAAGGGATTGCCACATGAGTTCTGGGTAGAAGCTGTAGCTTGTGCAATTTATCTGCTAAATAGGTGTCCCACGAAGAGTGTGAAGGACAAGATTCCTCAAGAAGCATGGAGCAACCAGAAATCCAAGTGTTGCTCATTTAAGAGTTTTTGGGTGCATAGCATATGCACATATTCCAGATGAGAAGAGAAAGAAGTTGGATGACAAGGTAGAAAAATGCATCTTCATTGGGTATAGTGAAGAATCAAAGGCTTATAGGTTGTATAACCCTATCACAAAGAAGTTGATTATAAGTCGAGATGTGAAGTTCATGGAAGATGAAGCTTGGAACTAGAAATCCAAGACTAGTCAACAAGAGCCAACAATTATTGAGTCTGAGGACTTGGAAGAAGACAAAGTGCATCCATCTGTAGCTTCAAGTAGTAGTACTGGTGCCAATAGTAGCATTGCCTCATCATCAAGGTCACCTCCACTTGCAAGAATGGTCCCCAACTTGAAGACACCATCAAAGATAAGGAGCTTGCAAGATATATATGAGGTAACTAGAAATGAAATTGAAGAAGAAGAACATTCTGATTTTGCTTTATTTTTTGAGTGTGATCCAATTTCATTTGAAGAAGCAATTAAGAATAGAACTTGGGTGAAAGCTATGGATGATGAGATAGAAGCCATAGAGAAAAATCAGACCTGGGAATTAATGGATCTTCCAGCAGGCAAGAAGACCATTGGAGTAAAATGGGTATATAAAACTAAGTTTAATGCCCAAGGTGAAGTTGAAAGGCATAAATCTAGACTGGTTGCAAAAGGCTACAAGTAGAAGTCAAGGATTGACTATCATGAGGTATATGCACCTGTAGCGAGACTTGACACAATCAGAATGATTCTAGCATTGGCAGCCCAAAAGGGGTGGAATGTTTACCAGATGGATGTCAAGTCTGCCTTCCTAAATGGAGTGTTGGAAGAAGAGGTCTACATAGACCAGCCACCCAACTATGAGTTGGAAGGGCAAGAAGGCAAGGTCCTAAAATTGAAGAAAGCCTTGTATGGGTTGAAGCAAGCACCCAGGGCTTGGTATAGCCACATTGATGCATATTTTTAGGAGAATGGGTTCATCAAATGCCCATATGAGCACACTCTCTACATGAAGATAAATGAAGAGGGGGAGATGATAATAGTCTGCTTGTATGTAGATGATCTAATTTATACTGGCAATAGCAATATGCTATTTGAGCAGTTTAGAAATGCCATGAAGTAGGAGTTTGAGATGATGGATTTAGGCCTGATGAAATATTTTCTTGGCATTGAAGTTACCCAATCTATGGATGGTATCTTCATCTCTCAAGGCAAGTATGCAAAATATGTCTTGAAGAGGTTTAAAATGGAGGACAACAAACCAATAATCACGCCAGTTGCAATAGGTCTAAAATTGAGCAAGAATGATTGCAATAGCAATATTGATCCAACTTTCTACAAAAGGTTAGTTGGAAGTCTCATGTATTTGATAGCAACTAGACCAAATTTGATGTTTACAGTGAGTTTGATTAGCAGATTTATGGAAGCACCAAAGAACACTCACTTGTAGGTAGGCAAAAGGATTTTACGGTATGTCAATGGGACCAGAAACCATGGAATTTATTATGCAAGAAAAGACCAGCTTGAGCTTGTTGGCTACACAGATAGCGATTGGGATGGCAATATAGATGATAGGAAGAGCACTTTCGATTATGCATTCCATCTTGGATCAGATGCAGTTTCATGGTCATCAAAGAAGCAACCAATTGTTGCATTATCAACTACTGAGGCAGAGTATGTTGCCACCACTTCAACCACATGCCAGGTAGTTTGGCTGAGAAGAATTTTGGGTGAGCTGAATCATCACTAGGAAGGGGCAACAACAATATTTTGTGATAACAATTCTACCATAGCACTATCAAAGGATCCAGTGTTTCATGGTAGGAGCAAGCATATTGACATCCAGTACCACTTCATCAGAGAACTGGTAAAATCTAATGAAGTTGAGTTATTGTTTTGTAGGTCCAAAGACCAGGTTGCAGATATTTTCACAAAACCTTTGAAGGAGGAAGACTTTAAAAGATTGAGGGAAATGCTTGGTGTCAAAGTTTTTGTGAAATCTGGTTTAAGGGAGGATGTTAGAAATTAAACCAGATTTCACCTGCTAGATCTCTGATAGATCTTATCTTCAAATCTGATCATCGTATTTTAAAAGTGTTTGAAGTTATTACCGATAGTTGTAGTTATTCAACGATTGGATAGACACCATACTTTTGAATTTAATGCATGTCAAAAAGTTGGTAAGACTTTCCCTCCAATACCCAGCTATATGTATGAGTTGTTGCTATCATTTTTTAGAAGAGAGAGAGGAAAAAAGAGTAGTGCATCGAAATAAAGAGAGAACTAGCATGAGAATTTGGAAAGGCAAATTTAAGTGCAAGTTGTTGAAGTTGCAGCATTCAAAAAATGCCTTTGTAGATGTAACCTACAATATTTTTAAGTTGTAGATGTATGTCGATTTATTTACATCTTTGAATAATATATAATACTTTTATGTATTTTTGCTTTCATTTTAAATTCGAAATATTATTAATTTAACTTAGCAAAGTTAGGTTTTATTCCTTTTATCTTGTGACACCTATGTTCCATCCTGTTGAGAAATCTAGTTATTTCATCCTACTAAGCTGATTAGAACCATATACTTGTTGTATGCTACTCAATGGATTAGGGTATATTTGAAAGCAAAAAACTTATCCCGATCTGCACCCACTTGATTTTTGATAAGTGTTGCATCTCAGTCATGTGATATATCTCTCTTGTGCTCCATCCCATAGGTATTCTATCTCACCAATGTTATATTCTACATGTCTTGTACATCATAAAGTGTGAAATGTATTGCACATCACGATTCATAATAAGCCATAGTTGATAAAAATATTGTTGTATCCCACTCATGTTGTATCTTGTTCATCTTGTGCATTGGAATACGTGAAAGTGATTTAGAATCATGGTATATAACATCCACTCTTGAGATGCTCCGGTCCACATCCACGTTCCATGTCGTTGCCCACGTTAATGCTTGCTTTCAAATCTATCAAAACTGCATTTATGTTTGTGAATATTTAAATAGTGATTGAAATAAAATTAAGTTTAATGATTTGATATCATGAAATGAATTCTTAGAAATGATGTAATTATACTCACTAAATTTAAAAATTTGACAATGTTAGAATTTATATTTGTTTTAAACCCTCTTGTAGGATTTTTTTTAAGGTTTATTTTAAATATATTTAGTTAATTTGTGAAATTTATTGGAATTCATATTTTAAGCATCATAGAGTAGATAAAATGAATCCGTTCATGGCTTTTAAATTGAAAATTTTATTGTTTTTTTATTTCTATGCATGTATTTTGAACTTTTTTATTAGATATGTGTGATTTAAGTGCATTCCATTTTCCATCCTGACATGTTTCAACAAAAAATATCTAACAAATATTTTTTTATAAAAAATAGAAGTGGTTTTGAAAGGGTACTAAAATATTAAAAAATTAGATCACGAGCCAAAAAGAGATTAGCCAAGGATCCAAACAAGTGAGACAAGATACATAGGAAACAAATAAGAAGAAACTAAAGGTCTCCTCCATGCCCTAACTCAGCCCATCTAGGGTGAGAAACACAAAATAAAATATACATCATCTAAAAGACAATAGGGCAAGGGAACACCCAAAAATCTTCCCACATAGGGCAAGCCATAAAGAAAATAGACCAAAAAACACCCATAGAATAAACACTTCTTAATTGGAGTTGTTCTCAAAAATTTTATAGGCCCACTCCATAGGGGTGTTGGTTGATCATTTATTAAAGCTTTGATAACTTCATCTCAAGAGATAACCACCCTCATATGATCAAATATATAGTTCTACAGATTAAGTGTCGAGGACCTGAAAGGATTGTATGTGGGTGCTTGCAAAATCTTCACCTTTGCCTCAAATTCAATATTAGGATTATAGTCAATTACTTTAAAAAATCAACTTTATTCGAAGCTAGGGTTGGAAAACTTCAGGGTCACCAGTCCTGACATGGTTCACCAAATCCTAATTGAAAACAAGCTGCTTAGACCTCCTCATACTGGAACCACTACCCCTACTCCCAAATTATGGGGAGACATGGGACTTTTATTCTAAGTCAAGGAGGGACCCAAAATAGAAGGAGTTGAAGTCCTCAACTTAAAGCTTTTAATTGAACCAATCATAGGGGATATCAAGTCCTTGGAAAAATCTTAGGTGTCATTGAATAAGGCACTAGAGGACAATGAGGTTTCCAACCCAATTTGTGAAGCTAACTTGTCCTTAGAATTAGATTCTAACTCCCAGGAAGATGGATCTAATTCCTCCAAAGAATATTATACCTCCACAATAATAGGGTTAGCTCAAAGTGCAACCAAAATATCATCTCTAGAGAGGCCTTTGGAAACCACCGCATAATACCTTGGTGGAGGGGATTTTTTATTTTACCTCTTTGGACCTTCCAAGTCAAACATTCCAGGGAGTTGAACAAGAATGTTGGAACATTCATGGCCATTTTCCTTCAAAATTCATTCAAGAGCATGATGCGAAAGCTTTTGACCATCTCTTGATATTTATATAAGGTAAACTAATTTAAGTGCTTTCTTAAGAGACCCCGCTATGAATCTATTCTTGTAATATTCAAGTACTTACTTAGATTCGATAAAAGTCATTGTATCCTTGGACAAAGAATATGTGTCCCTATAGTGATAGGTCCCATCAGTCGGGAGACCAATGGCTTCTATAATAAGCTGAATGGATATAGAAATTTCCAACTCTCCAACTTTGACCTTGTTATTTTTCCAAGAGTCGACCACATGCCTAGCTAGGAAGATATGATGGCCATTAAACTTTTGCAAGCATTTGAGAACACCCCTATGCCTCAAAAAATTCTTTAAATATTCATTAACTTCCAACTTATTAGGTTTCATAATTAAAACATTTTTTTGAAGGCTTCATGGTAACAAAAACTTTGTAACCTGACCTCCAATACTTCTTGAGAAGAAAATTGAACCTCAACATCATAATGGCCCACGCGAGTCCCTCTCCCAAAAAAACACTCACAAAAAATATGACCTATTAAGGGATAGAGTGCTCAGAACCTAGTTCCCAACCAAGGAAAATAATAAAATTAAATAAGAAGTGAATATGGTCACACTCCAATAAGGGTCTTGATAACAAGGACTCAAATTAGACCTTTCCCATATCTTGAAGAAATCATTATTCTAAAAGGACCTAGGATCATTCCGCACAATCATGTTCCTAGCATCATGGTATGGGATAATATTCAATGTAGAGAACACATGCAAGCTCCATGAGGGTCAATACATAATTCTACCTTGTGTCTAAGATCCAACCAACACCCCTTCCTATATTCATCTCCAAAATGGTTTCCAATATCGAAAACCTGAACTTAGATGGACAGGGTGTTGAAGAGCTCGTGCGAGGGGCTAATTTCTCTATGAGTTTCCTTTTTCTTGAGCTAGCTAAACATAGAGCTTGAATTCTTAGAAATATTATTCCGAGATCAAGTCCAACTTAGAATACAAAAATCCTCTCAAGTTAAGTCAAGAGACACGAAATAAAGAAAACAAAAAAAAAGAACAAAGCATATGAATAAGCGAAGATGCTGAGAATAAAAGAGGAAATACCATTGAGATAGGAGGTTGGGAAGGAAAAGTGGATGGACCCATGAGATACCCAACAACCTAAAGAAAGAATCAAAGACCTCCCTCGATAATTGGTAGATTTTTAAAATATGAATCAAGGATTCCTCATTGATACCACACAAATAACATCGATTAGGCATTACCAAACCCCTTGTTAAGAAGTTATCTAGGGTGAGAACCTTATGCTACATTGCCAACTAGAGAAAATATTGACTTTGGAAGTCAAACCTTTATGCCATACTAGATTATAGAGGTCCCAAGGGGGGTCTAGGCTCTCAATCAGGTCGAACGTATGTTTAACCAAAAAAGAACCAGAGGGATCCACCTTCCAACAGAAAGTATCATCATCTGGACCCAACTTTAAAACATAGATATTTAATAGGTTAGCAATGGTTTTGACGGCCTTGTTTTCCTCAAGATATAAATTAGAGTGAGTAAGAGGTCTCCACTTTCTATAATCTAGAAGTTTGTTAAAATATAAATGCAAAAACATAGTAAAATTTGTTGATGAGAATAGTAAGGACAAAGAACAAAAGATTGTCATGAAAATGACTAGGCTAAAGCAAAAGCCAAATGTAAAAAGAAGAAGAAAAAGAAAATAGAGACAATGAATAGGAGAATGATGGAGATAAAAGTAGAAACAAGGATAAATTCAAAGAAAAAATACAGAAAAGAAGAACAAGATGAAAAAATAGAGTTGTAAGGAAGCATTCTTATACAAATAAAATATGTTTTTAATAGAAATGAGACGAAGATGAAACAAAAGGGGGTATTTTCAAATAGGGACAAAAGAGGAAGTTATTTTAACAAAGGATATTTGATGAGGACCATAAATTATAAGTGGGGAGGTTTGATTCATACAAGAATTATCATTATAATTATTTTACAACCTATTAGCAATTGTTTCTTTGTTCTTTATAATGAAGAGATTTTAGAAGAGAAAGGCACCTTGAGTGGGTCATAGAGAAGAAATAATTTTATCATATGTTCAATATTAAATATCTAAGAAAACTATTATAGAGAGGAAGGCTATACCTCATAAATATGTTTAATTTTTAGAGAGAAGAAATATCCATATACCAAAAATTAATTAAAAAAAGTCATTATCTTTCATGTAATTTTGTTTTCTCATTTTCTAACATATTTTATTAGATAAATTATAAATTAGAAAAATAAGCTCAAGAACTTGTGTTTTAAAGCTTTAATAGTCTACAATATTTTTATTAAACCATTTTAAGGCATTAGATGGAAATATTTAGTAAGTCTTGTAAAGTTTATTATGGTTTTACTAAAGTTTATCTATAAATATTTATGTAGTTATGTTAATGTTTTGATGTTTTTTTCGGGTGCAATAACTAATAAACAAAAATTGGGATAAACTATTAAATAATTCTTTTAATAATGATTTATTTCTAATTGAAGCAGGATGCAAAGTACAACTAGAGTTCAATGGGAAAATCTGAATTCGTATATCGTTGGGCTCTCTCCCATTATGCCCATAGTTGTACTTTTCATCCTACTTCGACGAATATAGATATATCATTATTTAAAATTTTGTATATAATAAGTTTAACAAATTTAAATTTCAAATATTATATTAAAAATTGTTTAAAATATTTTTACAAGTAAACTAAAACAATGCTAGAAGCTAAGTCAGCTATATTTGAATCTGAAATTTTATAATTATGATAGTATTTACTAAAAAATATGTATAATGAAAGTAGTATTATTACAATAACTATGCTCAAATATTAAATTTATAACAATTTTACTTGAATTTTACATTAGAAACATTATTATAGAAGCTAATAAGGTACTCTAAGAAACATTACTATATTTATTAAGTATGATTTTTTAATCTAGATTTATATATTCATAGTTTTAAATTGATAAAATAAAAACATCCGAAAATATTCTCAACACAAGAGTTGTAGATGATGCAATTTAAGGTCACCATTAAGAAAATTAAATCTATCTAAATTTATATATTAATAACTTTTCATAGATAAAATAAAATTATCATAAATTGTTTTTAACAAAAGAGTTGTAGATTACAAGAAAGTGCATATTCAATTTGAGGTTGTATTACTACATAGCAGATACCATGTGATATGTAAATACATATAAAAAAGAGCCAATGGTGGAATCTAAAGATAAATAAAAATAACTCTTATTTTCAATAATTGTGAAAAATAAGCAGCTATGAAGAACATATGAAATGAAGCTTTTCCAAGATTACTCATAGCAGGTATTAAAATGTATATATAGGAAAAATATATATTCTATTTTATATTACATCAACCAAAAATGACTTGTTGAAAAATGATATTGATGGCATTGAACATATTTTAGATATGTTTTTCCATCACATTTGAATAAGAATTTGGAATAATCTACACCTAAACCAATGAGACTAATTTTACCTATTAATTTTTTTGAAAACATAAACTAATATGTAAAGAGAAATAAAGAGCATAAACCTAATGTTTTTTCCTTTTCTTTGAAGCGAATACTTTTGAGATTGATGTTCATCGCTGTCACAATACTTTTAAAAATAATAGTTTTTTTTTTTAAATAAATTGAAAAGCTTATATTAAAAGAAAGATCATTTACAAGTTGGGATGATACTTCTCCCAGCCTTAGCCAAAGAGAGCACATGTTTACAATAGTAAAAGAAGATTTGCATTAGAGCCAAATTACATAAAACATATTTCTATAATGGTTTTTCACCTATTTACAATTGTAAAAGAAGATCTACATTGGAGCACAAAACTTCTAAATCATATTTCTAGAATTGTTGTCCAAATTAGCTAAACATTGGATTTCCTCACCAACCTGCCTAATCCTCTCATCTTCAATAGCCATGTCATTATACCATTGAACCCCTACCTCCTTCTCAGTACTCATCTTAGCCAGGAATTATGCCACTTTATTTAGATATCTACTCACATAACTAGAATCACATCATCTAATTCCCTCAATTCCTTAATTTGAGTGACAAGAATCCTCAACCTCCATATCTTCAAAGAAAATTTCCTCATGCAATCCAAAGCTCCTATCATTATTTGAGAATCTGATTCTAGGATTATCCTCCTATAACTTTATTTTACTACACAAATAGAAGCGTATTTTATAGCTAAGGCTTCTACTTCATTGTTTGTGGCCCTTTATAGACCTTGCAGTTCCTAATAGAGTACTATCCCAACATGATTTCTACAAACAACTCCAATTCCAACTCTACCCGGATTTTTTTTTGTAGTTCCATCAATATTAATGTTAATCCAACCTTTTAGGGATGGTTTCCAACTACTTCTTTCCTACCCCTCTTGCACTTCAACTTCCTTATACATTGTCCCTATAATAGATCGAGTTTCCTCTTTAGCATATATTGCCATAGTTTCTATGACTTTGCTCCAAATGACCTGCCAAACTCCATCTAAATATGAAAAGGTTTCTCTAAAAAAAATTCTATTTTTCTCCAACCACACTTATCACCAAATGAAGTTTAATCCAAACTCCCAAAAAATACAAATATATTTATATTTAAATCTACCCCTCTTCCATATTTTCTAAATATTAATCCGATTCAAATCAAAATTAACTCAAATTTTATAAGATAAAAACCATCTCTCCCAAATCTATCACATTAATGGGCACTCAAACATCAAGTGGTCAGATGTTTCCTCACTCTTGTAGCATAAAACACATTGATATGGACCAATGATTCCCCTAAATTTGAGATTATCAAAAGTAAGAATTTCATTATGCATGAACTTCCAAGTAAAAAAATTTACTTTTGGCCAACCCTTGGACTGCCAAATATTTCTCCAATCCTCAACCTGATATGCATGAGGAGGAGGCTCTAGAAGGATCTTATCATATCCATCCTTCACTGTGTAGACACCAAGGCTACCATAGCCCCAAGATAATTCATCCTCCTCATATCTACCTGTGATAAATATTTGTACCAAGATTTTAGTCATGATGGGTGTCAATTTAGGAGAGATTGAAATTGGCCACTCATCCAACTTCTTAAACTGCTTAAGCTTATAATCCCTTAGCTGACTAGTGTTGAAATAAATTTCAATTTGGACCCAACCCCTAGTTTCCATGGCTATTTTTATTGGTTGCAATTTTGGGAATTCAACAATTATATGTGGGTATTGATCCCATGAATCTATCCAAAATCGTGCCTTCTCCCCTCTCCCCACTTTCCAAAATAATCCATATTTCACTACCTAATATCCTAACTTTAGAGCCTACCACACTAAGGATCCATTACCATACAAATGGAAATGACCCACCTCATTTGGGTTTACCTATCCCAAATATTTACTAGTTAAAACTTTATTGAATAAAGAAGTTGGTTGGGAAATCCACCTCCAATAAAGCTTTCCAGCTAAAGCTTTATTATTTAACTTTGATCTCCTTAGTCCCAAACCTCATTTTGCCTTAGGTTGGGTTACTTTCTCCCAACCTACTAAGGCCCATTTCCTCTCTTCTTTTACTCCTCCCCATAAAATTTTTTTAGCCATCTTGTCCAACTCTTTTCATATGGTATGTGGGGTAGAAAGGATAGAAAATTTATAAATTGGCATGGTCTGAATGACTTATTGTGAAAAATTTAAACTACCCCCATAGCTTAACCATTTGTGAGACCAATTATTAATTATTTTCTTGATACAATCTAAAATATTCCTCCAGATACTTGTGTTTAGTTTTTTTTAAATGCAAAGGTACCCCCAAGTATACCATTGGGAGAGAATTCCTCATGAATCCCGAGATCTCTAAAATTTATCCTGAAGCCTTTGATCAAGATTGAAAAATACCAGTTCAGATTTTTTATCATTGACAACTTGGTTGGTGGCCCTAAAGTAGACATTAAGTGTATCTCTAATAATTCTTTCTTCCTTGAAGTTGGCCACTCCCACCAATCCTATGTCATCCATAAACTATAGGTGAGTCAAAACTTCCTCACCCACCTTGATACATGTTAGCAAACCTTATTGTCTTCTCCTCAAGATGAGTCTACCCAAACCTTCAACCAATATGAGAAAAATATAGGGGGAACAAGGATATCCTTGAAAAAGTCCTTTAGTAGCTCCAAACGGTTGTCATCATCTTTGAAACCAAAGGATGCCATCATCTTTGACAAAAAGCTCCACTCCACCCTATCATAAGCCTTTGACATATCCAATTTTATGAACATTCCCCTATTACCAGATTTTTACATTGAATGGATTTCCTCCTGAGCTAGAACCACACCATACATGATATTCCTGCCCTCTACATAACCCCTTTACTTCAAGGAAATAATGCCATGTAGAATAGGTTTTAGCCACTCATCCATTACCTTTGTGATTATTTTATATATGACATTGAATAAGGCAATAGGTCTATAATCTGAAATGTGCACCCTCTCCTCCCCTTTTGGAATTAAGGCAATGAAAGTATGATTTAATGCTTTAAGAATTCTTTTACTACCTTTGGACTCCTCTATAACAACCATTACATCCTCCTCCAAGTTGCCCCAGAAGGCCTAAAAAGCTCAAATGGAAGCCATATGGACCTTGTGTTTTTTGGGTGTTCATTACAAAGACTACTTTCTCTAGTTCCTCTTTATAAATGGGTTTAAGTAGGGCTTTATTTTCTTCCTCAAATATAATAGAGGGTATGACAGAAAGAACTTCTTTTTGAGCCTCTTCATCTTGCACCATATTTTCATTAAATAGTTTAGAAAAATAATCCATTGAATGGAAATGCATATTTGGAATTGTATCAAAGGACTAGTTGTTCTCATCTTGAAGACCTTCTATGTTGTTTATCTATCTCCTAGCACAAGCAGCCTGATGGAAAAATTTTGGTATTTTTATCACTTTCTAATAACCAAGTGGTTCTTGCTCTCTATTTCTAGTAGGTCTCCTCTTGGTTGTCAATGTCCTCAACCTATTTATGCAATGAATCATCCTATTCTTTGAGATGCTATGTAATTTTTGCTTCTCTAAATTTATTTTGAGCCTCATACCATTTGGACACCAATGGAGCTCTTTGGACCTGGAATTATATCTTTTTAGCTCACCTCCATTGTTTTAGTTGATCCTTGACATAATGAAGCTTCTTTTGGAATCTAAACATTGTTGTCCCATATGCTAGGTGGACCTATTACCACCACTATGAAATTTTCTTTTGAAGTTCATATTTTTGTAACCAAAAGTTTTCAAATTTAAATAATTTGTGATACTGGACTATTTTTATCACCCCTTCGAAAAAAATGGGAAAGTGATCTAAAACTAGACCTTCCAAAATTTGAAATTTTATATTCCATTTCACAAATGCCTCCTCTAAAACCAAAAAATGATCTAACTTCACCTTCTTGCTATGTGGCTCTCTCCTCTTATTAGTCCAAGTATAGTTGGTTCTAGGGCATTTAATATCCACCAAGTGTAATTCCTGGACTTGGGAAATCATAAGTCGATCCTCTGGGTCCAAAAATGGGATTCTCCCTTCCTAATATCTAGAGGATAATTTAGCATTAAAATACCTAGCAACAATCCAATCTAACTCCTCTCTTGAGACTCTCATGTTATGCACAACTTTTCATTGATGCATCTAACCATGCATGAGTTGCATTGCTAAAATAATTTGGGGTTGGAAAGCCCCTTGTAGGTTGTACACCCTTTGCACTTTCCCACTACCTTCCATGTACTCTATCCATATATATTGAAATTTAACTACAACCCTATGTACCTACATCCAATCCATTCCTAGGATTACATCAAAGGCATACAATGGTGCAACATATAGACATCCTATGGTCATCCCACTAGGTAAGGCAATTTCTGATATAGGATAGTGCTGACTCACAAAGTGGGTTTTTTCTAAGCCATACTCAACCTTCCATACATATGCCAAGATTTTAGGTCGTTCATATATATCTTTAATTAAATTAGTTGAAACAAAAACTATCCATAGCACCATTTTCAATCAAAATTTTAACATTCATACCAAAGACCTTACCCCTTATAAACAATAGAGTGGTTTGCTCTTCTAGGTCCTATTTCCCCATTGTCGCATAGATCTTGTGTGTTGATTCCTTGCTTGTAGGTTCCTTGTACATTGGTTCCTTTCCCTTCGAACTCAATCCTACTCTACATGAATATTTTTTACTGTAATGTTGTCCACCACAACCAAAAAATCTAGTTTTGGGTCCTAGATGTGTTTTATATCTCTTTACCTTAACTCCTTTCTCTGTTGTGATGGGAGGACTAGATTGTCCTTGTTAGGATCTATTGGTACCATTATTAGGATTGTTGGAGTTGTGGTTATTTTCTTAAAATTGTTTTCTAAACTTCCCCTGATTGCTATCATTCCTTCGATCCTACCTAGAAGAGTCTTTATTTACCTATTCTCCTTTCCACTATACAAAAATTACACTATTTATTTTCCTTAGTGCCTCTTTACCTTGTTTATCTAGCCCATCATAATAAAAATAAGGTTTGAGATAGATTTCAACATTTCTGGCCAATCATAGGCCTTTTGAAGAGTAACAGGTTACTGCATGTGCACCTCTTACCCTATTCTAGGATCTGCTCCTATTATGAACTTATAGATCTTTATTTTCTCATTGTATGTCAGAATATACTTTAGAAGCTTGATAAATCTTCGGTAATAGTTTTCCACTAACCTAATTTCCTATTGAAGTTTAGTGAACTCTTCAAACTTTTGGGAGTAGAAGTGTTCTATGAGGAATCTATCCTTAAAAGCCTCTACAAACACTTTCCAACTCAAATCCACTGCTACTGCAAGATCCAATCTTGCACTAAATGTCTCCCACTAGTCCAAGCCAACACCTTGAAGATGTAAAGTGGCATAGGACATACGAGTTCTAGTGGAATAATTCTTCATGTTACAATAGTTCTCGATATTCTTTAGCCACACTTTGACTTTATCACCATCCTCCTATCCATTGAACTTGGAATATTTTAAATGTTTCATATCCTTTCCCAACTTTGCCTCTAGAAGGATCATGTCCTGTTATGCCTTGGTAAGGGGTTCACCTATCTATCCCATTCTAGAGTTTCTAACCTATGCCTCCTGATTCAAGATAGAATCCAACAACTATTTTTGTGCTTTCATTTATTCATGAAGTTGGACCACTATTAATATGATGTCCTCTCTTTCATTACTAGGGTTCTCCAAACCTATATCGGGGGTTCCACCCTCTACATTGGTCCATCGTGTCTACCTCATCATTGGGGTAGCACTGCTTCTCCTTCTATTTTATGGCATTATCCCTAGCCACACACATAAGAGTCATTAGAAGTCAATTTATTGTAGTAACTATTTTCTTAGTCACTCTAGCTAGTAGAGTTAAAACCCTACTTTGGTATATTTCCTATCACACACCATAACACACCATAACTAGCCTTTCACAGTGAGCCTATTCCACTACGAATGTAGGATATGATACAAAATATCACAACCCAATATTTCCCATCTTATTCAAGAGATTTTTTTAAAATATTTATTATAACATAAGTCCCCATAAATAGGAGTTCATAATCTGGGATGCCTATCATAAATCAAGGAAGTAAGTAATTGAAACCACAAAAAAAGCTCTTGCACTCTAATCTATCTATTGTAATTCATAAAATAAACACAAATGGGAAAACATAAGTTGACAACAAGAAATGAAACAAATATAAAGAATCTCTTTATTAATTTCAATGAAGCCAAGTTACATATTCGTCCCTCTTAGAGATACCCATTTGATACATAAATTACAATAGAGTTTCAAATCCCTCTCAAGGGTAGATGCAATAAAAATACCTTCCAAGGTGACACGAAATTCTCTAGGGTGTCGATGACCCTCTTCTCCATGATTAGAGGTATTTGTTGCCTTGAATCCCAAAACCCTGTTAGTCCTACGTGCAATAAACAACAAGAAACATTAAAAGCAAAGGAGGCCTCTCTTGATGAGGCTTTAAAAGGATATTTGCACAAAAGTTAACATGATAATCAAGAAATCAAGAAAGTGATTTAGTGCATGTAAATTGGTCTAAAACATGATAATCTACCATTAGAAACATGAAAGAAAATAAGATAAATCTATCTAAGCTCCTAATTAACCAATTAAAGACATGAAAGCATGAAAAAGATTCATTATGCCTACACTACAAAAATGAAGGAAAATTACAATTTACTCCTAATGTATCAGTCAAATATCTTTAGAATACTGAATTAAACCTACAAAATTATTAATCTAATCTAGTTAAATAGACTGAAAAACATAAAACAAGGGAATTAGGGATTACCCTCTGATCATGGGTCATTCAAGCGATGGGCACTCTTCACTGCGGCTAACAACCATGGTGGAGCCTGAAGTAAGTTTACCCTCCAAATCAGGGCCAATTTCTCTGATCCTCCTTGCCAAATTGATGGTCAAGGGTTGCCTTTGTGTCCTCTGACAGATTTGGTGGTTGAATTGCTCAGTGAGTGCATGGATTGCACGAATTAGCATTTAATGGCTCTCCTATCCTCCTAGGACCTCCATGGCAATGTGATATTCAATTGGGTAGCAAAAGTATTCCTATAAATGCATGTGAATGGGTATGCAATTCGACAGGGCTTTGTTGCTCAATTGATTATGCTTCTCTCTCTCTTTTCCCCAATTTAGAGGGGGATTATATAGCAATTGCCAAGGGCTAGGGGTAGCTTCATGAAGAATATTAGATCAATATTGGGTGGTTGAGCTTGTTGGATGGAAGGATCCATAACCTTCCTCACTCAAACCGCTCCAATCCACAACCAATTGGTCATTGCAACCGATTTTGGGTCGGATGAAGGCCAACTAATTTTGAGTGTTGACCACGGATGACAGGTGCAATGAGCACTACTAACCATGGGTGTTAGTAGTGGCTAGAACTGACTAGGCAAAGGTTCCCAAATTGAGTGGTAAAAACCATTGCTATACCTTGGAATTTGTCCAAGGTCTTCCATATGGTCTTCTAGCATGTCCCATATGAGTAGTCGCCTCGGCATGATGCATTTTAGGTGTCTATAGATGCCCCTTTTGAGATGCGTTGTGATATCAAACAACGTTGAGAAAAAATAGACCTCCTAAAATGATGTCATAGGTTGCATGATGATCATTAGTCTGATCAACATTAGATGCCCCAGGTCCTACAAAAAGGATGCGCATCCTAGAATCATTGCTTCCAAAGGGTTTGCACTCGTCATCAAGCATTCGGGTAGCTTTGGTGCTACAATAGGATTTAGGCCTATATAACCAAAATGAGGAGAGCTACAAATAAACTATCATATATGCTATTTTCCCTAGTAGAAGGGTAAGCTTATGATAGTCTTTGGCAATGATTCATAAGACAAACACAATTTTGACAAGATCAAGGGATCTACGATCAAGGGATATTATGTTGACTTTGATTATGATTTGATATTATGACTACCCCCTCAAGCGATGATTCAATGAGGGTAATGACAATAAATGAAGCGACGAGGTCACTTGACCACTATGAATGATCTTGAACAAAGTAAGATTTAGTATTTTAATACTTGGTAAGGCCTAATAAGCCATGATTACAACTGTTAATAGTAATTGGACATATTTATCCCATGGAGTGGTCCAGCCTTGATGGTATTATTGGGGAATCAAGATGATAGCAATTCCAATTAGGCATGTGTTGAATCATATTGTTCGATGATCTTCTAAAAATATCATAGGAGAATTACGATGAATATCTCGTTCCCTTGGAGCAGTCCGATCGTCAAGGCCTTCTTAGGGATTGAAATGAAGCATACAATTCCACGATGATGGATTTGCCCCAAATGTCCTTATGGTAATTTACTCATCTTGCCAGATTGCATGGATTGCAAGTCGTTGCAATCACCAAGTGTATAGGGTAAATAAATGAATACGAGGCACATTTGACTTTTGATTTATTTGATTTTTTTTGTTAATTTTTGAATTTATTTGAATGTTTTTGAATTATTGGCTGGGAGGTGTGGTGCTCAAAGAAAGGATTTCCATAGCGATGACCTCGGTTGAATGTACTTTATAATCTCAGCCAGTTATTCTATTTTTACCTTATGATGACATTTTCCAATGTCGTTGTGCTTTGTTTGGCTTATTTTGCTTATTTTATATTTTTTGTAGCAATTTTGGTCTGATGAAAAATTTTATTTTAACCTTTTAAGGCTCTCCATGGCAAGAATTTTGAGCATTTTTATTGGTTTGCTGACCGCACCTGTCAACTTCTAGAAATTTCCTTGACCGTGACTCGCAGCCATGGTCGCAAAACCCTAATTCGGGGACCGCGGTTGTCAGCCGCGAGCCAACCCGAATTCAAAAAATATATATAAGGTTTTGACATTTGAAAATTTCATTATTTACCTAACATTGATAGAAAACTTGAGAGCTCTGAGAGGTAAATAGTAAAATTTGACCCGGGATGCTACCGAAAACTTTACTTGCTCACTCTACACCCACCCAAATGGTGGACCAGCTGGAGGCATCAACTAGTGGAGGAGCTGATGTCACTAAGGTAACTCAAAAACTGAGACCACGCACTAGATTAAAATTAACCACATTAAGTAATGGGTAAATGAACCACATTAAACTATTGGTAATGAACCTCACCCTAGTTAGATTTAGAATAGGTTAGTTTAGGGGGTGGGTTTAATTTTTAGGGCTTATTTTGGGGAGGACGGGGCCCAAAAAGGGTCTCACTCCTTAGTCACGGGTGGTAGCCACTGCTACCAATTGGTAGATTGGGGACCATGACTATAAAATGCAGCAGCATTTAAATCCTAAAGATCACTTTTTTGATCGTTGCGTCGACCATGGTTCTGACCCATGGTTCTCAATTTTTAGAAAAAATTTCAAATTTTTTATTTTTTTTAATTTTCTTGGAAATCAATGCCTTTTAATGCATTTTTGAAATGCTATTTTGGTTTTTCTTGAAATTTTTGATCATATTTTTGCATTTTTTTGCATTTTTATGATATTTTATGATTTGTTTGTCAATTTTTAGGTCATTTTTAATTATTTTTCATTTTTATTTTGTTGCTGTCATTCAGGCCTTAACTAACAGAGCGAGGGATACTAATCTCCTTCGAAACCTATGCCACTCTTACAAATGTAGATCGGGGTTGGTTTACTATGGTGGTGTTTGGTTATTTCTTGGACCTTCCCACCATCAGATTTGACCAGTCCTACTTGACTGCTTTCACCCATTATTGGGATGCACGAACCAACACATTTCACCTATCGATGGGTGAAATGACAGTGACTATAGAGGAATTTCTACTGTATATTCTACCTACCTATTTTTGGCAAGGCCATCACCTCCTCTTATACCATGGTGAGGAAGACTATTTTTTATGCTATCTTTGGTCAGTGGAGCCACGACGTGTAGGGTCACATTGATCATGGAGGCATCCATGTCGAGGAGTGGTTCCAGGTCAAATTCTTCTCACAATAGGAGATTATTTTTATGCACTTGATTATTCAAATAGTCCTCCTGAACTCCTCTAGTGTGAGGTTCCCTTAGAACCTCTTAGCTAGGACCAAAGAGTTGATGGTGATTTTGACCATGCAACCTCTCATTATGGTGTGGGGGAGCACTCTTCTTGCATAGCTCTACCATAAGTTGTATCAGATCATGCACCATAGCAGAGTGGGCATCAAATGTAGTCTACTCCTATATATTTAGGACTAGCAACACATCCTAATAGAGCACCCCATTTATTTACCATTGGAGATTACTGTCATTCCTACCGATCAATAGTGCTATGTAGCCTTTTGGTCCTAGGAGCAGGAGGGCTTCAAGAGTAGGTCTCATGCAGGAGACCTAGATCGCTATATTGGTTGCTTTTCATAGATTCACCCCGAGTAGATATGGTGGCAAACCTACATGGACTACCCACCCTAGATAGAGGTAGATAGATACCTGTGTTGGGTGTACAAAGATAGGTGGATCATTGACTAGAAGGTTGATATACACGAGTACCAACACTACTCTCATGTACTGAGGTAGTTTGGGATCTAGAAATATGTCCCATATATGCCTACCATCTATATATGACTGGTCCTAGAGAGGTACCTAACCTGGTCCCAAGTGACTCCACTAGGGGATGCTAACGATGAAATTTAGGGTTCAGGCCTAGAAGATACAGGCACTACTACAGACTACGATGGCTGGTGGTCAGACTTCCAGTGGCACAGAGGGTCCACTATGCCAACCAACTTATGGGTTCATAGCAGAGGGTGTAGAGGTAGATCCTCATGGGTGCAAGACCCACCAACGAACAGAGGGCACATGGGGCATAAGGACCACAACAGAGGAGGGCCCACATATAAAGGCAAAGGAGGAGGCCTCTGAGGAGGGTGAGGCAGCTCCAAAAAATGAGGTAGGGCAACTGAGAATACAGGTTTCCAACCTCTAGAGCTATGTGGGGAGACTCCACAATCAAATCCTACACAGGGATACTTCTATCACCACTCTAGAGGTGAAGCTATCTCATGATCATAGGTAGTGGCATAGATACGAGGAGGATATGGTAGCTCTCTAGGCATGGGTGACCATAGCAGACACTCGTATTACACAACTCACTTGCAAGCATGATCTGTCGTAGGTACAACTAATTACAATGAACCTAGAGTGAGACCTACTTTGGACGGGAGGGGAGATCCCTCATCCTCATAGGATATTATGGCATCTCTTGTAGTACCATATACTTTAGTACCAATAGCTTTTGATCCTATGGTAGAGATCAGGAGGTTACATACCCTCATGGAGGAGGGTAATGATTGACACACAGTGGATGTAGCCTGCAATGCCCAGTTGGAGGGCATCATTAGGTTGCTCGATGGAAAGGTATCGTAGAGGAGCACTATCATAGTATCACACTAAACCAGGACCAGGGAGACAGGGTAGTCATTAGGTAGCTCCAGTCACAAGATGCATAGGTCTGATAGGACTCATGGTTCTAGCTCATAGAGGAGCCATAGGGATGGCGGAGGTGATGATGGTGCCTCACATACTGGGGGCGCAGGCCTTGTCTAGTACTAATTTTAGAGATGCTATTGTACCATTTTTGAGTGTAAGGTCGAGGACCTACACATATGTAGTCTATGGGTATTTTGATTGTACCCCACTATGATGTACATTTGACACACACACACACACACACACGTACAGAAATATATATATATATATATATATATATGATATGACAGTTCATATCATTACATGTGTACTCTATTTTTGGTATTTTATGTTTTATATTATGCATATGGATGCAATGTGTTATTGATTATATGTTATATGATGTGATGTATGGATAACATGCACTAGATAGCTATGCGATAGATGATTAAATGCTATGAATTATGTATGTAGATGTACTACTTGTGATGGATGCATATGGATGCGATGTTTTATGTTAAATGCATGTATACTTTGCTTTACTTGTATGCATTTAATTCATATTGCTATGACATAATCTATGCCATGTATGTATTGCATATTTTTCTTTGATGAATGCTATTTAAATGAACATGTATGATTTAATCACTTAAAACATAATATATGCAATATGAGTTCTAATCAATCTAATGGATGACACCACATAATGTTTAACAATCATGGATTGTAGTTGCTTTATCTTTTTATGTAATATAGTACACTCATATGTGATATGTAATTATATATTATTTCTATTCATGGGATTTTGTAAATTAAAAGAATATGTATAATATAATCAGTGGTCGTCTAAACGTCATTTCTGACATCCATCCAATATCTAATTATATAGTACAAATAATTATCATAAACAAACTCCCATAAAAGAAATTGATGTTTTGATGATTGCATTGAAAATTGGTTATTGCTATTTGGGAATTTTTGAGTTTTACCATGAGACTCAAACACCATAGTTGACTTATCAAAAGTTGTATACTAACCATACTAAACTTTTGAAACATAAGGCTTTCGCTAGGATAGGCCCTAACTGTTCATTATCCCTATGTATGCAAGTGAGTATATTTGATAAGGAATAAGCATACCCCTATGTGAATCGGGATTATTTCAGCCCATTGCTAATATTGGGGGTCTGCAAATGTCTTACCCAATCCCAAGTTTAGATTTCAGTTGGACTAGACCACTAGGCGATACAGGACACCTGAAGCTAGCTCTTCCACATTCAAATATTGGTCTGCACACAAGAAAAATGCTAGTGCATCAGACATATCATCATGCATAAGGTAAAATAATGTTGATAATTCCAGGGATTCAAGCTCACCCCTTCTTTTCTTCAATAGTTTGGGATACTTTCTCTTATATAATGACAAAAATCATTGTTTATTTTGTACTATAGTGATAAAAATCATTGTTTATTTTTTACTTTATTTTTGAGCAAGGTATTTGATACTTATTTGACTCTGAACTTTATTTTGATCTTCATTTGATCTTGATTTGAACATTGGGGATTTTGACTTTGAGATATCAATTTGGGATATCGATCTAGGATATCGATAGGGGATATCAATAGTTGATATTGATCTAGGATATTGCTCCTTCATTTTTAAGTAAGGGATTTATATGGGTAGGGAGTAAACCTATCCTTTTTCCAATTGCCCACATGTCCTAAACTGTACGCACAGGGGGATAGGCAAGAATAAATATTTTCACCTCAGGATACCTGGTCCTGCTTCGTGGCTTTCATCTTCCCCTAGTCCTTATTAGGATTTTTTAATTTTTTTATTAGTGATAGGATTCTGATATGCTAAGGGCTATACTAACTAGACCTCAACTAGAAAAGTAAAGCAAGATTTATATCAACTCTTGAGAAGACCTCTAGGTATGGTTTAATGACTAGAAAACCCTAGTATATTCTTCATAGCAACAATTGGGGTTGTGTTGAAAAATATAATTACTCACAGGGGTGATAAATGAATGAAGAAGATAGTGCATAGATGCATGATTGAAACACAAACATGGTGTCATTTGTCATATTGTAAACACAATTTATTCCAATGCAAGTAGACCGGATGAATATGCCTAATGCAATGCAAAGGTGAAATGCAAAATGAAATGCAATGGAATGATGCAAATGAAATGCGTTGGTTGCAACATGAAATGCAAATGATTTTTATTTTTGATATTTTTCCAATTTTTTGATGGATTTTATTGTTTTTTTAATTTTTTTATGGATTTTAACATTTTGACCAAGGGATTTTTGAAGACTCTTGGAGCCTTTTGGGATTGACCAAGCAGTTTTGAGAACCCTTGGAGCATTTTGGGATTGACCAAGCAATTTTGAGAAAACCCTTGGAGCATTTTGTGATTGAATAAGTGGTTTTGAGAAACCCTTGGAGCCTTTTGGGATTGACCAAGCGGTTTTGAGAAAACCTTGGAGCCTTTTGGGATTGACCAAGCAGTTTTGAGAAACCCTTGGAGCCTTTTGGGATTGACCAAGTGGTTTTGAGAACCCTTGGAGAATTTTTGGATTGACCAAATAGTTTTGAGAACCCTTGGAGCCTTTTGGGATTGAGCAAGCAGTTTTGAGAACCCTTGGAGCCTTTTTTGGATGATCAAAGGGCTTACAGATGCCTTTGGAGCATTTTCTAGTTCTTAGGCATAGAACACTTTAATATGAAGGATATTGAGAGGCTCAGGCTCTTCAACTCCTCCAAGTGATGTCAAGCGATATGTCCCAGGTCCAATATTCTCTAAGATCATATAAGGACCTAACCAGTTAGCCACAAATTTGTCTCACATTTCTAGCGGTAAACTTGATTTTTGTTGGTTCTCTTTTAGGACAATAGCACCCACCTCAAAGTCTCTCAGATGGACTTTGCTATTATAAGCTTTTTTTAAGCACTCTTGATAAACATGGAGATGCTCAAGGGTATTCACACAATGTTCACCAAGTAGCATCATTTGATCTAGGTAAGCTTTCCATGTGGTGTTGTCATCGATGAACTCTTTCAATGCAACACACAATGTTGAAATTTCCAAATCTAACGACATAATGGCCTCAGTGCCATATACCAATGAAAATAGAGTTGCCCCAATGGGTGTCTAAATACTAGTCCTATAAGCCCATAATGCAAGGGGTAATTGGATGTGTCAATCTTTATGGTGCGCTTGCACCATATTTTTCAATATGGAGACCACTATCTTATTTGAAGCTTCAACTTGCCCATTTGCTTATGGATAATATGGAGTCACAAAATTATGTTTGATTCTATACTTAGACATAAAAGTTCTCACAATTTTGTTCTTAAATGACATTCCATTATCTAAAATTATCTTGGATGGTATCCCAAAATTACTAATGATATTGGTGAGTATAAACTTAGCAATACGTGCTCTAGTTATCATTGTTAAGGGAATGGATTCCACCCACATAGTGAAATACTCAATAGCCATAATAATAAAATTATATCGGCCCGATGACGAAGGAGAGATCTTGCCTATAAGATCCAATCCCCATGGAGCAAATGGCCAAGCTGCTTGAATGGGTTGTAAGGCCTATGATGGTAGGTGCATAAGATTAGCATGATGTTGGCATTTAACACATTTCCTGACATACACATTACAATCCTTCTCCATAGTGGGCTAATAATAACCCATATGAAGGATGCGCTTGATGATAGCCATGCCGCTAAAATGGTCATCACACGTACCATTGCAATCTTGTAAAATTACCCAAGATGACTCTTAGGGCTCAAGACAATGAAGGAGAACTCCATCATAGCTTCTACGATACAAAATATCTACTAATAAGACATCCTTTGATGCTTTCTATTTAAATATGTGCTTTGCAACACATGAAAATCCATTAGGGATTACACCAAGTTTAAGAAAATCATGTATCTGTGACTTACAGTTATGGTAAACTTTGACTTCGACTAGGAAGACATGTTCCCCTTGCAGTTCTACATTTGCAAATGCAGACTGGGAAACAACCCTGTGGTGAATGGTAGTACCATTCCCCATCGGATCATGCAAGATAAAAAAACCCCAGGACACTGATGCAAGAGCATCCGGCAGCAACAGGGCAATCTAGCATCAACCAACATTTTTCTAAATGTTTTGTTTTTACCACGGTAGAAGTTGGAGGTGGTAGCAAAATCATGACATCGTGATTTTCAACGTTGCAAAATTGTGACGTCCAAGCGAGGCCGAGGCAGAAGTCAGAGGTGGTAGCAAAATCATGACGTCTGAGCGAGGTCGAGGCAGAAGTCGAAGGTGGTAGCAAAATCATGATGTCATGAAATCACGACGTCCAAGCGAGGCCGAGGCAGAAGTCAGAGGTAGTAGCAAAATCGTGACATCGTGATTTTGTGACGTCAAAGTGAGGCCAAGGCAAAAGTGGGAAGTGGTAGCAAAATCATGACGTCGTGATTTTGCAACGTCACAAAATCGTGATGTCAAAGCGAGGCCAGGGCAAGGAAGTTGGAAATGTCATGATTTCATGACATGTCACGAAATCGCGACGGTCATGAAATCACGACGAAAGAGAGATCCGGGGCAGAGAAGTTGGAACTATCATGATTTCGTGACATGTCGTGAAATCACGACAAGGAGGAGACAGGGGAAGGCACTAACGAGAATGTCATGATTTTGCAACATGTCACGAAATCGTGACTATCGCAAAATCGTGACCACCTACAGGAGAAAAGTAGATGCCTAAGGAATTGTTGCGATTTCACGACATGTCACAAAATTGCGATCGAAACAGAGAAGCGAAGGCGTGGAATGAGAACGTCGCGATATTGTGACATGACGACCCAAAGGTGAGAAAAGCAAAGAGGAAGAGGAAACGTCGTGATATCGTGACATGTCACGATATTGCGACCAAAAGGATGAAAGAGCGCAGGGAAACCAAAATGTCATGATATCGTGACATGTATTGATATTGTGACCGAAAGAGAAGAAGAAGAGGAAGAAGGAGAAGATGTCACGATATCACGACATGCTGCATCTTTAGGGACCATTACAGGATGACATCATTGAGCGACACATGGTAGCACAAGAACAACACATGGCATCAAGGTGCAGCGAAAGTAGGCAAAGACAAAGCATCATGTAGAAAATGTAACCGTAAGCGAGAGTCGAATGGCAGTTTCAGAGGCCAATGCAGATTGCAGTTATGAAGATGAACAGTCATGGCAAAAATGAATCGAAGGGCCACCAATTGGAAGACAGAGAGTCACACCAAAGTTATAAAAAGAGCAAGCCAAGCCATGCACGAGGGTTGGAAAACATTAGTTGTAGAGTGAGGGATCTATAACAGAGTTTGCACAGTCGAGATTCAGAGTCAAGGCAGAGGCCACTTGGATCAGATTGGAGTGCGTTTTCCTTCCAGAGTTAGAGAAATTCTTTCTAGGAACGCAGGCAGATGTGTTGAACATGAGGCAGCCTATTTTGGGAGAAGAATAACTACGCCTATAGGCTAGTGTTGCAGAGTTAGGGAATACCTGCAGAGAAAGTGAAAGAACTGGGCCTGTGCGCCAGCTTCTGTTAAAGCCTACGGGCTGTTACTGTTATTGTAACCTTTGCAAGTTAGTAATAGAACATTGGATTTTTTGTTTCTAGCAAAGTGTTTTCCGAATTTTTGTGTAAAATTTGGATCTGTGAATGGTTGAAATTTTTGTACCCCATCAAGTGGTATCAGAGCTAGTGTTTCTGAGTGCATAAACCGATCGCCGGCCATGAGGCAGTTTGTACTAGGATCTATGGTAGGGTTCTAAGAGAGAGAAGAGTGAGTTAGGGTTCTGAGTGCATAAGAAAATTCATCGAACGTGAGGTAGTTTACGCCAGGACCTGGTAAAAAATGCATCCACAAAGAAGTCATGGCAGTAGGAGTGATATGTGAAGAACACAAGCTTATACTGAGAGGGGGGTGAACAGTATAAGACCTCTTTTTAACTTTATCTATCAATACATCTTTCAAACCATTAACATGCAGAATAAGATAGCAGTAATAACAACAGTAAAATAGTGTACAAAAAGGAATCCACAAAGAGACACAGCAATTTGTGTGGCTACACCACAGATAAAACTTTCCTCTAAAAGTTGTATCAAAAACCTCTGGGAATCCTTCCCGATTACAATGTTTATGAGTCTCAGCTCAAAGGAGACACCTTCCCCTGATTTTGTTTTGCTAATGATTCCTCTAGAAGACCTCTATCTCATATGCCCTTAGCAAGTGGAACTCTTCCCATAGAAGACACCTGTCTTCCCTGCTCTGGCCTGAGATCTCTGTCTTCAACTCTGTCATAGCAAAACTGGTCCTCGAATTTTCACTAAAAGCAGTCCTTCGGTCTAGCACCAATGTCCTCTTACTTCCTCAGATTTTGTCCTCAATCTGGTCCTCAAATTGGTTAAGAAATAATGGTTCATTAACTCTTCAAAAGCTTTTCTCAAAAGCAATCTCCAAGTTGTTGCTGTTTTGTTACAACTATGTTTGGTCGAAAACACTCTTACATAGTTCTGCACATTTACAGCAATGCACAACAGTACACTGCACTTCGGCTGTCACACCCTTCAATACTATGCGTTGTTCTTTGAATGTTGAACAAACAACACCTTCAGCTCATTTGTGCATTTACCACATTACTGTTCTCAATCTCTTTGCAATCATAGCATCAAACAACAATACACAGCACTTCGACTGTCAAAAACTTCACTTTTGCACGCTGTCTCCGAATGTCACAACACCAACACTTTCTACTTCTTTGTGCATCCACCGTAGTACTATCTTCACCGTTTATGTAACCACAGCAGCAAGAATTTCCACACTCAACTTCTTGACAATCAAACTTATCCTCCGCACTTTACTTGCGTAGATCGCATTACGAATGCACACTTCAAATGCACACTTCAAATGCACACTTCGAATGCACACCTCAAATGAACTCTTCGAATGCACACCTCGAACACACTCTACGAACGCACACAACAATTGATTGCACAAAAAAATGCTCAAACAATATTCTATTAATACTCATAATCTTAGGATGAAATCTTTGATCTTTAGTCGGCTGTTCAACTTCTACCACGTCGGCTGAGAGACTTTATGCTTTGTCGGCAAAGGTTAACTTCATCGACAACAAACGCTTCTGCTATTTTGTGACTTTTCTCATGCGACACTCAAACATGTCGCGATATCGCTATGCCTTGGTCTGCCATACACCTTGCATTACATGTTGTCGTGAAATCACGACACTATAGCCTTTGCTGATGTCACCATGTATCTTGTCACGATATCGCTATGCCTTGGTCTGCCGAACACCTTCTTGGGTTTGTTGTCATGAAATCGCTACACTACAGCCTTTGCTGACGTCATTGTAAACCTTGTCGCGAAATCGCGACGCTCTAGACTTCACTGCCTTCTTCTTCATTGCTGTCACGAAATAGCGACACTGTAGCCTTCGCTGACGTCATCATAAAACTTGTCATGAAATCGTGACGCTCTAGGCTTCACTACCTTCTTCTTCGTTGCCATTGCAAAATCGTGATGCTATAGCTTTCACTGACGTCATCATGAATCTTGTCGCGAAATCGCGACACCTCTTGCTCCTTCATCCTTTTCTTGATTTGCACTAGCGAAAATGAAACATGTCACGAGATCGCGACGCTTTTGCTGCCTTAGGATTTTTCTTGCCAACTGCTCACGAAATTGGAACATGTCACGAAATCGTGACACTTCCTGCATCCATACAACTTCTTTGAAACTTGTCACAAAATCGCGACACCTTTTGCCCGCTGTGCTTCTGCCTTCCTGCATGTCACGAAATCATGACAGTTTTGGCCAAACTTTCTCTCTCCTCAAACATGTCGCGAAATCGTGACACTTTTTCCCACTTTGCCTCTGCCTTCCTACATGTCATGAAATCGTGACAGTTTTGGCCAAACTTTCTCTCTCCTCAACCATGTCGCGAAATCATGACACTTTTTCCCCCCCCCCCCCTGGCGAAATCATGACTTTCTCTCTCCTCAAACATGTCGCAAAATCGTGATAGTTTTTCCAGCAGCCTGCAAAATTATTCTACTTAATATTTTTTTGGATTTTTGGCAACTGGGCTACTCTGATCTTCTTGGAGACTTACTGACCAACTGAAACCTTCAACAAAAACACATCCTTGGACATAAAAACAAGTTGCTCCAAAAGTTCCTTGACATCAAAAACAACATCTACCAATAGCTCCTTGACATCAATGACAACAACTGATCTTAGGTAAAGGCAATGTATTCAAGGAACCCAAAATTGCCAACAATATCCCCCTTTGTCATTGATGGCAACCCTTAACTAAAACACATCTTTCAAGAGCCAAAACTAAATTCAATCTCTTCAAGTTTTGCTCCCCCTGAATTGAAGCTTTCCTCTTCTCTTGAAAACTCTCCCCCTTACTTAAATCTCTCCCCCTTTGTCATCAATGGCAAAGGGTCACCTTTGGGGCTTGGGACTAAGAATGAGCCTCTTAGCTTAGTCCCTCCCCCATCTCCTGATGAGATGATTAGAATAGGGTTGGGAGTGATACTCCCATTAAACACTCATCGTTATTAGTATCCAAGATTTCTTTGCCGGGCCTTCTTTTGAATTCTTTTCCTGTATTTTTGTTCCTGTCACTGTTCTGATCCTTGGACCTATTAATACTACTGTCCCTGTTTCTTTTATCTTTTTTGTTCTTATCCATACCTTGATCCTTGGACCTGTTCATGTCATTTTTCCTATTTTTGTTATCATTCCTATTTTTATCCATGCCTTGATTCTTGAACTTGTTCATGCTACTGTTTCTTTTCCTGAATCTCAGAAGATCAGCTCTACATTGTCTAGCTAGGTGTCCTTCATTGTTGCATTTATAGCAAGTAACAATATCAGTCATGGTTGTTCTTTGAATTCGCCTATTCTGACTAACCTAGTTCGTGTTATTTGTCTTGCAAAAAATTGCCTTGTGCCCGAATTGTTGACAAGAGTAGCAATACCCTTGAAAGAAGTTACGTCTCCTGAAACTGTCATTTACTCTCTGCATTTGAGTCATGCACTGTACAACCATGTGACCAAATCTATGACACACATAACATCTACTGTGAAATTTTCTTTTGTTCGACTTCATGGGTCCTGAAAACTTCTTCTTCTCAGTCTGAGTATCGTTTTCTATTTCTGCGTATTCATCACTTACGGACTCATGATCTGAAGTATTTTCTTCAATAGGACTCTCTTTCTTTTGAAATCTTTTGCTAGATTCACCAACCTGTTCCATGTGCGGCTTAATAAAATCGAGACCTGTTTTATCTATTGGTTTTCTCTATCCTTCGATGAGAAATTTAACCTTCTTGGAGCTATCCTGAAATCTGTAGAGCTTATCCTTATACTCTCTATTTTCTTCTTTCAAAGAAGCTATTTCCTGTTCTAACTCACTATACTCTAGAATTTTAGATTCTAACTCATTTTTGAGTTCTTGTGTCTTAGCCATAGATACTTCAAGATTTTCTACAAGTTCATCTATCTCCATACAACATTCATCTACCTTAATCTTGAGTCTATCATTCTTCTTTATTTCCTTTTTCAAAACACTAAGAGCATTATTGAGTTCGCATTCAAGATCCTCTATTTGATGGCGCTTTGAATCATCACAACCTTTTATAGATTTCTTATCACTCGAGGTGCTACCTTTTTCAAAGACCATACACGCATCTTCATTGGGATTTTCTGAAACATCCTCATACATACTAGCAGCCAAATCATCATTTCCGCAATCATCCTCAAGGTGCCCAAAATTTCCACATCTAAAAAATTTCATCATCATGAATTTGTGTTTCGGTTCTTCCTCTTTTTCTGAAATGAATAGCATCTCATTTTCATCATCACTAGAAGAACTGTCACTTTCACTGCTAGAACACTTACTTGCTTTGTCCAAGTAGAAGCTCTTCTTATTCTTGTGAGAATGCCTCTTTCCATGATTGTTGTACTCATATTTGCTTTTCTGGTGATTGTTGTACTCATTTTTGTTGTTTCTGTAATACTTGTGCTTTTCAGAATCCTTGCTTTTAACATCCTGTATATCTTCATCACTTTCATCTTTAGAAACAATACAGTCAGTAGCATAATGACCAAATTTCCCGTAGTTGAAACATCTTATATTTTTCTTGCTTTTGTGCTTTCTGGAAAACTTGCCTTTCCTGCTGTAATATGCCTCTTCCTCACTAGAAGACTCATCGCTTTCTTGAATCTGTTTGCCCTTCGATCTCTTGATAGCTTTGAAAGCTACCTCTTTATTTACATCAACTTTCACTTGTGTCCTCAATTCAAATGTTGCAAGAATACTATGGAGCTCATCCTTTTTCAATTTGTCTAAGTCTTTAGCTTCCTCAATGGCAGAAATCTTTTCACTAAATCTATTTGGAAGAGATCTTAAAATTTTATCACATACATCATTTTCAGCAAGTTCAAGACCCAAGTCTTTCATGGAGTTAACAACCTCATCCATACGAAGCATGTAATCACTAATCTTTTCATCTTCGTTCATTTTGAGCTGTTCATACATACCTTTGAAGTGTCTCAACTTGGCCTTTCGGACATTTGCATCACCTGTATGAACAACCTGCAATTGATTCCACATTTCACTAGCTGTCTTGCAGTGAATAACTTTGGTAAGATCAGCCTTCTGTAAACCCTTCATAATTGCATTCATAGCTTTTGAGTTGCTGTGATGTAGGAGCCTGTCTTCTTTAGTATAAGGACCATTTGTAGGAATGGTGTACCCATCTTCAACAACTTCCCATACCTCATTACCTAGAGCCATGAGATAGACTTTCATTCTTGCACTCCACAGTCCGAAATCTGATCCATCAAGAATAGGTGCTGCATTGCTACCTAAATAATCCATTGTGTTCTTGTAAGATCTTCCTTCAAGCTGTCAAAATTTTCGAAGGCACTGGCTCTGATACCAATTAAAGAACACAAGCTTATATTGAGAGGGGGGGTGAACAGTATAAGACCTCTTTTTAACTTTATCTATCAATACAGCTTTCAAACCATTAACATGCAGAATAAGATAGCAGTAATAACAGCAGTAAAATAGTGTACAAAAAGGAATCCACAAAGAGACACAACAATTTGTGTGGCTACGCCATAGATAAAACTTTCCTCTAAAAGTTGTATCAAAAACCTCTGGGAATCCTTCCCGATTACAATGTTTATGAGTCTCAGCTCAAAGGAGACACCTTCCCCTGATTCTGTTTTGCTAATGATTCCTCTAGAAGACCTCTATCTCATATGCCCTTAGCAAGTGGAACTCTTCCCACATAAGACACATGTCTTCCCTGCTCTGGCTTGAGATCTCTATCTTCAACTCTATCATAGCAAAACTGGTCCTCGAATTTTCACTAAAAGCAGTCCTTCGGTCTAGCACCAATGTCCTCTTACTTCCTTAGATTTTGTCCTCAATCTGGTCCTCAAATTGGTTAAGAAATAATGGTTCATTAACTCTTCAAAAGCTTTGCTCAAAAGCAATCTCCAAGTTGTTGCTGTTTTGTTACAACTATGTTTGGTCAAAAACACTCTTACACAATTATGCACATTTACAGTAATGCACAATAGTACACTGCACTTTGGCTCTCACACCCTTCAATACTACGTGCTGTTCTTTGAATGTTGAACAAACAACACCTTCAGCTCGTTTGCGCATTTACCACATTACTGTTCTCAATGTCTTTGCAATCACAGCAGCAAACAGCAGTACACAACACTTCGACTATCGAACCCTTCACTTTTGCATGTTGTCTTCGAATGTCACAACACCAACACTTTCTACTTCTTTGCGCATCCACCGTAGTACTATCTTCACCCTTTATGTAACCATAGTAGCAAGACTTTCCACACTCAACTTCTTGACAATCAAACTTATCCTCCGCACTTTACTTGTGCAGATCGCATTACGAATGCACACTTCAAATGCACACTTCGAATGCACACCTCGAACGCACTCTTCGAACGCACACCTCGAATGCACTCTACGAACGCACACCTCGAACGCACTCTATGAATGCACACAACAATCGATGCACAAAAATGCTCAAACAATCTTCTATTAATACTCACAATCTTAGGATGAAATCTTTGATCTTTAGTCGACTGTTCAACTTCTACCACGTCGGCTGAGAGACTTTATGCTTTGTCGGCAAAGGTTAACTTCGTCGGCAACAAACGCTTCTACTATTCTGTGACTTTTCTCACATGACACTCAAACATGTCATGATATCGCTATGCCTTGGTCTGTCGTACACCTTGCATTACATGCTGTCACGAAATCGTGACACTACAGCCTTTGCTGACATCACCATGTATCTCATCATGATATCGCTACGCCTTGGTCTACCTAACATCTTCTTGGGTTTGTTGTCATGAAATCGCTACACTACAGCATTTGCTGACGTCATTGTAAACCTTGTCGCGAAATCATGATGCTCTAGACTTCACTGCCTTCTTCTTCGTTGCTGTCATGAAATCGTGACACTGCAGCCTTCGTTGACATCATCATAAAACTTGTCGTGAAATCACGACGCTCTAGGCTTCACTGCATTCTTCTCTGTTGCCATCGCGAAATCGTGACGCTACAGCTTTCGCTGACATCATCATGAATCTTGTCGTGAAATCATGACACCTCTTGCTCCTTCATCCTTTTCTTGATTTGCACTAGCAAAAATGAAACATGTCACGAGATCGCGACGCTTTCGCTGCCTTAGGATTTTTCTTGCCAACTGCTCGCAAAACTGGAACATGTCATGAAATCGTGACACTTCTTGCATCCGTACAACTTCTTTGAAACTTGTCATGAAATCGTGACACCTTTTTCCCGTTGTGCTTCTGCTCTCTTGCATGTCGCAAAATCGTGACAGTTTCGGCCGAACTTTCTCTCTCCTCAAACATGTCGCGAAATCGTGACACTTTTTCCCACTTTGCCTCTGCCTTCCTGCATGTCGTGAAATCGTGATAGTTTTGGCCAAACTTTCTCTCTCCTCAACCATGTCACGAAATCGTGACTTTCTCTCTCCTCAAACATGTCGTGAAATCGCGACAGTTTTTCCAGCAGCCTGCAAACTTATTCTACTTAATCTTTTTCTGGATTTTTGCCAACTGGGCTACTCTGATCTTCTTGGAGACTTACTGACCAACTGAAAACTTCAACAAAAACACATCCTTGGACATAAAAACAAGTTGCTCCAAAAGTTCCTTGACATCAAAAACAACATCTACCAATAGCTCCTTGACATCAATGACAACAACTGATCTTAGGCAAAGGCAATGTACTCAAGGAACCCAAAATTGCCAACAATATGGTGCTGGAGGAAGAGTTCATACAATTTAAAGCCCTGCAATAGGAGTGGCTCAACATAAAATTGTGAGAGCAAGAAGAGCAGCATAGAAGGCGTGAAGAAAGACAAAAAAAGAGAGATGCTGGAGTGCATGCAGCCTTCTTCAGCTTCAGCTTCTGATGCACTCCAACATCTCTCTTTTTTTGTCTTTCTTCATGCCTTCTGTGTCGCTCTTCTTGCTCCCATAATTTTATGCTGAGCCACTCCTCTTGCAGGGCTTTAAATTGCTACTGCAATGCCAAGAACTCTTCCTCCGACACCATATCACTCCTACTGCCATGGCTTCTTTATGGATGCATTTTTTACCAGGTCCTGGCATAAACTACCTCATGTTCGACGAATCTGCTTGCACACTTAGAACCCTAACTCACTCTTCTCTCTCTCAGAACCCTACCACAAATCCTGGCACAAACTGTCTCATGACTGGTGATCGATTTATGCACTCAAAAACACTAGCTCTGATACCACTTGATGGGGTACAAAAATTTCAACCATTCATAGATCCAAATTTTACACAAAAATTCAGAAAACACTTTGCTCAAAACAAAAAATCCAATGTTCTATTACTAACTTGCAAAATTTACAATAATAGTAACAGCCCACAGGCTTTAACAGAAGCTAGCGCATAGGCCCAGTTCTTTCACTTTCTCTGCAGGTATTTCCTAACTCTGCAACACTAGCCCGCAGGTGTAGTTATTCTTCTCCTAAAATAGGCTACCTCACATTCGGTACATCTACCTGCATTCCTAGGAAGAATTTCTCTAACTCTAGAAGGAAAATGTACTCCAAGCCAATTCGAGTGGCCTTTGCCTCGATCTGAATCTCTACTGTGTAAACTTTGTTACAGATCCCTCACTCTACAACTAATGTTTTCCAACCCTTGTGCATGGCTTAGCTTGCTCTTTTTATAACTTTAGTGTGACTCTCTATCTTCCAACTGGTGGCCCTTCGATTCATTTTTGCCATGACTATTCATCTTCGTAACTGCAATCCGCATTGGCCTCTATAACTACCGTTCGACTCCCGCTTACGGTTACATTTTCTGCACGATGCTTTGTCTTCACCTACTTTCATTGCACCTTGATGCCACGTGTTGTTCTTGTGCTGCCACATGTCACTCAATGATGTCATCCTGTAACGGTCCCTGAAGATGCAGCATGTCACGATATCTTGACATCTTCTCCTTCTTCTTCTCTTTCGATCGCGATATCACGACATGTCGTGATATCGTGACATTTTGGTTTCCCTGCACTCTTTCACCCTTTTGGTCGTGATATTGTGACATGTCATGATATCATGACATTTCCTCTTCCTCTCTGTCTTTCTTGCCTTCGGGTCACGATATCGCGACATGTCGTGATATCACGACGTTCTCCTTCCTCACCTCCACTTCTCTGCTCTGATCATGATTTTGTGACATGTCGTGAAATCGCGACAATTCCTTTGACATCTACTTTTCTCCTGTAGGTGGTCACAATTTTGCGATAGTCACGATTTCATGACATGTCACAAAATTGTGACATTCTTGTTACCGCCTTCCCTTGTCTACTCCTTGTCATGATTTCATGACATGTCACGAAATCGTGACAGTTCCAACTTCTTTGCCCCGGCTCTCTCTTTTATCGTGATTTCGTGACCGTCATGATTTCGTGACATGTCATGAAATCGTGACATTTCCAACTTCCCTGCCCTGGTCTCGCTTTGATGTCATGATTTTGTGATGTCATGAAATCGTCATGTCGTGATTTCACTACTTCCCACTTCTGCCCTGGCCTCGCTTTGACGTCGTGATTTTGCGATGTCACAAAATCATGACGTCGTGATTTTGCTACCACCTCCAACTTCTGCCTCGGCCTCGCTTGGACGTCACAATTTCACAACATCATGAAATCACATCACAATTTCACTACCACCTTCGACTTCTGCCTCGGCCTCGCTTGGAAGTCACGATTTCACTACCACCTCTGACTTCTACCTCGGCCTTGCTTGGATGTCGTGAAATCACGATGTCACAATTTCGCTACCACCTCCAACTTCTACCTTGGTAAAAACAAAACACTTAGAAAAATGTTGGTTGATGCCAGATTGCCCTGTTGCTGCTGGATGCTCCTACATCAGACTCCTGGGGTTGGTGGAGAAGTGATCTTCACTTCTGGGCTGTCTGGTCACCTCCTTCTGCAACACTTCTAGACATCCTCCTACTTCTTCAGCCTACTCCAACCCAGTCTCCTGGCTAGAATAACTTCTGCCTTCTCCCAGATAGATTCTGCCACTGCTACACACTTCCTCGTTTGTAGCCTGCTTACACTTCTCTTGCCCAAAAAATTCTTTGTCTTATTCCAGGAAGGTCCCGGAACAACTGCACACCTCTTTGTCTATAGCCTGCAATGGCTTCATCTTTTGATGAACTCCATCTTCTCTTCTCTTTTGTTTTTCCTCACGTTGTCTGTGTAGCTCCCTTTATAGGGTTTTCACCTACCTCTGCAAATCTCTTCTGAGCAGCTCCTCTTGTAGGGCTTGCACTTGCCTCTACAACACCTTGAACTCTTTCATTGTCATCATATCTCCCTTAGATCCTGGTGTAACTGCCTCACGTCCGATGATCTGTTACACACTCAGGAACCCTAACTCACTCTTCTCTCTCTCAAAACCCTACCACAGATCTTGGCACAAACTGCCTCATGACCGACGATCTATTTATGCACTCAAAATCTTCTAGCTTTGATACCACTTGATGGGGGATGAGAAAGACCGCACAGGCACACTCACGCAATTCCCAAATTTTCTTCTATTAAATCTAGAAATACATACAAATGCAGCCCGTAGGCTTTACATTAACCAGCGCTCGGCTTGGTTTTCACACTCACACTCTGCGTGCGATCTTCCTAAATCCACCACCCCGATCTCATACATTAAACTAGGTTTTTATAGAGGCCCCGATCCTCTAAAAACCTCCTACACAAAAATCGAGACACCAACCCAATTTAATACCCCACTTCGCATGGCCTCTGTCATCACCGATTCCATAAAAAAACTCTATGTGCCCATCCTTTTTGTTTCCCATGCTTCTTGGTTCTCATTCATCTTTACTACACCTTGGTGCCACGTGTCGTCCCTACTCTACAACCGTCACCTGACCTCTGCCACTTCTATCGCGACCCCCAAAAATACAATAAGTCACAAAATGGTGACATGTCGTGATTTCGTGACATCTCCTTTATCCTGCCCTTCCTTCTCCTTTTTGGTCACGATATCGTGACATGTCACGATATCGTGACATTTCTCTCCTTCTTCCCTCTCTTCCACTTTAGGTTGCGAAATCGTGACATGTCATGATTTCACGACATCTTCTCTTCTAGCTTCCTCTCGCTCTTGTGGGTCGCAATTTCACGACATGTCACGAAATCGTGACATTCTCATCTTTTGGCTCCTCTTGCGCTTTTTGGTCGTGAAAATGCGACATGTCACAAAATTGTGACATCTTCCTCCCTCTGCTCCTTCTCTCTCTTTCGGGTCACAAAATCGCGATAAGTCACAAATCGCGACATTCTGGCTCCCTTGCCTTCTTTTCTCCATCGGGCCGCGAAATCGCGACATGTCACGAAATCATGACATCTTTTGCCTTTGGCTCCTTCGCTTGCTCCGTTGCGAAAATGCGACATGTCATGAAATCGTGACATCTTCCTTCCTTGGCTCCTTCTTCGCCTTCTGGCCACAAAACCACGACATGTCACAAAATCATGACATCTGCTCCTTCCGTACTCTCTTTCTGCTCTTGGGTCATGAAATCATGACATATTTGCTTGCAGCCTTCTTCTTCCTGCTAGGGTTGCAAAATTGTGACATGTTGTGATTTCGTGACATCTTCTTCTTGCTGGTTCTGCCCTCTGGTTGTGTCACGATATCACAACACATTTTTTTTTGTGATATCGCGACAGCTTTCTCGATCGGCCCCTCTCTCCTCATCGTGTCGCGATATCGCGACACTTTTTCTGTCGCGATATCGCGACAGATTTTCCTCCTCGCTGCCTTCTCCGTTTTCTGTCACGATTTCACGACACGTCATAAATTCATGATGTTTTTCTTCCTTAGACAATTTTTCAAATGCCTCTGCATCAGGTGCTACTAGATGCTCCTACATCAGACGCTCTCTTGAGAAATTCTCTAGCTTTGTAGAATCACTCATGATTTGGTTCTACACGAATCATATTGATTGACTCTTTGTTATCAAATTCTTTGCACTACACATCAGAATGTGACAACATTTTTACATGGATGGTATTGAAATCATTAGATGGATTCTAAGGGATTAGATATCCCAAATATGCCATTATGTATGCAAATCTATTGGATGAATGAGGTATTGCCTCAATGTCATACCATTCCAGTTGAGCTAGATAAATATCAACAAGATCCTTGTAAGCTTTCAATACCGGACATCAACATTGAAATAATCTCTTAACTTGGTTAACAATAAGAAGGGAATTGCCAAAGATGTTTAGCCTTTTTATCTTCATGGTGACACCTATTTGGAGACCAAAAATTACGGCTTCATAATCAACATTGTTGTTAGTGCAAGGAAAGTCCAACTTGAATGACAATGGTATTGGAGCTCCTTATGGCATGAACAACACTATTACTACACCACCCCCTTCCTTACACTTTGAACCGTCAAAGAAAAGGGTCATATCGGCTTTGTTATCCAGTTCTTCAGGTTCAAGCGCTTATGATAAGGCAAATACTACATCATTAGGAAGCTCTATGGTGAGGGGCCTACCATTTTTGAGAGGCACCTCAGCCAATTGATTTGCTATGACTTGTCTCTTAATGGACTTTTAGCTTATGAATTCCAGATCAAATTCTATCAGTAGCATGATCCACTTTGCAGTATGTGTATTATGATATGCCTTGCTCATCATATACTGTAAAGGGTTTTATTTTGATATGACATACATCGTATGACTCAACATATAGTATCACAATTTATATGTAGTGAACACTACTGCTAAACATATATTTTCAACGTATGCATATCCTAGGTCATAACTCACCAAATTTTCACTAATATAATATATGGCATGTTATTTGTCTTGTACATTCTTTTGGGTTAACATGGTTCCCAGTGCAAAGTCATTTGCCGATATATATAGAAAAATGGCACATCTAGCCTTGGTAGAGCTAGCACTGGTGGCATAACCAGGTATTGCTTAATTTTAGCAAAGGCTACTTGACAGTCCTCATACCAGTTGAATGGGACCCCCTTGTGTAGTAGTTGATTCATGGGTCGACATTTATCCGATAATTGAGTGATAAATCACTTTATGGATGCTACTTTTCCCTAAAGGATTCTTAATTCCTTTATGTTCATGGGGGTGACACATTTCTAAAATAGCCTTGACCTTTTCTGGGTCAACTTCGATGCCTCATTTTGAAATGATGAATCCTAAGATCTTTCCTAAAGTTATGCCAAATACACACTTCTTAGGATTCAACCTGACATTATGCTCTATTAGGTGATTGAAGACCTTCCTCAGGACCTCCACATGCTTATAACACAATAATGAATTTGCCAAGAAGTCATCGATATAATATTCTAAGATCTTATGCATGTAGTCATGAAAGATATATGTCATAGCCCGCTGATATGTGGCACCAACATTATTAATGCTGAATGGCATAACTTTGTAACAAAATTTCCCCTATGGCATTATAAAAATGATTTTATGATAGTCTTCGGGATTAATCCGAATTTTATTGTAACCAAAAAAATCGTCCATTAAGGAGAGCATCTCATGACCTGTAATTGTGTCTACAAGAGCATCGATATTTGACAATGGAAATGAATCCTTTGGTATTGCCTTATTTAGGTCTCTAAAATTCGTATAGATATGGATCTTTCCATCAGGTTTTCCTATAGGCACCATGTTGGATACCCATTTTGGATATTCGATGAAGATGACAAACTCTACGTCCAATAGCTTTTACAATTCATCCTTAACCATTAAGGCTACTATTGGATTCATCTTCCTGAGTTTCTGCTTGACTAGCTTCATTGATAGATCTAGTGAAAGGTTATGAGTAACCAATTTTGGATCTAGACCCAACATATCCTTGTAAGTCCAATCAAAGAGAGTAGGTCTCTCTCAATAGAGATATGAGGTTGACACACTCATCAGAAGTCAAACTTTCTTCAAATTTAACCTTCCTTGGATTGGTGGGATCATTACTGATATCCACTTTGAAGGTTTTCTCCACTGACATATGGGATCCCTCATCAAGCTAATGAGGCGTAGGGATCAATTGGATGTCATATGTTGGGTTTATAGATTTTGCATTGGAAGCATCCTCAGCATGATAGAAATCATGTATACAGCATGGCACAAAATCGAAAGGTTGCAACATTTCTTCATTAGGGAAGAAATCTTCAGGCTCTAGAGGTGAATCAACGAGATCCCAATCAATAGCATCTACATTTAGATGCAATGGTTTATATGTATCGACTATATTATGGAGTGGAGTGGTTAAATCAAAGGAGATCATGTTGATAGAATGGATTATGTCTCCAGGACCATGTGCAAGTGACTCAATATTAGCATAAATTCCATCCCTGAGATGTGGTTCTAGGGATATGGGGATCTTCGAATCTGGTCTATGAAAAAATTGTTGAATGGGATCACTAGGCTCAAGGAGTTCCACATACGTTGGTGGATCGGGAAACACCATATGATAAATCACATTAAGATTCGATGGCCCTCCCCTAAGGTGAGGATGGAGATTAATCTCTTTGTACATATCCTCAGTCTTATAAGGCACATTACGATAGCATAAGTAGGGAGGTCCTAATTAGTATCTTTCCATCCCATCCTCCTTATCACTGTCATAATAAATACCCTCACCTCTATCTATTGGAATCGAGCGATGTTCTACATGAGGCCACATGTAGGCTATCTTTTGATAGCCATCCTTGTTGTTGAAGGGCTCTTCGCTCGTGTTAATTGATTCCAAAGGTAAAATGTGATGCAAGAGTGTAGGTCCCAAGTAGGCCAACTCAGTTTTATCCTTGAATTGCTTGTTGTTTGAAGATATCTTAGTGTCATCTATTCCAAAATTGTAGTCTAGTCCATCGCTTTCAATGATGGATACTACACGAATGTCCTCAAAAGCAACCTCTAAATTGGTGTCTATAGTTGTGTCCAGATTCTAGAAATGCTTACCAATATCATCTGTAGCTCACAACTTTGATTGTCCAAGTTAGCTCTTGGAATGAATTCTAGGCTAGTCTCCACCAAGATTTTCACATGGTATATCTCGGGTGGCTCCACAGTGACATAGGTCACTAGTCGATTATCCCTCTCGAACACAGAAGGATTAGGGTGATAAGGATTGAAGTCAAATTCACCCCATAAACTGAGGTACAGGTGGTCTAAAGATGCCATGAGGATTTTAGCCTGTCCTCCATTGTAAAATCCCAACCTAAACCTATCAGTAGGTAATTGATACTATGGTTATATAGGCCTCTTACGCCCCTGCTCGAATAGTCCAATATTGTAACCATACCAATGATAATGTTCAAATTATCACATGGCATAGTATGGGTTAGAAAAATAATGAAATTTTACAGTGAACGGTTCATTATCCTCCTCATCCATGGGTGTGGGAGATGCAACCTGGTCTAGCTCTCCATAGATTAAGTTGGTTTGGTTAGGTGGCACCCCTAATGGTTCCACCATCTCTATGGGGAGGCGATGAGCTCACAGTAGGCCCATGTCCCATGCAATATAAATAATATGTGTGAACATCATGTTCTACACAATATATTACCCTAATCTAGGATTAAATAAATGAATGATCACCTATGGTGTAGATGACCCTGCTGAAGATGAAAGTGAAGCAGGTTGAGGTACCTCTTCGACTCTTCCTTGAATTTCCTCTACTTACATGGGAGACGGGGCTTCAACGATAACTATCTTGGGCATTTTCTTTATCTTATTTTCTCCCATATTTTCTTTCAACTTCCTATCATCCCGTTGTATCATGGATGCAGTTTGTCTAATATAAGTAGTTTTTGTGTGTTTCGATCGTTGAGATATGTATGTTGTAGCTCTAGCACACACTTATTTGAGTTTACCTCCTAGATATTTGATTGGTGATGTTTGCCACACATCTAGGTGCATTGAAGGGAGCATAAAATCCCTCGGTAAGCTTGCTAGATTCATGTATTTAAAAGGGTTTTTATCCAAAGGCACCATGTGAACCTTTCCCTCATGAATATATTTGATACACTGGTGTAGAATATAAGGGATGCAATGCATCTCTATGATCCAAGGTCTTCCTAGAAATATGTTATACTGCATAACACCTTTTATTACATGACACATCACCGAGATGGTCTTCAGTCCTACCTTAATAGGTAAAACTATAGTACTAACCATTGAGCATAATGCATCATTGAACGCTCTCAAACGTGAAGGTAGAAGGGGTGATATGCGTCTTGGGTAACTTCAAGTGAGTTAACACCTTGGTAGTTGTCATATTGATCGATGACCCCATGTCAATCAAAATTTGCTTGAACAGTTTATGATTCACACATGCAATAATATGCAGTGGTGGGTCTGCTATAATAGTGCATACCATCTTGACTTCATGGTCATGAAATTTAATGACTGGTTCCTGACACTATTTCACATGTCCCATGAAGTGTGTAAATGCTTCAGGATCCTTAGGTTGCACTTATATGGACCTTAAAATATCCATGAGCATCTCCATGTGCTTAGGAGACTGTTGGATTAGCTTGTAAACTGACAACTTTGCTGGAGTTGTCTATAGGTTTTGGATCAACCTACTTCTGATGGTCACCACTGGTCTAGTCGGTGGGCTAGGCACATAATGGGCTGGCCTTGGATGAGGTGCATCTTGGACCATAATAGGTGCTGGAGGTTGATTCGGTCATTCATACCTTGCGTTTCTCATGACAATGTTGACCATACTGATGAACACATAGGTTGGTGGTTCGATTCACACTTGGTTGACTTGGCCAAAATTATTCTTTGGCACCTCATGATTTGGTAGAGAATTTTTGTAAATCCCCATATTTTGGTTATCAGGTGCTTGTGGGTTGTTGACAAGAAGCATACCTCTTTTAATCATATTTTGCACAAGATGTTTGAAATACCAACATACTTCAATATCATGGTCTTTCGATCAATGAAAGATGCAATAATGATCATATTTATAGCCTTTAGGCTTAGGTTGATTAGGATCCATCATATTGACTTCAGGTAAGTTTATAGCCTTCACCTTACATAACTAATGAAAAATCTAAGCCAAATACTTTGATAACTGAGTGAATACATGAGGTGGGAATTGTTCCTTATTTTTACCCTTGTAATTGTTGTTGTGTTGCTCATACTATGTAGGCGAAGGTTGGGCTTGATAGTTTTGCTTTTGCTACCCTTTTTCTCCCTTATGGAGGTTCAAAACCACTTGATTAACATCATATGGCTTGGCCTATTATCTCTTTGTGCTTTTCTTATACCCCTCCTTATTCCTGAGCTTCACGCTACCCTCTTGTAACTTGATGTCGTCAATCACCTTGGCTTGTGCCAAAGCCTCTTTGAATGTATGGTATTAATGCAATTGCAGCAGCAATGAAATGTGCTTGGCACAACTCTTTGTGAAAATTCATATTAATTTAGAGGATGGGATGGAGAATGGCAGTTTCACCATCATATTTCTACATCGTTTTCCATAATCCATCATTGTATAATTGTCATGTTGCGTTAGAGTGGCTAGGTTGGATAAGTTTACCTTCTTCTTGATGTCGAAGGAGAAGTGTTCAAGAAATGCATTAACTAGTTGTTTGAAACTAGTTATGTTGTGCTTCTTTAGTTGGTTGAACCACTCTCAAGCTAGGCTTAAGAGGGTCATGATGAAAGTGTGCAGGAGCAAAGCATCATTGCTTTCAATATGAAATCACATATCTAGAAAACTAGTCACGTGCTCTTGTGTGTATTCCTCTCCTTGAAACTTTTCTAGTCTAGACATCTTGAAATTCTCAGGATATGCTAGAATAGGCATTGACGTGCATAAAGGTTCATTATGAATTTTGTTCAAGGTAGGCTTCTGATAAGACATTCCTTGCTTCTCTATGGCTTGGACCTTCTCTACTAAGGCCTTGTAGACTTACGAGGAAAGGAAATCCTCATCTTGAGATTGCCTTTGAGGCATCTTCGGAGGAAAATTATTCCTCAGTTGAGGTGGTGTACTAGGCTCACCCTCCTCCTCGAATTGGTAGACTTATATATATTCTTATTCTAATTTATCTCCCACTTCTTCCTCATACTACCTATGTTCATATTGTTCAGAAATCGAATTTTGATCTCTATGTTGAGCTACATGGCGAGTATGTGTGTCTATGTGCTCAATATGTAACTTAGGCTATGAAGCCACTCGTCTATTGACACAATTCTTGATATCACTACGAGGAGGTAAACCAGAGCTAACCAATCAATCCTCTCTCTCTACATGCTCCTTTTGATCGAGGATGCGTTGTTCACGCATGCACTGCTCATATAATTTATGTATTATGAACCTCTGCCTTTGAGTATTCTCATTTTTGAGGCACTCTTTCTCTGTACGAACATCCTCCAATTGATCTTGTATAATCTATCATCTCTGCTTTGACATGAGTCTATGAGCTCTATCTATATGATCGACCATTTAAGGCCTCTAGGGCATGCACTCTTTTAGATCAACTTTATGGGTATGTCCTCCAATGGATTGATTTACCACACTCTTGCCTCTATCTATAAAGAGGGAATTCATGTCAGGTTATCTCCTATACTCTATCCTAACATGGGATGCAGGAGCACACATGTCTCAAGAACATTTGGAGCATTATCAACATTCTCAGGTGGTCCTAATGGTCCTTCTGCTACACACTCTTGCAGGATGAGAGGGTGCAAGCATAGGCTTATATCCTAGATGCCCTAGGACTCTGTATAGATCATATAATTATTTGCTACACCATAGCTCATGAGGTAGCATGCCATTATCTCCCACTTTAGTTATATCTATGGTGAACTTAGTAGGTTCACCCCTATGGGGAGTTTGCATGAGCCTATACTTGGAAGCAATACCATCTATTCACCCCTGAATAGGAAGATATTGATCCTTTCAAATTGTGGAGTTTTTTGAGCCTCCCTTAGATACAGGTTGAAGGGGTACCAGTATGGATCCCTTGATGACATATTCTTCGATAGAACCCATGGATCCATGCAGAATATGGTCATGGTAAATTATACCATATGCAGTAACCCCATGCTGGGAAGTCCCATGCTTTGATCTGTGTCTAAAGGGATGTATAGTACTTCCTCTAATTGAGGTATTCTCAACAGAATCCCCTCATATAGAATTATCCCCTCTAATGCTCGTTGAATGACATCCAAGAGGATTTTGTGATTGAGGGCATTCTACATCGTTATGTGCACTAGGTGGAGCTTGGGCTTTGATCTCAAATCTATGCATGGATCGGCCTCTCCATGTTTGCACCATTTTGTATCCTATGTCTAGATTTAAATTTTATTAACACACAAAGAATACAATGATGATTATCTCTTTTTACAATTTTAAAATGAGCCCTAGACTGTTTGATGTGTTTTCAATTTGTTGTATTAGAAAAATAACTCTTGTTGTATTTTGTAAAATGTTGATGATTTTATCAATTGTTTAATGTATTTCATCTATATGCTCGCAAATCGACAACCTAGCTATGAAATCCAGGTTGTGTAATCCCCCCAAAGTGCGGTAATGAAATTCCACACCTGGGCAAGGAGCACAGGTCCTCCCAGATCCTCATCATTTTCACCTAGTCAACATCATACCCTCTGAAGAGGAGTATATACAAATTTTCTAGGCTACGAAAGGTTCTTGGATCCGATATTGTTCTAGAACATAGGGTACATGGGAGTTGGGACAACGGATGGAAATCATCTCCACCGTCATTGAAACCCTACTAGTGGTTGGATGTGACTTCCAACTCACTAAGTTTTAAATGCATCATGGTGTGTGTGGGTTATTTCTAACTTGCACAAAGGAAATATGCATAATACAATATTAAAATGATAATTTCCTACATGATATGTAATAAATAATGTTTGATATTTAGAGGTATATGCACACTACGCTATGTGATGTTCAAAGAATGCAACTAGTATGAGTAATTGGCTACTGATTGGGCCTCATGCAAGAAAACTCTAACATTCATATGGCCTAGACCACTGGAGACTAGGGCAGGCTGCACTCAAAGACCCACTATTCCTAGCAGCAACTAGTACAAGCACCAAGTAAATACCCAAAGGACCTAATTCATTTTATTATTATTTTTATCCTTATCCTAGATGGATTTCATTTTTGATGTTCTATAAAAATACAAAGACATAAAATAGAAATAGAGGGCATCAAAAGGGCCTACCTTAGGTCATCATCTAATTTATCTTTTTACTCCTACTCTATGGTTGGTCTATTTCTGATCGCGGCTTTGATGTGTAGCTGCGACTGTTTCCTGTGCCTGTCAACCGTGGGCCAACTTTTTGACCATGGATATCAACCGTGGTGAGTACCTGCCATGAAAAAATACAAACCAAATTCAGTAAATCATGGATAAAAATGCGGAGTTCCATCGCGATCACCTTCTGTAACCACCAAAATTGCTCTTGCACTCTAATCTATCTATTGAAATTCACGAAATAAGCACAAATGGGAAAACATAAGTTGACAACAATAAATGAAAAAATATAAAGAATCTCTTTATTAATTTCAATGAATCCAAGTTACATATTCGTCCCTCTTAGGGATACCCATTTGATACATCAATTACAATAGAGTTTCAAATATCTCTCAAGGGTAGATGAAATCAAAATGCCTTCTAGGGTGACACAAAATAATCTATGGTGTCGATGACCCTATTCTCCATGATTAGAGGTATTTGTCGCCTTGCATCCCAAAACCCTATTAGTCCTGCGTGCAATAAACGACAAGAAACATTAAAAGCAAAGGAGGCCTCTCTTGATGAGGATTTAAAAGGATATTTGCACAAAATATAACATGATAATCAAGAAATTAAGAAAGTGATTTAGTGCATGTAAATTGGTCTAAAACATGATAATATACCATTAGAAACATGAAAGAAACTAAGATAAATCTATCTAAGATCCTAAGTAACCAATTAAATACATGAAAGCATGAAAAATATTTGTTATGCCTACACTACAACAATGAAGGAAAATTGTAATTTACTCCTAATATATTGGTCAAATGTCTTTAGAATATGAAATTAAACCTACAAAATGATTAATATAATATAGTTAAACATACTGAAAACCATAAAATAAGGGAATCAAGGATTAACCTTTGACCACAGGTCATTCAAGCGGTGGGCACTATTCACTATGGCTGACAGCCGTGGCAAAGCCTGAAGTAAGTTTACCCTCTAAATCAAGGCCAATTTCTTTGATCCTTCTTGCCAAATTGATCATCAAGGGTCACCTCTGTATCCTCTGACAAATTTGGTGGTTGAATTGCTTAGTGAGTGCATGGATTGCACGCATTAGAGTTTCATGACTCTCCTATCCTCATAGGATCTCCATGGCAATGTGATATCCAATTTGGTAGTAAAAGTATTCATATTAATGCATATTAATGGATAAGCAATATGATAGGGCTTTGCTGCTCAATTGATTATGCTTCTCTCTCTCTTTTCTCCAATTTGAAGGGGGATTATATAACAATTCCCAAGGGCTAGGAGTAGCTTCATGAGGAAGCTTAGATCAATATTGGGTGGTTGAGATTGTTGGATGGAAGGATCTAGAACCTTCCTCACTCAAACTACTCCAATCCAAAACCAATGGCCATTGCAACTGATTTTGGGTCGAATGAAGGCCAACTATTTTTTAGTGATGATCATGTCTGAAAGGTGTAGTGAGCACTGCTAACCATGGGTGTCAGTAGGGGTTAGAACTGACTAGGCAAAGGTGCCCAAATTGAGTGGTAAAAACCACTATTATACCTTGGAATCTGTCCAAGGTCTTACATATGGTCTTCTAGCATATCTCATATGAGTAGTCGCCTCGACATGATGCATTTTAGGTGTCTACAAATACCCCTTTTGAGATTCATTTTGAGATAAAACAATGTTGAGCAAAAATAGACCTCCTAAAACTATGTCATAGGTTGCATGATGATCATTATTATGATCAAAATTAGATGCCTCAGGTCCTACAAAAAGGATGCACATACTAGAATAATTGCTTCCAACTCGATGAAAGGCTTAATTTGAAAGGGTTTGCACTTGTCATCAGGCATTTAGGTAGCTTTGGTGCTACAATAGGAGTTAGGCCTATATAACCGAAAGGAGGAGAGCTACAAATAAACTATCATATATGCTATTTTCCCCAACAAAAGGGTAAGCTTATGATAGTCTTTGGCAATGATTCGTAAGATGAACACAATTTTGACAAGATCAAGGGATCTTATGTTGACTTTGATTATGATTTGATATTATGACTACCCCCTCAAGCAACTAGTTGATGAGGGTAATGACAATAAATTAAGTGACGAGATCGCTTGACCACTATGAATGATCTTGAAAAAAGTAAGATTTAGCATTTTAATACTTGGCAAGGCCTAATCAGCCATGATTGCAACTATTAAGAGTAATTGGACATCTCTATCCCATGGAGTGGTCCAACCTTGATGGCCTTCTTAGAGAAGCAATATGATAGCAATTCCAATTAGGTATGTGTTGAATCATATTGTTCGATGATCTGTTGAAAATATCATAGGAGAATTGTGATGAATATCTCGTTCTTGTGGAGCAGTCCAACCGTCAAGGACTTCTTAGGGATTGAAATGAAGCATACAATTCCACAATGATGGATTTGCCCCAAATGTCCTTATGGTAATTTACTCATCTTGCCGGATTGCATGGATCACAAGTCGATGCAATCGTCAAGTGTATAGGGTAAATAAATGAATACGAGGTACATTTGAATTTTGATTTATTAGTTTTTTTGTTACTTTTTGAATTTATTTGAATGTTTTTGAATTATTGGCTGGTAGGTGTGGCATTCAAAGAAAGTATTTCCATAGCAATGACCTCGGTTTAATGTACTTTATAATCTCAACCAGTTATTCTGTTTTGCCTTATGATGACATTTTCCAATGTCGTTGTGCTTTGTTTGGCTTATTTTGCTTATTTTATATTTTTGTAGCAATTATGGTCTGATGAAAAAATTTATTTTAACCTTTTAAGGCTCTCCATGATGGGAATTTTGAGCATTTATTTCGGTTTGCTGACCGTGCCTGTCAGCTGCGGGTAAACTTCCTAGACATGGTCAATAATTCTATCCACGTGAGAGCATTAGGTGTCAATCATATTAAGCTATCATTCCATTTTACAAGGGTTAACTCCTCCCTTTATGTATTTTAAAAAGGATCATGCTAATCTCGACATACCACATAAGTCCATTTAACACATTTGACTATCCTTCTCATCCATCCTATAAGCTAGTTGACCTTTTTCATGTGATCACAATTTCTTAGGTTTGAGAGGTCATCTTTAATTATCAATCTACCCTTGCTTCTACTAAAAATATAGAATAAGGTAACTCAACTACCAATAACACTCCTATAACTTGCTAAAGAATTAAAATGGAAAAGATAATTGAAAAGATATTCATTAAACTCTCTTACACATAATTAATATTCATGTAGTCCTTTTTACTCAATACATATTTTTAAAATATTAAACCTATATTATTGCCATGTTAAAATAATAACCAAATTCCAATTAAAGCTAAGGTCTTCCCATGTAAACATAAAGTTTGTTGTTATCAATACAAACTTAGCATTATCATAGAAAAAGAAGTATTACAATAGGAAACCTCCTAATTAAACCCTTAATAAAAAGTCCAGCCAAATTACAACGTAAAGCAAAGTGACTTACTAAGCTATGAATAAAAAAGAACAATTCATATTAATTTAGGAGAGCATTTTTACCAAACTCAAAGAACATAATTTATTTTATAGCTTTATAAACTCCAAACCATTTAATCACAAAGAGCATATACTTCATCCAACAAGTACAATATCATTCCACTACACTGTGAAGCTCTATCAATATTACAACTAGAATAATCATTGCCTAACCATTCCCCTTCATAGGAGATACAAATATTTGGTTCCACTATGATAGATCATGCCACACTCCAAGTACTTTGATATTGAACTACAACTGATATCCTCAAACCTTCTTTCTTATGAATGGCAGTGTTTTACATTGCTTACTCTTTCCAAGCACTCCATAAACCACCAAGAAATAATAGCTTCACTATGGGTATCAAATATGGTCCCCAATCATATAGGATCGTAGATCAATTTGAGTGCAATATTCAATCAAGAACCATAGTTTCTTTCCTTAATCAACTGCATATACATTCATTCAACATGCATGCAAAGATCCTTTTCAAATTAACTGCTAATACCTTGTATTTTTCTTTGATAAAGTTTCAACCTATTTTCTTTACAATTCATTCCATGAATAATAGTAAAGCCTTTCCATAGCTAAAAGAATCTAGAATATATTTCAATAAAACACTCAATAAGTTCCATTCACTCCAATAATTTTAGCACATGATAAAAATTATCCCATTTTTATTTCAATAGAACATGCATGGTGTAAATATCAATTCAAACCATATAGTTTCTAGTAACAATCAAATTGAAATACAAGTTAATTTAATACACAACGTCATGTAGTGATTACAATATTTCTTTTCCATTGTTAACATATAGTATGTGCACATTCACGTAGATTTTCAATTCCACAAATATGCAAGCAATGAACTCTACCAAATTTATTTCATGCCTAAAAAGCTCTAACAAAAACCAAAGCAAATTTTCACCTACAATGCTTAATCTATCTAACCTAACTAGAGTAGGCAACTCTCAATCTCCACTACTAATACATGGAAATAAATACCCAAGCCAATATCTATAGCCATGATAGCTCATTCATTATGAGTGTAAGAATTTATTGTAGAATATCTTTCCACAGAGCTGCCCTTTTTGGTTTTACAAGGTTCAAAGACAAAAGTTCACAATCCCATTTGAGACTTGTGAAGTTAAAAAGAAGAAATATTGTTAAAACAAGAAGCCAAGCCTCTACAAATTGGGTAGTTTATGTTCATTTCTAAACTGATACATTCTCGACTTACTTGAGCTAAGCATCACTACAACAATATATTAGCCACCTAGAAAGGGATTGAACCTCTAAAGGATTAATCAAAAATAAAACAACACATCAATAGTTTTCAAAATTATTATACAAACTTATCCTACTACCACACCCAAACCGCGAGTGCAAGGACTTCCTTGGGTATGTTAAACTTGAGTCTGGATCTATATTATCCAGCTTAAAGAATTATTTTTGAGCAAGAAACAAAACCAAATAATCTAGAAATGTTATTTTATGGATTAAAAAAATAACATGTCAAAGTTTTAGTGGTCTGAAACTACTACAAAAGAAACAAATGGTGAAGGGATTACCTCTCATAGAGCAACCCAATCAAGCATGTTAAGGTTGTCTAGTCGAAAAGTAGCACAAGGATGCATTCCCTATGGGATAGTCATGGAGAGCTTCACAACCATTAGAACTGGTGCATTCAAATATTTGTGGCCCTATACAAACCAGCTCATTTTCTAACAATAAATACTTCCTGACATTCATATATTATTTTAATCAGGGTATGTGGGTATATCCCATTAGACAAAAGTTAGAAGCTTTCGGTAAATTTAAGGAGTCTAAATATTTGGATGAAAAACAAAGGTCCTATTATGTGAAGACTCTCAAAATATATGGAGGAGGTGAATACATATCCAATGAATTCCATAATTTTTGCAAAGCAAATAGAATTTTTTTTTTTTTTGAATTTACATGGTGGAATCGGTAGCCGCCACGAATCCGGGTAAGTTGTCTAGCTTTTATGGCCACCATAGTATTATGTGTTGTCCGCCCTAGAAGCCGCCACATAGATTTTCATGCAGTTTGCCCCTATAACCACCATGTCGCAATCATTTTAAACCTTTTACGCCGCTGAAAGCACCAGGAAAGGGACAAGCATTCAATCCGACGAGGCCCGAGATTTGAACCTTGGACATCCACCCCCTTATGGGGTTTGGATGAACCAATTGATCTACACCTCAGACCTACAAAGAAAATAGAATTAGAAGGCAATTCAAAGCTAGATTCACACCACAGTAGAATGGTGTTGCAAAGAGAAATAACTGAACCATAATGGATATGGTAAGGAGAATGATAACTGCAAAGGAATTGGCACATGAGTTTTGGGTATAAGTTGTAGCTTGTGCAATTTATCTACTGAATAGGTGTCCCATAAATAGTGTGAAGGAAAATATCCCTTAAGAAAGATGGATCAACCAAAAACTAAGTGTTTCTCATTTAATAGTTTTTAGATGCATAACATATGCACATATTCCATATAAAAATAAAAATAAGTTGGATGAAAAGGTAGAAAAATGCATCTTCACTTGTTATAGTGAAGAATCAAAGGTTTATAGGTTGTATAACCCTATCACAAAGAAGCTGATTATAAGCCGAGATGTGCAGTTCATGGAAGATGAAGCTTGGAATCAAAAATTCAAAACTGGTCAGAAACAACCACAAATTATTTATTCTAAGAACTTGGATGATAACAACATGCATCCTTCTATAGCTTCAAGCAATAGTAATGGTGCTAGCAATAGTATTTTATTATCATCAAGGTCACCTCCACTTGCAATAATAGTCCCCAACTTGAAGACACCATCAAAGATAAGCAGCTTGCAAGATATATATGAGGTAACTAGAAATGAAATTGAAGAAGTAGAACATTTTTATTTTGCTTTATTTTCTGAGTGTGGTCTAATTTCATTTGAAGAAGAAAAAAAGAACAAAACTTGGATGAAAGCTATGGATGATGAGATAGAAGCCATAGTGAAAATCATACTTAGGAGTTAATGGATCTTCCAACAGGAAATAAGACCATTGGAGTTAAATGGGTATATAAAACTAAGTTTAATTCCCATGGTTATTATGAAAGACATAAAACTAGACTGGTTGCAAAAGGCTACAAGCAAAAGTTAAGGATTGACTATTATGAGGTATATGCACCTGTCGAGAGACTTGACACAGTAAGAATGATTCTAGCATTGGCAGCCCAAAATAGGTGGAATATTTACCATATGGATGTGAAGTCTACCTTCCTAAATCGAGTGTTGGAAGAAGGGGTCTACATAGACCATCCAACTGACTATGAGTTGGAAGGTCAAGAAGGCAAGGTCCTAAAATTGAATAAATTTTTGTATGGATTAAAGCAAGTACCTAGGGCTTGGTATATCTGCATTGATGTATACTTTTAGGAAAATGGTTCATCAAATGACCATATGAGCACACTCTCTACATAAATATAAATGTAGAGGGGGAGATGATCGTAATATACATGTATGTAGATGATATCATTTACACTAAAAATAGCAATATGCTATTTGAATAGTTTAGAAGTGCCATGAAGAAAGAGTTTGAGATGATGGATATAGGCTTGATGAAATATTTTCTTGGCATTGAAGTTTTTTTTAATCAAAAAACCCCATGTGGGGCCGCATTGGTCTGAGAGACCATGAACAAGGGGGTTCTATATCGTCAAAGTCACCCGAGAGTTGCACCCAGCCCTCTGCACCAACATTATCAATTGGATTTTGGGTACCCAATTCAGCTTTTGGGTAGGGTGGAGATTTGAACCTGGGACCTCCCTTAGAGGATTGCCCTCTCCTCTCCAACTCACCTAAAACACCTGGTTGTGGCATTGAAGTTACCCAATATATGGATGGTATCTTCATATTTTAAGGCAAGTATGCAATATATGTCTTGAAAAGGTTTTGAACGGAGGAAAAAAAACCAAAAATCATGCTAGTTGCAACAGGTCTAAAATTGAGCAAGAATGATTACAACAACAACATTGATCTAACTTTATCCAAAATGTTAGTTGGAAACCTCATTTATTTGATAGCAACTAGACCAAACCTAATTTTTGCGGTGATTTTGATCAACAGATTTAAGGAAGGACCAAAGAACACTCAATTGTAGGTAAGTAAAAGGATTTTGCAGTATGTTAATTGAACCAAAAACCATGGAATTTATTATGCAAGAAAAGAATGGCTTGAGCTTGTAGGCTACACAGATAGCGATTGGGCTAGCAATATAGATGCTCTGAAAAACACTTCTAGTTATGCATTCCATATTGGATCAGGTGCAATTTCATGATCATAAAAGAAGAAACCAATTGTTGCACTATCAACTATTGAGGTAGAGTATGTTGCCACCATCTCAACCACATGCCAGGTAGTTTGGTTAAGAAGAATTTTGGGTAAGCTGAATCATCACTTGATAGGGAAAAAACAATATTCTATGATAATAATTACACCATAGAACTATCAAAGGATCTAATGTTTCATGGTAGGAGTAGGCATATCGATATCTGGTACCACTTCATCAGAGAACTAGTAAAATTTAATGAAGTTATGTTATTGTTTTGCAGGTCCAAAGACCAGGTCACAAATATCTTCACAAAACCTTTGAAGGAGGAATATTTTAAAATACAGAGGGAAATGTTCAGTTTCAATGCTTTTTAAAATATGATTTAAGGGAGGATGAGAAATTAAACCAGATTTCACCTGGTAGACCTCTGATAGATCTCATATTCTAGATCTGATCATTGTATTTTAAAGTGTCTAAAATTATTACAGGCAATTGTAGTTATTCAATGATTGTATAAACACCATACTTTTGAATTCAATGCATGTCAAAAAAATGGTAAGCCTTTTCCTCCAATACCCAACTATATGTATGAGTTGCTACTATCATTTTTTAGAGGAGAGAGCCAAAAAAAAAGAGTAGCACATCGAAAGAAAGAGATAAGTAGCATGAGAATTTGGAAATGCGAATGTAAGTGCAAGTTGTTTAAGCTATAATCTTCATAAAATACCTATGTAGATATAACCTGTAATTTTTTTAAGTTGTAGATGTATGTGTATATATTGTAGATGTATGTGTATATATTTTCATATTTGAATAATATATAATACTTTTATGTATTTTTTCTTTCATTTGATATTCGAATGATTATTAATTTAACTTAGCAAAAATAGGTTTTATTCCTTTTATCTTGTGACCACCCGTGTTACATCCTATTGATAAATATAGTTGTTTCATCCTATGAGATGATTAGAACCATGTACTTGTTGTATCCTACTCAATGGACTAGGGCATATTTGAAAGAAAAAACCATGTCATGATATACATCCAATTGATGTTTGATAAGTTTTGCATCTCAGTCATGTGATATATCTCGCTCGTGCTCCATCCCATAGGTGTTCTATCTCACCAATGTTATATCCTACTTGTCTTGCACATCATAAAGCGAGAAAGGTATTTCACATCACGATTCAGAACAAGCCATAATTGAAAACAACCTTTTTGTATCCCACTCATTTTGTATCCTATTCATGTTGTGTATTGGAATGCATGAAAGTGATTTAGAATCATGGTATAGAACATCCACTCCTGAGTTGCTTCGGTTCACATCCATGTTCCATGTCGCTGCCCACGTTAATGTTTGCTTTCAAATCTATCAAAATTGCATTTATGTTTGTGAATATTTAAATAGCAATTGAAATAAAATGAAGTTTTATGATTTGATATCATGAAATGAATGCTTAGAAATGATGTAATTATACTCACTAAATTTTAAAAATTGGCAATGTTATAATTTATATTTGTTTAAAACCCTCTTGTAGGATTTTTTTTAAGGTTTATTTTCTATATCTTTAGTTGATTTGTGAAATTTATTGGAATTCATGTTTTAAGCATCATGGAGCAGATAAAATGAATTTCATGCATGATTTTTAAATTGAAAATTTTATTGTTTCTATTATTTGTATGCATGGATTTTACATTTTTTTTAGAGATGTGTTTGAGTGCATTCCATTTTCCATATTCACATGTTTCAACAAAAAAATATAACAAATAATTTTTTTATAAAATATAGAAAGGGTTTTGAAAGGGTACCTGAACTGTTAACAAATCAGATCATGGGCCAAAAAGATATTGGTCAAGGATCCAAAAAACTGAGATAAGATACATAGGCAATAAATAAGAAGAAACTAAAGGTCTCCTCCAAGCCCTGACTCAATCCATCCAGGGTGAGAAACACATAATAAAATAGACATCATCTAAAAGAAAATAGGGCAAGGGAACACCCAAAACTCTTCCCACACAAGGAACGCCACAAAGAAAATAGACCAAACAACGCCCATAGAATAAACACTCCTTAATTGGAGTTGTTCTCAAAAATTTTATTGGCCTGCTCCATAGGGGTGTTGGGTTGATCATTTACTAAAGCTTTGATAACTTCAGCTCAAGAGATAACCACCCTAATAAGATCAAAAATAGAATTCTACAGATTAAGCATCGAGGACCTGAAAGGATTACAAGTGGGTGCTTGCAAAATCTTCACCTATGCCTCAAAGTCAATATTAGGATTAAAGTTAGTTACTTTAAAAAAATTAACTTTCTTCAAATCTAGGGTTGGAAAACTTCAGGGTCACCAGTCTTGACATGGTTCACAAAATCCTGTTTGGAAACCAACTGCTTAGACCTCCTCATACTGGAACCACTACCCCTACCCCCAACATATGGGGAGACATGGGGATTTTAGTCTGAGTCAAGGAGGGACCCAAAATAGGAGTTGAACTCCTCGACTTAAAGCTTTTAATTGAACCAAACATAGGGGAAATTAAGTCATTGGAATAATATTGGGTGTCATTGAAGAAGGGACTAGAGGAAAAAAAGGTTTCCAAACCAATATGTGAAGCTAACTTATCCTTAGAATTAGATTCTAACTCCCAGGAAGATGAATCTAATTCCTCCAAATAATTTGACACCTCCACAAGAATAGGGTTAGCTCAAAGTGCAGCTAGAATATCATATATAAAGAGACCTCTGGAAACCACCACATAATACCTCGATTGAGGGGATTTTTTATTTTACCTCTTTGGACCTTCCAAGTTGAACATTATAGGGATTTGAACAAGAATTTTGGAACATTCATGGCCCTTTTCCTTCAAAATTCATTCAAGAACATGATGTGAAAGCTTCTGATCATATCTTGATCTCTAGCTAAGGTAAACTAATTCGAGTGCTTTCTTAAGAGACCCCATTATGAATCCATTCTTGTAATATTCAAGGACATCCCTAGCTTTGATAAAAGTTATTGTATCCTTGGAAAAATAATGTGTGTCCCTATAGTGATAGGACCCATCATTCGAGATATCAAAAGCTTCGGTAATAAGCTGAATGGATATGGAAAATTCCAATTCTCCAACTTTGACCTTGTCATTTTTCAAAGAGTGGAGAACATGCTTAGCTAGGACGAGATGATGGTCATTAAACTTCTGTAAGAATTTGAGAATACCCCTATGCCTCAAAAAATTCTTTAAATCTTCATCAACTTCCAACCTATTAGGTTCCATAATTAAAACATCTTTTTTGAAGGATTCATGGTAAGAGAACCTCTCTAACCTGAAATCCAATACTTCTTGAGAAGAAAATTGAACCTCAACCTCATAATGGCCCATGCGAGTCCCTCTCCCAAAAAATCACTAACAAAAAATTTGGCCTATTAAGGGACAGAGTGCTCAGAAACTAGTTTTCAGCCAAGGAAAATAATAAAATTAAATAAGTGAAGATGATCACACTCCAATGAGGGTCTTGATAACAAGGACTCAAATTAGGCCTTTCCCATATCTTCAAGAAATCATTATTCTGAAAGGACCTAGGATAATTCCACACAATCATGTTCCTAGCATCGTGGCATGGGATAATATTCAATGTAGAAGACACATGCAAGCTCCAAGAGGGCCAAAGGTTACATAATTATATCTTGTGTCTAAGACCCAACCAACACTCCTTCTCATATTCATATCCACAATGGTTTCCAATACCAACAACCCGAATTAGATGGATAGGGTGCTGAAGAGCTCATGTGAGGGGCTAATTTCTCCATGAGTTTTATTTTTCTTGAGCCAGCTAAACATAGAGTTTGAATTCTTAGAAAGATTAGTCTGAGAGCAAGTCCAACTAAGAATCCAAAAATCCTCTCAGGTTAAGTCAAGAGACACGAAAAAAGAAGACAAAAAAAAACAAAGCATATGAATAGGTGAAGTTGCTGAGAATAAAAGGGGAAATACCATTGAGATAGGAGGTCAGGAAGGGAAAGGGGATGGACCCACGAGATACCCAATAACCTAAATAAATAATCAAAGACCTCCCTCGAGAACTAGTAGAGTTTAAAAATATGAATCAGGGATTCATCATTGATACCACACAAATAACATCGATTAGGCATTACCGGACCCCTTGTTAAGAAGTTATCCAGGGTGAGAACCTTATTATACATTGCCAAATAGAGAAAAATATTGACTTTGGGAGTCAAACCTTTATGCAAAACTAGATTATAGAGGGGCCAATGGGGGTCCAAGATCTCAACTAGGTTGAACGTATGTTTAACCAAAAAAGAATGAGAGGGATCCACATTCAAACAAAAAGAATCAACATCTGGCTCCACCTTTAAAACATAGAGATTTAATAGGTTAGCAATGGTCTTGAGGGCCTTGTTTTCCTCAAGAGATAAATTAGGGTGAGTAAGAGGTCTCCACTTTCTACAATCTAGTGGTTTGTTAAAATATAAATGTAAAAACATAGTAAAATTTGTTGACGAGAATAGCAAGGACAAAGAATAAAAGATTGTCATGAAAATGACTACGCTAAAGCAAAATCCAAATGCAAAAAGAAGAAGAAAAATAAAATAGATGGGGCTCACTATGAGAATGATGGAGAGAAAAATAGAAACAAGGAGAAATTCAAAGAAAAAAAAGACAGAAGAGAAGAACAAGATGGAAAAATAGATTTTTAAGGAAGCATTCTTATACAAGAAAAAAATGTTTTTAATAAAAATAAGGTGAAGATGAAACAAAAGGGGATATTTTCAAATAAGGACAAAATATTTTTTTTTAAACAAAATATATTTGATGAGGACCTTAAATTTTAAGTGGGAAAGTTTGATTCATACAAGAATTATCATTATAATTATTTTAAAACCTTTTAGAAACCTTTTCTTTGTTCTTTATAATGAAGATATTTTAGAAGAGAAAGGAACCTTGAGTGGGTCATAGAGAAGAAATCATTTCACCATATATTCAATATTAAAGATCTAAGAAAATTTTTATAGAGAGGAAGGCTATACCTCATAAAGATGTTTAATTTTTAGAGAGACTTCATCTACCAAAAATTAATTTAAAAAAGTCATTATATTTTATGTAATTTTATTTTTTCATTTCCTAATATATTTGATTAGATAAATTATAAATTAGAAAAATAAGCTCAAGAAATTCTTGTGTTTTAAAGCTTTAATAGTCTACAATGTTTTTATTAAACCATTTTAAGGCTTTATATGGAAATATGTAGCAAGTATTGTAAAGTTTATTACGGTTTTACTAAATTTTATCTATAAATATTTAGGCAATTGTGTTAATATTTTGATTTTTTTTGGGGTGCAATAACTAATAAACAAAAATTAGGATAAACTATTAAAGAATTCTTTTAATAATTATTTATTTCTAATTGAAGTAGGATGCAAAGTACAACTAGGGCACAATGGGGAAATCTAAGTTGTTATATCTTTGGGCTCTCTCCCATTATGCCCATAGTTGTACTTTTCATCCTACTTGGACAACTATAGATATATCATTATTGAAAATTTTGTATATAATAAGTTTAATAAAGTTTAATTTCAAATATTATATTAAAATTTGGTTAAAATATTTTTACAAGAAAACTAAAACAATGCTAGAAGCTAAGTCAGCTATATTTGAATCTGAAATTTTATAATTATGATAGTATTTACTAAAAAATATGTATATTGAAAGTAGTATTATTACAAGAACTATGCTCAAATATTAAATTTATAACAATTTTACTTGAATTTTACATTAGAAACATTATTATATAAGCTAATAAGGTACTTTATGAAACATTACTATAATTATTAAAGTATGATTTTTTAATCTAGATTTATATATTCATAGTTTTACATTGATAAAATAAAAACATCAGAAAGTGTTCTCAACACAAGATTTGTAGGTGATGCAAGTTAAGGTCACCATTAAGAAAATGAAATCTATCTAAATTTGTATATTAATAACTTTTCATAGATAAAATAAAATTATCATAAATTGTTTTTCACAAAAGAGTTATAGATTACAAGAAAGTGCAAATTCAATTTGAGGTTATATTACTACACAGCAGATACCATATGATATGTAAATACATATAAAAAAGAGCCAATGGTGGAATCTAAATATAAATAAAAAGAACTCTTATTTTCAATAATTGTGAAGAATAAGTAACTATGAAGAACATATGAAATGAGGCTTTTCCAATATTACTCATAGCAGGTATTAAAATGTATATATAGAAAAAATATATATTCTGGTTTATATTACATCAACCAAAAATGACTTTTTAAAAAATGATATTGATGACATTGAACATATTTTAGATATGTTTTTCCATCATGATTTGAATAAGAATTTGGAATAATCTATACCTAAATCAATGAGACTAATTTTATCTATTGAATTTTTTGAAAATATAAACAAATATGTAAAGAGAAATAAAAAGCATAAACCTAATGTTTTTTCCTTTTCTTTGAAGATAATACTTTTGAGATTGATGTTCATCGTTGTCACAAGAATTTTAAAAATAATAGTTTTTTTTTTTTAAATAATTTGAAAAACTTATATTAAAACAAATATCATTTACAAGTTGGGATGATACTTCTCCCAACCTTAGCCAAAGAGAGCACATGTTTACAATACTAAAATAAGATTTGCATTGGAGCCAAATTACCGAAACCATATTTCTACAATGGTTGTTTACCTATTTACAATTGTAAAAGAAGATCTACATTGGAGCACAAAACTCCTAAACCATATTTATAGAATTGTTGTCCAAATTAGCTAAACATTGGATTTACTCACCAACCTGCCTAATCATATCATCCTCAATAGCCATGTCACTATACCATTGAACCCCTACCTCCTTCTCAATACCCATCTTAGCCAAGAATTCTACCACTTTATTTAGATCTCTACTCACATAACTAGAATCACATCATCTAATTCCCTCCATAATTCCTTAATTTGAGTGACAAGAATCCTCAACCTCCATGTATTCAAAGCAAAGTTCCTTATGCAATCTAGAGCTCCTACCATTATTTGAGAATCTGATTCTAGGATTATCCTCCTATAACATTGTTTTACTACCCAAATAGAAGCATATTTTATAGCTAAGGCTTCTACTTAATTGTTTGTGGCCCTTCCCAGGCCTTGCAGTTCCCAATAGAGCAATATCCCAACATGATTCCTACAAACAACTCCAATTCTAGCTCTACCCAGATTGAATTTTGTAGTTCCATTAGTATTAATGTTAATCCAACCTTTTGGGGGTGGTTTCCAACTACCTCTATCCTGACCCTCTTGCACTTCAACTTCCTTATCCATTGTCCCTATAACGACTTGAGTTTCCTCTTTAGCATATACTACCATAGTTTCCGTGACTTTGCTCCAAATGACCTGCCAAACTCCATCTAGATATGAAAATGTTTCTCTAAAAAAAATTCCATTTCTCTCAAACCACACTTATTACCAAATGAAGTTTAATCCAAGCTTCCAACCAATAAAAATATCTTTAGATTTAAATCTACCCCTCTTCCATATTTCCCAAATATTAATCCAATTCAAATTACCATTAACTCAAATTTTATAAGATAAAAACCATCTCTCCCAAATCTGTCATATTAATGGGCACTCAAACATCAACTAGTCATATGTTTCCTCACTCTTGTAGCATAAAACACATTGATATGTACCAATTATTCCCCTACGTATGAGATTATCAAAATTAAGAATTCCATTATGCATGAACTACTAGGCAAAAAAATTTACGTTCAGCCAACCCTTGGACTGCCAAATATTTATCCAATCCTCAATATGATATGCATGAGGAGGAGGATCTAGAAGGATCTTATCATATCCATAATTCACTATGTAGACACCAAGGCTCCTATTACGCCAAGCTAATTCATCCTCCTCATATCTACTTGTGATAAATATTTCTACCAAGATTTTAGACATGATGGGTGTCAATTCTGGAGAGATTGAAATTGACTACTCATCCAACTTCTTAAACTGCTTAAAATTATAATCCCCCAACTAACTAGTGTTGAAATAAATTTCAATTTGAAACCAACCCCTGGTTTCCATGGCTATTTTTATTAGTTGAAATTTTAGGAATTAAAAAATGATAGGTGGGTATTGATCCCATGAATCTATTTAAAAATGTGTCTTCTCCCCTCTCCCAACTTTCCAAACTAATCCATATTTCACTACTTGAGATCCTAAATTTAGAGAATTCCACACTAAGGATCCATTACCATCCAAATGGAAATGACCCATCTCATTTGGGTTTACCTATCCCAAATATTTACTTGTTAAAACTTTACTGAATAAAGAAGTTGGTTGGGAAATCCACCTCTAGTAAAGCTTTCCAGCTAAAGCTTTATTATTTAACTTTAATCTCCTAAGTACCTAAGCTTATTTTGCCTTAGTTTGGGTTACTTTATCCCAAACTACTAAGGTTCATTTCCTCTCTTCTTTTACTCCTCCCCATAAAAATTTTCTAGCTGTCTTGTCCAACTCTTTCCATATGGTTGTGGGGTAGCAAGGATAGAAAATTTATAAATTGGCATGGCCTAGATGACTGATTGTGAAACATTAATCTACCCCCATAGCTTAAAAAGTTTTGATACCAATGATAAATTATTTCCTTGATAAAATCTAAAATATTCCTCCAAATATATTTAGCTTTTTAAAATGCAAAAGGACCCCCAAGTATACCATTGCGAGAGAAGTCCTCATGAATCCCAAGATATCTAAAATTCTATCATGAAGCCTTTGATCAATATTTAAAAATACCACCTTGGATTTTTTATCATTGATGACTTGGTTGGTGGCTCTAAGGTAGAAATTAAGTGTATCTCTAATCATTCTTGCTTCCCTGAAGTTTTCCACTCCCACCAATTCTTTGTCATCCATAAACTGTAGGTGAGTAAAAAATTCCTCACCCACCTTGATACCTGTTAGAAAACCTTATTGTCTTCTCCTCAATATGAGTCTACCCAAACCTTCAACCAATATGATAAAAATATAGGGGGAACAAGGATATCTTTGACGAAGGCCTTGAATAGCTCCAAACGGTTGTGAGGGAAGACCCTTGATTAACATTGAGTATGTCAGAGTAGAAACACAACTCATAACCCATCCAATACTGAGAGAAACCAAAGGCTACCATCATATTTGACAAGAAGCTCCACTCCACCCTATCATAAGCCTTTGACATATCCAATTTTATGAACATTCCCCTATTACTATATTTTTAAATTGAATGGATTGCCTCCTAAGCTAGAACCACACCATCCATGATATTCAAGGAGATAATGATATGTAGAAGAGGTTTTAGTCACTCATCCATTACCTTTGTGATTATTTTATATATGACATTTTATAAGGTAATAGGTCTATAATCTAAAATGTGCACCCCCTCCTCCCATTTTGGAATTAAGGCAATGAAAGTATGATTTAATGCTTTAATCATTCTTTTACTACGTTTGGAATCCTCTATAACAGCCATTACATCCTCCTCCAAGTTGTCCTAAAAGGCTTGAAAAACTCAAATGGAAAGCCATATGGACCTGGTGTTTTTTCAGTGTTCATTCCAAATACTACTTTCTTCAGTCCCTCTCTATCAATGGGTTTAAGTAGGGCTTGATTTTCTTCCTCAAATATAATAGAGGGTATGACAACAAGAACTTATTTTTGAGCCTCTTCATCTTGCACCATATTTTCCTTAAATAGTTTAGAAAAATAATCCATTGAATGGAAATGCATACCTGGAATTGTATCAAAGGAGTGTTCGTTCTCATATTGAAGAGCTTCCATGTTGTTCGTCTATCTCCTAGCACAAGTAGTCCAATGGAAAAATTTGGTATTTTTATCACCTTCTAATAACCAAGTGGTTCTTGCTCTCTATTTCTAGTAGGTCTCCTCTTGGTTGTCAATGTTATCAATCGCTTTACGCAATGCATCATCCTATTCTTTAAGCTACTATGTAATTGTCCCTTCCCTTAAGTGTTTTTGAACCTCATCCCATATAGACACCAATGGAGCTCTTTGGACCTGGAAGTATATCTTGTTAGCTCAAGTCCATTTTTTTAGTTGATCCTTGACATAATGAAGCTTCTTGTGGAATCTAAACATTGTTGTCCCATATTTTAGGCGACCCTCTTCCCACCACTATGGAATTTTCTTTCGAAGTTCCTCTTTTTGTAACCAAAAGTTTTCAAATTTAAATGGTTTATGATACTGCACTATTTTGATCCCCCTTACAACAAAATGGAAAAGTAATCTGATACTGGACCTTCCAAAATTTGAAATTTTATATTCCATTTCACAAATACCTCCTCTAAAACCAAAAAATAATCTAACTTCACCTTCTTGCTATGTGGATATCTCCTCTTATTAGTCCAAGTATAGTTGGTTCTAGGCATTTAATATACACCAAGTATAATGCCTAGACTTGGGTAATCATAAGTCGATCCTCTGGGTCCAAAATTGGGATTCTCCCTTCTTGATATCTAGAGGATAATTTAGCATTAAAATCCCCAGCAACAATCCAGTCTAAATCCTCTCTTGAGAATCTAATGTTATGCAAAAATTTTCATTGATGCATCTAACCATGCATGAGTTGCATTGCTAAAATAATTTTGGGTTGGAAAGCCCCTTGTAGGTTGTACACCCTTTGCACTTTCCCACTACCTTCCATGTACTTTATCCATCTAACTTTAAATTTGACTGCAACCCTATGTGCCTACAACCAATCCATTCCTAGGCTTACATCAAAGGCATACAATGGTGCAACATATAGACATCCTATGGTCATCCCACTAGGTAAGTTAATTTTTGATATAGGATAGTGCTAACTCACAGAGTGGGTTTATTCTAAGCCATACTCAACCTTCCAACCCTATGCCAATATTCTATATTTTTCATATATATTTAATTAAATTAGTGGAAACAAAACTATCCGTAGCACCACTATCAATCAAAAATTTAACATTCCTACCAAAGACATTATCCCTTATAAACAATGGAGTGGCTTGCACTTCTAGGTCATATTTCCCCATTTTTTCATAGATCTTATGTGTTGGTTCCTTGCTTTCAGGTTCTTTGTACATTGGTTCCTTTCCCTTTGAACTCAATCCTACTCTACATGAATAGTTGTTACCGTAATGCGGTCCACCATAATTAAAACATCTGGTTTTGGGTCCTAGATGTGTTTTCTATCTCTGCCTCATAACTACTTTCTCTATTGTGATGGGAGGACTAGCTTGTCCTTGATATGATCTATTGATACCATTATTGTGATTGTCGGAGTTGTGGTTCTTTCCTTAAAACTATTTTTTGAACTTTCCCTGCTTGCTATCATTCCTTTGATCCTACCTAGAAGAGTCTTTATTTACCTGTTCTCCTTTCCACTTTATAAAACTTACACTATTTTTTTTTCTTACTACCTCTTTTCCTTATTTTCATAACCCATAATAATCAACATAGGGTTTGATATAGGTTTCAATATTTTTGGCCAAATCATATGCCTTTTTAAGAGTAACAGGTTCCTGCATGTGCACCTCCTACCCTATTCTAGGATTTACTCCTAGTATGAACTTATAGATCTTAATTTTCTCATTGTATGTTGAAACATACTTTAGATGATTGATAAATATCTAGCAATAGTTTTCCACTAACCTAATTGCCTCTCGAATTTTAGTGAACTCTTCAAAATTCTGGGAGTAGAAGTGTTTTATGAGAAATTTATCCGTAAAAGTCTCTACAAACACTTTCTTACTCAAATCCACTACTATTGCCAGATCCAATCCTACACTCAATATCTCCCACTAGTCCAAGATAACACCTTGAATATGTAAAGTGGCGTAGGACATATGATTTTTGGTGGAATAATTATTCATGTTACAATAGGTCTCGATCTCCTTTAGCCACGCTATGGCTTTTTCACTATCCTCATTTGTATTGAACTTGGAATATTTTAAATGTTTCATATCCTTTCCCAACTTGACCTCTATAAGGACCTTGGCTTGTTATGCCTTGGTAAGGGGTTCACCTATCTATCTCATTCTAGAGTTTCTAGCTTGTGTCTCCTGATTCAATATGGAATCCAACAACTATTTTTGTGCTTCCATCTATTCATGAAGTTGGGCCACTATTACTGTGAGATCCTCTATTATATTACTATGGTTATATGAACCTACATCAGTGATTACACCCTCTACATTGGTCTATCATGTCTACCTCATCATTGGGGTAGCACTGCTTCTCCTTATCTTCGATGGAATTGTCCCTGGCCACACACATAAGAGTCATTAGGAGTTAATTTATTGTAGTAACTAAATTCTTAGTCACTCTAGCTGGTAGAGTTAAAACCCTACTTAGGTATGTTTTCTATCACATACCATAACTAGCCTTGCATAGTGAGTCTATTCCACTATGAACGTAGGATATGATACCAAATATCACAATCCAAAATTTTCCATCTTATTCGAGAGGTTTTTTTATATATTTATTATAAAATAAATCCCCTCAAAGAGGAGTTCATAATCAGGGATGCTTATCATCAATCAAGGAAGTAAGTAACCAAGATATTTATGACATGGTAAATGTCAACTCTTGTGATATGAGTGACCAAAATCTTATCTAACCTTACGTACCTTCATACAAATTGATCCCCCCTCATCAACTATAAGAGGTGTCCACAAGTTCATTATTTTTCTAGGGTCACACCTATCCCTACTACTCACATAATTCTATCTACGTGAGAGCATTAGGTGTCAATCATATTAAGCTATCATTCCATTTTCCAAGGGTTAGCTCCTCCCTTTAAGTATTTTAAAAAGGATCATTCTAATATCCACATACCACATAAGTCCATTTATGTGGGTGCATTTAACACACTCGACTATCCTTCTCATCCATCTGATGAGCTAGTCGACCTTGTTCATGTGATTATAATTTCTTAGGTTTTAGATGTCATATTTAATTGTCAATATACCCTTGCTTCTACTAAAAATATAGAAGAAGGCAACTCAACTACCAGAAACATTCCTCCTATAACTTGCTAAAGAATTAAAATGGAAAAGATAATTGAAAAGATATTCATTAAACTATCTTACACATCATTAATATTCATGTAGTCTTTTTTACTCAATACATATTTTTAAAATATTAAACCTATGTTATTGCCATGTTAAAATAATAACCAAATTCCAATTAAAGCTAAGGTCTTCCCATGTAAACATAAATTTTGTTGTTATCAAGATAAACTTAGAACAATCATAGAAAAATAAGTATTACAATAGGAAACAACCTGATTAAACCCTTAATAAAAAGTCCAGCCAAATTACAACGTAAAGCAAAGTGACTTACTAAGCTACGAATAAAAAATAATAGTTCATATTAATTTAGGAGAGTGTTTTTACCAAATTCAAACAACATAATTTATATTATAGCTTTATAAACTCCAAACCATTACATCACAAAGAGCATATACTCCATCCAACAAGTATAAGATCATTCCACTACACTGTGAAGCTCTATCAATATTATAACAAGAATAATAATTGCCTAGCCTTTCTCCTTCACAGGAGATACAAATATTTGGTTCCACTATGATAGATCATGCTACACTCCAAGTACTTTGATATTGAACTACAACTAATATCATCAAACCTTATTTCTTTTGAATGGTAGCGTTTGACATTGCTTACTCTTTCCAAGCACTCCATCAACCACCAAGAAAGAATAACCTCACTATGGGTATCAAAGAAGGTCCACAATCATATAGGATCATAGATCCATTTGAGTGCATTGTTCAATGAAGAACCACAATTTATTTCCTTAACCAACTGCATATACATTCATTCAACACACATGCAAAGATCCTTTTCAAATTAATTGATAATATCTTGTATTTTTATTTGATAAAGATTCAACCTATTTTCTTTACAATTCATTCCATGAATAATAGTAAAGCCTTTCCATAGATAAAAGAAGCTAGAATCTATTTCAATAAAACACTCAATAAGTTCCATTCACTCCAATAATTTTAGCACATCTTAAAAATTATCCGATCGTTCTTTTAACAACACATGCATTGTGTAAATATTAATTCAAACCATATAGTTTCCAGCAACAATCAAATTGAAATACAAGTTAATTTAATACACAACATCATGTGGTGATTACAATATGTCTTTCCCATTTTCAACTTATAGTAAGCGCACATTCACGTAGATTATCAATTCTACAAATATGCAGACAATGAACTCTACCAAAGTTGTTTTATACTTGAAAAGATCTAACAAAATCTAAAACAACTTTTCACCTACAATGCTTAAGCTATCTAACCTAACTGGAGTGGGAAAATCTCCATATTCACTACTCATACATGGAAATAAATACAAAATCCAATATCTATAGCCATGATAGCTCATTCATTATGAGTGTAAGAATTTATTGTAGAATATATTTTCATAGATCTCCCCTTTGTGGTTTTTCAAATATCAAAGATAAACGTTCACAATCCCCTTTGAGACTTGTGAAGTTAAAAAGAAGAAATATTGTCAAAACTACAAGCCAAGCCTCTAAAAACTGGGTATTTTATGGTCATTTCTAAACTAATACATTATTGGATTACTTGAGATAAGCGTCACTACAACACTATATTAGCCACCTAGCAAGGCATTCAACCTCTAAATGATGAATAAAAAATCAAACAACACATAAATAGTTTTCAAAATGATTATACAAACTTATCCTACTAGCACACCCAAGCCTTGAGTGCAAGGAATTCCTTGGGTACATTTAACCTGAGTTTGGATCTATATTATCCAGCTCAAAGGATTGTTTTTGGGAAACAAATAAAACCAAACAATCTAGCAAGGTTCTTTTATGGATAAAAAAAATAACATGCCAAATTTTTAACCCAAAGAAAATGGATTATATTCTACCTGATATTATGTTTGTAAGATTCCCAGAATAACTCCTTTTCATGCTCTCCAATCCTCTCATGTAACCAACCACATACTTATCTATTGTCCTCTCCTCCTTTCCTACATTTTTTTATTTTCTTCTTCTTTTTCCAAGACTCAGTCGTCCCAACATCTACTTCACCCAATTTTTGGGGTGAGATCGTTGCTCTCCACAATTTATGATTCACACTCCCACTCCTCTATGTCATGGGAAAAGTAAACAAACCTCCCACACCTCAAACAATAATACAAAAATTACTATTCCAAACAAACAAAATCTATGATCAATAAATTTCATTAAGGAGTAGCCTAACAGACTACACTACCATTCAACAAGTATTTTCAAATTTTCTAAAAGAAACCATGATATTCATTTATGTTGGAAATATGAGCAAGTTTTGTTTTCATTGATGTCAAGAGGTTGATGTCCAAGTTTTGTCATAATTAAAGTCATTAAGTTTTTTTGCAAAAGATAAGGAAGGTTGAGGAATCAAGGAAGAAGAAGTAGGTTTAAAGGCAATAATAATATTACATATTATAATATTCTAAACTAAAAAGGTTTAAGTGAAGAAAACAAGGTACAAGGAATTATTTAAAATGATTAAATCCTCAAAAGACCCATTTGATAGTTTGTGGAGGTTATTATTTAATTTATTTAAATTAAATATTTTAACCATAAGGTTAAAATTTAATTTAAATAAATATTTAAGGCGCAATAAGTCTAAAGATTGAAATTCAAACTGGAAGCACCAATGTGTTGGAATGCACAAGGAAAGGTATAAAAAGGAGGGCAATAATTTCATTTAAAGATTATCCATGCAATTTCATATGCCTGAGAGTAAAATAATTTGTGTGTCGTGTGAAAGAGAATAAGAGGATCTACATGCATTTAATAATAAGAGGGCAGATCATTCAATAAGACCAAGTGAAATGTAAAATTAATCACCAAGAACTTGGTAGCATAAGTGGAAATTAGCGGCTGGTTAAGGCATTGAAGCTGGGTAAGGTTAGGGGTTCAATTCACGATCCTTTTAGGTTTTGAGTGCATTAAGATATTTTTTAGGCATTGGGAGCAAAGAGTATAAGGTGCTTCATGCGCTATTGGTTTTGTCTTGGGTGCATGGCCCAAAAACACCCAAGCCTTATGACTTAGGTGCCACGATGATGACAGGTCACAGGTTCGAGTCGTACACAATCTTGGTGGGTGCTTTTTAAACGTTAGCCATTGTATAAGGTATACATTGTGATTTATTTTTCTATAGTGTGAATTGTGCTAAGGAGCCACATGACGTTTGTGAATGTGTTTGATTAATTGTTTCAAAAGTAAAGATAGGAAGTCATAAGGGTGTTTAATATTTTATTACTTATTTAGCATTAAAATCAAGATAGGGAGTCATAAGGGTGTTTAGTATTATATTTTTAATTAGCATTAAAAATATAGATTGGAGATATAAAATGCTTAAGAGAAAATTGACTGCTTATGAATTGAATATTATTTTTGTTAAAATTTTGGAGATTATAAGGTATACTTGAGAACTAATATTTTTGTATGGTAAGATGATTATTAAGGAAATATTTGAGTGGAGATTTTGAAATAAATTGTTGCTATATAACCATAAGAATAGCAAAAGGAATTTGATTGTGATTGAGACAGGTTTTTGAAGACATATCTCCATCAAACAAAAGGTATGGGCACATATTTCTTGTGATTGAAATATTATTGGGTTGGATGTTGAGAAATGCAAAGTTGGAGAGAAAAGGTTTGTTTGATAAGCATTGTTGAGTGAGTTTTCATATACATGATTGGTGAATGATTGTGAGCGCAATTGAATGTGAAATTGAGAACTATCTTGAACTAGGATTTGTGAAAGAATATGAGTATCATTGTTGTGACATTGTTTTATAAGCATTGTTGGAAATATTTGAGTAAGCTTTCATGTGCTTGATTAGGGTTTGTGAAAAGATAATGAGTATCATTGTTATGTGAGTTTGGAATCATCTTGAGTCAAGGTTTGAGTTCCATAGTGTGATTTATTGGAAGTATAGTGAAACACATAGTTAGGGTTTGTAAGCAAGGTGTGTTTCATTGAGTGGAAGATTGAGTGAAATTGATTGAGCATTATTGATTGAAAGCATTGGAGTGATAGTTCAAGATTTGTGAAACAAATTATTCTTTATTTTTGAATTGATTTGAAAGAGAGTTTGAAAGTGATAGAGTGTTTTGTTGAGTACAAAAATTAGTGAGTGTGAGACATATTGAGTCTCTAATCATTCTATATATATTTATGTGGTTAAAAAATATTCTGAGTGAAACTTGTTTGTACTATTGAATAGGTTTTTTGAAAGAGATTAAATTGAGTTTTATATGCAAGTTTTACAATTAATTTGAATAAGCTTTTATGAAAGCTAGTGGATATTTTTGAGTAAGTCCTAAAGGGGACTTAAGGACAAAGTTGAGCAAGTTTTTATGAAATCTTATGAGCAGATTTGAGTAAGTCCTAGAGGGGAATTAAGGACAAAGTTGAGCAAGATTTTGTGAAAGCTTATGAGCATATTTGAGTAAGTCCTAGAGGGGACTTAAGGACAAAGTTGAGCAAGATTTTGTGAAATATTGTGAGCATATTTGAGTAAGTCCTAGAGGGGACTTAAGGATAGAGTTGAGTAAGCTTTTGTGAAATCTTAAGGACAGATTTGTGTGAGCTTTTGTGGAAGCTTACAAGTATATTTGAGGTAAGTCTTGGTGAAGACTTGTTGAGAAGATATAGCAAGTTCTAGAGAGGACTTGTTGAGCAGATTTGAGGTAAGTCTTGGTGAATACTTGTTGAGAAAATTGTACAAGTTCTAGATATGACTTGTTGAGTAGATTTAAGGTCAGTCTTGGTGAAGACTTGTTGAGCAAATTGGACAAGTTATATAGAGGAATTGTTGAGCAGATTTGAGGTAACTCTTGGTGAATACTTGAGAGAATATTGAGCAAGTTATTGAGAGGACTTGTGGAAAAATTTGAGACAAGTATTTGAGAATACTTGAGAGTAGAGTTGATTGATTTATTTTTTCAAGCCTTGTGTTAAGGCTTGGAGAAGATCTAAGTAGAGTTGATTTGTGATTGGATCAAGATTTGTGTTAAGGCTTGAAGATAGATTTGAGGATAGATTTTGGTGCATATTTAAGGGTATATTTATGTAGATCCAAAGATAGAATTGTGAGAAAATTTGTGCTAGACCGAAGGATAATGTTTAGTGCAGATTTGAGACAGATATTATGTAGAGTAAGCTTTGGAGGTGACAGAGCAGAGGACAGTAGTCTCCAATGGATAGATATCCATTAGCCAGGGTAGTTAGGATAGAGGTCTTCTGAGTGAGGACATAGGTCTTCAGTGGAGATAGATCCACAAGCTAGTGCAGTGGATGTAGTAGTCTTCTATAGGATCACTAGCTAGAGTAGAGGATCAGGAGTTCTCTTGTGGATAGAGATCCATGAACCAACAAAGGAAAAGGATTTCTCCTATGGATAGAGATCCATGAGCTTGATTATGGGATTGGTGTCTCATTTAGATAGAGGTCCATAAAAATTGTAATAGGGAAGGGTTGCTAAGATATTTGTTGAGAAAATTTTAGTGGAATATTTTCTTCGTGGAGTAGCCCACATTGGGTGAACCACATTAAATTTGTGTTTCTATTATGTGTAATGATTTGTGCATTGCTTTGGTTACTGGTATTAATATTTCCATTGATAATATTGGATAATATTGTTTGAGAAAGAAAAGTAAAAGTTGGTATTATACAGTTTACCCCCCTCATAGTATAAGCATGTGTTCTTCAATTGATATCAGAGCTGGTTCCTTTGAAAAAAGTATAATAGCTTGAAGGAAGATATTATAAGAACACACATGGAAAATAAAGGTAAAAGTAGAACCATGAGTCCTAAAATGAAAATAACACACATGGTCATGAAATAAAATGAAGATGAATTTGATTTTGTTCTCAAAGAGATTGTTTCTCTAAGAGGAGAAGTGGATATAGATTCAAGAGATGAATCAAGCAGTGGAGAAGATGCTAAATTGATAAAATTTTATACTAGATGTAGGAATATAGGTCACCATATAGCTTATTGTCCATAAGATGGTGAAGAATATTTTATTTGTGGTCAACTCGGTCATGATGCAGGTTATTGCAATGGGTTTAGTAGCAGTGAAGATGAAATGGAACTCAAGGAAAATAGGGATAGTCAAAACAGGTATGAAGAAGAAATTCTACTTTCGATAATAGAAGAAAAAGAAGATGCTCCTATTAAAGACCAAATAAAAGAGAAAAATTCAGAAAATCATAAAAAGAAAGAAGAGGAATATTCAAAAAAAAAAAAGGAGGAAGCCACACATAAGGAACTTGTTGAGTTGAAAAGGGAGAACTTAGAATTAAAATTTCAAATACAAGAGGATGAGAAAAGTAAGAAAAATATTCTAAAATGTCTCTCTGACTTGAAATATAAGGTTGAAAAGGCAAGAAAAATTAAAAAAGGCATGGTTGAACAGTTAAAGGTAAAAGAGCTAGAATATGAAAGACTTGTTGTTGATCTTGAAGAATTAAAAAGGGATAACTCAATATTGAAAGCCCAAGAACAATAGGATGAGGAAAAAAAGGTAAAGTTTCTACAAGAGCTCACTAACTTCAAGATTAAGGTTGAAGAGGCAAAGAAAATTGAAGAAGGTATGACTAAAAAATTAAAGACAAAAGATCTAGAGTGTGAAATATTAGAACATGAGGTAGTTTCACTCCAGATGGAATTTAAAGACTCTAAGAACAAGCTACACAAGTTTGGGAAGAATTCAAAGATCTTGGAAATTATTATAAATGCACAAAGATCATCAGTCATCAAAATAGGACTTGGTTTTGAAGAAGAACAAGGGAAACATGAAGTAGAAAAAGGAGAGTCAAGATCAAGCACCAAAGAAGAAGAAGCTTCAGAAGAAGAGAGTGAAATATAAAGTGAGGCTTATGAGGATAATTTGAAAAACATAAGGTTCACCAAGGAAGGAAATAATGCACAAGTGAGGAACAAAGAACATCACAGGGAAGAAAAAACTAAGAGACCAACGGGGTTAACGCAAGACTTCTTCAAAGGATGTTGCTTCTCATGTCATAGGTTTGGGCACAAGGCTACATAGTGCAAGACACATGAAATATAGGAATATAGAAATTTTAGAAACAAACATATCTTTCAAGGGTATTCCTACTTTTGTAATCAATTTGGTTATAATTTTTGTAAATATTAGGGTTCGTGACATGAATGTATATGGCTTCATCGAGAGGAACTACAAGATATTTAAACCTTCTAGGAACCACAAAATTAAGTACTATAAGTACAATAATGTTAGGAATATTAATAAGTGGTGTAGAAAAAAATTTATAGAACTTCCAAGGATAGGAAAGAAAGAAGATTCTCAAAAGGTTAAAAAAGGTATGACTTAAAAAGTTTGAAAAAATAAAGCTGAGAAGGAAGAAGAGCATTGTAATATAGGAGTATATTTGCTCCCACCCCATAACTAATCACCTCAAGTAAAGTATGTGGTGAGGGGGATGAGATAAGATTTTAATATTTAGCTTTGAATGTGTCCCTTTGCCATTGATGTCAAATGGAGAGAGATTTGATTTAGGGGGAAAGCATTCGTATAGGGGGAGCAGTTTCTCGGGGGGTGCAGTATTGGAAAAAGAAAAGAAATGGTAAAAGGTAAAAGGGTTGCCATCAATGAAAAAGGGGGATATTTTTGAAAATATGAGCAATTTTTGTTATCATTGATGTCAAGAGGTTGATGTCCAAGTTTCATCATCATTTTAGTCATCAAGTGTTTTTCCAAAAGACAAGGAAGGTTGAGGACTCAAGGAAAAAGAAGCAGGTTTAAGGGTAATAATAATATTATAATAATTTATATTATAATATTTCGAGCTAAAAAGGTTGAAGTAAAGAAAACAAGGTCCAAGGAATTATTTAAAATGATTAAATCCTCAAAATACCCATTTGATAGTTTGTGGAGGTTATTATTTAATTTATTTAAATTAAATATTTTAACCATAAGGTTAAAATTTAATTTAAATAAATATTTAAGGCACCATAATTCTAAAGATTGAAATTTGAATTGGAAGCATCGACGTGTTGGAATGCACAAGGAAAGGTATAAAAATGAGGGCAATAATTTCATTTAAATATTATCCATGCAATTTTGTATGCTTAAGAGTAAAATAATTCATGCGACGTGTGAAAGAGGATAATCAGATTTGTATCTGTTTAAGAATAAGAGTGCAGATCATTTGATAAGACCAAGTGAAGCATAAAATCAATCACCAAGGATATGGTAACGCAAGTGGCAATCAGTGGCTAGTTAAGGCATTGAAACTAGGTAAGGTTAAGGGTTTGATTTGTGTCCCCTTTAGTTTTTGAGTGTAGCAAGATTTTGTTTAGGCATCGAGAGCAAAGAGCATAAGGTGCTTCGTGTGCTCTTGGTTTTGTCTTGTGCATGTGGCCCAATGGTAGCTAATCCTTATAGCTTATGCATCACGGTGATGGCAGGTTGTAGGTTCAATTCGTACGCAGTATTGGTGGGTGCTTTTTAAATGTGGGCCATTGTATAAGGTATGCATTGTGATTTATTTTTCTATAGTGTGAATTGCGCTAGGGGGCCACGTGATGTTTGTGAAGGTGTTTGATTAATTTTTTCTAAAGTAAATATAGGGATTCATAAGGGTGTCTAATATTTTATTTCTAATTTAGCATTACAATAAAGATAGGGAGTCATAAGGGTGTTAAGTATTATATTTTTAATTAGCATTAAAAAATATATTGGAGATATAAAGTGCTTAAGAGAAAATTGATTTCTTATGAATTGAATATTATTTTTGTGAAAATTTTGGAGATTATAAGGTGTACTTGAGAACTAATATTTTTGTTTGGTGAGATGATTATTAAGGAAATATTTGAGTGGATATTTTTAAATAAATTGTTGCTATATAACCATAATAATAGCAAAAGGAATTTGATTATGATTGAGACAGGTTTTTGAAGACATATCTCCATCAAACAAAAGGTATGGGCACATATTTATTGTGATTGAAATATTATTGGGTTGGATGTTGAGAAATGCAAAGTTGGAGAGAAAAGGTTTGTTTGATAAGCATTGTTGAGTGAGTTTTCATATACATGATTGGTGAATGATTGTGAGAGCAATTGAATGTGAAAATTTTTTATGGTGAGATAATTATTGAAGGAAATATTTGAGTGGAGATTTTAAAATAAATTGTTGCTATCTAACCTTAAGAATAGCAAAAATAATTTTATTGTGATTGAGACAATTTTTTGAAGACATATCTCCATAAAATAAAAGGTATACACACATCTTTCTTGTGATTGAAATATTGTTGGGTTGGATGTTGAGAAATGTAAAGTTGGAGTGAAAATGTTTTTTTGATAAGCTTTTTTGAGTGAGTTTTCATATAAATGATTGGTGAATGATTGTGAGAGCAATTGAGTGTGAAATTGAGAACTATCTTGAACTAGGGTTTGTGAAAGAACATGAGTATCATTGTTATGTGATATTATTTGATAAGAATTGTTGGAAATATTTAAGTAAGATTTCATGTGCTTGATTAGGGTTTGTGAAAAGATAATGAGTATCATTGTTATGTGACTTTGGAATCATCTTGAGTCAAGGTTTGAGTTCCATAGTGTGAGTTGTTGAAATTATAGTGAAACACTTAGTCAGGGTTTGTAAGCAAGGCATGTTTCATTTAGTAGATGGTTGAGTGAAGTTGATTGAGCATTATTGATTGAAAGCATTGGAGTGATAGTTTAAGATTTGTGAAATTATTATTTATTTTCTAAATTGATTTGAAAAATATTTTGAAAGTGATAGAGTGTTTTGTTGAGAAAAAAACTTAGTGAATGTGAAACATATTGAGTCTCTAATCATTCTATATGTGTTTCTATGGTTAAAAAATATTTTGAGTGAAAATTCTTTGCGGTATTGAAGAGGTTTTCTGAAAGATATTAAATTGAGGTTTGTATGCAAGTTTTGAAATTGATTTGAATAAGCTTTTGTGAAAGCTAGTGGACAGTTTTGAGTAAGTCCTAGAGGGGACTTAAGGATAGAGTTGAGCAAGTTTTTATGAAATCTTGTGAGCAGATTTGAGTAAGTCCTAGAGAGGACTTAAGGACAAAGTTGAACAAGCTTTTGTGAAAGCTTGTGAGCATATTTGAGTAAGTCCTAGAGGGGACTTAAGGAGAGAGTTAAGAAAGCTTTTGTGAAAGCTTATGAGCATATTTGAGTAAGTCCTAGAGGGTAATTAAGGACAAAGTTGAGTAAGATTTTGTGAAATCTTAAGAATAGATTTGTGTGAGATTTTGTGGAATCTTACAAGAATATTTAAGGCAAGTCTTGGTGAAGACTTATTGAATATATAGAGCAAGTTATAGATAGGACTTGTTGAGCAGATTTGAGGTAAGTCTTGGTGAAGACTTTTTGATAGGTAAGTCTTGGTGAAAACTTGTTGAGCAAATTGGAAAATTTTTAGAGAGGACTTGTTGAGTATATTTGAGGTAAGTCTTGGTGAAGACTTGAGAGCATAATGAGAAATTTATTGACAGGACTTGTAAAAATATTTGAGACAAGTATTTGAGAAGACATGAGAGCAGAGTTAATTGATTGATTTGTTCAAGCCTTGTGTTAAGGCTTGGAGTAGATTTGAGCAGAGTTAATTTGTGATTGGATCAAGCTTTGTGTTAAGGCTTGAAGATATATTTGACAATAAATTTTGGTGTATATTTGAGGGTATATTTGTTCTAGACCAGAGATAGAATTATGAGTAGATTTGTTCTAGCTCGAAGGACAATGCTTAGTGTATATTTGTGATAGATATTGAGTAGAGTTGAGATCAATCTTTGGAGGTGATAGAGTAGAGGATAGTAGTATCCAGTGGATAGGGATCCATTAGTAAGGGTAATGAGGACAAAGGTCTTCAGTGGAGAGAGATCCACAAGCTAGTCCAATGGAGGTAGTAGTCTTCTAGAGGATCACCAAATAGAGTAGAGGAGGAGTTATCCTATGGATAGAGTTCCACAAACCAATAGAGGATAAGGAGTTCTCTTATGGATAGAGATCCATGAACTTGATTAGGGGATTGGTGTCTCCTTTGGACAGAGGTCCATAAATATTATAATAGAGAAGGATTCCCAAGAGATTTTTTGATAAAATTTTAGTGGAATATTTTCTCTGTGGAATAGCCCACATTGGGTGAACCACATTAAATTGGTGTCTCTATTATGTGTGATGATTTGTTCATTTCTTTGGTTACTACTATTGACATTGCCATTTATAATATTGGATAATATTGTTTGGTAAAGAAAAGTAAAAGTTGATCTTATACTGTTCACCCCCCTCTCAGTATAAGCTTTTTTTCTTCACTTTATCATGCAAAGGTTTTAGAATAAGCTGTGAATAAATCATACTTAATAAAATAGCATTGAGAAAGCATACTACCACCATGGTATTATCTATCCAACATGAATTCTTTTAAAACTATTAGTCCTTTATGTTTTTAAAATAAAAACCATAAATAAGCCAAGCACCTAATTCCCTTGATATAATAATCTTAGATCAAATAAAACTCTTATCAAGCAAGAATTACTATGTAATAAAAAATTCCAACCAAAACTTGATGTTTCTTTTTATATGCAAGTTATGATATGCATCTCCATGAAAGGAATATTCATTCATGTTGCTCCCTAATAATTTTATCTATTAACCCATCACATAATTTCCCCCAAGGTATCCTATTCTTGGTGGTTAGTTACTTCTATTAATGTATAATACATATTCCTACAAAAATGTGCAATTCCATTATATAGCATCTCATTCTACCAACTATAATATTTTTTAGAAATCACACATGAAATAATCAATCATTTCAATGGTAAGAAAAATCATATTTTCTATATACTCCATATCTTGCAAAGTTCATAATGAGGTAAACATAATTCCATTATCAATATTCAATATTTACCTCCATAAACCATTTACATCTATGCTACTAATCAAGGAGTATCCATACATTCCATCAATAAAGCACAAGCAAAATATAAATCCATTCATGAAGCAAAGTTAACCAAGGGAGGTTCATGACAGGTTACATGTATCTTTTTCATTTGTACAATCTATTAGTACAATGACTACTTGAATTAATTGGTCTTTGTTGTTGAAGTTGAAATTGAAATATATTTATAGCTTGAAATGCCAAGTCCTATATGTGAAATTTACAATATGCACATTTAATTTTCAAATATACAGTTATATTAAAGGACATGGGTACCAAGGTAACCATTATAGGGTAAAGTGGTAACTTCTTCATGGTGGCATCATAAGAGAGGAGGTGGATGAAAACTCTTGAAAGTTTTGAATAGATTTTGTGAATGAACGATATTCACTAGTTATATATATTAGTGTAATCTAGGTGTCTCTAAGGTGGAAAAAGGATTATGATGTGGGTAGATTTGGATCACCACTTATAGTCTAAATTATGAGAATATTGGGAGCCAAAAAGATATTTTTGTGTGTTATTAGTCTATATTTTGTTTTGATAGTCTAAGATATCCTTAAGAAATTTAATTTTTAATGTGTTTATTAGAATTGAATGGATGTAGGGTGATAAAAACTTGTTCCTAATTGTTGTTTACCTAGAGGAGACATGTATCTAATTGGAAGAGAATCGAAGAACTTATATAAATATTTTATGAAGCTTCAAAGTTTCAATTTTAAAATTTTCAATTTGAATATGAATATGATATAATTTTGAGCAACAAAATTTTAAACATTTAAAATCCAATAAAAGAGAGATAAATATATTAGGTGCAATAGCACTACTAAAATATAATAATTTCCCTCACTGATATTGATACAAATTGACTACATTAAATGAACATTCAATTACTTGAGACACAACATATTTACAACACTTTGAGAGTGTTAACAATAGACTACTCACTCTTATGCAAAAATACAACTACTATATTTTCACTCCTATCCAAAAATACCGTAGCTATCCTTTTCTATTTATTTAACAAGTACTATTCAATTTTCACCATAGCTTTAATTTTATTTTTGTAGTTGTTTTTTCTTCCAATAATATTTTATTTAAATTTTACACAAATAAACATTAAAATATTCTAACACCCTACCAAATTTTATGGTGGTTCTTAGAAATTAATGGAGTCAACACACTACATAGAAATGTTGAAAAGTAACACATATAAAGCAATACATGCAATATGAGGGGGTTCCTATAGACACCATATTTTCTTAGTAAAGTAAAATATACTACACTTCAATTGATGACCAAATGGTTGGTATGAGTATGTATTTACATCCAATTACAAGATAGCTATAGGTCAAAGTTAATAAATTGACCTTTAGATTAAATAAAAAATATTACAAAAATACCTTTACAAGGTTCAGGATTTTACATACAGGACATTATAAAGTTTTCCATGCACTCAAGTGAAGCTTAGCCTCCACATATTTCAATAACCCTGCTTAAGCTAGAATGAGGACATAAAGAGATACCCTTACTAGTGTTCTCTCCTTAAGGAAAACTCTTCCACAATAATTGGATCTTGCATGCATGCTAAATAAACCTTAAACATGATCTTGGTTAGGATAGTTGTTGCATACTTTGTTGGTAGCACAAAATGCACTTTAATCTCAATGGACATAAATCCATTGTACATAATGCATTCAAAATGTTAGTATGCTTAACCCATGGAAAAAATATTATACTGTAGATAAGTTGAATGGTACTTTGATTGTCACATCAAAGATTAACTAGATAGGACCAAGGATTTCCCATCTACTCTAGAATTATAAATATCCATTGAAGGTGCTTTATTTCCTCATTGGTAGTATAATATTCATCTTCTATGGAAGACTAATAAATAGTGGACTACCATATAGAGCACTAAGAAATAAGAACAAAACCAATATAGAAGGTAAAACCTTTGGTGGAGGACTTCATATTCAAATCACTAGTGTAATTTACATTTTAGAATCTTGTCAAAATTAGAGATGAACTAATTGAATAATTAATACCCATATAATATGTATCCCAATGCATTTAAGAATAAAATATAATAGAAAATTCAATATCAGGTTGTGTGAATAAGGTAAATAACACCTCCCACAAGATGATGATATAGGTTAGAATCAACCAAAGAATTCATTCAATCTACTCAAAGCTTTAATATTGAAGAAAAATGAGTCTAAATAGACATACAATATTCCATATCAAGGCATTAAATAATATCTAAATCATAATTTCATTGTGATATAGTGATCATAGAAGAAGTTTGACCAATGTGAATGGCAAAGAAATAGTATGAAAGTCCCAAATATATGTGGCTTCATGTCCTAAATAAAAATAGGAGAGTTAGCTATAATAAGAAGATCATCCACATATAGAAAAATCACCAAATTCTTCTCATCCTTATGTTTGATGTAAACATAATATTTATATGACATATCAAGAATCCAAACCTAAAAAACAAAGAGGGGATCTTCTCATACCAAATATACAATGCCTACTTAAGTCTATAGGGATTAGTAAATTAAAATATCAAGGAGATAGGACCCTTAAGTTCAAAACTAGGAAATTATTGCATGTAAGTCTCCTCCTAAAGTTCACCATGAAGAAAGGCACTCTTCCCATCCATATGATGTACCTTTGAAGCATAGGAATTAGATATACATAGAAACATTCAAATAGAATCCATTTGAGCAATTGGGACAAATGTCCTTGAGTAGTCAATTCCCTTCTTGTAAGAGAATCCATTAGAAAAAACACATACCTTATTATTATCCACTTGACCTTCTAAAGTGGAATTGGTTCTATATACCAATTTACATCTAATAACATTATTCCCTTTTGGAAGAAGATAAATCTCACACTTTAAATTATTTATCAATGAATCATACTCAAGAAGAATGGAATCCTCCCACTTTAGTCAACTCTTACCCTAGGAATAGGTGATATGATATCCTAAAGTATCAACCTTTAAGATCAAGTACTATAAAGGAGCCTTCCACTATCACTACATAGAAAGAGTAGTTTGAGCATCTCGTAGAAGAGCTTAAAACCACTTGGGTGTTTGATGAGCTATGAGATATCTAGGAACATTTTCAGACAAAAAAAGATCAGAAGAAAAACCTAAAGCATCCAAATAAATATCTCCATATACTTTACCATCCAATATTATATCACAAGGAATTGGTGTATCAAGATCAACATTCTTGGAATCCAAGACTAAATGTGTTGATGATGGTGCTACTCAAGGAGGGGTTAAATATATAGGCATGAGGTCTTCATCAGAAGAAGAAGGAAAGAACTAATATTACTATATACCACAAGAGTTATTGAAGAATATATTGGAATAATTATAGAAATAGGAGGATCTTCAACCAAAATATTAGGTTGAAAATTGAATGAAATTCCTAAATGAACCTCATTAAAATAACACCTCTCCAAAAAAGAATATCAAATCTCTAAATATCATAAAGACAATATAGCTATGAGGTATTAGAATACCCCATTAAAATACATTTGGAGTATTAGAATACCCCATGCTAGATACCCAAAGATAAACATTTGACACATATTAATGTAATTGTCTTTAAATCTTTCAAGAGGTGAGATTCTCTCAACTTCTCCAATAACGATGGATTCACACCAAAATCTATGCTTCATCCCCTTAGCATGAATATTGAAATGATTCATGTCCATAATTACCCTATTTTTGTTTTTGGTTATCTCATTCTACTCGAGATTATAATGAATATTTTTGAAAGGCAATAAAATAAAGAGTCAAAAAATCATGAAAAGCATTGTTCATGCATTTACCTCCCATATCAATCCTAAGGTACTTGATTTTAATTATAGATATTTTTTAGTAGTGCTTTTAATTCCTTGAATTTTTTAAAAGCTTCACCTTTGGTACAAATAGTATACAACCATATACACTGAGAGAAATCATCAATGTAAAGGAAAAAGTTAATATTCCCAAAAATAAAAAACATACCCGTTTTTCCACATATTACTGTGAATGATCTACAAAGGTCATGTAGAACACCTCATTATCCATTTTTAAAAGGACTCTCTATGATTATTCCCCGTAATGCATTCCTCACATGCACCACTTAGAATGGAAATGTGAGGAAGTCCAATGGTCATATAATGACGACTCATCTACCTTAGTGACCTCAACTAAGCTGCCAAGTCCATGATGGCATCATAAAATATTATTTTTCTATTTAATTTAATTTTAGGAAGAGATATATCAAAATATATATCTCAATCAATTTTTAATCTAGTTTATCCAAACAAGGTTCTTACCATGATATATTTTTAAACACAAAAAAGAAAAAAATAAAACAAAAACCAAGTAAAAAGATTAATAACTTAGGGTGCAATTGATCCATTAAAAAATAACACTTACACTCATTGAGATTCATACATACTTATTGTAGACACCCAATATTGATCCCTATTCAAGCCACTCATCATGTCATCCATCATACATTTGACAAATTTGATTAAATCACCTTTAGTATCCAAATTTGATACAAAATATTTCATCAACTTTGTACTTTCAAAAATAGATTCAAATGGACTTTAAATCTTACAAAATTACTATTGTTAGAAATATCTTAGAACAATATTTCCAACAAGCATAGGAATAACAAATTCAAACCCATAAAAGAATTGTATTGAAAAATATTCCACAAGAGATTTTAATTTGTCATAGCCAATTTTACACCTCTAACTTTGACCTTCACAAATATAGGGTAAATGACCTCCACATTTCACAAAATTGGTTTCATTAAAAATATCTCAAAACAATATTTCTAATTAGTATAGTTATTTTCTCTTATGGTGAATTTATAGTAGTAAAGTTTCTAATAAACAATTTGCACAAGTGAATTTGCAAAACCACTAACAAAGCCCTTAGTTTAGATGGTGCAAATCCTAGCCATTACCAATTCCATCACTCCATGTCTAATTAGATTAGAACCTACACCAATATATCTTAACTTCCAATTAGAGGTAGTTAAATTAGCAACCAACTCCAATCAACCCATGAAATTTCTAATTAGAGGAAATTAACTTAGGAACCACCTACAATCAGCCCTTGCAACTAAAAATTAGAAGGAATTAACTTAGAAACCACCTCTAATCAGATAATGTAATTGCCATTTAGAGGTAGTTAAATTCCAAAATATCCTCCAATAAAATCTTGTAACTACTAATCAAAACTAGTTAAATAGACACCTCACCTTCCAAACAATAGGAGAACTAAATGACTCACCTCTCAGAAAGTGCATGTGTTTAGCTTCTTGTGAGAAACCTTGTTGAGAATTCCAAAGCTTCCTCACCTTTTATAAAAGGAGATCCTTGGGGTCCCAAGGATGTTCTACATAAATAGTTAATGATACAAATATTATAGTCATAGATATTAGAATGCATTCAAATTTTGATGAAGTATTATTGATCACATATAACATTTGTAGGAATTTTTTATAGGATTTTTGTGAATTATAGGTTTTGAAGGATTGAAAGTGAAACTAAGGGGATTTACTCTATTTCTGAAAGTTAGCATTAGATTTTACTATTGAAATGAATTTGTAGTTTAGAGTCAAATTTGTTGTTAGTGTGAATTCATGGTCTAGTGGTAAATTTGTAGTCCAATAGCAAATTCATTATTTGGGTAAATTTGTGATCCAAAGGTAATTTTGCATTCTACTACAAACTGACAACCCTACCAATTTTATATTCTATTTCAAGGGTTTTTAATTTATTTCTTAGTATTTTTTTATTTTCATTTTGCATTTGGTTTCAATTTATGAGCTTGCATACATCTCAATTCTATTTTATAAAAGTATTGAGTGGTTATTTTAGGATTTGATCTATGGATCAAGATAGACATTTATTCTAATCTAGAAGGACAAAAACCCAAAATCAACTAATATTATTTTTCTCCATTGTTTTAGTTTTTTCACACTTTGTTTTAGATGTTTTTGTAGATTCGATAATGGGATTACGTTTCTTTGTTAAGCCTTTATGGGTCTGAGTCCCCTAAATAAAATTCAAACTTATGAAAAATTAGTGGTCAATGAAAATTCATTGTTATGATGCATTTAATGTTTAGCAATAAATTCAGGATTGGCGATGAATTTTCACTTTAGAAATGAATTTGAAGTTTCTTTTTTTCTCTTCATAGTTCCCAAAGCCTAAGGTTTTTATTTTTTTTCATCCCTAAACGAGTGATATCAAACTAGTTTATATTTTTTTAGTCTTTGATAGTTTTGCAAAAGGCATAAGGGTTTTAGATTATATGATCTACTATATTTATATCTGATTTCAATTCAATTTTATTTTAAAATAACCTTTGTTTATAGTTCTTTTAGATCTAACTTCCATTAAATGATTTAAAAATAATCTTTATTTAAAGTTTTTTTAGATCCAACTTCATTTTAATTTGGTTTAAAAAGAACCTTTGTTTATAGTTATTTTATATCTAAATTCATTTCAATTTAAAAATCATCTTTTCTTAGATTTATTTAAGATCCAACTTCATTTTGGTTTAGTTTAAAAGGAACCTTTGTTTAAAGTTCCTTCATATCCAATTTCATTTAAATTTTGTTTAAAAGGAACCTTTGTTTAATTTTTTTTTGTAGTAGAGTGTGCATGTGTATAGATCTATGAGTGTGGAATTTTCATGCAACTAGGAGTGTACAAGAGTAAACAAAGTGTCAATAGTTATGTATACAAGTGGAAATATAAGAAACCAAAAGATATGAGAGGATTTATCTTATGCATGGAATAGGAAAAGATGCATCTCCTAGATATGTGAGGAGAGCAATAGTTAGATATTGAAGAGTCATATTTGCAAGGCTATATTATGGGGAATAAATCTCCATATAAACAATCAATTGAAGAATATATATATTTCAAGCATCATACAAAGAATCTTGTATATAGTTTGAGCAATTCTATTGTAAGTTTTATTAATGTAATTTCATGAATGATATTTGATATTTTACTTCATATAATAACATTAGGACATATGATAATTTTGATGAAAAACCAATGGTGGTATTAGAGCTACCACTATACTCTATCCCTTTTTGGAAGAGCACTATTCAAATCTACTTTGAGTTGTCTCTATTGCTAGCATCATAAAAATATTTGATGGTGTGAATTTGAAATTAAATATTTAAAATTTGAAGAGCTTTTGAGGCTCATATTATATTTTTATTTTGACTCAAAATAATTGACTATTGATGCTAGTCGATTTTTTTGGATTGATATTATCCTAAAATTATAAGATTGAAGATTAATGTTGGTAAGAATTAATATTCCATTTTGATATAGAAACAAAAATAATAGTGGGATTGAAGACAATAGGAGAATTATTTGACTATGTGTGGAGAGCAAACATTTGAAGAGCCACCAAGAACCTTTGAGTTTGATTCATCCAAATCCAATGATTGCATTGATAGACTTTGTCAATATTAGATAGAATATATCTCTCTAGATAAAGAAGATAACATATAAAAAGCACTATCCTAGGGAACCATTGCAAGTATCCTAGGGAGAAGTCACCTAGACAAGAAATGTGACTCTAGAGAGTATTTCCATTCATATACAAGCCAAGTGAATACAAGGACTTCATTTGATAACAACATTGAAGCGATATGTCTAAGGTATGTATTCAATCTAGAAGTAATATTGTAAGAATTTTTTTGAAGAGAGTTAATAAGTTTTGTTAAAATAAATGGAAACATATAAGAAAGAGTGGTCAAAAGCCACCAAATATTATTTGGATAACTTTTTCCAAGATTACACCAGTAGAGAGATTTAGTCTAGAGGAAAATATGAACTAGAAGAAACAAAAATCTACCTAAAGAATTTATCTTATTTTGAAATTGCATTTAGACATTGCATCTAAGTGCCAAGTGAATTACATCTATCTGAAAGAAAAATTTGTGCATGAGAATTTTACAGTTGAGTTCCATAGTATAATCAACTAATCGGTCTAACTTGGGAAGTGCAGTCATAGTAGAGACATTTCATATGCCTAAGCACATCACTAAGAATGCAAAAAGGAAACACTCATCATTTTGAATAATGCTCAAATCAAGGCATAGAAGGTGTGATATTCAAAAGCAACATAAACAATGCAATATAAGGTGGTAGGCTAGATATTAAGGTAAGAAAAATTACCTTAAGATTATTAATATTTATAATTGAGTGCTAAATAGATAAGTCATTTAAGGTTTTGTTGAAGAGATAAGACTTAGGGAATTTATTTTTCATTATTAATTTGGGAGCCATAAGGATTTTTACTCCCAATGATATTTTTTAAATTTTATATTTGCAATTTGAAATTAAATATTTAATTTATTTAGAGTTTGGAGAGATAATTTTTTCTATTCCAAAGACTTTTTTGAAAATTGAAAAATTGAAATAGAAAATTGATTAATTGAATTTGAGATACATGAGGTTTCCAACTCCAAAAGATTTGAAAGTTTATCAAATTTAAAATTTGTGTAATTTGTTTAATTAATATTTTGGAGAATTTTTATTTTGAGAAATTTAAATTTTGGAGCTTTAAGGTTGTCTACATCAAGGGAGTTAACATAATTTGAGATCTAAAAGAATTAATGAGCTCCAATATGTCATATAACAAGATATTTCTTTTAGAATCCTAACTTTTGAAAGGACCTAATCTTGCTTCATGGAAAAAAAACACATGATAAATTCTTATTATAGAAAATTTAGTAAAAGGAACAAAGAAAAAACTTAACGAAGATGAAGGAGAAATTTTAAAACTTGAGCAAAGTGATGCAAGATCCTTTATGTTGATTATATTTGGGATGATTGATGAAATACAACTATATTTAAGTGGATCAAAGACTTTAATAGATGCTTGGATGAAATTATGTAAAATATTTGAAGGAAAAAAAATAATCATCCTGAATATACAATCTCAATTATTCATTGAAGGTTAATAGTGGAGAGAGTATAGAACTCTTTATCTAAAAAGGAACAAATATAAACACTTATTTATTAATTTTGGGAGATAAAGTGGAAGACATGTTTCTTGTTCAAATTACATTAAGAGCACTTCCAAAAAGTTACAAATATTTAGTCACTTCACTTCAAGTGATAAGTAAGGAAACAATATTTGATGAATTAGTCTATATATTTCAAGAATATGAAATGGAAAATGTATTCAAATATGAAATGACTAATAATCCTTTGATATCTAAAAAAAATGTAACAAGTAGCACTACAACATCATAAAAGTATAAATCTATATGGAAACAAATATTCTATCACATATGTAGAAAGAGAGGTTATATTACAATTTTTTGTAGATATAAATCTTCTAATCAATGAAATAAAATGAATATGAATCAAGGAAATAAAATGAATAGACATTTCTAGAATTTCTAGATAAGGAATTATCAATCTAAGTATAGATATGGACAAAAACAACAAAAATAGCTAAAATAAAGAGAAGAAAATCAAAGGGCTAAGTTAGTTCAAGAAAACAAGAGATTTAGAAAATAGAAGAGGCTATAGAAGGAAATAAAATTAGATCTCTTACATCAAGAATTCCAGTTGATGATAAAATTGAAGATGATTATGAAAAAAATAAAAATGAAAATTATTCAAAAGTTTATAATGACACTGATGATAGAGGTGATAAACTAAATGTAGCAAAGAATAATATATCATAAATAGGGAAAAACTATGAGTAAAAACAAGCATGGTAAAGACCAAGACAAAGAAGAATAAATAAAAGAAACAAAAAAAATTAGAAAGAGAAAAGGAAAGATAGCTAAATATAATGTAGGAAACATGAAGATAATAAAATGCCAAAATTATAAATAGTGCTATGGCTAGAGTAGAAGGATCAATGATAGACGACTAAAGTCTGCATTAACCAAATAATGTATTAGAGGGGGGTGTTCAAGAATGTTACTATAGACATGGAAAATTGACCCACCCAAGCAAGTAATTTTCCCTATAATCTTAGATAGACCCTCCAACATGCCCAAGTGCAATTTTGGACATCTCTTCTCCCCTCTTCCCCTTTTTTTTCCTAGTTTTTCCAAAATCATGGTTGGACCTTACGGGGAATGATTTCAGCAAGTTAGGGTTTTCTCTTGGAAAATAGAACTTTTGAGCTAACTTCTTTAAGGTTGGTCCTACCTTAGGGTTTTCCCACCTATTTTTGTTTCAAATCCCTTATAAATAGAGTGTTTTTTTTCTCCTTTTTACATGTAGTCAACTAGAATTACAATTAGTAATCTAAGAGGCTAATCATGATTTATTTTGCAAGTTTTTCACATGCTCTTGAAGTGATTTTTAGCAAGTTTATTTTGGTGTTATTAAACTACGTTGTTGATTAATTTACCTTGGTGGACAAGTGTTGGAGCCTTGAGGAGGATTCAACCATATTGTGGAGGTATTCATCCTTTTGTCTACCCCTTTTTCTACCACTAGGTTGTTTTATATATTTTACCATTCATAGATTATTAATTGCATTCTTTATTTTTCTCATTTAATTCTGATCTACTACTTTTATTGATCTGTCATGAAATTAAACCCTATATTTATAGGGCATAATTTTGATAGATCCAAGATCATGGATACCTTGTACACGGTATAATTTTAGTTGCATCAAGTCTAGGGGTAAGATTCACTCCAAATCCCTAGGCTTATATTTGCATATTACATTTAGGACATAATATCGTTGTTTACATTTTGTTTTTCACACTATTCCATTTCATTGCATTATATTTTTCCATTTCCAAAAAAGTTCAATATTCACTCTTTATTTCTAAAGGTCAACTAAAAGGACCTAGGGGGGTTGACTATTATGCTCCCAAGTTCTACTACATAGCGACCTAAGCAACCCCCTAATGTTGATCATATTTTCTAGGGTTTTTGTAAGACTATATTTTACAGGTTGAAGCTATGGGATATTTTTAGACACAAAATAAATCTTGAATCCAACATCAGTTCAAGTGAGTATCCTAGTAGATCTCTAGGCTATTTTTTGATTGCTTCTATTCATTTCTATTCAAACCTAGGATTTAAATAAAAGGAAAAGCATTTGATCACATATATTTTAGGCATTCAAAGGAATAAGAACATATAGTTTGCATCTAGGGTTTAGTCTTATCTATGCATTTAACTTGTTCCCTTGTTCAAAGAAAAATAATTTTATTTATTACAACTTATGGTTAGAAAACCATTGAATCAAAGAATCATACTAGGGTTAGACATTGCTTTCTTGCATCTTGTGTGTCTTGCATCACTCTTTTATTTTGCATATTTTATAAATGCTAGACATATATGATTTCTTAATTAAAAATATTAAATATTTCCACCCTAGACTTGGAGCGAGTCCTAAAACCATTCCTGATGAACCCTTTCCCTTGTCCATCAAGCAAGGTTATGCATAAGGGGTTGGACTCAAAATGTACATGTAAAAAATAATAAATCTTAATCAAAATCAAGATGAATCTTAAGAAAATCAAATCAATCATATTTACACCAAAATTTGGGGCATTTGAAGCTCTACAAAGTAAGGTCCTATTTGGGGTATATTTTTACCTCTTAAATCACCTTATAACTTCATAAAAATACCACCATTAGATTAGGATTAAAAAGAGATTTCCAAAAAGTACAAATGTGTCCATGTTTGGATGTATATTGTGGTGAATTGAAACTAAGAAAAAATTGGTCCGAAAAATTTTAAGTGAATGGGCCGACATCTAGGGTCCTCATATTCACCAATTTCCAATTTTAGAAATCCTAATATTCACCACTATGCATAACCTTGCCATCGAGTGTATAGAATATAACACACCCCATGGTCACATCATCTCCCAATATATCTAGTCAATAATCATACATGATAGGGTAGTTTTACCCCTCTATTTTTTTGGTGAACCCGACGTGAAAACACACATCCTAGTGGTCAAGATAGGAAGCCTTTTTCTTTGTTTTTCTCTTGAAATTTTAAATAAGAACACTAATTTTAATTGTTTAGAATAGAAAACATTTTAAAAAATATTAAGAATATTCTTGTGTGTCCTTCCATATATTTTTATGATATCCTTTTTCTTCTCCTAATGGCTCCATTCCTTAGGATTCAACAAAGCCATTTGGAATTTGATCAAATTACTCAAGAAGAAAATCAAGTTGATAGAGATAATCCTAACCTTGATGCAAAAGAGCAAGAACATGTTGAAACTAGTACAAACTATGACTCCCTTGAGAGGCCTAATGGCAAATTCAATTTTACATCATTTGATCATGTTTGAGGTTTCTTGAATTTGCATCTTCATGATAACCCTTTATTTGAATCTTCATTTCATGTTAATCCTTCTCATCAACCAACATATGATACTACTATAACCAAAAATGTTGGAAGGTTTCTACAAGTACCTCCAACTACTAGTGCATATTAAGACTATATTCAATTTCCTCGACATTCTGCTCATCTCAATATTCATGCTTCTATTACACCATATGTCAATTATCCTTCATATTAAGATACCACATATTACAACCCATACCATAACAATTTCAACACCTCCAACATGGGCCAGGTTCCTTTTCAACAACTTACATATACTCCTCCCCTGGGATCGTAGGGACATTAAACAATAACAATCCTAAAATGCAAATTTTAACCTAAAACTTGATTTCAAGAGTGGATATTGATGACCCCTGAAAATGCTCATATTTTGTATGGGTTTTTCTGATTATTATGTAGCAATATAATAGGAACTATATACTTTTATGAATTATTATGTAATTATTTAATATAATTGTGTGTGTTATCTAATTTGTGTGTACTAGTGTGTTTGTGCGGAAATGTAGTTGGTTTTGACAGATTTGGATCAGTCGAGGTCCTTCATGGACTTGGCACTCCATTTCTTCTGGGATCAAGACATGGTGGTTAGGCGCCTTCCTCTTCAATGAAGGCACCAAGAGAAGGTAGGTGCCTTCCTCTTCAAGGAAGGCACCAACAGAAGGTAGGCGCCTTCCGTATAAAGAAGGTGCCCAACATACTTAGGTGCCTTCCACATAAGGAAGGCACCCCATACAAGGCAAGGAGCATTTTGCATAACGAAGGTGCCCAACATCAGTAGGTGCCTTCCGCATGAAGAAGGCATCCAATCTTAGTAGGCGCCTGCCACATGAAGAAGGCACTCAACATCAATATGCACCTTCCACATAAAGAAGGTGCCTTACTCATAGAGAAGGTGCCTCCATTATTTTATAGTTGACCAAATAAAGCGACGTGGGCAGTGTTTATCGGTGTAGTTCTAGTTCCATGTCACACAAGACAATTCTAGGAATTACACCAACAAACAAGAATGTCTTACCTATGCTAGGTGAAGCATAATCTAGCTCAAGCAACTCGAACCAATCAACGAACGTGCCATCGTTAGGAATGATGACTATTTTTAGCAGATGTCATTATGATTACCATAATATCCCAGTTTAGTATGGAGTGAACTACTATTGTAACCTCATTGTAACATAAGATCTATGTGTGTGCTATATAAACACACACATAACTCTTTGATAAATATCTAGAAGATCATCCAGAATTTATTGATTATTATGAGGAGATAGAAGTATTGTAATAGTTATCTTGTAATTATAATAAAGTTTGAGATTTCCTAATCGTGTGTTCAGTTGGAAGGGAGCTGTTGGAGCCTAGGCCCAATCCAAGCCAGTATTCCTTCCCATTTTCTTATGCTTTCCTAGATCATTTTCTTGCTTTCATAGGTTTTATTTTTGTACTATTATTTTCATTATTGTAGTAGAATTATTTTCATGTTTATTTAATTATGCACGTATGAATATTTAATTTCCAAGGATAAAATTATTCATACGTAAATTATTGTGGTGTGGATGAATGAATGCCATTATTTTAAAACCCCCAATGATAGAATTAGTCAGACTCATATTAGAATTAGATATTGTAAATGATCTTGTTTGAGACACTTCTAAAGTTTACGAAGCTCCCTAGTCTGACAATTTAAATGCACGAGCAGTGAAAAAATAGGATCAAATTTAACCTGTGTTTGGCCTGCAATATTTTTGCACCATTTCTAGGGAAGTGCCTCTACTATATAAATTGTAATACCCAAAAAACTTCCATCTAAATTTGTATGAGTCCCTTGAGGAAGAGAGGACCTGATGGTCGTTTCATAAAACAAAGTCCACAAAAATATGAGTCAGTCGAACACTCTAAATTTGAATTAGATTCACCTAACTCATCACTAGCAGTCCACTAGAGTGAGAATCCTCACTTTGTACAAAGTGCTTCCTCATACCACAAACCTGGGGAAGAACAAAGTATTGTAAAATTGTTTTTTAGGAGTACACCCTCAGAGGAAGCCCTATTGTGGAAAGTTGTAGAGGATTAGATGATATCACTAGCCAAATTTAAGGCCCTGACCCAAAAAGTTTTGAACGATCGTAAGGACATAGAAACTATAATAGAAACCACATATCTTAAAAAAATGGCCGAAGAAGAGACTTCATTTGGATTTAGTTTTCCAATAAATTAAGGAGTAGAAGAAACAAAAATGAAAAACATATCCCCTGCTCACCTTCCTACCTTTAGAGGATATCCAACCAAAGATCCTAACTTGTTTCTATTTAAGTTTTATGTTTTGTGCAGGTCTATGGATTACAAATTTGATACGCAGAAGCTGAAGCTCTTTCCTTCTAAATTATATGATGTAGCTCTTGATGGTTCATTGGCCTAGGAGATAAACAAGATGCAACTCTTTTTAGAGAAATATCAAGACTTCAGGAGAGCAAGAGACTCCGAAGAAGAGGTCCTGAGCATGATGTAGAAGGAGGAAAAATATTTGGAGGAATACTAGGAGAGATTCAATTTCAATAGTCAATGATCTCCTCACGTGAAGCTAGTTGATAAGTCTCTTAAAAGCATCTTTTGAGAGAACTTAACAATGAATCATTAGAGGCTCTCAATATGATTTTTGGAGGTGACGTCTACTAGCATGCTATGGAAGATATCCGATAATTATATCGAAACTACTCAAGAAGGAGAGGCAAGACCACTTCTAGAACCATGAAGGCAACTGCTTCGATCACAAAAATAGAGATAGGCAACATGATAGAGGATTTGAAAAATGAGATGCTTTCATCTCTTGCATTGTAAATGGACACACTATTGTTGGAGAAAAATAAGCAAAAAAATGAAGTAGAATTGGCCTATTTTTGCCTGAAATGTAGAGGGAAGCATGCAAAGAACACATGCCTAAAGAATAAAGTTAGAGTATGCCTGGTATGAAAACTAAATCATAAGACTCGATTGTACCCACAATTACCTAGTATCAAGGAGGATGCTGATGTCACTAAAGCCTATTTTATAGGCAATCGAAGGAGTTGGCCACAACCCTTTGTGGGGAGTATGCCAATAGGAATGCCATCATATGGGGGAGGACCTTACATGCCACAAGGCTAGTCTCAACCACCTAACATGGGGTGGTGGGGGCCATCGCCTTGGTCCAATGCACCCCCAAGAGCAATATTTCTAAACCAGTAGCCTTGGATGCCATATCAATATTATAGGCAACAGTGGAGAGGCCATGCTCCATGGAATCCAACTCCATAGAACATAGCGCCAGCTCACCCATAATAAAATATACCAACCTTTCCTGCTATGAGACCTACGCAGCTACCTACACAACCAATGACAAATCCAAATAATAAATTAAATCAACCAAAATATAATGTAGTAGGTGAGATGTATCCTATGTACCATATTAGTTGCAATCCTATTTAGCTTAGATCAGGTAGACAACTAGGAGTAGGGGCACCTCCAATGATAGAAGAGGAGGCAGATGTAGGAGAAACACCTCTTTTGGAAGAGATGGAAGAAGAAGTGGCTGAGAGAACAAAGGCTCCATTTCCTAACCGACTGCAAGAATAGAAGAAACTAACACAATCGGAGTTTGATATTCTTTCTAGCTTGAAAAATATTACAATAACAATTCCACTCTTTCAAGCTATCCGAGATGTCCCGATATATACTAAGGTAATAAAGGATATGTGCTTAAGAAATCCAGGATGGAAATTAACCCAGAATACCAATATTGTGGGTAAGTTGACATATTTAATGATGGGGAAGGCATGTCATTCTAAATACGAAGACCCAGACAGCCCAGTATTTATTGTAAGAATTGGGGTACATTCCTTGACCAATACGTTGGTCAGTATCGGTGTAACCATCAACGTGATGTCGTAGGAGACCATGCAGAAGGTGCAAATCATAGACCTAAGACCCACCACAACAATGCTGCAACTGGCCAATCGATCAACCATAGCACTGAAAGGAATGCTTGAAGATATAATAGTGATGGTTGATACATGGGAATATCCATATGACTTCTTGGTTTTACAGTCCAAAACAAGGCTAGGTGGCTACCCACTTATCTTGGGGAGACCATGGTTGGTGACAACCGATGCTTACATCAACTGCCATGATGGGCTGATGACTATCTCCAATGGATAAAATGTCAAAATATTGACTATTTCACCCCCCGTGTAGTCCATGGATTCATTGGGAGAGCTCGCATTGACCAAGCATGAAGTCAATGAGCTATCCATAATCTAGCCGATGATGGCATTAGATGAATTGGTGGAGGATGAATATGAATATGGTGCTATCATGGGATTCATCCAAGGATAATCTTCCATCACAACACTTGAGTCACCATTGGATGGTGCCCAAGACCACCACATTTAGCAGATAAATGTTGGGCCTAGAAAGAAATTAAATGTCAGCAATGGGTTGACCACCACATAGCTAAAAAAAGTAAAAGATCTCTTGGTAAAGCACCAATGGGAGTTTGCATGGGACTAATTAGATACACCAGCCACCTTTCAAATGGCAGTGCTTAGCATATTATCAGACATGATAGGTGAAGCGGTCTAAGTGTACATGGATGACTTCATCGTTTATGGAGAAACCTTTGAAAAAGCAATGAAAAACTTGGAAAGAGTGCTCGAAATAAGTGAGGAAAATAATTTGTCCCTTAGTAACGAAAAGTACTTTATGATGATGTGATAGGGCATCGTATTGAGACACCATATCTCCACGAAAGGAATAAAGTTGACAAAAGAAAGATCGAGGTCATCAAAGACCTACCTAGCCCTATAACGCAATGAGAGGTGAGATTTTTTCTTGGATCTACCATGTATTATCGGTGATAAATTGCCGACTTTAGTAAGATTTCAAAGCCACTACACACTTTGTTGTCTAAATATGTGGAGTTCAATTGGACGGAAGACTGTGAAAGAGCATTTCAGTCGCTCAAAGAAAAGCTGATATCTACACCTATTTTAAGGGGACCAAATTGGGCCATACCATTCCATATTTATTGTGATGCATCCAATAATGTGATTGGAGCAGTCCTTGGGCAGAAGGATGGCGAGGAATTTTATGCCATCTACTATGTAAAAAAAAATGTAGGAGGGGCTGAGCTCAACTATACAGTGATGGAGAAAGATTTCCTTGTGGTTGTGCATGCCATTAATAAATTTTGCCATTATATCACCAGATACCAAGTGTTCGTCCATACCGACCACATAGCCATCATGTATTTAATGAGCAAACCGGCTATTGGTGGAAGATTTATTAGATGGATCCTACTATTGCAAGAATTTTACATAACAATAGTTGACAAACTAGGCAAAGACAACATAGTAGCAGATTTTCTATCCATATTGATACCAACAGATCATGCGGTAGTGGAAAACCAATTTCTAGATGAACATTTGTTCACCATTAGTGAAAAAACACCGTGGTACACAGAAAGCCAACTACTTAGCCACTGGAAGAACTTCTGCTCTCTCTTCATGATAAAATCAGGTGATGATAGAAAAGAGTGCCTCCTTTCTATGGGTTGATGGCTTCTTGTTTAAAATAGGACGTGATTAGATTGTAAGGAGGTGCATAGCAGAACATGAGTTTTCAAAAATTCTCAAAGCTTGTCACAATGAACCATGTGGAGGAAACTTTGTGGGGAAAAGGACTGCCTATAAAATCTGACAAGCTGGGTACTTTTGGCCCACTCTATTTAAACATGCAGCTGCCTACACCAGAAAGTGTGATGAATGCCAAATAATGGGTAGACCAACCCATAAGGATGAAACACCCCTTCAAACTCAAGTCCACCTAAAGCCCTTTATAAGTGCGGCATGGATTTTGTGGGGCCAATAAATCCAACTTTAGTAGGAAGGAGATTCATTTTAGTATGTACATACTACATCACCAAGTGGATTGAAGTTCAAGCATTGAGGGATTCAAGGGAGGGAACAGGCACTAAATTCTTATTTGATCATATTTTTACATGATTCGAGGTCCCCAGAGAGATTACAACAGACCAAGGGCCTCAATTCACCTTCAAGTTGATCGAGGAGTTGATGAAGCAATATAGGATTTGACACAATAACACTACACCCTACCACCCACAAGCAAATAGGCAAGTGGAAGTGATGAACAAATATTGAGAACATCCTGACAAAAACCATGCAACAACACAAAAAATATTGGGCTACATGATTATTGGAGGTAGGATGGGCATATAACACCACATGGAAATCGACCATAGGTTTCACACCCTTCCAGCTAGTCTATAGGAAGAGTGCAATGATGTCCATCGAGTTTGAAATCAAGATGTTGAGAACTGCTTTAGAATTAAATATAAGCTTGGAAGAAGCCCAAAAAGAAAGAGTTCGACAGATGAATCAATTGGATGAAATCTGAATGGATGCTTTACAAATAATGAAGATCATGCAAAATAAAATAAACTAGTGGCATGATCGTCACATTAATCTAAAGTAGTTCCAAGAGGGATAATGGGTGTTGTTGTATGATTCTACGTTCCAGGAACAGAAGGGAAAATTAATGTAGAGATGTATGAGACCATATGAGGTGGTAGAGCTTATCAGGAATGGTGTTGTGCACATCAAGACCATTTACAGCAGCAACACTATGTTGACAGTTAATGGCCACCGACTGTGGACCTACAACACATCCGAGAATTTGTTGGTGGAATCCAGAGTAGGCATGGGGGAGACCCCATCCTTGTAAATTTAGACAAAAATCTTAGCAATAATATGGTAGACACATATGTGTATATCAAAATTAGTTAGTTTAGGTTTTTTTATTTCTTACGATGTGTTTTGTAGGGATGACGCCTGCATGCAAGCTGTAGGTATCTTGAGGGCAGGTCCTAATAGGCACGAATTGCATCTAACAGCCTGTATTTTCTTTTTATTTTTTTTTGTTTATGTAGGTGAAGGGCTTGATAGCATGAACAATAAGTATCTAGGAAACCATACTTGAATCAGCTCAGCATCTCGACACCTACACACATAGTTTAGAAGTAGAATCTATCCAAGCTTGAATGAATGCAAAAAAATCTCCTTTGAGGGAAAAATCACATGCTAAACCCAGTGGGAAGATGTTGGGGCAGCATGAAGTAAGTTTGATGAGGCTTGATCACCCTTGCCTCGATGATCGTAGCATTGCTGCTAAGAGAAATGCCTTGCAAGATGCCTTCATCTTCAAATAAGACTCTCCACTTAAGGAACGATGCCTCCCTCCTCGAAGAAGGTGCCTAACTAGGGTGGATGTTTTCCACCATGAAGAAGGTACCAAGCTGAGGCAAGGTGCCTTCCTTATAAAGAAGGTGCCCCATAGAAATAAGGCACCTTCCTTATCAAGAAGGCACCCAATTGAAATAATGTGCCTTCCTTATAAATAAGGCACCCAACTGAAATAATGCACCTTCCTTATAAAGAAGACTCCCAACTGAAATAAGGTGCCTTCCTTATAAAGAAGACGCATGTCGCTCTTCCCACATAAAAAAAAATTATTTGAGAATTAGAGCAAGTATTCTCTTTAGGGAAATTATGGTCAGATGCTTGGCAAGGTAGCCTAGAAGTAGGGGATAATTTATCTATTTTTGAAATTGATAGGAGAGGGAGCCCAACAGAGCCCCCAGTTATTGAGCTGAGTGATACAGAACTAGGTATGGACTAGCAGCCTAACTAGAACCAAAGATTAAGGAAGAATTCCCTAGACTTGAGGAATGAGGGGCCCAGGGACCTACTGAGTCAACACCAGAGCAACTAAATAAAGGAGGGATAGCTCTAGGGTTAGTAGAGAAAGCCCCTCGCGATGAAGAGACACCCATCGGTAAGGAGGAGAAACCCCCTATTCGAGCCGCCACACTTTCCACTGGTACCAAAATAAAAGGGCCTATTATGGCTCGAAAGAAGGCTAAGGTGACCTTTGCCAAACTGATTGAAGATGAATGGGATATGCAGTCATTCGTAGAGAGGCAAAATTGGTTTGAACAGTTACGTGAAGAAATAATAGCAGCAAAGAAGGCTAGGAAGTCTGCTTTGAAGGTTAAGGGAGACCCTGGTATTTGCATTAATCCAGTGGATGATGATCAGTTTTGGAAGATTTACAAGTCATAATGAGGATGCCTCTCTAAAATATGGAAATATTTTGAGAGGTGGGGGGTATACGGGCCCGAATTAAAAGCTGCTACTATTACAAAATAAAATACATGGCTTACTCGTGAAGCAGCCCAATTACATAAGGCTCAGGTAGTTCATCTTAAGAGGGAAAATTCTGACATCCCTCTTGCAATTGTCAAACCCTCGAATGCTAACATATGGCAGGCTGCAGAAGATGCATTACAAGTAGTAGGGACTACGTTAGCTATACCACCTCCAGTAACATTCGGTGTGGGAAACCCAAACAAGCAAAGTTAGTGGATTGAGTAGAGGCAGAAAACAAAATCTAGATGCCTCAATACCATAGTTCCACAATGGAAAAGAAAGATCACACCTCCCAATACCGATCGACAAAAAAATCAATCACAGGTCGCAGGTACAACCAGAAGACGACGATAATGAGGAGTATGAAGGGCTACCTACAGTTTTGATGCCATGAGGGCATGGCATATGTTAGGCATGGGGGGATGATGAGCCTTGGAAATGCTCATATTTTGTATGGGTTTTTATGATTATTATGTGGAAATATAATAGGAACTGTGTACTTTTATGAATTATTATGTAATTATTTAATAAAATTGTGTGTTATCTAATTTGTGTGTTTTAGTGTGTTTGTGTAGAAATGTAGTTGTTTTTTATAAATTTGGATCAGTCGAGGTCCTTCATGGACCTAGAACTCTATTTCTTTCAGGATCAAGGTATGGTTAGGCACATTCCTCTTCAAGGAAGGCACCAAGATAAGGTAGGCGACTTCCTCTTCAAGGAAGGCACCAACAGAAGGTAGGTGCCTTCTGTATAAAGAAGGCAATCGACATACTTAGGCACCTTCCGCATAAGGAAGGTACCCCCTACAAGACAAGGTGCCTTTCGCATGAATAAGGCACCCAACATCAGTAGGCACCTTCCGCATGAAGAAGGCACCCAACCTCAATAGGCACCTTCCACATGAAGAAGGTGCTCAACATCAGTATGCACCTTCCACATAAAGAAGGCACCTACCAAAGCACTTGAGGAAGGCACCTTCCTCATAGAGAAGGCACCTCCATTCTTCGCTAGTTGACCAAATAAAGCGACGTGGGCAGTTTTGACCAGTGTAGTTCCAATTCCACATCACACAAGACAATTATAGGAATTGCACCAATAGACAATAACATCTTACCTATGCCAGGTGAAGCATAATCCAGCTCAAGCAACTCAAACCAATCAGCGAACACACCACTGTTCGAAATGATGACTATTTTTAGTAGATTCCGATTACGATTACCATAATATTCTAGTTTAGTCTATAATGAACTACTGTTGTAACCTCATTATAACAAAATATCTGTGTGTGTGCTATATAGACACACACAGACCTCTCTGATAGATATCTAGAAGATCATCTAGAATTTATTGATTATTTTAAGGAGATAGAAGTATTGTAACTGTTATCCTGTAATTATAATAAAGTTTGAGAGTTCCTAATCGTGTGTTCAACTGGAAGGGAGCTTCTGGATCCTAGGCCCACTCCAAAATAGTATTCCTTTCATTTTTCTTGTGCTTTCATAGATCAATTTCTTGCTTTCATAGGTTTGCTTTTTGCATTGTTTTTTTCATTGTTGTAGTAGAATTATTTTCATGTTTATTTAATTATGCACGTATGAATATTTAATTTTCAAAGATCTAATTATTCATTCATAAATTATTATTGTGTGGATGAATGAATGTCGTTCTTTTAAATCCCCCAATGATAGAATTATCCAGACTCATCTCAGAAGTAGTTATTGTAAACGATATTGTTTGAGACACTTCTAAATTTTACAAAGCTCCCTGGTCTGACAATTTAAATGCATGGGCAGTGAAAAAATAGGATTAAATTTAACCTATATTTGGCCCACAACAAATATGATTTAACCTCCTAGTTTCACCTACAACTATAGATAAATGCACAATAAGCCCTTAGACCCTATTATTTCCTCTAGGCCCTATCCTAAGCATTTTCTAATACTGGTTTTACCTATCTATAGGAGAATGAAAGATCCAATTGAACACTTAAGTATGTGAAAAATGTCATGCCATGATATAATATATAATTACATGTTATTGCTAAAGATGTTCCCTAAGAGCCTTGGTGGAATGACACTAGAGTGGTCTTGTCAACTACCTAATCATTCTTTGAGGAATTTTGAAGAGACAACTGAATCGTTTATTCAACAGTTTGGAGCTTACATTGAAAATAATGTGACTATGTAATATATATATACATTAAAACAAGGTAAATATAAAATCTTTTCAGAATTTCTATCTCATTGGAGGAGTCTAGTTGTATGCTTGAGATATATCTTACATTCTTGAGATATGCTTGATATATTTATTAGGAATTTACAAGAACAAATATCTTATGCATTGGAAATGACAACTATCACATATTTTGACCAAGCAATATATCTAGCAAGAAGGGTAGAGAAAGCCCTTATTATAAGAGGTTAGCTTACAGTAAAATAATATAGGACTACTAAAACACAATATAAGAACAAGCATGTAGTTGGTGATGGGGTAACAGACAGTAGGCCTATTAACAGTTTTTTTAAAACCCTATAAAATATGGTGCTTAGCCAACCCCAAAAATCCCTACAAATGAATTTCACAAGACTCAACATACCTATGATAGTGGTCCTAAAGAAGCTTCTGGAAGCTAACATGATTGAGTTACCACCTATCAAGAAACCTGATACCACAACTAATTGGTTTAAATTTGGTCAACACTGTGAGTACCATAGGGTAGAGGGGAATTTGAAAAACTCTTGTAAGAGGTTGAAAAATGTGGTTCAAGACTTAATTTATGAAGGTCACATTGTTATAGAGGGTCCTCAACCCAATCCTCCAACAAACAATCAATCTCCTACATAAAAAACACCCACAACAAATCAAGACATGGGGATATTGCAAGATACCCTACCTAAGCATGGGTAGTAGACAACTAATCAAGTGTCTTATTGGAGGGTGTCCTCCCTATGATAATATGGTTGGAATTATATAAATAACCATAATACAACAAGCATAGATTCAATCAACTCAACGATCTTAGTAGGATATGAGTCCCTCATCCAATCCATCTTTGAAACCTCCCTTAGTTTTGAAGAATATAGAAAGAAGGAGCATAAGGATAGAAAACCCACATTTAGTGTTGAGGCCACAACCTAAAGTATTCTTTGATATTCAACAACAATTAGCTAGTACCGTAGCCAATATATTCATCTGAGAGCTCTTACAAACTTCTCCTATAAATAGGGAAGCCCTGTTGGATCTTCTAAGACAACAATATGTCCCTTTAGACATTTCTCCTAGTGTTGTGGTTAATGTTTTAGGTTCTCTTGGGATACATCACATCATATTTTTGGATGATGATATACCTTTATCATATTTATGATGGGATTCCTCCCTCTAGATCATAGAATTCATTAGGGAAACATATGTCAAGAGAATCTTGGTTGAAAATGGTTCTTCCCTCAATTCATGCACTTATCAAATTTTACAAAATTTTGGATTAAAATAGGAAGAATTAACCAAATCTGACATTATCATTAAATATTTCAATAATGAGTCCCAAGATGCTTGCAGTGTTATATCTCTCCCCATTAGGTTCAAACCTAATATCTTACATACCTTGTTCTATGTGGCGTCTTTCCCTGCATCTTTTAATCTTCTTCGTGGATGCCCTTAGATTCATGCAATGAGGGATATCCCTTCCACTCTTTATAAATGTCTAAATTTCAAACTTAAGAATCAAATTTTAACTATTTTGAGTGACCCTCATCCATTTGTATATCATTTAATGGTTGAAAAAGCTCAATAAAGTCTGAATTTATGCACATATGTTTCCTCATCTCACATAACCAAACAACTTGAAAATATTAAAATGAGTGAGGAACCAATGATCTATTTTTCATCACGGGATCAAGTTAATCTATTTTTTTAAGATCCTCTTTTAGATCTTGCCAAGCTACCACCTTCACCAAGGACTATTTTTTTACCTCATAAGAAGGGTGAAGTAGTACACATTGGCACATGTACTTTTATCTTCGTAGGTACAACCTTAAAATAAAAGATCCATGGTAGGAACATCTATCTTATAGATTATTTTTTACCCATTTTTACTTTTCCAATGATTACCCACTTTGCAAATAGATCCTATATAGTATGGGATATATAAGTAAATATTTAGGGGCCCAAAAGAGAGGTATTTAAGAGCCTTTGGATGTTGATATTTGGCTTGGGATATGTGGCATAGGTTACATACCCAATAACAACCAACCTTTACCCTTTGGTAATGATGATCACCTTGTTACTTATGTCAAATATTTAGAGTGTCAAGGCTTGGGTGATGAAGATGAGGACCCCCCTTATCCCTCAATCATATTCTTTTGCAATATGATAACTTTGGTGCATCTTGAGCTATATGTGACCCAAAAGGAGTATGCTAAATGGGATACCCATTGTGATATGAATCATGAGGATATCCTCTAAAAAAAAATCTTCTTTGATGGGTCTATACCTTGTGTCATGCATATTGAGTCTTCTTGTTCTCAAGAGGACCCTGTTCTTCCATCTCATAGAGACATTGCGAAGCAAGGGATATCTCCTCCTTTCATAAAAAAGGATGTCACAGACTGAGCATGCCATGATTTTCATGCAATGAATACAAAAATATATTATGGATGATTCTCTTTGTGATGAGAATCATGAAGGTATCCTCCACAATAGCCCTTTATTTGATGAGTCAATTCCTTGCACTACCATCTTGTTTGTTTATATAGGCGATAGAATCCAAATTTGTGCCAACTTCAAGGACTTAAAACATTAATTATATATATATATATATATATATATATATATATATATATATATATATATATATATATATATATATAGATATAGATATAGATATATAGATAACACTATGCATGAATTTGCATTTTCATCTAGTTTAGTTTGCATCTAGTTTGCTTGATTCATACTGCATGACTACCTATCATATCTTGCATGATTTTCCTAACATTCTATTCCACTTGCATTTTGCTTGTCATATAATTGCATTGTTGTTTGTTCATACTTGCATGGCTGCTTGATCATATAAATTCTTGGGAATTTCATTATAATGGCAAGTGTGACACCTAGGTAGGTCGTAGCTCACATGCATTGCACTCACACTAGGTTTTTGATGCCTAGTGAATCCCAAACCTAAGGCCCATTTCGTGCTTTTTTATCATTGCATTTGCCCATATTATATTCTATTCTTTCTTCTTCTCCTATATCCATTGACATTGATGTTTTTCATTGCTTCTATCTCTCCAAGTCAAGGGATATAGTTCTTATTTTGTATATCCTTACCCTTTGCATGTTTTTGCTTCCTTTTATCAAGATAAGGATATGCATTCTTCTTCTATCTACCTATTCTTTGATTTCACACTTTTTTCCTCCTTGATTTTTTATGGCTAAGTGGTACTCATGGTATTGGTAACTACCATATGAATATCATATATGGTGTTCACACAACCATTGATTCTATTATGCACACTGCTTAACCATTGAAACATAAAGGCAGATGCACACACTCATCTCTTAATTTTCTCCATTTTACTTTGATCATTTCTTGCACACACCATGTCTCTATCGGGTAGTACTCACTTTCATACATATTTCACTCAAATTTTCACCCCATATAGGATAGATTCATGGCCACATGTGAGGGGTAGTCTTTATCTCAGTCATTTTTTAGCATACATCCTAGTGAGTATCTCTTTCTCTCTATCCATATTAGTGAGCACTATACCCATAGTAGGTACCACTCAATGATTGACCATCTATTGTAAGTATTACATCCTGACAATAATTATTCATGGTAACACATGAGAGGCAACACCCATATTGGTCATTTGTGATCTTACATCCCTAAAGGGTTTCACTTCACTTTTTTCTTTTTCTTGATCTATGTTGTTTGGTCAAACTGATCTAGGTATGGTCTACATTGACTCAAACAACATACTTTAATCCACTTGCTCCTTTATTGGTATTTTCCTTCTTCCTTCCTCATTTTCTTCTTATCCATTTCTCTATTTTTCTTGAAATTGTACTTCATCCATACGGTTCATCATTTCACTTTGTGTCAATACCAAAATACATATTTATGGGGCATGATTTTAGCTAGAGAAGTATTTTTATTTAATTTAATTTCTTCTTTCTCTATTTTCTTCTTTCTATTCTTCCATCCATGCATATCAAGACTCATACACACTTCATTTCATTTCATACATTTACATTTTAGGTTAGTTCATTCCATAGTTAGATTATGTTGTGTTCATTCATGCATAATTAAACATAATATATATATATATATATATATATATATATATATATATATATATATATATATATATATATATATATATGTATATATATATGTATATATAAACATAAATTTTTTTTACAAAAGCAACATGATTTTACTTGAGATCAAAATAATTATGTACATAGGTCTACTTGATCAGTGCACCATAGTCCAAACCCATTATAATCAACCATCCTTGGGTATGCATGCCACACTCAAAATTGACATTTCAACCCAATCCTATACCTAGATCTAGGAGCCTGTCTACTTTGCTTCACCCATAGAAGGTGGTGGGAGTGTGTTCATGGACCATGATACCATCCATGATCTAGACCAAGATCGGCTTAATATCTAAAGGAACAAAGGTAGTGGCACTCACTGCTCTACTGGAACTACCTAAGAGTATATTGTCTAGTAGGTTTCCCTCTACATGACAACCTCCAACCTCTCTCCCACCCTCTACAAATTTTCTTGTGGTAGGTGTATCCCTTTGCCCTATTGGCTACCAGTCATAACAACCATCCCCTCTACTCAATATTGCTACTACTCTTGGTCTAGCTAGCTCACCTCTCACCTAAAGTGATATGTCTTTGCCCATGCCACATCCTACTTGGTCTCCACTATGCCCAAGGCACTCCATATACCCTCGATCCTCTTGGCCCTATCCTCTCAAAGTAGGTACGTCTCCCTCTATAAGGTTGCTATCTAATATTACAATACCTTTGTTTGTCTCCCTAGGTACCCTTGACCCGTGGTCCAACTTGGGATGGTTACTGCTAATGTAGAGGTATCTTTGGTCATTCTTCTTGGCACTTGTTTCATCATTGTGAGGGCAACTCTTGTTGCTCTCACCTCTCTATTCCCAATGATAGTGTTGGCTAATACCACTATCTCTACTTAGACTCATGTCTATCCCTATGATGGGGCCCTTTAGACCTACCTCTATCACTCCATGAACCATTGATTAGTCTCTCATAGTGCTAGATGCATCTATCAACCCATAATTTGGTGTTTATACACTAGCATTTATGGGGATATCCTCGGGGGCATGATACTCTTGTACCATATTCAATACTCGAGAACCACCCTGATGTCATCCACCCTTAGATCCACATATAGTGGGTCATTTAGGTCCTCCTTAACCCATATCCGCAGATTGGTATCCCCTCTGAATCTTGATGGGTTTCTTTGTACCTACCTATACCAATAGTCTCCTAAGTTTGGGATCTCCTGGAAGATACAAAAATGCCACTAGAATCACAAATCAAAAGAGATTTATCTCTCCTTTCTTTGTAGAGACCCACCTGATCCACCTCACCCTAGATAGATCCTTCATATCCTTTATCCACCCAGGGTGTAGATGCCATGGTCAACATATGATCTTATGCTCTCGTAGCTCATCTATCACCCATTGACCCTAGTGGTAGGATATGAGCATATATCCTATAGACTCACTCATCACTCTTGGCCCATCTATATGTTGCTATCCACTTTGGGTTGGGCAATGGCCTTGGTAGTGCATATAGTCTTTGCACTGCTATGTGCTCCCAACACCACACCTAGAGCAAGGTCATATAGACCATCATTGTATGTCATTTTTACATGAAATTGTACAATATACTATACAAATGGATCAAAACATATGGACCCCATGTAAACCACACTCGTTGGTCTTGCATTTCTACCACTAAACCTACCAATACCCATGGTAGGTATCACCAACTCGTGTGGCATACCAGTAACCCCACCACCATCCCATAGAGAATGATCATCAAAGCATTGGCCTTGTAGCACCCTACTAGCTCATCAACCAGGATTGAGCTCTCACCCCTAGTGGGCCCAACCTCTAGATAATATCTATAGCATGGACCACTATCCTTGTGCTCTATAAATTGCTTTCCCTCTAATGGAGATGCACAAGATGCACCACACATCCTCCAGTGTGATGGTCATCTCTCTTATTGGTAGCTAAAAGGTCAAATATTTTGGATACCATATCTCCACCAACATTGTAAGTAGTGCTCGGTCTACCTTCACCTATGGCATCTTCGCCAGGTGATGTAGCTCCACTACCTTTAGGATACCCCGTTATGCCTATGAGATGCCCTCTAGCTCCACCTCCAAGGATCTTGGTCATCATTTTCAACTCTCTAGTACATCATGCTACATCCAAAAAAAAAATAGTTCAACATGCATAATAATAATTAATCAAACTTGTAAATTTAAATATCTACTTTCTATTCTAGCTCATTTCCTCTCTTCTCTCTCTCTCTTTTTCCTTGGTTTTTATTCCTAGTTTGTTTATTCTTTTGTTCTCTCTATGCAAAATCATGCCCCTCCATTTTTAGGTATAATTTTGTCCTTATCCTTTCATCGAAATTGTGCCCCTCTCTCATAGGATTAAATTTTGCAAAATTACACTCCACAATCTTGGGGTATGCTTTTGGTCATCACGGTGAACCAGCCAAAATTACAGTCAATCCCTAAAATTGTGTTGGGGTTGTGCACGATGATTTTGAAGAAAAATAAAAAAATGGCTAAAAATGTACTAAATATAACCTAACCTAATATGCAGGGAGGATTTTAGCTCTTCCATTCTCACTCCTCTACTACATCGGCCTTGCCCCTTGTAATAGCTAAATAGTATACGGGTAGCACCATTTTTCTCCTTTTCTCTAAAGCCTTTTTTTCTTCTTTGCATGATGAAAATGAATTAGGGTTTTCACCCATTTTGCCCTTTTATTCTTCTATTCTCTCTCTTTTTCTCTCCTTTCTATTTTGCTATTTTTGCTCTCTTTTTCTGTGTATGCCACTTCAAATTTCATTATAAAATTTACATTCCTTTCAAAACATGAAGCGGTACCCTAACCTAAGAGGAATTAATGTCCCTAATGCCTCAATTTGCATGTAAAAATATGGAATTATTAGGAATGACACCATTTTTCACCATCACTTTCTTCTAAACCAACTACCCTTTTTCCTTTTGTTGTCCTTCATCCATAGGTTTCTACATTCTTCTTTGATGCAAAAAAAAAGGCCATAAATGCATCAAAGAGAGGGTAAAATGTAGACATACAAAATTGACCCACCAAGTGAGTCATTTTATCTACACTTAGAGAGACCCTCCAACTTTCCCAAATGTAATTTTGGACCTCTCCTCTCCCCTCTTCCCCTCTTTTTTACTAGTTTTGCCAAAATTACAGTTGGTCCTTATAAGACATGATTTTAGCAAGCTAGGGTTTTCTCTTGGAAAACCCAACTTTTGAGTCAACTTATTTACGATTGGTCCTCCCTTAGGGTTTTCCTACCAATTTGTGTTTCAAATACCTTATAAATAGAGGGTTTTCAATCTCCTTTCCACACACAGTCATGACTAGCACTATAATTAGCAAGATAAGAGGTTAATCATAAATTATTTTACAAGTTTCTTCTGGTGTTATTCTACTATGTTATTGATTCATTGCCCTTGGTGGATAAGTGTTGGAGCCTTGAGAAGGAGTCAACCATATTGTAGAGGCCTTCATCCTTTTGTCTACCCCTTTGCTACCACCAAGTTATTTCATACATTTTACCATTCATAGATTATTGATTGCATTATTGTTTTCACTTAATTCATGTCGATATGTTGCTTTCATTGGTATTTCAAAAAATCATACCCCATATTTACAAGGCATGATTTCAATAGATCCTGTTAGAGTATATTACATTATTTGATACATGTTAATTAGTAGATCTTATGTTAAGTGGTTACTTGGGGAAGAAGTAATAAATGCACAAGTGTCAATGTGCATGTAGTCCACATGTACATAAGTCTTAGGTAGAGTAAGGGCCAAGGAAACTATCTATAATAGACTCTAAGCTCAATTCTTGATTTTAATGATTCATTCTTTGAAATACAAAGTGATGCTGCTTTCTTTAGTCATAATAGTTCTAAAATTATCATTGATATCAGAGCTATAAAGGGACCTAAAGAAAAGAGTATGAGAGAATATTGGAACTCCATTTTAGACTAATGGACGAGTTCCTGATAGAGAAGTTTTGGGATAGTTGTCACCATCCGACAAAAAACCAAAAATGGGAGCAGAGCACTTGATAGGTGAAATGAGTTTTTCCAAATTTGTGCCCTATATAAAATAGGGCATAGATTCACACAGGAGGGTTAAAAATCCAAAACAAAGATGAAAATGCAAATAAAATATAAAAAAAAATGAATAAAGAGACCAGTGAATTCTAAGGAATAACCTAATAAACTTGTGGAAGAAGCAAGAGCAAATGCAAAAGACCTCTCCTTATTTAAGAAGACAAGTTTCTCATCAAGGCTCCTCCACTTGCAAATCACAAAGAGCACACCAAAAAGTAGAACACCAAAGCACCAAGAGCACCAGATGAAAATTGCATAAGATATCACTTAGCATCAATATGTGTTTTTCAAAAAGATGTATATCAAAAAGGAATCCACTCCCTCTTATTTATAGAGGGTTTGAAGGTCTAACAATATGGGAAAAGAAAAATTTAACCTTGGTCAAGTTGATGCCATAAGAGGTCAGCCCAAAATTTAGACCTTTTTAAAGAAAAATCCTAAATTTACAAAATTTGCGGCTCATATTTTACCGGGTGTGGATTTGATCAAGGTTAAGAAAAAAAAAGCAAAAGCACAAGAAAAAGGGGCCAAAGTTGCACTTAGCAATTTTGAGAGCCTCCAAGAAAAATCTAAGGGAAAATGACTCATTTGGGTGGGTCAATTTTCCATGTCTACAGTTAGCTTATGGGTTGTTATAAGATGATGAAGGTATATTAGGATAATTATATTGAGGTAATAAATAAGGACAATAAATTTTATTCAACTATGAAGGATACATTCTTAAAAAAACATTTTAACATAGCTCAAGTAAAAAATATGTTTAGGTATATCTTGAAGGTATAGGCAACAAAGGTAATTTTTCTTTGTAGCATAGAACATAGGTTATTTTATGTTAAAAATATGTCTATAATAACAAAGAGAAAAATATGCAACTTAATTAAAGTTAAGTGAAAAGAGGATGATATTACACAAAGAAAATAGGAAAAGTACAACATAAGTAATATTAAGTGAAAATAGAACCACTATATGTAAATCAAATAGGAAAAGTGTTATCTAAGTGATTCTAAATAAATGAATGACCATGACACTCAAATAAAAGGAAGAGTACTAGAATGGAAACTATTGGAATTACCATATTAGAGCATGATTCAACATAGAGGATGCCAAAAAGTTATCAATTGCTATGTCTAGTAAGAAGAGTGGTGTACCATATTAATTACATGACAAATATTAATGATATTTTATGACATATGTACTTGACATGTATAACTAGAAGTTTAACTATATTGACTCACTTAATATACATGGATTTCTTCTTAGCTTATTACTAGTGCTCGTTATATTTTTATATTGGGTAGAGAGATTGATGTTGGTTTGATATTTTTTATAGATCATTATTATGTTGATCACTGTAGAAGCAATATATTTTATGTAAGAATTAAAAATTAAAACCGACATTCTATAAAAATTGTATGCACAAGTAAAAAATTAAGAAAAATCTAAAAATAATTGAAGTAAATCTATAAATACAAAAAAATAAATTTTATTAATGATCACATAAATATGTAACTTTGATACTTAAACCAAAAAATTCAAAAAAAAAAAATACAAAACATAGGATCAATTAGGTAATTAAACATACCAAATGACATTAGCTCAACTGGTTAGATTCCTCAACATTCAAGGAGGAGACCCAACTTTGAATTTTGCTAAGTGATAGATGGACAATATCCAAGATATTATAATACCACTATGCAGTGATGTGCAATCTGGGTGGGATATCAATCCCATGTAACCAATTGAAAAAAATGTAATTAAGCATCAAAAGTAACCTTTATAAACAAATGTTAAATAATAAGTATAGACAAGAGTGTATGAATTAAGAAGTTTGAACATAAACACTAGTCAAACTTATTAATTCTAAGGGTATATTTATCCCCTAATTGATACCTATCTATCTATCTATATATACATAGGTCACATAATTTATATGGTAACTAATTAGTAATAAATGTTCCATAATGATTTTAGAGTATTTAATGACACTTGCACAAGTTTTCATCAAACCTCTTTTAATTTGTATTTAATGATATTTACCATATTTTACTATAAATAAACATTTTAAAGGCTTAGATTAAATATTAGTACATGAAGAATTTTTCTAGATCTATCTATTATGTAAGACAAAAGAGATAAATATTCATATTATAAATAATCATTTTCATTTTTCATTAGGTTATATTGCCCTTACAATAATCCTTTTTTAACTTTATTAAATGGGATTGAAATGAGTGTCACCATTTTACTTCATGATTGAATTATCGTAGTATCACAAAAAAATACAATAATATTGTAATAGGTCCTCAAGTTAGATGCTTATATTTTTTTGAATTGAGATAATGTTATTTTATACTTTTACACCAATCATTATTATCCACTACTTCAATATTATCAATTACTATGTTTATTTTTTAAAACATACAATTATAAATATTTAAATATTAAAAGCTCATATTTTAAGACTATAGTGAAAATTCACTACATCTAATAATCTAGCCAAGGAAGGAAACTTCAATTGGTTTTGATTTGGAGGGGAGGACAAAATAGAAATATCTTGAACCACTATCAATTACTAGATGGCCTATGATGAGGAATCATTGGAAAGATTTTATCAGAGGTTGGAGAGTGAATCTATGATTGGTAAATATTTTACCCAAATATTGATAGTGGGTTTGCTCTATTCTTGTATGGATGAGCCCATAGACATTATAATATTCTACATCTGATCAGGTTTGTGATGGCTTCCCATACATCCATCGTCTCTCCAATACACTCATAAGACATAATCAACAACAAATCAAGGCATGAATAATTTAATAGCTCTAGAATATATAAAATAACTCAAAAGCACTCATAAAATAGATGTTTCATGAATAATTTAACCATAGCATCTAATGACCCTAGCAACCCCTACCACAAATAGCTCTTCAATGTTTGGTTGAAACACAAGGAAAAACTCATATGCATCAATATTTCCATTAAGACCAACTCAACATTAAATGGTTCATGGGAACATAGAGGTATATTGGAAAATTTCAAATTACAAATATTCATGGATCATTTGATCTTGTTGATCCAAGATGGATGTCAAATCTCAAAAACATGGGTGAAAATTGGAGTTTCATGGAGTTTTTATTGGAACATGGGTGAAATATTTTGAAGTTTAGATTTTCCAAGGAGATGTTGATATAGAAAATAAAGGAGGCATTATGGACTATTTGAATCAAAATAAAGGACCCACAAAAATTCAATACATTGACAAGAATGAAGGAAAATAAAAGTTTCAAATCATAGGATTTTTTAGAAACATTGATGAAGAAAATGGAGGAGAAGCACCACATATCATCCAACTATCAACTAACAGCCCATGGAATATCAAGATGATTCCAAGGATGAATGGAATAGAAATTTTTTAGGTTAAAATCAACTAAAATAGTCTAATGGAAGATAAAATAGAAGTCTTGCATATCTTCCAACATAAGTTTAGAGAGCAACAAAAGTTTTATAAAAACCTAACATGAGAAAATGAGCAAAAACTTTGTAGACCAGATGAAAAAACATCAATGACCCAAATTGATTTAGAGAAAGTGTTAATAATAATATGAGACAAGATACTTTGATATACGGGGGAAACATTCTAATAATATTTCATAAGTGGCCAACAAAGAAACATAGTCTAACATGGTAGGTCTATAAGGGGTAAAAAGTGATAATAGTGGATAATTAGAACCCACATCAATTTATCCCCAAAGACTTTATTGTTGTTATGCAAACTCTTCAAAAATTATTTTAGGTCATCAACTAAGTAGTTGATAGAAATCTTAAAACCACCTATCTACATCACTTGGGCTCGACAATCCAAGGAGAGTTATTGGTCTATTACAAGCAAAATTGTGGTATCCATAATAGAAGCACCCTTAAGTCTGATAGTATTGATTATGGTAAGTCCCTCTACTTAGTCTCTAGGATACCTAGGATGGTAATTGAAAATATTAGCAACAATTACATATCTAGAGGCCTAGAATCATTTTGTATTGATGATTTTAGATCCATAGAACTTGAAGGACTAAAATGATATAATGCAAATATGGTCTATGGAGTAGTCAAAATATATTATTTAATTCATACAAAAGTATTGGAGGGAATATAATCCCTAGTGTTTCTATAAATAATATATTGATATAAGAATGAAGGCATTGGTCAATTTCTTATTTGTGCTTATTACTAGGCCTTATATGTAACTCTCCTTTCATTTTCTTGTGTATAATAGTTTGAACTTGAGCTTTGATTTATTTTATGGGTAAGCTTTTGAGCCATTTCTTTTGGCATGACTAAAATTTTGCTACACACACACAAGAAACTATGACTATTTTATTTTCTGTCCTCTTTCATATGTCTAAATATACCTATATTTAATTGTTAATACTTTGAGAAAATTGTGTTCACTTTGAGTTTTTAGCAAAAAATTATGTGTTTATTTAATCCCATATTATGCAAAATAATATAACAATCTTGGCACATCACCCTTGGTTAGCTTAATACTTTTAATTTCTACTATTCTATTTCCTATGGATTTTCTTTCCCTTTTCCTTTGCGTACAAAGGCTAGTTAGAAATATAAGTATTGAATATAACATCCTATAAGGATTTGGACTTATAAAAACCCTAAATTTCATCTTTTGAGCCATATATTATGCTCTTAGGATGGCTCACTATATCACTCTATATGAGGTGCAAGTGTTAGATGCATCCAACCATTGCAATAGGTGACCATGACATTTTGAGATAATAATAGTTCAATGGCAAACACAATGGGACCAATTTGCACATAATAAGATGATATCTTAGTGAGGGTCTTTGCTTATATTCTTATTGAAAAATCTAGAAACTTCACCTAGTGATTCTATTGAAAAATACCTAGAAGAAGCCACTTAGAGATAGGTTGAATTGGGATTTTTGTAAATATCTTAGTCTATTAGCTTGATGAAGCATATTCAAATTCACCTAGAGAATCTCTTGAAATCAAAACACCCAAAAATTAATAAGTGCAAGACATGCTAATAGAGCCTACATTGCAAATCCTCAAGCATTGGTACCCCATCTAAACATAATTTTAAGAAGAAGGAGAGTCCAACCCTTATGTGGAATGATAGAGGTCCATTAAAATCATTAGGTCTAGCTATAATTTGGGATGATATCCCAACATATTCATTAAAGTCTCTTCTTTAATTCACTAGTGAATATATCATCATGCCAATTGAGCACGTATAACACATGGTTAACCTATGTGAAATACACAAATATGGTGGAATAAAAAATGACACTAATATTATTGTGGTATCCTTTGGAAGTAAAGCATGTGAATGGTATGTATTTCTAACTCTACATTCAATTGTGGATCAACTTATTTCCTTACTGGTTGATATATTTTGAGAAAATATATATTAAGTATTCCTCTTAGAACAATTATCAACTATAATGTTGATGCCATTGGAGTTTATAGGTGATTTCAATGTTTATTTTCATAAAAAATAACATAGAATTCTTGATGGAGCCCATCCCACCAAGTATAGATTTTATATATTATCTAAAGGATTTAGAAATATAATATCTATGATGAATAAGGCTAAAAGAAGGAATTATTTTCCAAAAACTTATGGGATATCTATATAGGCAATAAATGATTTAATTCATATAGGTAGGATAGCTCCTAGGCATACTATGGCTCTTCTTGCAAATGTCCAATTGATATATTAGTCACCTCTAATTTTTCAACTAACAATTGTGAACCCAATTGAAACCCCAACCCATGCTTTCAATTCTAATCATTCAAGTTCTTGCTCTTATGTTGAGTTGGATGGAATGAAAAATCTACTCAGAATCATCTCAAATGAAGTTACAACCCTTAGAAATTAGGATAATAATCAAAATTGCTATCATAGTAACTTCCATGCTTCCTTTCCAACAAAACAATTAGGGATATAGGAATTTTCCAAATGGTTATCAAAATTCAAATTTTTATCCCAATAGAAATCTAAAAAAACCAACAAGTTGAACACAAAAAATTGTTCCTACATAGATCCCCTTGCAATAGTCTTCCCCAAAACTTGTTAGAGATATAGTTCTTATACAAAAAAATATGTGGAAATATTAGAAGTATGGTTTTCCCTGAACCTATACCCTTATAATGCTTACATGGAGAACAGGTAATAGACCAGTCAAGTAGTTCAAAATGAGATTGTCTATGCTTAGGCATCTACTTAGTACTAAGTATCACAAATCCCATCACAAAAAATTTCCTAGGGTATAAATACAATCAGGATAATAATCAAAATTGCTATCATAGTAACTCCCATGCTTTCTTTCCAAAAAAACAATTAGGGATACAGGAATTCTCCAAATGGTTATCAAAATTCAAATTTTTATCCTAATAGAAATCTAAAAAAACCAACAAGTTGAACACAACAAATTGTTCCTACATAGATACCATTGCAATAGCCTTCCCCAAAAATTGTTAGAGATATAGTTCTTATACAAAAAATATGTGGAAATATTAGAAGAATTGTATTCCCTAAACCTATACCCTCGTAATGCTTACATAGAGAACATGTAATAGACCAGTCAAGTAGTTCCGAATGATATTGTCTATGCTCAGGCATCTACTTAGTACCAAGTATCACAAATCCCATCACAAAACTTTTCCTAGGGTATAAATACAAACATTCCTGAAAAATGATAGTAACATGAGATGAAGAATAGGTAAATTATTTATCTAATAAAATATGTGTTGGCAATTTTGGGTACCTTGAGTACATTGCCTTTGCCTAAGTTTAGTTGTTGTCATTGATGTCAAGGAGCTATTGGTAGATGTTGTTTTTGATGTCAAGGAGTTCTTGGAGCAATTTTTTTCGATGTCTAAGGATGTGTTTTGATGAAGGTTTCAGCTGGTTAGTAAGTCTCCAAGAAAATCAGAGTAGCCCAGTTGCCAAAAATCCAGAAAAAGATAAGTTAGAAAAAGTTTGTAGGCTACTGGAAAAACTGTCGCGATTTCGCGACATGTTTGAGGAGAGAGAAAGTTTGGCCAAAACTGTCACGATTTCGCGACATGCAGGAAGGTAGAGGCAAAGCGGGAAAAAGTGTCACGATTTTGCGACATACAGGAAAGCAGAGGCAAAGTGGGCAAAAGTGTCACGATTTCACGACATGCAGGAAGGCAAAAGCAAAGTAGGCAAAAGTGTCATGATTTCGCGACATGCAGGAAGGCAGAGGCAGAACGGGAAAAACTATCACGATTTCGTGACAAGTTTCGAAGAAGTTGTACGGATGCAGAAAGTGTCACGATTTCGTGACAGGTTGAGTTGGCAGCTTGCAGTTGGCAAAAGCGTCACGATTTCGTGACAAGTTTCGAAGAAGTTGTACGGATGCAGAAAGTGTCATGATTTCACGACAGGTTGAGTTGGCAGCTTGCATTTGGCAAAAGCATCACGATTTCGTGACATGTTCCAGTTTTGCGAGCAGTTGACAAGAAAGAGCTTAAGGCAGCGAAAGCATCATGATTTTGTGACATGTTTCATTTTTGCTAGTGCAAACCAAGAAAAGGATGAAGGAGCAAGAGGTGTCACGATTTCACGATAGAGTTGCATGATGACGTCAGCAAGAGGCAAAGGTGTCGCGATTTCATGATAGTAGCGGAGAAGAAGGCTTTGAAGTCCAGAGAGTCATGATTTTGCGACAAGAATCATGATGACGTCAACAAGAGGCAAAGGTGTCGTGATTTTGCGACAGCAACGGAGAAGAAGGCAGTGAAGTCTAGAGCGTCGTGATTTCACGACAAGATTCATGATGACGTCAGTAAAGGCTATAGTGTCATGATTTCGTGACAGCAACGGAGAAGAAGGCAGTGAAGTCTAGAGCGTCATGATTTCGTGACAAGATTCATGATGACATCAAAAAAGGCTGTAGTGTCATGATTTCACGACAGCAACGGAGAAGAAGGCAGTGAAGTCTAGAGCGTCGTAATTTTGCGACAAGATTCATGATGACATTAGCAAAGGCTGTAGTGTCACGATTTCATGACAGCAACGGAGAAGAAGGCAGTGAAGTCTAGAGCATCATGATTTTGTGACAAGATTCATGATGATGTCAACAAAGGCTGCAATGTCGCAATTTCGTGACAACAAACCAAAGAAGGTGTACGGCAGACAAAGGCATAGCGATATCGCGACATGTTTGAGTGTCGCATGAGAAAAGCCATAGAACAACAGAGGTAGTTGAAGCCGATGAAGTTAACCTTGGCCGACGAAGTATAAAGTTTTACAGCCAACGTGTTAGAAGGTTGAACAACCGACTATAGAACAAGATTTCATCTTGAGATTGTGAATATAAAAGGAGGACTGTTTGAGCAATTTGAGCATCGATCATGGTGTGCATTCGAAGTGAGGCATCCGCAGAGTTAGTGCGACAAGTGAGGTTCGATCATCAAAAAAGCAGAGAGCGAAGTTCGACTGTAGCATTAGAGTGCATTTCACTGAATCTGATAAGTGTCGAAGTCTGTGCTATTGAAAATTATGTGAAAAGAGTGAGCTATTGTGGTTACACATAAGCGCATAAGTTGTTGTACATTTGAATGCTGTAGTGTTTGCGAAGATTGCATTACTGTGGTTGCGTAGAAGTTGAGAAGATAGTGCGGTTGTAATTTAAGAAGACTGTGCTGCTGTAGTTGTGCAGACAGTGTAAAGTTGTTCTCCAATCAAGTGCAAAAAAGAACAGAGGAAGAGGACATAATTGTGCCAGACCGAAGGACTGTGTTTTGGTGCAGAAAAGAGGACCAGTTTGTTGTGACAGAGTTGAGGACAGAGATCTCCAGCCAGAGCAAGGAAGACAAGTGTCTTCTATGGAAAGAGTTCCACTTGCTAAGGGCAAAAGAGATAGAGGTCTTCTAGAGGATCACTAGCAAAGCAAATTTAGGGGAAGGTGTCTCCTTTGAGCTAAGGCTCATAAACATTGTAATCGGGAAGGATTCCCAGAGGTTTTGATATAACTTTTAGAGGAAAAGTTTTATCCGTGGAGTAGCCCACCTTGGGTGAACCACGTAAATTGTTGTGTCTCATTGTGGATTGCTTCTTATGCACTGTTTTACTGTTGTTATTACTGCTATCTTATTCTGCATGTTAATGGTTTGAAAGCTGTTTTGATAGATAAATTAAAAAGAAGTCTTATACTGTTCACCCCCCTCTTAGTATAAGCTTGTGTTCTTCAATTGGTATCAGAGCCAGTGCCTTCAAAAAGTTTAACAGCTTGAAGGAAAAGTTTACAAAGAACACAATGGACTACTCGAGTGGCAATGCAAGCACCTATTCTTGACGGATCAGATTTTGGTCTGTGGAGTGCAAGAATGAAAGTCTATCTAATGGCACTCGGTAATGAGGTATGGGAAGTTGTTGAAGATGGGTATACCATTCCTACAAATGGTCCTTACACTAAAGAAGACAGGCTTCTACATCATAGCAATTCAAAAGCCATGAATGCAATCTTGAAGGGTTTACAAAAGGCAGATCTCACTAAAGTTATTCACTGCAAGACAACTAGTGAAATGTGGAAACAATTGCAGGTTGTTCATACTGGTGATGTGAATGTTCGAAAGGCCAAGTTGAGACATTTTAAAGGTATGTTTGAACAACTCAAGATGAATGATGATGAAAATATTAGTGACTACATGCTCCGGATGGATGAAGTTGTTAATTCTATGAAAGACTTAGGTCTTGAACTTGCTGAAAATGATGTGTGTGATAAGATTTTAAGATCCCTTCCTAATAGATTTAGTGAAAATATTTCTGCTATTGAGGAAGCTAAAGATTTAGATAAATTGAAAAAGGATGAGCTCCATAGTATTCTTGCAGCATTTGAGCTGAGAACTCAAGTAAAAGTTGATGTAAAGAAAGAGGCAGCTTTCAAAGCTATCAAGAAATCGAAGGGCAAACAGATTCAAGAAAGTGATGAGTCTTCTAGTGAGGAAGAGGCATATTATAGCAAGAAAGGCAAGTTTTCCAGAAAGCACAAAAGCAAGAAAAATATAAGATGCTTCAACTGTGGGAAATTTGGTCATTATGCTACTGACTGTACTGTCTCTAAAGATGAAAGTGATGAAGATATACAGGATGTTAAAAGCAAGGATTCTGAAAAGCACAGGTATTTCAGAAAGAGCAAAAATGAGTACAACAATCACCAAAAAAGCAAAGATGAGTACAACAATCATGGAAAGAGGCATTCTCACAAGAATAAAAAGAGCTTCTACTTAGACAAAGCAAGTAAGTGTTCTAGCAGTGAAAGTGACAGTTCTTCTAGTGATGATGAAAATGAGATGTTGTTCATTTCGAAAAAAGGGGAAGAACCGAAACATAATTTCATTATCATGAAATGTTTTAGATGTGGAAATTTTGGGCACCTTGAGGATGATTGCAGAAATAATGATCTGGCTGCTAGTATGTATGAGGATGTTTCAAAAAACCCCAATGAAGATGCATGTATGGTTTTTGAAAAAGGTAGCACCTCTAGTGATAAGAAATCTGAAAAAGGTTGTGATGATTCAAAGTACCATCAAATAGAGGATCTTGAATGCGAACTCAATAATGCTCTTAGTGTTTTGAAAAAGGAAAGAAAGAAGAATGATAGACTCAAGATTAAGTTAGATGAATGTTGTATGGAGATAGATGAACTTGTAGAAAATCTTGAAGTATCTATGGCTAAGTCACAAGAACTCAAGAATGAGTTAGATTCTAAAATTCTGGAGTATAGTGAGTTAGAACAGGAAATGGCTTCTTTGAAAGAAGAAAATAAAGAGTACAAGGATAAGCTCTACAGATTTCAGGATAGTTCCAAGAAGGTTAAATTTCTCATCGAAGGACAAAGAAAACCAACAGATAAATCAGGTCTCGATTTTGTTAAGCCTCACAAGGAACAAGTTGGGGAATCTAGCAAGAGATTTCAAAAGAAAGAGAGTCCTATTGAAGAAAGTACTTCAGATCATGAGTTCGTAAGTGATGAATACGCAAAAATAGAAAATGATATTCAGACTGAGAAGAAGAAGTTTTTGGGACCCATGAAGTCGAATAAAAGTAAATTTCACGATAGATGTTATGCGTGTCACAGATTTGGTCACATGGTTGTACATTGCATGACTCAAATAAAGAGAGTAAATGACAGTTTCAGGAGACGTAATTTCTTTCAAGGGTATTGCTACTCTTGTCAACAATTCGGGCACAAGGCAATTTTTTGCAAGGCAAATAACAGGAACTCGGGTTAGTCGTAACGAGGTGAATTCAAAGAACGGCCATGACTAATATTGTTACCTGCTATAAATGCAACAATGAAGGTCACCTAGCTAGACAGTGTAGAGCTGATCTTTTGAGATACAGGAACAGAAATAGCAGCATGAACAAGTCCAAGGATCAAGGCATGGATAAAAATAGGAATGATAACAAAAATAGGAAAAGTGATATGAACAAGTCCAAGAATCAAGGTATGGATAAAAATAGAAAAGATAATAGAAACAGGAATAGTAGTATTAACAGGTCCGAGGATCAGAACAGTGACAGGAACAGAAATACAGGAAAAGAATTCAAGAGAAGGCCCGACAAAGAAATCTTAGACACTAATGATGATGAGTGTTTAATGGGAGTGTCACTCCCAACCCTGTTTTAAATCACCTCATCAGGAGGTGGGGGAGGGACTAAGCTAAGAGGCTCATTCTTAGTCTCAAGCCCCAAAGGTGACCCTTTGCCATTGATGACAAAGGGGGAGAGATTTAAGTAAGGGGGAGAGTTTTCAAGAGAAGAGGAAAGCTTCAAGTCAGGGGGAGCACGACTTGAAGAGATTGTTTTCAGTTTTGGCTCTTGAAAGATGTGTTTTAGTTAAGGGTTGCCATCAATGACAAAGGGGGAGATTGTTGGCAATTTTGGGTACCTTGAGTACATTGCCTTTGCCTAAGTTTAGTTGTTGTCATTGATGTCAAGGAGCTATTGGTAGATGTTGTTTTTGATGTCAAGGAGTTCTTGGAGCAATTTGTTTCGATGTCTAAGGATGTGTTTTGATGAAGGTTTCAGCTGGTCAGTAAGTCTCCAAGAAAATCAGAGTAGCCCAGTTGCCAAAAATCCAAAAAAATATAAGTTAGAAAAAGTTTGCAGGCTGCTGGAAAAACTGTCGTGATTTCGTGACATGTTTGAGGAGAGAGAAAGTTTGGCCAAAACTGTCATGATTTCGCGACATGTAGGAAGGCAGAGGCAAAGCGGGCAAAAGTGTCACGATTTCATGACATGCAGGAAGGCAGAGGCAAAGGGCAAAAGTGTCATGATTTCGCGACATGCAGGAAGGCAGAAGCAAAGCAGGCAAAAGTGTCACAATTTCGCGACATGCAGGAAGGCAGAGGCAGAACGGGAAAAACTATCATGATTTCGTGACAAGTTTTGAAGAAGTTGTACGGATGCAGAAAGTGTCACGATTTCGCGACAGGTTGAGTTGGCAGCTTGCAGTTGGCAAAAGCGTCACGATTTCATGACAAGTTTCGAAGAAGTTGTACGGATGTAGAAAGTGTCACGATTTCATGACAGGTTGAGTTGGCAGCTTGCATTTGGCAAAAGCGTCACGATTTCGTGACATGTTCCAGTTTCATGAGCAGTTGACAAGAAAGAGCTTAAGGCAGCGAAAGCGTCATGATTTCGTGACATGTTTCATTTTTGCTAGTGCAAACCAAGAAAAGGATGAAGGAGCAAGAGGTGTCACGATTTTGTGACAGAGTTGCATGATGACGTCAGCAAGAGGCAAAGGTGTCGTGATTTCATGACAGTAGTGGAGAAGAAGGCTTTGAAGTCCAGAGCGTCACGATTTCATGACAAGAATCATGATGACGTCAGCAAGAGGCAAAGGTGTCGTGATTTCGCGACAACAACGGAGAAGAAGGCAATGAAGTCTAGAGCATCACGATTTCATGACAAGATTCATGATGACATCAGCAAAGGCTGTAGTGTCATGATTACATGACAGTAATGGAGAAGAAGGCAGTGAAGTCTAGAGCGTCACGATTTCATGACAAGATTCATGATGACATCAGCAAAGGCTGTAGTGTCACGATTTCATGACAGCAACGGAGAAGAAGGCAGTGAAGTCTAGAGCATCATGATTTCATGACAAGATTCATGATGACGTCAGCAAAGGCTGTAGTGTCGTGATTTCATGACAGCAATAGAGAAGAAGGCAATGAAGTCTAGAGCATTGCAATTTTGCGACAAGATTCATGATGATGTCAGCAAAGGCTACAATGTCACGATTTTATGACAACAAACCAAAGAAGGTGTACGGTAGACAAAGGCATAGCGATATCGTGACATGTTTGAGTGTCGTGCGAGAAAAGCCACAGAACAACAGAGGCGGTTGAAGCCGACGAAGTTAACCTTGGCCGACGAAGTATAAAGTTTTACAGCCGACGTGTTAGAAGGTTGAACAGCCGACTATAGAACAAGATTTCATCTTGAGATTGTGAATATAAAAGGAGGACTATTTGAGCAATTTGAGCATCGATCATGGTGTGCATTCGAAGTGAGGCATCCGCAGAGTTAGTGCGACAAGTGAGGTTCGATCATCGAAAAAGCAGAGAGCAAAGTTTGACTATAGCATTAGAGTGCATTTCGTTGAATCTGATAAGTGTCGAAGTCTGTGCTGTTGTATGCACGAAGAATGTGCTGTTGAAAACTATGCAAAAAGAGTGAGCTGTTGTGGTTACACATAAGCGCATAAGTTGTTGTACATTTGAATGCTGCAGTGTTTGCAAAGATTGCATTACTGTGGTTGTGCAGAAGTTGAGAAGATAGTGCGGTTGTAATTTAAGAAGACTATGCTGCTGTAGTTGTGCAGACAGTGTAAAGTTGTTCTCCAATCAAGTGCAGAAAAGAACAGAGGAAGAGGACAGAATTGTGCCAGACCGAAGGACTATGTTTTGGTGCAAAAAAGAGGACCAGTTTGCTGTGACAGAGTTGAGGACAGAGATCTCCAGCCAGAGCAGGGAAGACAGGTGTCTTCTATGGAAAGAGTTCCACTTGCTAAGGGCAAAAGAGATAGAGGTCTTCTAGAGGATCACTAGCAAAGCAGATTTAGGGGAAGGTGTCTCCTTTGAGCTGAGGCTCATAAACATTGTAATCGGGAAGGATTCCCAAAGGTTTTGATATAACTTTTAGAGGAAAAGTTTTATCCGTGGAGTAGCCCACCTTGGGTGAACCACATAAATTGTTGTGTCTCATTGTGGATTGCTTCTTATGCACTGTTTTACTGTTGTTATTACTGCTATCTTATTCTGCATGTTAATGGTTTGAAAGCTGTTTTGATAGATAAATTAAAAAGAAGTCTTATACTGTTCACTCCCACCCCCTCTCAGTATAAGCTTGTGTTCTTCAATATGGACAATGATACTTGTAAGATCATGGATATAATCACATTCTATGACAAGAGCCAAAAGAAAAAAATTGGAGGAACAAAGAAATATCATTCAAGTGATTACCACTACACAAAATAAGCCACCAAATCCCAAGAAAATAGTTATCTTGTAGTAGCACCTATAAAAATCACTCCCCCTTGAATACCCAATAAAAAATAATGCATCCTAGTATGAATGAATGTTGTTCAAATGCTTGTAGTAGAGATGACTAAAGCCCAATGGATACTAGCTACTACCAAAAAGTGCATTCTCTAGACTCATTTAATGTAGTAGAACACCTCAAGAAATCTATTATGGTCATGTCACTCTAGGAAGTGATATCTATGCCAAAATAAATAAAGTGTCTAGAAGAGGTACTAGAAAAGCAAAAAATAATAGGTAATAAAAAAGCACCTACAACCCTTCAAGTATCTGCTCTCGAAGTAATCAATCCAATATCATTCTAATTAACCTTGATCTATGGTAAGAAATTAATTCAAAATTGTGTGGTATATTTTGGAGTAAGTAAATTGGTTATATAAAAAAGGGTGGTTGATGTATATGGACTAATTTATAAGTTAGTAAATGAAGGTATAGTTCATCTAGATGTAACACCAATCTAAATATTTGTGCTAGTCAGAAACATACTTCTTTTTGGAGAATATTACATTATTTGGTACATGCTAATGTACCCCCAAGGTAACTATGGTACAATGTAGATATTAGAATAGGGTTTGAGTCTATAGTTTAGAAATATTATTTATATTTTCCCTTTATGTAAGTGTCGATGTGAAGGATATGCACAAGTATCATGTAATTAAGTGTGCAAGTGTGCAAAGTGAGAAAGTGCACAAATGTCATGTAATTAAGTGTTCAAATATGTAATTTGAGAAAGTACATTAGTGTCATGTATTATGTGTGAATGTAGAAGTGTATGTGTTATGTAGAAGTGTGCAAGTGTCATAGAGTTAAGTGTACAAGTAAATAGAGAGTCAATAGTCATGCATACAAATGGTAATATGAGAAGCCAATAGACATGTGATGCTTGTTTTATGTAAATAATTTAAAATGTTATAACTCCAAGAAATGTTATGAATGCAATAGTTAAGTATTGAAGAGTCACCATTCTAAGGTAATATAATGGAGATAAAGCTCCATGAAATGTGCCTAGAAAATCTATGAAACATTCAATCATGAGTATTAAATCTTGTGTGTATATTTTGAGAAATTATTCTATAAGTGTTTTTCATGTTATTGCATGAATGATTTTGGCCATTTATATTCATATTTGTCATTTTTATGAATATTATTATTAATTATGTTGGCCATCTTATATATTGATTGCTCTTATATTTGAGTCTACTCTAGATCTAGAATATTGGGACCTAAGATAATTTGGATTAAAAGCAAATGGTGGTATGAGAGCTACTTTAAGTAGACTCTATTGCAAGCATTGGAAGAAATATTTGGTGTGAATTTATATTAAGATTCATGTGAAGAAAACATAGACTCGTATTATTGCAAATTTTGAATTTGCAGATTGATATATGACAGGGAGCTATTTGAAATCTTCCAATAATTGAAAATATTTCTAGAAAATATTTCACTATATGTTAGAGTCTTTCCACTCAAAAAAAGAAGTGAAGAATAGGACTTGGCTTATTGATTGAGGGGATAAATCAAAAGTCACCTTGATTTTTTGGATTCTCTCTAAAGATAGAGAATCACATAATGGGTGGCCAAGATCTACCTAAGATATTATAGTGCTTTAAATTTTAGGTATATTTAAACCCTAACAAGATAGAACACATATATAGTTGCAATCTCAAGAAGGTTTTAGAAGAATTTTAATAACTCAGGAAAGTACCTGAGAATAAAAAGTTGAAGAACTCAGACAAGTGCCTAAGAAGAAGAATTTGAAGAACTCAAGAAAGTGCCTAAGAAAATAAAGTTTGAAGAACTCAGGCAAGTAATTTAGAAAATATTTTTTTGAAGATCTTAGAAAAGACCTGAGATGAAAATAAAAAGAGTAGGAAAAATATAATCAAAGTAAAAATTTCTTTGGATGGTAAGATATTTTTGTGATAATCAATTTAAGCTAGAGATTAAGCAACAATCCAATCCATTGAGGTGTCATTCCCTGTAAGATGGACCAATTCATTTTGAGGGTGACTATAATATTTAATTTAGCTAGAGAGAGGGCCATACTTTGAAGGGACAAACCAAACTAGCTAGGGAGCATAGAGAGGTCCAATCAAAGCACTAACTTTTGATGTGCCAAACTAGATTAGATAAGGGATGTCAAGAGGTCCAATTAGAGTGCTAATTTCTAAAGTGATAAAGTAGACCATCTAGGGTCATTGAGAGGTCTAGATATAGCACTAATTATTGAATCAATGCACTATACCAACAAGGGATGCCGAAATATTCAACTAGGGTATGATTATATTAAGCAATGAACTAAACCAGATTGGGACATCAAGAGGTTTGGGTAAAGCACTATCAAAATTTTCCACTGTGGAAGATAGGAATTGCAAAGTTAGATAAGTCATATTGTGTTTTTCAAAAAGTTTTCATATATTACACTTTGTAACATTCCATTACTAGACATTGCAATCAATTAATATCTTTATGAGCATTGTAGTCATTGTAGTGTCTTTAGCAGTAGTCAATAGCATTGCAGGAACTGTTGACATTGTACATGAGTTGGGTGGTTATTTCCATAATTTTATGATCAAATTCACCTTATTTGCCAAGAAGACATAATATTAGTCATATTATATTTTGAATTATTAAATTTGGAATATTTGGTGCTAAAGTCCTAAGTTAAATTTTTAATTTGGAGAAATGGAAACTTAGTGTATCGCTCCAAATTTTTCGCATCCCTACCTTCAGGCTATAGGATCCGCGCCCATAAGGAGGATGGGAAAAGGATCGTGCGGTACCTCGAACTGAGAGGACTTTGCGAAGGTCCCGCATCTCAAGGGAGGTGTATTTTGATGATTTTTCGATGGATGGTGGGTTCACTAGGAAACATTTGATGATAGTTTCCACGCCTAGGTTTTGGAATGTGTTTAAATGTGTTCGTTTTAAGCATTCATATCCTAGGTTTGACCGAATGAATCTATATTAATCTATATGAAAATGCAAGTTCAATGAATACAGAAAATAAATTTAAAGATAGAAACAGAGAGAGTACAAAATGCAAGATGATGAATACCTGATCCGGATGTCTGAAGAAGATTCTGATGTTGAAGTAGTCTAGATCATCTGAGATTCGACAGAATCGTCTACAATCAGACAAGATCATCTGAGATCTGACGAATTCGTCAGAGACCTGCAAAACCGAAAATAGATGCAAAATACAAAAAATACTACAGTGCTAACAGAGGGAAATGATATAAAATGGCAGCAATGTTATCAAACTACAACTTAAACACAGAAACAGAAATGAATTGTGCTAATTTGATGATAATTAAGATTTAATTATGCACTTAATCTAAATGGGTGAACTCCAAATGCAAGATAATATAAAACACTCAATAGATTATCTAATTTGCAGAATAAAATGACAGAAAAAGGGTTGAGGAACGCAAACTTCAGGCATCGATTGCCTTAATACGGACTGCAATCGAGATCGTCTCGCATCAGTACGAAATCGCCTCGAATTCGACAGGTTCGCCTCCAATTTGAACAGGTTCGTCGGCGACGATAGGTGCTGGCTCCGGCTGAAAAATAGTGTTGTACCTACAACAAAATTGATGTGGAACTAGTGCAAATGCAAGATAGAGATGATTTAACGTATATGGAATTGAATTGCAGAGAATTTCGGCTAGGGGTTGGGAAGGGAAAATCCTAGAGACTAAATAGGCTTAGGGGAGTAGTTAGGAGGTTGGAGATCATCCCAATTTGGGAGATCTCCAATGGGGGGAGGGTCCCAACGGCACAGACACGCTTCTGCCCAGATTGGAGACCCGTTGGAACAAATTCCAACTTGGCAAAATTAGTTTTGCGACAAGATCGTCTGGACGTCCTAGTCCAGACGAAATTGTCAAATCTGGGGCGATATCGTCTGATCGGCGACGATATCGTCAAATGGTCAAAACAACCTCTAAAAATGGCGCGGAAAAGGGGGAAACGGATTTCTCGATGGTTAACGGGTGGTTTGGGAGGTTAAATTTGAATTTTAAATTATTTACTAAGGTGAATGTAATTATTGCATTTTTACTGCGCCAATTTTAGGGTGCTACATTTTGCCCCCTCTTTAGCGAATTTTCTGAAGAAAATGTGTTAAAGATGAGTTCTTCTCGATCTACGAGAAAGCAAAAAATTATTCCCATTTTTAGGCGACGATTCTTGGTCGAATCGTATGACAACTTACTATGGTGCCCCCTCCGTGTTTTTACCCAAATCGAACGTTTGAGGTAAAAACGCGAAAAGCAAAAAAATTATTTTTGAATAAAATTAAGAAAAATAGGGTAAAACCTTAATTCATTTTTACTGTTCATTTTCTGGTTTTAGAGCTCTGGAAGCACAAATAGTGGAGATGACGCACAGATCAATAGAGGTCCGGCGCGGTCTACGAGTAAGAGTCTAGACTGATCTAGAATGCTTTAATTTTAACTTTACATATTTTTTAGATGAATTTTAGATGAATTTTGAGCATCGCGGCCGTTTTTGGGCCGTCGACGTCGTCGGGACGAAATCGTCTGGATTTCGACGAAATCGTCTCAATTTCGGCAATTTCGCCCAAGGGCGAAATCGTCGAAAGGGGGACAATTTAGTCAAATTAGAGACGATTTCAAACTGCAAAATCGGAAACGATTATGCTCAAATTTGGGACGATATCGTCCAATAGTGGGCGATATCATCAATTGCACAAAGTTGAATTTTTAATTTGCATTATTGATTATTTGAATTGTTGATTAATGATTGTTTATTGTTTTGTTGTTTATGTTTGCAGAGAGGATTACTAAAGAGCAAAGAATGGAAATATGGAGGTTTGAGAGACGACTTGGCCGCTCTGACACAGGCAGAGCGAGATCAGCTGGCATAGGCCGGCTTACTGCATGTGGCAAAAATGCCACAAGTATCTACAGACATGGGGCTACTGACGGCCCTAGCAGAGAGGTGGTATTCGGGGTCTTCATGTTTTCGACTACCGACAGGGGAGATGACTCCTACTTTGGAGGACGTATGGAGGATTTTGAGAATCCCCATACAAGGACGGTTGATGACTCCTACGACAATCAGGGCCGCACTATGGGACGGTTATGCAGTGACCCGAGCTTCGCCCTAGAGAAGGGAAAAGTTAACATCGAGGCACTACGCCAGATGCCTTGGGCATCTACACTCACACGGGTGCTAGCTGGAGTAGTTGGTGGATTTCTGTTGTGCCACCAGAGTGGGTGCAGGGTGCCATGGATGCTCGTAGATGTGATCTGCGATATGAGAGACCACGGCTACAGGTTTGCTTGGGGTAGTTTTGTTCTATGTCGGTTGTACAGGATCCTGTATGGGGTCGTGTACAAGGGTGACCGATGTCTGGTTATGACATCGCTACTACAGGTTTGGTGCTGGGAGCACATTGTGGTGCGGAGGCCGATAGGGCTTCCTCTGATAGGGGTTGACAGGGAGAGGCCCCGAGTCTTCTACTGGTGGCTCTGGAGAGGGTCACAGTGGCGGATCGACCTGCCGATGTCTCGGAGGCTATTGGATGACCTAGTATCAGACCAGATCACTTGGAGGCCATGGAGAGAGCATCCAGGGTGGCCAGAGGACGGACAGGAGCTGGCTCGCATCAGGCAAGTTTGCTGGTTGAAGATGGAGAGGGGAGAGGTGGAGCTCCATAGGTACGACCGAGTTTTGAGGTATTTCGATCTACAGCAGGGGATCCCATCCCTCAGAGACTATGAGTTTTCTCGGACTGTACGGGATAACACTACAGTTAGCGGGGCTCCGGACATGCAACAGTTTTGGAGCCAGGACACGGATGATGCCCCCATACAACCAGTGGATGGGGATGACGCAGGGGTAGCCGATGGCTATGATTCTTGGTACACAGGCATCCGCCCTCCTCGGATGACGAGGGCATAGGGTTCGATCCATGCAGTTGTGCGTCGGATAGGGAGGCGATGCCAGGCGGTGATGGAGGCAGCCTAGGGTCACGGTGGGAGAGAGGTGAGGCGGCCATAGGCATAGGAGCGGCCACGGTAGAGAGAGAGGGAGAGGAGGGAGGTGAGACCCCCATCTCCACAGAGGCCACCATCACCCAATAAGGGCAAGGGTGTGGACACAGGAGAGAGTAGCGAGATGGCTACTCTCCGAGCAGAGAGAGATCATCTATAGGCTCAGGTGTAGATGCTACAGGATGCGGCTGCATGATATCGGGCTGAGGTATCACAGCTACGGGATGAGATTGCACGCCTCAGGGCACGGGGCGGAGGGGCGAGCACACAAGAGCTGGCATGGTCAATTTCTTAGACCACATTTTACCAGGGCATCTACTTCCAGATGGTGCCAAAGGGTCAGAGGGTACAACTGCCAGCTGGCATTGCTGACCCTATCAGGATTGGGTCCTCGAGGATTACGTCTCAATCGAGGATGAGGACTACACAGACGGTGATGGGGCCACCTCCTCCACCTCAGGGCGAGGGAGGAGATGAGGCAGAGAGCTCGAGAGGCTCTCGAGGATAGATGGCGGGATTGACATTTGTATGATATGATTATTTTTGATAGAGGATTGAGTATGTCGAGGTACAGATTGTGGCATACCAATCTAGTTTTGATGATGTACATATGTTGATATATATATATGAGATATTTTTGATCATATGACTTGTGTCTTTGTGTATGTTTATGATGCTTTTATGTTTTGATTGATTGATTTGATAATTGGATGTAATTATGTCGTTGGAGATATTATAATTTGAATTTCATGGTGATATTTTTAAATGAAAATAATCTGATGTAACAAATTGATTGTTTATGATGAAATGTGATAAAAAATAAAAAATAAAAAGAGACTTCTAACAATAATTTCAAATGACATTGTCACTATTATAGACCATTTCACAGAGTCGCTGCTCACTCGGTCGTCAAGCTAATCCCAGGATAGAAATATTGTTAAAAGTAAAAGAGTGCTTAAGAGACTGTCTTAAGACTTTGTTGTGATAGTGCAAATGATAATGATGATGATGGTTTGTTTTCAGATTTTCATAAAAAATGTTTGTGCATAAAATGATGTTCAAATGATTTTTGCTAGGCATAAATTCCTAAGGGTGATAAATTTTTTTGGATAATTCCTTAGGAATTATACCATCATTGCAAAATTAAATGTTGACATAATGACATGAAATAATGAAAATGTGTTTGCTTTGGAAAAGCATAATTTGTGTAACATAATGAATTAAGCCATATGGTTTTCATGATTTTTGAATAAATGGGGAATAAAAATTGTTACAATGGTTTGCGCTAGGCATAGAATATGTAGGTATAGACTTATACCATCATCGCAAAAATCCAAAAAAAATAGTTTTATTGCATGGTTGATTTTTGATGAACAGAAAATATGAAAATGAGGACTTACGCTAGGCATAAAATTCCAATTTTGGTTTTGAAACTATACCATCGTTGCGAAAGTCAACCAGATATATATGTATATGTTTTGATTGTATATTTTGAAAGAAATTTTTGATTTTTCTATTATATAGTTTTCTTTGGGGTAAACAACTATACTTGATTTATTCCAAACAAGTTGCAAAAATAATATTTCAAATTATTTTGAAGACAAAAGTTAGATTTATAAGGAATCCCATGTGCATATGTGAATTCATTTCTGATCTTGATTTATCATAATGATACACGAAATCTCTCAAATACAAATGTGTGTGCAATTGCATTGTTCATTTACCAGTTTTGAGCAAGATACTATGATACAAGTGATTTGAAGAAACCAAATAAGTGTTCATTAACCATGATGTAGATGCATATAACCATACTAGGCTACTATGTAGATCGGATTATCAAAATCTAGCTAATCCATAAGCAGACATAGGTCTGTACAAAAGAAGGTCGCTAATGTGATAGACATATCACCACGCTAGGAGTTACCCAAGGCCAAGCAGGTTGGGCACAAACCACCTGTTATGGGGCTTACCTCATAGTTTTCGAATAATTGAGAATTCCAGGGATTCAAGCTCATCAACCCTTCTTTTCTTTTCAAAGGGTAGGGAAAGGGATTTTATTGCTTTCTTGCTTTCTTTTGAACTTTGCTTATTTTTCTTTTGCTTGATTTTTGAGAGAGTACTTGAAATATTGCTGAAATAACATTTTTCTTTTTTCTTTTTCTTTTTTCTTACTTGAACTTTTTTTTTTTTTTTTTCTGTGCTAGGGATACTTGCTCAGATTAGCTGTAGAGCAAGAGATTTTTTATTCTGGGTAGGGGTGAGCTTGTCCTTTTGCCAATTCTCAAATATTCTAGACCATGTGCATGATAGGATAGCAGGGGAAACTTTTCGCTCAAGAAATCAGTTCTACTATGTAGCAAAACATGGAAATTACAAATATAATCATTTTATTGTGAAAAGATGTGCTTGATTTAAGTAAATAACAAGATCAATTCTCTATGCTCAAACTTTATTTAATTGAATTTTGTGAACTTTGATATAAGAGAGATTAGTAATCATGTCAGATAAAATCAAGATATTTATTGTTGTGAGTGTGCAAGTGAGGGATTCAAAATAAATGCTAATTTATCCAAAATAAGTTGAAACATATAACTGCAATAATTGTAAGAAAATATATATAAATGATTTGAGAAGTTTTGAGACTGTTGACTCTCGCTTTCTTCTGTATATTGTTTTGGTTTCGAAAGAGTCAAGCATATAGCTGTTTTTAGATTTTTATTTTGATTTTTGTTTTTGAGTAAACAATTTAACAAGTGCTTTAAATAAATGCAATAGATAGTGTTGAAGATTTTGGATGATTATGAATATTTTTGATGTTTTTGAATAAATTGAAAGAAATACAAGAGAGTAATTTTGAACAAATATATACATGGATGAAATGACCAGATTTATGCATAGTAACATTTAAGATGCAAAATATTCATGGGTTCTTTAAGTTCTTTACCATCTAAGGTAGATAATTTATATGCTCCTGATTCAAATTTAGCAGTAATAATGTATGGTCCAAGCCAATTGGGCTCGAATTTACCTTTAATTTCCTTAGTTGCATTTGTATTTTTTTGATTTTATTTTAAAACAAGGTCACCAATCTCAAAGGAGCGATGACGAACTTTCTTAGCATATGATCTTTTAAGCTTGTTTTGGTAAGCACGGAGATGCTCCAAAGCATTGATGCATTTTTCATCTAGGAGTTCCAACTGACTGAGTCTTCCAGCACGATATTCATCTCCTACTTCGGTATCTTGAAGTAGCAGAGCTAAAGAAGGAACTTCCAATTCAAATGGAAAAACTGCTTCAGCACCATACACCAAAACAAATGGTGAAGTTCCAGTGGGGGTTCGAATACTAGTTTGATAGGCCCACAAGGCTGGATATAATTGAATGTGCCAGTCACGGCCAGTTTTATTGACTAATCTTTTGAGAATTTTGATTAAGGTTTTGTTAGACGCTTCTGCTTGACCATTACCCTGAGGATAATAGGGAGTGGACCAGCGATGTTGAATCTTATATTTTTGACATAATTTTTTAACATATTTATTTTTAAAACAAGTTCCATTGTCAGAGATGAGATTGGCAAGAATTTTGAACCTACAAATGATTTTATTAAAAATAAATTTAGAAACTTGTGTGCCAGTGCAGGAAGCTAAAGGCATAGCTTCAACCCACTTCGTAAAATACTCAGTGGCAGTTATGATGAACTTGTGTCCATCGGATGACACGAGATTGATTTTGCCAATAATATCCAAGCCCTATTTAGAAAAGGGCCATGGAGATGAAATAGCCTGTAGCTCTTGTGCAGGCGCATGGACAAGGTCAGCATGTTTTTGACACTTGTCACAATGGAACACATATTCATGTGCATCCGTTTCCATGGTAGGCCAAAAGTATCCTATTCGAAGGAGCTTTTTAGTAATAACACTACCACGAAAAATGTCCTCCACAAGATCCATCGTGGGCTTCACTCAAGGCTGATTTAGACTCTTCTAAGTTTAAGCATCTTAATAGGATACCTTCAAAAGATCTCCTATATAAAGTATTGCCAATTATTACGAATCGAATTGCTCGTCAACGTAATAACCGACGCTGGTTTCTATTAGAATTGGTAGGGAAAGTCCCATTTTGAAGAAAATAAAATATGTCTGTATACCAAGGCTCAGGAGTAGTTTCATTGATTAGAAACACATCTAAAGGCTCTAAGCATGACTTATTTGAGGCGGGTTCCTGGAATCGATGAATAATGATAGTGGCATATTCGTCATCTAACTCCAAGGGCAAGAGAGATGCAGCTGTGGCCATAGCATCAGCTGCACGGTTGCTAGTTCGAGGAATAGCTTCCAAGGTGACTTGATCGAATAGGGACATTAATTGTAAAACATAGGCCTTATATGGGCACAGTTTATCATCTCTGGTTTGATAAACTTCATTAATTTGGTTTATAACCAGTTGAGAATCACCAAAAACTAAAAGATGTTTAATTTTTAGTGCTAGAGCAACTCGTAATCCAAGGATTAGAGCTTCATACTCAGCAGTATTGTTGGTGCAATCAAAGGTCAATTTGAAGGACAGAGGAATAAGATGTTTTTGCGAAGATATTAAAATAATACCCGCACTAGCCCCACTCATGCATCGAGCTCCATCAAAGTATAAGGACCATTGTTCAGGATGGTCTACCTCTAATTGAAGGCATTCATCTGGAAACTCGATGATGAGGGGATGGGTAGACTCTAAGGGTGTAGCAGCTAATTGATCTGCTATGATTTGACCCTTAATAGACTTTTGTCCTATGAATGTGACATCAAAATCGCTTAGAGCAAGAACCCACTTGGCTGTGCGACCCGATAAATAAGGTCGAATCATGAGATACCTTAAGGGATCATATTTAGCAATGACATAAGTTTTTTGGCTAAGCATATAATGTCATAATTTTTGCGTAGCAAACACGACTACTAGACATAGTTTTTCCAATGCTGTGTAGCGGGTTTCATAACTGATGAAGGTTCGGCTAATATAATAATTAGCACGTTCTTGCTTTTCATCATCAAGTTAGGCTAACATAGCCCCTAAGGCAGAATCTGAAGCTAAAATATATAGGAGAAATGGGCGATCGAATTTAGGTGGTGAAAGCACAAGTGGATTAAGGAGGTATTGTTTGAGAAGTTCAAAAGCTTCTCTACATTTGGTATCCCAATTAAAGGGGACATCCTTCTTAAGGAGTTTAATAAAGGGACCGGTTTTATCCGCCAGCTTATCGATGAAGCGACGGATGGCTTGAAGCTTACCTTGTAAACTTCGTAAATCAGATATATTAGTCGATGTGGGCATATCGATGATGGTCATAATATTGAGAGGGTAGATTTCAATACCACGTAAAGAAACTAAAACCCCTAAAATTTTGTCGGATTTAACTCTGAATATGCATTTTGCTGTATTTAATCGAATGAGATATTCTTGTAATCGATTAAAGACTTTCCTTAAATCATCTAAATGATTATTTTCAATAATAGAGCGAGCTATAATATCATCCACATAATCATGTAGGATATCATGCATCATATCATGAAAAATGTAGGTCATAGCTCATTGATAAGTTGCACCGGCATTCTTTAAGCCAAATGGCATAACTTTCCAGCAAAATATACCCCAGGGGGTGATAAAGGTTGTTTTAGCCTGGTCTTCAGGAGCTATCCTGATCTGATTATAACCGGAGAATCCATCCATTAAGGACATCATCCCACTTTCGGCAGTGAAGTCAATGATTTGGTCCATGTTTGGAAGAGGAAAATCATCTTTAGGGCATGCAACGTTAATATCTCTAAAATATGTGCAAACCCTAACTTTGGTAGCTTCTTTCTTGGTGACTAAAACTACATTTGAGATCCATTCAACATAATCAATAGCTTGTATAAAGATAACATTCAGGAGTTTTTCTAACTCCCCTTTGACTAGCAGAGCCACTTTGGGATGCATTTTTCTGAGTTTTTGTTTGACAGGTTTAGCATCCGGATGGACCACTAGATGATGCATGACTACGGAAGGGTCTAGACCTGGCATATCTTTGTATGTCCAAGCGAAGACATCTTCATACTCTTTAAGGAATGTGATGTATTGTTCTTGTTTTTCTTGACTTAATTCTGAAACAATATTGATTATGTGAGGATTGTCCTCAGTTCCAATGTTAATTTTAATGACATTTTCTACCTCCATGTGTAGATCTCTTTCAAAATTAGGTGGGGCGGGTGAAACGCCCAATTCTTGTAATTCTTGTAAAGTTAATTTAGATAATTCATTCTGAGGATTAGTGGTTTCAAGTTGAGCTATAGTTGGTATAGAACCATCAAAATAAAATCCATTGTGTAACATCTCTTCAACAGAGACATCATGGAAGATATCTCCTTCCAACTCTTCATCAGGGTCGGCAATCATTTCAGGGTATGCTATGGACAGCATGTTGCATGAAAACGACTGATTTTTAAGAGGCAAATCAACATGCCTATCCATATAATCTTGATAGCATATGATATGATCATCATCCTCAAAAGGAAAGGGTTGACCCTTACTAGGAAATAGGCCCACACCACAGTGGGCAGGCCACGGTTCTACCTCGAAAGGTTCTTTCATGCTATTTTGGAAAGGTCCCAAGCCTTTCCCTTCATATCCCATTTTAAGCATCATGGGTTTAGATTTAATATAATCATTGGTAAAATAACACCGAGTGTATCCCTCATGGTGAGTTTTGATATTCCAAGGGATTCTTCCCTAGTCATATCCTTTATAAATTAAGGCACAACTCCCGAATTGGTAAGTACTTCCCATAGGTTGTGGGAGGCCCAAAGTACGAGGAGATGGCGGCAAGTTATTTAAAAGGTTTGAATCTTGCATGAAAGCATTCATTTTTTCTGATATTAAGGTTGTAGATAAATTTGGTAAAAGGTCATCAGAAAGGGCATAAGATGTAGAAGGCTTATTACCTATGTCTTTAGTTGTGGAAGGTATGATAGATGTGTCTATAGGTCTTGAATTTATAAAGATAAAACTTGAAGGATTGGTTGTAGACTTAAGATCTGTTTGAGGTTCTAAAATGATTTGTTTAGAGGATTGTTGATCTATATAGGAGGATGAAATTAATGGAGGGGAAATAGGTGAAGTTATGGGTGTATGTTTCACAATTTTAGATGAAAAATACGAACTAGGTTGTGTGGATGACAGAGCTGGGCAAAATTGCACTCCAACAGGTTCTGCAAAAGCACACATATCAAAAGGTCTAGGGTCACCATGAATAGTGACCAACTAATTTTTGAATTCAAATTTAACACATTGGTGTAAAGTTGATGGGACCGCTCGCATGGCATTGATCCAAGGGTGACCCAAAAGTATATTGTACGATGCTGGGCAATGCACAATAAACACGGTTGTTTATAGGGTTCTAGGACCAACTTGCAATGGGAGGGTAATAACTCCACACGTTTCTTGTTTTTTGTTATTAAAAGCTTTGATAATCATATCAGTTTTCTTCATTTCATCACTTCTAAAGCCAAATCATTGGTAGAAGTCAAAGGTGCAAATGTTTAGAGATGAGCCATTATCAATCAAAACTTGTTTGACAGCTACATCTCCAATTAAAGCAGTAATGTATAAGGGATTGTCCTTATGTAAACTGTGTTATGGGATATCTTTATCGCGAAAGTCAATACAATCAATCTCTCGAGTGATGATAGTATTGGCCATAGCTTCTAGTTGAATGTTTTGAGGTACCATCATTTGGATGAATGTAAGCATCAACTCATCCCTATGGGTGGGAGAGGATCTTAATAAATCTAAGAGAGAAATTTTGGCCGTAGTATTGGCCAATTGCTCATTAATGTTGTAAGGGGGTTTAGATTGGATATTAGGAGCATGATTCCCTTTATTAGGGTTTTTTAGAATGAATGGAGCCGATCCATCGTTCTGGTTTGGTTCTTGTTGAGAGTTTTGAGCTTGTTGTCGAGTAACGACTCCGATGGTACCTACGATGTTATAGTGAAGACGTTGAACTGGTCTTGGTTGAGCATTAATGGCTTGTTCATTAGAAAGAAATATATTGGAAGAAGGTTGAGTAGTGAATCTTCTAGGGAATGGTTCTTCTGGAACATTAGCATCTGTAACGGGTTGAATAGGATCTGATTCATTTTCAGAACTATTCGATTCGTTTGAAGTAATGTCTAGTTCACTTTCACTATCCGATTCTATATCACTAGAATCAGAAGTTTGAAAATTATGTAAGGGCCTGGTCGTGACCAGGGGGTAGGAGGGGGAACATTATGATTTTCGATTTGATTGGCTACCTCTTTACCATGTCTTGGTAAAGGGTGTTGAAATATGTCTAGAGTTTGATTGGCATTTGGATTTTGATTTTTGGGAATGGTCTTTTGAGTATTATTAGGAGGGTTTTGTTTAGGTTGGAAGGCTTGCACTTCCATTTCATTATTGTCAATCAAATCCTATATTTTATGTTTCAACCTTTTACAAGCGTTGGTAGAATGTCCAGGTCCTCTATGGAAATCATAGTGTAAGTCAGCTCTATATCTGGGTATAGTTGGATTAGGTTCCCAGATAGCTAGTAATTGGATCAAAGCTATTTCGAGTAATTGAGGTAAAATAGTTGATAGGGGTTGGTTTAATCTAGTGAATTCTCGAGGAGGCTTGTCAGGAGGTTTCAATATAAATTTTTCTGTTGTCTTCATTGCATTGATATTAGCAACATTTTTGCTATCAGTGACTCCGTCACCAACAACTTGTTTGTTTTTATATTGATTTCTGGATGTTTTCTCATCATCCTTCTTCCTAAGTTGGCCTCTCCTAATGAGGGCATCTTCTACTCTTCGAGCTAAATCTATAGCTTGATAAAAGGTAGTTAAAGTAGCAGTTGATAGCTCATAAGATATTTTTTCCTGTAAATTGTTGATGAAAATGTCCAACATTTCCCTATAAGGTAGCACAAAGTGTAGTTTTCCTGTCAATTGCCTCCATCTAGCTAAGAAATCAGCAAAACATTCATCTTTGTCTTGTTTTAAATTGTATAGGTCTTTAATAGTTGCATGCCTCTCGATGTAGGCCCTAAATTGATGGACAAATGATTCAGCTGTTTCTTCAAAGTTTCTCAAAGAATGAGTGGGCAATTGATAGTACCACTCTAATGCCATTCCACCTAAACTTTTCAGGAACATTTTTAGTAATAGCAAGTCATCATGTGATATATCATGACATGCTATCCTAAACATGTGAAGATGCTCTATGGGATATTTGGTTCCTTTATATATAGGCAAGATAGGAATGGGAAAATGCTTAGGGTATGGTTGAGCTACAACTATGGGATCCAAAGGTTGACTACATATCTCTCAATAATTATACGAGGGATGGTAGGGATCTATCTGGTCCATACACGAAGCTAACTGTTTCACCATGGCTTCCAGATTACTAGTTTGCCCCCCATATTGGTTTGGTAGGGCATTGACATGGTTTTTATGGGCATATGATGGAGGAACATGAAGATTAGATGCCATGTTACTATTGTGTAAATTATTGGTTGGAAAAGTATTGTGAAGGAATTTTGAAGTTGTATTATGTTGTATTCCAGATTGTTGAAAATTGGTGTTTGGCTTCGTTTTAGGTTTTTGTTTACTTGAAGCATATTTCTCAATAGTTTGGCGGAATAAAGTGGTGAAGGAAGGTTTCTTTGTGTGGGAATGATTTTAGGTTGAATAACAGGTTCCTTAGGTAGCCTGTTGTTTTGACATGTTTTGAATCATAGTGACCATATCCATATTGGATGGTCCAGCCTTGTCACTTTCTTGATCAATGAAAGACAAAGGATTAGTGCATATATCAAACACATGTTCCAAGGCTACTTGAGTGTTACTAATTTGACCTTTATCAATACGAACTGCCATATTAAGATCATCAATGTTATCATTGAGAAATTTCTTGAAATGATCTATGTTGTCAAAAGCAATAGTTCCATCTAGAGCTACTCTAGGGGATGAGGATCCATCCTCTTTAACACTTCCTTCTTGTTCATTATCTTCACCTAGGTCATGTTCTGATTGATCTAGAGTTTGTCCTTCTGGAATTGGATCTCCAGGAAGGACATTTAGGTCTCTAGTTGTGTCTTGTACCCAATATTCTTCTTCTTCAAAGTTTCTCAAAGAATGAGTGGGCAACTGATAGTACCACTCTAATGCCATACCACCTAAACTTTTTGGGAACATTTTTAGTAATAGCAAGTCATCATGCGATATGTCGTGACATGCTATCCTAAACATGCAAATATGCTCTATGGGATCTTCGGTTCCTTTATATATAGGCAGAACAGGCATGGGAAAATGCTTAGGGTATGGTTGAGCTACAACTATGGGATCCAAAGGTTGACTACAGATCTCTCGATAATTATACGAGGGATGCTAGGGATCTATTTGGTCCATACGTGAAGCCAATTGTTTCACCATGGCTTCTAGATTACTAGTTTTCCCCCCATATTGGTTTGGTAGGGCATTGACATGGGTTTTATGGGCGTAGGATGGAGGAACATGCAGATTAGATGCCATGTTACTGTTGTGTAAAGTATTGGTAGGAAAAGTATTATGGAGGAATTTTGAAGTTGGATTATGTTGTATTCCGGATTGTTGAAAGTTTGTATTTGGCTTTGTTTTAGGTTTTTGTTTATTTGAAGCATATTGCTCAATAGTTTGGTAGAAAAAAGTAGTGAAGGAAGGTTTATTTTGTGTGGGAGTGATTTTAGGTTGAATAACAGGTTCCTTAGGAGGTTGGGTAACCTGTTGTTTTGACATGTTTTGAGCCATAGTGACCATATCCGTATTGGATGGCCCAGCCTTGTCACTTTATTGATCAATGAAAGACAAGGGATTAATGTGCATATTAAACGCCTGTTCTATAGCTGCTTGAGCGTCACTGATTTGCCATTTATCAAGGCGAATTGCCACATTAAGGTCATCAATGTTACCTATGAGAAATTTCTTGAAATGCTCTGCATTGTCAAATGCAATAGTTCCATTAGGAGCTACTCTAGGGGATGAGGATCCATCCTCTTTAACACTTCCTTCTTGTTCCTTATCTTCACCTAAGTCTTCATCTGATTGACCTAGAGTTTCTCCTTCCGGATTTGTATCTCCAAGAAGGACATTTGGGTCTTTAGTTGTATCTTGTAACCAATCTTCTCCTTCCCCTAAATTTTCTTTACCATTCCTAAGTTTAGGCATGGTGCTAAGTTTTGATTTCAGCAAATATATATATATATATATATATATATATATGCAACAAACTAAGAGGTATATATTTACTATATACCTACTATAATATTTGAAAAAGAAATGCTTAAGTTTTTGCTAAGTTTTTGATTTTTTAGTTTTTCTTTAATTTTTTGAAACAATACAATAAAGACAACAAATAACACAATAAATGCAAGAGATAATACTAACGTAATAATCTAATTTTCTATAAACAATTTATGAATATCATTGATAGGTTCAAGTTGTTCAGGAGTCATGAAGTGTTCTTCTTCAAATTGAAAGTTTTATTTTAAAAATTTGATGAAAAGAGCTATAGTGATACCATGTATTTCAGATTCTGGTTTATAATAATAATTCTCATGACAATATTCGTGATACAACATAGCTCTAGGAATTTTGTTCCATCTTCTTCTAATCATAAGATCAGTTTCTAGGGAATCTACATGAACTAGAAATGGGTGTACCACAATTGTGTCGTTGAGATATTCCTCGAGAGTTAAAAATTTTGAAGATACAAGAGCTTTTCTATAAGCTAACCATCTATGGCAGGCTCTCTGAAGTTCATGATAAAAAACTAATTGATGAGGATCCAAGATTCTATCTAGGACTAGCCTCTTGATTTGATTAAGTTGTGTGGACCTAGATGAAATGAGACTAAGTCTCCTATCAAGTTCGTTCCACAGGAATTGATTTCTGCCTGTTTCAGGCACACTAAGGACATAATTAACTTCTATGGCTACCAATTGATTTTCTATGTTTATAGTAACCGCTAACCTTTTCTTAGGAGCTACCATCTAAACATGTTTTCAAACTTAAATGTTTAAAATGCATCTATGTTTCAGTTGTTCTATATATTTTTTTGTTTTTGTTTTTGTTTTTCAAAAGGTTATGATGCATTCACGTCGGGTTCACCAAAATGTATCGCTCCAAATTTTTCGCATCCCTACCTTCAGGCTATAGGATCCCCGCCCGGAAGGAGGATGGGAAAAGGATGGTGCGGTACCTCGGATTGAGAGGACTTTATGAAGGTCCTGCCTCTCAAGGGAGGTGTATTTTGATGATTTTTTGACGGATGGTGGGTTCACCAGGAAACATTTGACGATAGTTTCCACACCTAGGTTTTGGAATGTGTTTAAATGTGTTCGTTTTAACCTTAAGCATTCATATCCTAGGTTTGGCCAAATGAATCTATATTAATCTATATGAAAATGCAAGTTCAATGAATACAAAAAATAGATTTAAAGACAAAAACAGAGAGAGTACAAAATGCAAGATGAGGAATACCTGATCCGGATGTCTGAAGAAGATTCTAATGTTGAAGTAGTCTGGATCGTCTAAGATTCAACAGAATCGTCTGCAATCAGATAAGATCGTCTGAGATCTGACGAATTCGTTAGACAAATTTTTCAGAGACCTGCAAAACCGAAAACAGATGCAAAATACAAAAAATACTACATTGCTAACAGAGGGAAATGATATAAAATGGCAGCAATGTTATCAAACTGCAACTTAAACACGTAAACAGAAATGAATTGTGCTAATTTGATGATAATTAAGATTTAATTATGCACTTAATCTAAATGGGTGAACTCCAAATGCAAGATAATATAAAACACTGAATATATTATCTAATTTGCAGAATAAAATGACAAAAAAAGGGTTGAGGAACACAAACTTCAGGCACTGATTGCCTTAATACGGACTGTAGTCGAGATCATCTCGCATCAGTACGAAATCACCTCGAATTCGACAGGTTCGCATCCGATCTAAACAGGTTCATCGGCGACGATAGGTGCTGGCTTCGGCTGAAAAACAGTGTTGTACCTGCAACAAAATTGATGTGGAACTAGTGCAAATGCAAGATAGAGATGATTTAACGTATATGGAATTGAATTGTAGAGAATTTCGGCCAGGGGTTGGGAAAGGAAAATCCTAGAGACTAAATAGGCTTAGGGGAGTAGTTAGGAGGTTGGAGATCATCCCAATTTGGGAGATATCCAATGGGGGGAGGGTCCCAACGGTGCAGACATGCTTCTACCCAAATTGGAGACCCGTTGGAACAAATTCCAACTTTGCAAAATTAGTTTTGCGACAAGATCGTCTGGACGTCCTAGTCTAGATGAAATCGTCAAATTTGGGGCGATATCGTCTGATCGGCGAAGATATCGTCAAACGGTCAAAACAACCTCTAAAAATGGCGCGGAAAAGGGGGAAACGGATTTCCCGGCGGTTAACGGGCGGTTTGGGAGGTTAAATTTGAATTTTAAATTATTTACTAAGGTGAATGTAATTATTGCATTTTTACTGCGCCAATTTTAGGGTGCTACACTTAGGAACTTTATTAAAGTGGGAGTTAAAATGATTTTGACTTTGTAAAATATATTATTTAGGCGATATTTAAAAGGAATTCAACCATACTAAAAAATATTAAAATATTTGCAATAAGTTTGGCAATTTATTTCAAAATTTTGAATTTTGAAATTTTTTAATATTTATTTGATTTTGGAGAGATAATGATTTTCTAATCCAAATAATATTTGATTTTTTTTATTTGAAATTTGAAGAATTTAGAAAATTTGCAAATATAATAAATTAGGTAGATAAAAGGTTTTCTACTTCAAAGAATTTAAAAATTTTAAATTCGTAAATTTATTTAAAAAAGATTTGATTGTTGAAATATCAATTGATTAACTTTGGAGTAATAAGGAATTAAACTCAAAAAGTTTTTTTTCTTTTGTTAAAAAAAAGAAAGAAATTTGATCATGGAAGAAATCATTACAAATGCATTCAATGAAGCTACTAAAGAAATTGTGAAAAAATTAAAATTTTATTCTCAAAATTTGATAGATGTTTTTGATTAAAAGAAGGAAATGTCAAGTGATTTAAAGGAAAAAAATATCTTTATTTCTCAAGAACGCAAAATATGAAAAATTCACAACACTTATAAGCTATATTCATGAAAAACTTTTTAGGACATAGTGGAATTCACAAAACATAATTATATTTTCTTCTGAAGAATGTTCAATGATGTATTTGTCTTTACTTACCTTTGATATATTTCAAGAAAAAAAATGAGAAAAAGGATGTCAGTTATGATGCATATGATTTGAATTAAGCTTAAAATTAACTGAAATAGAGAATTATTGAAACACAAAATGTATTATTGTGATGATTTATTAACTTATTGTTCAAAAGTCACACCACTAGTTATATCACAACTGAATATGAAGAAAAGAAAATTAAAGAAGAAGAATAGAAGAAGGCATAAAAGGAAGGAGAACAAAAGACATGAAGCAAAAATTAAAGAAGGATTTCAAACTAAATACCAAAATGAAAGTATAAAGGAAATAGATTTAATACTAAAGTCTTAAATAACCAAATAACATATTACATGGGGGTGTTGGAGAATATTAAATTATTTGGTACATGCTAATGTACCCCTAAGGTACCTGTGGTACAATGTACATATTATAATAGGAATTGAGTCTATATTTTAGGAGTGTGATTTATATTTCCCCTTTATGTAAGTGTCTATGTGCAGGATATGCACAAGTGTCATGTAATTAAGTGTGCAAGTGTGTAATATGAGAAAGTGCACAAGTGTCATGTAATTAAGTGTGCAAATATGTAATGTGAGAAAGTGCACAAGTTTCATGTATTAGGTGTGCAAGTGTCATAGAGTTAAATGTGCAAGTAAATAGAGAGTCAACAGTCATGTATATAAGTGGAAATATGAGAAGCCAAAACACATGTGAGGCTTGTATTATGTAAATAATAGGAAATTTTGCAACTCTTGGATATGTGAGGAGCGAAATAGTCAAGTATTGAAGAGTCACCTTTCTAAGGTTATATAAATGAGACAAATATCCATAAAATACATTTATAAAATGTATGAAATATTCAAGCATAAATATTAAAGCTTGTATGCATATTTTAAGAAATTATTCTATAAGTGTTCTTCATGTTATTGCATGAATTATTTTGGCCATTTATATTCATATTTATCATTTTTAATAATATTATTAACTATGTTGGCCATATTATATATTGATTGCTTTTATATTTGATTCTACTCTACATCTAGATCATTAGGACCTAAGATAATCTGACTTAAATCCAACACCTCTTACTTTGCAAGAATATCCAAACCTAAATATCCATCAATACTTAGCAGTCATTCAAATCCTATCCATTTTTGGTATATGTTCATCAAGATACTTCACTACCAAGATACGAGGCCACCTATCCATGGACTAGACACATATGCTACTAAGGACTCAAAATTATACTAGGATGGAGATTTTTTAAGAACTCCTTGATCTTCATCATGTGGAGCCTATTCATGTAATAAAAAATATGTTGAGAAGACCTATATTGAAGAAGAAGAACAATATAGGATAATAGCATCTACTAAAGAAATTCATTCTTATCTAGCATATGATCAGATAAGTCAATGGACTGCTAACATTAGCAACCTAGATCCATATAATATTTTTGAAAAAATGAGAATGGGACCTATCTAATCCAAGAATAAAATATACCTATACCTAAAATCACAAAGAGAGAAGACCACCCACTAGTTTGTAAAAATTGTATTTCGATGTTGTTGGAAGAAAAAAAGGAATTGGTGTTTGTGTGTGCTTGATTTCACTAGAAGTAGCAAAGTTACTATAGGTATACAACTATAATTCAATTATTCAAATAATATTTTTGAATATGAAGCTTTGATACTTGGTCTCTAAATGGTGAAAAATAGAGGTATTGAACTACATTAGGTCTTTGAAAATTTTGAATTAGTAATAAATAAAGGTCCTAGTGTTTTGAAAATTATAGATTGATGAAATTTTAAAGGCGTAGGATCTAGGATCTAATTGAATCATTTGATGTTATTAACTTTATATTTTTTTCGAGGATTCAAAATCTATATGTTGACTACATGGTAGTGACTAGATCATAGTTTGGTCCTATGAACAACTTGCTCCATAATAAATATGAAAGCACGAGGATACGAAAACAAAAAAGGAAAAGCTCCAAGTACGATGCAAAATGGAACTAAACTTAACGCTAAGTCCTACGAATTGAAAATGCATGAAATAGGAAAAGCATAAACGAATTGAAACCCAAATGAAAAGCCAATGCGGAAAACAACCCTTTCTTTTATTGATATGTTTCGGGATTCGGTTACAATTCGCCTCCTCCCTTTTTAGGGGCGAGGAGCGTTAAATTTGTTTCTTTGTTACATCCATGGATAGCCATCCTTCTTCCGCGTGCCCACATGTAAAGTGGGCGGACCAAAATGTCATCGCCGCTTGTATATATGAATGTTGACTCCCTGTTGCTCCTCCAATGTCTAGGTCCTGCGTTCAAAGAAACAAGAAAGACAGTCAGTAGCACCTGTGGAGGAGATGAAACATGCAATCCCCAAGCCTACGATTAGTGCATGCAAAGAATAAATAAAACGATGACTAAAATAGATCCAAATGATCTAAAAATTTGACAAGGGCATGAGGACCTCACCGGGAAGGAACACTGCAAATAGAACAGTCAAGAAATTCCTCATGGATTTGAATTCGCTCTGGGGCGGGACGAATAGACCTGCAACAAAATGCCAGATAGCACCGCTCAAAATGTCACATCTGGACAGCTCCAAATCTCCTGCAAAAGTGGGGGTTAGCTAATTGGGGGTATTTTGGGATGACCCAGATGGTCAGATTTCCCCAATTTGGCCTCTAACGCCTAAATTTTGATGATGCCCTCTGCAAGTTAGTAAAGACGAAAAAATGATGAAACATGATAAGATTTGCTCAAAACGTTATGAAATTGAAATTGCAAACTATCTAAGCAGCATAAGATGAAATGCAAAAGAAAATGACAGGAGGAAAATCTGCCATAGATTCCTAATCATTCCTAAAGGGGACGATTAGATCTGCAGCAGTGCGGGGCGCCCGGGGCAGGCCGCCCGTCGTTTGGGGCCTGATTTCAGCACCAATCCACTTGGGATGGGTCCAAAATCTCTTGTAAAGTGTTGTCGGAAAATTGGGTGGTATGTTGTGGCAAAATGTCAGGTTTTGGGCTCAATATTTGACCTTCCAATGGTCACCCAATGACCTCCTCTCTAAAAGAGATCAAGGATGTGAAAGGCACAAATCAAACAAGGGCGTATGGGGAAGTAAAATGGTAGCACTTCGTTGCTCAAAAATGCTCCTTCTCTGTATATTTTGGGGTGAGGAAACTCACCAATTTATAGACCTAGAGGTCTCTTTGAATTGGGCATGCAGAGGTGCCACTTGGCAATCATGCCTTCCTAGGGGGAGGGAGATTCCTCCCTGATTAGGGACTTCATGACTGCCCTTGCAACTGCCTCTAATGCTCGAAAACGCTCACCCACACTCCCATGCGATGAAGGAAGCGTTAAGTGGTGGATCTGAGCTGCCATTTGTCAAGATTTGACTTTTTTCCCATCAAACCTGCTATTCGCCCCACCCTGGAGCGAATACTGCTATTCGTCCCTGGGTGGGGTGAATCCTAGTTTGAAATCGTCCCTGGGTGAAACGAGTATTGAGCAAAGTGCCTGAAGGTGCCAAATTGACTCTTGACCTTCCAAAACTATTGTGAGAGTGGTTAGGACCACTGTTTAACCTCTGGGGGCTGCCCTTGGGGCTGTGTGTGTCAATGCGATCAGTGTTTGCAGTCACATAATCGGATTGGTGTTGTTTTGGTGTCTATAGATGCCCCTTTTTGGGAAGCGTTGTGCATGGCATAATGCTGAGCAAAAATAGATAACCAAAGCACTAATGATTAGGGTTTCTTAGTAACCTAACCAACTTTTGATGCCCCAAGTATGGAAAGGGCATGCATTCTTGAATCCTTGCTTCTGACGAGCGAAGGAACTCAATTCAAGTGTTAACCTTTTTTGGTGAGGTGTTACTTGAGCTTGGACATTGATCAGTCATGAATAGGCAAAGGGCGCAACCTTTTGTCTATGGGAACCTTGAGTTCATGATTCATGAATGCCAAGTGTTTGATCAGCTTGTGATTATTGCTTGTTTGCTGCCCCAAGCAGGAGCGTGATTGTCTTTGTCAATGATTCTTTGAATGCATGTTATTTCCATGATTGGGTGTGTATTTGTTGATTGGTGACTAAGTGTGACTACCCCCTCAAGCGACGAATCGATGAGGGAATGACCTGCATGAGAAAAGCGATGAGTCGCTTGACCCAAGATGACTTAGGTAAGGGTGCCTTCAGATGTTTGATCGTTGAATGTGTGTGCAGTTTTCCGACATTTAGACCTATTTTTGGTGGGTGTTAACCCTTTTGGTGACGCTTTTTGGAGCTAAAATTGTCAAAAATCCATCTTCCCATGGAGCGGTCCAGCCATGGTAGCCTTCTTAGGGAGTAGGATAGTGACAATTTGTAACCCCAACATCTATTTTGGATGCCAATAATGTCAAGCACAAAGGCACCTTCGTTCGACAATGTTAGGTTATAGGGGGCTTAGGGATGAAATTCTCGAAAATCCATCCTCCCATGGAGCGGTCCAGCTATGGTAGCCTTCTTAGGGAGTAGGATAGTGAGGATTTGTAACCCCGACATCTATTTTGCATGCCCGTAATTTTAAGTGCAAAAGCACTCTCATCGGACAATTTTATTGCTTTGTGTTTTCATTTTTTTTTGATGTTTTTGAAATTTTTGCTTTGTAATCGTTCCTGGGTGAGGCGAATACCAGTTTGGTAATCATCCCAGGGTGGGACGAGCGCTAACCAGAGTGCTCATCCTAGGGTGGAACGTTTACAGGCAAAAAATCCTATTTAAGGGCCAAAATTAGGATTTGGGGTCATTATCATTCGATTTTTCTAGTGATTTTGGAGCTCTGAGGAGGAGGAGGTCAATTCTACGAAGCGAAGCGCTGCCAAATTTCTCCCAACATCATGAGTTCATGAACCGGATCGAGTGGCAGAGCCGAAGCGAGACCAGTAAGTGATCCTCCTCGTTATTGTTTGTTTTGTTGTTTACAGTTTTTAATCGTAATTTGTTGCTTCTTTTGTAGTTTTTTGTTGATTTTTAGTTCTTAACTAAATAAACCCTAGCGATCAAATTTCATGAGCTCAAAACTTAGTTAAAACCATTTTTTAGTTGTTTTTGTTTAAACCTAAAATATTTGTTTTTTTTTTTTTTTATGTTGTCTATCAGTTTTAAACTTAGAATGCAAAAACCCTAAGACTGACAAACTATTTTTGCAATTTGTTTTTTTTTTTTTTTATGTTTTATTTTAACTTATCGTAATAAAAACCCTAAGCGACAAACTATTTTTTTTTTTTTTTGAATTTTGTTGTTGTTTTTGTTTAATTTATGTATATCCATGTTTTTGTTGTACAATTTTTTTTAATGTTTTTGTGTGTTTTCTTTTGCAGGTTGTGAAGAGCCGGTATCGTGTGCCTACGGTGTTTACTAAAGCATGGGAGGCGCTAACTTTGGCTGACTGGGAGTGGCTTGATGCCCTTGGGCTCAAGCAGGTGACTCGGCTGGAGCCGGTAGTTAGGGATCGGGCCTATCTGATGGCCCTGATCAACTTGTGGGATCCTCGGACTAATACCTTCCATCTCCCAACAGGGGAGATGACGGTTACATTAGAGGATGTCTATCGAGATTTGTAGATTTCGATAGATGGATTGCCGATCAGGACGATGCCACGGGACCAGCGGACAGCAGTGTTGACACGCTGCTTCGGGCATGGGGAGGAGGTGGGTGTGGATAGTCCAGTGGAGAGGGCAGAGGTTGACTACCAGATTGGTGGTATTCTGGTACGATGGTGGCTTGAGAAGGGGGTGTTGGGAGTGAGGCATGCAGTACTGATGGGCCTCATTTCCAACATGTTGCTACCCGACTCTTCGGGTGAGGTTCCCATGGAACCTGCTGGAGGTGGTCTATTGGTTGGTGGAGTGTCCGACGCATGAGCCTTTGATCATGAGATGGGGACAGACATTGCTGGCACAGCTCTATGGTGAGTTGTACGAGGTCCACTGTCGAAGGCGAAAGGGGATTAGCTGTAGCTATCTGTTGCAGAGCTAGGCTTGGCAGCACATAGCGGTGGAGAGGCCAGTGGGGTTACCATGGATGACTCGAGCGGAGATGGTGGATAAGGATATAGGTTATGTGGCTCTGTGGTGGCGGTCTGAGGAGCAGGGTAGAGTCGATGGTGGGAGGTGTCGTAGGGCACTATGTCGATGCCTTCGCTCGGCTTGCTCCAGGGGAGGTGTTCTAGCGCCCCTATCGGGACTGTCCAGCCTGGCTTGAGGCTGGAGAGTGGCTCCGATGGGTACGTAGGGAGCGGTGGCTGATTGGGCGGCATGGGACCGAGCAGGAGTTCTTCCCATATAGTCAGGTGACATGATAGTTTGGGGTGCGCCAGGGGTTTCCTGGTGAGCCCGTGATCTATCGACATCAGGGGGACGAGAGGACTCTGGACCGACCAGTCATTGCGCCACTAGGTGAGGATTCAGATATGATGATTGATATCCCGGACATGGATGACGTCGGGACTACCATGGAGTATGATCAGTGGTGGATACTACGATGATGGCGGGGAGAGGGGCCACTGGGAGGCACAGAGGCAAAGCAACAGGTGGGGAGGGTGTCGAGGCACCAGGAGATGATTGGGGAGCTCCGCTAGAGGATGCGGACATGGTGGAGGTAGATGATGTGGGTGCGGATTATGGTGTTCCAGATCAGCCGGAGATGTAGGATGCCCCAGAGTAGTGGGAGCCAGAGCAGGCTGCAGTCCCAGATTTGCCTATGCACCAGGCAGTGGCAGAGGACACGGAGGCAGGGGTGCATGCTGAGAATGCATGATTGGTGGGGCTACTATGGAGGTGAGATGAGGAGCTAGGGGAGGCTCTGCAAGAGAGGGATCTCTTACGGGCTCAGCTAGTGGAGTGAGAGAATGCATGGGCTATGCACCACCGATAGGAGGGGGATACCGATGCTGCATGGGAGAGGGATCTCCTACGGATGTAGCTGGCATAGCGTGATGATGTAGTAGTGATGTACCATCGATGGGAGGTGGAGTGGTGTCGACATCGGATGGATTTGGAGGGAGAGATCATCCACCTTAGGGGGTGGGTACCTGAGCCCTCTGGAGGTGGCTCTTCACGTCGGATGAGGGGCAGTGATACTGAGCAGTCAGCATCATCTCATCGTAGGTGATTGGATGAGGGAGGGGGTAGTAGGCGTGATGCGGGGGCTAGTAGCAACCGCCCTGAGGGGTCCCATAGGACCCACACCATGGGGGTAGTTCCCGTCGCACCGATCCTACATGATCATGGTGGCCGATGCCTTAGGCTTTGGGGATTTTTGAGCTTTTGGATTTTGTTGTGGGGTCATAGGACCGGTTCATTGTAGCCTACATGGGCATTTTTGATGATATATACAGATGACTTTATTTTATTTATGCACATGTCATGATTTGATGTTATGCATGATGATTGATGAATATGGATGTATGCATGTTAATTTATATTGATGGATGCATATGTTTTGATGAAATGCAAATGTTTTTAATTTATATGATATGCAAATGGAATGGATGAATTGAATTTGTGATTTTTGGCGGTCGCACCATAGACTGTTTAGAATTTATGGCTTTTTGTGCTGGGTGATTGTTGTGTGACCTGACTTTCTTTATGTATACGGGCTATTTTTTGTATTTTTTGATGGCAATGTGAGAATGAAAGATAGCAAGTTGGTTTAGAATGTAGGTAGGGTTTTTCGAGACTCAGATGTTTTAACTATCTAGCCAAGACTGTACTTTTATCTTACGAGACTTTTTAACAAGGTATGAATCGGACTTGTTTTTGACCAAGTTATTTCACATCCCTGTGTGTGCAATTGAGTTCATTTATGTGGTGTTTGTCAGGATACCGCCAGTGCCAGATAGGCTGTCAACCAAACTTGTACTGAGGATCACCTGATTAGCTCCACTAACTCCTTTGTTGTATTTAGTCAGATTAATCTACGGTGCTATCGTAGGATACCATAAGCTAGCTCATCCACATGCAAACATTGATCTGCACACAAGTTAATGTGACAGATATATCATCATGCGGGAGGTTTACCACCAGTGACCGATAGGCTATCCACCAAACCAGTACTGAGGTTTGCCTCATGACCTATCAGAATGCTGAGAGTTCCAGGGATTCAAGTTTGACTCCCTTCTTTTCTTCAATTGTATTGGGATACTTGCTCTTTTGTAGTGATAAAAATCACTATTTATTTTTTGTTTTTTCTTTTGAGCAAGGGATTTTGAATATTGAGTGATGAGAATCACTATTTTATGTGCTTTTCTTGATGTATGCACTTTGGTTGTGATGTCAAATTTTTTTGGAGTTTTGACTTTTGCAAATTTGTGATGTTTTGCAACCTTTTGAGAACTTGGGATTCTTGGGGAATTGGGTAGGGAAGATGCTTGTCCTTTTGCCAACTCTCAGCATTCTTGGGGTCATTCGCACAGGGGGATGAGCAAGATAACCATTTCGCTTATGGTGACCTGGATTGCTTTGCAGGTTTCATATTTCGTTCACACAACTTGGGAATTCTTATGTGTTTTAATTTGTGTTGGGATGCTACGTACCAAGGTGTGATCCAAGTAGAACTCTACCTTTGTAAAATCTGTCTGACTTGGTACAGTACGTGGCTAGAAAGCTAATGATGATTGAAGGACGAAAACTCTTGATACATTAGAAGACAACCGACTATGATGTGGGAAAATAATGTGAGTGGCGGTTATTTGCGATGAATTATTGATAAAGTGGAAAAATGTGAAAAATGATGGTTTTGCCAAGTAATGGCAGTCTATGGTGCGTTGACCTTTATGACCACAAATATGTAATGTATGGATGTGATGCTTAAGGCAGCTATATATTTTTGTGTTTTTGATGGATTGATTTTTGTGAATATGAAGATGAGATGCAAAAAGAGCTCTTTATTGTTGTGATGATTGTGAGTATGCATGGAAATGAGATGCAAATTTTTGTTATTTTTGATGATTTTATTGTTTTTGAATTTTCTTATTTTTGACCAAGCGATTGTGGGAACCCTTGGAGCTTTTGGTTTGACCAAAGGGGTAATGGGCACCTTTGGGGCATTTTTGGGTTTGACCAAGCGATTATGGGAATCCTTGGAGCATTTTGGGTTGACCAAGCGATTATGGGAATCCTTGGGGCTTTTTGGGTTGACCAAGCGATTATGGGAATCCTTGGAGCTTTTTGGGTTGGGCTATGGCTCTTTTAAGTATGGAATGGCCTCAAATGACTGATGTTCAAGGGTTCTAGTTCCTTGATTCCATCAAGAGAGGCTAGCCGGTATGTTCCAGGTCCTATTTTACTATCAATTACATAGGGACCTAACCAGTTTGCCGTGAACTTGTCCCTTAGATGGGGTGGCAAGTTAGAGTTCTGTTGGTTCTCTTTCAAGACCAAGTCACCAACCTAAAAGTCCCTCAGGTGAACTTTCATGTTGTATGCTTTCTTAAGTCGCTCTTGATAGATACATAAATGCTCGAGAGCATTAACGCGTCATTCATCAAGCAACGTAAGCTGGTCTAACCGGGCTTGCTACGCAGTGTCATCATCGATGAACTCTTGCATTGATATGCACAGGGAAGGAATTTCCAACTCGAGAGGCATGACTGCCTCGGAGCCATACACCAGCAAAAATGGAGTTGCCCTAGTGGGTGTCCGAATGCTAGTGCGATAAGCCCACAGGGCAAGGGGGATTTGAATGTGCCAATCCTTATGACTATCTATGACTATCTTTTTGAGGATGGCGACTAGCATTTTGTTTGACGCCTCTGCTTGCCCATTTGCCTACGGATAATAGGGTGTCGAAAAACTATGCTGAATTTTGTACTTTGTGGTCAAAGCATGCACATATTTGTTCTTGAATGACGTCCCATTATCCGAGATTATCTTGGATGGAATACCAAAATGACATATGATGTTATGTAAAATGAACTCCACAATGCGGGGTCCTGTCGTAGAGGTTAGCGGAACCGCTTCCACCCACTTGGTGAAATACTCTATGGCCGTTATGATAAACGTGTGATGGCCTGACGATGCAGGGGAGATCTTTTCGATTAGATCTAAGCCCCACTACGAAAATGGCCAAGCCGATTGGATCGGCTGCAAGGCCTGGGAAGGTACGTGTGTCAAATTAGCATGATGTTGACATTTCATGCACTTCCTCACATATGCGCAACAATCTTGCTCTAAATATGGCCAATAATAGCCCATGCGAAGAATGCGCTTTGCGATGGCCATACCACTGAAGTGGCCACCGCACGTACCATCGTGCGCTTGGGTGATTGCCCAAGTGGACTCTTGCTGGTCCAAGCAATGGAGGAGGATTCCTTCATAGCTGTGACGGTACAAAATGTCTCCTAACAAGACATACTTTGCCACTTTCTGCTTGAATGCTCATTTTGCGGCATGCGTCAATCCAAGTGGGAGGTTACCTAACTTGAGGTAGTCCCTTATGGGTGAATACCAATCCTGCTGATCAGAAACCTCGACAGTCTGAACGGCCAATCCCTCTTGAAGTTCATCCCTAGCAAAAGTTGAGTGGGAAAGAACTTGTAAGAATAGTATTGTGTTGCTATTAAGGGGAGTAGGGGAGAATAAGGACCCCCAGTTGGCATGATTCAGATGATCATGGATTCGAGAGAACCTATCCTGAGGTGGTTCAATCTGGATCATGTGGATTTCTGGCATTAAGTCAGAGCTTGGAATGCTCCATCATGGATTGTGATAGTGTTTTGACTTGAATGGTTGTCATATCACCAGAAATGTCTTACGGGATTAGTGACCCCAAAGAGGCCATAGTGTCCACAAAATGATTCGATGATCGAGGGAGTGCCTCGATGTCATACCATTCAAGATTTGCCAAGAATTTGTCCACAAGGGCTTTGTAGGCCTACAGAACTGGGCATTTACATTGGAATACCCCTTTGACTTGGTTGACGATTAACAATGAATCACCAAAGATATTCAATCATTTAATGTTCATGGTGATTGTTGTCTGAAGACCTATGAGCAAGGCTTCATACTCTGCATTATTGTTGGTGCATGGGAAATTTAATTTAAATGATAGAGGCATTGGAGCACCTTGCGGTGTGAAGAATACTATTCCCATGCCACCACCTTGCTCACATTTAGAACCATCAAAAAATAGGGTTATGTCGGCCTGTGACTCAAGCTCATCAGAATCTGGTGATTCTGAGACATGGAAGACCCCATCATCGGGTAGTTCTATGGTCAGAGGCTGATCATCTTCGAGAGGAGCCTCTGCTAGTTGATCGGCTATGACCTGACCTTTTATGGATTTCTGTCCAATAAACTCTATGTCAAATTCCATCAACAACATGATCCATTTCGTCGTGCGACTACTATGATAAGTATGACTCATCATGTACCGCAATGGATTCTCCTTAGACACAACATACGTCTTGTTGCTCAGCATGTAATGGCATAGCTTTTTGGTAGCAAACACCACTGCCAAGCAGAGTTTCTCAACGTATGCATAGTTAAGTTCATAACTGACCAGGGTGCGGCTAAGGTAGTAAGTAGCCTGTTCTTTATGAAGTTCATTCTTCTGGGCTAACATGGCGCCCAGTGCCACCTCAGTAGCTGAGATGTATAAGTAGAATGACACTCCTGGTCTAGGTGGTGCCAATACTGGTGGTGAAGCCAAGTATTGTTTAATGTCATCGAAGGCTGACTGGCACTCGTCATCCCAGTGAAATGCTACCCCCTTATGCAATAATTTGTTCATGGGTCGGCACTTGTCAGATAGTTGCGCTATGAAGCGCTTGATCGATGTGACCTTTCCTTGCAAGCTTTTGAGCTGCTTGATGGTAGTTGGGGGAAGCATTTCAAGGATTGCCTTGACTTTGTTTGGGTCCACCTCGATGCCTCGCTTTGAGACTATGAAACCCAAGAGTTTTCCAGATGTGATGCCAAATACGCACTTCTTGGGATTCAATCGACTTTATGTTCCATGAGGTGATCGAGGATCTTGCTTAAGTCATCGAGATGATCTGGGCGCAAAAGAGATTTGGCCAACAAATCATCCATGTAATCTTCCAAAGTTTTGTGCATGTAATCATGGAAGATGTATGTCATGGCACGTTGGTAGGTGGCGCCAGCATTTTTAAGGCCAAAAGGCATGACCTTATAACAAAATGTCCCCCAAGGCATTGTGAACGCCATTTTTAGTTGGTCCTCGAGATTGATACAAATCTGATTGTATCCCAAAAAACCATCCATGAGGGAAAGCATTTCATGGCCCGTTGTAGCATCTACCAATGCGTCGATGCTCGACAAGGGGAAATCATCCTTAGGACTCGCTTTGTTTAGATCTCAAAAATCAGTGCATATGCGAATCCTCCCATCAGGCTTCTTGACGGGCACCATGTTGGACAGCCATGGTGGATAATCCACGTAGATGACAAACTGTGCATCCAACAGCTTTTGCAATTCATCTTTGACCATTAAGGCCACTATTGGGTGCATCTTACATAGTTTTTGCTTAACTGGCTTGACTGTCGGATCAAGCGTTAGATTATGCATGACTAGCTACGGATCTAGTCCTGGCATGTCTTTGTATGACCATGCAAAAACCTCCTTCTTCTCTTTGAGAAGGGCAATGTAGTCGGCTTGCTCTTCGAGGGATAGACTTACCCCCAGCTTGATAATCTATGGATTCATTGGGTCAGAGCCGATGTCTACGTCAGTCGTCTCCTCGACCGACATGTGGGATCCATCCTCCAACTGGTGTGGAGTTGGGATCAAGTGGATATCATTTGCTGAGTTTAAATCATCGTTAGGAACCTCGGGTCCCTCTTCAACATGGAAGATATCCTGAGTTGGCCCAGGGGTAAAATGAAGCATTTCACTAAAAGGCCAGTACTCGGATGGGGATGGTGGTGAATTGACGTGATCCCAGTCTATGGCATCTATGTCTAGATACAATGACTATGCTGGATCGGTCGAGTTGTGGATGGGGGCGGTTAAATCAATGGAGATCATGTTGATGAAATGATTTTGGTCTCCATTACCATGGGTGTGATGACTCGAACATTCTGGATGTTCTCTATGCTCTGGGTCTGGCTCTAGAGGTATTGGCATGAATGGATCGGCCCTATGTGCGGATAGGAAGATAGGGTCTGCCCTCGGCACTGATATCACTCTAGGGTCTCTGGGTGGAAGGTATTCTTCGTATGCCCAAAGTGGTGGATTCAACACTTGTTCCCACCATGTTGGGTCTACGTACCACTCATGCCCTGGCACTATGTTTAATTGTTCAAATATGTCATTAATATCTAAGGGGTATTGTTGCTGTCGCATATGATTGAGATAGGCCATCTCAGTTTCATCTTCATAATCATTATCGGAGATCCAAAAGCCTTCATTGGCTCCAACAACTATTTGCGACATTAAGAGGCTCATCTTGCTCGAGAAAATTGATCTGGCCCCATTGGGGTTGTTCCGCTCTCTATGATGGGACTTGATTTCCTTGGAGTGGCGCTTGCTCGATTGGAGCATCTAAAGGGAACATTGTCAAGAGGTTTTCTTGATAATCATCCATGGGGATCACCTATGAGTGATCGCTATTTGATTCGAAGGGGTCATACTCTGACTCGTCCTCTGAGGACCCTTCTTGACATTGTCTAGACCCTCCTTGAAAATGAGCTCTCGAGCTTTCTCCTCTCTCGAGCGAAGGGAAGGGATTGCGAGGGTCAACAAGGTTGATTGCCGTTAATGGGAGATAATCCCTCAATGTATATGTCATGTTAGGGTTGGCATATGGATCTGATGCCAATCCCCCCTTGTTGCCTATCCCTAGGCCTTGCATGTTCTCCACCAAGATGTCCAAGGGTAGGGGGTGGTTGAACCCTACTCCTGACTTGTCATATGGCATTTGGTATCTTGGTTGGCAAAGAACACGTACCCCTTGCTCATATCTGCCTAACCCATATCCATGCCAATTGCATTGGCCAAGGTATCTCAAAGCAAAGTCTGGGTTAGACAAATAGTTGACATTTTCAGCAAAAGGCTCTTCATCTTCATCCTCTTGCATGCATGGTGCAATGCCATGATCAAGGCCCCCATACACAAAGTTTGTCTGGTTCGGCGGGTAGCCTAGGGGAACAATAGTGCCGATGGGGAGGCGAGGTCTCCCCATGTCCTGCATGGACTCCAGTGTGGGTGTTGCTACAATATTCCACACCAGATACTCCCCCAGGCCCGTATTGGCCATTTCAATGGTGATTGTTGGTGGTTGAGGGGAGGGAATGGAAGTTCTCCCTGAGTCCACTCCATGTCGGGTGAACTAGGAGTCTCAACTTCCATTCGGCTAGGCATCTCCTCAGTAGAGATAGTTGATACTGATGGCAGTGTCTCTTCCAGAGGTTGCACCTCTTCCAGAGGTTTCTTCCCTTTGTCCTTCTATTTGGCCCCCATAGGTGGCATCATTGGTGGAGGACCAGACGATGAAGATGGACCCGATTGGGGTTTTGAAGAACTTGCTAATGGGGATGCCTATGGAATCGGACCCTGTTTAGATGGATTCAATTGGAAATCCAAATGCATTGATGGAAGGGTCGATTGTGGCATCAGCTGCACCGCATTACAATACTTGAAGGGTTCTAAGTCCATCGGGACTACATGCACCTCCCCTTCAAATGTATACTTTAAGCACTGGTGAGCTATCGAAGGGACACACTTCATGTCCCTGATCCATGGCCGACCCAACAAGATGTTGTAGGCCATCTCACCTTCCAAGATGTGGCACAATGTAGGTATAGTCTTTTGTCCCACTTGGATGGGTAGGACTATTGTGCCAACTATCGAGCATATTGCATCATTGAATGCTCGTAGAGTGTAGGTGGAAGCTGTGATGTGAGATGCGGGCAACTTCAGATGTTTTAGGGCCACGGTTGTGATGATATTACTGGACGAGCCAGTGTCTATCAACACCCTCTTATATGGGATCCCGTTGACCCACGCGATAACGTGCAGGGGTGGATCCGCCATGTCATCAGCCACTGATCTCAATTCGTCTTCTCAAAATGTGATGACTGGCTCAGTGCATCATTTGACATGTCCCACGAAGTTGTTGAAAGAATTTGTTTCATGGGGCTGCAACTCGATGGCTTTCAATATCTCCATTAGAGCCTCTCGATGGGGCGTTGATTGTTGTATGAGCTCGTATATGGAGAGCCTAGCCGAGGTGGTCCTCAAACTCTGAGTGAGTTTGGTCCGAAGTGTGGCCACTGGTCTAGGCGGAGGAGGTTGTGCAAGGTGCTATTGCGGTTGTGACGTTGTTGGCACCTCTCCTGCAATTGTTGCAGGAGCATTTGTGCTCGGGTACCTCCTGTTCTGAGTCACTATACTGATCATCCCTACATACCCCTGCATGGGGCAGTTCTATGTGACCTCATTAACTTGTAGGGTCTTTGCCTACGGAGCATGAGCAGGCAAGGGGTCTTTAAAGACCTCCATTTGTTGATTGCTTGGTGCCACGGGATTATCCACCGCTAGTGTCTTGTTATCAATTAGGTCTTGCACCAAGCCCTTAAACTTCCAGAAGGCATTTAGGTCATGTCCCTGCCATCTATGGAACCTACAGTACAAGTCCTCCCTGTACCCCTTAGGCTTGGGAGCATTGGGGTCTATGGTTTGAATCTCTGGCAGATTGATCAAATTTGCCGCTAACAAGCGGTCAAACAAGGAGTCCCTGGACTCTATGTAGGGTGTGTATTGTCGCCTAGGGTGACGCTGCTAACTCTGTTCTTGCCTCTGATTTTCTCTATCATAGTTGTTAGGAGGCACCACCTGATAGTTAGCCTTTTGGGGCTATGTTGCTTGTGCAGGCTTAGGGACATTGATAGCAACTTGATTGACCATAGTGGGTTTTTGTTGCATGGTCCCTATTTTAGTGTTCTTAGTCCACTCTTTTTTCTTAGGTTTGGCTATCTCGCCATCCTGTATCTTGATCTCTTCAATGATCCTAGCTTGTGCCAGAGCTTCTTCTAAGGTGGCATATTGCTGTAGCTGCAATAGCATAGAGATCGATCTCAAATAGCTCTTTGAGAACATTTGAGTGAGGTCGGACATAGGAGGGAGGTAGGGCAGCTTTGAAAGCAAAGTCCTCCATCGATTCCCATAGGCCGCCATGGTTTCTTCCTCATACTGCCTGAGGTTGGCTAAGTCACTTAGTGATGCCTTCTTCTTGGTGTTGAAGGTGAAGCATTCGAGGAACGCATCCACTAACTGATCTAAGTTGTTAATGTTGTGCTTTGGTAATTGAGTAAACCAATCCGAGGCAGGGCCTACGAATGTGGTTATAAATGTTCTTAATAACAAAGCATCATTGTCCTGAATGCCGAAGCATTGGCTCAAGAATCTCGTCACATGCTCCTGAGCATCTTCCTCACCTCTAAAGGTTGCCAACTGAGGCAGCTTAAAGTGTTCAGGGTAAGGGGGTGCTGGCACTGACGGATGCATAGGATGACTACAGAGCTGGCGTAAAGTGGGCTTTTGGGGCCCAAAATTTTTGGTTTCCATAGACTCCAGATGCTCTAGCAACGCTTTATATGCATCTGAAGATTTAATCTCTTCCTCTTTAGTTTGCTCCCATTGTGGGTTGTGGGAGACTTGAGGCCTATAGAGGGGTGGCCGGATAGCAACCCCTCCACCTTGGTAGGGCATTTTGGCCCGCTCTTCTTCTTGCTCATACTCCTCGTAAGCTTCTTGAGGAGTCTCTAGATGAGACCTATGACCCTGGGTGGGTCCCCGCGGAGGGTACCCATCATTGTTCCGGGGAGTGGCCTCCCGCTCAGGTCTAGGAGGTCTCGGAGGTAGCACTTGGTAAGGTCACGGAGACCTATCTCGCACCAAGGGGTTGCGCCTCTCATACGGTTCCGCTCTTTGGGTGTGAGGGGTTGGAACCCTCTCAGGCACTGGGTTATGGAGCAGCTCATCTATTTGGCACCGAATGCGCTCTTTGCTAAGGTGATATAGATGCTCTAGCTGTTGTTGGTCTTGCTCAAGCCGCATGATCTACGCTTGGTGGGCGGCATGTCTAGTGACTTCCAGGTCGATTTGTTCTACCATCTTGAGCCTAGGAGGCCTGGATGCCTCTCCTATGCACTTACCTCGGTCATGATGATCCGAGATCTCAATAGGTCACTTCCCTCTATCGAGGTTGGTGGCATTTACCCGAGGCTCTGGCCTCAGTAGGTGATCATGGTATATAGCGGGTGCAGAAGCGCATGGCTCCCATGCTGTATATTGCTCTTGAGGAATGTAATGGTCTTCCTCATGCTCCCTTTCGTATGTGTGAAAGGGGTGGGCAGAGTTGGCTCGCCTTGTTTGGAGAGCCTTGTGCTCTGGGTTTTGTCTATTGGTTCTAACAGTGATGGGGGGTAAAGGAGGGATGCCATAATCATGTGGCCTCTCCTCATGGACCCTATGCTGCTCTAGCACTTCATCATACGGTGGCCACTCATATCGAGCTTCTAAGGGAGCCTTCTTGTCTATGTTGAGCGCCACGTGTAAGGACTCCTCCTAAAAGGGGCTATGATGAACGGGCGTGTCCCTCAAAGGGGTGCCTCTATAGTCCCATTCTAAAATGGAACGATGTGGACTCTCTTGTGGGTCAGGCCACCAAGGTGGTATGACCAAGTCCTTGGGGCTATAGCGGAGGTGACTTGTGCCCCCTTGTACACTCTTCGCAGCTTTCGCCCTTGATTGGGCTTGGCTACGGGTGTACACCATGGTGGTGTTTTTCTACAAGCTATGTAGGTTTTTATCTCTTTTTATGATTTTTTATGCTACACTAAATAGAAAAGAGCACACACACACAAAGCAATGATTATCTCATTTAAATATTAAAAGTGTGTCCTAGACCTGGTTTAGTGTGTTTTGGTTTTTTTTTTTTTGTTTTTTTTTGAAGGTTTTTGTAAAGAACGTTTAAATGCAATATGATGGCTCTTATGACTCCCAAAAATGGTCGCCCCTTCGATATACCATTGCCAGGCCGATATACCAACCTCTCTATATACCCGCCCTTACGTGAGGGAAACTATAGGTACGTGAGAGCAGATGGTACGTGGAACGTAGGCGGTACGGAAGGGGAATCACCCTGTTTATGACACCTACCATAGAAGACTTATCCTCATGTGCTTGGGAATCACCCCAACTACACTCGATCAGCTTTCATCAGGATTTACGTCTAGCAATAGTAGCGATCGGGGTAATGGATGCAAAAATTCAAGCCAAGGTGGTGATGAAATCCACCGTTGGTCTTGATCAAGGGTTGGGGTTTTACGACCAGCTCCTTGGTGTTTAATTTGCCACGTGATGTGTGGGGTTATTTTTATTTTGCAAAAAGGAAACAAGCAAGAAGTAAAAGAAAACTTTCCCTAAGCAAGCAAGTAACCTAAAAATAGAAAAATTGAAGACAAAAAATGATAGGAAAAGTTTAGAATCCCTACCTCTTCTCTGCCCAAATCTGTTGGCTCTGAGTTTCTGCCCTGAAACTACGTAGAGAGCTATTCATCCCTGGATGGGATGAATAACAGAACTGAATTCATCATAGGGTGGGGTGCATTCCCATTCGTCCCTGGGTAAGATGAATTCCAGCTCTATATTCGCCATAGACTGGAACGAACATCAGTCCCGCATTCAAAAAAAAATGATACCTGCAAGCAAAAAGCAAGTTTTGATCAGATTTTTGATCTAAAAAAAAATAGAGGATAGAGTCCCACCATGATCGCCACTGAAAGCACGAGGATACGAAAACAAAAAAGGAAAAGCTCCAAGTACGATGCAAAATGGAACTAAACTTAACGCTAAGTCCTACGAATTGAAAATGCATGAAATAGGAAAAGCATAAACGAATTGAAACTCAAATGAAAAGCCAATGTGGAAAACAACCCTTTATTTTATTGATATGTTTTAGAATTCGGTTACAATTTGCCTCCTCCATTTTTAGGGGCGAGGAGCATTAAATTTGTTTCTTTGTTACATCCATGGATAGCCATCCTTCTTCCGCGTGCCCACATGTAAAGTGGGTGGACCAAAACATCGCCGCCGCTTGTATATGCGAATGTTGACTCCCTACTACTCCTCCAATGTCTAGGTCCTACGTTCAAGGAAACAGAAAGACAATTAATAGCACCTGTAGAGGAGATGAAACATGCAATCCCCAAGCCTATGATTAGTGCATGCAAAGAATAAATAAAATGATGGTTAAAATAGATCCAAATTAGCTAAAAACTTCATAGAGGCATGGGAACATCACTGGGAAGGCATTGCAAAAAGAACAGTCAAGAAATTCCTCATAGATTTGAATTCGCTCTGGGGAGGGACGAATATACCTGCAACAAAATGCCAGATAGCACCGCTCAAAATGTCACATCTGGACAACTCCAAATCTCCTACAAAAGTGGGGGTTAGCTAATTGGGGGTATTTTGGGATGACCCAGATGGTCAGATTTCCCCAATTTGGCCTCTAACACCCAGATTTTGATGATGCCCTCTGCAAGTTAGTAAAGACAGAAAAATGATGAAACATGATAAGATTTGCTCAAAATGTTATGAAATTGAAATTGCAAACTATCTAAGCAGCATAAGATGAAATGCAAAAGAAAATGATAGAAGGAAAATCTGCCACAGATTCCTAATCATTCCTAAAGGGGACGATTAGATCTGCAATAGCGTGGGGGCGCCGGGGCAGGCCGCCCGCCGTTTGGGGCCTGATTTCGGCACCAATCCACTTGGGATGGGTCCAAAATCTCTTGTAAAGTGTTGTCGGAAAATTGGGTGGTATGCTGTGGCAAAATGTCGGGTTTTGGGCTCAATATTTGACCTTCCAATGGTCACCCAATGACCTCCTCTCTAAAAGAGATCACGGATGTGAAAGGCACAAATCAAACAAGGGCGTATGGGGAAGTAAAATGGCAGCACTTCGTTGCTCAAAAATGCTCCTTCTCTGTATATTTTGGGGTGAGGAAACTCACCAATTTATAGACCTGGAGGTCTCTTTGAATTGAGCATGCAGAGGCGCCACTTGGCAATCATGCCCTTCCCAGGGGGAGGGAGATTCCTCCCTGATTAGGGACTTCATGACTGCCCTTGCAACTGCCTCTAACGCTCGAAAATGCTCACCCACACTCCCATGCGATGAAGGAAGCGTTAAGTGGTGGATCTGAGCTGCCATTTGTCAAGATTTGACTTTTTGCCCGTCAAACCTGCTATTCGCCCCACCCTGGAGCGAATACTGCTATTCGTCCCTGGGTGGGGCGAATCCTAGTTTGAAATCGTCCCTGGGTGAAACGAGTATTGAGCAAAGTGCCTGAAGGTGCCAAATTGACTCTTGACCTTCCAAAACTGTTGTGAGAGTGGTTAGGACCACTGTTTAACCTCTGGGGGCTGCCCTTGGGGCTGTGTGTGTCAATGCGATCAGTGTTTGCAGTCACATAATCGGATTGGTGTTGTTTTGGTGTCTACATAATAATTCATAAAGCTAATTCTTAGATCAACCATTTTTTATAATAAAATTAATTAGGAAGTGTTGGAAAGTTATGAAAATATTATTTTTTTCCTCTAATAGATAAATGAATATGTTGAAGAAACAACTCCAAAATTGAAGAAACATATAGAGATCAGATTATTAAGTCAAAATCCAAAAACTTTCCAAAGGGGTTAATCATATTTGAATTCTTGTTCAACCTAGATGATAGACTCAAAGGGAAAATTTGAATCACTATTTATAAGGAGGATTATCAAGACATAGATATAGCCCTAAGAAAATCATTTAAGATAGGCAAGGTGGTTATTGAGGTATAAATGAATCTCTTGTCCACTTGTACCATAAATACAAGAAAGTAATAGCTTGGACTTATGAGGATCTTAATGGGTTAAATAAGGATATTGTATAACCTAGAAATCAGCTAGATCCTAAGGCCAATATTGTAAGGTAAAAATAGAGACCATTCGATATAACTATTAAGCCTCTCATGTGGAAAGAAATTTGTAAGTTGATTGAATCAAAGATTATATATACAATCATGTAAACAACATGGATCTCTAATTTAGTATCCATAATAAAAAATAATTGTAAAATTATATTATGTGTTTTCTTCAAATATTTTAATAAAGCTTTACTAAAATATCACTACCCCTTTCCTTCCATGGATCAAAGTATCCAAAATATTATGGGCTCTAAAATATTCTTGCTATTAGAGGGATTCTCTAGTTTCAATTAAACATAGATAAGTGATAAGGATCAACACAAAAGAAATTTCACCACTAATTTGGGGACCTTTGTATATTAATGGATTCCTTTTGGGATGTGTAATGTTGGAGCAACATTTTAAAGTTCCATGGTCATTTATTTCTAGAATTTTATCAGTAAATAATCTTGGTCTACTTAGATAATCTCACTATCTTTTTTAAATGCAAATAAGATCACTTAGAACACTTAGATATGGTCTTTAAGTGATATAAAAAATTGGAACATGCCTCAATCCCAAGAAGTATGTATTTTGCATCCCTCAAGGTAAATTATTAGGCCACATAGTATCAAAATATGGTATTGCCATAGACCCTGATAGAGTCAAGGTTGTTTCTATCCTTTCATTTCCATGGCATAAAAAGGTCCTGCAATATTTGTTTGGCCACATAATTTTTTTAAAAGGTTCATCTTATTTTTTTGTACCATTGTTTAGATAATGAAATTTATGCTAAAGAAGTACCAACCATTAAGATGGATAAAATAAATAAGGTAGGTCTTTGAAGAAATAAAAAATGCTATTGTAGAAGCTCCAATATTAGTGAACCTAAATTTTAACAAGGACTTCATTATCTATGCATATGGATAATTTAGTATCGTGGCCTTGCTTAAATAGAAGGATAATAATTAGTAAAAGTGCCCACTTGATTTCTTTATCCAATATTTGAAGGTATATGAAGGAAGCTACAAATTTATTGAAAAATAATTGTATGTTCTAGTTAGAGGCTTGAAGAATTTCAAGTACCTGGTCTTAAATAATAAATTTATAGCCTATGACATTCACCCTAGTGTTAGAGAAAATATAATGGGTGGTGATATCAGTGAAAAAAATCCTAGAGGATTACCACCATTTTAGAATATGATATTAAATTTAAGCCTATAAAAATGGTCAAAGGAAGAGCACTCGACCAAAGATTGGTAGAGGATATTGTTAAGAAAGAAAATAATTTGGATAGATGTTTTATTAATGAAGGTGGATAAGGTCTAGACTAGGTGGATCAAAGGATTTAATATATACAAAAAGGTAGGTATCCCCATGACTTATACTAGTCTTAAAGGAGATATTTTAGTTTATAGAATATCAATTACATCCTTAAAGGAGATATTTCAAAATAATTTTGATGGAATTCTACTCAGATGCATTAAGAAGAAATAAACTTAGTATCCTATAGGATCCGTGCCCAGAAGGAGGATGGGAAAAGGATGTCACGGTACCTCAGACTGAGAGGACTTTGCGAAGGTCCCGCCTCTCAAGGGAGGTGTATTTTGATGATTTTTCGACGGATGGTGGGTTCACCAGGAAACATTTAATGGCAGTTTCCACGCCTAGGTTTGGAATGTGTTTTTATGTGTTCGTTTTTAGTCTTAAGCATTCATATCCTAGGTTTGGCCAAATGAGTCTAAATTAATCTATATGAAAATGCAGATTTTAATGAATACAGAGAACAAATTTGAAGACAAAAAATAGAGAAATTATAGAAGATTAAAAGCAGAATACCTGATCCGGATGTCTGATGAAGATTCTGATGTTTGAAGCAGTCAGGATCGTCTGGAATTCGACAGAATCGTCTGAGATCAGACAAGATCGTCTGAGATCTGACGAATTCGTCAGACAAATTCGTCAGAGACCTGCAAATAGAAGAACAGATGCAAAATACAGAGAATACTACTATTCTAGTAGAGGGAAACTATGCAAAATAACAGTGACAACACTGAACTGAAACTTAAAGACCAAAACATGTATGAATGATGCTTGATTAAATCACAATTATGGATTAATTATGCCTTTGATCTAGATGGGTGAACTCCAAAATGCAATATAACATAAAATATCAAATAAACTAGCTAATTTGCAGAATAAAACAACAGAGAAAAGGTGAAGAAATGCAAACTTATGGCACTGATTGCCTCAATGTGGACTGCAGTCGAGATCGTCTCGCATCAGTACGAAATCATCTCTGATTCGACAGGATCGCCTCCGATCTGAACAGGTTCGTCGGCGACGATGTATGCTTGCTTCGACTGAAAAACAAGATGGTACCTACAACAAAATTGATATAGGACTACTGCAAATGAAAACTTAGGATGATTTAACGTGCATGAAGTTAAGTTACAGAGAATTTCAGCCAGGGGTTGGGAAGGGAAGGTCCTAGGGACTAAATAGGCTTAGGGGAGTAGTTAGGAGGTTGGAGATCATCCCTATTTGGGAGATCTCCAATGGGGGAGGGTCTCTAACGGTGCGAGACACGCTTCGCCTGGATTAGAGGCCCGTTGGAACAGAAGCTAATTGTGAAAAATCAGTTTTGCGACAAGATCGTCCGGACGTCCTAGCCCGGACGAAATCGTCGGATACGGGGCGATATCGTCTGATCGGCGACGATATCGTCAAACGGTCAAAACAACCTCTAAAAATGGCACGAAAAAGGGGAAACGGATTACCCGGCGGTTAACGGGCGGTTTGGGAGGTTAAAATTTGAATTTAAATTATTTACTAAGGTGAATGTAATTATGACAATTTCATTGCGCCAATTTTAGGGTGCTACATTTTGCCCCCTCTTTAGCGAATTTTCCGAAGAAAATGCGTTAAAGATGAGTTCTTCTCGATCTACGAGAAAGCAAAAATTATTCCCATTTTTAGGCGACGATTCTTGGTCGAATCGTACGACAGCTTACTATGGTGCCCCCTCAGTGTTTTTACCCAAATCGAACGTTTGAGGTAAAAACGTGGAAAAGCAAAAATTATTTTTGAATAAAATTAAGAAAAATAGGGTAAAACCCTAATTCATTTTTACTGTTCATTTTTTGGTTTTTAGAGCTACGGAAGCAAAAATGGTGGAGACGACGCACAGATCGACAGAGGTCCGACGCGGTCTACGGGTAAGAGTCTAGACTTAACTAGAATGCTTTAATTTGATTTTACATGCTTTTTAGGTAGATTTTGATTGAATTTTGAGCATCGCGGCCATTTTTGGGCCGTCGACGTCGTCGGGACGAAATCGTCCCGATTTCGACGAAATCGTCTCAATTTCGTCAATTTCGTCCTAGGGCGAAATCGACGAAAGGGGGACGATTTCGTCAAATTAGGGACGATTTCGGCTTGCAAAATCGGAGACGATTATGCTCAAATTTGGGACGATATCGTCCAATAGTGGGCGATATCATCAATTGCATAAAATTGAACTTTTAACTTGCATTATTAATTACTTGAATTGTTTATTAATGATTGTTTGTTGTTTTGTTGTTTATGTTGCAGAGAGGTTTGCTAAAGAGCGGGGGAATGGAAGTATGGAGGTTTGAGGGATGACTTGGCCGCTCTCACACAGGCAGAGCGAGATCAGGTGGCATAGGGCCGGCTTGCGGCATGTGGCGGGAGATGCCACAGGTGTCTACGGATATGGGGCTGCGACGGCCCTAGCGAGAGAGATGGTATCCGGGTTCCTCATGTTTTTGGCTACCGACGGGGAGATGACTCCCACTCTAGAGGATGTATGGAGGATTCTAAGAATCCCCATACAAGGACGATTGATCACTCCTACGGCCAATCGGGGGCCACGCTATGGGATGACTGTGTGGTGACCCGAGCTTCACCCTGGAGAAGGGCGGAGTTAATATCGAGGCACTACGCCAGATGCCTGGGGCATCTAGACTCACACGGGTGCTAGCTGGAGTAGTTGGTGGACTTTTGTTGTGCCACCAGAGCGGGTGCAGGGTGTCGTGGATGCTCGTAGATGTGATCTACGATATGCGGGACCATGGCTATAGGTTCTCTTGGGGCAGTTTTGTACTATGCCGATTGTACAGGATCCTGTATGGGGTCGTGTACAAGGGCGGCCGATGTCTGGTGATGACATCGCTCCTACAGGTTTGGTGCTGGGAGCACATTGCAGTGCGGAGGCCGGTAGGGCTTCCTTTGATAGGGGTAGACGGGGAGAGGCCCCGAGTCTTCTACTGGTGGCTCCGGAGAGGGTCACAGCAGCGGATCGACCTTTCGATGTCCCAGAGACTATTGGATGACTTAGTCCCAGATCGAGATCACCTGGAGGCCATGGAGGGAGCATCCGGGGTGGGCCGAGGATGGACGAGGAGTTGGCTCGCGTCAGGCGAGTTTGTTGGCTACGGATGGAGAGGGGAGAGGTGGAGCTCCACCGCTATGACCGAGTTTTGTGGCAGTTCGGTCTGCAGCAGGGGATCCCATCTCTGAGGGATTATGAGTTTTCTCGGACTGTCCGGGATAACACCACAGTTAGCGGGGCTCCAGACATGCAGCGGTTCTGGAGTCAGGACGCGGATGATGCCCCCATCCAGCCGGTAGATGGGGATGATGCGGGGGTAGCCGATGGCTACGATGCCTGGTACGTAGGCATCCGCCCTCCTCGGATGACGAGGGCACGGGGTCCGATACACGTGGTTGTGCGTCGGATAGGGAGGTGGCGCCAGGCAGCGATGGAGGCGGCCCAGGGTCACGGTGGGAGAGAGCCGAGGAGGCCACAGGCACAGGAGAGGCCGCGACAGAGGGAGAGGAGGGAGGCGAGACCCCCATCTCCATAGAGGGAGAGGCCACCATCGCTCGATAAGGGCAAGGGCATTGACACGGGGGAGAGTAGCGAGACTGGCTACTCTTCGAGCGGAGAGAGATCATCTCCAGGCATAGGTGCAGACTCTACAGGATGAGGCTGCATGCCACCGAGCTGAGGTGGCACAGCTACGAGACGAGATTGCACGCCTCAGGGCACGGGGCGGAGGGGCGAGCACTGGGGAGCTGACACGGGCTATTGCCCAACTCACTTTCTACCAGACATTGTATTATCAGCTGGTGCTAGAGGCGGATAGACTACCCCTACCAGCCAACATCGCAGATCCGATCAGGATCGGGTCGTCGAGGACCTCGTCCCGATCGAGGACTAGGACTACTCAGACTGCGATGGGGCCACCTCGTCCACCTCAGGGCGGGGGAGGAGATGAGGCGGAGAGCTCGAGGGGCTCTCGAGGCTAGAGGACTGCACAACTTTGTACAGACTGACATTGTATAGCATTGTATTATTATTATTTTGTTGATAGAGGATTGAGTATGCCGAGGTACAGATTGTGGCATACCAATCCAATTTTGATATGATGTACATATGTATTGTGGATATATATATGATATGTTTTTGATCATATGACTTGTGTTATGTGTATGCTTATGATGCTTTTATGTTTGTTTGATTGATTTGATAATTGGATTGAGGATTCATGAAATTATGTCATTTTGAAAATTTATACTTTTGATGTCATGCGGTAATATTTTAAATGAAATAATCTGATGTAACAAATTGATTGTTTGTAATGTGATGTAATAAAATAATAAAAAGAGACTTCTAACAATAATTTCAAAGGACATTGTCGCTATTATAGACCATTTCATGGAGTCGCTGCTCACTCGGTCGTCAAGCTAATCCCAGGATAGAAATATTGTTAAAAGTAAAAGAGTGCTTAAGAGACTGTCTTAAGACTTTGGTGCAATGGTGAAAATGATGGTGATGATGGTTTGTTTTTCAGATTTTCATAAAAATAGTATGCATGAAATAATGTTAAAATGATTTTTGCTAGGCATAAATTCCTAAGTGTGATAAATTTTTTGGATAATTCTTTAGGAATTATACCATCATTGCAAAATTGAAGGTTGACATAATGACATGAAATAATGAAAATGTGTTTGCTTTTTAAAAGCATAATTTGTGTAACATAATGAATTAAGTCATATGGTTTTCATGATTTTTAAATAAATGGGGAATAAAAATTGTTACGATGGTTTGCGCTAGGCATAGAATATGTAGGTATAGACTTATACCATCATCGCGAAAATCCAAAGAAAAGATAGTTTTATTGCATGGTTGATTTTTTAATAAACAGAAAATATGAAAATGAGGACTTGCGCTAAGCATAAAATTCCAATTTTGGTTTTGGAACTATACCATCGTCGCGAAAGTCAACCAGATATATATGTTTTGATTGTATATTTTTGAAAGGAATTTTGATTTTTCTATTATATAGTTGTCTTTATGGTAAGCAACTGTACTTGATTTATTCCAAACAAGTTGCAAAAATAATATTTCAAAGTATTTTGAAGACAAAGGTTAGATTTATAAGGAATCCCATGTGCATATGTGAATTCATTTCCGATCTTGATTTATCATAATGATACACAAAATCTCTCAAATACAAATGTGTGTGCAATTGCTTTGTGCATTTACCAGTTTTGAGCAAGATAATATGATACAAGTGATTTGAAGAAACCAAATAAGTGTTCATTAACCATGATGTAGATGCATATAACCATACTAGACTACTATGTAGGTCGGATTATCAAGAGCTAGCTAATCCATAAGCGAGACATAGGTCTGTACAAAAGAAGGTTGCTAATGTGACGGACATATCACCATGCTAGGAGTTACCCAAGGCCAAGCAGGTTGGGCACAAACCACCTGTTATGGGGCTTACCTCACAGTTTTTGAATAATTGAGAATTCCAGGGATTCAAGCTCATCAACCCTTCTTTTCTTTTCAAAGGGTAGGGAAAGGGATTTTATTGCATTCTTGCTTTTCGCTTTCTTTTGAACTTTGCTTCTTTTTCTTTTTGTATTTTTGTTTGCTTGATTTTTTGAGATAGTGCTTGAAATATTGTTGTAATGATATAAAAGAACATTTTTCTTTTTTCTTTTTCTTGAACTTTCTTTTTCTTTTTCTTTTGCTAGGGATACTTGCTCGGATTAGCTGTAGAGCAAGGGATTTTTATTCAGGGTAGGGGTGAGCTTGTCCTTTTGCCAATTCTCAAAGATTCTAGACCATGTGCATGATAGGATAGCGGGGGAAACTTTTCGCTCAAGAAATCACTTCTACTATGTAGCAAAACATGGAAATTACAAATATAATCATTTTATTGTGAAAAGATGTGCTTGGTTTAAGTAAATAACAAGATCAATTCTCTATGCTCAAACTTTATTTAATTGAATTTTGTGAACTTTGATATAAGAGAGATTAGTAATCATGCCGGATAAAATCAAGATATTTATTGTTGTGAGTGTGCAAGTGAGGGATTCCAAATAAATGCTAATTTATCCAAAATAATTTGAAACATATAAGCGCAATAATTGTAAGAAAATATATATAAACACTTTTGAGAAGTTTTGAGAATGTTGACTCTCTCTTTCTTCTTTATATTGTTTTGGTTTCGAAAGAGTCAAGCATATTGCTGTTTTTATATTTTTATTCTTTATTTTGTTTTTAAAGAATATAACAAGTGCCATAAATAAATGCAACAAATAGTTTTGAAGATTTTTGATGATTATGAATGTTTTTGGTGTTTTTGGATTTATAAAGTGAAAGAAATACAAGATAGTAATTTTGAAATATTTTAAACAAATATATACAAGGATGAAATGACCAAATTTATGCATAGTAACGTTTAAGATGCAAAATATTCATGGGTTCTTTAAGTTCTTTACCATCTAAGGTAGATAATTTGTATGCTCTCGATTCAAATTTAGCAATAATAATGTATGGTCCAAGCCAGTTGGGCTCAAATTTACCTTTAAGGTCCTTAGTTGCATTTGTATTTTTTTGATTTTCTTTTAAAACAAGGTCGCCGATCTCAAAGGATCGATGACGAACTTTCTTAGCATATGATCTTTTAAGCTTGTTTTGGTAAGCACGGAGATGCTCCAAAGCATTGATGCATTTTTCATCTAGGAGTTCCAGCTAGCTGAGTCTGCCGACACGATATTCATCTCCTACTTCGGTATCTTGAAGTAGCAGAGCCAAAGAAGGAACTTCCAATTCAAATGGAAAAACTGCTTTAGCACCGTAAACCAAAACAAATGGTGAAGTTCCAGTGGGGGTTCGAACACTAGTTCGATAGGCCCACAAGGCTGGATATAATTGAATGTGCCAATCACGGCCAGTTTTATTGACCAATTTTTTGAGAATTTTGATTAAGGTTTTGTTAGATGCTTCTGCTTGACCATTACCCTGAGGATAATAGGGAGTGGACCAGCGATGTTGAATCTTATATTTTTGGCATAATTTTTTAACATCTTTATTTTTGAAACAAGTTCCATTGTCAGAGATGAGATTTGCAGGAATTCCGAACCTACAAATGATTTGATTAAAAATAAATTTAGAGACTTGTGTGCCGGTGCAGGAAGCTAAAGGCATAGCTTCGACCCACTTCGTGAAATACTCAGTGGCGGTTATGATGAACTTGTGTCCATCGGATGACACGGGATTGATTTTGCCAATAATATCTAAACCCCATTTGGAAAAGGGCCAAGGAGATGAAATAGCCTGCGGCTCTTGTGCGGGCGCATGGACAAGGTCAGCATGTTTTCGGCACTTGTCGCAATGGCGCACATACTCATGTGCATCCGTTTCCATGGTAGGCCAAAAGTATCCTATCCGAAGGAGCTTTTTAGCAATGACGCTACCACTAAAGTGTCCTCCACAAGATCCATCGTGGGCTTCACTCAAGGCTGATTTAGACTCTTCTAAGTTTAAACATCTTAATAGGATACCTTCAAAAGATCTCCTATATAAAGTATTGCCAATTATTACAAATCGACTTGCTCGTCGACGTAATAACCGACATTGGTTTCTATTAGAATTGGCAGGGAAAGTCCCATTTTGGAGAAAATCAAATATGTCAGTATACCAAGGTTCAGGAGTAGTTTCATTGATTAGAAACACATCCAAAGGCTCTAAGCATGACTTATTTGAAGCGGGTTCCTGGAGTCGACGAATAATGATAGTGGCATATTCGTCATCTAACTCCAAGGGCAGGAGAGATGCAGTTGCGGCCATAGCATCAGCTGCACGGTTGCTAGTTCGAGGAATAGCTTCTAAGGTAACTTGATCAAATAGAGACATTAATTGTAAAACATAGGCCTTATATGGGCGCAGTTTATCATCTCTGGTCTGATAAACTTCATTAATTTGGTTTATAACCAGTTGAGAATCACCAAAAACTAAAAGATGTTTAATTTTTAGCGCCAAGGCAGCTCGTAATCCAAGGATTAGAGCTTCATACTCAACAATATTGTTGGTGCAAGCAAATGTCAATTTGAAGGACAGAGGAATAAGATGTTTTTGTGGGGATATTAAAATAATACCCGCACCAGCCCCACTCATGCATCGGGCTCCATCAAAGTATAAGGACCATTGTTCAATATGGTCTGCCTCTAATTGAAGGCATTCGTCAGGAAACTCAATGATGAGGGGATGGGTAGACTCTAAGGGTGCAGCGACTAATTGATCTGCTATGATTTGACCCTTAACAGACTTTTGTCCTATGAATGTGAGATCAAACTCGCTTAGAGCAAGAACCCACTTGGTTGTGCGACCCGATAAATAAGGTCGACTCATGAGATACCTTAAGGGATCGTATTTGGCAATGACATACGTTTTTTGACTAAGCATATAGTGTCGTAATTTTTGCGTAGCAAACACGACGGCTAGACATAGTTTTTCTAATGTTGTATAGCGGGTTTCATAACTGATGAAGGTTCGGCTAATATAATAATTAGCACGTTCTCTCTTTTCATCATCAAGTTGAGCTAACATAGCTCCTAAGGCAGAATACGAAGCTAAAATATATAGGAGAAATGGGCGATCAGGTTTAGGTGGTGAAAGCACAGGTGGATTAAGGAGGTATTGTTTGAGAAGTTCAAAAGCTTCTCTACATTCGGTGTCCCAATTAAAAGGGACATCCTTCTTAAGGAGTTTAAGAAAGGGACCGATTTTGTCCGCCATCTTATCGATGAAGCGACGGATAGCTTGAAGTTTACCTTGTAAACTTCGTAACTCAAATATATTAGTAGGTGCGGGCATATCAGTGATGGCCGCAATCTTGAGAGGGTCGATTTCAATACCACGTAAAGAAACTAAAACCCCTAATAGTTTACCGGACTTAACTCCGAATATACATTTTTCTGGATTTAATCGAATAAGATATTCTCGTAATCGATTAAAAACTTTTCTCAAATCATCTAAATGATTATCTTCAATAATAGAGCGAGCTATAATATCATCTACATAATCATGTAGGATATCATGCATCATATCATGAAAAATATAGGTCATAGCTCGTTGATAAGTTGCACCTGCGTTCTTTAAGCCAAATGGCATCACTTTCCAGCAAAAGGTACCCCAGGGGGTAATAAAGGCTGTTTTAGCCTGATCTTCAGGAGCTATTCTGATTTGATTATAGCCGAAGAATCCATCCATTAAGGACATCATCCCACTCCCGGCAGTAAAGTCAATGATTTGATCCATGTTTGGAAGAGGGAAGTCATCTTTAGGGCATGCGACGTTAATATCTCTAAAATCTGTGCAAACCCTAACTTTGGTAGCTTCTTTCTTGGTGATTGGAACTACATTTGAGATCCATTCAGCATAATCAATAGCTTGTATAAAGATAACATTCAGGAGTTTTTCTAACTCCCCTTTGACTAGCAGAGCCACTTTGGGATGCATTTTTCTAAGTTTTTGTTTAACTGGTTTAGCATCCGGATGGACCACTAGATGATGCATGACTACGGAAGGGTCTAGACCTGGCATATCTTCATATGTCCAAGCGAAGACATCTTCATACTCTTTAAGGAATGCAATGTATTGTTCTTGTTTTTCTTGACTTAATTCTGATCCAATATTGATTATGTGAGGATTATCCTCAGTTCCAATATTAATTTTAATGACGTTTTCTACCTCCATGTGTAGATCTCTTTCAAAATTAGGTGGGGCGGGTGAAACACCCAATTCTTGTAATTCTTGTAAGGTTAATTTAGATAATTCATCTTGAGGATTAGTGGCCTCAAGTTGGGCTATAGTTGGTATAGAACCATCAAAATAAAATCCATTGTGTAACATCTCTTCAACAGAGACATCATGGAAGATATCTCCTTCCAACTCTTCATCGGGGTCAGCAATCATTTCAGGGTAAGCTATGGATAGCATGTTGCATGAAAATGACTGATTTTTAAGAGGCAAATCAACATGCCTATCCAAATAATCTTGATAACATATGAGTTGATCATCATCTTCAAAAGGAAAGGGTTGACCCTTACTAGGAAATAGGCCCACACCACAGCGGGCAGGCCACGGTTCTACCTCGAAAGGTTCTTTCATGCCATTTTGGAAAGGTCCTAAGCCTTTCCCTTTATATCCCATTTTAAGCATCATGGGTTTAGCTTTAATATAATCATTGGTAAAATAGCACCGAGCGTATCCCTCATGATGAGTTTTGATATTTCGAGGGATTCTTCCCCAGTCATATCCTTTATAAATGAAGGCACAACTCCCGACTTGGTAAGTACTTCCCATAGGTTGTGGGAGGCCCAAAGTACGAGGAGATGGCGGTAAATTATTCAAAAGAATTGAATCTTGCATGAAAGCATTTGTTTTTTCTGATATTAAGGTTGTGGATAAATCTGGTAAAAGTTCATCAAAAAGGGCATAAGATGTAGAAGGCTTATTACCTATATCTTGAGATGTGGAAGGTATGATAGTTGTTTCTGTAGGTTTTGAATTTATAGGGATAGAACTTGAAGGATTGGTTGTAGATTTAAGATCTTTTTGAGGTTCTAGAGTGATTTGTTTAGAGGGTTGTTGATCTATATAGGAGGATGAAATTAATGGAGGGGAAATAGGTGAAGTTATGGGTGTGTGTTTCATGAGTTTTAGATGAAAAATAAGAACTAGGATGTGTGGATGACAGAGCGAGGGCAAAATTGCACTCCAACGGGTTTTGCCAAAGCACACATATCAAAGGGTCTAGGGTCACCATGGATAGTGACCAACTGATTTTTAAACTCAAATTTAACACATTGGTGTAAGGTTGATGGGACCGCTCGCATGGCATTGATCCAAGGGCGACCCAAAAGTATATTGTACGATTCTGGGCAATGTACAATAAACACGGTTGTTTCTAGGGTTCTAGGACCAACTTGCAATGGGAGGGTAATAACTCCACATGTTTCTTGTGTTTCGTCATTAAAAGCTTTGATAATCATATCAGTTTTCTTCATTTCATCACTTCTAAAGCCAAATCGTTGGTAGAAGTCAAAAGTGCAAATGTTTAGAGATGAGCCATTATCAATCAAGACTCGTTTGATAGCTACATCTCCAATTAAAGCAGTAATGTATAAGGGATTATCCTTATGTAAACTGTGTTGTGGGATATCTTTATCCCGGAAGTCAATACAATCAATCTCTCGAGTGATGATAGTATTGGCCATAGCTTCAGGTTGAATGTTTTGAGGTACCATCATTTGGCTTAATGTAAGCATCAACTCATCCCTATGGGTGGGAGAGGATCTTAATAAATCTAAAAGGGAAATTTTGGCCGTAGTATTGGACAATTGCTCATTAATATTGTAAGGGGGTTTAGGTTGAACATTAGGAGCATGATTCCCTTTATTGGGGTTTTTCAGAACGAATGGAGCTGATCCATCATTCTGGTTTGGTTCTTGTTGAGAATTTTGAGCTTGTTGTCGGGTGACGACTCCGATGGTACCTACAATGTTATAATGAAGACGTTGAACTGGTCTCGGTTGAGCATTTATGGCTTGTTCATTAGAAAGGAATATATTAGAAGAAGGTCGAGTAGTAACTCGTCTAGGAAATGGTTCTTCTGGAACCATAGCATCTCTGACGGGTTGAATAGGATCTGATTCATTTTCAGAACTATTCGATTGGTTTGAAGTAATGTCTAGTTCACTTTCACTATCTGATTCTATATCACTAGAATCAGAAGTTTGAAAATTATGTAAGGGCCTGGTCGTAACCGGGGATAAGGTTGTGTCAAATATTTGAGGATCCTGAACAGGTAATTGTCCGCTAATGGTTCCTACATATCGGGTAGGAGGGGGAACATTATGATGTTCGATTTGATTGGCTACCTCTTTACCATGTCTTGGTAAAGGGTGTTGAAATATGTCTAAAGTTTGATTGGCATTTTGATTTTGATTTTGGGGAACGGTCTTTTGAGTATTATTAGGAGGGTTTTGTTTAGGTTGGAAGGCTTGCACTTCCATTTCATTATTGTCAATCAAATCTTGTATTTTATGTTTCAACCTTTTACAAGCGTTGGTAGAATGTCCAGGTCCTCTATGGAAATCACAGTGTAAGTCGGCTCTGTATCCGGGTATAGTTGGATCAGGTTCCCGGATAGTTGGTAATTGGATCAAACCTCTTTCGAGTAATTGAGGTAAAATAGTTGATAAGGGTTGGTTTAATCTAGTGAATTCTCGAGGAGGCTTGTCAGGAGGTTTCAATATAAATTTTTCTGTTGTCTTCGTTGCATTGATATTAGCAACATTTATGCTGTCAGTGACTCCGTCACCAACAACTTGTTTGTTTTTATATTGATTTCTGGATGTTTTCTCATCATCCTTCTTCCTAAGTTGGCCTCTCCTAATGAGGGCATCTTCTACTCTTCGAGCTAAATCTATAGCTTGATCGAAGGTAGTTAAAGTAGCAGTTGATAGCTCATAAGATATTTGTTCTTGTAAATTATTGATGAAAATGTCCAACATTTCCCTATAAGGTAGCACAAAGTGCAGTTTTCCTATCAATTGCCTCCATCTAGCTAAGAAATCGGCAAAACATTCATCTTTGTCTTGTTTTAAATTGTATAGGTCTTTAATAGTTACATGCCTCTCGATGTAGGCACTAAATTGATGGACAAATGATTCAGTTGTTTCTTCAAAGTTTCTCAAAGAATGAGTGGGCAATTGATAGTACCACTCTAATGCCATTCCACCTAAACTTTTTGGGAACATTTTTAATAATAGCAAGTCATCATGCGATATGTCATGACATGCTATCCTAAACATGCGAAGATGCTCTATGGGATCTTCGGTTCCTTTATATATAGGCAAGATAGGCATGGGAAAATGCTTAGGGTATGGTTGAGCTACAACTATGGGATCCAAAGGTTGACTACATATCTCTCGATAATTATACGAGGGACGGTAGGGATCTATCTGGTCCATACGTGAAGCTAACTGTTTCACCATGGTTTCCGGATTACTAGTTTGCCCCCCATATTGGTTTGGTAGGGCATTGACATGGGTTTTATGGGCATATGATGGAGGAACATGAAGATTAGATGCCATGTTACTATTGTGTAAATTATTGGTAGGAAAAGTATTATGAAGGAATTTTGAAGTTGTATTATGTTGTATTCCAGATTGTTGAAAATTGGTGTTTGGCTTCGTTTTAGGTTTTTGTTTACTTGAAGCATATTGCTCAATAGTTTGGCGGAATAAAGTAGTGAAGGAAGGTTTCTTTTGTGTGGGAATGATTTTAGGTTGAATAACGAGTTCCTTAGGAGGTTGGATAGCCTGTTGTTTTGACATGTTTTGAATCATAGTGACCATATCCGTATTGGATGGTCCAGACCTTGTCACTTTCTTGATCAATGAAAGACAAAGGGATTAGTGCGCATATCATACGTATGTTCCAAGGCTACTTGAGTGTTACTAATTTGCCCTTTATCAATACGAACTGCCACATTAAGATCATCAATGTTATCATTGAGAAATTTCTTGAAATGATCTATGTTGTCAAAAGCAATAGTTCCATCTGGAGCTACTCTAGGGGATGAGGATCCATCCTCTTTAACACTTCCTTCTTGTTCATTATCTTCACCTAGGTCATGTTCCGATTGATCTAGAGTTTGTCCTTCGGAATTGGATCTCCGGGGAAGGACATTTGGGTCTCTAGTTGTATCTTGTACCCAATCTTCTTCTTCTCCTAAAGTTTCTTTACCATTCCTAAGTTTAGGCATGGTGCTAAATTTTGATTTCAGCAAATATATATATATATATATATATAAAAATATATATATATATATGCAACAAAATTAAGAGGTATATATTTACTATATACCTACTACAATATTTGAAATGAAATGTTTAAGTTTTTGCTATGTTTTTTAGTTTTTCTTTGTTTTTGAAATAATATTGTAAAGACAACAAATAACACAATAAATGCAAGAAATAAGACTGAAAGTAATAATCTAGTTTTCTATAAATAATTTATAGATATCATTAATAGGCTCGAGTTGTTCAGGAGTCATGAAGTGTTCTTCTTCAAATTGAAAGTTTTCTTTTAAAAATTTGATGAAAAGAGCTATAGTGATATTATCTGTCTCGGATCTTTGGTTGATAGAAGTAAAGCTCGTGGCAATACTCTCGATATAACACAGCTCGCGGAACTCTATTCCATCTTTCCCTATCTGTAAGAACAACCTCTTGGTCTTCTACACAACCTAGGAACTGGTGTACAATGGCTGCGTTCTCGAGGTATTCCTCGAAGGTGAACAATTCTGAAGATACTAGAGCTCTCCTATAAGCTAACCATCTATGGCGGGGCTCTCCGAAGTTCATGATAAAAAACTAGTTGATGAGGATCCAGGATTCTATCTAGGACTAGCCTCTTGATTTGCTTAAGTTGTGTGGACCTAGATGAGATGAGACTAAGTCTTCTATCAAGTTCGTTCCACAGGAATTGATTTCTACTTGTTTCAGGCACATTAAGCATAGAGTTGATTTCTATTGCTGCCAATTGGTTTTCTACATTTATGGTAACTGCTAATATTTTCTTAGGAGCTACCATCTAAACATGATTTTAAACTTTAAATGTTCTAAAATGCATCTATGTTTTAGTTGTTCTATATTTTTTTTTTGTTTTTTGTTTTTGTTTTCAAAAGGTTATGATGCATTCACGTCGGGTTCACCAAAATGTATCGCTCCAAATTTTTCGCATCCTTACCTTCAGGCTATAGGATCCGTGCCCGGAAGGAGGATGGGAAAAGGATGTCGCGGTACCTCGGACTGAGAGGACTTTGCGAAGGTCCCGCCTCTCAAGGGAGGTGTATTTTGATGATTTTTCGATGGATGGTGGGTTCACCGGGAAACATTTAATGGCAGTTTCCACGCCTAGGTTTGGAATGTGTTTTTATGTGTTCGTTTTTAGTCTTAAGCATTCATATCCTAGGTTTGGCCAAATGAGTCTAAATTAATCTATATGAAAATGCAGATTTTAATGAATACAGAGAACAAATTTGAAGACAGAAAAATAGAGAAATTAAGGAAGATTAAAAGCAGAATACCGATCCGGATGTCTGATGAAGATTCTGATGTTGAAGCAGTCAGGATCATCTAGAATTCGACAGAATCATCTGAGATCGGACAAGATCGTACGAGATCTGACGAATTCGTCAGAGACCTACAAACAGAAGAACAGGATGCAAAATACGAGAGAATACTACTATTCTAGTAGAGGGGAAGCTGTGCAAAATAACGGTGACAACACTGAACTGAAACTTAAAGACCGAAACATGTATGAATGATGCTTGATTAAATCACAATTATGGATTAATTATGCCTTTGATCTAGATGGGTGAACTCCAAAATGCAATATAAGATAAAATATCAAATAAACTAGCTAATTTGCAGAATAAAATAACGAGAGAAAAGGTGAAGAAATGCAAACTTATGGCATTGATTGCCTCAATGTGGACTACGATCGAGATCGTCTCGCATCAGTACGAAATCATCTCTGATTCGACAGGATCGCCTCCGATCTGAACAGGTTCATCGGCGACGATGTATGCTTGCTCCGGCTGAAAAACAAGATGGTACCTGCAACAAAATTGATATAGGACTACTGCAAATGAAAACTTAGGATGATTTAACGTGCATGAAGTTAAGTTACAGAGAATTTCAGCCGGGGGTTGGGAAGGGAAGGTCCTAGGGACTAAATAGGCTTAGGGGAGTAGTTAGGAGGTTGGAGATCATCCCTATTTGGGAGATCTCCAACGGGGAAGGGTCTCTAACGATGCAGACACGCTTCTGCCTGGATTAGAGGCCCGTTGGAATAGAAGCTAATTGTGAAAAATTAGTTTTGCGACAAGATCGTCTGGACGTCCTAGCCCAGACGAAATCGTCAGATCTAGGGCGATATCGTCTGATCGGCGACGATATCGTCAAACGGTCAAAACAACCTCTAAAAATGGCACGAAAAAGGGGGAAACGGATTACCCGGCGGTTAACGGGCGGTTTGGGAGGTTAAAATTTGAATTTAAATTATTTACTAAGGTGAATGTAATTATGACAATTTTACTGCGCCAATTTTAGGGTGCTACACTTATTAGCTTATACAATAGAAAAGAAGATCATGAAAGTTGGTTACTATTGTCTAATTTTGTTTATATATGCCCATCACTAGATAAGGAGATATAATAAGTACATGTTCTTCACTAGAAGAAAGAAGAACCAACCTATGCCATTGAAGTTCATAGAAATAGATGAAACATTATCCCAATGAGGATTATAATTTGTTGGAATAATTAATCCACCATCAAGAAAGGGTAACAAATGGATCTCACTACTAAATCCCACTAAAACAAGCCACAAAGCAAGTAATCATAGATTTTCTAAAGGACATTATTACCATGTTTTGAATTCCTAATAAAATAATTACTAAAAATGTTAAGGCATTCATAGGTTCCAATATTAATCAATTAACCTTTTAATATGGTAATTATCTGAAGGCTTCTTAAAATTACTTCCCATAGTGTAATTATTTGGCAAAATTTATTAAAAACTATGCCAAATATTGAAAAGGATTGGATTAGAAAATAAGTAGTAATGGCATCTTCACCTTAGAATATCCTTATGGGTAGATCACATCACTCTAAAGAAATTCTTAAGGTGTTATCCTTATATTTTGGTATAATTTCAAGAGGCTAAATCATTTATATCTATTGAACTACCTATGCTTTAGTTGTTGCATCAACTAAAACTTTAGGAGAATGATTCTATGACTATAAGGATGGGAGAACTCCTCAAACTTGAGTAACTGAGGAAAGTGACAAGAGAGAAGATATTGAGACATCAAGAACTGGTATAAATATATTTTGATAAGAGAGTCACACCTTTGAAATTTAGGGTTGATGGTCTGGTACATAAATAAAATGAAGACACAAGCAAACTAGGCCGTCATACAAATTTTGATGCAATTTGGTGTGTCCCATGTATCATAGATTCCTTCAAGGATAAAAATTATTTTGAGCTTAGTATAATGGAGGGTGATAATCTATCAATCCCATTCAATTGGATTTATTTGAATATTTATTTGTAATATCTATGCATTTATGTATGTTTGTGTGCATATTTTTTTTGTTTTTGTAGGTTAGAAGAAAGTCTTGAAACTTACAAACAAGTAGATGTTACAAGCATTTGGAACCCATAAGCCACACAAGGAGGAAAATTTATATAAACTAAATACAACCATTAGGTAATAAAATAGAAATTTAAGGTAATGCGATCCATTTAATTATACTTAATTATCAAGCAATGCATAATTGCAATCACATGTAAGAACAACTCCTTAGAGAGAAATGCTGATAAAAAAATAAGTATGCATTAGAAAAGGTGGCTCCTAAAAATTATCAACAACCAACTAAATATAATTTTATTAATGATAATATGGTAGACTCAAAATGCATTTTGTGGATTTAATACAAAAGTTGGTGACACCTTCCATTTTCTACCCAAGCATATGGAAGAAAATAATTTTGCATAGCATAAATATAGTACATTGAGGATTTTATTACATCACAAATGGTAGATACAAATCAAGTGAAATTATGGAAGAAAAAGAAGGTGTGAATTCACATAGGATGAATTCAATGCAAGTAGGTGTCATTGCATTAGGAGGAATTTCTATAAAAGGATTACCTTACATTAATTTTTTTTGTAAATCAAAGTTGTGTTAGATAAGTTTGCAATATTATCAATTGTCTTCAAATTATTCCACACATAATATATAATGCCTCATTTTCTAAGTTTATTATCTTCTACAAGTGGAATACCTCTACGAGCCAAAAAATCTATAATGAAAATTCACTACACCTGATAATCTGATCAAGTAAGGTGACTTCGACTAGTGTTTATTTGGAGGGGAAAAAAAAATAGAAAGATCCTAAAACACTATTAGTTGTTATATGACCTATGTTAAGTAATCACCAAAAATATTTCATCAGAGTTTAAAAATGGATATGAAGCAACTTGGGTAGCATGTTCGTGCTAATCACAAAACTTTAATAGTTAGCGCTTTGAAGTAATTCCTATGTATTTTTCATCATAACTAAATTAAACTATTATTTGGTTCTTTCAACAGCGTAAAAGGTTTAAAATGATTGTGGCATGGTGGTTATAGGGGCAGACTATGCGAAGATCTGTGTGGCGGCTTCTGGGGTGGATAGCACAGAATACTATGGGGGACATAAAAGTTGGACAGCCTACCCAAATTTGTGGCGGCTACCAATTCCACCATGTAAATTAAAAAAGAAAAAAAAAAACTAAATTAAACTATACTATTGGTAGAATTTCAAGAGCCATTTTTGTGATGACTAAAGTGAATCTACCATTGGAATAGGATCCACCCAAACAATGACTATGGGTTTTCTCTATTCTTATATGGAAAATCCCAAGACCTAATAATCCTCTATATCTGACCAAAATTATGGTGGTTTCCCATGCATCCATTATATATCCACTAAAATCATAAGATATTATCAATAATAGATTTGAAAAAGAAGATTTTGGTGGCTACAAAAGATTAAAAAAAAACCCAAAAGCACTCAACATTAAAAAGTTCTACAAATAATTTAACCACGACATCTAATGGTCCTAGTGACCTCTACCATAGATAGCTCTATAATGTTTGGTTTAAAGCACAAAATATCAAACTCCTCTACATAAATATGTCCATTAATTTGAGCTTAGAAATTAATATTTTACAAGAACATAAAGGCCTAATAAAACACTTCACATTACAAAGTTTCATGGGTTGTCTAATCCTTCTAATCTAATATGGAAGCCAAATATTGAAAAATTGGGATAGTGAGAAGGAATCATGGTGGTGAAACAAATAGTTCTATGGAACGTTAGATTCAAGACCAATGGCCCATGGAGTTTCATATAAATTTTGACCAACAAGAAAATAAGAAATTTTCATCAACTATCTAATCACAATGATTTATTGTCCACCCAATCCAAATATAGATATCAAAGAAAAAGGTTCCATAGATAGTTAGATTTATCATCAATAGCTCATGGGGTATTAAGAAATTTTTGATGATGAAAGGAGATGAAATATTTGAGGGTTAGACCTTATGACAAAACCTCTAATGAGGGAGGGTGAAAAGGTTTCCAAGGACCGTTAGATTGAAAATCAACAAGCTACAATGTTTCGAGTTTTTGAGAGCATGTGGGGTGAAAATATCTAAAGTTTAGATTATCTAAGGAGATGCTAATGAATAAAAAAATATGTGTTACAACCATACAACTCATAATTAATGGCCCATAAAAATTCAAGATATTTTTGAGAGCAGAGGAAAATAAAAGTTTTGAAGGACATATTTTTTGAGAAATGCTAATAAATAAAATGGAGTAGACACACCATGGGTCATTCGACTAAAAAAATTATCTATAGAACATCAAGATAATTTTGAGGATGGATGGAGAATTTTTTTTTGAGGTTTATAGCATTTAAAATATTCCAATGAAATTTAATAGGGTATAAGTTTTGTGGACCTTTCAATAGAAGTTTAGCAAGCAAAACAAGTTTTCTAAAAGTTTGATATAAGAAAATGAGTAAAATTTTTGAGGACCATTTGACTAGAAATAAATGACCCACATTGCTTTGAAGAAATCAAAAATAGGAGATATGATACTCTGAGATATGGGTAAACATTCTAATAAGATTACATAAGTGTCTAGTGAAGAAAATTTATCCAACATGGTAGGTCTACAAGACATAAATGGTGATAATAGTAACCAATATGAAATCACAAAAATTAATTCTTGAGAATTTATTAGTGGTGCAAAAAATCCCAAAAAATAGTTGAGATTTAAATAAGCAGTTGATAAAAATCCTAAAGCCATCTATCTACATCACTTGGTTTTAACAATCCAAGGAGAATGGTTGACCTAGGTAAAAACATGGTAGTCATAATAAGAGCACCCTTAGTTATAATAATATTAATTACAATAGGTGCCTCTTCTTATTCTCCAATATCCTTAGGATGGTAGTTGAAAATATCAGTAGTAGTTACACAATAAGAGGCTCAAAATTGTTTGACATTGATGATTCTAGATCTAGAGACCTCAAAGGGTTAAAATGACATAATTAAGATATGGCTAGGGGAATAGTATGAAGATATTGTTTAGTTCCTACACAAGTGTTGGAGGGAAAAGTCCCCCTAGTGTGTGTATAAATAATAAATTTATATAAAAATGTAGGCATTGGTTGGTTGTTTATCCATACCTATTACTAGGCCTTGTATGTAACTCTTCTTTCATTTTCTTTTGTATAATAGTCTAGAAGAAAGCCTTGAGTCATTTAGTGGGTAAGCTTATGATACCTTTATTATGGCATGACTATAATTTTGTTATACACACACACACACACACACACACACACACACACACACACATATATATATATATATATATATATATATATATATATATATATATATATATATATATAAGAATCTTTGAATATTTGACTTTCTATCCTATTTTTATGTGCAAATGTGTCTACACTTAATTGTTATTTTTTTGAGGAACTATGTTCACTTTGAACTATTTTGGCTATGCATATTTTGCATGACTATTATTAACTATGCTCATACCCACATAATTGCTACCAAAGCTATGTTTGCTAAAGCAGTGATAATAGATATAACAAAGCCATTTCAACTACAAAGTTTTGATATTGTTACCATTTAGATAAACACATATTACAAAATTATTGAAATTTATTGAATGCATATGTCATACTTATCATTTGAAATAATTGGTGTATTTTTTACCTCTATATTTTCATTCAAAGATATTAGAATAAGAGAAAATCAAACTGTTTGGAACACTTGTCTAGGATATTTTTATTACTTAATTTTTAGAAAATGTAAGCTTGAGCTTGAGGTTACAAATTTAAGACCTAAAGAAATTCCAAACCATGGTTACAAATATAAGGATATATTGTTTGAGGTGTTCCAATTATTTTCTCCATAAAAGTTTTAAATTTTATATAATTCATATCAAACTAAAAAAAAAGACATAAATTCGTTATTATTGGATCTTGATGTGAATGGTCAAAATACATCGGAAATATTCCTCTATTAAACTTGCACAATTTGAAAGATGTTGTAAATAAATGGTGGACTAAAAATATGCAACTATATTATTCTTTGTACAAATTAAATGTTCGTTAGTGTATTAGTGGTAGAAAATTCATTTTGAAATATACTTTACCTTAGATTACTTATAAAAATAACTATTGGAAATAAATATATTGTGATTAGGATTATTTTCATTTAGAAGAGTTGATGTTAGATACAATATAAAATAGAGACAAATAGGAAGCATTGTATAAATTCATGACACCTGAATGTTGACCTTGTCCTTCCTTACTAACTATTTTATAGTCTTTCATGATTAGAATTCAATACAAATAGATTTATTTGGGTTATAGTTTATCCATAATATTAATCATGGATGCCATTGCCCCAACGTCAAATCTATCAAACTCTTTTCAATGCTAGATCTGTTTGAGTGTCCATGCTTAACTTTGATTTTTTCCTATTAGATAAAATATATTTATATATAAAATGGATGAGTTGTGACTCCAACAAATAATAGTACATTTTACTCAAATAAATAGATAACAACCTATGAATTGCTTTTTTCATTCATAGGTATTTACATTATAAAATTGATGGTTACATACTGGATATTGTTTTATTGAATAAACTACATCTTTTTTCTATCCTATACTTTGGTGGAGCTATACCTTTTAACACTTCCATGAAAAATATATCTTATTTATTTTGCTAAAGATTTAATTCTCTCCTATATAAATCAAACTTGTATTTTTGAATGCCTTTGTAAGTGCGTTTGCTATCATTTTCTATATTATATGGTATTGCAAATTTATTATGTTCTTATCAAATTTTTAAGGAAGAAAATGATACTACACTTCAATATGGTTTGTTCTACCAATAAAAAATTAGCATTATAAATTGAGTTTAAACAAGCTAAATATACTTTAATATTTCTCTTAAGCAAATTAAATATTTAATAGCTTGACAAGCTGATATGTACTAAACTTAATACATATGGGTGGGGTGAGGAATCTCCCCACCCTATAGCATTAAATAAGTATTTTGCACATGTTCCCATTGGGTAGGATGAGGAATCTACCCACCCAAGAACATTAATGATGCATGGTGCACACATGCCCCTTTGACCATCCAAGTAGGAAAACATAGATTTTCCTCCCCTCACCTGAGCCACCTAGATATCATGTCAGATACATATCATCTCCACCTCACCACCCCCTTACCCTTGTAAAATTCCATAAATAGGCCCCCATTTATTTCAGTTGTAAGAAGTGTGAGATTACTATAGGGAATCTCAATCAAAATTTAGCTAGAATTTTCTTGTATACACTTGTGAGGTGTTATATTTCTCGGGTGTTAGCCATGCACAATATTGTATGCCTCTCCTTACATGTTTTTTTATGCTCCAACAGATGCTATATTTAGACCAAAGACACTTGACAATTTTTAGAAGGTCCCCTTCAAATAAAATTCCATTCTAGTCAAAAAATCCAAGACCATCCACAAAGGGATGATTTACATTCAAAGCCATCCCCATAGGTATGGTTCTAGTCAAGAACTAGTCATAGTCAATCAGAACATAGGATACAATCTACAAAGGTGAGAAATATGATTTCATTGTATTTTTATCTCATTTTGAGTTTAGTTTAATGCTTTAATTCAAGTTTTTATTGTTTTCTCCTTTTATAAGCTTGGGTCCAACTTAGGTGGACCCAAGAGGTGCTATTAACATTTTTCTTTGGATATACAAGTGTGGAGACTTTGCTCAACTCGAGGTGCTACACAAGCATAAACTAACCCCTCTTGAGGTGGTCAAATAAGACAAAAGTACCAGGTATTATATTGTGAGAAGGAAATTTCACATTGAAAACCCTCATTGTAGCCTAGTGGGCATTCATAAATATCATTGTTGTAATATCTTTTATGTTCAATAAAATGACACATTTTATTTAATACATTTTGGTAAACACGGTGGGATATTTCTAACTCTTAACAACACAAACATTTTTATTTCATAGGTTGTAGAAATATTTTTTTATAACAATTTATTGTATACTTTTTCTTGTGTATTTTATTGATCTTTCTCAATCTTGCATTCTATATATTCTATCTATGTTTATAGGTCTAGAAGAAGTCACAACCCATACAAATTGGGACCCATCTAGGCTAGTACCATGTCAACATCATCTATCAAATACCGTTCCTATGAGGATTATTTATAGTCTAGACCTTACTAATAAGGATGGTTTATATTCAAGACCATCCTTGCAAGGACAATCCCTATTGATCTCCAAACTAGGACCCAATATATTAGGTACCTAGCTTCACATAAATAAAAACACAATAGTTTTAGGTGAGTATAAGGTAATATCCCTAACTTCTAGATCATTTATAATCATTCATCACTAAACACCTTCTTAGGCCAATTCAACTATCTTAGGCATGTCCAAAGGTATCAATCATTCCCCACCAATCATTTATCATTTAGTCCATTTCAATGTTTCCATGCTAGTTGGCTATTTTGTTAGTTAGATTTGATCTTTTATAGGTTAAATTGATTCAAATAAATTTTATTATTTTGTTATATAGCCTTGTTACCTTATATTTTATTTATTTTTTAGTCCAAGACTAGATTACAAAATTTGTGTTCTCTTATTATTGCAAAAAAAAACATTAGACTAACCTTCTAAGGTAGAAAACCTAACCCAATAGAGAGGGAAACTAGAAGTCTCCCCTAGCCTAAATCATTTTTATAGGGATAGTTTCAACTGTAAACCATCCAGACACGGATGCTTTTCTACAAATCATTTTAATAGGGATAATGTTTACCACATAACTAGTTTTGAGAACCAAAGCCTATACAATAGTTCCTACCAACTTATTGAGAGTGGTGCACCATAGGTAGGTGATCATATTACTAACTTTAAGTTAATTTTCATAAAAGTACACTTAATATAATATTTTTGCTTCATTTGAAATTTACTCTTTTTAAGCCTAGTTCACATTAAACAAAAGCTCCCTTACCATTCGTATGATCTCCTCTCACACTAAAAAGTGATATTGAGGATCAGAAAGGTAGTAGTATATTTAGAGGCTAAAGATATATTTTTTTCTTTATAGGACCTTTAAATTGCATTGCATTTCCATACTCCATAATAAATAGGATACTTGACCCCCATATGCTCTCTCCTCGCACCTTATAGTGATCTTGGAGATCAATATTGGGCTATTTATTCTAGGTTATCGAACCCACTACAACACCTCACACTAAATAGAGGATTTGATCCTCATATGATCTCTACTTTAACCTTAGGATGACCTTGGAGATTAAAATAGAGTCACGTATTCTAGGTCAAGGAACACCACACACACACTTCACAACATATCACATTAAGAGGACCCTTATTCCATGTATGCTCTTCCATTGTGCTTCATGCAACATTAGGAATAAAAATAGGGTAGGTCACCTCAAGTAAATGAACCTCATATTCTCCTTGTTTTATTATTTTAGAATTTATATTATGCATTTTATTTGCTTTCATAGAATACTTTCGAATAGGTTTTAATTTTCACGTCATTTTCTTTTCATGTCATTTACTTTACAAGCATTTATTTTGAAGTCCTTTACTTTTATGTCTTGTACATTTATTTCCTTAGACTAGTCTTTCCTTTACTTGTGTTGTTGATTATTTTCATTAGAATAGTTTTCTTTGCCTTTCTTGTAATTTACTTTTTTTAATCCAGATTTATTTCTTGTACCTGCATTCTATTTCCTTAAAATAGATTTCCTTTATTGTACTTGTATTTTCCTTTCATTAGAATAGAAGTTTCCTTTATTGTATTTGCATTTTATTTTCATTAGCATAGGGTTTCTTTATCACAATTTAGCACGAGACTTTCCTTTACTATCTAACTAGCATAGGTTTATTTGCTTGCTTGATTAGCATAGAAATTTCTTGTTGCTTGCTTCTTAGACTAGATTATATTTTCAATTTTTTTTTTTTGGTTATTCTAGGTTTTTTTTCCTTAGCTAGATCAATTGCACTTTATTCTTCTAGTCTAGGTTCATTTATTATCATTTAATTAAATAAAATTGCATTTTATTTCATAGATAGCTTTTCATATCCTTGCATCTTAGATAGAAAAGAGCATCCTTAGATTAGAATTTTCTTTGTTGAATTTAGTTTAGGAAACATTTACATTTGCATCCTCAAGATAGTGCTTGTTTGTGCATCCTAGTTAGACATATCTAAAATAAAATTAAAAAAACAATCAATCAAGCACACAAGTTTACATCACACTTGCAAAACACATTAAAAGCCAATTGATGACATTGGAATTCATCTCCAACCATTAGTTGTCCCTTTAGATGCCATAGTTAGTATGCATAGTTTCCTAGATTTCATCATCAGGAATTTGACTACACTTGGGATTAGCTTAAGGTAGTTTGAGGTTAAACACCCTTACTCACAAGGCTAAGTAATTAATTAGTGTGCAACTTTTGTTTTTTAGAAATTTTGTCCAAGGGTGAAGTGAAATCCAGCTAGGACAATGTATGTTTTAGACAACATCACATCTTCTATCCCTTAAAAAGGATATTTGAGGTCCTTTTGCCTTTTAAGTACCCCGAGCCTCCCCTTCCTTAGGAATCTCTTAGATGTTTATGCATAGCTTATCTCCATGTACATTTGGGTATATCAGGTAGCATGTATAGACACACCTTTAGATTTTCCCTATCAAACTTTTATATATTTTAGGGGTAGGTACCACCAAAACACATTAAAAATATATATATATAATAAACCAACATCAATTTCAACATCTTATTTCTTCCATTCATCAACCTCCTTTTTATCCTTATCCTCATTCCTTCTCTCCTTATTCCACCTTCTACTCATTATATATTTTTTTCTTATTTAGTAGGTTCCATGTCATTGTTGTATGGCCACCCACAAACGACTATATACCTATCTATGGTTCTTTTTCCTCCCCATTCCTTATCTACTTCTCCCACATTCTCATATTATTTACTTTTCTTTTTTAAAAGGTTCTTTGTCATTGTTGTATGGTCATGCACGAGTGACTACGTACCTATGTTGGTCATTTCCCCCCATTATTTTCCTTCTCTTCTTCCTCCACCTTCTTCTATTCCCCAACATTATTATCCTCTTATTTTCAGTCTTCCCTCACTCAAACTTATCTCCATTTTATCTGCATTCCTTCAAAAATAACTTTTATGTCTAGGGGAGTTGACACTTCTTCAATCCAATTTTGTATCTATAGAGTTGATTCTCCCTCCAAATTCAATACTCTCATTTCTCATTTATCCATATTCATACTATAAATCATTCAAAGTCTTATCTCATAATTATTTGCATTGCATTCATCTAATGCGTTCATACATAAATAAACCATTGCTCATTACATGTTAATTTGGTCACCTTTTGGGTGTACGAATATGTGTTTCCCAAGCTTGATTGGTATAATTAATCAATGAAATATAATATATGTACTTATTATACCCATATATGTGTTTTACACTTTGTTTATCTCATACCTCTTTATCTATTGTCTACATGTCTTGTGTCATCTCATGTCTTCCCCCCCTCATTGCATGCAACCATATTTTGTCTTTAGTATTTTTTTAGTCACATGCACTAGTTGACCCAACCTCCATGATGTCTTATTCAATCATATTATTAGATTTCTTGGAGATAGAGGTTGTTTTTGCTATTCAACCATACTTAGTGTTCCATTCAAGCTTTAACAAACATAATCATGTTCTAAGGATATTTTTGGCCTCCCATGGCCAACTCAAGTTCGTTCTTGGACCAAACACATATCACACATTAATAAAATTTTGAGTTTAGGGAAGATGACCCCATGAGTAGTCTTGCAATAAAGCAATTTTTTTCTCGCTCATACTATCATTCATATAATCTAAACCTAAGGATCCAAATTGCAAGTTAAAAAAAAATAAAAGACAAAAAAGGATCTAAATATTGGCCCCCTCAAGTATTATAGGCACCTCCATCAGGGCTATAGACACCTAGTTGGAAATTGAGCTATGTCGAAGTATTATGGCATTAACCTTCATCAGGGCTATAGATGCATATTTTTTCATGGAGTATACCCTTTGAGTGGCAATATGTTGTCACATTAGCAACCTTATTTTTTATAGACCTCTGAATTCCCATAAATAAGCTAGCTTATATTCGCTTGATTCATAATTGGTTAGTCCAACCTTATGCTGGAAAATGAACTTCACTACACACACTTCAACCCATGAGAGGATTGATATTATTTATAATGGTCTATGTTTCTATGGGATATTGAATGGCCATTAGTTGAGTTTTATTATAGCAACTAGGGTGTTTGAGTTTCCTAAAATACTTCTAAAATCTAAAAATTCTAAGATATTTGGGTGACAAGCATCTTGACTAGTCACCATTCACTGTACAAATGTCCTAAGTGTCCATTTGTTTCATTAATCATTCATTATTATTCATTACTTATCCAGTAAAAGCATTCTCTATTACATGGTATATTACCATCCATATCCTAAGTCTTGAGTTCATTGTGATTAACCTACCTTATGTTGTTTTAATGTGTTACTATGACCATTAACTTTTCATGGATTAATTACACCACTTTTGATCATGAAATGTATATGCAAGTATCTACAAAGTGATCAAATAAACATATGTGTTTCTTAACCATGTAAATAAATACAAGAATCATTGTCCATCACATCAAAATATCACATTCATTTTATCTAACATATCATGTCTATATAATCACATGCATACATCAATCATAAAATTTTAAAAACACCTAATCATATGCATAACACCATCCATACATCACATCACCCATTGAATCATCATCATGTGTCTATATAATGAAACAATAAATACAATACATCAACTATCCATGTACATATACATAATCATCCTAATTTATTATTCGGCTACATAAAAATTACCCATAGGGCTATAATATCATACATCATAATTTATCTTTAAATACCACAAGGTATACCCATAATAATTTTCTCACCATAAAATGATACAAAAATTATGGTTGATCTGCCACACCCAAAAAAATCATTCACTATCAATTTCATCCTAGTGTCTCCCCACTCCTCTTCTCTCTATCATATTTTTCCATCAATATTGCATTACCCTACCTATACTTTGACCCTCTTGGATGTTGCCTGCTCACTTGTAAAGTAGCTAGTTTCACTACCTATGATGCTCCTAGATTTATAAATTGAGGTACTACTAGAGTCATCAATGTCATGATCATGTGGCTCCATCGATATGAGGAACCTATACATTATGAAATGAATATATCTCAGCTCCCCATTGCATCCTCATACACTAGCACTCTATCCCTCTTCCACATCTATAGGCACCTATACTCATCCATGTGTTGTTGCAGTCATGCATTCTCTACTCATAGGATTGCAACTTCATGCTCTTCCATGTCTCTTCTCATTGTTGCTAGTTGTGCTAACATATCCTCAACCTATTTATGGATGCCATACCTATCTATAGTAATAGTATCAAGTCATCCCTATAACTCATACCTATCAATCCTCATTCCATCCCTCTCCATCACCACTATGTTTCTCTCAGCTATCGCCACATCAATATACCCATACAAATCTCTTTGCTTGTATGACCTTATGACCTGCTATACCTCTAGATTTTGTATCTTATCCCTCAACCCCTCAAACTCCTCCATGGCTACCTCCACATCACTAATATCAACACTATCATCAAATTCTAGCATCTCCATCCTTGAAACCTCCATTGACTCCCCACTCCCATGATTTCTATTAGTATATCCATCCCTATAGCCTTTGTTGTCCTCTCTCTAACTATATTTTATCCTAGTATCTCTATCCCTATTGTCCCTAACGGACTTGCTTCCATCATTATAGTCCTTAATGGACCTACCTCCTCCCTCATTTATTGATGTATCTAACACCTAAGTGGTACCTCCTCCTCCATGCCATCATGACCATCATCCCCTATATCCCATCCAACCCTACATCCTCCACCATCCTTCTATGCCATTTTTATGTATCCCACCACTAGTTATACTCCATTATCATATCCAAATCATCAGTATCAATCACTATCACTACCTTATTTGCATCCTCTTCCAATGGTACTATGCATTATATTGGACTATCCTCACCCATCCTTTGATAGGTAAATGATGGGTTGGGTACTCCCTATGTCAAATCAAACTACCACACCACCTAGTTAAACTAGAAAAACTCAATCGTAGTGGCCTTGTGGATAATCAACCATATCAACCTTAACAATCATGCTAACTATTGAGCCTTATCTAACCACAATAGACCACCTATCTAGGACCACTATTTGATATCCTCTCATCTGAGAGTAGCCCACATATGCTAGTAAAACTATGGAATCCCCTCATGCACCCTCATCTTGTGTAATACCCTATCATTCTACCAATGCAAGGCATAGGGTTACCTCTCCCTTATTCATTTATGAGCATCATAGGGTAGGCCTCATATCTTCTTGATATCCACATGCTTCTAAGAGTATATCTACACTAATAGGCTATAACCTATGCTAAACCTTCCATTGGTGCTCAACCCATGTAGCTCCCTATAGTTCTGCACTAGTAATACTAGTGCCCAAGCATACACCATTGAAGCCTCCACTAGATCCCACACCACCCCTAACAAGTTCCACAAAAATATAGATTTGAAGAGTCTGGTAAAAAAAAACTAGATATTAGTAGCATAACCAATATATGCCACAACATAAGTACATTGGTACAATAGTAATCCTTGTACCATATCCTAACACAAAACATGCTATCATGTCTCCCTGGTACCCAAATAATCTCACCATAACCATATCCTACAAATATACCTCTATTTCTATAATAGTGCACCCCTCCATAGGTATCCAATATATCTGGTACACATCCTCCAAAGTCAATATCATTTTCCATGTACAAAAATGGAAGGTCCCTCTATTGGGTTCCCAACACTCACATAAGGTCATTAGATATGAGTAATCAACATTGATCCACTCTAGCTGAGCCACTCCCCAAAACCTAATACACCATACTCAATCCCAATCTATCGATGTCAACTCCCTCCTCAAGTCATTAAGGAGTGGCCTAAACTAGTGTCATGGTCATACCACCCTCCACTACATTCATGTCAACCATACCTATCAGATATCTCTCATACCCCATCACATAACTCTTCTAAAACAACCCCCCTAAAAAATTAGGAAATGTACAAATAATATCCCCAGTTGCATATTACAAATGAATAGTTTCACACCCACACACACCCTTTTTTTTGCACTTGGTCTATGATTGACTATATAATTATCAGTTGATCGTATGGTTAGCCATAATTTGAATGATATCTTATTGGTTGTATGATTTGAGATCATCTAGGTGATCTTATTTTCTCTCATCCATCTGGTCACTAGTCCTTCCTATGCCTTACATATTGTTGTTGCATAGTGATTTTTAATCAAGTGCTTCGTTGTTGTCTTCCATTTCTTCACCCATCAACTCATTTCTTGAGGGGGTACATACTACCCATAAATGCCATATTGAATAGGTATAATACCCAAAACTTAGTCCTAGAATCATATTTATCCAATATTTGTACCTAATATTATCATTAGCCCTCCTATTTTGGGATAAAAAGCAATTTTTCTCTTCTCAAATTAAATTCTAATCCAATCTAATTTGGTACACTCCATGCCAATGTTTGTATGGTTACTCACACACTCACTTCATCAAGGTGGAAAGTTAAGACAACTTACAATTCATCGGAGCATCATGAGGATCCCTACCAATGGTTGATCAACTTTATAAATAAAGTGAGCTTAACCATTTATCAAAGAAAAAGTTTCAATAATATTTACCCCTTCCATGATTGGGCCATCCTACATTGTTCTTGATTTGATACAACCTTATGCCTCATCCCTCAATTATCATTGTGGTGCACAAAAATTCATGATAAACCATTGTCATCCACTATTGTCCATCATAAATCTACTCATATTGTGTCATGTTTTGGTATTGCATCGTGTCTACACATTATGCAATATATGAAGGAAAAAATGTAGACACCTAAAAAGCATTATATTAACATTTGTCCAAATGTCAATGTTTAATAATTTTGAAATTAGCCCAATTAATCCAAATATTTTACATCGTAATCTTAAAGATATCAAATCAACCCACTCTAGCCCCTTTAGACCCATTAAACCCCATTCTACACCTATAGCCCATGGTCACCATGTGACTATTCCACTCCCCTAGCCTATGTACACATCCTCATAGCCTATGTGCACATTCTCCTAGTCCATCTTGGACTCTAGTCTAGGTCCATCTCACCATACCCTAGCCTACTCCCCTATTCTCCATATCCCCATGCACCCACACAACCCCCCATTCTCTTTAATGCATATGGGTGATATGATGACTCTCCCAACCCAAGAACATTAAAAAGGCATGTTGCACACATACCCCTTGGGTGGGGTGAGAACTCTTCCCACCCAAGAACATTAATGACGCATGGTGCATGCATGCCCCTTTGACCACCCAAGTATAAAAACCTATATTTTCCTTTCCTCACCCAAGACACTTGGTTTATATGCCACATCCATATCATATCCACCTCACCACCCCATCATCCTTATAAAATTCTATAAATAGACCCTCATTTATTGCATTTGTAAGAAGTGTGAGATTACTATAGGGAAACTCTGCCTAAATTTAGCTAGAATATTTTTGTATGCACTTGTGAGAAGTTATCTTGATTGGGTGCTACCCATGGAAAACATTGTGTGCCTCTCCTTGCATATTTTTATTTTATGAACTGCTCACAGGTTAAAGCTCCAATAGATGCCAAATTCAAACCAAAGACACCTATCAAATTATAGAAGGTACCCTCCAAAAAAATTATGTTATGGTCAATAGAGCCAAGACTATCCATAGAGGGATAATTTATAGTCAAAATCATCCCCACAGGGATGGTTCTAGTTAGGAACTAATCATATTCAATCAAACTATAATAAACCATCTATAGAGATATGCAAGGCAATTTCATTGTGTTTTTATCTCATTTCGAGTCTATTTTAATTCTTTAGTTAAAGTTTTTATTATTATCCTCTCATAAGCTTGGGTCCAACTTAGGTGGACCCAAGGGATGTTGTGGACCCAAGGGATGATATTAACATTTTGCTTTGGTTGTGGAGGTGTGGATACTTTTCTCAAACTAGGGTGGTACGTAAGCATAAACCCACCCCTATTGAGGTGGTCAAAGAAGACAAAAGTGCCAAGAATTACATTGTGAAAAGGGATTTTCACCTTGGAAATCCTCATTGTAGCCCAAGGGGTATTCATAAAGATCATTGTTATAATATATTTTATGTTCAATAAAACAACATGTTTTCTTTACTAAAGTAAGTGTGAGTTGTATAAGTGAAGTATCAAGTTTAGAAGTGAGGATTTATGTGTAATCATGAGAGAAATTGTCTTTATGTAATATGTGATATTTATTATGTAAAAGGGAAATATGAAGAGTTGGTTCTCTTGTGAGTTTAAGGAGAGGAAATTTCAAGAGTCATGTAATATAAAGAGTGTCATGTATGTATATATTGAAATCAAATCCAAGTAATATGTAAATCAAATAAGCTTTGCATTTATGAATTGATTTAGTAGTTTCAATAAATATTTCTATGAGATTATTGTTCATTTGGTACATGCATGTTATTTTATTATCTTGAAAATTATTTAACTTGTGAACATAGCATTATTTTTCTAATAGTCGTATCAAATCCCCCTTGTGCAAGATTGAAAGAGCCATATTGAGTGAGATATCTATTAGGATAAATATGAGAGCAATAGTTGTGGGGAGAAACATGAGAAGAATAGTAGTAGTAAGAGAGATAGAGGAGGAACAATTGTAGAAGATAGTGCTAGAGGAAGACATTTGAAGGAAGAGGATAGTGGAGTGCAAGTTCGATGGAGAGATGTACAAATTGCTATGAAGGAGTAGAAACATCCAGTAAGATGCATAGAATAGGAAATGTCCAAAATGATCCATAGGAGAGGAAATATCTAGTAAATAGGACATTCAATGAGCAAGCTACATACGAGAGGAAATGTCTAGTAAAATAACATAGAGCATAGAGGTCAGAATCTATGGAGAATACTTAGTGAAGAAAGGAGGTATTCATGCTATCTAGGGGCTATGAGTACTCAACAGATGAAGGCTACAAAAAGTAAAGAGATTCATAGTGCTTGGTGCAGACTGAGAACTATCTCAAAATTATTTAAAAATGACAGGAGAAGTCATGAAGAATATGATAGAATAGAAGCCAGTTGAGTAAGGCCCAAGGAAGAGGTAATTTTTGGAAGTTTTAGTGCACAAATAATTCACCCTAACATAAATAAAAAGAAATATTAAATCATCCTGGAAAGACATTTGAATGTATGCAAATAAATAAGTGCTTAAAGATATAATTTTTATCATAATATTATTTAAGCAAGTTTGGGCACACATTTGATTTGAAAAGGATTTAAGTTAATTGATTTATTGGAGATATAAGTTGGATTAAATTTAGGAAGTGAATAATTAAATGAATGGGAGTTATAATAAGGAAATATTAAGTATTTGGAAGGAAGAAGAAATTAATTAGTTGAAAGAAGAAATTGAATTGATTATTGAATGAATAAAGGAAAAAAATTGAATAAATTGAATTGAATTGAGATATAAGAAGTAAATGAAATTTTGAATTTTGATTGAAGAAATATTTTGAAATTGAAGGAAACAAATAGAGTTTGAATAAAGAAAAAATGTTTAAAGATTGATTTTTATTTTTCAAAGGAAGGAAACAACAATTGAATTGAAAGAAAATTGAGTGAAAAAAAAGAATCAAGGAAGAATAAAAAAGGAAGAACTTGAATATTGAGAAATAGAATTATAGAAAATATAAATATTTTCCTTTCTAGATAAAAAATTCTAAAAGAACCAACTTTTATTCCATGGAAAAACAAAATGAGATCAATACTCATTGTTCAAAAAAATTGAGATATGGTAAATGGAAAAATATACATGCTAAAATATGGAACCAAAATACAAAAAATTAAAATGATGATGGAAAGGCTCGTATGTTAATCACATTTGGTATATCAAATAAAATTTAGGCACATATAAGTGAGGCAAAAACTTCAAAAAGTGCATGGGAAAAATTGTGTATCATATTTGAGGGAAGGAATGTAGCAACTATTTACACATATAATCATAGTTGCATTATCTAAAATTTCATGGTGGAGAGAGTATAGAACATTTTATTTTAAGGGTAGGATAATTAAAAGCTAAATTACATACTTTCGAAGAAAAAATAGAAGACAAGTTTCTTGTCCAAGTTACATTAAGAGAACTCCCAAAGACATTTTAAAATTAATTTAGTTCTCTTCAAGTTCTATATAGAAACATATCCTTTGATGAATTGGTCAATATATTCCATGAATATAAAATATAAAATCTAGCCAAAGATGAAGTGATAAATAATCCACTTATGTCAAAGACAAAGGTGTCAAATAATACCATTTCATCATCTTAGTATCAATTTGAATGGAAGAAAAAATAGCATCACATATGTAATAAGTAATGTCATACCACAAATTATTGTAGATAAAATTCTTTGAGCCAATGTAATCAAATAAATATACATTCTCAATGATACCAACTAAGACAAGATCAGTATTGATACCCATTGGTACAACAACAATATCTAAAATGGGAGAATAAAAAAAATTTGGTCCAAGAAATATAAAACATCAATGAGGGAGAAATTGAAACATTTTATAGATAACTTATGGGAATATTTGTAGACAATATAGAAATTGAAGGTGACAAAGATGATAATACAAGTCATTCAACAATTTCCATTAGTAAAGACATTGATAGTATTGATAACAAAACAAGAGTTGTTGAAAAGGGGACAAATAAATAATAATAATAAAAGGCATGAACCAAAACAAAGGATGCTCTAGAATTGTAAGATATATGAAAAGAACAAACCAAAGACTTGTTATAAAAATAAAATTTAAGTACATTATGGTTGGATAAATAAATCAAAATGGAACAAGATTATGGAAATGTTAAAATATTTTTACAAAAAGAAAATAAGTTTAACAAGTATAGATTTATATCCAAAATGTGCAAAAGAAGAAAATATAAATGACAGGTTAATGGGATAGATAGAGTGCCAAAATATCAAGTAGTACATAAGTTAGAGTCGAACAACCAACACAATAATTAGAGATTGAAGGCAAAATGCCTTCATGCCAAATAATGTAATGTAGGGATGTTGCAGGTATTACATTATTTGGTACCTTTGTTAATATTTATATTGGGATGTGTGTTTAATATTTTAGTTCATAGTATGTGTCAAGTTATTAAGTGTATGTGTCATGCAAATAAGTGTGTGAGGTGTCTTGTTAGTAAGTGTGAGTTATATGAGTGAAGTGTCAAGTTTAAAAGTGAGGAGTTATGTGTAATCATGAGAGACTTTATATTTATGTAATATGTGATATTTATTATGTAAAATAGAAATATGAAGAGTTGGTTCTCCCATGAGTTTGAAGAGAGAAAAGGTCAAGAGTCATGTAATATGCAGAGTTCTCATGAATGTATATATTGAAGAAAAGTTCATTTAATATGTACATCGAAGAAGCATTGATTTTATGCATTACTATAATAGTTTCAATAAATCCTTCCATGATACTATTGTTAATTATATATATGAATGCTATTCTATATGATCTTGGAGAGTATTTAGCCTATGAATATAGCAATATTTTGCTAACATCCTTGAAAAATAATTTTTGTCAAGCATATATATGCATATACTTATGTCTTGATGGTTGTCTCAAAATACAAAATTTTTAATGTCTCATTAGGACAAATAATTATGATGGAATTTATTTCTTCTACTTCAGTCTTTTACAAAATATTCCCTAAATATTTTTGATTTCTTAAAAAAATTATAAGCCCTTCTTTTTTCTTACAATTGTATAATGGGAGATACAATATTTTAAACATTCTATCATTTTCATCATCAATGTGGGGAAATTATTTTTTATCCCTTTTGATTTGTCTTGTCTAGATTGGTCTTTACATATGTGAAAACTTGGTGCTTGTTACAACTATCTACATGTCTTATTCATGTTCATGCTGAGCAATGATTTCATATATCTACTTCTCAGTTGTCCCAAGTAAGGTTTTCAATATTTGACTTGTGATGTTTGAGTGTGTTTGGCTCTCTTGTGTAGACATTAAATCAATTCATATAAATTAATGCTAAAATATGCTTTAAATAATTTCTTCTCCTTTTATCTAGTTGTAAGTTATAATAGTGATTACATGACAAAGTGGAGGATATCGATGGTTTGCTCTTTCTTAGGTAGTATGTGACGATGCATTTAGCTTCATTCATAGTTCATTTTGGCACCAAACAATTTTTAAAAATGGTAATGAGCATCTTCAAACATGTTCAAGGTCTTTTTTTCCTACGTTTGGAGATGTTTTTTTAATCTTTGTCTATAATTTTACTTTGATGTTTTATGTCATTGACAAGAGACTCTAAGTCCTTATAATTATCTTTTCTTTTGCTCTCCATAATCTATTGTTTGGTTGGATCTTTAAAGTATATTGTCGTTGTTATTACTTTTTCTCTCTACACACTTTGTTGTTGTTCCTTTTTCTCTCTATATACTCTATTGTTCTCCATACACTCTATTATTCTTCCTTTTGCTCTTCAAAATTTTTTTTGTTCTTTCTTATTTGCATGCTCTACTATTTTTTCTTCTTCACATGCTTTGTTGTTCTCTCTCTCTCTCTCTCTCTCTCTCTCTCTCTCTCTCTCTCTCTCTCTCTCTCTCTCTCTCTCTCTCTCTCTACTGTGTGTGTGTGTGTGTGTGTGTGTGTGTGTGTGTGGCTCTTGAAATATTTTTGATCTATTAGAACATAAGACCTTTGCTTGAATCATTTTATAATTTTCATCTTCATAAGGAGTTTAGTTTCTCATGCAACTCAACTATTCTATCATTTTGATTATTTGTTTTAGGTGTTTCTTCATGCAATGTCCACTTTCCTTAGTAATTCCAATAGTCCCAATTAAAACTTTCACGTCAATGCTTTGAAAATGATTTATTTATATTCTACTCTTTTGAGGTTTTTCAATATTCTCCTATCCTATTCTAATATTTTGTTCTTAATTTATTTTTCCAAAGTGGCTTTGAAAAAAGTAACTATTAAACTTATTTCTTTATGGGCTTCTTGTGTTTCACTAATTTTTTTTATTTTCCTTGTAACTTCTTAAGAAATATCTCATGCTTGTAATTCTTGATTTACAATATTGTATGAATATTGTAAAGCTAGGGTTTGGTATTATTGGAGGGGATGTGGTTCAGAAGATGTAGAAATGATCACCAAGGTCTCAAAACTCAACTTGCACAAATCGTACAACTTGTAAAATCTCCATCGTACACTATGTCAAATTGCAAAAATAGCTTGTACGATCACCAAATTGTATGGTTGTATGATCCAAATCATACAATATTATACCTTGTATAATTTGGTACTCAGTAAACTAACTAGTACAGGTTTTGCAAGTTAAATAGACTAGATTTGTAACTGATTTCTCCAAACTAGAAATGTTTCCTCATTTGGTAGGTTTTGGGTTGCATATTTGTTACAAAATGGGGTAAACAGACAACTTTATGATTTGGTACATAAATTATAGGATTTTTACGAATCCTTGTTGCAACTAAGACTCATATCTATCAGCCTACACAACCAATCCTTCCAAGATAAGTTTTGGAATGTTTCTATATGTTAATTCCTCAAATTCTTCTTAACATGCAAACCCTAATTCACTAGCAATGAATTGTATTCATCATGGGTAATTCCAAAAATTATACAACTACCTGGAAACATATTTGTATGGTCATAATTCATCATATAATAATTTTCCCTCTTCACACCAAGTCTGTATAATAACCAGGATCATTCACAATGTAATTCCATCCATTAACATAGCAAGATATGCATTCATCATTAACTACACAACCTACAATAAATAAAAAATATGGTGGAATTCACAAGAACAAGGAATTAAAGAAAATTATTATCATATTCAGATTATAAGTATTCCTATACATAATTCTTTCATTATAAATCACAATCTCAACAAGGAACAATAATTCTACCAAGAGCAATCAAATACTCCATGAATAGACTCATCAATGAATAACTTCAACTATGAACGAGCATGAATGAAAAAAAAAACTAATTAATGAGGGGTCTATATAATGCATTCTTAGACCATTCCAAACTAGTTTCTGAGACATTGCATTACTTACAACTACCATCCCGAATTAAATCCAAATAATTATTTACAAGGTTTACTAATGTTTAATTTTATTTTTATCAAATTAAATCCAAATGTACATTTCACCTAATTTCATTAACATTTCACATCGTACATTTGCAACCTTGTACATTTTTCTCATGCTTGTACGTTTTGACACTTGTACATTTTAATCAAAACTGAGCAAAACTAGACAAAACTATGCAAATCCAAGGATTTCTTCTTCTTCTGGGAGGCAGATTTTATGCCTACAAAGTTAAGATTCTCTTGAATTATTCTTTGGTTTCACATTATCATTTTCTCTTGAAACACTTTTTCTCTTTGGGAGATAATTCTTTGTATAATGTTGTGAACTCCTTGTAATTTGAAATGGTCTCAATAACCTATTAGTATTTTAACTAATATATTTATTGTTGCTTGGTAGGAATTCTATCCTTCACCTTTGGTGAACTCTTAATGTTTCTTGAAGAATTTCTTGCAATTCTTCTAAGAAGCTTCAATGGATTCTTTATATTCTTTTAATTTTGATGAGCTTATATGGCTTGCTTTCCTTTTAAAGAGATTCTTACAACTTCGTTTCTTGGCTTTTGAAATGGTAATTCTTTAGGGGAAGCATAGACCCATTTTTATTTCTTGCTATAATTGGCTACTTGTTTCATACAAGATTTTGACTTTATTGGTATTAGAAGGGATTGAAACCCTTTTTTTTATGCATGAAGGCTCTTGCCTTTGGTAGGAGATTTTCACCCTAAATTTTTTTAATTTACCATGGAAATTTTCCTTCATGGTGATGATTAACACTCCTTTTGAGTTTTTCTTTAATCAATTTTAGATAGGATAATTTTACCCTTGAAATTTTTCTCAAACTTGAAACTTATTTTCCCAAATGCTCTTTTGATTTCTCTATATCAAAGCTAGAGCAGGATTAGAAGGATAATTATTTCTTCCTTCTACCTAATTTGATACCACATGTTAGATATTAATGTTTTAAATATATGTCTTATGAATTTAAAATGGTATTTAAATACTTTAGTTGCCTAAATATCTTAGTGCTTTTCATGAATACCAATGCTAGGAACTTCTCCACTTTTGGTGGCATCTTACCAAAAGTTGGTTATTAGAGACATTCATGTCTACTCAAGTCATTGGCTAAAACCTATGTCAAGGTGACAACTCTAATATTACATGAATACCATGATAAATCAATGATATCCTCTCAAGGCCCTTGGTGACGATAAAAGTTTATTTGATCAATTGTAAACAATGGAACATATGTAGTAGGGGGCATTCACTAACGGGAAAATATGGCATATCTAGGTCCTATACAAGTTGGTTATAGAAATTTTTTTATATCATTTTGAATTCCAAAGCCATGCTAATTTATATTTGATTGAATTGGTTAACAAAACAAAAAGAGTATAGATACTTTAAAAATACATATGTCTAGATAATTCACATGGTGCATATACTTGGAGTTAAAATATATAATGACTATATAATGCCATGTGGAAAGTAAATAGTGATATAAATGTACTATATAGCATTCCAAAATCCTCTTGGATTTTGTTCATAGAAAATTGTTAATTTCCATTTAAACAATCTCATTATATAAATATATTGTAAGTTACTTTCATGTATTATATATTTAAATTTTTCTAAAATACTTAAATATTTATCTTTTTTAATTAGTTTTTTTCTTGAAAAAGTCTGATTTTATATTAAACAAATATTAAATTACATTATTCAAATATATTTATTTAATTAGTTATATGGTATTGAAATGAGCCTTATACATGTCACATTATGACAATGTTATCCTGGTGTTTTCATAAATCATATAATTATAATATAACTAGAATTTAAGTACATGGAAATATTTAAAATTGAGTTTTCAAAATGAAAGCTTACATTTCTAACCAAAAAAATCATAACATTTAATTTCACTATTACATCATGTTCCTATGGAACAATGCATTGGTTAAGGTTTTGGGTTCTTTTTTGGAAGATCCAAGTTCAAACCATAATAGGAGTGTTGTATGCACAAAAAACTATTACATTAATATTTCAACTAAAACCATAATAGTAGTTTCTTGAGCAAAACAAAACACTATTACATCAGTATTTCAACGAAAACCATAATAATAATTGAATCAAAGTTTTAAACCATCACTTCATATAATTTAAACCTCTTCAAACTTCAAACTATGATAGGGTGTTATGTTCATATCCGTGAAAAATAAAATTGACCATCACTTCATACAACTTAGACCTCTTCAAAGGTGTTGTATCCATATGTGTTAGTGAACTTATGAATTAATTTGACCATCACTTCATACAACTTAGCTTAGACCTCTTCAAACCACAATAAGGTGTTGTTTTTAGGGAGTTGTCTACATATGTGTTAGCTAGGTTGTATAAAAAAATTACACCAAAATTTTCAACAAAAACTATAATGATATTTGAATCAAAGTTTTTAACTTCTATTAAATTTATTATTAAATGAAAACCAAACCACAAGTATTGTGTGTCAAGGGAGCTTGTAAAAAAAATTGACCATCACTTTATATAGTTCAAAGCTCTTCAAACCATGGTAAGGTGTTATGTATGTATATATGAATTTGTGAAAAAAAAACTTCAATATTTCAATAAAAATTATAGTAATATTTAAATAAAAAAATTTAACCTCTATTACATCAGTATTCCAACAAAAACCATAATAATATTTGAATCAAGGTTTTGAACCATCACTTCATACAGCTTAGACCTCTTCAAACATGGAAAAGAGGTTATGTAAGTATATGTGTAAGTGAGCTTTGTCAAAAAAAAAAAAAAAAAAAACTTTTATATTAAAACTATCACTTCATACAACTTAGACCTCTTCCTTTTTCATATAATAAATTAATTTATTTTTAAATAATTGTTTAATATATATTTTATTATATTCAAAGTAAAGCACAACCGTTATTTTCACTATCACACTCGTAATTAAAATATCATAAATACCAATAAAAATTAATATGTCTCCATTTATAGTCACGTATTAAAGGTTAAATAATCTATTAATAATCTACCGCTGAATTCCCGGAACATTTTCACCCACGACATATTTCTATCCGTTGTTGTTCTAGTGCAACGTTCACAATGGGACCCCGCCTTTGTCCTTTATCGTCGTTTGACGTGATTAATATACAATGGATATTATATCTTATTCAATTGCATTATGTGTAGCATTCGTTTTAAAGATTCTTTTCCACTATGTCATGAGATAATTTTAAAACAATAAACACGCATAGTAGATTTAAATAATTCTTAGATTTAAATAATTCTTTTTAATTTAGTTAATGTAAGAATCCCTGCAATTAAAGTTTAGGGTTGAGTATTAAGAATCCTTGCAATTAAAGTTTAGGGTTGAGTATATTAGTAAGAAATTTAATACACAAGGTTCACATACATAGCAATTTAAATAAATTTTATTAATCAAAAGAATCTTTTGGTAATATTAAGACATGGGGATTTTGACCAAGAATCTCTGTCACAACAATTCTACCAGGAAGATATACACCCACCCCTCACACACGCCACTGTTTGAACCTTGGACCTCCGAAAAAGAACCAAAACCCAAACTGTTGTGCTGCACCCCAAATGTAATTTTATTAATCGTCTTTATTAATATTAGTATTAATCATATTAATAATCTTTACTACTATAATATTAGTATTAATCATCTTTACTAATATTATAGTTTTTTCTTTGCACATTGGTATTATTATTTTCGGGTCTAAGAAGTAGAATATGTAGTTAAGCCGATTACTCTACCATGTAGAATAAACATAATGAAATAATAATAAGAATAATTGCACAAGTTCGACGCTTCTATTGCAACGTGCATTGGAAAAGGCATTTCTGACCTGTATATATTAATAATCCATATATATTTATATTAAGTATAGAACATGGTAGAATAAACACAATGAAATAATAATAAGAATAATTGCACAAGTTCAACGCTTTTATTGCAACGTGCATTGGAAAAGGCTTTTCTAACCTGCATATATTAATAATCCATATATATTTATATTAAGTATAGAACATAGAGGTGACACAATGTCATTTGTTTTGTTCAAAATCTTTTTGAAAATTTCATTGTCAACCTTAAAGAAAGACTTCTGCAATTTAAAACACTTTCATGACATTATTTCTTAACCTTAAAGAAAGACTTTTTGTGTTTATATTTGGAAGTTTAAAGCATTTTCGTGTTCATAAATATTGGCTCACTAGATTTTATAAATAAAGCATTTTAGGCTATTTTAGGATTTATATTTTGATTTTAAAATTTTTAATTATTTATTATTAAACATCTAACTTTAAAAAAAAAATACTGGTTTTCATATAATATTATATTTTATTAAAAAATAAAAATTATAAAATATATTTTAATATGTTTTATATAAATTATATTTTAAAATATTTTTAAACAATTATTATATAAAATGATTAATATAAAAATATGAAGATCAACATTTAGTGTTAAGTTTAACTGAAATCATTTAAAAAGGAATAAAGTATTTGTAAAAAGTAAATTTTAGACATTCAAATTTATGTTATTATAAAAAGATTATTGTTCCTCTCAAGACATCCGAGTTGGTATTTCTCTCGTCAAAGAGATCCAAGTTCAAATCATGAGGAAGGTGGCCTTTCTTGTGCCCCCAATTATACTTGGCATCATACTTCAAGAAAAAAAAATAAACAAGTAAATAAATATTAACATGATATCATGGGCTATATGAAATGATTCTTATAGAATAGAAGATGTTGTTGCCGAATGGCATTTGGTGTAATGGCAGTTTCCTAGTTATTATCATCCATGTGGTTGTGAGGTCAATTATTCTTGTGTTTGCTCGAACGAGCACTGATATTTGTACATATTTGTAAACGATGTTCAATATATATATATAAAAGATGTTACCCAGTAAATACTTATCTAACCATACTATGGTCATAAAAACATGGTATACAAAAAAGTTACCTAACCATACTCATACTCATCATACATCATACAAAAACATGGTGTATAACAAACAAACAAACAAACTATCTATATATCTATATATATATATTCCCTCAAAGATACTAACCATACTCATACTCCTAATACAAAAACTTGGTGTACAACAAATTGACCTAAAATTTCTCATATATATATATATATATATATATATATATATATATATATATATATATATATATATGGTTACATAGGAGAGTTGGTCACAACAACACTATTTTTAGTAACTACCAACCGTAGGGTTCAAATCATAGGGGCTGCTCCCACCAGTTGCTCCCACAAAACCTACCCCTCTCGAGACCACTAGTCACTCGAGATTCATACTATCATCATTAACACACACTCAGAGGATTCAGATCAAACTACTACCTTTACAAATAGACTACCCTCTAGATTTAGACCTGGGTGTCTTCTTGGTAAGTGCCTGGTCGGACAAACACTTACCAATCCACCTAACCCTCAAAAACATTCATATAAAATAATTTTACTCTAAATAAAAAAAATTCAATATTTTCATTAAACAATATCTTAAAATTAACTAAACATACACTAAAATGTACCTATTACAATACTTTGATAGATAATTAATATATTTTCCCTTACCTAAAATGAACATGGTCGTAACCAATCATAGGTAATGGAGTTTTAGGTGTTTTTAGATTAAAAAACGAGATAGAATAATAAAACCTTAAAAAAAAAACTAAATTTAAATATTAAAAAAAAAATTCTTTTTATTATTATTTTAAAAAATGGATTGAGATAGGCTTCATGTACATCATGCTATTACAATTTGACTATTTAAGCATGTATAGTTTCATAATATTCTAACCTCAATCTCCTTATTTTTAAACTCAAAGAATCTAAAAGGATTTTTTTTATTAAAATTTTGGGTTTTTGCCATTACAATTTTTTTTGGATGAAAAAAGCATTATATTAAAATGGTTTAATCATACAAAAAAAAGTGGGTGGAATTAGCACATCCCGAGAACACAACCAAAAAACTACCTATGTGCTAAACAGCTAGTAGAGCTACCAAAATAACCTACAGAAGTTCACAAGAAAACCAAACAGAGAACTGCCTAAAAAAAACAACTAATAGACTATGCATCATTTTTGTGTAGGGGATGGAGGAACAATATTCACTGCACAAGGAGCATTACACAAATGATCAATAAGGTCTCATAAGTGATGATGCTCTATATTCACTTTTTCTGCTTGCACTGAAATCTACAACCAAAAATCATAGAAAACCTTATACTTATCAGCAAGAGAAAAGTAGAAGAAGGCTCCTGCTGGCTAAAAATCCCTCTGTTGCAAGTTTTCCATAAATGAAAATGAATCCCCTCTAAAGATATGCCACACAAGAACAAGCTTCTCAGAAAACTGAAGTGGATCCCCTAACAAAATATTCACCCAAGAATAGGGACATGTCATATATGGTCTAAAAAAAGAGAAAATCCATTGCCAAGCCTCTTGAGCTCTCACACAAGACCAAAAAATATGATGCACATCCTCATCTGCTCCACAAGATCTACATGAAATATCATTCACACCCAAATATCTAAGTCATTGACCAATAGGAAGCCCTTGAAACAATAAACTCCAAGCAAAAAAGGCTTGCTTAGGTTCAAGATACTTTGCCCAGAGTGTATTAAATCTGAGACTCCATATGGAATGAAGAGATACTACATCCTACCTAGAATTAGGCTTCTCAGCCATAGGCACAACAAGGGAAAGCCAAGAGTATCCCAAATGAGGTTTATACTTGGTGAGAGAAACAACTTTGGGCCAAGACCAATCAGTCCACCAAGGTTTCTGATAATATCAAAAAAATTTACCCCAAACATATAAAGGAGTGGAATCAATAACAACCTCATAAGTAGTCTTATCAGCAGAAGATAAACCAAAAAAAATCCTAAAAATTTCCCAAGGTATCCAATACCTTAAATGAAAATCCATGAAATCCAATAACCGAGCAATATCTTGTTTAGCATGTATCCACTGGACTTGAGCAAGGGGAGTCCCCTGTAAAGTGATGGCCGAATACCACTAGAAATTAAGCAAAGGTATTGAAGCCCCCAGCTTCCCCTTGTGACCTTTCCAAGAAATCCAGGGTTTAATGGCTTCCCAAGCCTTCCAAATGCTTTGCATAACAAAGGACCCAAAAATATTTATTGAAACAGGGGTTGTAAGAATGGTTTGTAAATAAATCCCTTTCCACACCTTCTTACCACAAGGAAGCCCCGTGGAGAGGCAGTGACGAATTAAAAGTTTCCATGCTTCCTCCCCCCTCCCCCTGTAAAGCTCTCACAATCCATTTTGCATAGAGGGAAAAGCCTTGTTGCTGACATTCAAACAATCCCATTCCTCCAATTTTTATAGGAATACAAAAAATATCCCAAGCCACCCTATGAAATCCCTTCTTACCAACATCATTGGACCATAGAAAATCTCAAAGCAACTTCTCCAATTTGGAATACACAAGTCTTGGAAGGGACCCAACAAGAAGAGTAATACACATGATTAGAGGCCAATACCTTGGAACAAATCTAAAACTTGCCAGATAAGGATAATTTTTTGGTACACCAGTACAGCAGCTTCTTCTCAACCTTTTGAACAACATAATCCCAAAAACGAGCAGGAAAACCCAAAAAAGTGAAAGGAATACCCAAAAATTTAAAGGTTTCCCCAGGTTAAATCCACTTCCAAGGCTTATCACCTAACCAGGGAGGCATATCTTTTCTAGAATGTCTATAGCAAGAAGTTTTTCTCCATTGAATATTAGAGCCAAAAGCTAAGTAGAATGTATGAAGATAATCTAAAGCATAAGTAACAAATATCTCATCTTCTACAATAGTCAAGAAAGAATCATCTACAAAATGACCATTAATCAAATGCTTGGGAGAGCAAAGGAGATAAATTCCCTTGATCAATAATGTAGTAGATCTATGAGCTAGAAGATAACCAAAGGCCTCGACAACAAGAATAAACAAATAAGGTGCCAATGGACAACCTTGTCTGATAGAACAGGATAATTGAATATTCTGAGATTGTCTCTTGTTCAGATTTAACACATCAGAGGTATCTTTGAATAACATAAGTACAGTTCTGATAAAATAAAGGCCAAACCCCATAACCTTTAGTATAGAAGTAATAAAGAACCATTATATTCTATCATAAGCCTTATCAAAATCAATATTAAGGAAAATAAAATCTTGACCAGAGGATCTAGCCCATTCCATCCCTTACCAAACAACAATAACATTATCCAGAATATATTTGTTCTGAACAAAACCAGTCTACTCATGCATGATTATCTCAAAAATAATAGGTTTGAGTTTAAGAGTTAACGCCTTGGCAATTATATTATAACTGACATTAAGCAAGGTGATTGACCACCAATTAGAAATAAGTTCAGGGTCTCCCCCTTTTGGAATGAACTTAAAATTACCTTTGTTAATAAGATTCCCCAATGACCTAGTAAGCATAGCCTATTTATACACATGCAGCAAATAAGAACCCACCAAGTCCCAGTAGTCTTTATAAAATTCACAAGGGAAACCATCTAATCCAGGTTCTTTATCATTTACCATCTGAGACAGAGCCTGTTTGAGATCCTCCAGGGTTAAAGGTGCATCACAAAAATCCCACTGAGTTTGAGTAAGCTTAGTAGGTATGACTTGACAATAGGATTCTAGAGCTTGAACTCTATCATGGGTAAGGCCCTTAGAAGCAAACACTCTTTGATAATTATTAACAAAATCTCCAAAAATATCATCAAGAGATGTGAACCTTTGACCATCAAATTGTAGAGCAGTGAATTTGGAAGTATGAGTAGGTGGGCGAAGGCGCTTGAAAAATTATTTAGAGACTTTTTCACCCACATTTAACCAATGCATCTTGGCTCTTAATTGTGCTCCTTTGGATTTATACATATCAAAATTTTTAAGCTCATGTCGAAGGGAAGCCATGAAAGATTGAAGATCAGAACAAAAATTATTAGCCTCAAGCTACATAGAAACTTTTACTAACTCTGACTTCAAAACCAAATTAGCTTTCTTCCTCCTCTTGGCTACTTCCACTCCTAGAGTGCAAAGCAAATAGGTGGTTCTAAAAATAGCAGCATTCCACCAAGAAACCCAACCAGTGTCACTAGAGGGTCTCGAAAGAAAATTCCAAATTCTACAAATATGATCCTTCATAGCTGGGTGATGAAGGAAGAAAACATTAAGATAAAACTAGTTATGAAATTGTTGGAGCTGATGAAGAATGGATTTCATAGAAAAAATAATAGAAGTATGATCAGAAAAAATAGTACCTTGGATAACCAAAATAAGAGGTTGAGAAGGTGAAACCCTAGCAATTTTAAAATTCTCACTGGAAGATATCATGGCTCGATCAAGGTGTTTTAAAACCTTGGCTTCACCTGCTTGAAAATTGGACCATGTAAACCATTGAGATTCAAAAAATTTAGCAGGAGAAAAACAAATATTAGGATCACTAAGACTCAACTTATTTTTCATAAAATAAAAGCTTCCCACTCTCTAGCACACCAGTGGTTAGGAGATAAACTAACTTTATCATAAGGCTTTTCCACCATATTAAAATACCCACACATCACCCATGTGGCAAAAGGCAGATAAAAAGCCAACCACTGCCACAAGGCACACCTTTCTAGAGCATTATTCAAAGCATAAACATTAATAACTCCAAATGATTTACCATGTAATTTCAACAAAGTCCAGACTGCTTGATTGGACAGATCCACTCCCCACGTCATAGTATTCGAGTGCCACTTTGGGAAAATAAAAGTGACAGCTCCACCTATCCCACTAGAATGATTCGTTACATGGAAAACACTACGAGGCCATAGAAAATTATAGATACAGTGTAGATTAAAATCATAAACTTTCACTTTTTGTAAACACATCACATCAATATTGCTAAACTTATTAGTGACATAAGTCATCTCATTACAGATCATATATTTACAGACTGGATCCGTCAGTCCTCTTACATTCCAAGAGAAGAAAATCATTAAGACTTGTCAGTATGCGAAAGTTCCAAAACGTCCTCAGAGGCTTCTAGCTGAACAAGAGACCCGAAGGAGTTAGAAGCATATTGATCCTGACCATCCTGGTAAACACGAGAAGCCTCCTCCATTTGGTGGTGCTTATCATAATGTAGATTATTTCTTAGAGGGCTACGAAAACAATGAGCTTTATACCCAGACTGACCTTCTGATAAATGTTTTTGGAAGGCATCTGAGACATATTTCTCTAGAGAGGTAGTAGAATTCAGTATGGCTGTCACAACTTGAGCAAAAGTCAGAGGCACCCAAATGGATTGCATTTCTGGAGGAGCAATAGGAGTTTGTCGAACAGAAACATCCTAAGGCACAGAAGCTGGTGGTGTGACAATAGGGGTAGAGTGTGATAAAAGAGGTTGTGAAGCACTCTCAGGAGCTTGGGACTGTAATGCACTCAGGGAGAGGTTTCGTCGATTAACCACCTACCATTCCTCTTGCCCCCTAGTAACCCTAGTTGCTTGAGCACTAGATGTCGAGGAACCAAGTGCCTGAGCAAATTAATTATTTGGAGCTAGAGGAGGGTTTTGTTGGAATTTACCTACCATAAGTGGGCAATATTGTATCTTATGGGCAGTTGACTGACAATGAAAGTAGGTATTCGAGAGGTTAATATAGGCCACCCTTTGTTTGTGGGTATAATCTCCAGCAGTAATCTCAATTTCCTCAAGTAAATCCTTGGAAAGTTCAAGCTTGATGTATACCCTCCTAGTGGCTTAGGCTGAGAAGAAATGAGGAGGCTCAAAACAAATAAACTTTCCCAAGGGAGTAACCAGTTTATCTAAAAAATTCCAAAAGGGAATGGGAAGACCAGGGAACTCGTCCCAGACAGGAACCTCCAGGGAAGAGACCTTAGAAAAAATTTATTCTTTTATTTTAACCTAGGTCTCTTTAATGAAAACCCAAAAATTCTAACTAAGTCACCTAAAGATATACCAGTACAAATTTTATTCTTTAAACATATAAATATTGGTTTTTAAGTAGATAAATATTATTTAAACTAATATTATTCCTTCCTTTATATATATATACAATAAGCTATGTGTGGCTTCTATTAGGGGCACTTCTATTAAGAAAACAAAACATTACATTTCTAACAAGTTAATTAAAGCATATACAACTTTGTATTTTTATCAAAGATATTATTCACTTACCCTTCTATCAAAGATATTTTTCATCTTCCTCAAACTGCTAAGTTTCCACAATCAACTCCTTTTATATCAAATGCCTTAAAAAAATTAAATTTTGTTAAGATGAAATTCAACACTACAAATGGCTAAAATATTTGTTTCCCAGCTTCTATATCCAAAAATATCTTGTCTATAACAACCTCACAATTTATTAATACCTTTTTTAGGGTTCTTATTCATTCTCATAATATTCCAAGAAATTAGTTTTACTGTTATTTTATTTTATTTTATTTGTGGGTTTAGTCTTACTTCTTGTTAACACTATTTTCTTTTGTTTTCTTATATCAATATCCCTTTTTATTTCCTTTTCTCTTTGTTTTTTTTTTTTTTATTGATAGTAGAATAGGTTTTTAGGGTCCCCGAAACCTTAGATCTAGCAATAAGATATCAAGAAATACTGGGTTGGATTCCACGAATCAAACTCAAAAATCCAATGAAGAAACCTCCTACAAAATAAGCTACAAATTTTTATCAAGCAAATACAAGAGATTTTCATAGTTAGCCATCTGGCAACAGGGGCCAACATAGGATAAAACGGTACCCAAAACAACATTCAAATTCAAGATTTAAAATTTTAATTTGAAAATCCTACCTAGAGCTACATTCAAATTCAAAGTTCAAAATTTAAAGATATCGCCCACCACTAGGGACTTGAATCTAGGAATCAGGCCTCACCAATGGAACCCATGGGTGCTTAGAGAACCAGAGAGCCAAGAATCCCACCTAAAACTGGAGCAGATCTATAACAACAACATCTGGCCTAACAAACAACTGAACCAAAAACAACTAAAAATTACTTGTTTGAAGCCCTTCTTAGTGAGGTCTTGGAAGGCTTGCCAACCTTTTTTTGACTCCCCCAAAAAAATCCTTTTTTAGGCCACACTCCTAAAAATATTTGTTCCAAGTCTCCATGATTGGAACAACCTCATTCTCTTCAATATGTAGAGCCTCAAAACTATCCATTAGAAGGGGTTGTACTCTGTTAGCAATTTTAGAGTCAATATCCCTTTTCCTGAGTGCTCTATTGCTAGGTCTCCCCACTTTCCTTTCAACCCCTACATCAATACGAGCTTTCCTATGACTTTTGGTCTTCGGACCTAGAGAACCTTTCTCAAACACAGGTTTTAGAGAGGCTAGAGAGCTTTCTATTAAATTTTAAAGAGTCATATCATCCATGTCAAGACAGTCAAAGGAATTTTTGAGGAAAAGACTAAAGGGACTTACCTCTTCTCCACTTTATCTAAATTTAGGAAGTTGAACAATTTTTTCTGTCACTAGGCTCACTTCCCTTCTCTTCACAAGAACCCTGTTCAACTCCTCCTCTCCATAAAACATGTTTGATGGAAGAAGGGATTCCTCCTGTAATTCCTCACTGAGCCCAACTTGAGAAATAGAAATCGGATATTTTACTTTCATTTTTTGAAGGTTTCGCTTAGGCACCCACTTTTCACTAAGCTTATTATTGTTTTCCTTATGACCTACCAAAGTACTCAGAGATTTAGGATGCAGGGGGTATAAGCTCTTATGGTACTTACCCTTACCACACTCCTCACAAAATTGGGGTTTATTTTCATATTCAATGTTCTGAACCCATGTGCTTTGGTTTTGCTTCTTAGGTATTCCTCTTTTTTTTTAAATTCTTAGTAATACTTTCATATTCATAAATCTCTTCAATCTTATCACACTACTCATAGTAAGACTTATCATATTTAGGTTTACCTTGTTCTAAAGGATCTGAAGTGCAAGGAATAACCTCAAAAGCATAATTTTTTTATATTTCTTTGGAGACCCTAAAGTGCAAGGAAGCTCTTCTATAGCAATTAACTTCTTATTCTACCATAAAAACCCTAAATTGTGATGGGTTTCCTTCAACCTCATTTCTATATTATTTTTCTCTTGAATCCTTTAAGTACAAGGGATGGCATCTTCACCACTTTCACTTTTATTACTTGAAGAGGATTCTATACTAATTGAGGAAAATGAAGATGATTTACTTGGAATAAACTTGAAATTTTTGTTGTATTTATTTTGGGTTTTATCTCCACCTCTTCTTTTGCACCTTTAATTCCTTATAAAATTTCCAATTGATATTATTGATAGGATTTATTTGTATCTTATTTTGGATTGGAATATCATTGATCTAATATAGCTTCTATTATTGAATGATTTCATTGCTTCATATTAAAGTTTATCTCATGGCTATAATTTTTTATATCTTTCTTCATAGTTTTTAATTTGTAAACTCTTGCCATGTATCCAATCTCAAAATAATTATGGCAATGAAATGCAATATTTTCATAATCAACTTGTTGATTCTATTGTCTTGATTCAAAATAATCTTAATAAATTGTTTAAAACATTTTGAAATAACTATAGAAACACATATTCAATTATATATAACATGATATCACTCCTTAGTTGTTGGTCCTTCCTTGATGAATTCTCCTTGAGTATTTCCAATATTTTTAAAACATTCTTATTTATAAGCTAATATGGAAGTCCAAAAATCCTAACCCACATTGGAAGCTTCTTAATAGTTTTTGACTCAACAAAAAAAATTCATTCCATGGTCTCAAATAAAGTGCATATCTTCCCCTAAACCATGGACCACCAACTATTATTTTATCCCTAGTTTCTAAACAAGAAACGATGATGAGGAAAATATTTTTAGGAAGAAAAGTTATAGAATAATTTGAATTCAATCCCCACTTCCACTTGATCCAATTTTGAATCTCCAAAAACCCTGGCCATGATCTATGGAACTTACATATTAGCCCTCTACTTTTAAGAACCATTATATCATTCTCAATCATCTCATCCTTGATACTTACGGTGTATCATCTACTACTTAGATCAAACTTACCATGTATTCACTCATTCGCTTATCTCCATCTTGGGCCTTCATACTTTCAACTAGGACATTTTTATTTCTAGCTAGGGCATATTGAATTCCCATTAGGGCTTTCAAAAATGAATTTTCTTTCCATAATAGATAATGGGGCTTGCTATTGGCTTGCACTCCCTCTTGTTTTACATTCCCTCTCTTCTCACACTCGCTCTTATTCCTAGCATGTGTACGATCCTAGAAAACATGCACCTAAGATATTTGTATCATTAATCAAAGATTAAACAATAAAACATAAATGACAATGAATTGAAAAAATATAGAACTCCCTTTTATTAATTCATTAATAAGTCTTAGTTACAAGTAGGTACCTCTTAGGGATACCGATTCTTGATACAATGATTATAAATATGTAAAGCCCCAAATGGGGGTGATGCCATCCACATGCCTTCTAGATTAGAAACTAATTGATTGAGGGCTTATCGATACCTCCTTCTCACTTGTTCGGAGGAAACTAATGTCAAGAATACTTTGAAGTTACCAAGAATCTGTGATCTACATGCAAGAAACAAAAAAGCACAATTAGGAGCATATGAGGCCTCTCATGATGAGGCTCTTGTCAAGAAATTGTAAAGCATGTGATAAAAATTACAATAAAATATAGAGATATGTAAATATAAGCAAATATGCATGAAATAATTCTAAACTAATGTAAAGTATGCTTGAATATTAGTAGATCTAACTAATATAGCATCATATTTGCAAGAAAAGCAAGAAATAAAGCTAATCTAAGAATGTTACTTGAAACTAGCAAATGTGAGTAAATCTATGCAAAGCTAACCTAAATATTGCTAATAAACCATGCAAATGCAGTGGAAATGATATATATACCTTAAGTTAGGCTAGAAAAAAAAGGATAAATAAGAATCTAGTCTAAAACTAAGTAAATCATGCATACAACCCCAGCCACTACTGCCATCGACAGTGGAGGCCTACAAGCTACTATCATTCATAGTGGCCATGAAATAAAACTTTTGCCTCTTGAATCAAGATCTGCAACACACAATTCACCAGTTGAATTGATGATCAAGGTTTTCATCAGTGTTCTAGAATGGATTGGTGGTGTGATTCATCAGAATTTGCAATGGATGGTGCAAATTGTCAAGATTTCTCCTCAAGCACTTGAGATCTCCATTGCTTCAAATGTAGTCATGATTCTCGAAATGGATAGCAAGTATGCACTCCTTAGAGGTTGCAAGTGGCTCTCCAATTTGGTAGGCCTTCGCTACATTAAAGTTGGAATATCTTCTAGACTTTATTTCCAATTTGGAGGGGGTTCTTATAGCCTTCCCAACTCCTCATCCTAACTTCCTTGAGAAGACAATATTAACAATTGGTAGGAAGGATCCAGAATCTTCCTCGTTAGAAACTGCCTAAAATTAGTTGGTCTGGCCATTACAACCAATTTCTAGCTCGACCCTTGGGGCCGAGTTTATTTTAGATCTAGCTACTCTCCATTAGAGGGCTAGTTCATAGCCACTCTAAGCATCAATGGTTGGGATGGTGACCACTCTTATCATCAACGACTGAGCCTACATAGGACAAAGCTACCCCAAATGAGTGGTTAGAACCACTGCTACCTGTTGGAAATGTCCAAGATCATTCATATGGTCTACAAAGGTGCCCATATGAGTATTCTCCTAAACATGACATGATTTAGGTGTCTATAGATGCCCCTTTTATGATGTGTTGTGGGAACACAATGTTGAGCAAAAATAGACCACCTAAAGCCATATTCTAGGTTGTATGATGATCATTGATCTGATCAATATTAGATGCCCCAATCATGAAAATGGTGCTCATATCTAAATCATTACTTCGAACTAGATGAAAGGATTAATTTGCATGACACTTTGAAGTCCACTAGAGTCTCGAGTCACATTGCTTAGAATTAGCACAAGATCGAAAGCAAAATCATCAAAGGTTTAAATCAGTATATTTGGTTTTACCCCAAGCAATATGGTAAGCTTATGAAAGATGTTAGCAATGATTTGTAAGACAAACACAATTAACTTGATTAAGTTATCATTTGTTTATTTTGATTATGAATTTGTTATTATGACTACCTCCTCAAGTGACAAGTCGATGAGGGAAGGACATTTAATAAAGTGATGAGTCGCTTGACCAAGATAATAGATTTGGATGATTAAAGATGATTGCTTTGTTGTTATATGGCAGGTCCTATTACAGGTGTGATTTTAACCAATAATAGTAATTGTACATATCTATCTTGTGGAGTAGTCCGACCACAATGGCCTTCTTAGGAAATCAAGATAATAGCAATTAAATTTAGCATGTGGTGAATCACTCGATGATATGATAAAAATGTCATAAAAGAAATGAAATGAACGCCTCATTATTGTGGAGCAGTCCGACCGCCATGTCCTTCTTAGGGATTAAAGTGAAGCATTTCAATTTGATGATGAATAATTTGGTTCAAATGACCTTATGGTAATTTAATCATCTTGCCGGATTGCATTGAGCTCAAGTCACTACAACCACCAAGTGTATAGGGTAAATAACTAGGTATGAGATACATTTGAAATTTTATTGTTATTTAATTTTTAATTTTGATGATTTTTTAATTGTTTTTGAGATTTAGAATTAATGATTTTTCTAGTTATTTTGCAATATTTAATAATTATGAACCATTAGATATGCTTATTTGCCCATTTTGAATCTTCCCATGGTGAAAATTTGAGTGTTTTTACTTCTGCTTCTTAGCAACTATTAGCATAGGCAACACAATCTTGCAATTTCATAGCCGCTATCAGCATAGGCAGCCTGTACTTCTTAGCCGTTGTCAGCATTAGTGGCTGTACCAAAACTAAAAAATATAAAAATAAAATTAGGGTTTTCAATTCATTATTTTCTAGCTATCAATTTGTAATAGTGAGCTCTGAGAGAGAAAAAGTGAGAAAGTGACCCAAAAGACTACTCATTTCCTTACACCATAGTGGAGCAAAGCGAGTCTTCTATGAGCATAGGAGTCAGAGATTCACGAGTATTTCTCAAACCCTAGACTTGTTCATTCATGGATAAAAATGAACCAAACTAAGAAAACAGTAAATTAACCTCATTAAGTCTGTTGGTAACGAACCACACCGCTAGCTAGGTTTAGAACTAGGCTAATTTAGGTGTTTTCTTATATTTTTGTTTTTGTTATTTGTTTTGGATTTTTTGGTGAGGGTGGATGTCATTGGCATGCCGCCTCGTGATCGCTATCACTCAGGGCAGCCCCCAATTGGCAAAGAGGGGCTGTTGTCATTGAGTGCAACTTGTTTGAATCTCCAATGATAAAAAAATTAACCATTGATGGCTAGCCGCTATTGGCATCGGTGGATATTGTCAGCGTGAGTAGACACTAAAATTTAGGATTTTTTTTTTTAATTTTTGCTGAGTTTAATTGATTTTTTTTAATTTTTTGAAGTGCAAATTTTAAATTTTTTGCAAGGTTTGGTACATTTTATTATTGTGTTTGTACATTTTCTTGATTATGAATTAATTTTGCACATTTTTTAGATTTATTTATGTTTTTTAGTGTAATTGCATCTGATTAGGTGTTTATTTTGGTACATTATCTCTTATATGTGTGGGCTCGAGAGTCTAATTTACTCACAGCGCTACTGCCAAACATGGACTAGGTAGGTTGGGTATGGTTCAATGCCCAATCCCAATGTATGCTGCTAGATTATTGAATACGATGTCAGACCAGACTTACATCATTGCATTTGCCCATAGATGGGATTGCCAAACTAACACCTTCCATATCTCGACTGGCGAGATGACCATTACTCCTGAGGATGTCTATAATATCTTCATAATTCCATTTGATGAACGAGCCATCATCTCATCTCCTACAGGAGCTAGGGCACCAATTTTTGATAGAGTCTTTGGTGCCCAAGCATGGGAAGATCTGGGAGATATACATCATGGAGGAGTTCCTATTGCCCGCTGGTATCGGGCTCAGGTATTTTCAGTGTCAGGCTATTTTAATGCACATTATCTATAACATGCTTCTCCCTAACATATCAAGAGCAATGTTCCCATATAACCTCTTAGCGATGGTACAGGACCTTTTGGATAGAATCAAGCCCATAATTATGGCTTGGAGAAGTGCACTACTGGTGCAAATCTATGATGAGTTGTATAGGATCCAAAAATGGGGTCGGGATGGGGTTGCATGTTGTTTGCTTCTACAAATATGGGGTTGGGAGCACATCAAAGTAGACCACTCAGTTTGATTGATCCAAGATATCACTTCTATAGCTATGAGGGCATAGTGCTACGGGTCCAGTGGCCAAGATATGTAAAGGAGTGATAGAGTAATTGCCACGTATGGAACTTGGCCAACTATGCAGGTTCTCTGATCAGGCTATAGGCTCGAGATATCATCTAGAGACCCTATGTATATTACCCTACTTGGGAGGAGGTAGATCGATACTTGGTACGAATGAGGCACGATCGATGGATCATTAATCACAAGGTAGGAGTGAGGGAGTTCTTCCACTTCTTCCGGTTACTAGGTAGTTTGAGATTCAGTAAGACATCCCACTAGACCCTATTCTCTACATATGGATTCATGTGGAGAGATATCTCCTAGTCCCTCAGGTCATAGATCTCTTAGAGGAGGCATATCCTCCTATAGTTGATTTTGGTATAGCATATGTTGACACTATAGAGGCATACACCTAGTGGGGGGTTACATGGCTATGGCAGGGTGGCAGTCGCCTAGGGTGATCCAAGGATGAGGCACATGAGGAGGATCCTAATGAGTGATGGGTGCAGCACAGGATAGAGGAGTAGGGGCAAGATTTTGAGTAGGAAACATCAGAGGAGGAGGAGGAGGTAGCTCTAGATGAGCAAGAGTCTCCCCTCTAGGTTCAACTACATAGCATCGAGGCCAAGATTCAGATAGCTCGGTGATAGATCCTAGAGCAGGATACCTCTCTCACTACAGTAAAGAGTTAGCTGATAGCAAGGCAAACCACATGGCATGTATATGATGAGGATATGACCTCTCTAAATATGCTACTTGACTCAACACTACTCATGATAGATTAGATAACTACAGAGAGAGATCATCTATGATTACAGATTGCACCAACCACACCATATGCTTAGTGGTCATTAGGTTTAGACCCAGGGGTAAATATTAAGCACCTACAAGGGCTCTTAGAGGATTTTTAGGCTTATATATCGATAGATGCAGGGTACATTATCGCTCTATAGATTCATATTAGGATGTTGGGTGGCACTCCTCGAGAGAGGTCTAGAACAGGGGGATCACACCAGAGTAGGCAGAGCAAGTCAGGGTAGTTATTAGTGTGGCCTAGCCATAGGATATGGTCCCAAATAGAGAGGATAGTGGGTACTAGATCTAGGCCACCTTGTAGAGAGGGTGGAGAGGGTGGAGGTGACACTAGTGGTGCAGGTCAATCATGATCATGCTTTGAGCACATTGTATCATTTTTGAGTGTAAGGTCAGATGACCTACATCGTTGTATCCTGCAGGATTTTTTTATGTAACCTTATGTACTTTGATCTACACATATATATGATATTATATTTTGAGACTCATTATGTGTTTGCCTTTATGTTTATGTGATGCAATATGAATGCAATGCTTATATGATTTGATTATTGCTATATGATGTTATGTATGATTTAGATGCTATGATCTAGATGTGTAGATGTACTACTTATGTATGCATATATGGATGCAATGTTTATTGTTAAATGCATGTTTAATTTTGATTTAAATTGTATGCATATAGTTTATGATATGGTGAATGCAATTTATGTAATGCATTATTTACACGATGGTGATCTAATGTAAATGAACTTGTATGATTTAATCACTTAGAACATAAAGAATGAATGTAATATGTGTTTAAAAATATTATGGACGATACCATAGAATGTATAAAAATCATGAATAAAAATGGTAACTTTTATCATAATAATTAATCATTTATGCATCCAAATGTGATATGATTTGATGTGAGATGTTTTCCCTTATGAGCTTCTATAAATTAAAATATATGCACAAAATAGTTAGTGGTCGTCTAAATATCATTAATGATATCCATCCAGTATCTATCCTATTTTGTGAACACCCTTTAATAAAAAAAATTCACAAAGAAAACTATACTTGATTGATGAAATGATTTGTTTCTATAAGGGATTTTTGAGGTTTTCCATGAGACTCATACATCCTAGTTGGCTTATCGAAAGTCATATAATGACCATACTAAAATCCTAAAATCCTAGGTTTTTGTTATGAAGACCAAGATATTCATTATCCATGTGTGTGCAAATGAATATATTAGACAAAACATAAGGCTACCTCATTTCCAGGCAGGATTAATTCAGCCCATTGCTATAATGAGGATCACTAAATGTTCACCATGATCCTAGGTTCAGACACAGTTAGACTAGACCACTAGGTAATACAGGCCACCTAAAGCTAGCTTATTTGTAAATTACTTAGACCTACCCCAATTCTAGGAGGGATTCATTCAGCCCATTGTTGTATTGGGGATCACTCTATGGTTTCAATTAGTGACCATTACAAGGATTCAAGCTCTTCACCCCCTTCTTTTATTTTGATTTATTGGGATACTTGCTCATGCTTAGTGATGAAAATCACTGTTTATTTTGTATTTTGTATTTTTCTTTTTTTTTTGAGCAAGGGATTTGATTTGATTTTGATATTTTGCTCTTTTTTGTAAGCAAGGGATTTCTTGGGTAGGGGGGAGCTTGTACTTTTGCCAATGATCAATGCTCTAGACCATGCACATCACAAGATGAGCAAGTAAAACCTTTCACTTAAGGTGACTAGGACAACTTTGTAGTGTTCATATTTCCTTGTCCTAATTAGTATTGTTAATGTGTTTATTAATGATGGGATTTTGATATATGTTAGGTGCTATCAAAACTAGACCTCATCTATAAGAGCAAAGATAGCATTCTACAAAATCTAAGAAGATCACTAGGTATGGTTGAATTACTGGAAAACCCTAGTATATTCCTCATAGCAACATGAGGAGTTGTGTTGAAAAAATAATTACTCACAAGGGTGATGGATGATGATGATGAAACAAATGCATGATTAAAATAAAAACGTGGTGTCATTTGTAGGATTGCAAACACAACCTATTTTAATGCAAGTGCAATGGATGAACATGCCTAATGCAATGTGGTTACATGAATGCATGTGCAAAATGAAATGCATAATGCAAATGTTTTTGTATTTTTGATGTTTTACATTATTTTTAAATTTTATTGCTTTTTAATTTTTATGGAATTTGATGTTTTCCATTGTTTTTGAAGTTTTGATTATTTTGAATGTTTTTAATTTTTGAATTTTGTGTGAAACACCTTAATATAAATTATGTTGAGAGGTTCAAGCTCTTAAACACCTTCAAGTGATGTTAGGTGATATTTTCTAGGTCCTACATTTTCTGAGATGAAATATAGATCTAACCAGTTGGTTGTAAATTTATCTTGCAAGTGCGAAGATAGGTTTGAGTTCTATTGGTTTTATTTCAATATAAGATCCCCAAATTTAAAGTCTCTCAGATGGACTTTATTGTTATAAGCTCATTTTAAGCATTCCTAATAAACTCAAAGATGCTCAAGGGCATTCACACAATGTTCATCAAGAAGCGTTAATTGGTCGAGGTGAGTTTTCCACACAATTTTGTCATAAATGAACTCTTTCATAGTGATGCGCAAGATTGGAATTTCCAAATATAATGGAATAATTGCCTCAACACCATATACTAGTGAAAATGGGGTTACTCCAGTGGGCATATGTATACTAGTCCTATAAGCCCATAATGCAAGGGATAGTTGGATATGCCAATCATTGTGGTTCTCTTGAATAGTATTTTTCAAGATAGCTACCACTATCTTATTAGAAGCTTCATCTTGCTTGTTTGCTTGTAGATAGTATGGAGTGAAAAAATTGTGTTGTATATTGTACTTGGATGTTAAGGCCCCCACAATTTTCTTTTTGAAAGACGTATCAGATATGATCTTGGATGGTATCCCAAAATGACATATGATATTATGGAGTATGAACCCCGCAATATGTTCTCTTGTTGTCATTGACAAAGGGATTGCTTCCACAAATTTTGCAAAGTACTCAAAGGTCGTTATAATGAATGTATGTCAATATGATGATGGGGGAGAGATCTTACCAATCAGATCAAATTCCCATTGAGAAAATGACCAAGCTAATTGAATGGGATGTAACGCCTACGATGGAAAGTGCATAATATTAGCATGATGTTGATATTTGATGTATTTCTTGACATATGTTGTGTAATCCTTCTCCATAGTGGTCCAATAATAACCCATTCAAAGGATGCACTTGAAAATAGCCATGTCGTTGAAATGACCACTGCATGTACCATAGTGAGCTTGAGAAATTCTCCAAGTTGATTCTTGGGGCTTAAAGCAATGAAGAAGGATTACATCATAGCTTCAATGATAAAAAATATCTCCTAGAAAGACATACTTTGTTACTTTTTATTTAAATTCTCATTTTGCGACACTCAAAATCCTTAGGGTATTACACCAAGTTTAAGGAAATCATGTAATTGTGACATCCAATATTGATAGGCAACAACTTCCACTGACTGAATGACATGTTACCCTCACAATTCGACTTGTACAAAATCTGATTAGGAAACTACCTTATGGAGAATGGTAGTACCATTCTCTGCAGGACCCTACAAAAGCAAGGATCCCCAAGGTGCATTTTTTAGAAATTCTCTAGCTTTGTAGAACCATGCATGGATTGGTTCTATTTAAATCACATGGAATGATTCTTGATAGTCAAAATACTCACACTGTATCACAGAATGCGAAATCATATTCACATGAATGGTAGTAAAATCGATAGATGGATTATGAGGGATTAAATATCCCAAAGATGCCATGGTGTCTTCAAATCTATTAGATGTTTGAGGGATTACCTCAATGTCATATCATTCTAGCTAGGCTAGATATGTGTCTGTAATCTATTTTTATACCTTCAAAAGGGGACATCTACACTAGTAGATCCCTTTAAATTGATTAAAAATGAGCAAGGAGTCACCAAAGATGTTTAGCTTTTTGATCTTCATGGTGACCACTATTTGGAGACCCAAGATTAGGGCCTTGTATTCAGCGTTATTATTGGTACAAGAAAATTCTAGTTTAAATGACAAGGGCATCGGAGCATCTTGCGACGTCAAAAACATGATTCTTGCACCATCCCCTTGCTCACATTTAGAACCATCAAAGAAAAAAGATATATCTGCTTGATTATCAAGTTCGTCGGGTTCTGGTGACTCCAATAATGCAAATACTACATCATCAGGAAGCTCTATGATGAGAGGCCTACTATCCTGAAGAGGTCCCTCCACCAGTTGATCAGCTATGACTTGCCCCTTGATGGAATTTTTGCTAATCAATTCCAAGTCAAATTTTGTTAGTAGCATGATCCACTTTGCAGTACGTGCATTATGATATGTCTTACTCATCATATACTACAAAGGATTTTATTTTGATATCACATGTCGTATGACTTGGCATGTAGTGGCATAATTTCTTAGTTGCACACACTACTTCTAACCATAGATTTTCTACATATACGTACCCTAGATCATAGCTCACCAGGATGCGACTGATATAATATGTTTGCTTTTTGTCTTGCATGTTATTTTGGGCTAACATGGTTCCTAGTGCAAAGTTAGTAGCTAATATATATAGCAATAAAGGCACATCTAGTCTTGGTGGAGCTAGTACTATCAGCGTCACCAAGTATTGCTTAATCTCAACAAAGACTTTTTGATATTCTTTGTCCCAATGGAATGGGACCCCCTTGTGTAGCAATCAATTCATGGGTCAAAATTTGTTTGATAATTATGCGATGAATTTCTTTATGGATGCTATTTTGCCCTATAGGCTTCTTAGATCTTTGATGTATGTGGGTAGGGCCATTTCCAGGATAGACTTTACCTTTGTTGGATTCACTTTGATCCCTCATTTAGAAATTATGATTCCCAATATTTTTGTTGAAGTTACGTCAAATATGCACTTCTTGGGATAACCTAAAATTATGCTCTATCAAATGATATAAAACCTTTCTCAAGACATTAACATGCTCTGAACACAGTAATGACTTGGCTAATAATTCATTGATGTAGTCCTCTAGAATATTGTGCATGTAATCATGGAATATATATCATGACCCGTTGATATGTGGCACCAACATTTTTTAAGACCAAATGATATTACCTTGTAGCAAAAGGTCCCCTATGGCATTGTGAATGCAATTTTATGTTGGTATTTGGGCTTAATCTAAATTTTATTGTAACCAAAAAAACCATCCATTAGAGAGAGCATCTCATGACCTATAGTTGCGTTTACTAGAGCATCTATGTTGGGCAACAAGAATGAATCCTTTGGTGTTGCCCTATTGAGGTCTCTGAAATCCATGCAAATACATTGTAGCACCCTAAAATTGGCATAGTAAAACCTTAAATAATTACAATTACTCTAGTAAATATTCAAATTCAAATTTTAACCCCCAAAATCGCTCCCAAACCACTGTTTAACCCGTTTCCTCCTTTCCCATGCCATTTTTAGAGTTTGTTTTGACCTTTTGACGATATCGTCGCCGATCAGACGATATCGCCTCAAATTGGATGATTTCGTCTGGACTAGGACGTCCAGACGATCTTGTCCCAAAACTAATTTTTCTCAATTAGCCTCTGTTCCAACGACGTCTCTAATTCGGGCAAAAGCATGTCTGTGCCGTTAGAGACCCTCCCCATTGGAGATCTCCCAAATTGGGAAGATATCCAACCTTCTAAACTCCCTCCTAAGCCTATTTAAACTTAGGCCCTCCCCTTAACCTACCCCTGGCTAATATTTCCTGTAACTTGACTTTATACGCATTGAAAAATCCCAAATTACTATTTGCACTAGTCTTATCCAAATTTTGTTGTAGGAGCCTTAGTATTTTTTAGCCGGAGCAAACTCAATTCGTTGTGGATGATCCTGTTCAATTTGAGATGATTTCACACCGATTCAAGATGATCTCGACTACAGTCTGCATTGGAGGCAATCACTGCCCAGAGTTTGCATTTTTATCTTTTCATATCCTATTCTATTTTCCATCTAGTTAGTTTATTTATTATTTTCTGCTATTCTACATCTTGGAGTTCACCCATGTAGTCTAATTGCATAATGAAATCATGATTAACTATTAAAAAATTGTAATTTGCTTGCATTCCTATTTAGGATTATCTGTTAACATCTTTATTGTCATTTTACATCTTTATCCTCTATTAGCATTGCTGTTATTTTTGTATTTTGTGTCTATTTCTTTGTTTGCAGGTCTCTGACAAATTCATCTGACGAATTCATCTAACAAATTCGTCAGATCTTAGATGATCCTGTAGGTCAGAGACGATCCTATGAAATTCCAGATGATCTGGACTGCTTCAAAAATTAGAATCTCCATCAGACATCCAAATCAGGTATGGCTCTGTAATTTAGCTTTCTCTCTCTGTTTTTTGTTTAAAATCTGTTTTCTGTATTTCATTTAGCCTGCATTTTCATAATAGAACAACTTAGATTCATTTGGCCAAACCTAGGACTCGAATATTTAAATATAAAACTAAACACATTAAACACATTCCCAACCTAGGCATGGAAACTGCCATTCAAACGTTTCCTGGTGAACCCACCATCAGTCGAAAAATCACCATAATACACCTCCCCCGAGAGGCGGGACCTTCGCAAGGCCTCTCAGTCCGAGGTACCGCGCCATCCTTTTCCCATCCTCCTTCCGGGCACGGATCCTATAGCATGAAGGTAAGGATGTGAAAATTTTGGAGCGATACATTTTGGTGAACCCGACGAGAATGCATTTAAAACCTTTTGAAAACAAAACAAAGAAAAAAACAAAAAACAAAAAACATAGATGCATTTAAAATCATTTAAAACTACTAAGTTGCATATCATGTCTAGATGGTAGCTCCTAAGAAAATATTAGCAGTTACTATAAATGTTGAAAACCAATTAGCAGCCATAGAAATCAATTTTGTGCTTAGTGTGCACGAAGCAGAGATAGAAATCAACTTTTGTGGGATGAACTTGATAGAAGACTAGGTGTCATTTCATCTAGGTCAACAAAACTTAAACAAATCAAAAGGCTTTCCCTAGATAGAATCCTGGATCCTCATCAACTCGTCTTTTATCATGAACTTTAGAGAGCTTGTCATAGATGGTTAGCTTATAGGAGAGATCTTGTGTCTTCAAAATTTTTCACCTTTGAGGAATACCTCAAGAACACAGTTGTGGTACGCAAATTTCTAGTTCATATAGAATCCCAAGAAATTGATCTTATGATTAGAAGAATATGGAACAGAACTCCTAGAGCTATGTTGTATCGTGAATATTTTCGTGAGAATTATTACTATCAACCAAAATCTAAAATACATGGTATTTCTATAGCCCTTTTCATTAAATTTTTGAAAGAAAAATTTCAATTTGAAGAAGAACACTTCATGACTCCTGAAGAACTTGAGCCCATTAATGACATTTATAAATTATTTATAGAAAACTAGATCATTGCTTTAATTATTATTTCTTGCATTTATTGTGTTGTTTGTTATCTTTACAATATTATTACAAAAACAAGAAAAACTAAAAAACATAACAAAAACCAAAACATTTCATTTTAAATATTGTAGTAGGTATATAATTAATATATACCTCTTAAGCTTGTTGCATACATACATATATATATATATATATATATATATATATATATATATTTGCTGAAATCTAAGTTAAGCACAATGCCTAAACTTAGGAATGGTAAACAAACTGAAGGAGAAGAAGAATATTGGTTAGGAGACAAAACAAGAAACCCAAATGTCCTTCCTAAGGATCCAATCTCGGAAGAAGAAACTCTAGACCAGCAAGACGATGGGCTTGCTGTAGATGAAAAAGAAGAAAATGTTAAAGAGGATGGATCCTCATCCCCTAGAGTAGCTCCAGATGGAACTATTGCTTTTGATAACTTAGATCATTTTTGGAAAATTTTCAATAATAACATTGGCACTCTTAATATGGCAGTTCGTATTGATAAAGGGCAAATTAGTGACACTCAAGCAGCCATGGAACATATGTTTTATGTGCACACTAATCTCTTGTCTTTTATTGACCAAGAAAGTGATAAGGCTGGACCATCCAATAGAGATATGGTCACTATGATTCAGAACATGCCAAAACAACAGGTTACCCAACCTCCTAAGGAACCTATTATTGATCCTAAAATCATGCCCACACAAAAGAAAACTTCCTTCACTGCTTTACTTCGCCAAACTATTGATCAATATGCTTCAAGTAAACAAAAATCTAAAATGAAGCCAAACACCAATTTTCAACAATCTGGATACAACATAATACAACTTCAAAATTTCTTCATAACACCTTTCCTACCAACAATTTACACAATAGCAATATAGCATCTAATATGCATGTCCCTCCATCATATGTTCACAAATCCCATATTAATGCCCTACCAAACCAATATGGTGGGCAAACTAGTAATCTGGAAGCCATGGTGAAACAATTAGCTTCACGTATGGACCAGATAGATCCCTATCGTCCCTCGTACAATTATCGAGAGATATGTAGTCAACCTTTGGATCCCATAGTTGTAGCACAACCGTACCCTAAGCATTTTCCCATGCCCATCCTGCCTATATATAAAGGAACCGAAGATCCCATAGAGCATCTTCACATGTTTAGGATAGCATGTCATGATATATCACATGATGAATTGCTATTACTAAAAATGTTCCCGAAAAGTTTAGGTGGAATGGCATTAGAGTGGTACTATCAATTGCCCACTCATTCTTTGAGAAATTTTGAAGAAACAGCTGAATATTTTGTCCATCAATTTAGTGCCTACATCGAGAGGCATGTCACCATTAAAGATTTATACAACTTAAAACAAGACAAGGATGAATGTTTTGCTGATTTCTTAGCTAGATGGAGGCAGTTGACAGGAAAACTGCACTTTGTGCTACCTTATAGGGAAATTTTGGACATTTTTATTAATAATTTGCACGAACAAATATCTTATGAGTTATCAACTGCTACTTTAATTACCTTCGATCAAGCTATAGATTTAGCTCAAAGAGTAGAATATGCCCTCATTAGGAAAGGCCAACTTAGGAAGAAGGATGATGAGAAAACATCCATAAATCAATATAAAAACAAACAAGTTGTAGGTGATGGAGTCACTGACAGTAGAAATGTTGCTAATATCAATGCAACGAAGATAACAGAAAAAATTATATTGAAACCTCCTGATAAACCTCCTCGAGAATTTACTAGGTTGAATCAACCATTATCAACTATTTTACCTCAATTACTCGAAAAAGGTTTGATTCAATTACCAGCTATCTAGGAACCTGATCCAACCATACCCGGATACAGAGCTGACTTACACTGTGATTTCCATAGAGGACCTGGACACTCTACCAATGCTTGTAAAAGGTTGAAACATAAAATACCAGATCTTATTGATAATAATGAAATGGAGGTGCAAGCTTTCCAACCTAAACAAAATGCTCCTAATAACACTCAAAAGAACATTCCCCAAAATCAAAATCAAAATGCTAATCAATCATTAGACATATTTCAACATCCTTTACCAAGACATGGTAAAGAGGTGGCCAATCAAATTGAGCATCATAATGTTCCTCCTCCTACTCGATATGTAGGAACTATTAGCGGAAAATTACCTATTCAGGATCCTCAAACATTTAACACAACCTTATCCCTGGTCACAACCAGGCCCCTACATAATTTTCAAACTCTAGATCCTAGTGATGTAGAATCAGATACTGAAAGTGAAATAGACATCACCTCAAACCAATCGAATAGTTCTAAAAATGAATCAGATCCTATTCAACCCATCACAGATGCTATGGTTCCAGAAGAACCATTTCCTAGAAGATTTACTACTTGACCCTCTTCTAATCAATTCCTCCCTAATGAAAAAGCCATAAACGCTCAACCGAGACTAGTTCAGCGTCTTTAGTATAACATTATAGGTACCATCGGAGTCGTTACCTGACAACAAGCTCAAAATTCTCAACAAGAACCAAATCAGAATTATGGATCAACTCCATTTGTTTTGAAAAACCCCAATAAAGTGAATCATGCTTCCAATGTTCAACCTAAACCCCCTTACAATATTAATGAGTAATTATCCAATACTACAGCCAGAATTTCCCTTTTGGATTTATTAAGATCTTCTCCTACCCATAGGGATGAGTTGATCCTTACATTAAGCCAAATGATGGTACCCCAAAATATTCAACCTGAAGCCATGGCCAATACTATCATCACTAGAGAAGTCGATTGTATTGACTTTTGGGATAAAGATATCCCACAACACAGTTTACATAAGGATAATCCCTTATGTATTACTACTCTAATTGGAGATGTAGCTGTTAAACGAGTCCTAATTGATAACGGTTCATCTCTAAACATTTGCACTTTTGACTTCTACCAACGATTTGGCTTTAGAAGTGATGAAATGAAGAAAACTGACATGATTATAAAAGCATTCAATGACGAAACACAAGAAACGTGTGGAGTTATTACCATCCCATTGCAAGTTTGTCCTAGAACCTTAGATATGACCATGTTTATTGTACATTGCCCCGCATTGTACAATATACTCTTGGGTCGTCCTTGGATCAATGCAATGTGGGCTGTCCCATCCACTTTACACCAATGTGTTAAATTCGAATTTAAAAATTAGTTGGTCACTATCCATGGTGATCCTAGACCCTTTGATATGTGTGCTTTGGCAAAACCTGTTGGAGTGCAATTTTGCCCTATTATGTCATCCACACATCCTAATTCTTATTTTTCATCTAAAATTGTGAAACACACACCCATAGCTTCACCTATTTCTCCTCCATTCATTTCACCCTCATATATAGATCAACAATCTTCTAAACAACCCACTCTAGAACCTCAAAAATATCTTCAATCCACAACCAATCCTTCATGTTCTATCCCTATAATTTCAAAACCTATAGACCCATTCATTAACACTTCCACTTTATCTACATCTATCATACCTTCCACATCTAAAGATATAGGGAATGATCCTTCTACATCTTATGCTCTTTCTGATGAACTTTTACCAAATTTATCCACAATCTTAATATAAAAAAAAACAAATGCTTTCATGCAAGATTCAATTCTTTTAAATAACTTGCCACCATCTCCTCGTACTTTGGGCCTCCCACAACCCATGGGAAGTACTTACCAAGTCGGGAGTTGTGCCTTCATTTATAAAGGATATGACTGGGGAAGAATACCTCGAAATGTCAAAACTCATCATGATGGATATGCTCGTTGTTATTTTACTAATGAGTATATTAAAGCTAAACCTATAATGCTTAAAATGGGATATAAAGGGAAAGGCTTAGGACCTTTCCAAAATGGCATGAAAGAACCTTTCGAGGTAGAACCGTGGTCTGCCCACTGTGGTGTGGGCCTATTTCCTAGTAAGGTTCAACCCTTTCCTTTTGAAGATGATAATAAACTCATATGTTATCAAGATTATTTGGATAGGCGTGATGATTTGCCTTTAAAAAATCAACCATTTACATGTAACATGCTATCCATAGCTTACCCTGAAATGATTTCTGACTCCGATGAGGAGTTGGAAGGAGATATCTTCCATGATGTCTCTGTTGAAGAGATGTTACACAATGGATTTTATTTTTATGGTTCTATAACAACTATAGCCCAGCTTAAGGCCACTAATCCTCAAGATGAATTATCCAACTTAACCTTAAAATAATTACAACAATTGGGTGTCTCACCCACCCCACCTAATTTTGAAAGAGATCTACAAATGGAAGTCGAAAATGTCATTAAAGTTAACATTGGAACTGAGGATAATCCTCACATAATCAATATTGGGTAAGAATTAAGTCAAGAAAAACAAGATAAATACATTTCATTTCTTAAATAATATGAATATGTCTTCACTTGGACATATGAAGATATGCTAGGTCTGGACCCTTTCGTAGTCATGCATCATCTAGTAGTCCATCCGGATGCTAAACCTGTTAAACAAAAACTTAGAAAAATGCATCCCAAAGTGGCCCTGCTAGTCAAAGGGGAGTTAGAAAAACTCCTGAATGTTGTTTTTATACAAGCTATTGATTATGCTGATTGGATCTCAAATGTAGTTCTAGTCACCAAGAAAGAAGCCACCAAAGTTAGGGTTTGCATAGATTTTAGAGACATTAACGTTGCATGCCCTAAAGATGATTTTCCTTTTCCAAACATGGATCAAATCATTGAATTTACTGCTGGGAGTGGGATGATATCCTTAATGGATGGATTCTCTGGTTATAATCAGATTAGGATAGTTCCTGAAGATTAGGCTAAAACAACCTTTATTACCCCTTGGGGCACCTTTTGCTGGAAAGTGATGCCATTCGGCTTAAAGAACGCAGGTGCAACCTATCAACGAGCTATGACTTATATTTTTCATGACATGATGCATGCTATCCTACATGATTATGTAGATGATATTATAGCTCGCTCTATTAATGAAGATAACCATTTAGATGATTTGAGAAAAAAATTTAATCGGTTAAGAGAATATCTTATTCGATTAAATCCAACCAAATGCATATTCGGAGTTAAGTCCGGTAAGCTATTAGGGGTTTTAGTTTTTTTACGTGGTATCAAAATTGACCCTCTCAAGATTGCGGCTATCACTTATATGCCCGCACCTACCAATATATATGAATTACGAAGTTTACAAGGTAAACTTCAAGCTATCCGTCGCTTCATCGATAAGTTGGCAGATAAAGTCGGTCCCTTTCTTAAGCTCATTAAGAAGGATGTCCCTTTTAATTGGGACGACGAATGTAAAGAAGCTTTTGAACTTCTCAAACAATACCTCATTAACCCACCTGTGCTTTCACCACCTAGATCCGATCGCCCATTTCTCCTGTATATTTTAGCTTTAGATTCTGCCTTAGGAGCTATGTTAGCTCAGCTAGATGATGCGAAGAGAGAACGTGCTAATTATTATATTAGTCGAACCTTCATCAGTTATGAAACCTGCTACATAGCGTTAGAAAAATTGTCTAGTAGTCATGTTTTCTACGCAGAAATTATGCCATTAAATGCTCAATCAAAAAAATTGTCATTGTTAAATATGATCCCTTGAGGTATCTCATGAGTCGACCTTATTTATCGGGTCACACAGCCAAGTGGGTTCTTGCTCTAAGCAAGTTTGACCTCATGTTCATAGGACATAAGTTTGTTAAGGGTCAAATCATAGCAGATCAATTAGCTACTACACCCTTAGAGTCTACGCATCCCCTCATCATTGAGTTTCCTGATGGATGCCTTCAATTAGAGGCAGACCATATTGAACAATGGTCCTTATAATTTGATGGAGCCCGATACATGAGTGGGGCTGGTGTGGGTATTATTTTAATATCCCTGCAAAAACATCTTATTCCTCTGTCCTTCAAATTAACATTTGCTTGCACCAATAATACTACTGAATATGAAGCTCTAATCCTTGGATTATGAGCTGCCTTGGCATTAAAAATCAAACATCTGCTAGTTTTTGGTGATTCTCAACTTTTCATAAACCAAATTAATGAAGTTTATCAGACTAGAGATGATAAACTACACCCATATAAAGCCTATGTTTTACAATTAATGTCTCTATTTGATCAAGTTACCTTGGAAGCTATTCCTAAAACTTGCAACCGTGAAGCTGATGCTATGGTCGTAGCTACATCTCTCATGCCCTTGGAGTTAGATGACGAATATGCAACTACATTATTCATCGAATCCAGGAACCCGCTTCAAATAAGTCATGCTTAGAACCTTTGGATGTGTTTCTAATCAATGAAACTACTCCTGATCCTTGCTATATGGATATATTTGATTTTCTCCAAAATGGTACTTTCCCTCCCAATTCTAATAGAAACCAGCGTCGGTTATTACATAGACGAGCAAGTCAATTTGTAATCATTGGCAATACTTTATATAGGTGATATTTTGAAGGTATCCTATTAAGATGTTTGAATTTAGAAGAATCCAAATTAGCCTTGAGTGAAGCCCACGATGGATCTTGTGGAGGACACTTCAGTGGTAGTGTCATTGCTAAAAATCTCCTTAGGATAGGATACTTTTGGCCTACCATGGAAAATGATGCACATGAGTATGTGCACCATTGCGACAAGTGCCAGAAACATGCTGACCTTGTCCATGTGCTTGCACAAGAATTGCAGGCTATTTCATCTCCTTGGCCCTTTTCAAAAATGGGCTTAGACATTATTGGCAAAATTAATCCTATGTCATCTGATGGAAACAAATTCATCATAACCGCCATCGAGTATTTCATGAAGTGGGTTGAAGCTATGCCTTTAGCTTCCTGCACTAGCACACATGTCTCTAAATTTATTTTCAATCAAATCATTTGTAGGTTCAGAATTCCTACAAATCTCATCTCTGATAATGGAACTTGTTTCAAAAATAAAGATGTCAAGAAATTATGCCAAAAATATAAGATTCAACATCGCTGGTCCACTCCCTATTATCCTTAGGGTAATGGTCAAGCAGAAGCATCTAACAAAACCTTAATCAAAATTCTCAAAATATTGGTCAATAAATCTGGCCACAACTGACACATTCAGTTATATCCAGCCTTGTGGGCCTATCAAACTAGTGTTCGAACCCCCACTAGAACTTCACCTTTCATTTTAGTTTATGGTGTTGAAGCCATTTTTCCCTTTGAATTAGAAGTTTCTTCTTTGGCTCTACTACTTCAAGATACTGAAGTAGGAGATGAATATCGAGCTGGAAGACTCAGTCAGCTGGAACTCCTAGATGAAAAGTGCATCAATGCTTTGGAGCATCTTTGTGCTTACCAAAACAAGCTTAAAAGATCATATGCTAAAAAAGTTCATCATCGATCCTTTGAGATCGGCGATCTTGTTTTAAAAAAAGATTAAAAAAATACTAATGCAACTAAAGACCTTAAAGGTAAATTTGAGCCCAACTGGCTTGGACCATACTTTATCACTGCTAAATTTGAATCAGGAGCATACAAACTAGCTACCTTACATGGTAAATATTTAAAATAACCTATGAATATTATGCATCTTAAGTGATATTACGCATAAAATTTGGTCATTTCATCATTTGTACATATTTTGCATGTTGTCTTATTTTAAAAATATATCAAATTGTTTACATAGAAACAAAAACACACAAAAAATAATAAAAATAAAAACAGAAATACTATTGACTCTTTTGAAACCAAAACAAAATAAAGAAGAAAGAGAGAGTCGACATTCTCAAACTTCTCAAAAAATTATTTGTATATATTCTTACAAATGTTGCAGTAATATATTTCAAATTATTTTGGATAAATTAGCATTTATTTTGAATCCCTCACTTTCACAAACACAAAATAAATATCTTGATTTTTATCTAGCATGATTACTAATCTCTCTTATATCAAAGTTCACAAAATTCAATTAAATAAAGTTTGAGCACAGAGAATTGATCTTGTTATTTACTTAAACCAAGCACATCCTTTCACAATAAAATGATTATATTTGTAATATCCTTGCTATGCTACATAGTAGAAGTGGTTTCTTGAGCGAAAAGTTTCCCCTGCTATCCTATCATGCACATGGTCTAGAATCTTTGAGAATTGGCAAAAGGACAAGCTCACCCCTACCCGAATAAAAATCCCTTGTTCTGCAGCTAATCCGAGCAAGTATCCCTAGCATAGGAAGAAAAGAAAATTTCAAGAAAAAAAAATATGTTATTTTATATCATTACAACAATGTTTCAAGCATTATCTCAAAATCAAGCAAAAATACAAAAGAAAAGCAAAAATACAAAAGAAATACAAAAGAAAAGCAAAAGAAAGCAAAGAGAGCAAAAGCAAAAACAATAAAATCCCTCTCCCTACCATTTAAAAAGAAAAGAAGGGTTGATGAGCTTGAATCCCTGGAATTCTCAATTATTCGAAAACTGTGAGGTAAGCCCCATAACAGGTGGTTTGTGCCCAACCTGCTTGGCCTTGGGTAACTCCTAGCGTGGCGATATGTCTGTCACATTAGCGACCTTATTTTGTACAGACCTATGTCTACTTATGGATTAGCTAGCTCTTGATAATCCGACTTACATAGTAGTCTGGTATGGTTATATGCATCTAAATCATGGTTAACGAACACTTATTTGGTTAATTCAAATCACTTGTATCATAGTATCTTGCTCAAAACTAGTAAATGAACAATGCAATTGCACACACATTTGTATTTGAGAGATTTTGTGTATCATTATGATAAATCAAGATTGGAAATGAACTCACATATGCACATGATATTCCTTATAAATCTAACTTTTGTCTTTAAGATATTTTGAAATATTTTTTTTGCAAATTGTTTGGAATAAATTCACTTTTTTCTTTAAAGTACAGTTGTTTAGTATAAAGACAACTACATACATAATCAAAAATCAAAATTTCTTTCAAACCATACAATAAAAACACATATTTATATATTGTCGACTTTTGCGACGATGGTATACTTCCAGAACTTAAATAGGAGTCTTATTCCTAGCGCAAGTCCTCATCTTCATATTTTCTGACTATTTTCAAAAATTAAAAATCAACCATGCAATAAAACAATCTTTTTTCTTCTTTAATTTTTGCGATGATGGTATAAGTCTATATCTAAATATTCTATGCCTAGCACAAACCATTGTATCAATTTTTATTCCCCATTTATTTAAAATCATAAAAACCATATGACTTAAATCATTCTATTATACAATTATGTTTTAAAAAAAAAAAAAAACCATGCACATTATCATTATTTCATGTCATCATGTCAATATGTAAATTTGCAACCATGGTATAATTTCTAAGGAATTATTCAACATTTTATCACACTTAGGAATTTATGCCTAGCAAAAATCATTTTACAATATTTCATGCATAATATTTTCATGAAAATCTGAAAAACAAATCATCATCATCATCATCATCATTTGCATCATCACACCAAAGTCTTAAGATAGTCTCTTAAGCACCATTTTACTTTTAGTAATATTTCTATATTGGGATTAGCTTGATGACCGAGTGAGCGACGACTCCATGAAATGGTCTATAACAGCGACAATGTCCTTTGAAATTATTGTTAAAAGTCCCTTTTATTTTTTTATCAAATTATCATTACAACAACCAATTTGTTCACATCAGATTATTTCATTTAAATTTTAAAAGCATGACATTCAAACCATAATATTTCCAAATGACATAATTACATGAATCATCAAATCAATCACACTTCAAACATTAAAGCACCATAAAAACATATAAACAAGTCATATCATCATAAGACAAGTCATATGATCAAAAAATATCTCATCTATATATATATCAAATATATGTACATCATTGGTATGCCACAATCTACATCTTGGCATACTCAATCCTCTCAATCATATATCCTCTGTACAGTGTCTCGAGAACCCCTCGAGCTCTCAGCATCATCTCCTCCCCCGCCTTTAGGTGGACGAGGTGGCCCCATCGTAGTATGTTTGGTACTGTGAGTCCTAGTCATCGATCGAGATGACGTCCTTGATGACCCAATCCTGATCGGGTCAGCAATGCTGATTGGAAGATGTACCATCTGACCCTCTGGCACCATATGGAAGTGGATACCTTGGTAGAACATGATCTGAGCAATCGATCAGGATAGCCCCTAAGTGCTCTCTCCTCCACTCCGTGCTTTGAGGTGTGCAACCTCCTCCTACAAAGTCTACACCTATGCCTAGAGATGGATAGTCTCTGCTCGAAGAGTAGCCATCTCACTACTCTCTCCTATGTCCACACCCTTGCCCTTATCGGGTGATGGTGGTCTCTCTCTCTATGGAGAAGGGGGTCTCTCCTCCCTCCTCTCCCGTTGTTGCGGCCTCTACTGAGCTTGTGGCCTCCTCTGCTCTCTCTCGTTGTGACCCTGTGCTGCCTCAATGGCTGCCTGGCATCACCTCCCCATCCGACGCACAACTACGTGAATCAAACCCTAAGCCCTCGTCATTTGAGGAGGGCGGATGCCTGTGTACCAGGCATCGTAGCCATCGACTACCCCAGCGTTGTCCCCATCCACTAGTTGAATGGGGGCATCATCTACATCCTAACTCAAAATTACTACATATCTAGAGCCTCGCTAACTGTAGTGTTATCCCAGATAGTCTGAGAAAATTCATAGTCTCTCGGAGATGGGATCCCCTGCTGTAGACCGAACTGCCTCAAAACTCGATTGTACCAATGGAGCTCCACCTCTCCCCTCTCCATCCTCAGCCAGCAGACTCACCTGATGCGAGTCAGTTCTTGTTTGTCCTCGACCCACCCTGGATGATCTCTCCAAGGCCTCTAGGTGATCTGGTTGGAGAAGAGGTCGTCAAGTAGTCTTTGAGATGCTAGCAGATCTATCTACCGTTGTGCCCCTCTCCGGAGCCACCAGTAGAAAACTCGGGGCCTCTCCCCATCAATCCCTGTCAGTGGGAGCCCTACCGGCCTCTACATCACAATGTGCTCCCAACACCAAAAATGCATTAGTGATGTCATAACTAGACATTGACCGCCCTTGTATACGACCCCATGAAGGATCCTATACAATCGATAGAGTACAAAGCTCCCCTAAGAAAATCTGTATCCGTGGTCTCTCATGTCGTAGACCACATCTGTCAGTACCCATGGTACCCTACATCCGCTCTGGTGGCATAGTTGAAGTCCACCTATCACCCCAACCAAAACCTGTGTGAGTCTAGATGCCCTAGGCATCTGGCATAGCGACTCGATGTTCACTTTGCCCTTCTCTAGGGTGAAGCTTGGATCACCACATAGTCGCATCATCGCATGGCCTTGATTTGCCATGGCAGTGATCAGTCGTCCTTGTATGGGGATCCTAAAAATCCTCCATACATCCTCCAGTGTGGAAGTCATCTCCCCTGTCGGTAACCAGAAACATGAAGAACCCGCATACCATCTCTTTGCTAGGGCTATCAATAGCCCCATATCTGTAGAAACCTGTGGCATCTCTGCCACATGCTACAATCCAACCTAAGCCAGTTGATCTCGCTCTGCCTAAGATAGGGCGGCCAATTCATCCCTCAACCTGCCATAATTTTATTCTCTGCTCTTTAGTAATCCTCTCTGCAACATAAACAAAATCAACAATAAAAATCATTAATAAATCATTAATTAAAAATGCAAGTCAAACTAAGTTCAATTTTATAAATGATGATATCACCCACAATTGGATGATATCATCCCCAATTTGAGCAAATTCGTCTCCAATTTCACATGAGAAAATCATCCCTTATTTAATGAAATCGTCCCCCTATCGCCGATTTTGCCCTTCGACGAAATCGACGATATCGAGACGATTTCGATGAAATCGAGACGATTTCATCTCGACGATGGCGATGGCCCAAAAACAGCCATGATGCTCAAAAATCAATCAAATCTAATCTAAAGAGCATAAAATTCTAAAAATTAAGCATTCTAAATCCAGTTTAGACCCTTACCCGTAGCCCACGCTGGACCTCTGTTGATCTGTGCGTTGTCTTGACCATCTTTTCTCTAGAGCTCTAAAAACTAGGAAAATGAACAGTAACAATGAATTAGGGTTTTCCTCTATTTTTCTTAATTTTATTCAAAACCAATTAAAAACATTTTAAATTTTGCTTTTTCGTGTTTTTACCTCAAACGTTCGATTTGGGTAAAAACACGGAGAGGGCACCATAGTAAGCTGTCGTACGATTCGACCTAGAATCATCACCTAAAAATGGGAATAATTTTTGTTTTCTCGTAGATCGAGAAGAACTCATATTTAATGCATTTTCTTTGGAAAATTCGCTAAATAGGGGGCAAAATGTAGCACCCTAAAATTGGCACAGTAAAACCTTAAATAATTACAATTACTCTAGTAAATATTCAAATTCAAATTTTATCCCCCAAAACCACTCCCAAACCGCCGTTTAACCTGTTTCCTCCTTTCTTGCACCATTTTTAGAGTTTTTTTGACCGTTTGATGATATTGTCGCCGATCAGATGATATCACCTCAGATTGGACGATTTCTTCTGGACTAGGACGTCTAGACGATCTTGTCCCAAAACTAATTTTTCTCAATTAGCCTCTATTCTAACGATGTCTCTAATTTAGGCAGAAGCATGTCTGCGCCGTTAGAGACCCTACCTATTGGAGATCTCCCAAATTGGGATGATCTCCAACCTTCTAACCTCCCTCCTAAGCCTATTTAAACTTAGGCCCTCCCCTTAACCTACCCCTGGCTAATATTTCTTATAACTTGACTTTATACACATTGAAACATCCCAAATTACTATCTACACTAGTCCTATCCAAATTTTGTTGCAGGAACCTTAGTATTTTTTAGTCGGAGCAAGCTCAGTTCGTCATGGATGATCATGTTCAATTCGAGATGATTTCGCACCGATTAAAGACGATCTCGACTACAGTCTGCATTGGGGGCAATCACTACCCAGAGTTTTGCATTTTTCTCTTTTCATCTCCTGTTCTATTTTGCATCTAGTCAGTTTATTTATTATTTTATGCTATTCTGCATCTTGGAGTTCACCCATGTAGTCTAATTGCATAATGAAATCATGATTAACTATTAAAACATTGTAATTTGCTTGCATTCCTATTTAGGATTATCTGTTAACATATTTATTATCATTTTACATCTTTATCCTCTATTAGCATTGCTGTATTTTTTGTATTTTGTGTCTATTTCTCTATTTGTAGGTCTCTAACGAATTCGTCTGACAAATTCATCAGATCTCAGACGATCCTGCAGGTTGGAGACGATCCTGTCAAATTCCAGATGATCTGGATTGCTTCAAAAATCAGAATCTCCATCAGACATCCGAATCAGGTATGGCTCTGTAATTTAGCTTTCTCTCTCTGTTTTTTGTTTAAAATCTATTTTCTGTATTTCATTTAGCCTGCATTTTCATAATAGAACAACTTAGATTCATTTGGCCAAACCTAGGACTTGAATTTTTAAATATAAAATCGAACACATTAAACATATTCCCAACCTAGGCGTGGAAACTGCCATTCAAACGTTTCCTAGTGAACCCGCCATCAGTCAAAAAATCACCATAATACACCTCCCCCGAGAGGCGGGACCTTCGCAAGGCCTCTCAGTCTGAGGTACCGTGCCATCCTTTTCCCATCCTCATTTCGGGCACGGATCCTATAGCCTGAAGGTAAGGATGCAAAAAATTTGGAGCGATACATACATATTATTCTATCAGGTTTTCCTACAGGTACCATGTTTGATACCCATTCTGGATAGTCAATGGGAATAATAAAGACTACATCCAATAGCTTTTGAAGCTCACTTTTTACCATCAAGGTGATAGTGGGATGCATATTCCTAATTTTTTGCTTGATCAGTTTCTTTGCAGGATCTAGTGAAAGGGTGTGAACAACCAATTTAAGATCTAAACCCGGCATATATTTGTAGTTCAAAGTGAATAGATCAGGTCTCTCTTTCAATAGAGTTATGAGGGTGGCCCATTCCTTAGGAGATAAACTTTATCTGAATTTAAATTTCTTTGGATCATATGGATAATTGTTGATGTCCACTTCAAAAGTTTCCTCTATTAACATGTGTGATCTCTCCTCAAGATGGTGAGGTGTAGGGATCATATGTATATCATCTACTAGATTTAATAGTTTGACTGAATTAGGATCGAAACTAGCATGATAGACATCATGTGCGTAGCCTAGTGTAAAATGAAATGGTTGTAACATTTCTTCATTGGGGAAGAAATATTCAGGATCCAAGGGTGAATCAGTATGATCCTATTTAATAACATCTAGATTAAGACACAATGGTTTGGAAGGATCATTTGGGTTGTGGAGTGGAGTGGTTAGCTCAATGGATATCATGTTGATGGATGACATGGAATCTCCAGGACTACATGGATGCAACTCACTACGTCTATATTTATCCCTCTACATTAGATGTGGATTTGGTAGAATGAGGATTTCTAGGGCTGGCCTAGGCACAAATGCAACAATCGGATCCTCGAGAGGAAGTAATTACCTTAAATTTGAAGGGCTAAGAAAAACCATGTGATAGATTTCCTCCAGATTGACTGGCCTTATTTTAATAGGAGGACCTAGGAACACCTCAAGATAAATGGGTTCCATGTCTACAGGTTCCCTAAGATGACGTAAGTGGTGAGGCCCTAGATAGGCCAACTTTGTTTCATCCTCATACTCTTCCTCTTCTACGGAATGCTCACCATCATATTCTCCAAAATTTCTTTCTAGTCCACCTCTTTCAAAGATGGATTTGAAGTCTCCTTCCTCAAAATTAGCTTTTGATTCAAACTTTATCATTATACAAGGATTCTAGGTTTCAATGCCTGTGTCATCGACACCTTCATAGTTTCTAATCACCACATTGGTTCTTGGGATATCTTCTGGACTTGCCTCCACCTAGATATTGTCATGATAGATCAAAGGTGGTTTGATAGCAACCATGCTTACTATCCAGTTACCCCTCCACAAATAGGAAGGGTTAGGATGATAGGTATTCCAATCCACATCATCCCCAAATTTTACGTTAAGGCGATCTAGAGATATCGCTAGAAAATCATCCTAACCTCTAATGTCAAAATCCAACCCAAAATGATCAGTTGGAAAATGATATCGTGGCTCATATGGAGTTAGGTGCCCTTGTTTGAATAGACCCAGACTATAACCATGCTAATGGTAACACTCAAAATATCAAAGGGTAAACTTTGGGTTAGACAGATAATGAACGTTGACTATAAATGGTTCATCATCATCTTCATATATAGGCGTATGATCTACAAGTTTATCTAGTCATCCATATATGATGTTGGTTTGATTGGGTGGCACCCCCAATGGTACCACAAACCCTACAGGAAAGTGATAGGATTGAGGTCTACCCATGTCCTATGCAGTTTTGATGAATGGTGTGAAGGTCACATTCTACACAAAATATTCACCTAGTCCTATGTTAGCTAAGTGAACAGTCACCTACGGTGCAGATGATGTTGATGATGTAGGCGAGGGAGGTTGAGGCACCTCCTCGACTATGACTTGGGAATTTTCCTCCTCCATAGGAGTTGGAATTTCTGCTATTGCTATGGTTGTGACTACCCTAGGTTCTTCCTCAACTAGGTGAGATTTCAACTTCTGAGAGTCTTTTATTTTAGACATTTTTTGTTTCTCATAAGTGCTAGTATTTTTAGACATAGGAGGTGGCACTGATGTGGATGGATTACCTCATACTTATCATGGTTTAGTATCTAGCTATGTGGCAGGGGACGAAGGCCTAATGTATAGGTGAATAGACAAAATGATAAAATATCCCGATAGTTCAACCTGGCGCACATAATTAAATGGCTATTCTTTAGATGGTACCACATGTACCTATCCCTCGTGTATATATTTAGCACATTAATGTAAGATCGAAGGAACACACTGCATGCCCATTATCTAGGGATTCATAAGAAAATATTATACTGCATGGCCCCTTCTAATACATGACACATCATGGAGATGGTCTTATGCCCTACCTGTATATGTAGGACTAGTGTACCCAATGTGGAGCACAATGCATCATTGAACACTCTCAATGTGAAAAAATAAGGATTATGTTGGACCTGGGAATTTTTAGGTACCCTACAACTTTGGTTGTTATTATGTTAATCGATGAGCCTATGTCGATTAGAACCCACTTGAAGGGTATGTGATTGATACACACTATGATGTGTAGAGGTGGGTCTCCTATGGTAGTTGAGACTACCTTTATTTTATGATCATAAAAATGAATCGTGGTCTCTTGACACTATTGTACTTGCTCTAAAAAGTTTGTAAATGCTTAAGGATCCTGGGGTTGGAGCTCAATATATTTCAAGATTTCCATTAAAGTCTCCCTGTGCCTAGGAGATTGTTGAATGAGCTCGTATATTGATAACTTAGATAGAATTGTTTTAAGGCTCAACGTAAGCCTATTTTGTATTGTTATCACATGTTGTGATGGATGAATTGGAATATTATTCTACACCTGCCTCTATTGAGGTGCATCCAGGATACGAATGGGAGCCACTAGAGGCTTTGGTTGGCTGTATAACCGATTTCTTGTAACCACATTGACCACTCCAATGGATCCTTGAGTGGGAGGTTCAAAATGGATCTAATTAACTTGAGCACCCTAATTTCTAGGGGCTTTGTGGTTTGGCAACAGGTTTTTGAATATACCCATATTCCTATTATTAGGAGCTAGTGGATTGTCAATTCGTAGCTCACATTTTTTGATCATATCTTGCACAACATTTTTGAAACTGATGCACACTTCAATATCATGCCCCTGTGTTCTATGGTAAGGGTAATAATAATCATCTTTATATCCCTTGGGTTTGGGGTGGTTAGAATCAATAAGTTGAACCTCGGGTAATCTAAGTACCCTTGCCTCACTCAGTTGATTGAATATATATGCTAAATATTCTGACAATGGCGTATGTTGGGGAGGCAACTGATGTTGCTTGTCTCAACCCTAGTTCTTGTTATTTTAGTTGTAGTTAGCTAAGTGTGGTTGATCTTGGTAATTCTATGGTTGTTTGCTATTACCTCCCTTTGGCATATTCAATACAACATGATTGAATAACACAGGTTTGGCTTGCTACTGTTTATTATGGTTATTACGATTTCTATTCAAGTCTTTCTTTTTATGAAGTTTAAGATCTCCTTCTACTTTGATATCTTCTATAAGCTTGGCTTGTGCCAAGGCTTCCTCAAATGTTGTATACTATTGAAGTTGTAGAAGCAGCGAGATGTGCTTGGCATAACTCTTAGTGAACATTCGGGTGTGCTCTATAGTGGGAATGAAAAATACCACCTATTCCCATGGTCCTATACTGGCTTGTCATCATACTATCTAAGGTTGGAAAGGTTAGACAAGTTAGTTTTCAACCTTTTGCCAAATAAAAAGCATTCAAGGAATTCATCAATTGCTATAAACTGATGATGTTGTGTTTGTGTAATTGGTTAAACCACTCTATTGCTACACCTTATAGTGTTATGATGAACATTCTCAACATCAAGATGTCATTGTGTTGGAACTGGAAGCATTCATTCATGAAGTTGGTAACATGTTCTTGTGTATCTTCCTCTCCCTTAAACTTATCTAACTGAGGCATCTCAAAATGCTTCGGATAGGCAGTTTTTGGTACTGATGAGCACAAAGGTTGATTGTGTATCCTACTTAAGGTTGGCTTCTGCCCAATCATATCTTGCTTCTCGAGAGACTTTATTCTCTCAGTAAGTATCTTGTAAGTTTTTGAAGAGATGACCTCTTCCTCCTGAAGGTTGTTTCAGGGTGTTTGAGGAGGTAATCATTCTGCATTGGGCTTAATTGGTCAATTATATTCCTCTTCCATGGACGATGGTTTAAGATAAATCTATTATTGATCATCCATATCCACATCTTGTTCTTTTTCATGCTCCAACTATTCTTGTGATATGCATCATTGGTGTCTCAAAGCATGCTATGAGGTGCGATGAGTGTGTTTGTCTACCTATTTTGCATACCTCTTAGGTTGAGAATCAGTGCATTTGTTGGAGTGGTAGTACTCACTTCCTGTGTGTAGATTAGCTCGAGCCAACCTATCTGATTGTTCCTCATGTTCAATTTTTTCTACGGTTTGTTGTTCCCTTAGGTGCTGTTCATATAGATGTTGGATCCATTTTCTTTGTGCTTGCACCTCTTCTTGTTCAATATTGTCTAGGTGCTCTTGCTTTGTATGCAATGCCTCCCTTTTGTCTTGGAGTACTTTTTCTTGATATTGTGCATCTTCATACAACTTGCGCATGCGGTCAGATTGATTCACCACTGAAGGTCTCTGATTTCATAACTCTATGTGAGGAGTCACTATGGTAAGTTTCCTGGATGGAGCCCTCATTATGCTTTTGCCTTTATCCGTAAAAGCAACATTGTTCATATGCAATGATCTGTATTTTGTACCTCCATGCTCAGAAGTAGCGTGAGTGTTGCAAGGATATTTTGAAGCTTCCCCTCGCTCGTGAGTGTATCTCACTATTTTTTTATTGTGTGAACTTACAGAAACAGAGTGTGCAATAGCAATTTTTTCTCCCAGAGGCCTTAGGAGAACCTTGTCTAGTTCATCTAGTTTTTTGGTTCTCCATGGCTAATCTCGTGGGTGTCATTCACTCCAATAATACTAGTGTCTACTATGATTCTACCACTCTCAATATGGTTAGGAGTTGTGGCAGGTCTACGATTAGATGCAACCCTAGTGTTTTACCCCTCATTGGGTTGATCTTACTTAGGTCTATCCTATGAGTATTAGGGCTTTGAAGCTCCCTCCTTTCTAAGGCAAGAAGATCTTGGATCTAGATCTCTAGCTAGGGTTCCTTGAGAGTTACCTCCATGGGTTGAGTTATCCCCCCTGATGCTCGTTGAAATTCATCCAGTGACATTCTGTGTGGGTGGATCAACATCAGTGTTGTTGTGATTGTTATTGGATGGAGAACTAGTTACCACCTCAGTGTTGGATCGAATGTGGTTGCTCCGTGTGAAAATCATGATAATGTGAACTTATCTCTTGTGTAAATTTTTAAGACATGCAAAAAAAGTAGATAAATGTGTTTATCTCTTTTAAGGATTAAATGTGTGTCCTAAAACTATTTTGTGTGTTTTAGATTTTTTGAATATATAAACTCTATCTCATCGTTTTTGACTTTTTTTTGATGATATACTTGTATATTTTAAGTGGTTTTCACCTGTATGCTCACAAATCAACAACTGGGAGTGAAATTATGGTTACATAAACCAATCAAAGTATGGATATGAAACCCATACCCGATAAAGGAGCATAGGTCCTACAAGATCCTCACCCAGTCTTACCTGGTTAGCGTTATACCCTCCAAAGATAAGTACATGCAAATTTTCCAAGCTACGTCAGTTCTTGGATCTGGTATTGGCCAATAGAATGGGTTCATGGGATTTGATCCAATGAATGGAGATGAAACCCACCATTGTTGGACTCTATTAGTGGTTGGGTGTGAATTCCAACTCACTAATATTTACATGTGACGTGGTGTGTGTTTGTTATTTTTAAACTTGCATGAAAAATAAAATGCAACATAAAGCACTCAAATGTTATTCCTACATGCTTAAAAGAACATTTCACTTTAATAAAATGCACATATAATGCTACATTATGTTCAAAGAATGCAAGTTTTAATTATGAAGAAATATCCTCTAGTTGGGCCTGAAGCATGCAAACTCCTACACACAACCTAGATCGCTGGAGACTAGGGTGGATTGTAATAAAAAGTCCACTATTCATAGAAATGGCTAGTAGAAAAGCTAAGAGATTATAAGAATTTAACCTTAAAATTTCTCTATGTTTTCTAATTAAACAAAATTTCACCTAGTGCATTCTGGAAATAAACAGAGAGAGAGAAGTGAAAAATTGCAGACTTCCACCAACCTATAATCCAAGTTTGTTGATGCTAAAGATGTTTGCTTTTGCATATTTATTTCCTGCCACTATCACTCAGGGTAGATCTGATTGATCGTTATCTTCAAAAGTAGTTGAGCTCTACTATCCACTATCAATCAGAGTGATTGTACTTGTATATAAAAAACATGAAACATATCATCAGTCAGTGCAATTTTTGGATGTTTCTACCATGATCTCCATTTGTACGATTCTAGAAAACATGCACCTAAGATATTCGTATCATTATATCAAATATTAAACAATAAAACATAAATGAAAATGAATTGATAAAATATAGAACCAATATGTAAAGCCCCCATTGGTTACAAGTAGGTCTCTCTTAGGGATACCAATTCTTAATACAATGATTACAAATATGTAAAGCCCCCAACGGGGGTGATGCAATCCATAGGACTTCTATATTTGACACTAATTGATTAAGGGCTTATCGATGCCTCCTTATCACTAGTTCAGAGGGAAATGATGTCAAGAATACTTTGAAGATACCAATAATCTATGATCTATGTGCAAGAAACAACAAAGCACAATTAGGAATATATGAAGCCTCTCATGATGAGGCTCTTGTCAATAAATTGTAAAGCATGTGATAAAACTTGGAATAAAACATAGAGATATGCAAATATAAGCAAATATGCATGAAAGAATGCTAAACTAATGTAAAGTATGATTGAAGATAAGTAAATCTAAATAATCTAGCATCATATTTGCAAAAAAATCAAGAAGTAAATCTAATCTAAGAATGTTACTTGAAACTAGCAAATGTGAGTAAATATAGGTAAAGCTAACCTAAATATTGCTAATGAACCATGCAAATGCAGTGGAAATTATAGATCTACCCTAAATTAGGCTAGAAAAGAATAAATAAACAAGAACCTAAGCTAAAATTGAGTAAATCAGGCATCAAACCCTAGCCACTGCTACCATCAGTGATGAAGGCCTTCAGGCCGCTGTCAACAACAACAACCATGAACTGAAACTTTTGCCTCTTGAATCAAGGTCTGCAACACATAATTCACTAGTTGAATTGATGGTCAAGTGTCTCCTTGGTGCTCTGGAACATATTGGTAGTGTGATTCATCAAAATTTGTAATGGATGGTGCAAATTATCAAGCTTGCTCCTCAAGAACTTGAGATATCCATTATTTCAAATACATTCATGATTCTCCAAAGGAACACGAAGAATGCACTCCTTAGAGGTTGTAAGTGGCTCTCCAATTTGGTAGGTATTCATTGCAATAAACTCGAAATATCTTCTAGAATTTCTTCCAAATTTGGAGCGGGTTCTTATAGCCTTCCCAACTCCTCATCCTAGCTTCCTTGAGAAGACAAGATCAAGAATTGGGAGGTTGGAATAGTTGGGAGGAAACATCCAAAATTTTCCTCACTAGAAACCACCCAAAATCAGTTTCTCTAGCTATTACAACCAATTTTTGGCTCGACCGTCAAGGTCAAGTTCATTTCAGATCTAGCTGTTCTCCTTCGGGGCAACTAGTTTGTAATTGCTCTAAGCGTTAGCGGCTGGGATGGTGGCCGCTCTAATCATCAGTGGTTGAGCCTGCATAGGAAAAAACTACTCCAAATGAGTGGTTCGAACCACTGCTACCTTTTGGAAAAGTCTAATATCATTCATATGGTTTGTAAAGGTGACCATATGAGTAGTCTCCTAAACATGATGTTATTTAGGTGTCTACAGCTTGCACTCTCTATTTCCTCACACTTGCTCCTGGATTGCACTCCCTTCTGGCTCACAACTATCCATATCTCTTTTTTTTCTTGGTATTCCTTCACTTCAATTTTTTTATGGAAATAATGTTCCATGCATTTGTGGTAAGGGTTTGAAGCATTAGTGTACTCTAGATGAACCTGTCATTGTTTTCCCATTATTGAATCCTAACTTACACTCCATTTTGGTTCATACTCTCTCTTTTCTCACACTTTCTCCTACCTCACACTCATTCTCAGCTTGCACTCCCTCTTGGATCAAAATTTCCCTTATCTCTTCTTTTTCTCAATATTCCTTGGCTTCAACAATTTTTTAGGAATAATGTTCCACATATTCATGGTAATGGTTTGAAGCATTGATGCACTTCGGATGAACCTCCCACTTACTTTGAGCTCGTACACACTCACTCCTAGCTCATTCTTATACTTACTATTGTACTTACTCTTAACTTGCACTTGCACTCACTCACACTCGCTTTTGGCTAAAATTACTCACACTTGCTACTACACTTACTCCCAGATTCTGCTTGCACTTACTCCCAGCTCATGCTTGCACTCATCCTCACACTTGCACTCATCGCTCTTCCTTTCAATATATTTAGGTCATACTTGAATTTTTATATTGGTAACCTCCTCTATCAAGTTCGACCTCAATTGGTCCATTATATATATGTGTGTGTGTGTGTGTGTGTTTTATGGGTAAAAAACCTTTATAATCCTAGTCTATTGGGTAAATATGAATTCAATGAGATCCCGACCATCTAGGGAATCAAACCCAGGAAGATTTTTATTTTTTGTTCAGTAAGGAAACTTTATAATCCCTAGTTTGTTGGGTAAATATGAATTCAATGGAATCTCGACCATCTAAAGAATAAAATCAGGGTAGCCCACTAGCAAGCAATTTCTTTTGGGTTAAAAAAATTGAGTTAAAAACATAGGTCTTTACAAGGGGTCTAATCCCCTTGTACCAAGATTTAAACTTAGGTCTCCCTCATGGGACTAAAATTTTAGGGTAAATCATAAGTTTTTGAAAGGGACTCAGTCCCTTTGTATCAAGATTCAAACTAAAAATTTTAGAGCAAAGCATGGGTTTTCTTAAAAGGTTGCTAATCCCATTAAAATTTTAGTGTAAAGTGTGGGTTATTGAAAAAAGTTCCCACTCATCTTGTATGGAGGTTCTCTAGATGAAAATCCAAAGACATATCACTATGGTATCCCTCATATAAATAAAAATTTTGAGTTAAAAATGTGGGTTTTTATAAAGGTCTACTCTAAATAATTATTAATTATTGATAATGCAATTTCACCACCAGATCAATTATGAAGGCATAATTTAATATAAAAACATTTGTTGATTCTATATAACTCTTACCAAAAATAAAATAATGTCATGGTTTTGCATGTGTGTTATATTTAAAAGTGTAATCACATGTATTTTCAATACATGGGCAAGAAGTTGCTTAGTCATTCTAATGGGGACCATGAGAACTTAAGTCTATGTTCATAATTTTTATATTTTAGGAATCATATTGACCAAGTTTATAATTATGAGAAAGTTGTTATAATACATAAATGTACACCAACAAATAAAGGAAACAAAACATTTGATCTTACATTTATTTTTTTATACTACGAGATAAAATCATTTGGATAGAAAAAATAAATAATATTTATAGATTAATATTTTTAAATTTTATAATAAATCTAGATCATGAACAAGTATGTTATCAAATAATATTTCATGTAATAAATATTATCTAAATATTTTTTATCATTTTTCTATAAAAAATACCAAGTAATCATATTATATTCTATATTAAAGCTCTTGGTCCCATAGGGCTTTGTAATTAAAATCATTTGATTTCATCTACCTTTGCAGTGCAAGTGGAGAAGGTGAACTTGGCCTTATTGAATGAGAGGTCCACAGAAACCTTTGTGATGTGAAGAGGGACACACAAAATCTCTTGTGGCTTCCCTCTATATAGTGGTATACCTAGGTGGAATGGCATTGGTAATTGTCTATATGGCCAGACATTTACCAAGAAGAGACCTAGATTCAAACCTTGGGGGTATGCTTGTTTGTTTGCAAAGGTAGTAATCTGATTTGAATCCTTTGAGTGCATGCCAAACCAACGATGATAGTATGAATCCCAAGAAACCAGTGGTCCCCTTCACATTGGATCAATAAGAGGCGGTATAGGCTTGGTGGGAGTAGCCCCTATGGTTTGAACCCTGTACTTTGTAGTTAGTGTAGATGTAATGATTTGAATTTATTTTATTTAAGAGTTTTGCAATTATTAGATAGAGATATTAATGCTCAAACCATTTATATTCTATTTGTACAAATTTTTATTTTTGACATTTGTATGATTTTATATTTATGAGTGTTGAATATTTTTTTCCTTATTTTTATGTTGTGTAGCTTTTAAAAAATATTCTTTTTAGATGAAGGAACTATGTAAATAATTTTATACATACTCAAATCTAAGTGTGCTTATTATCATCTTAACCCCCATGTAGGCATTAAACTATGTCTAGGCTTTTTATGTGGCATAACAAGAAATTCTCTTTATTAAATACTATGTTATATCTTTGTGTTGCTGTCATTGATTTGATATTGCTTTCTCTACTTATAAATATTTTATATCATCTAAATTTATAATAAAAATATGCTTTCATCTTCATGTCTATGGCAGTCTTTTCACCTCAAACAAAAACAAAATAAGTTTTTTCATAAATAAAACATCAATGATACATCCATTGATGTATCGGATTTTTTTTCTTAATCTTTAATCTTTATTAGATGCTTGTGCTTCTCTCATCCATGATCCTCAGGGAATCCAAATGGATGAACACAACAAACAAAATTAATTTTAGTCACCTACGCTTCTTTTCAAAACCCATGATTACTTACTTTATACATAGAAGAGCTAAACCGATATCAAACATCATAGCATTTTAACATCTAAACAAATGTCAACAAATCATAAACAACACATTCAAACATACTAAAGACCAATTTGTGTTTATTTAAAATATTTTGACAAATATTATGAGGTTGTAAAATTTAATCACATGACTAACCTGTAACCCTTGTCCAGATTTTACAAGAGGCTAATAAAACATTAATGTAGTAATAATTTGATTAAAAAAATAGAAAAAATTTATATTTATTTAATCTTTTTCAACACATGGTAGCATTAAATTTTGAAAAAACAATTTTCTAAAATATTCTACAAGGCATCAATACCTAACACAAAACAAAACTTGTAACCTTGTGTTCATAAAATATGTAGATAATATTCACCAACTCAAAAAACAATTAGAGGTATATTATATATATACATACATATATTCCTTTTTTTCAACCCAGTTTGAAAATGCCATGGCCACGGCCGTGTCCACCTGTCTTAAACCAAAATTTCCCTTAGAATGTCCAGGAGCATTCCCTCTACCGATTGTGATAAGACTGCAGGAGTTAGCTTTCTACGCCAGTCATGGAAGCAATAAATAATAGCATTGGATGATATTAGTAAAGACCTTATTGGCAGTAGTCGCACTTGAAGTCGCATGCTATTGTTACGCGGAGTACTAGACGTTTTAGAAAAGCAATGTATGACGTTGGATGATTTTCGTCAAGACCTTATTCGGAGAAGTCGCATGCTGTTCTTACGTGGAGTTCCAGACGTTTTAGAAAAGCAATGTATGTGTTTTAGAAAAGCAACGTATGACGTTGGATGATTTTCGTCAAGACCTTATTTGGAGAAGTCGCATGCTGTTCTTACGTGGAGTTCCAGACGTTTTAGAAAAGCAATGTATGTATAAAACATGGTTTATTTAAGCGAATCTCCGATTTGATTTGTCTTTGGCTTCTACTTTTTCTGGTCACACATCACGTGCTACCATCAAGAATCAAATTATTTTACGTATATGTTTGAAATTACGACGCACATTAGGATAATAATTTTCATGATGTAACATCATATTCAGCTGTAGCCCAAATATTCATTTCCACACTGTGATGTAACATCATATTCAGCTGTAGCCCAAATATTTATTTCCACACTGTAAAAAATAAAATAATACATTAGGAGTCAATCGTGGTTTACAGATGCCTGGTGCGTTTGTGCTTTTGTCTTTTTCTTTCATGTGCGGAGAATATAACAATAAGACCCTGCTCTTAATGGGAATACTGTCACACTTCATCAAACAAGCACTATTAATGCTCTCCAGGGAGGTAGATTTGGGAAAGAAGTCTTTTGTTGGGCAATACTGTAGGGGAACTAGGTGTTAATGGTCAGGTAGATCTGGGGAAGAAGCCTTTTGTTAGGCAAGACACCCATCCATTGTAGACGAACTAGGTGTCTTTCAATCATTTCAGAAACTCAAGAAACGTAGGTTTTATCGAACGTTAATACCCAAGCAAATCATGGGGAAAAAGCCCTGCTGCGACAAAACGAAAGTGAAGAGAGGGCACTGGACCAAAGAAGAAGATCTCCGGCTCAAGGCCTTCATCCAACGCAACGGTACTCATGGGGATTGGATGTCCCTCCCTCAAAGGGCTGGTATGTGTGTTCAATTTTATCTATTCATTTATGTGATATTGTTCCCATCTAGTAACATATTTTTTTTTGGTTAGAATTTCGTTTTCTTAGTGTGCCTAAATCATCTCAACTGTTTTACTGAGCTGATCTCCGTGGCTGTCGTCTGTGGAAGTGTAGGTCTACAACGGTGAGGCAAAAGTTGTAGGCTTAGGTGGTTGAATTACCTCAAGCCTGGCATCAAACATGGCGACTTCACTGAATACGAGGACAATCTCATCTGCAACCTCTACGCCGTCTACGGAAGCAGGTGAGTTTGAATCGCTGTTTGATATTTATATGGCTCTAAAAATATAATCGATCGTTCTGTATTGGATTTTAAGGGGATTTTTCTAATATGATGTGTGGTACAGCAGATGGTCGGTAATTGCATCTCGTCTTCCAGGAAGAACAGACAACGACATCAAGAACTATTGGAACACACGGCTCAAACTCAAGTGGATTCAGCGGCAAAAAATTAGGGTTTCTGCAACTGCCCAGACAACATCCGCCCGCCTGAACGCAAATGCAAATTTTCAGTGTCTTTCAGTGAGCGTTGAAAATAGTTCCTCCGGCTCTACTAGTAACCCCACAGGTACCTCTCACATACCCTCATCGGAGATGGATATTTTTGCTGATATAAATTCCCCTCCCGGATTCTGTCCCAACGAAGACGTTTTCGAAACGGCCGCCTTGCTGCGTACGATATGTAATACGAACATGAATGGAGAACCTGCTCAAGAAGACCTAATTAGGAATACTAACCCTATGACCGAGCCACTGTTATATTGGGAAACTTCCAGTGCTCCATCTGATTACAGTTGTGGGTCCAATCCCTCTAATAGCGAGGTGAGTGTTAGTGTTGATGTCAACTTCTTTGATGATCAATCTCTAATGAAGGTCCATGAGCCGCTTACTGTACTTCAACAAAAGAGAGAATCGAAAGAATCCAGATGGGTGAGCACGGAGGATAATGGAGCTGAGAATGGGCCAGAGGAAGGCTTTTATGGCCAATCAGAGGATAGCTGCATAAATTTTTCCCACCTTCCTTTTTTCGCTTGAAGCAAGTATGCGCCTTGAGAGATGCATTGGCTTACTGGCTATCAATGAGATGGAAACGCATGATAAATAAAAATCTAAAAAAGGATTTTGAACCTGGAATCCGCTGCTTTTTACAGGTATGATGATTATTTCGACATTTTTTGTTAACATCTCCACTTCTGAAGTTGTAAAGTAAAACGAACAAAATAGGTTATGCGGAGAATCACCTACTAAGAAATCCCTTGGAATAATTGGCATCTACTGATATAAGCTCGTTGATATTAAGTTTAGTTGTGAATATGCACTAGACAATGGGAAGTGATTTCAATGCAATGTCTGTAGAGGTTGGGAGCTCTGTCCTTGTTCATATTGGGTTTATGTTCTTTTATGGGAAATGGAATTTCAGAAACATCATGGGTTTCAAACTTCTGTCATATCTAGCACTTGCTCTGTTGCAGTTGTGCCCAATAACCGCAGTTTTTGAAGAACATAAATTACCTAGAACCAATCAAAATGTCCAGTGCCGTGCAGTGTTTATGTTGCTCCATAGCCCCTAGTTCTACACTACCAAAAAAACACAGCCGCGGGAAATCTTTATTGTTAATTAAAATCATGATTGAGGTCTTTGTGTAGACATTTTACTGGTATGTTGTTGGTTTTTATTTAAACGATTTTAGTTTTGGGAAACATTTATTGTTAATTGAAATCGTGATTGAGGTCTTTGTATAAATATTTTAATGGTATATTGTTGATTTTTATTTAAACAATTTTAGTTCCAATTACTCCAAAGACTTTTGTTATTATACCACATGTTATACTTAACATGTCATAATAAATAATAAAATAAAAATTATTGAGCTTAAAAAAGATATACTTTAGTGTGATAATGAAGGGGAATGTTTAAAGCAATATATGACATCTAACATTTGCCTTATATGCTTCTTGAAGGATAACTACAGAATAATAGCTTTATTACTTTCTTTAAATGTCACTGTTCTTTATTTCTGTTATCTTACATTCTAGCTTATTTAAGACACTGTTATACTGAGTTATCCGGGCTTTAGAAAATCCATGTTTAATAAAAAGTTACACTACGTTGCATAACTGTGTTGGATTACCTATGTCGAATGCCCTTGTTTTGTGAAAATATAAAACCATTGTTTATTTGGTTTAGTCTTTCTGTGTTATTTTTTATTTTTATAGCAGATAATAAGAAAAAGTAGTCCGGCACTCTGTTCATGAAATTAGATTTTTCATATAATCTGTGCTTAGATCGTAAAAGCCACTGTAATCCTTCATCCTCAAGTTGAACAATTTGCTTTGCTTTTGTAGCAGTAGCATTAAATTTCTAATAGTTTTTTTTCTAAATTTCTTCTTAACAGGACCTAGTTGTCTAGTATGTACTCGTACATCAAAACCAGATATTAAAATGGAAGAAAATTTAGATGTGAAATAATATAAACATCACACTATATCTTTAAGAGGATCAACTACCAACATCCCACTTAACAGGTATTTTTGAAGCTCATGCATTGATTGTACAGTTCCGCTATTGCATTCTTGTTGCTGGATTTTATGAAAATTTTCCTTCTTAAGTTGTTTGGTTGAGGTAATGCATAGTAATCGGTTTTATTTTCTCGGACGTACACACCGGAGACAAACCCGTGCGTTTTCTTTCGATCTTGTCCTCAACAACAATTATATCACATGTATACGGTGACATATGGATATGTCATAAATTCTCTGGCAAGTATATCTACGGTGATTTTTGCTGAGTGCTCAACTTGAAGACCCTCGTGCACTTTACAGTATTATGTAACAGTTGGAAGTAGTGTTTTGTAGGGGTTTAATGTAAACTAAATTCCATGCATCCGTATGAAAGTGGAGGCCTGTGACATCATTTTTATGATTAAATGTATGATATTAACGAAAATTTGTCACAATTTTTTTGGATCAATTTAGGTCTACTCGAATAACTCAATTGGAATATTTTCCAAAACGGAATCACCATTAGGTTATTGTGTGAAATCTTTAGTAGTATTTTTTTTAATCAATGAATTAAGTTCGAAAGGGTGCGGCAGAAGCATGTGCAGACTTCGAGTAACGGCTGGATGAAAGATTATTATTAATAGAAGTTCTCTATATTTATATAACCAATAACATTTACAATTTTTGTTTGAGATAAAGATTTATGAATATTTATGAAGTTCGGGTTTTGCTCGCCATGGTGTTTTTATTGGTTTAAAAGGTTTAAAATGATTGTAGCATGGCGGTTATAGGGGCGTACTGCGCGAAGATCCATGTGGCGGCTTTAGGGGCAGACAACACAGAATATTGTGGCGGCCATAAAAGGTGGACAGCCTGCTTCGGCTACCAATTCCACCATGTTAAAAAATATATATATATTTATGAAGTTTCACATTATTTTTTTAATATTTAATATATTTATAATAAAAATATAGTATTAATTAAAATTAATATTTAAAATGTTATCTAATTATTATAGAGGGTTTTAATTTTTAGTAATATTTTTTTGTTATTTATTATTAAATTAAAATATATTAACTATTGTCCATTAGGTGGATTGGTATCAACCCCGAGCCACCGAAGGTCTCCCTCACTCTTGATCATGTTTACCGAGATGAGATAAGGGTTATAGTGATAGCACCATGATTTGACGCTACAATTAGAGGCAATGTGACTTGATCCTATGACTAGTTGTTCACTCCCTCACTCTAGGTCATGTTTATCGAGGCGAGATAGGGGTTATAGTGGTAGCACCATGATTTGATGCTATGATCTAAGATAATGTGACTTGATCCTATGACCAACTATTCAAATATATATATATATATATATATATATATATATATATATATATATATATATAAACTATTCATTTTATTCAATACCCCTTATGAGGATAGTTAAAAAACATAAGGGTTTAAATCATTGAAACTAAATGTTTAGTATGCATCATGTTTACTAGAGGTGTTGACATGTCTATCAATGAACTATGTGTTTCATCATATTTTAGATAGTTACAATCGATCTCTTTTAATTCTTTTGATTCATATAGTTCTTAACATTAAAATCAACAAAATTATCTTTGCCTACATAGCGTGGGTGTTTGTCATGTTATGCACACTTCTTTAGTGGTTTAGTTTTGCAATGAACATAATTCTTGGTCACTTTATTGATAGTTGAAGTTTCATATGATTTTATTTTAGTTATATAGGGGAGTTGGTTACGTCCACACTATTTTTAGTAACTGCCAAGTGTAGGGTTCAAACCACATGGGCTACTCCCAACAAGCCTATACCACCTCACTATTGTTGACTCGATGTGAGGAGGACCACCGATTGCTCATGATTCTTACTGTCATTGTTAGTCTTGAACACACTCAAGGATTTAGATAAGACTACTACCTTTGCAACAACTATACCCCCAAGGTTTGAACCTAAGTATCTACTTGGTAAGTGCTTAGCTAGATAGACAACTATCAATCCACCCAGCCCTTGGGAGCACTAAATTGTTTATGGTAACCATACCAATCCACCTAGATCTTGGGAGCACTAAAGGGTTTATGGTTGCCAATGTGATTTGAACTGGATTTGAATGGACCTAAGATATGAATCAAAGACCTCAATTGGCCACATCACACTAACTCAACTACCCACTCACCCTTAAGTTCCATATGATTTTAAGTAAACATATTTTTGTCTTCATTATTTCTAAAAACACTACCTCCACCAATTCTTCTTGAATTTCTTTAGAAGCATCATTAAAATTAATTTTTATAGTTCTTGTGGGGACACCCAATGGTTTATCATTTGCATTTCATATTAGTGACCTAACTCCAAATCATAGGGAGGGAGGCCTCCTATTGCTATGCCCTTGGGGAGTGTGGCCTCCACATCTCAGTGAATTGAGCTCAAATCATGAGGATGGAGGCCCTCTATTGTTACCCTCTATTGTTATACCCCTAGGGTGTGGCCCTAGTTGTGTCACCCATTGTTGTACCTTGCATTACTTTAAAAATGATAGACTTAATTTTTTGATTTATTTGTTTTACCTAGATAGAAGTAGATTTTTTGTTTTAAATTTTACAATAAGTTGTTACTACTTTTTTACTATACAATTATGTACAATGATGTATATTTATTATATTTATTTTTATTGTCTTATAGACAATAATTAAGGATATTCTAGTCTAGAAGACTATTTAAGCAATATTCTAAGCTAAGAAATAATATAAAAATTTATATTTAGTGAAATAATATTCATTTTTTTATAACACACCCCTTGTTGTGGTTTGAACTTGGGTCTCCTAAATGAGAGTCCAAGACTATACTACTAAGGTGTCCCAAATTTAACATATAGAACAAGACTATGTTCAAAGGTTCCTTCTTGATAGTTAATATATTGTTTTAGAGACACATCAAATACTCATGGGATGAGCTAATATAGAGGGATTCATTATTCAATAAAAAATGTGCTCACTACATTGGTGTCATGAAATTTCCCAATGCATTTGTTCTCATCCCTTTAATATATCATAAATAATAAATAATAATAATAAACATTTTAAAACATGAACCAAAAAAGTGCCCCTAACATAAAAGAAGACATATAAACCAAAAGGAGGAGGAACACTAATATTTGAAATATCCTCCAAAGTGTAATAAATTTATAATGATTAAAATTATGTTGAGTCAACTTATCTAGGAGAAAGATTTAGATTTCATGGTTGGTTATCCAAGGAAGAATTGTAACCATTGATAATATGATGCGTAAAGGTATTTGTATCACTAATCGTTTTTATTTGTGCAGGGCTAATTGGGATACCAATTATCACATTTTCCTTGAGTGCCCTTTATCCTTGACTATCCTAAGTGGGGTTTTTCAAGCCTTCAATATTTCTTGGGTTAAACTAGCCACTGTACTTGATTTGTTCGTCTAGTGGCCTTACCCCTTTTCAAGCCAAAGACTTAGATACATGTGGAAAATTTGTCTCAATCACTATATTTGGCAGGTGTGGTTAGAAAGGAACCATAGAGTCTTTAATGAGTCTATCCATGATCATCAAACTATCATTGCCAAGATCTTATCCTTTGCCAATGAGAATGTGAACCTTATCCCTTTTGATAGCTATAAACCTCATCTATAGGAGACCATGATTGCTCAATATTTAAGCTTAACCTTGTTAGATGAGTCTGTGCCTAGGGTAGTCAACCCCAGAGCCAATGTTAAGTGGTCCCCACCTCCTACGGGTTGGTTTAAGCTTAATTTTGATAGAGAGGCTAAGGACAATCTTGGAAGAGTAGGCGTTGGCGGCATTGTGCAAGATCATAATGGGAATATGATGCTTGTATTTTTTGAATATTTGGAAACAAGGACGAACAACGAAGTTGAAGCTAGAGCTATGTGGTAAGGCCTTCAAATGACTCAAGACTTAGAAGGTAATTTGATCATAGAAGGAGACTCTATGCATGTTATAAATCTCCTCAATAATTGGAAAACACCTCCTTGGATAATTAAAATAATTTTTGAAGAGGCTAGGATCCTTTTCTAGGGAAGATAGGAAAGAAAAGCCCAACATGTCTTTCGGTAGGCTAACAAAGTTGCTGATAAGCTGGCCAATTTGGGTGTCTATGGTGATGAACTTTTCAAATGGTAACACGGTGTCCCGAGCGAAGTAGAGGATCTTATTAAACAATAATGCCAAGAATGATAGTCGAATTTACCAATAGTGAAGGCACTGAAAGTTCAGAGGCTATGAGTATTCCTGTCTCTTTTTTGAAATGGACTCACAATAAAAATTATCCGAGTTGTCAGTCTTGGCAGATTTTGCTTGGAAATACCACAAAGACTAATGGGGACAGTCACATGTTAGATGACATGGCTCCTAGTCATCTTAGTAATTTAAGGTTGGTTGATAATCACAGGGCAAGAAATAAATGATAATATAAGACTTCGAACCAGAGCCATTTGGACCGCCAGATAGCCACTACCATAAATCTAGCCAGCAGGTTCACTTCTCCAAGGCTGATTGGCCAAGACGAGATGTGGTTCCAAAGCATGTCATATATGGAAGAAAGCAATTACCAAAGAATTATTAAGATTAACTGTCAATACATAGCTTGCGGGAGTTTTTTTTAGTACTTTGCTATGTGTGTCTTGCAACTTTTTGTTTCTCCACTGTTTCAAGGAAGGGATCTGTGTCTGTTTCTTTTTTTGTAATTATGATGCAAGTGTGTTTTCTCGGGGTATACCTAGAATGTTGAATGGGAAGTTTCTTTTTTATAACAGGGTATGTGCCTTAATGGATGTAATGGCTTTGACAGCATGTAGATTTTACATATATAGGATCCTTAGTAAGGACATGTTCATCAACAGCCCTGGGCTGATTTTTGTAAAAGGTTTTGGATCAACCTGTAAAACCCGGTATTAATGCTATAGTATCTTATCTACCAAAAAAAATATAAATATGCATAGCATTAAATTTGATCAAAATCTTAACCATCATTTTATGATTAACTATACTTTTACAGTGTATATTAATAAGCACATGTACACATACCCTAAAATTACATTTAAATAGATTAAAATAAGCATAATCTCAATCTATAAAAAATAATTATTAGTGTATTATGAAAATATTTGTTGTAATGGTGTGGCAGGTAAGGTGATAATTATAGTGGGATGCAGTTTTAGCATGGCCCATGCAATATTTCACATTCCAATTTGTCTTAGTGGAGGGTAGAGATGTATTGGAGAGATAAACTCTTGGATGGTGATCTTGAGTAGGAGGAGAAATTTGATATTACTTCAGAGGATATAGATGAGAAACTCTACTTAAAAATCCCAAAAAAGCTAGTAGATAGACTAGTGAACCAGAAATATAATAGCCTTGTTGGAAAATTTATTGGGGCCTAGCTAGATTTAGATATGGTAAGGAAATGAGTTGCTAGTAAATGAATCCAAGGGGGCATATGATATTGTAGCTCTCCCCAAGGGTCTAATGCATTTTTTTCTCTGTGAACTATGAAGACTTAGGTCATGCACTAACAAAAGGGCCTTGTTTTTATAGGAAGAGGGGACTTTTTTTAAAGTGAAGATTGAGTTTTAACCCAGATTCTAAAAATATAAATTTGATTCTAGTTTAGGTCTACCTACCAAGGCTTTCATTGGAGTTCTAGGAGGAAGATATTGTAGTAGGTATAGCTAAAGCAATGGTATAATTAATAGTTTTTAATTCAACAACAAAAGCAAAAAGTATATTTATATTCACCCAATTATTTATTAATGTTGATCTGGGGGAGGAGCTCCCAACCTATATTAGGTTAGTTTTCGAGTATTGATTTTGTAAAAAACCAATTGAATATAAAAATTCTTTGGCACCTTACAGATTTTATAAAAGAATGGGACATATTTTGAAAAATTACCCCTTTTAAGAATCAATTAATAAGGTATGGAGGAAGAAAAAACAACCAAAATAAAAGGATATAATGGAAGAGGATCCTCCTAATTTTCCTTCCTTAGATGCAAATAAGTTTAGTATTCTTGCTAAAACCCTTGAGGAGGGAGAATTTGTAGAGGAGGATCAAGAGAGACAATGAGAAAATTCCCAAAAGGATACCCTAGGAGGAGAAGATGAAAATTTGAAAGAACAAGAAGACAAGGTGGAGCAACAACCAAAAGTAATGGAGGAGGAGGTGACTAAAATTTTGGAAACTCTAATTTTTAGTGGAACGAAGGTACAAGAGTCTAAATTAGAATATCATCCAAAAAATACTCCAACACAATGTATGGAAAATGTTGATTATGTTCCTTGTTCTCTGTATTAGTCAAAAAAGTCTACTAAAAATCCTTGATTTTTAAACAAGATGAAATTTTAGTGAGATTCATTAGGAATACTAGAAAAACAATAAATGTAGGATTTGAAACCAAACTAGGTAGACCAACTAATAATGAGCTCAAATACAAACAAATAAGAAGCAAGAGAAATTGCAATTGGAGCATAATAATTTTGAATTTGAGTGGAAGGAATACTTCCATGAGGGGTAAAGAATGAAAATTGTCCCCTTGAATATGAGAGGCATGAATGCCTCTTAAAAATAGAGGATGGTTTTTCATCATCAAAGAAATATAGTGAGATTGTTACTTGTGAATATATGGGTAGGGTTCTTGTTGAGTGGTGCAATAGCTACAATCTTAATGGTGGGATATTAAACTATGGTAGGGTTAATGTTCTGTGGTAGAATTCCTATTGAGAAATATGGTGGTAGGATACTGTTCTATGGTAGGGATATTATTTTGTGGTAGGGTTCCTATTGAGTGGTTTTGTTTATACGGTCTCAAAAATGGTTGAAATGGGGTGTGGTATTAGCATGTCCCATACCGTGTTTCATGGAATATTATTGTACGGTAAGGTTCTTGTTCTATAGTAGGATTACTATTATATGGTAGGGTTCGTGTTGAGTAGTATGACGACTATGATATTGATGATGGGATACTATTGTTGAGTGGTGTTGCAAAAAGATATTGTTTTATGGTAGGTTCTTGTTAAGTAGTGTGGCCACTAAGATCATTGCAACATTAGAGGAGGTTAGTATAGTGTATATCTATAGATAGGGAAACCAAGCAAAATATTGGTTTACCAATAAATGTATAGATATTCTTGAAGCAATTCCATGGAGGGATGGTCTCCCTAGTGAGTTGAAGAGTATAATTGATAGGGAGTTGCAATGTTACGATAGAAAAAAATATGGTTAAATTATTAATTAGAGGTTGCAAGCTTTATTCACATCTTATAGTCATAGTAAGTGAAGCATTTCAATTATTTTTCCTATAAGGGATCTATGTGACTTCTTGTCTTGTTTTGTTGCTCCAATTATCTACTTTTTCATTGTTTTATTTGAAGTATAGGAGTGGTATTGTAAAAAAGGGCTTGGTCCCTTTACAAAACCCTTTATTTTCACCCTAATAAAAATAAAATGTTGTAATGGGTACATTAATTTCATAAAATTTATAATTCTTTTACTTATGATATTTTCAATTAGGACATAATTAAGAGAGGCATGTAATATAAACTAATAACAAGAAACCACCATATTACAAAAGTCATTGATAAAATATTTATAAATTGTTATTTAACCCCTTAGAGTTTGTGATTTATGGTTTTTTAAAACCTTTTAAATATTTTATATCTAAAACATTTCATTTACTTAAATTATAGAAGCGATAAAAAAGTATGAAGTCTTAACCCCTTCCATGCTTATATTTTAAAATGTTTTCTTTATAATTATAATAAGGAATAACTTACATTTTAGGATTTCTTGTATTGATAAACAAGGATTATTTATTTTTGAAAATGATTCATGCCCTAATTACAAATATCAAACATGTGCCATTATAATAATGCAAAACATATATATATATATATATATATATATATATATATATATATATATATATATATATATATATATATATATATATATATATATATATATATAGATATAATTATTTGGAACTCAAGTATAGGTGCATGATACTAGGATATTGTGTATATTAACTATGTTATTCCTTAATTTTATAGCTTAGATCAGGGTTATGCATAAGGGGTTGGACTCAAAATTCACTTGTAAAAAAATGGTGAATCCTAATAAAAATCAAGGTGAATCATGGAGAATCCTAAGCAAATCAAATCGAGCATCTTCATACCAAAATTTGGGGTATTTGAAGCCCTAAAATGTAATATCATATTTGGGGCCACTTTTACCCTATTAAATTATCTTATAACTTCATAAAACATGACCGTTAGATCAATATTTAAAAGGGCTTTCCAACGAGTACAAATATGCCTATGTTTGGATATATATTGTGGCAAATTGACCCTAAGAAAAAATTAATCCTAAAAATTTTAGGCAAATGGGCTGACGTCGAGGGTCCTCATATTCGCCAATTTCTAATTTTGGAAATCCTAATATTCATCCAATTTGTGAATATTCACCACTGTGCATAACCCTGACATAGATAAATTAATAATGTTTGTGTTATTTGATTATTGTTCATGTTATATAGATCTTACTTCAATTTATAGATGTTATTTTAATATTCAATGCAAATTTGAATCTTAGTCTAATTATACACATCATTTCTAAAAGTTATAATTTTTTAATGTAATTCAAAGAACTTATTAATATTTTTTTGAATACATAGATCCAACAAGTTTATATTAAAATGTAGCTTTTTTTCAATCTATGTTGTTTTCTAACATTTATAGATGGATGAGAGAGTAATCCATGTTCATTTGGAGGATGCATTAAAATAATTTGATGAGAGATTACAAAGTAGTACCCATCACCTTTCTCATGATAAATTGATATTAGTAGAGCTATAGATCATATATGATGATTAATATCATAAATAATCTTACTTCTTTCATGCCCGACTCACTAGGATACTATAGAGTTTTGTTGAGGTAATATGCCACACATGATCTCAAATACAACATTATCAATTATAATATTTAAAAGAAGGAGGTTATAATGAATTTGGTGTTGATGAATAATTAACACAATATTAACTTAGTGGATATAAAGATACAAAGTATATGGATGCAATTCTTCAATCTTTGATTTATTATTTGTTAGTTTTTTAAGCTCTAAACTTAAAGGATCTGCAACCACAAATATGGAAATAAGCATGCAATGTTATAACTATGATAATGGATAACTAATATGCATTAAAATATGATATAAACTTCATACAAAGCTCAAGAAATACTCATTTATGAAAGCTCATTTAAATATACAATGTTATTCAATGGAGGTAACTACCTCTCCATATTTATAAAAATACTCTACATTGTGTCTACTACTATTCTACCTATTCACACCAAAATCCTCTCTCTTTTCTACTCTATAAAGATATATTTATAATGATATGCAACTCTTTGCCTTCAATATTGCTATGACACCCCAATATTCTATTCTAAGGACTTATGTACATGTGGACTACATGCACGTTTATATTATTGCACATTCTAACACTTGTACATATATTACATTACTTTAATAAAGTACTTAATTCCTAATAAATTCCTAATTTAAATATGTACCCATGATGGTACGTTAGTAAAGAACCAAATAATGTAATATATTCCAACACCATCCTGTATTACATTATTTGGGTATTGAAGACTTTAGTCTTCAATAAGATCTTCATCCTTTGAGTATTCTTCATCTTGATATGGTCTTTTGTATTATCTTAATTTATCTTGCACTGTATACCTCCCTTATTTGATTCCTCTTATTCTTTTTCTTCTTCTTATTTATTCATATATTTAGGTCTAATTTTTGCACTTTGATAAGTTGTTGTACTATCACCTAATTTCTACAACAATATTTTCCTTTTACTTTGTCCTTTTTATCATTTTACAAGTTCTATATAGAAGTTTTTGAACAAACACTTAAGACATCATGATAATATTTTGTGTTAGTAGATCTTGAAGTATCAATACAAAATGAGGATTAAAATACCTTCTCTAAGAAGGATTCATCTATATTTATTTACTTTTTGAGTAATTCAATTAATTCTTAATGATCCCAAATTGTGAAGAGTAAGAAAAACCATATACATAATGATCCCAAATTCTAGAGGAACTGAAATATCTTTCTTTCCATTATCAATTGCTTCAATGATTCTAGCATGAAGATAAAATTCCATGGTTGTAAAGTTTTCTTCTAAGGCTTCACTATAGATCAATCTTGAGGCAAGATCTAAGTTTTCAGTTTTGGCAAGTAGATTCTTGATTCCAAATTTTATAACACTTGCCTTTTCCTTTCTAATGGTGTTGTTCATATCATTTTTTGTTGTATTCTTTGAGGTTGACATCTTTCTTCCTCTTTTAGTTTGATAAAAATATGTTACTATGTAGATTTTGTATCTTTATATCTGAATTCTAGATTGAATCAATTCTTTTAGTGTATGAGATGAACAATGGAACTTTGGCTCTTTAAAATTTTAAGAATGTTCTTAATATATCCTAAGGAGTAGTCTACCTTATAATTCCGTAGTGATATGATTAAATGACTAATTAATATCTTTCAATTTGTAGAATCAATCTTGAAAAAGCTCTTTCTAATTTTTATGTTTTGTAAAATATCTTTCTATCTTGAAAGTGCATGATTATACTATAAATTTATTAATATGCTCAGATTTTAATATTTGCTTTAGTTTGAATTCCTTTTGTCTCCGTAGTAATGAGATGACAAGTTTAATATAATTTTCAACTTTACAATTGTTTTCCTTATAAAAAAACTCAATGATGCAATTAAATAGAAATTCTCAATATCTTCAAGATAGCTAAATTGGATTCTCTATGTCTCTTCAATCTAAGTATGAGACTAATAAAATAAATCTTCCAAATTTTAAATAAATTTAAATTTTGACTTGCCTATACCTTTGTATAAAATAATTTTTAAATTTCTACAATTTCAATTTGGAGTAGGATTGCTTGTATCTCCCAAGTTAGAAATTTAGAAAGACTAAATATTTGCAAGTCATATTTTACTAACCTTAAATCTCCTTTTTAAATATTTACAAATAGTTGAAGCAATAATAATAATATTTTACTGCTTCAAATTTCTACTTCTTTCTCAAGATAATAAAAACTGCTTTCTAAATATTAACAACTTATTACTCCTACCATTCAATATCTCTAGAGTATAAATTTTAGTTGAATTCAGACTTATTAAACTTACAATATACTCTTACCTTCAAATTGCTTAATTTTAGCATCCAATCTCTCTGTAATCAACTGTGATCTCCTACAAATTAATGGTAGTTGACTCCTTGTCAACTTCAAGGTGCTCAATGAATCTTTCACTCTCTTTCTCTACCAAATTATGTTCTTCTTCCAACATCGATATTCTAGTCTATGCACTTCTATATCACCTAGTGAATGTCCTCTTATTCAATGTATATTTTGCCTACGCACTTCTATTCAACTGGTAAATGTTCTCTTCTTCAATCATCATTATGTTGACCTATGAAATTCTATTCAATTGGACCTCAATATCTATGCCACTTTCACTCCTTAAATGCTACCTTTAGTTTGATCCTCTTCTCCTCTAATTTGCATCACCTTTATGAGTGTTATATAATCACTTCCTTTTGATGGTGTCTCTCTGGATTAGAATGTAATATAATATAGATAGTTCCCAGTGGCACTTGCATTGTATAAATCCTTCAAAAATACCTCTTATGCACCTTATTCCAACACCAAATTAGAAGTGGTATTAGGTGAGTTAATAGATTCCTTCCACATATTTGACTTGTGATTAACGTCTCTTCAAGAAAGTTATATAAATTATGTCCAAGTATTCCTCTTGCTTGGCACTTGAGTTATCCTTGAAATCATGGTGATTGCATGAAATAACTTCTTCCATGTGGTGCAAGTATTTCATCACTTTTTTCCTAACTGAATTAGGTTATTTGAATTATTATTTATTGCACTTCTTGCTCTACTTCCAACACTTCTACGATAGATAAATGATGGTTATTTTTCAATATTTTAATGGTATAAATAGTCATTTTTCTAACACTATTATTAAGTGTTGGGCAAGGCTATGAGATGGCTTCAAGCAATGAGTTTGCCTTCTTTAAAATTGAACCTTCTTCAAAACCAATTCACACTTACTAATCATTCTATCGTTCAATGTACCTCCTTCATAGGTTTTTTGAGTTTACCTTGCAACCTTTAATGACTTCCACACTGGATATCTAAGCCAAATGAGGATGCTTGCTTAGTGCAAGTTGATGCTATCGCATGGGCAATATGGAGGATAATTTTTAGCACAAAAAATGATTCCTTCATTGTTTCAATATTGTTACATGGGCAGATTAAAAACCATATTCTAATGAAGCTCTCCTATTAGATGATTCATTTCACAAACATGTTTCTTGGTTAGAATACGTTATTTGGGTAGTATATACTATAGCTCTATATTGCCTTCACAAAATTTTCTATATGTATTCAACTTGACATACTTAGTATAGTTGTACCTTCTACCTATTTCTTTCACCTTTATAACTATGCTATTTAGATTTTCTCGGATGTTAATCTATAGGTTAATGTTATCCATGATATCTCATTTTTCACCTTGGGGATACTCACCTTAGAGCTCTATTGAATGGCTCTAATGAGGTGCTTGCAAACATAAGAAGTAATGATATATATGTTTACTCTGTGTCCTCTTAAAATGATCCTCTTGACTTCTCAAAATTTTGGCTTAAACTAAAGCCAATATTACCTTCAAACCTTTGGTAATACTTCTCTTTCTTGGTTACCTTTACACTAATAATCCAAGCTTTTCAATAATTTTTGGACTATAGAATATGCAAATTTTTAGAGTCTTCTCTTTCTTAGAATAGTCAATAGAATGTTGATATTTTTCTTTCTCTCAAAATATATCTAACTTCTATTCTTATGTGTAGGTTGATCCTTGAAGATTATAACTTCTGCACCACCTTGAAGACTTCAAATAGAAAACTATTTATGCAACCTTAAAAATATTGAAAATGCTACTCAATAAACATTAATAAGAAATCAAATATAAAATTTCAGCTAATGAACCTTTTGCAGCTTTCGTTGCATACCTTGTCTAGCTCTATAGGTGATGATGATAATGGTGATTTGAATCACCTAAATACTGTATTTTGTAGATGATATTGCAGCTCTTCTAGGCTGTTCAAAAATAGCTCTATAGCCCACTTATTTGCAGCTTTAACACTCCACTAATTTGATTTCCAAAACTATGATTTTCTATCTTTAATTTACCTTCATAATCTGCCTTTAATATCTGAACCTTAGTAGCTACTAATGCTGACCAAATTGCTGCTTTCTCACTGTCCTCAATTCTAAATATTTTCATATTATAAATTAGTCAAAAAAATTTCTGAAATGCAGTCCTTCAACCTCAAAATTTTGTTAGGAAACTCTTCCAAATCATTGCTGAGATATTCCTCAACAACCTTTCAATGATAATCCCGAAATATCTCATATTTGATGGTTTCTCTATATCCTTTCTATTTTTGAATTCTGAGTTGAAACTAGATCTTCTTCTCAAGAATCTGAAAGTCTTGAGATCTTTTATAAAATACTCAAAAATTTGAACTTCTTGCCAAATATTTCTCCCTTGGGCTTGTTTTCAGATGGCAATAATTGTCCCAATGTCTTTACTATCAGGAGCTTCTCCTTGGTAGTAAATTTATCCAATGATTTCTTCTAGGAACTCCTTCAATGAGGCTCTCCAAGCCTTCTCCTTGTTTCTCCTTGAGACCTCTCCAAGGTCTTCAATATTGTAGCTTCAAAAACCTTCAATGAGACCTTCCTTGATCTCTTCAATCTTCAACTATGGAATTTTCATAGTGAGATATCCTTCTTGGATCTCCTAAATCTATTGCTACTGAAATTTGCAATAGGAATTTTGTTAGTTCTTCTCAATGCTTAATATTGCAACTATGGAAGTTCTTCAAAAGGGCCTTCTATGGACCTCTTTTTCAATGTGAAGTTTTTAATATTCAATGGAGATCACCAATATTCAATATTCACTAGGACTCTTCTCCTAGAGTCTCTTCTTCCTTCAATGGGGTCTTCTTTCTAGGACCTCTTCCTTGATTTGCAACCTTCAATGTGGCTTCCTTGGCCACTAGATCTTCTTCTCAATATTCAACTAGGAGTCTTCAATCTATAAATATTGTAATGGGACCTTTTATTCAGGCCTCCAAATCTCCACTCTAAAAAAAAGTATTAGGTAATGATAATTTTTTTTATATAAATCTATAGAAAGCAATATTCACTAGTTGGATTGTCAATCTAGTGGAAGCAATATTGAGTTCTAGTCTTCACAAGTTTTTCTGCAACTCTGTGGAAAAAATCTAGCCAAAAATAATTAAAAAATTAAAAAATAAATATTTGCAATCTCCTCTCAATCTCTCTTGTGTCTCTCTCTATTTCCTATTGATCTACCTAGTACTCTGATACCACTATTAGCTTTTCAATCTCTAAACTTATAAAAAATACAACCACAATTATGGAAATAAGCATAAAATATTATAAATATGATAATGGCTAACTAATATGCATGAAAATATGATATAAAACTTGATACAATACTCAAGAAATGCTCATATATGAAAGCTCATGAAAATATACAATGTTATTCAATGGAGGTAACTACCTCTCCATATTTAAAAAAATGCTCTATATTGTGTCTAGTACTATTCTACCTATGCACACCAAAATCCCCTCTTTTCTACTCTATGAAGGACTATTTATAAAGAGATGCAACTCTTCTTTTTCAATATTCCTATGACACCTCACTATTATATTCTAAGGACTTACGTACATGTGGACTACATGCACATTTACATCATTTTACATTCTAACACTTGTGAATTTATTACATTGCTTTAATAAAGTACTTAAGTCCTAATAAAATCCTAATCTAAATATGTACCCATGATGGTACATTAGTAAAGAACCAAATAATGTAATATATTCCAACAATATTTCATGCCATATCATTGTGTGTAGATAGGAAAGGAGGTGTTTCTAATTTCTTTTGTTAAACAACTAATTTTGTGCATAAATAAATAATTAAATATAGATTATACATCTATTTCACATGTTACTACCCTTGCGAATGCTAATTTATGTGATGGATATAACTTTCATAGAGATGAATACTAGGATAGGTCATCTCATATTGATGGGAAGTGATTATTAGGAAATTTATTGAGGTTGTTTTCGCTGGTGGAATCGAGCAATCAATAGTATTACTAAGTTATTATAGTTAATTAGAGTTATTGATGCAAATTATTAAAGATTTATATAGTATTACTTTAAATCAATTTGATTTTTTCTTAGAGAGTCATTAGCATACTAGGTTAGGGTCAACTTCATATACTTATGATGTTGTCAATGAGAGAACACTATATGTGATAAATGCTACTATGATGATCCTTCCTTCATATATTGATAACAATATCATGATATAGAGAGGTTATAGTTCATAAGGGAGACTATTTATGAATATCTCAAGGAATGTTATAGAATTAGTATTTCAAGAATTCCCATGAATGCATAGATGGTTAGATCAAGGACACATTTTTAGATAAATAACCTAATTATTATATCTTAAATTAGCCAAAACAAGCAATAGAGATATCATGGGATGAATATTCGTTATATGATGCTATATTATATGCATCAAGATGGACTATGCCATTTGAGAGAATGTTATATGTGTTTAAAATTAGAAATACATGGTTTTTAAATAATTTGAATTTAGTGGTATTGTTTATATTGTTAACTTAATTAGACATGCAACATATGATTTTTTAATATATGTATGGTTGAAATATGTGATGGTTAAGCTTCTCTTGAGGCTAAAATTGATCATATTTAGCCTTTGGGACCATGTAAACCTTGAAAAATATGCTTTTGTACTTAATTATAATATTTTTTTCCTAAATGTTAGTCTTACAACCTTGATCTAAAGGTAACATGTACTTGGGTATAAATATTCCTTCATGCAAACTATTTCAAATTAAGGTAACATGTACTTGGGTATAAATAACCTAATTCTTATATCTCAAATTAGCCAAAAAAAGAAATAGAGATATCATGGGATGAATATTCGTTATATGATGCTAGATTATATGCATCAATATGGAGTGTGCCATTTGAGAGAATGTTATATGTGTTTAAAATTAGAAATACAAGGTTTTCAAATAATTTGAATTTAGTGGTATTGTTTATATTATTAACTTAATTAAGCATGCAACATATGATTTTTTAATATATGTATGGTTGAAATACGTTATGGTTAATCTTATCTTGAGGCCACAATTGATCATATTTAGCCTTTGGGACCATGTAAACCTTGAAAAATATGCTTTTGTACTTCATTATAATATTGTTTTCCCTAAACGTTAGTATTACAACCTTGATCTAAAGGTAACATGTACTTGGGTATAAATATTGCTTCTTGAGGCTACAATTGATCATATTTAGCCTTTGGCACCATGTAAACCTTGAAAAATATGCTTTTATACTTCATTATAATACTTTTTTCCTAAACGTTAGTCTTACAACCTTGATCTAAATGTAACATGTACTTGGGTATGAATGCATAGATGGTTAGATCAAGGATACATTTTTAGATAAATAACCTAATTCTTATACCTCATATTAGCCAAAACAAGAAATAGAGATATCATGGGATAAATATTCTTTATATGATGCTAGATTATATGCATCAAGATGGAGTGTGCCATTTGAGAGAATGTTATATGTGTTTAAAATTAGAAATACATGGTTTTCAAATCATTTGAATTTAGTGATATTTTTTATATTTTTAACTTAATTAGACATGCAACATATAATTTTTTAATATATGTATGGTTGAAATACATGATGGTTAAGCTTCTCTTGAGGCTACAATTGATCATATTTAGCCTTTGGGACCATGTAAACCTTGAAAAATATGCTTTTGGACTTCATTATAATATTTTTTTCCTAAATGTTAGTCTTAAAACCTTGATCTAAAGGTAACATGTACTTGGGTATAAATATTTCTTCATGCAAACTATTTCAAATTAAGGTAACATGTACTTGGGTATAAATAACCTAAATCTTATATCTAAAATTAGCCAAAAAAAGCAATAGAGATATCATGGGATGAATATTCTTTATTTGATGCTAGATTATATGCATCAATATGGAGTGTGCCATTTGAAAGAATGTTATATGCGTTTAAAATTAGAAATACATGGTTTTTAAATAATTTGAATTTAGTGGTATTGTTTATATTGTTAACTTAATTAGACATGCAACATATGATTTTTTAATATATGTATGGTTGAAATACGTGATGGTTAAGCTTCTCTTGAGGCTACAATTGATCATATTTAGCCTTTGGGACCATGTAAACCTTGAAAAATATGCTTTTGTACTTCATTATAATATTTTTTTCCTAAACGTTAGTCTTACAACCTTGATCTAAAGGTAACATGTAATTGGGTATAAATATTCCTTCTTGAGGCTACAATTGATCATATTTAGCCTTTGGGACCATGTAAACCTTGAAAAATATGCTTTTGTACTTCATTATAATATTTTTTTCCTAAACGTTAGTCTTACAACCTTGATCTAAAGGTAACATATAATTGGGTATAAATCTTCCTTTTTGAGGCTACAATTGATCATATTTAGCCTTTGAGACCATGTAAACCTTGAAAATTATGCTTTTGTACTTCATTATAATATTTTATTCCTAAACGTTAGTCTTACAACCTTGATCTAAAGGTAACATGTACTTGGGTATAAATATTCCCTTTATGAAAACTATTTCAAATTAAGGTAACATGTACTTGGGTATAAATAACCTAATTCTTATATCTCATATTAGCCAAAACAAGAAATAGAGATATCATGGGATGAATATTCCTTATATGATGCTAGATTATATGCATCAAGATGGAGTGTTCCATTTGAGAGAATGTTATATGTGTTTAAAATTAGAAATACATGGTTTTTAAATAATTTGAATTTAGTGGTATTGTTTATATTGTTAACTTAATTAGACATGCAACATATGATTTTTTAATATATGTATGGTTGAAATACATGATGGTTAAGCTTATCTTGAGGCTGCAATTGATCATATTTTACCTTTGGGACCACGTAAACCTTGAAAAATGTGCTTTTGTACTTCATTACAATATTTTTCCTAAACGGTAGTCTTACAACCTTTATCTAAAGGTATCATGTACTTGGGTATAAATATTCCTTCATGCAAACTATTTTTCTTATTGATTGGAATGTAATTTTATTATCTTTTAGTGAAATTATTTTGTGTACATGGATAAATTCAATATATTATATGCTCTTTGTTCTTCATTATATGTATTTGTTTTTATGCAATACAAGTCATGCTTGATTCCATTCATTTTTAGAAACTACTATGGAATCTAACATGGTATCAAAGTAGATGCAGGGTTATGCATAAGGGGTTGGACTCAAAATTTACTTGTAAAAAAATGGTGAATCCTAATCACAATCAAGATGAGTCATGGAAAATCCAAATAAAATCAAATAAATCATCTTCACACCAAAATTTGGGGCATTTGAATCTCTATATATTAAGTTCATATTTGGGATAGCTTTTGACCTATTAAATCACCTTATAATTTCATAAGAATACCACCATTAGATTAGGCTCGAAAAGATCTTTCCAACGAGTACAAATATACCTATGTTTGGATATATATTGTGGTAAATTAACCCTAAGACAAAAATTGATCCTGAAAATTTTAGGCGAATGGGCCGACATCGAGGGTGTCCTCATATTCACCAATTTTTAATTTTGAAAATCCTAATTTTTTCCCAATTGGTGAATATTCGCCACTATGCATAACCCTACGTAGATGTGAATCTCCATTACTCCATTGCTTCTTTTGGTAGTCAATTTATTCAAATTCTCCCAAGGGTAACTATGAATGGAGCATGACAAAAAGAATTTATTTTGAAAGTTGATAGCAAGATTAGGAGAAGGGTTTTAATTATAAAACCCAAGTTGGACTTGGATCATGAGGTTCTCACTATGATTAGCAAATTTTCTCTAGGAGAAAAATTTACTCATACATTCCTTTTTTCTCTCATTAACACCCAATCTTATTTTTTAATTTTTTGACAAGACAGATGCCCTTGTTTTAGGATTTAGTACTTTGATTTTATTTGAAAATTCTCATTTGTATTTTATGGATTTAAAAAAAAAATCCTTTTCTCTTCTAACTTATTTTTTCCAATAGCAATACAAATGAGAGGGTAGATAGTTTGGCCATCATGAAAGAAGAAACAAAGAAGCTTTTGTTTTTTAGATAGGCCCTTAGTACAAAATAAGCCATAGGTAGGATTTATGCTTAGCGAAGGCCTTCAAGCCCCTTAGTAAAGTTACAAAAATGGTTCAAATTTTCTACTACATAGGTATAAATGATGTCATGATTTATTGTATTTGATAAAAGGGTTTTGTAGGGTAAATTGTGATAGGTAAGGATGAAGTGCTAGCATTTCTATATTCTTTGTGAAATTTTAGGGGGATCCCATTTAGCACATTTACTCATTTTGGCTCTAGGTATCTTAAAAGTAGTCTAAAATTTTTGTTTTTTTTGTCAAATTTTTAATATTTTGAATTTCAAATATAGAATATGAGAGGGAATATTCCTTGGTATGGTAGAAAAAGTAGGTCACATAGGCAATTTCTTGCATCAACATGATGTATACCTATATAAATGAAGAGGGAAAAAGAGGGGAACTTAATGTTTGATTGGTTTTAAATTTTTTCCTTGCATTTCATCTCCCAAGAATAGTGCTTTGGGAGATGGATATCAAAGAGAAGATAAAGCATTTTTCCATGAAAGGTTATAGGTTTGATTCTCTACAAATACAAAAAAACAAATAAATGGCATTGATAACATTAGTATACATGACGACATGACAACCCCTAATGAAATGGTGCCTTTTGATGATGTATTAATGGATGATATCACTTTTTTAAAAATAATTCATGACATAGAAATGGTGTATAGATGTCACATGATATTTCAATAGTAGTATATTCTTAGGATCCGCTCACATAATCTCAATCTAAGGGTCATTCAGAATGGAAAAATGCTCTGTTAAAAATGTATGAGTTTTTGAAGAAGGATATGAGTTATGATTTGGTTGCTCTACCACAAGGGAAGAATGTTTGGCTATAAATAGGTATATAGACCAAAATATAATTCAAATGGTCTAGTATAAAATAATAAGGTAGACCTTGTTGCTAAGGGATTATCTCAATAGAAGAGAGTGGACTATTTCAAGGAATTAGCACCAATGGTTTATATGGAATTAGTTAGGATGATTATCTTCATTACTACATTATATGGATTAAGGTACACCAAATTAATGTGAAGAGTGTCTTTCTACATGGAGATCTTTATGAGGAAATTTAAATGCAACACCTTTCTAGTTTTAATCTTTAGGGGCCCACTTCTTTGGTTTGTCATCTAACTAGATCCATGTTTGAACTTAAGTAGGCTCTTCATGTATGGTATGAGAAGATACAATCATTTTTATTTAGTTATTAGTTTCAACTATGTGAGGTTGAATGTGATGTTTACATTAAACATCAATATGGGAAAACATTGGTGAATTTGTTGTATGTCGATGATCTTCTCATCACTAATATATATTCTACTCTGATATAGGATATGAAGTCATGACTTTATTCTACCTTTAATATGATAATTTTAGATGGCATTGATATTTCCTAGGCCAAATGTGCTTTGGCTATTTATAAGTTTATAATGGAGGATTACAAGTCCCCTCAAACTCTTCTTGTCTCTATCCTAAATCCTCAATATGATTGTAGCACTCCTTTGATGGATGATATATTGTATTAATCTCTTATGGGAGGATTTATCTACTATTCTCACATTAGACTTGATGTATATTTTTCTATCAATTATTGTTCTAGATACATGCACGCACCCTAGGAGAGTCACTGGATAATAGCTAAGAGGATTCTTAGATACATTCAAAGGGCATATCAAATGGCTATTCACTACTTTGTTGTATTTCCTCCAATTTTGATAGTATTTATATATGACGATTGAACTAGTGACTTGGGTGAGACATGGTCCACCATAGACTTTGTGTTCTGTTTGGAAATTGTGCTAATTTCTTAGTTTTCTAGGTACTAATCCACTATTTAGTAGTCTTTCATGAAGGTTAAATATTATAATTCTAATGAGGAAGCTAAAAATATTAGGTGGATGGTACTGATTTTGGATGAGATTGGTAGTCCTTAGAGTTTTTGAGTCACTCCTTGATGTGATAATAAGAGCACCACTAGATTTTTGCAATATAGTGTTCCATTAATGGACAAAGAACCTAGAGATATGAATGCATTTTATGAGATGGCTTCATCCATGTGGGATACTTAATCCAATTTGTGTGTCTCCATAATACTAGATAGCTAGAATCCTAACTAAGGTTATTTCGAAGGTCACTTTTATGCATATTCAATAGCTTCTTATAATTGGAGAGCATCCCTTAAGGGGGAATTACAAATAATTATTTCTCTTATTCAAATCCATTCAAATTTTGAGGTTGTATTGGAATTTGTGGTTATTAAGATTCTCTTGAATCCATGTTTTATTTTTGTACTTGTGCTAACGATATTTGATCCCTTTGTCCATGTAAACTTTGAACGAGGTGATTTTATATTTTTTTGTAATATGTTATTTATAAATATTGATTTGAGAACCTTTCCCTAAAAGTAATTTATATTTGGGTAAAAATAACCCTTCTTACTAACCATTTTGCTAATTGGTTGGAGTGTAATTTAATTTTCTTTTAGTGAGATTATTTAGTGTCCATCAATGCCCCAAATATAATCTATATTCTTTGTTATTAATTTTTTGTATTTATTTTCAAGCAATATTGGGTAATGTTTGATTCAATTTATTTCTAGAAATTGCTATGAAATTGAACATGGTATCGTAATAGATGTGAATCTCCATTACTCAATTGCTTCCATTGATAGTTAATTTCTTGAACTTCTCACAAGGGTAAATATGGTTGGATAAGATGAGAAGAGTTTCCTTTGAAAGTTGATGATATAATTTACTAAATTCATTGGTGGTCTTAGATGATGAGGATCTGATTTGGATTAGCAAATTTGCTCTTAGATAAAAATTCATAGATTTTTTTTTTTTTTCTCTCATTGAAACTCAATCTTGTTTTTTAATATTTTATAACCAAAAGGATGCCCTAGTATCAATATTGAGTATTTTGATTGTTTTTTAAAACCTAATTTTCCTTTCACAAATTAAAAATTTTGAAAGCATAAATTATCATATAAATGAGCAATTCTTCATACTCCAATTGACATATGTTAAAAAAATATTGATTTTATTAGAATACCATAAACGTTGAGCCTATGATAGGGAAATACTAAAATATCATATCCTTGATAATAAGGGGTATTCCTCTATTTATAGTTAATACTAAGCTAAGATAAAGTTAATTACTATGTACAATCATGATCAAAAATAGATCCTATATTCAAAGGATGATTTGGCACCACTCGACATATTCAACACATTCAACATGCCTCCTACTAGAATTTGCATAGTTATGATTCATAAGATAATCCATTATAGTTAGATGGCGTACTAAATTACTTTTAGGCTCTATCAATTGCCATGTGGCCTAATTAATATTTTTTTGGAGCATTGGATGTTTTATTGCTAAGGAATTATAGTATGGTATGTTGTTACTACCCTTATTGCCTTTTGGACTACTTGTTTATTGTGGTATTACTAGATATTGTGTATGCTAACATCATCCTTCTTACTAATATGCTCTGGTTTGGGGTGCTAATTCCTTTTACTTGTGATTTGGGTAGTCTTTTGTGTTCTTTTATAGACTTTGCATAATGTCAAAATCCTTTTAGGCTAAGATGACATCATTAATTCAAAATTTCCTAGATTAGTTTTTCAAGATGAATACGCTCCACTTTGCAGGCCTTGAACTATGCCAAATATTTTGGAGTGCTCTACTTATGTTAGCATAATTTTTTTTTGGCTTACTGATTCAAGCTCTAAATAATAGGTACGACAAAAGGCTTAAGACTAGAAACACTCCCTTAATATCTAGAAGAAATAATCTTAAAATATTATAAGTCTAAAAAGCTCTTTATGATCTAGAAGTAAATAATTTAATAAGTCCAACTTGTATGTTTGGACTTGTGAATGTAGGTAATTTTTTATTTAAACAAATGACTATATTTTGGCACCTTCATGGGAGTTTTATTTGTAAAGTTATTAATATAGAATAGCCTTATCGTTGGGCCTTTGCCACAACCCTCATTGGTAGTACTAGCTACTCATGCTGGACTATATATTAGTGAATGATTTTTAATGCTCAGTTTTATGGTTTTGATGGATATTTGCTTCTAATATTGTGTCTATTTTTGCATAAGAATATGGTACTGATTATGCTCTACATGGTTGCAATATCAAGTACTCTCGTGGGTGGACAAGAGAATTGATAATAGTAAAATGAGATACTTGAGAAATGATAATGATGACTCATTCATCAAGTAGCTCAAGGTAACATGAATGAGTACCCTTTCATGTAGGTGCATTATGGTTTGCTTATGATCATATTTGTACCATTGGACCAAGAAATGTATTTGCAATGAGTCTCCTTAACATGAGGTTATGATAGCTTATGTCTATCTTAAATAAGGAGCCTCTCATTTAGGGATAAAATGATGGTACAAAATATCAAAAGAATGCATTTTTTATTGGACATGATGTTTAGATTTCCTTCCCTTGCACATGTGACTAAATGGTCTCTTCATTAGGTTAGATATATTTAATCTAAGGTTGCTTCTTAGGATTGGAGTAAAATATTATTCTATTATTTTGATTGAATGAGAAATATTTAATCCTAGACTAATGTTAGATTTAATATTAATCAAAAGGAATGATTAATGTTAGTTTAATTTAATGTTAGTATTAATTAATAGAATGATTAAATGTTATTATTATGTTATATTTAATATTAATCAAAAGGAATGGTTAATTTTTTATTATAATGTTAGATCTTTTTAATCTAAAGGTTTGATTATATGCTTTAGACCTTAGGTCGTGTTTACCTTTGAGTTGGTGCCCTCCTTTATGGTGGTTGGCTAATGCTTTTCTAGCATGATGGAGCCACATGGTGGGTGTTGGTTGGGTGGTATATTTGAATATTCTATTGAACCTAGGCATTAACTTGTTATTTAACCTTTGTATTCTACGTTGTGGCTTGCATTGCTTTATTGTTTATCATTCTGCCTTGTTGAATTTGAATGGCATATTCATGTGTAAGCTTTGGTTTGATGATATATTAGGGTTGCACACTTATCCCTACTATCTTGGAACGTGTTCTTCGTGTATTGTAGGAACAATACATAGCAATGAAGGACACAAGAATTGAAGGTAGCATGTATCTAGCTTTCACCTATGTTGAACCTTCACGTGGATCTGAAGCCATCCTCTTGATGGGTGTCTCATAATTCCTTCTAGATGTCTGAGCATTGGGCTAAATAGCACCTTCAAAAACTTACCCCTATGGATGCTTACATGTTGATTTGCACACTACCTTTGAATTATGTATTCACCTATGTAATATTATGATAGGGTTAGCTAAATTTTTTAATTCTTTTGGTTGCTTGAAGTCAAGATAGGATTAAATTTTTCTAACTTGATTTATGTTTAGTTTAGTACGTAAGCTATTTTAAATCTTTAGGCTTTGTGTTGGTTTAGTTAGTCCCTTATTTAAGTGATATGGTAGTCTAATTTGATTAAGGCTAATTTAATGGTTAAATATAATCTCTTGGACGCCTCTTAAATCTAAGGTTGGTTTATTGTAGTTGGAACTAATCTAGTACCAGATTATTGTATTATAATATTTAGATTATTAATTAATCTAATGATAGATTAGTTTGGAAATGAAACCAAAAATTTATTGTATTATAATGTTTATATTATTAACTAATCTAATGATAGATTAGTTTGGAAATGAATCCAAAATTTAAATGCATTATAATATTTAGATTATTAACTAATCTAATGATAGATTATTTTGGCAATGAATCCAACATTTTAATGCATTATAATTTTTAGATTATTAACTAATATAATGATATATTAGTTTGGCAATGAATCCAACATTTAAATGCATTATAATATTTATATTATTAACTAATCTAATGATATATTAGTTTGGCAATGAATCCAACATTTAAATGCATTATAATATTTAGATTATTAACTAATCTAATGATAGATTAGTTTGGAAATGAATGCAATAATTTAATGTATTATATTTTAGATTATTAACTAATAAAATGATAGATTAGTTTGGTAATTAAACTAATGTTTATTTCATTATAATATTTATATTATTAACTAATCAAATGATAGATTAGTTTGAAAATTAATCTAATGAAGGAATTAACTCATTATAATCTTTGGTTTACTTAATCAATTGATAGATTAATATTAAGTCTTTCAAAAGAATGTTAAGACTTGTAATGGAAAATTGATTACTTAGATCTCTAAGTTTGTTGCTTAACCAAAGGATGGGCCAGTTTAGTTTTCTTTCTATATTGAATTTGATTTGTAGCTTTGGAATTTGTTATTTATTGAAAATATCTTGGTAAAGGAGTATGGGCTTATTTTGTTTTTTGATATATTGAATTTGATATGTAGCTTTGGAATTTTATATTTTTCAAAAATATCTTGGTAAATAAGTATGGGCTTCTTTTGTGTTTTGCTGATTGAATTGGATATGTATAGCTTTGTATTCTGATATTTGCAAAAAATATCTTGGAAAGAAGTATGGGCTTATTTTTCTTTTGTTTGCTATAGTGAATTGAATTTATAGAAATGCAAGGGTTTTGGATAAAAAATATTTATGAAAAATAGTTTTTAGAAGTATGGGTTTCTTTTGTATGTGCACTAAATCATATAGAAATCTATTCATACTTGCAAATGAGTTATTCTAATCCCCACATTTCTATCAACTACCATGGAGGCCAAAGGAATGGGATGTTCATATCATGCTAAGTAATATTCAAACATTCTTCATGTCCTGATGAAGTCACTTTTACTAGAAGAAGATCTATTGAAATAGAAACAAAGACTACACTTTTTCAATCTAGACCTTTAGATGGATGATTATATGGTGCCATGTTTTTTTTTGGTAGGCAAAATATTGATATTAAAAGGGTTTTAAATGGATACCAAAATCATGTACATAAGTTTTATTATAAGATACCAAGAAAAAAATAAGGGAAACCACATAGGTAATCCAAAAGAGAATCCAAACACAAACTAGAACAAACCTGCGCAGGGGTGGCTATGGTTCCAAAAAAAATACCAAAAGGTATTCAAAATAATCCCTCATAGGGGAATTGGAATCTGAACCAAAGAGGAACCTCGACAGAGCTAAAACAAAATCCTAATACAAATCCCATGCAAGGTAAAAAATAAAGATAATAAAAATGGAAAAACAACAGTTATCAGTCAAAAAGCAAGTCTAAGCATTTGTGATTGCCTCATTTGCATAGTTATATTCAACATTGTTCTTGAGTTCCAATGATGTTGTCTAGGGAATTGATAATTCTAGTAATGATGGTGGTGGCAACCTTGCTATGAAGATCCACACTATGTCCTAAACTACCATTGTTATCATCAGAGATATGTTTTGGAGAATTCTGACTGGTTTATTTCTTTACTTTCTCGAAACTAGTAGACCTTTGAGCTTGTGTGGTGCTCTCTTCCATATTGATATTCCTATTTTGGAACTGAGGCTTAGGAATAGTAGTAAGAGAGTTCTTTTTCTTTGGAACAAGGGTCTTTATTTCTAGAGAAGCTTTAGCACTAGCAGTGATATTATGGAGGGAACGAGATGGGTTAAGGGTAGGGGGTAAATAAGGTAGGTTATAAGGAAGGGGGGTAGTTGAGATGATAGGTGGTTGTGTGGTAGTAGCATGGTGGAAAAAAATGGTAAACAGACCCTAGTGGGTGGGTAGAGTGGGATTTTCTTTTCTTGGAATTGTGAATAAATAATTTGACTGAATGGTAGAGAAAATCATGGATGTTGATAGGGTTGAAACCTCTAAGATGGTAAACCAGTGCTAAGTGGAATCTAAAGAAAGACTTGGAGGGGTCATAAACTATTACATACTAAAGGATGAGAATAATAAAAATGGCCCAAGGGGTAGGGAGTGAATCATGCTCAACCATAATGCCTTTCCACTTGAAATTTTTGGAGTGGTTGGGGAAACCTTTGAGCTCAAGGTCCCAATTGTGGCGATCCCTTCGAACTATGCATCCAGTAGCAGGTAACTCCATGACTTTGACTAGTAATATATATGTGTGTGTGTGTGTGTGTGTGTGTGTGTGTGTGTGTGTGTGTGTGTGTGTGTGTGTGTCGTATAGATATGTATATATATGCATATCTATACATATATATACATATATATATATATATATATATATATATATATATATATATATATATATATATATATATATATACATATATATATATATATATATATATACATATATATATATATATATACATATATATATATATATATATGTATATGTATATATATAATGTATTTTGTATTTCCTTTCATCCTTGTGCCAACAATTTCTTTGAGAGTGGTTATTACCTCCACAAATATCACAAGTATGCAACTTCTATCATCTAGCTATTACATGCACAAGTCTTCCACAATGACTACAACTCATCCTAGGAGTTTCATTCCCTATATATGTTTCTCTTTTCACAAAATTGGTCTCACTACTTCTTATTGGACCATCATATCCAAGGGATTCTTTCTTTAGCCTTATGTTTAGTTCTATGTGTTTTCTCATACCTTATTCATTTATTCTAAAACTTGTGCCATTGAATTCCATTTTCTCATTAATTTTGAATATGACAAGGGTGGTAAAAATTGCATCTGGTGACAAAGAAAGTAAAATGGCAGTGGACATTGGGGTGATGAGGACAAACCAAATTAAAAAGCAAGGGGATCCATTGAGCATAGGAGATGCACCCCTTAGGATAAGTCACATGGTGCACAATCAACAACATCAGCATTGGTGATATCCTGGGAGAAATTTTGGCACTATATGGATAGGTATTTTTGAAAGACTCCTAAATTGGCAAGCAAATCAGTGGCTTTATTTGATTCACAATACACATGTCTATAAATGATATTTTTTTGAATTTGAATGAATTTTCTTACTTCTTCGATGGTGGTTCTAACGTTCCATGAGGGAATTCTATTGTTGTTGATGTAATTTGTGATGTTGAGGGAATCCCCTTCAATTTGCAAGTTTCCTTTGTAATATTTGATTGTACTTAGGCCTCTCCACAAAGCTTGAGCTTCTACAACATGATTTTTTTGGATGCCAAGGTGCTTAGCATAGGCAATAATTATTTTACCCTTATGGTCCCTAACTAGACCTCCAGCTCCTACCACTCCTAGGTTACCTTTGGATGCACCATCATAGTTGAGCTTGAGCCATCCTTCTAGTGGAGGTTTCCAAGAGGTAGAGATTCTAGGATGGGGAATGATAGGAGTATAGCTGGAATTGAAGGGAATGTTAAGAGTTAGGAAAAATGTTGAGCTCTAAACCAGGATCAGGAGGCTTGGGATAAGGGAAAAGCTAGGAATTCTCAATGGTAAAACTAATAGCCTTGTTGGCTATAGTGGTGGGATCGTTGGTGATGTTAGAAAACACTCTGTTGTTCCTTTCAAGCCAAACCTATCATAGAAAATGGTGTAGGCAGACCTTCCACAGGGCAAAAATTCATGGATTTTTGAAGGGGTTAGGCCATTGAATAAAAAAATGTAACAGGGTATTGGGATGAACCCATGTTATGTGAAAGGTAGAAAAAAGGTAACCCATTACAAACTTGGAAAATTCACACTCAATAAAAATATGGTTGACAGATTCCAAGGTTGCCATACATAGGTGACATTTGTTAGGTAGTGGCATTCCTCTTTTCATGAGATTTTTAGTAGTAAGGATTTTTTTTGGATGGCGAGACATGAAAAAAGCCAATTTTAGGAATGAGATGTCTAATATTTTTAGATTTACAATAAAATATTGGTTTCAAAAATCTTGATGACAAACTTAGGGAACTCAGGTGCTCAGGAAAAATCATGTGGGAATTCAAATTTTTAAACTTCCATAGGTGGTAAGATCTTCTGGGCTCTCTATAACAAGGCAAAATCACTCCCTTCAGCAAAGAGACAAGTGGTGATGGGATTGTGGGACTGGAGCCATACCCCGATGTCTTGACAAAACTTCTGGACATGTGGAAAGGTTTTAGGAAAAGGACCCCACAGATAAATCTAATGAAATCCCCACCCAGGGTGGGTCCCCTTCAACACATGGAACCAAATTCCCTTCCTCTGGAACTTATGCTAAAAAAGTCAAAGGAAATAACAATTCTAGAAGAAATACTAAATATCATAACACTCTGATCTTGTATGATGAAGAACTAGTAATTTTGAAAGCTCTTATGGTTGATTACCTATCTTTGGAAACCCACTCTCTAGTTGGGAAATTTATTGGAGGTAGACCTGATATGGAGTCCATCCATCAGTGGGCTACCTCCAAATGGAGAACCTTAGGGATTATGGATTTTTTTGCCCTCTCACGAGGGTTTTTCCTTATCCATATCTATAACCAAGATGATGCTTCCTAAATACTCACTAGAGACCCTTGGTTTTACAGTAGGAAAAATATATTACTCCAAAAATTGGGTGAGAACTTCATCCTGGATACTCAAAGCGTTAACTATGCTTCTATTTGTGTTTACCTTCTAGACCTACCCATCCATTTTGTCATGATGATATTTTGCATGGGATTTCTATATCTATAGGAAAAATGGTAGCCATCGACCCTAATACTTGAGCTCAAACATGTGTAATTCATGGTAGAACTTATGTTAATGCCAACCTGGATTCCTAGCTTCCCACTCATATCAACCTTGTGTATGGCTCTTACCGTATATGCTATGCTATAGAGTATGAAAACAAACATGCATTCTACATCGAATGTCAGTATTAGGGACACCTCAAGATCCAATGTCCCTCTCTCAAGTAGTAAAAAGAGATGAATAGTTCTAATTTTATAAAACATTGTAGAAATGATCCATAGTTTGGGTATCAAGCGATTAGATTTCACTCCCAAAAGGGAAATTAGAACAAAAATGGTAGTTCCTATCAACTAGAAAAGTTTCAAATCTCTTTAGCAATCAAAGGAAAGCAAATCATAAATTTAGAATCTTCATGATACCAAGGCAAGGTAATCTCCCTATTTGCTTTCCCTAGTCGCTTTGATATTCTATATGAATACACCAATCCTAAGTCTAAAATAAGAAAAAAAGTCCTTTTTCCTGAAGTTTCTCCTCCATCCCATTCTCCATACATATCTAGGCCATATCACCTACCTCTTTAATCCCAACCAACGTATGAAAACTAGATCAAAAGTATTAGCCCTAACATCACCAAATCTAATTTTAGTCCTAAAAACACCAAAAGTTACAAAAAATATTTTGTGGATTTTGGTAGTGATAAAATAGGGGAAGGCCATCCATTCAAGAATAAAATAAAAAAAATAGATGATGAAATTGCAAATAGTGTTCAAAAGACTCTCTTCTTAAATATGTTCAGTCGGGTGAAAGATGATTCAAAAATATCCAAACCTCCCTTGCAGCAATCAAAGGGAGGCAAGAAAGCCTCCAAAGGTTCAAAATAAGGATCCTCTCATGGAATGTGAGAGGCATAGTTATGTACTATGAGGAAAGAATTTAGACCTACCATTCTTATCATGCAAGAAACAAAGATTGATCAAACTAGAGTTCATAGTATTGCCAAAACCATTTGGAAAAATAGTGACTTCACTTTCAGCCCTACCTAGGGCACTTCTGGTGGCTTACTGTGTCTTTGGGACCTTGAGAAAGTTGAGGGTAGAGTTATCTCTTCTTCATACAAAGTGATTAATATAATATTCTTCTACAAAGATAACAAATTTTCTTGGGTCCTATCAAACATCTATGCTCCTAACAATCCCCATAATAGAAGCTCTCTATGGAACACTCTAGGTCAAATGAGAAATTTTTCAATGATCACCCTTGGATCCTGACTGGGTATTTCAAATCCACTTTTTTCCCCACTGACAAAGCAGGATGCAGTCATATTCTAGCCAAAAGCATTCAATATTTTCATAATTTTGTCACCGATAATGAACTAATGGACATTCAAATTAAAGGATCTCAATTCACTTGGAGCATATAAGGATAGGGGCTCAACATATTCAAGTTAAAACTGATAGGTTTTTATTTTTAGAGAGGCCATTCCCATATTTGGTGATGTTTCTCTCATTTCTCTCCCTAGAATTGGATTAGATCATTGTCCTCTTCTCTTTGAAGTAAACAAGGCTTCTACTTTAAAAATTCCTTTTAGAATTGAAGCAATGTGGATCCAACACCCCCATTTACGAAATTAAAATTTTGAATGGTGGTAATAGTGAAGAACACAAACTTATACTAAGAGTGGGGGTGAAAAATATAAGACCACTTTTTACTTTTCTTTTCAATTCAATATTATGCAGTGTATAGACATCAATATCAATAGTAGTAATCAAGAAATACACAAAATACCATACATAATAGAGACACCACAATTTACGTGGTTCACCCAATGTGGGCTACTCCACGGAGAAAATATTTTACTAAAACTTTCTCAATCAATTTCTTTGGTAATCCTTCCCAATTACAATGTTTATGGATCTCTGTCCAAAGGAGATGATGATCCCCTAATCTTAATTTCATGGATCTCTTCCACAGGAGAACTCTTTCCCCTTCTGCTCTAGCTAGTGTTCTTCTAGAAGATTTTGTCTCTCTACTGCACTAACTGGTGGATCTCTCTCAACTTGAAGACTCCTCACTTAGATCTATATTCAATTATGTTGGTTGATGGATCTCTATCCACTGAGACTATGTCCTTTGTACTCTATCATCTCCAAAGCTTTGTCAATAGGCTGAATAAAAACCTGCTCAATAGGCACACTCATAACATACTCAACAAGCTCACATATAACTTGTCCAAATCTGCTCAACAAGCTCACACAGAACTTGTCCAAATTTGCTCAACAAGCTCACACATAACTTGTCCAAATCTACTCAACAAGATCACACAGAACTTGTTCAAATCTACTCAACAAGATCACACAGAACTTTTCCAAATCTACTCAACAATCTCACACAAAACTTCTCCAAGTTTGCTCAAGCAAGCTCACCAAGAACTTACCCAAATATGCACTAGCAAGCTCACCAAGAACTTGCCCAAATCTTCTCTATCAAGCTCATCAAGAACTTGCCCAAATATGCACTAGCAAGCTCACCAAGAACTTGCCCAAATATTCTCTATAAATCTCATCAAGAACTTGCCCAAATATGCACTAGCAAGCTCACCAAGAACTTGCCCAAATCTGCTCTAGCAAGTTCATCAAGAACTTTCCCAAATCTGCACTAGCAAGCTCACCAAGAACTTGCCCAAATCTAATCTAGCAAGCTCACCAAGAACTTGCTAAATAATTCAATCTCATAGAAGCATAAAGAGAATTTTTAGAGACTCAATATGTTTTATACTCAAATCCCAATCTCAACTCAAATTAATATTATAGAAGCATAAAGAGAATTTTTAGAGACTCAATATGTTCTATCCTCAAATCTCAATCTCAACTCAAATCAATAATATACAATAGTTTGTTTCATGTAACTTAAACAACCACTTCACACAATAACTTGACTAGGCTCAAACAACTCACCAACTACCACAAGGAACAACTCTTTCTTACAAATCCTAGTCCAAGCATGTATCAACCATATCAAATATTTCCAACAATGCTCATCCACAAATATCACATAACAATGATACTCATATTCTTTTCAAGTTAAATTTCTTTGCATAACCAATGGGCTTCAACAAAAATGCTTATAAAACATTCTTCACATAAAAATGATACTCATGTTCTTCTCAAACCTTATCTTAGGTTTTTCACACTACTAATGGCTTCGACAACAATGCTTATAAAACAAGGTTTAATAGAAACTCTCAATCCATAAAACCTTGAGACATTCAACCAACTACTTTTGAAAATGAAACCACAATTAATCCTTTTCTCTCCAATGATATTTCAGAAATCAACCACCATAAACAATCAATAGAAGAATGTACCCATACCTTTTATGAAGATGAAGAAGCCTTTTGGTTGTCCATAAAATCTGTCTCACTCAACACACTTTCTTTTTCAACTTTCAATAAGGGTTAGAGATATTGATTAATAACACAACAATAACATCCAAATAACACCTTATTACTCTTACTCTATAACATACACCATGTCACTTCATAAATGAATTAATCTCTTTTGAAAAAGAACAAAGTGTAGACACCAAAACAGCACCAATCCGATTATGTGACTACAAACACTGATCGCATTGACACACACAGCCTTCAAGGCAGCCCTCAAAGGTCAAACAGTGGTCCTAGCCACTTACACAGCAGTTTTGGAAGGTACCAATCCGGTTACATGGCAGTGCTCTGGTTATTTCCCGTTTGCTTTCTTCGACCGTTTTGCCTTCCCTGGTGAGAAGGCCCAACTATCGAATGTATCCTCCAAGTCCAAATACTGCTTTTAACACTTAAACAAATGCTACACCTAAACAAATGCTACACTTAAACAAATAACTTAGGCAAATGCTGCATTGGCACCCAAAGGAAAGCCTTGGCCGAAGTGTCGCGATATCGCGACACTTCGGTGCCCAAAGGAAAGCCTTGGCCGAAGTGTCGCGATATCGCGACGTCGCGATATCGTGACACTTCGATGCCCAAAGGAAAGCCTTGGCCGAAGTGTCACGATATCGCGACGTCGCGATATCGTGACACTTCGGCACCCAAAGGAAAGCCTTGGCCGAAGTGTCACGATATCGCGACACTTCGGCACCCAAAGGAAAGCCTTGGCCGAAGTGTCGCGATATCGCGACGTCGCGATATCGTGACACTTCGGCACCCAAAGGAAAGCCTTGGCCGAAGTGTCGCGATATCGCGACGTCGCGATATCGTGACAAACTTCGCATTTGCGCCTGGGTAGAAATTAACCAATCGAAGGCGGACGTTGACCAATCAAAGGTAGATTTTAAGCATTCAAAAGCAAACATTAAAACATTTAAAAGCAAACATTAAAACCATTAAAGTAGACATTAAATGAGTGGCAGCCGAAGACAGTCAATTATTGTCGCCTGCTGTGCATGCGCGCGTAGGTGGGCAGATTGGCAGTTAGAGGACTGTCACAAGGGCAGTCATGTAAGCCCAAGTCAAGGAGGAGTCTCCTCCCTCTTGGGAAGGCATGGCCGCCATGTGGCATCCCTGCATGCCCTTCCAAAGAGACCCCATGGGTCTATAAAATGGTGGACTTTCCCACCCAAAAAAAAAGATAGGTAGACACATTTTTCAAGCAACGAAGTGCTGCCAAACCAAACACCCGATTGCATTCCTTTTCGATTCATCTCTTCTACACCCGTAATCTCTTTCACAAGAGAGGTTATTGGGTGGTTATTGAAAGGTGAATCCGGACCTTAGAACCCGACATTTTACCACAGTAATCCATCAATTCGATGACACCACATTCTCTGAGATTTTGAGCCCATCCCTAGTGGATTGGCATCAAAGTCAAGTTTTAACGAGGGCGGCCCGCTTGGGCACCCCACACCTTTTTGCTAGTTTCATTTTAATATATTCTGTCATTATGTGTTTATCCTACATTACGTGTTTAAGATATATATCAATATTATTATGCTCTCACGGCTACGACGTCTAATTTGAATATGTATTCGATTTCATAATGCTCTAATTAAATTTCATCATGCTCTCATGGCTGCGATGTCTAATTTGAATGTGTATTCGATTTCATAATGTTTTAATTAGATTTTATCATGCTTTTGTCATTTTTGTTGTCCCACTAACCTGCAGGTGACAACATTGATTCGCGAATTACAGTCAAGAGCAAATCGACCGACTGTTTTAATGACAGTGGCCCTCTGGTAAAGTTTTTGGTTTCTGTCAAACGTGCAGGTCATTAAAAATCACTTTACTCACTATTTTAGACAATCGTTTACATGCATATTTTGTTAAATTCAAAGAACAAACTTTCTCTATGTGCAGCAGGTGCTACTAACGCTTTCATTGTTTCTTTGATTGTAGGAGAAGTAGCAAGAAGCGAGGACTCATCAACATCAGCGATGGCAACACTTTGGCCCGCCCATTTTGCATGTGGGCATGCGGAAGGAGGAGTATTGATCATGATTGTAACCAAAACATGCTAACACTCCTAGCCCCTAAAAGGGGAGGAGATGGATTGTAACCGAGTTTGGAATTAATATAAAAGGGTTGTGCTCCTGCTTTCTCTTTATATTTTGTCTTGATTTGATTACGTTCTTCCTATTTTATGCATCGAGTTAGTCTTTGTTTATATTGCATCTTAGTATTTCTTTCTTCCGGAATCTCATGCTTTCAGTGGCGATCACGGTGGGACCTTGTCCCCTTTTTTTTTTTAGATTCAGAAACTGATTGAAATTTATGTTTTTGTGCTTAAAGGTACCGGGCCGAATCAGAAATAGCCGATTTGGGCGGAAAAGATAGCCGATTTGAGCAGAAAAGAGGTAAGGTTCCAAAACTGTACCTGTCATTTTTTTTATTTTATTATTATTTTTTGTTTCTATTTTTTTGTCAACTTTTACTTGCTTAGGGAAAGTTGTTTATGCTTGTTTCATTTTCATTAAATAAAATGAACCCCACACACATCACGTGGTAAAATTAAACCAAGGAGCTGGTCGTAAAACCCCAGCCCTTGATCAAGACCATCGGTGGATTTCATCACCACCTTGGCTTGATTTTGCATCCATCACCCCGATTGTCACTCGTTGTTAGGCGTAAATCCTGACGAAAGCTGATCGAGTGTCATTGGGGTGATTCCCATGCGCGCGAGGATAAGTCTTCTATGGTAGGTGTCATTAACAGGACAATCCCCCTTTCGTACCGCCTATGTTCCACGTACCATCTGCTCTCACGTACCTATAGTTTCCCTCTCGTAAGGGCGGGTATATAGAGAGGTTGGTATATCGGTCCGACAATGGTATATTGAAGGGGCGACCATTTATGGGAGTCATATGAGCCAACATTATGCATTTAAACGTTCTTCAAAACTTGCAAAAACAAAACAAAACATCAAAATGCACTAAACCAGTTTAGGACACACTATTAATCCTTAAAAGAGATAATCACTGTTTGTGTATGTGTGTGTTCATTTCTGCTTAGTGTAACAAAAAAAAAATCATCATAAACGAGATAAAAATCTGCTTAGCTAGTAGAAGAGCACCACAATGGTGCTCACCCGTAGCCAAGCCCAATCACGGGCGGATGCTGTGGGGAATATCCAAGGAGGCACAAGTCACCTCCGGTATAGCCCCAAGGATTTGGTCATACCACCTTGGCGGCCTGACACACAAGGCAGTCCCCTCCGTGCCCCGACGAAATGGGACTATAGGGGCACCTCTTCGAGGAGCACTCCTGTTCAGCATAGCACTCAGCACACACCCTTCCATGAGGGGTACAGTCATAGGAGAGCTCCCTTAGATGCTCGCTATGAGCGGTCACCGCGCGATGAAGCGCTAGGTCAACATAGGGTTCAACGGGAGGAACCACATCATTACACTATCCCTCCTTCACCCCCTCTAGTTGTCAAGACTACAAGGACAAATCTAGAGAGCAAGGTTCCTCCAGAGCACAAGGCTCCTCAGGCGGGGCGAGCCAACTCCACCCGTTCCTTTTTCACTTATGACAAAGAGCAAGAGGAAAACCCTTACCTTCCTCAAGAACAATATACATCGCGGGAGCAAGACGCCTCCGCAAATGCTAGCTATCAAGATCACCTACTGAGGCCAGAGCCTCGGATAAATGCCACTACCTCCAACAGAGGGAGGCGGCCTATAGAGATCTTGGATCACTACGACCGAGATAGATATCTAGGAGAGGCATCTAGGCCTTCTAGACATGAGGCGGTAAGACCAACTATCTTAGAATCTGTCAAGCATTTCGCACACCGGATGCAACTCACGCAACTTGAGCTAGAACGACAACAGTTAGAGCAATGGTATCTTCTAAATAAAGAGCACCTTCAGCACCAGAAGGATGAGTTGTTCCAACACACTATGCAGGAGAGGACTCCAACCCCTCACACACATAAGACAAAACATTATGAGAGGCACAACCCCCGGGTGCGAGACAAGTCTCCACGACCTCATCAAGCACCGCCCCGATGCCTCCTAGACATGAGCGGGAGGCTAATCCTATAACCAATGATGGGCGCCTTCCTCAAGAACCCACTCAAGTTTATGGGCCACCCTTAGAAATTCATCAAGAAGCCTCTAAGGAATCAGAGCGAGAAGAAGAGTGGGATGAACAGCCCTACCAAGGCATGGGGGTGCTATCTGGCCACCCCTCCATAAGCCCCAAGTTCCTCAACAAGAACCAACCAAAGAGGAGGAGCTCAAATCTCTCGATACATGCAAAGCGCTAGAGCACTTAGAGTCGATAGAGACCAAGATTTTGGAGCTCCCAAGGCCCAACTTACATGAGGCTCCTTTCGAAGAGGATCAACCTTTAACCGTAGGGCTACCTGATGATGCAGTCCTCCATGTCTCAGAATCTCTAGATTATGATGAGCTATACTCACTGGTCGAAGGTGAGGATAAAACAGAGATAGCCCACAACAATCACATGCGACAGCATCGACATCCCATAAAAATTGAGGAAGCATGTCAACAGATAAACATAATACTAGGGCATGAGTGGCGCGTTAACCCACCGCAGTGGGACCAAGCGTTACATCCACCACTTTGGGCATACAGATATCAATTTCTGCCCAGAGATCCCATAGCAATATCAGTATCGAGGGTAGACCCTGTCCTCCTATCCATGCATAGGGACGATCCATTCGTGCCCATCCCTCCAGAGCCAGATCCAGAGTGCAAAGACCATCAAGCTGGGGGTACCTCTATCCCCTGAAGAGCCATAATCCAAACCAAAAAGCTCCAAGGATTATCACAATCGCTTGGTCAAAACCCCAAAAGCTCCAAGGATTATCGCAATCACTTGGTCACCCCAAAATGCTCCAAGGATTATCGCAATCGCTTGGTCAATCCCAAAATGCTCCAAGGATTATCGCAATCACTTGGTCAATCCCAAAATGCTCCAAGGATTATCGCAATCACTTGGTCAATCCCAAAATGCTCCAAGGATTTCAAATCCTTGGTCATCCAAAACTCCAAGGATAATCTTGGTCAATCCCAAAAAAGCTCCAAGGATTATCGCAATCACTTGGTCAATCCCAAAAATGCTCCAAGGATTCTATAATCGCTTGGTCAATCCCAAAATGCTCCAAGGATTCTAAAATCGCTTGGTCAATCCCAAAAATGCTCCAAGGATTCTATAATCGCTTGGTCAATCCCAAAAATGCTCCAAGGATTCTATAATCGCTTGGTCAATCCCAAAAATGCTCCAAGGATTCTATAATCGCTTGGTCAATCCCAAAAATGCTCCAAGGATCTCTAAAATCGCTTGGTCAATCCCAAAAATGCTCCAAGGATTCTATAATCGCTTGGTCAAATCCCAAAAATGCTCCAAGGATCTCTAAAATCGCTTGGTCAATCCCAAAATGCTCCAAGGATTTCCACAATCGCTTGGTCAAAAATAAGAAAAGTTAAAATTCAAAAATCATCAAAAACAACAAAAAAATATTTGCATCTCATTTCTAGGCATACTCAAATTCATCAATAGAGAGCTCTTCTCGCACCTCATCTTCATATTCACAAAAATCAATCCATCAAAAATACAAAAATACATAGCTGCATTAAAGCATTGCATCCATACATTGCATATTTGTGGTCGTACAGGTCAAAGGCACCATAGGCTGTAATTGCTCCTGCTAGTCCATCTTGTTCCACACTTGTTCCATTTTACAAAAACAACAAAAACACCATGCATTGCTTTTTACCACACTAGAGTCAGTGGTCTTTTAATGTATCAAGAGTTTTCGTGATTCAGTCATCATTTTGCTCTTTAGCTACGTAATGTACCGAGTCAGACAGATTTTACGAAGGTAGAGTTACACTTGAAATACGCCTTGTTACGTAACATCCCAACACAAATTAAAACACATAAAAATTCCCAAGTTGTGTGAACGAAAGATGAAACCTACGCAGTAATCCAGGTCACCATAAGTGAAACGGTTATCTTGCTCATCCCCCTGTGCGAATGGTTCCAGAATGCCGAGAATTGACAAAAGGACGAGCTCTTTCCTATCCATTCACCTCCATATATAGTGGTTTTCACCACTACCAAATCCCAATCATAGTTGGTTCCCAAAGTTGTAAGGATTTGTACTACACGTCCCTGCAAAGGATGGGTAGTCATCCCCAAGACCCAAAAGGGATCAACGCCATTCACAAACAAAATTCCAACAAATCATCATCCTAACACTTTCCATTCACCTTTGGTCTCCAAGTTGTAAGGATTCGTACTATCCGCCCCTAACCAGGATGGGTAGTCATCCCCAAGGCCTAAAAGATCAATGCCCTTACTCCATAATCTCCATCACCCCCTTGGTTCCCAATGTCGTAAGGATTCGTACTACACGTCCCTGCAAAGGATGCGTAGTCGTCCCCAAGGCCACAAGGATCAAGGCCACTCACCAGCCCAAACTCACAATACTCAAAATACAAAATCAAATAACAGTGGTTATCACTACTATTCAAAATCCTTGCTCAAAAAGAATTAATAGAAAATAAACAGTGATTTTCATCACTATATAGACGAGCAACTTTCTAAATCATTCAGCCAACAAATATCCTGAACTTGAATCCCTGGAATTCTCGAGCATTCGAAAACCATCTAGGTGATCCTCATTACAGGTTTGGTTGATAGCCTATCTGGCAATGGTGGTATCCTACCCGCATGACGATATGTCTGTCACATTCGCTTTGCGTGTGTGCAGACCAATGTTTGCATAAGGATGAGCTAGCTTATGGTATCCTGGATAACACCATAGATTAATCTAACTAAATACAACAAAGGAGTTAGTGGAGCTAATTAGGTGATCCTCAGTACAGGTTCGGTTGAAAGCCCATCTGGCACTGGCGGTATCCTGACAAATACCACATAAATGAACTCAATTGCACACACAGGGATGTGAAATAGCTTGGTCAAAAACAAGTCCGATTCATACCTTGTTCAAAAGTCTTGTAAGATAAAGTACAGTCATGGCTAGTAAGTTAAAACCGTCTGAGTCTCAGAAAACCTTAGCTACATTTCTAAACCAACTGCGCTACTTTTCATCCTTACAATACCATCAAAAAATACAAAAAAAAGAAAAACCACATGTATACATACAAAGTCATCCACTACAGCAATCGCATAAAAACAAAATAACAGAGTCCTAAACAGTCTATGGTGCCATAGCCAAACATCACAAATTCCATTCATCCATTTCATTTCTGCATATCACATATAAATCAAAAACATTTGCATTCATCATAACATATGCATCCATCAAAATAAATCAACATACAACAATCGCATTTATCATACCATGTGCATACATCAATATAAAGTAGCATGCATCCATCAACATCAATCATTGTGCATAACATAAAATCATGACATATACACAAAGCAAGAAAATCAAAACAACAAAAACATCACAAAAATGCAACACAAAAACATAGCAATAAGCATTGTCGGACACAAGTGCTCTTGCACTTAACCTCTTGGCATAGAAAATCGATGTCGGGGCTCAAATTGTCACTCTCCTACTTCCCCAAGAAGGCTACCATAGCCGGACCGCTCCACGGGAAGACGGGTTTTCGACGATTTCACCCCATTATGGCATCACCAAAAGGGTTAACACCCACCAAAAATAGGTCCAAATGTCGGGAAATTGCACATGCTTAATGGTAAACCATCTAAAGGCACCCTTGCACAAGTCATCTTGGGTCAAGCGACTCGTCGCTTTTCTCATGAAGGTCATTCCCTCATCGATTCGTCGCTTGAGGGGGTAGTCACACTTAGTCACCAATCAACAAGCACACACCCAATCAAAGCAATGACATGCATTCAAAGAATCATTGACAAAGACAATCACGCTCCTGCTTGGGGCAATAAACAAGCAACAATCAAATTGATCAAACACTTGGCATTCCCGAAGCATGAACACAAGGTTCCCCTGTGGACAAAAGGTTGCGCCCTTTGCCTAATCATGACTGATCAATGTCCAAGCTCAAGTCACACCTCACCAAAATAGGTTAACACTTGAAATCAAATTCCTTAGCTCGTCAGAAGCAAGGATTCAAGAATGCATGCCCTTTCCATACTTGGGGCATCAAAAGTTGGTTAGGTTACCAAGAAACCCTAATCATTAGTGCTTTGGTTATCTATTTTTGCTCAGCACTGCGTCACCCGTAGCGCTTCCCAAAAAGGGGCATCTGTAGACACCAAAATAGCACCAATCCGATTATGTGACTACAAACACTGATCGCATTGACACACACAGCCTTTAGGGCAGCCCTCAGAGGTCAAACAGTGGTCCTAGCCACTTACACAATAGTTTTGGAAGGTACCAATCCGGTTACATGGCAGTGCTCTGGTTATTTCCCGTTTGCTTTCTTTGACCGTTTTGCCTTCCCTGGTGAGAAGGCCCAACTATCGAATGTATCCTCCAAGTCCAAATACTACTTTTAACACTTAAACAAATGCTACACCTAAACAAATGCTACACTTAAACAAATAACTTAGGCAAATGTTGCATTAAAGCCTTGGCCAAAGTGTCGCGATATCGCGACGTCGCGATATCGCGACACTTCGACACCCAAAGGAAAGCCTTGGCCGAAGTGTCACGTATTCGATATCGACACCCACCCAAAGGAAAGCCTTGCAAAGTCACGATATCCCGATATCGCACACTTCCGCCCAAAGGAAAGCCTTGGCTGAAGTGTCGCGATATCCGACTCAACACTTCCCCAAAGGAAACCTTGCTGAAGTGTCGTGATATCGCGACTTTGCGATATCGTGACACTTCCCCAAAGGAAAGCCTTGGCCGAAGTGTCGCGATATCGCGACGTCGCGATATCGCGACAAACTTCGCATTTGCGCCTGGGCAGAATTTAACCAATCGAAGGCGGACGTTGACCAATCAAAGGCAGATTTTAAGCATTCAAAAGCAGACATTAAAACATTTAAAAGCAAACATTAAAACCATTTAAAGCAGACATTAAACGAGTGGCAGCCGAAGACAATCAATTATTGTCGCCTGCTATGCATGCGCGCGTAGGTGGGCAGATTGGCAGTTAGAGGACTATCACAAGGGCAGTCATGTAAGCCCAAGTCAAGGAGGAGTCTCCTCCCTCTTGGGAAGGCATGGCCGCCATGTGGCATCCCTACGTGCCCTTCCAAAGAGACCCCATGGGTCTATAAAATGGTGGACTTTCCCACCCAAAAAAAAGACAAGTTGGTAGACATTTTAAAGCAACGAAGTGCTGCCAAACCAAACACCCGATTGCATTCCTTTTCGATTCATCTCTTCTACACCCGTAATCTCTTTTGCAAGAGAGGTTATTGGGTGGTTATTGAAAGGTGGATCTAGACCTTAGAACCCGACATTTGACCACAGTAATCCATCAATTCGATGACACCACATTCTCTGAGATTTTGAGCCCATCCCTAGTGGATTGGCGTCAAAGTCAAGTTTTAACGGGGGCGGCCCGCTTGGGCACCCCACACCTTTTTGCTAGTTTTATTTTAATATATTCTGTCATTGCATGTTTATCCTGCATTAGTGTTTATCCTGCATTGCATGTTTAAGATATATATCAAATATTATTATGCTCTATCATCTATTTAATTTATTCGATTTCATAATTCTCTAATTAAATTTCATCATGCTCTCCGACTCGACGTCTAATTTGAATGTGTATTCGATTTCATAATGTTTTAATTAGATTTTATCATGCTTTTGTCATTTTTGTTGTCCCACTAACCTGCAGGTGACAACATTGATTCGTGAATTACAGTCAAGAGCAAATCGGCTGACTGTTTTAATGACAATGGCCCTCTGGTAAAGTTTTTGGTTTCTGTCAAACGTGCAGGTCGTTAAAAATCACTTTACTCACTGTTTTAGACAATCGTTTACATGCATCTTTTGTTAAATTCAAAGAACAAACTTTCTCTATGTGCAGCAGGTGCTACTAACGCTTTCATTGTTTCTTTGATTGCAGGAGAAGTAGCAAGAAGCGAGGACTCATCAACATCAGCGACGGCAACACTTTGGCCCGCCCATTTTGCATGTGGGCATGCGGAAGGAGGAGTATTGACCACGATTGTAACCAAAACATGCTAACACTCCTAGCCCCTAAAAGGGGAGGAGATGGATTGTAACCGAGTTTGGAATTAATATAAAAGGGTTGTGCTCCTGCTTTCTCTTTATATTTTGTCTTGATTTGATTACGTTCTTCCTATTTTATGCATCGAGTTAGTCTTTGTTTATATTGCATCTCAATATTTCTTTCTTTCGGAATCTCATGCTTTCACAAAGCAACCTTCACTTTTGAACCTATTTAAAAAATCAGAAATATCTCTTTACACACACCTTACTTCTCCTTCTAAGAAAGTTGATAAAATATCCCTCGGAATAAGCTTTCCAACGATATATAATATGATATACTTTCAAAAATTAAATCACCAAAAATATCTCATTTTTTTTAAACATGCATCATAACCCTTATTCCTCCTAGGGCAACTTTAGAAAAATAAAATATATATAAAAAAATTTAACTTGCCTTTGTCCCTGATGGGATTCGATATCATGACCTTCCTTGCTTAGCACCTTAACCACAACCAACATTCTATTGGACCACACGCCCTCACATGCTCAAAAGGAGCACACAAAAAAACCTTATGCCATGAATATATGTGCCCTTCAAAAAAAAAATGTGCTTCACGTGTTTCAACACAGCAAAACACCTCTGACAAGAATCGAACGTGGGACCTCCTGCTTCACACATACTGCACGAACCACTAGGCCAAGGAGACCTATACGTTTGGCTTTACTCCACAATAGTCTCTTCAATGAACATAAAAATCGTAAGCCTTTTAAAACCCTTTTCACACACTTCGACACACGATGTGTAGGCTCTTTTTCCATTCGAATCCAAATATCAAATCGAGTGCTTAGAGAAAAATATCATATATATATATATATATATATATATATATATATATATATATATATATATATGTCCTCCTACTTTCCTTTGGTGTCGGCGCTATAATTTAAATATTATTTTTATGTCTTTTCCTTTCTTTGGCGTCGGCACTATAAATTAAATTTTAATTTTAATTTTAAATTTAAATTTAAATTTTAAATAATTTAAAATTTAAACTTAAATATTTAAAATTAAATATCTCCATCACCGGGGCATCTTTTTCGATGAAACGAAAAGCCAACCTAGGTTTTAAGAAAAACCCATTTCAAATTTGCCATCCATGGTTTTAAATAAAACCTTTTATTTTACCTACCTTGGTTTTCACAAAAATATTGTATATATCCATGCTCTCCAAAATATCATAAATGCTTATTTATGAAATGCTTTGGCCACAAAAACTCAATGTGATCCATGTGACATCAATGACAACATAAAATCACTCAAATTTCCAACAATATCCCCCTTTTTCATTGATGGCAACACCTCTATTGTAAATCACCACAATCATTGCAAAAACCATCTCTAGAGGTTGCTCCCCCTAACACAATACTCTCTATAGAGGCTACTACCCCTAACTCAATGCTCTCTATAGAGGCTGATCCCCCTAACTCAATGCTCTCTTTGGAGGCTGCTCCGCCTGACTCAATGCTCTCCCCTTTACTCAAATCTTCCCCCCTTTGACATCAATGGTAAAAGGGACACCTGTGGGGCTAAAAGATATGACTCTTAAGCTTAGTCCCCTCACCACCTTTTCTATTGAGGTGATTAATTTTGGGGTGGTAGTACATTTACTCCCATATTACATTATTTCTTTCCTCTGTCAACTTCCTTCCATATTTTTCTGATATCCTTCTCTTGATGAATTACTTGATCTTCTTGTCTTGAACCTGTTTGACCTTCTTGCCTTGAAACTGCTTGACCTTCTTGTATTGAACTTGTTTGGGATTGAGTCCTACACCATTTTGCAATATGTCCAAAGTTATTGCAATTAAAACACTTAATATTAAAGCCTTTCGATGGTGCCCATATCCTGAATTTTTTCTTGAAATAATTTTCATATCTATTCCTTTCTTGAACCCTGTATTGTGAAGTTTTGTTTTCATGAACATTATGACCATGACTTCTGATTTGTGTAGCTCTAAAACCAAAACCATGTTGCTCATTTTATTTGTACTGAGAAGCTCTATGACCAATATTTTTGCATAAGAAGCAATGTCCCTAAAAAACATACCTTCTTCCTTTGAATTTTCTTCTAGAAAAATCAAACTTCTTTGATCCATGGATCCTGTAGTGTATAGCCTTGTGTCCAAATCCATTACAATAAAAACAATGTCCTTGAAAAGCCCTTTGTTCATTCCTTTGTTCCTCATACCTTTATTTATCATTATCCTTGTAACCATCTTTGACTTGTGCATTGTATCCTTGAATGTTCTTTGTAGCATCTAAATCCTCTTCCTTAATTTCTTTCTTGCTTTCCTCTTCAAGAATTTATTTTCCTTTGAACTTTATTCACCTATCTCAAAACAAGATCCAAATTAGATGTTTGGATCCATAGGAACTTTAGAACTTTCTTCATAAATCTTAGGTGCTTCCTTGCTTTCATATTTTGGAAATTCCTTTCCTTTTGAGTGTGACTTTTCTTGGAAATAGGATACAACTTTAAAATAAGTTTCCACTCCTTTTTTAACCTTTTCATTTAATGTGTCATGTCTTTTCATTATTGTCCTTAATTATTCATTCATCGTTTTCTCTATACTTTTTGCATTTTTAAGATCATCTCTTAGATCACTGATTGTCTAAAGTTGTTCTACTCTAATTTTTACATCTGTTCGGATATTGTTTTCAATATTTCTAATTTCTTATTTTAGCCTTTTGACTTCAGTTTTATGTTTTCTTGGCTCATCCTCTTATTTTTCTATTACCAAAAGTGAGACTTCTTTTTCTTTTATCCCATAGAAAAATCCTTCTTCATATTCACTGTCACTAAGATCATTGTAATCTTCTATAGCAAACAAACTCTCATGATTTCTTTGACCATATATGTTTCCTTGATGTCTCATCTCATCTTCACTATCACTAAAGCCATTGCAATATCCTAATATGTGATCTCTTTTATGACACACAAAGCATTATTCTCTTTCATCTTCTATTCCTAGGAATATATGTTCTTCCTTTTCATCATATGACTTATTTCTATCATTGTGATCTGAGCTATCACTTGCTTCTATAATGTAGAAGGTTTTATTTGTCTTATGAAAACTTTTCTTCTTCTCATACTTGCTTTGCTTGTATATGTCATATTTTTCATGCTTATGCTTTCCATATTATTTTCTTCTGTGACCCTATTTTTCATCATCATTTTTTTCTTCATGTGGACACTTGTATGAATAATGATAAAAATCGCCACACTTGTAGCATCTGAATTTCTTCATATCCCTATAATTTCTTAAGTCCTTTTTCCATTTGATGAAGTTAGCTTCCTCATCATTAGATGAATCTCTATCTATCTTTGGAACTTTCCATTTATTTTTCTCTAAGGCCTTGAATGCAATTTTTTTTATTGGAACCTAATGCTTACTTCTTCTCATATCATAAGTTGTGAGAGTTCCTTGTAGTTCTTCCATTGTTAGTTTGTTGATATCCATTGATTCTTCTATTGTTGAAACCTTTGCATCATACTTCATGGGAAGTGATCTCAAAACCTTTTGAGTAACATCTGATTATTTGATCTCAAATCCTAGACCTCTCATGGTGTTAGCAATCTCATCAACTCGAAGTAAAAATTGTGCAATATCTTCAAAATCTTCTATTTTAAATTCCTCAAATATTTTTTTGAGTTTGTAGTTTTGCCAACTTTACCTTGGAATCTCCTTCATAGGTATTCCGCAACTTGGTCTACATTTCATTTTTTAAATTACATACCATGACCTTTGCAAAATTTATTTCACATAGACCACTCAGAATATAATTCATTGCCCTTGCATTAATCTCAACCAATTTCCTGATAGTCTTATCTGCATCGGTATCACCTTCAACCTTATACTCTTTTGCAACCATATGTAGTTCTTCATTCTCATGCTCTAGAAAACATAATTGTTATCGTCAAATAGTGGAGCATTATTTTTACATGATCCATTCTATGAAGCCATATGTGTTCTTTTAGAATCTTCCCTCAAGCTATTAGTCTTTTCGAAGGAACCCGCTTTGATACCAATTGAAGAACACAAGCTTATACTGAGATGGGGGGGTGAATAATATAATACCACTTTTTACTTTTCTTTTCAATTCAATATTATGCATTGTATAGACAATAGTATCAATAGCAGTAATCAAGCAATGCACAAAACACAATATACAATAGAGACACCACAGTTTATGTGGTTCACCTAATGTGGGCTACTCCACAGAGAAAATATTTTACTAAAACTTTCTGAATAAATTTCTTTGGGAATCCTTCCCAATTACAATTTTTATGTATCTCTATCCAAAGGAGATTTTGATCCCCTAATCTCAAGTTTATGGATCTATTCCATAGGATAACTCTTTCCCCTTCTACTCTGGATAGTTATCTTATAGAAGACTCTGTCTCTCTGTTGCACTGATTGGTGGATCTCTCTCGACTTGAAGACTCCTCACTAAGATCTATATTTAGTTGTGCTGGTTGTTGGATCTCTATCCACTAAGACTCTGTCCTTTGTACTCTATCACCTCCAAATCTCTATCAATAGGCTCACTCAGAACCTGCTCAATAGGCTCACTTAGAACCAACTCAACAAGCTCACATAGAACCTATCCAAATATTCTCAACAAGCTCACATAGAACTTGTCTAAATCTACTCAACAAGCTCACACAAAACTTCTCCAAATCTACTCAACAAGCTCACATAGAACTTGTCCAAATTTTCTCAAGCAAGCTCACCAAGAACTTGCCCAAATATGCACTAGCAAGCTCACCAAGAACTTGCCCAAATCTGCACTAGCAAGCTCACCAAGAACTTGCCCAAATTTGCACTAGCAAGATCACCAAGAACTTGCCCAAATCTGCACTAGCAAGCTCACCAAGAACTTGCCCAAATTTTCTCTAGCAAGCTCACCAAGAACTTGCCCAAATATACACTAGCAAGCTCACCAAAAACTTGCCCAAATATGCTCTAGCAAGCTCACCAAGAACTTGCTCAATAATTCAGTCTCATAGAAGCATAAAGAGAATTATTAGAGACTCAATATGTTATATACTCAAATCACAATCTCAAATCAAATTAATATTATAGAAGCATTAAGAGAATTGTTAGAGACTCAATATGTTCTATCCTCAAATATCAATCTCAATTCAAATCAATCTTATAGAAGCATAAAGAGAATTTTTAGAGACTCAATATGTTCTATCCTCAAATCTCAATCTCAACTCAAATCTAGAATATAGAATAGTTTGTTTCATGGAACTTGAACAACCACTTCACACAATCACTTGACTAGTCTCAAACAACTCTTCTCAACCAACTACCACAAGGAACAACTCTTTCTTAAAAACCCTAGTCCAAGCATGTATCAACCAACTCAAATGTTTCCAACAATGCTCAACCACAAATCTCACATAACAATGATACTCATGTTCTTTTCAAGTTAAAGTTCTTTGCATAACCAATGGGCTTCAACAAAAATGCTTATAAAACATTCTTCACATAACAATGATACTCATGTTCTTCTCAAACCCTATCTCAGGTTTTTCACACTACTAATGGCTTCAACAACAATGCTTATAAAACAAGGTTTAATAGCAACTCTCAACCCAGAAAACCTTGAGATATTCAACCAACTACTTTAAAAAAGGAAACCACAATTAATCCTTTTCTCTCCAATGATATTTTAGAAATCAACCACCATAAACAATCAATAGGAGAATGTGCCCATACCTTTTATGAATATGAAGAAGCCTTTTGGTTGTCCATAAAATCTGTCTCAATCAACACACTTTCTTTTTTAACTTTCAATAAGGGTTAGAGATATTGATTAATAACATAATAATAACATCCAAATAACACCTTATTACTCCTACTCAATAACATACACCATGTCACTTCATAAATGAATTAATCTCTTTTGAAAAAGAACAAAGCAACCTTCACTTTTGAACCTCTTTACAAAATCAGAAATATCTATTTACACACACCTTATTTCTCCCTATAATCAATTTAATCAAATATACCTCGTAATAACCTTTTCAACGATATATAATATGATATACTTTCAAAAATTAAATCACCAAAATTCTCTCCTTTTTTTAAACATGCATCATAACCCTTATTCCTCCTAGGGCAACTTTAAAAAAATAAAATATATCTAAAAATTATTAACTTACCTCTATCCCTGACAGGATCTAATATCGTGACCTTCCTTGCTCACCATATTAACCACAACCAACCTGTCATTGGGCCACACGCCCTCACATGCTCAAAAGAATCACACAACAAAACCTTATGTCGTGAATATCTGCACCCTTCGAAAACAAAACGTGTTTCACGTGTTTCAACATAGCAAAAAACCTCCAGCAAGAATCAAACGTGAGACCTCCTACTTCACACACAACACATGAACCACTATGCCAAGGAGGCCTATACATTTCACTTTACTCCACAATAGTCTCTTCAACAAACACAAAAATTGTAAGCCTTTTAAAACCCTTTTCACACACACTTCGACACACGATGTGTTGGCTCTTTTTCCATTCGAATCCAAATATCAAATCGAGCACTTAGAGAAATAAATCAAAACTTTGGGCATATATATATATATATATATATATATATATATATATGTCCTCCTCCTTTCCTTTGACGTCGGTGCTATAATTTAAATATTAGTTTTATGCTTTTTCCTTTCTTTGACATCGGCGCTATAAATTAAATTTTAATTTTAATTTTAAATAATTTAAAATTTAAACTTAAATATTTAAAATTAAATATCTCCATCACTGGGGCACCATTTTCAAAGAAACGAAAATCCAACCTAGTTTTTACAAAAAACCCATTTCAAATATGCCATCCATGATTTTAAATAAAACCTTTTATTTTGCCTGTCTTGGTTTTCACAAAAACCCTGTATATATCCATTTCACAAAAACCCTGTATATATCCATTCTCTCCAAAATATCATAAATTCTTATTTATGAAATGCTTTGGCCACCAAAACTCAATGTGATCCATGTGACATCAATGACAACATAAAATCACTCAAATTTCCAACAAATAGCAGTTCCTTGGATCACCCATTTCTCAAGTTTCTAAAAAACTTCGGTCTATCAAAGAAAATTTCAAAATATGGAACAAGGAATTTTTCAGCAACATATTTAAAAACAAATAATAAATTTTGAACAACCTTAAAACTATTGAACAAAAAATTCAAGATGGTAATATGAGTATCTAGATCAAAAATGAAGAAAACCAGCTTCTTGTTGAATATCATAATATTTTGGCTAAGAGATATTTTGGAGACAAAAATCTAGAGCCCTTTGGCTCAAGGAAGGAGACTCAATCACAAAATTATTCCATGCTTCCACTCTATGCCATAGAAGTTCAAAAAAAAAAAAATCAGAGAGCTAACCAAGAAAGATGACACAATAATCAGAGATATTCACAAAATTCGGGAGGAAGCAAGCTCATTTTTTGAAAGTATATTGGGAAATAGCCCCTTTGATTTCATCCAATCCCAATATTAGCTTTTACATCACATCCCTAGCTTGGCCACTCAGGATATGAACTCTATGCTCATCAAGCCTCTTACTCCTGATGAAATTAAACAATCCCTATTTTCTATGGCAACTAAGAAAGCCCCAGGACCCAACGACTTTCCTAATCATTTTTCCAAAAATTTTGGGATATCATTGGTCAATATATTTGCAATGCCATAAAAGAAATTTAAAAATCCAAATCCATTTTGAGAGGCACTAATTCCACTTTTAGTGCTCTTGTTTCCAAAAGCCCTAGTTGCAAATCGATGATCGATTATAGACCCATTAGCTTATGCAATGTGCTATACAAAATCTTAACTAAAGCAATGGCAATGATATTAAAAGAGATCCTTCCTCATATTATAGATCATTTCCATGGTAGTTAAGTTAGATTTATATCAATAACTGATGGCATCATTTCCCTACATGATATTCTTCATTATGTTTCTCAGAATAAAAAAGTTGCTCTTTTCCTTAAGCTTGACATAAGAAAGCTTTTGACAGAGTCAAAAAGGAATTTCTCCTTACTGTTCTTCTCAAATTTAGCTTCCATATATAATGGATTGATCTAATAAAATATTGCATCTACAATCCTTGGTTTTCTATTTTGTTTAGTGGGTCCACTACAGGATATTTTCCAAGCACAAAATGTATCAGTCAATGTGAGCCTCTTTCTCCCATCCTCTTTATAATTCTTTAAAAATCTCTAGGAAGGACCCTTAAAGATACATGTTCAATGGCATCATATTGAGTATTAAAGTTGCTTCAAATTTGAAACCCCTTTTCCACTACAATTTATTGATGACACAATACTTGCCACCCATGCTTTAGTTCTAGAAACTAGGATAATCAAACACATTTTATATAATTATGAAAATTTTGCATGATATAAAATCAACTACATCAAAAGTAAAAAATAATAATTAATACTTCCCCTCACAAACAGGTCAAGATAGCTCACATTCTCTAGTGTATTATTGCTGAATTTCCCACTCACTACCTTGGCCTTCCCCTGTTCACCAATAAGCCCAAGGAACCTATGTGGAGCAATGTGATTGAAAGGATTAACAAAAAAAATTAAAGGGTGGAAAGGGACTCTTCTATCCCAAGAAGCTAAAGCTACTCTCACCATGGCCTATCTTCAAAGCATACCAGTCTACTTCCTATCTGTGTTCAAAGCTCCCACCTTAGTCTACTCTAAAATCAAACAAATTTAGAAAATATTCCTTTGGGCTGGTTTTGAAGATAGGAAAAAGTTTCACTTAGTTGGATGGGAGAAAGTCTATGCTCCAAAAATTCAAGGGGGATTGGGACTTCTAAGGATCAACAATATGAATATTACCTTGTTGGTCAAGCAAGCATGGAAATTTTTCACAAATTTCAACTTTGAATGGTTTCAATCATAAAAAGGAAATATCTCCAAAATAAAGCTTTCATGGATGAATATATTCCCAGGGAAGGATCTACTTTTTGGAAATCAATAATCCAAACTAGGTTCCTCATTCAAAAGGGAATGAGATGGCAATTAGGATTAGGAAACAACATCAATTTTTGGATAGACAGGTGGATTAAGGATCAACCACTCATTGAAGATTTTGGAGTATCAATGTTGAAACCTTTTTTGGATGCCTCAATAGGCAGCAAGATTTTAGACTTTATTAACTCATCCAATAAGGCTAAAATCTAGAAATATATCAATATTACCAAATGTTGATGAAGGGTTTTATAGTTCTTATCCATGCTATTGCTTGATCTAAAGGTTATGTTAGATTTATTTTGTAAGCTTAAGATGATTAGATTTGCTTTCATCCTAGAAGATGCTTTTATTTTAATGCTTGCAAAGTGAGAGAGAGAGAGAGAAATATTTATCCTTGGGCTTAGGGGTTTCTTTGGGAAGGGATCTAAAGTTAAAATTATCTAAAAAATCTCATTTTTCAACTTGGGCTATTGTGGGATAGCAACACCTAGTTTTCTATGTATATGAGAAGTCAATCACATGGAGTGATTGGTTCTTAAAGGCTCATAACAGAGATGGGAAATACAAGCATAAAGTTTAAGGGATCACCATAGAGGTGTAGTAAACTATAATAAGACAATATGTCTAATGGACCCAACATAAATTAAATTATTGTTCGTAGAAGAAATTGATGTCCCCTTCTCTAAATATTGAGAAGGGTTAATCCTAATGCTAAGGTCAAAAATTTTATATCCATGGAGAATGTCAGAAAAGTGGGGAGACCTTTCAAAATGTATCCTCTATACCATGGAGGGATACAAGGTAAACTCCAATTACCTATGGAATCTTGGCCTCTCTTGTCCACTCGAATGATATTTATGACATATTAGACTTCAAATGTGGTTATGTCTAGTCAATGTATGTATTCCATGAATACTCTTATGAACCTTATTAAGTTCAAAAATATATATCTTAGGTTGGTTATCTTTTGGGGTTGTTATAGTTTGTATTAGATATCTATATCATAGAACTAGAATTTTCTCTAGAAATAACTTAAAGAAGTTGACTTGATGGATGACTTGGGTAATGGCAAGTTGAGTACTATCGGTGGATGATAGTATATAGTTATTATTACATTGGAGGATGTGACTAACTAGTAGGTATGAGGCATGATAAGGAGAACTGCAACCTAACATAAAGATTTTTTTTGTGACCAGGAAACTATGGCACCCAATTGAAGGAGAGGAAGAAAAGAATCTTCTATTATGCAAAGACATGCTAGGAAGGATAGTACCAAGGCTTTATCCCCATAAGAAAGTTTAGATAACTCTAGAAGAGAGGTGGAGAACCTTATTGGTATCTTTTTTTTTATTTGTGGAAAACATCCCAAAAGGGATGCCACTTTTGGGTAAGACCCAAGGAGGCAGGGGTATCCATTCCACCAAAAATGCCCAGGACTCGGACCTGGCCTACCACCTTTGACATACTCAAGGAGCAAACAAACACACAAAACCAATTTAAAAATAAGTAAATAAATAAGTAAATAACAACAAAAATAATAAAATAAAATAAAAAACATGCTCCTTGAGTGTGTCAAAAACAAAAGCACAACCAAACACACACACAATAAGATAAAAGAAACCACAACACGAACCACATAGAAAAACACAAGAACCACATAACAAAACACAAACAAGACAAAAACAACAGAACACTACAAAGACATAACCCAAAAAAAACATGAAAAATAAACACAACCAAAACCTAAAATATTAAAAAAATAAAATAAAAATAAAAATAAAAAACAACAAACAATAAACAAAAACAAAAAAACATAGAAAACACTCACACAAAAAAACATGAATTAACACAAACAAAGAGAAACACAAGAACAAGAACGACAAAAACACAAGAACAATAACAAAAAACATAAAAAAACACAAAACAACAAAAACACAAGAACAACAAAAAACAACACAAAGAACACAAAAACAAAACAAAACAAAAGAACACACACACCTTAAAAAACTAAACAAAAAAAGAAAAAAGAAAAAAATTGAACATAACAATGACCTATCTAGACCAGAAGACTATTAAGGCAAGAAACAACAAAGGAAACAAAAGAAAGAAAAGAGTGAGCTAGGGAACTAAAAAAACTGAATGAACCAAAGAGAAGCAAAAAAAACAAGAAGAAACTAGGTACCTTCAAAACTGGAGCCATCCAAAGAAATGATAGAAAGAAGAGCTTCCCTAATTTGTGAAGCCCACCATCTAGGAGGGTGGCCATAACAAGTAAGATCACCTTTGTCCAAAGCCCAATTAGCTAAAGCATCAACACTCTTGTTTTGATCTCTGACCACATGATTGTAATCAACTTTCAAAAATCCCATCTGGATTAATTGAATCTTCTCAATAATTCTTTTTATTCTCCAATCAACCTTATGATTCTTGGAAGGAGTCTTCAAAATATTAATCATAAGTTGAGAGTCAGACTCAACTAACACCTTTTCCCATCCAACCTTAGTAGCCTCCTGAAGGCCTCTCGAGGATACCATACCCCTCAACAAGGTTATTGGAAAGAATACCCAAATTCTCAGCAAAAGTAAAAACCAGGGAGCCATCTGAAAGTCTACCAATTCCTCCCACATTGGCTTTTCCAGGGTTCCCTCTAGAGGCTCCATCAGTATTGACTTTTCCAAAATCCTTAGGAGGAGGTTGCCAATTTCTTGTCCTATCCATCTTACTAATACTCACATTCCCTTTAAGTTGGTTGCCCTTAGAATATTTAATCTTCAATATTTGCATCACTTGATCCCATCTTTGGTGGGAGTTTTGGGGGTGATTAAGGAGTTGATGGACTGATTCAACTAAGTTGGCTATGGTCTTTTGCCAAATATAGTGAATATCCTTCCTATCTTGATTAAAAATTTGGTTGTTCCTTTCAATCCAAATATTCCAAAGAAGAATGGTAGAACCCATCCAAACTAACCGCCTAATAAAATGATCAACACCCTCTTGATTAGGCCAATCCCTCCAAAGTTGTTCAAAAGTAAAAAAATTGGACCACTGTAAGCCAAGTAAAGTGGCCATTCTCCTCCATAGCTCAGAGGCTAAAGTACACTCAATAAAAATATGGTTGAGAGTTTCTACATTCTCTTCACACATCTCACATCTAAAAGGGCCATGAAAACCATGCTTCATAAGTTGCTCACCAAGTAAGCACCCTACGATGCAATAAAAGCCAATTAAAGAACCTCACCTTAGGCCAGAGCTTTTGAGCCCACAATTGAGAAAATATGTCAGAAGAATGGTTGGGATTATTATGGCATAAGGTCAAATAACCTTGAGCAACTGAATACTCACCCTTAGTAGTGTTGTTCCATCCAAAACAATCTTTTTCATGGGACCAAGAGAGAGATCTCATATGAAGGATGCCTTGGATATCTTGTCTTTGCCTTTCTGGGATTTGAATAGGCCAGTCCTCAATAGGGATCCAATATCTACCAACCTTTGAATTACCAGTATGGTACCGATAGTAATTAGCCACCTTTATCCAGTTAGCTCGGTGAAGCTCCTCCATCCAAGGCCTCCAATCGGGAAACTGAGTTATCAAAGGCTTGTGACCATCCCAAGAATCTATCCAAAAATTTACCTGTTGACCATTATGAATGATCCAAAATAAATTTTTCTTTATCAAATCCTCACCAGTCTTAAGAACTGCTAAAATGGGAGAACCTTTGGTAGGAAGTTGATAGCGAACAAGGTCTTCAGGACTTTTGTTCTCAGCATATTTAGCATGGAGATTATTGGCCCAAAGAGCATTGGGGTTATGCAACATCCTCCAATATAATTTAGCAGCTAAAGCTTTGTTGTTATTAATAGAAGACCAGAATCCTAACCCCCCTTTATTCTTAGGAAGACATAAAGTGTCCCATTTCACCAAGGCCCATTTTCTTTTCTCCTTAGTACCACTCCAAAGGAAACGATGACTGATTTGATCCAGTTCTCGAAGAACAACCTTTGGAATATTCAACATGGAAGATACATAAATAGGAATAGCTTGAAGGACTGATTTTACCAAGGTGATTCTACCCCCAGAAGAAAGCCACCTGTTGGTCCACTTTCCAATTTTCTTCTTGACTTTGTCCAACAACCAATTCCAATATTTATTTTTCTGCCTTTGAATATTTATGGGAATACCTAAATAAGTGATTGGAAGGGAGGTCTTCTTATATCTTAATTTATCCAAGACCATGGATTCCTATCTAGCAGAGCAGTGAAAGAAAATAACTTTAGATTTGTCTTCATTGATCAATTGCCCAGTAGCCTTAGAAAAATAGCTAATGATTTGCTTAATATTAGAAGCTTCCTTAATTGTAGCTTTACCTAAAAGAGTAGAGTCATCCACAAATTGAAGATGAGAGATAGGTCTAGCTCCATGAGCAATGGTAACTCCCTCAAGGGTTTTGTTTTCCCTCTTTTTGGTTATAGTCCTACCCAAGCATTCAACAAGAATGATGAATAAATAAGGGGATAGCGGGTCACCTTGCCTAATACCTCTAGAAGCTGGGAATGACTGAGAAGGCCTGCCATTGATAAGAACTAAGTAGGAAACTGAAGAGATACATCCCATAATCCAATCCATCCAATCCTTAGAGAAACCAAATTGCCTCAAAACTTTGATAAGGAAGTGCCAATCCACTCTGTCATAAGCTTTGGATAAGTCTAACCGAATGAACATGGAAGGAGATTTTTGCATATCCATGGAATGGATGGCTTCCTGAGCAAGAACTATCTCATCTACTATTTGACGCCCTTCCACATAACCCCCTTGCTCTGGGGAAATAATCTTATGCAAAAGAGGCTTCAACCTTTCTGCCATGATTTTAGTAATGATTTTGAGAAGAACATTACATAAAGCAATAGGTCTAAAAGCTGAGATATGATCAACCTCTTGAGCTTTTGGAACAAGAGTAATATAAGTTTTATTGATAACCTTCAAAATTTCTTTGGCTTTCTTGGCTTCTTCCACCACCTCTAATAAATCAACATGAAGGATATCCCAGAACTCTTGGTAGAACTCAATGGGAAAACCATCAGGACCTAGGGTTTTCCCTTTTTGCATTTTAAAAACTACCTGTTGAAGCTCATTGATAGTAACAGGAGCAGTCAAAATAGAGTTCTCCTTAGAAGTGATAAGAGAAGGGATTGCTTGAAGAACATTTTGTTGAGAAGTTGAGTCAAGAGGAGTAGCAGCAAAAATATTGGAAAAGTAATCAACAACAATAGAGTTCATGCCATCCCAAGTATAAACAACATCTCCAGAATCTGATTTCAGGGAAGAAATAAAGTTGTGAGATCTTCGAGCTAGAAGAGATTTGTGGAAGAAATTTGTGTTTCGATCTCCTTCTTTGAGCCATTGAATTCTAGATTTTTGCTTCCATAAGATTTCTTCTCTTTTTTCCCATTCCTCTAACTGAGTTGTGAGTTTAATTTCATCTGCACTTCTCTTCTCTATGAGGCCATCTAAATGGATTTTCTTATTCAAATTTTCAATATGAGCAATAACTTCATGTTTTTTTTATGAACATCCCCAAACTCTTTCGAGTTCCAAGTCTTGATTTTGGATTTAATGTATTACGATATTTTGGCAAAATAGAACATCTTAGTCCCATGCCTAGGTTTACCTTCCTTCCACCATTGTTGCACACGAGGTCTAAAGGAAATGTCTCTAAGCCACATTAATTGAAAATGAAAAGGAGAGAAACTCACATTGGTTTTCCACATTTCCACCATGACTGGCCAATGATCCGAACCAACATTATTAAGAGTCTTCACTTTAGGAATGTGACCATGGATTAAGAAATTTTTAGAGAGCAAAAACCTATCCAATCTCTCCATTATACAAGCTAAGCCTTGCCTTCTGTTAGACCAAGTCATAAGGCCATTATCTCGGTTGGATGTCCACAAGATGGAGGTTTGCAATATATTCGCTCATGAGGTCAGTGCTTTTGTCCAAATTTCTATTTCCCCCCATTTTCTCATCCAGAGAGAGGATGGTATTGAAATCTCCTCCGATCAAGATCCAAGCTTCAGGAAAATGAGAGATAATATGAGTTATATCCTTCCACTGTCTTTCTTTTTCCTCCAAAGCAGTCGGAGCATAAACAGTAATGTAGAGCATAATTTGGTTGGAATGTCTACTTTGAATAGCTATAGCCAACAGACCCCAACTGCCAACCATATGGTGAATAACTACCTCTTTTGGGTCCCAAAGACAAGCAATGCCACCAGAAGTCCCTTGGGAACTGAGGGAAACCACTTTTCCAACTGGCCAAATTTTACTGGCAATTGAGTCCATATCCTCCATTGACATCTTTGTTTCTTGAAGGAAAACAAGATGTGGATGATTTATCTGAATCATTCTTCTAATTTCATTTTGTTTTGAAAGACTCCCTTTGAGTCCTCTAATATTCCAAGTGATGATCTTCATTAATACCGGGGCTAAAAAAGTTGGGAAGGGCATTAATCTTACCTTCCTCTACAAGCTTTTCACCTTCTTTTACCATATGATATTGATTGGTCTTGCGACTTGCTTTTTTATTAGAATCCATCTTCAATTTTTTTTCCCTATTTCTTGACTTATTCCAATTGAATCTGAGATGGCTTCTAACCTTGAAGAATGCTCGTACACAACCAAAATTTTACTAGAGGGTTCAACGGAGTCTATATTGGGACCTGTATTATTTGAAGTTTTGACATTTAAAAGATTGTTTTTCTTGTGTAAATTTTCTCCCTTTTTTCTATTGAAAACCTTTGATTTGTTGGTTTGTCTCTGAGTTCTTCCCTTCATATTTAAATTGTGTTTCTAAGATTTTTGTTTCCATTATTTCCTCTTCCTCACTTGGGACATCATTTGTGGAAAGGATTTCAAACATATTAGCATGATGACTTTGATTGATCCTTCATAACTAGTTTTTTTTAGTGTTCTTCTTCTTAGGCATTTGGAAACCCTATTGAGTTTATATCTTCTTTCTTTTGATCAAGAATTTTATTTGGGCAAGCATTGGCCAAATGACCATATTCATGGCAAATTCTACAATGAAAAGGAATGTTCTCATAGTCCACTACTTGCTCCCAAGTGTCTTCCCCAAATTGTAATGTGATATTTTTAGGTAGGGGTTTGTCAAAATCCATTAAAACACAAATCCGAGCATAAATAATATGTTCAAAATTTTGAGTACAATCAGCAATCATCATAAAAGTTCCTAAAGAGTTTCCAATTGAAGAAAAAATAGTAGGATTCCAAAATTCAATAGGGAGGCCAAAGAGTCTAACCCACATGGGAGCTATAGAAGGCATCTCTTCTTCGGCTTTAAATTTAGTATGCCAAGGCTTCATGAAAAGCCCTGCCCTTCCAAAAAACCAAGGACCCCCTTGAAAAGTTTTCTCTCTATCTTCATTATTAGCAAATAAAACAAGAAAATAACCATTTGGATAAATAGAGATTTGTAACTCACCTTTAGTTTTCTAGATTTTTGTAGCCCAGAATTTGAAAGTAGATAGGCTCGGACGAAAACCCATGAACCGACAAATTAGTCCTCTTTTTTCCAAATCTTCAATGCCAGTCTGAATGTTACCCATATCAAGCTTAACAATAGGAGTTCCATCAGCTGCTTTAAGACATCCTGACTCCATTTTCCTAGGATCAATCTTAGGCATTCTTAGAGGTTTATGGGAAGCCCTAAGATTGATATTAGCATTGGGTTGAGGTTGTCCACCATGGAGGGCATCCCTAAAATTCATTTTTGGGGCTGAGTTTTTGAAATTCTTACCCTTGATAGGGGTTTTCATAGTAGAATTATTTTGTGGGTGCACCTTAGCACCAGATTCACTTGAGATATGAGCCATTTTTTGATCAACTGCTTGAAACTTGTTTCGTGATCTCTTTAATCCTTGCCCTAGACACTGTGGAAAGGTATGGTTTTCACTTTTCTTTTGTGCAGCAAATTGGAAGCCGTTGTCACTCAAGTTCATAGTATGATCTATTGAAAGATAAATTTCTAACCCATCTTGGATCCCCTGCAACATTTCCTGCTAAAATATTGAGCATAAACCACAAAAATATTGGCCGCTAGGGCCCGAAGGCCCTAAAAACCAACCTCTGGAGCTGCTTGCACTCAACCCAGATGAAACCCTCGCATAGCCGCTTGCCAAAAATCTCATTCACACATAGGGATGTGCTAGGATCTGTGTTGCTCCAAATGATATGAAAATTGGTGGAGACATTCTTGTTGAGCAAGGTGGAGAAACAGTATTGTCATTGTTGTCAACAAAGACAGATAGATCAGTTGATGCAGTGGACAGGAGTTCAGAGGTCAGTCAAAGCATGTACAGTGAATTTCCAAGAAGACAGAAGAGGCCAACATTCAAAAGATCAAAGAAAAAGACAAGTAAGAAAAACTGTCGCGATATCGCGACATGTTGGCAAGAAAGAAAAACTATCGCGATATCGTGACATGTTTGAAGAAAAAGAGGAGAGATAAAAAGGTGTCATGATTTTGTGACATGTTCGAAGAGAGAGAAAGCGCAAGGAAAACTGTCACGATTTCATGACATGTTGGAAAGAAGGCGCAAGAAAAGAAAACTGTCATGATTTCGTGACATGTTGGAAAGAAGGTGCAAGCAAAGAAAAGTGTCACGATTTCATGACATGTTTGGAGAGAAAGAGCTCGCAAAGAAAAGTGTCACGATTTCACGACAATTTGCAAGAAGGATGGTACGGACGAAAAAGTGTCACGATTTCATGACAGGTTCGAGAGAAAGAGCTCGCAAGGAAAAGTGTCACGATATCGCGACAATTTGCAAGGAGATACAGACAAAAAAGTGTCACGATTTAGTCGACATTGGTGATTTCATGACCCGAAGGGAAGAAAAGCGCCAAGGAGAAAAAGTGTCACGATATCGCGACATGTCGGGTTTTCGCGACCCAAAGAGGAGAGAGAGTGTACGGAGGCGAATGTGTCACGATTTCGTGACATGTGTTTTCACGGGAAAGGCAGAGAAAAGCACAAGGCAGCGAAAGTGTCACGATTTCGTGACATGTTCTATTTTCGTGGGCTAAAAGCAGAGAAAGGCACAAGGCAACGAAAGTGTCACGATTTTGCGACATGTCATGTTTTCACGGGTGCAAGCCAAGAAGAGTGCAAGGAAGCGAAAAGTGTCACGATTTCGTGACATGTCATGTTTTCACGGGTGCAAGCCAAGAAGAGGACAAGGAGGCAAAAAATGTCGTGATATCATGACATGTCATGTTTTCATGGTCAAACTCCCAAAAAAATTCAAAGGGGCAGAAATGTCGCGATATCGCGACATACTGTTTGTTCATGACTAAAAGCCGAAGTAAAGTTAACTGAAGTAGAATGACAGTTATAGGGGCAGTTGTAGAGGAAAATCATGCAGCCAAAATAAGTAGAGTTAACTAAAGTTAGTGCGACAGTTACAGGTGCAGTTACAGATAGAAATCATGCAAGTTAAATAAGAATAGTAAAGAACGGCAGTTACAGGGCCCGTGTCACAGTGAAACCATTGAGCGACAGTTATACTGACAGTCCAAAACAAAGACAGATCTATTAATAGGTTGCATGTAATAAATATTATGCTATAAAGGAGTTACCATCAGTAGTGGCTATTAATAGGCTGCATGCGGGATTACAGAAGTTACAGAAGACGAGGAGTCTCAATGAGAAATAGGGTTATAAAAGGGCAGTCATGCAGAGAATTAAGATGTTGCTATGAGTGAAAAAGTGTTGCGCAAAGAAGGTTAGAAGAGGGTCGAAAGAGAGATAAGCAGAGTCGTAAGTGTGTGTGGAGTTTGATTAATTGCAGACCAGTCAAGGTCATGTAGAAAGCGAAGGTATTTTTATGTCATTGAAATAATTTAGATTTGTAGTCCAAGTTGGTGCTTGGCATTAGGGGTTGGTGCTCCTATCTATTGTAGCAAAAAAATAAGGGGTTGGTGCTCCTTCCAGTGGGTGCTGGTAAAGTGTTTGTAAAATTGGTGTTTTGCAAAGGTTGGATTTGGATGGGAGTCCAAGCAGTCATTTTTGAGGAGTAGCCAAATTGGTGAACCTCGTTATATCGCGTGTTGTGGAATGCTCTATTGTTGAAATTGCTTTATCTGATTTTAAGTTCTCTTTGTCTCAGTTTTAAGAGTTGTAGATCTAAATTTAATAGCTACACTGATTCACCCCCCCTCTCAGTGTCATTGTGAGAATATCAATTGGTATCAGAGCAAGGTTCCTGAACAAGCTTAATCAGCTAAGGTGATCTTGGAAGAAACACAATGGCAGGTGGTGAAGGATTCTCATCAAACAAAGCTCCTTTGTTCGATGAAACTAATTACTCATTCTGGAGACTCAGGATGCAGACATATCTATGTGCGTTGGGATACGACATTTGGGAGTCAGTAGAAAGTGGATACACAATACCCGCTACTCCTCCAACAGATACTGTCGAGAAGAAAAAGTTTGAGAATAACTCCAAAGCAAAGAATGCCATAATGTGTGGGCTAGTAGACAATGAACTGATAAGGATCATGAGCTGTAAAATGGCAAAAGACATGTGGGACAAACTGAAGAGCATTCATGAAGGAGACGACAAGATCAAGGAAGCCAAGCTACAAACGCATCGAGCTCAGTTCGAAGCATTAAAAATGAATGACGATGAGAACATAGAGGCCTATATGTTGAGAGTCAATGGAATCATTAATGCGATCAGAGGACTCGACGAAGAAATGGAAGATGCGGTCATCGTGAAAAAGGTACTAAGAACTCTTCACAAAAGATTTAATTCTAAAGTTTCTGCTATAGAAGAAGCTAAAGATCTAAATAATTTTAGCATGGACGAGATGCATGGTTCTTTGACTGCATACGAAATGAGAATAGGACAAACTAAGCCCATAGACAGAGAAGCTACTTTTAAAGCACACAAAAATATAAAAGCTGAACAAGAATCTGAGGATGAAGAGACATCGGATGAAACGGAAGCTAACTTTGTTCGAAAACTTATAAAGGGAAAAGGAAAATATAGAGGAAAGTTACCGTTTAAGTGCTTCAATTGTGGAGGCGTCGGTCACTTTGCAACTAAATTTCCAATGAATGAGAAAACCAAAAGTGATGAAGGGTCACACCAAGAAAGAAGTGACTGGAAGAAGAAACCAAATTTTAGAAAAAGCAACTTCAAAAAGAAAAGTTTCATATCCAAGAATGTCAGCTCTTCTGAAGATAGCTCAGGTGAGGATTCTGAAGAAGAAACAGGTGAAGCTCTGTTCATGGCATTTGAAGAAGAAAAAATAGAAGAAAAATAGGAAGGTGATAAAAACATTAAGGATGAGGCTGAAGTATATCTGGAAGGAGAGTTGGTTGTTGCACTTAAAGAGTTGAGTACAGAAAGGAAAAAGAATAAAAAGGTCTCAAGAAAGCTTGAGGATGCGAATGACATAATAAACAGTTTGAAAGTACAGACAGAAGAATTTAAGAAAATGTCTGAAGAACTCGAAGTACAATTAACCATGAAAATAGATGAGTGCAACAAACTGGAAGAAGAGATTGTTGTTTTAAGAATGCGGCTAGAAGAAAAGAATCAAAAATTGAGTTGCTATCACAAACTTGAAGGAAGTTCTACGAAGCTTGAAAAGATTATAAATAGTCGAGAGGACTAGAGGCATCAAATTTGGCTTGGGCTTTGTCGAAGGAGAATCGTCAAGTGGATCAAAGGCCATAACTGTAGAACCAGTAAAGAAAGAAGATAAGATCAAGGTTGATCAAGGAAAAATGAATCATGCAAAAGAAAGCAACAATGCCGAGGCACGAGAAGAGTGCTGACAATGAGGGATTCACAAACGTCACACATCAAAGGAGAAGAAAATTTGTGGCTCCTACTACAAAATGGCAAAGACCAACTCCCAGGTTCAATCATTCCTTTTCTGGTTATTGTTTTAAATGCAATGCTTACGGTCATAAGATTTTAGATTGCATTTATAATATAGGACAAAGAAATTTCACCAGTAGAAATGTCTTTTCACCCTTGATGGATTATGCAGTAGAATGCTATAACTGTCATAACTTTGGACACATTGCAAGAAACTGTAGAAGCACATATGCAGCAAATAAATATCAAGGAAGAAGATCTCAACCAAACAATTTAAGGCAAAACAGAAAATTCCCAGAAAAACATGCACAGGCTACTAACAAAGAAAAGTCTAAACAAGTGACCAAAACTGTAGTCAAACCAGAGTGGAAAGAAAAGGAGCGACCCAAGGAAGAAAAGGAATCCTTGATTGTACAGACAACATTCAAAGCACAGAACAAATCTGCACCATGGATATTGGATAGTGGATGCTCCAGTCACATGACAGGAGATAAACAAAAATTTGAAAAGTTACAGAAATATGAAGGGGGCTCAGTAAAGTTTGGAAATAATGATGGAGCCAAGATAGTTGGCAAAGGATCAGTCAAGATAAGTGATGGAAAGATCAATTCCAAAGAAGTTCTGTTTGTGATTGGTTTGAAGCACAACTTACTGAGCGTAAGTCAAATCTGTGACAGAGGTCATGAAGTCATCTTTAAGAAGCAGGGCTGTGAAGTCAGAAAAGCACACAGTGGGAAGCTGATAGCTACTGGATCGAGGACTTCTAGAAATCTATATACTCTCTCAGAGACTTTAGAAGGAGCGTGCTTGATTGGACAGGAAGATGAAAATTGGCTATGGCACAAGAGGCTCGGTCATATCAGCTTTGACAATCTGGTAAAAATAAGCTCAAACAGGGCAGTAAGAGATATACCCACCATTGGCAAACCATTAAATAGCATTTGTGCTTCATGCCAAAAGGGGAAGCAAACTAGAGCCACATTTAAATCAAAGGAATACTTCACCAGCAAACCTTTAGAACTAATACATACTGATTTGTGTGGACCCATGAGAACACAAAGCATAAATGGTGACAAATACTTTATGTTGTGCATAGATGACTACTCCAGGATGACATGGGTACTATTTTTAAAGCATAAATCAGATGCCTTTGAGATGTTCAAGATTTTCAAAAAATAGGTTGAGAATCAAACAGGAAAAAGAATTAAATGCTTAAGATCAGACAGAGGAGGAGAGTTTATCTCAGAGGAGTTTGTGAGATACTTATCAAAAATATGGGATTAGAAGACAGTTTTCAGCAGCAAGGACACCTCAGCGAGAATGGTGTTGTAGAAAGGAAGAACAAGACTATGCAAGAAATGGCACGGACAATGTTGGCTGAGAACAAAATAGCTGACAGATTTTGGAAAGAGGCAGTCCATACTATAGTTTACATCCAAAACAGGTGCATGTTAAGGACGCATGAAAGCAAAACACCTTATGAGTTGTGGTTCGGCAGGAAGGCAACAACAAGATACTTCAAAGTGTTCGACAACAAGTGTTATATCAAACGAACTGAAGATAATCTTGGTAAGTTTGAAGATAGAGTTGACGAAGGTATTTTTCTTGGTTACTCGACAAAAAGCAAAGCCTACACATGCTACAACAAGAGGCTAAAGAAAATTGTGGAGAGTGCCGATGTTAAAGTTGATGAAGGTAGAGAACGAGAAATTACTTATCAAGAAAACTACCCTATTTATGAAGAAGTTATTGAAGGAGATGAAGAAAAGGAAACGGAAGAGAATCAAAAAATTGACCCAGATGATTTAAGTATTGACTAGAAGGAGAAGAAAACAAGAAATTCAAAACAGGCAGCTGGCAGAAAAATCATCCCAGAGAACAAATTATTGGGGACCCCACAATTGGTATTCAGACAAGAAGAAGCGATAGTACGGAACTACTCTCTATTATCCAAACATTGAGCCCAAAAATGTTGCTGAAGCAAGCACAGATGAAAGTTGGATGAAGGCAATTAATGAAGAACTAGATCAGATTGAGAAAAACAAAACCTGGGAGTTAGTACCAAGGCCAGAAAATAAAAATATAATCGGTACTAAATGGATTTTTCGAAACAAATTGAACGAAGATGGACAGGTTGTAAGGAATAAAGCAAGACTGGGTGCAGTAAAGGCTATGCACGAAGTTGAAGGTATTGATTTTGAGGAAACCTTTGCACCAGTAGCTAGACTAGAGGCAATCAGAATGTTTACGGCTTTAGCAGTTCATAAAAATTTCAAAGTATATCAAATGGACGTGAAATCAGCATTTTTGAATGGAAAACTGGAAGAAGAGGTTTACATTGAGCAGCCAGATGGTTTCCAACTCGGTGATAATCCCAAATTTGTTTGCAAGTTGAAGAAAGCTTTGTATGGCTTGAAACAGGCACCCAGAGCATGGTATGCAAGGCTGGATAACTATCTTATTCAACAGGGGTTCAAGAAAGGTATGGTGGACAACAATCTGTATGTCAAAATAGAGAATGGCCATCTTATTGTCCTTGTTGTTTATGTAGATGATATCATTTTTGGCAGTAGCAATGATAAGTCATGTAGAGACATAGCAAATAAAATGAAGAAAGAATTTGAAATGTCGATGATTGGTGAACTTTCATATTTCCTCGGACTGCAAGTCAATCAAAATGAAAAGGGCATTTTTATCTCTCAAGTTAAATATGTGAAAGAAATGCTGAAAAAGTTCACAATGGAGGATAGTAAACCTGTTAGCACTCCCATGACGACAGGTTGCAAGTTGAGCAAGGATGACAAATCTCCAGATGTTGATCAAACCATGTACAGATCTATGATTGGGAGCCTGCTGTATTTAACAGCCACCAGACCAGATATCTTGCAGGCAGTTTGCATGGTAGCAAGATTTCAAGCTAGTCCCAAGGAGACTCATGTGACAGTAGTAAAGAGGATTCTTCGATACCTCAAGGGTACTATGGAGTATGGGTTATGGTATCCAAAAGGTAAGGACTTCACTCTTATTGCATATTCAGATGCAGATTGGGCAGGATGTATAGATGACAGAAAGAGTACCAGTGGAGGAGCATTTTATCTTGGAGACAAGCTGGTAGCATGGCACAACAAGAAACAAGAATCAGTCTCTCTATCCACAGTAGAGGCAGAATACATTGCAGCGACAACGTGTTGTACGCAGATATTATGGATGAGACAAACCCTGAAAGATCTTGGTATTCACTTCAAAGAGCCAATTTTAGTTAAATGTGATAACACTAGTGCTATTAACATCTCAAAGAATCCGGTTATGCATTCTCGAACCAAACATATTGCAATCCGGTATCACTTTTTGAAGGATAAAGTTGCGGAAGGTGAGGTTAAATTGGATTTTGTTCCAACTACAGAGCAAGTAGCGGATATCTTCACAAAACCATTGCCCAAAGAAGTTTTTGAGTACCTTCGGAGTAAGTTGGGAGTGGTCACGTTTCCCAAGAATTGACTAGCAATCGGGACCACATTCTCAGGGGGAGCATTTATGCCTATGTTTATAGTTTTGCTCATATTCATGATTTTTGCTAACTATAACAATGTTTGTCTGAGAATGTTGTGCATAGACTCAAGGGGAGTCTGCAGCAGCCCTTTGGTATTATTGTCAAAGGGGGAGAAGAATTACAAGAAATTGCACATGTGTTGCCAACAATTCCAAAGGGGGAGATTGTTGAGCAAGGTGCAGAAATAGTATTGTCATTGTTGTCAACACAGACAGATAGATCAGTTGATGCAGTGGACAGGAGTTCAGAGGTCAGTCAGAGCATGTACAGTGAATTTCCAAGAAGACAGAAGAGGCCAACATTCAAAAGATCAAAGAAAAAGACAAGTAAGAAAACTGTCGCGATATCGCGACATGTTGGCAAGAAAGAAAAACTGTCGCGATATCGCGACATGTTTGAAGAAAAAGAGGAGAGAGAAAAACTGTCATGATTTCACGACATGTTCAGAGAGAAAGAAAGGAAAACTATCACGATTTCGTGACATGTTCGAAGAAGAAGAAGAAAAGCGTCACGATTTCACGACATGTTTGAAAGAAGGATAGAAAGAAAACTGTCATGATTTCGTGACATGTTTGGAGAGAAAGATCTTGCAAAGAAAAGTGTCACGATTTCATGACAATTTGCAAGAAGGATGGTATGGACGAAAAAGTGTCACGATTTCACGACAGGTTTCGAGAGAAAGAGCTCGCAAAGAAAAGTGTCACGATATCGCGACAATTTGCAAGGAGACGAAAGAAAAGAAAGGAAGAGAAAAGTGTCAGTATCACGACATGGTTTTGAAAGGAAGAAAGGCAGGAGAAAAGTGTCACGATTTCGTGACATGTTGACCAAGAGGAGAGAGAGGCACGAGGAATGTGTCACGATTTCGTGACATGTCATGTTTTAAGCGTACAAGCAAGAAAAGACAAGGAGAAAGTGTCACGATTTCGTGACATGTTCCATTTTCGCGGGCTAAAAGCAGAGAAAGGCACAAGGAAGCAAAAGTGTCACGATTTCGTGACATGTCATGTTTTCGGGTGCAAGCCAAGAAGAGTGCAAGGAAGCGAAAAGTGTCACGATTTCGTGACATGTCATGTTTTCACGGGTGCAAGCCAAGAAGAGGACAAGGAGGCAGAAAATGTCACGATATCGCGACATGTCATGTTTTCGCGGTCAAACTCCCAGAAAAAGTCAAAGGGGCAGAAATGTCGCGATATCGCGACATGTTGTTTGTTCATGACTAAAAGCCGAAGTAAAGTTAACTGAAGTAGAACGACATTTACAGGGGCATTTGTAGAGGAAAATCATGCAGCCAAAATAAGTAGAGTTAACTGAAGTTAGTGCGACAGTTACAGGTGCAGTTACAGATAGAAATCATGCAAGTTAAATAAGAATAGTAAAGAACGGCAGTTACAGGGCCCGTGTCATAGTGAAACCATTGAGCGACGGTTATACTGATAGTCTGAAACAAAGACAGATCTATTAATAGGTTGCATGTAATAAATACTATGCTATAAAGGAGTTACCATCAGTAGTGGCTATTAATAGGCTGCATGCGGGATTACAGAAGTTACAGAAGACGAGGAGTCTCAATGAGAAATAGGGTTATAAAAGGGCAGTCGTGCAGAGAATTAAGATGCTGCTATGAGTGAAAAAGTGTTGCGCAAAGAAGGTTAGAAGAGGGCCGAAAGAGAGATAAGCAGAGTCGTAAGTGTGTGTGGAGTTTGATTAATTGCAGACCAGTCAGGGTCGTGTAGAAAGCGAAGGCATTTTTATGTCATTGAAATAATTTAGATTTGTAGTCCAAGTTGGTGCTTGGCATTAGGGGTTGGTGCTCCTATCTGTTGCAGCAGAAAAATAAGGGGTTGGTGCTCCTTCCAGTGGGTGCTGGTAAAGTGTTTGTAAAATTGGTGTTTTGCAAAGGCTGGATTTGGACGGGAGTCCAAGCAGTCATTTTTGAGGAGTAGCCAAATTGGTGAACCTCGTTATATCGCGTGTTGTGGAATGCTCTATTGTTGAAATTGCTTTATCTGATTTTAAGTTCTCTTTGTCTCAGTTTTAAGAGTTGTAGATCTAAATTTAATAGCTACACTGATTCACCCCCCCTCTCAGTGTCATTGTGAGAATATTAGTTCTAGGGTTTTTAAGGCATCTACTCTCAAAATTTTAGCTCAATTCAAGTCCGGATGAGTGAGATATGGTAAAAACAAGTTTGATAGTTTGGGAAGTCCTATGAAAAATTTCCCTCCTCTAAAGCGATTTTTTTCGAATTATAACCTTATTGGTATCATCTTAATTTTAAAAGAGAAATTATATGAATATAGAGAATAAAAGGATCAACATAGATAAATGCTAGAAACCTCAGTGATTTAGAATAAAAATCCTAAGGCTAGACCAGAAGGTAATCCTCCTACAAATGAGCAAGAAGTTAGGGCTCTTATAGAGGTAGAATTAACCAAGGATTTGAATAATGTTAAGGCCTTTAAATTAATCAAAAATTATGGGGGTGATTCAGCTAAATCTTGGTTGAATGATCTAGAGACCTTCTCATCCATGAAAAACTATTCTTCAATGACCTGAACCTATTGGGCCACTCTCCATTTGCAAGAGATTGGGTTAGAATGGTGGAATACTTTTAAATTCGATTAGAATATTGAGTCTATTAATATTTCTTTAGAGGGGTTTATGGTTTCTTTTAAGATAAAATTCCTTACTGAACAACATTATGTAGAGAAATTTGAGAAATTTTCCACACTTCTCCAAGGAACAATGACAATAGAGGTTTATTACCAAAATTTTGTAAAGCTACTTAAGTATGTACCACATTACAAATATTATGAGCACATGAAGGTACATAATTTTATCTTGGGAATAGATCCTAAGATAATATTTGTAGTAAACATGCATACGACAAAAACTTTGAAAAATATATATGAGCTAGTTATTAAATTGAGTCTAACCTATAGTTTAACAAGTCTCCATTTAACTATGTGGTTTTGTCAAAAAGAGATCAACAAGCCTTAAGTAAAAGGAAGAGTGATGGATTTATGAAATGGAAACAAGAGCAAAACAAGAAAATAAAATATAATCCATAGATGGAATAGATAAATGATGGGAAGCAAGGGGATTCTAAGAAGAAATTATATAAGGGGAAGGATAAAAGAACCCCTCAAGCATAGAAATAACCTGAACCATCTCAAACCGAGGAGATAGGGGAAAAGAAATAATAAATACATCTAGGTCCCAAGGGTGGTTGCTATGACTATTGGGGACCTCACTATTTGAACAAGTGTCTGAATCGAGTAGGACCAGGGAAAAAAACTAAAGATCCCAACCACAAAATCTATGAGGCAACTATAAATAGGAATTTGGATGACCAAGCCACACTTATGATTCTAGATGGTAAGTTGGTTGACAAGAAAGTTAATATTTTAATAGAAAGTTGAGCTATGGATAGTTTCATTTCTTTTAGTATAGTCATGGATTTTCTAGAAAGATCAAGATCTTTGGCACAAGGGTGGAAAGTTGAGTATGGTTCTAAATAGACCTACTTAGTGGATCAATATTTTGCCATATATGATATAACCCTACCAAATGACTCTACGCTATGGCACTTATATGTAGCATCACTAATTGCCTTTGATAATCATATTAGAAATATATTGGTTAAGGGCTCATGAATCCATAATAAATTTCCAATATATATGGATTTACTATAGATAAATACAAGAAGATATTGAAAGTACATAGTGAGCAAGGGTCTTTCCACCTTCAAATGATCTCTACAATACAACTAATAAAAACTATCAGAAAATGTGGTTTGGTCTATGTCATTAAATTGAACCACAAGACCTAGGATGAGATGCAAGAAGAGTTATTTGAGAAACATCCAATACTATAAGAATTTATGGATGTTTTACCTAAATATCTTCCAAGGCTACCACCTAAGCATGAATTTGAATTCACTATTGAACTACTACCAGGTGTTTAAAACCTATTCATAGAACTCCTTATAAGATGAACTTGATTGAGATGCAATATTTAAAGGTACAACTCTAGGGGTTATTGGAAAAGGGTTTGATTAAACCTAGCATATCATCATGGGGTGCACCATTTCATTTTTTCAAAAAGAAGGATGGTTCACTATGGTTGTGCATAGATTACATTATGCTAAACAAATAAACTATTAATAATAGGTGCCCTTACCTAGGATTGATGATCTATTTGATCAACTCAAGCGTACCATCATATTATTAAAGATTGACATGAAATCAAGATACCATCAGCTAAAAATTTGTTTGGAGGATACTCACAAGACTGCTTTCAAGACTAGTTATGGGCATTATGATTTTATAGTCCTACCTTTTGTACTAGCCAATGCCCTAGTATAATTCATGAATATGATGAACAATGTGTACAGGGAGCATCTAGATTAGTTTGTATTAGTATTATTGGATGATATTCTGATATTTTTCTAAATAAGGAAGAACATGAAAAGCATTTGAGTATTGTGCTTAGGTTGTTGAGAAGGAACCAACTCTATGGGAATCTATCAAAATGTAATTTTTATGTCCTTGAAGTACAATACCTAGGACATATTATATTTTTTAAAGGGATAGCATTAGATCCTAATAATATAGGGGTCATTTTGAGCTAGCCACCATCCACTAATGTGTTTGAAGTACAAAGCTTCATGGGTATAAAAGATATTATAGGTACTTTGTAAAGGATTGCTCCAAGATAACATGTTATATAACTAACCTTCAAAGAAAAGGGAAGGAATATAAATGGATGAACAAGTGCAAAGTTGCTTTTGAATTAATTAAAAAAAATCTTACTATTGTACCTATTCTCAAGATTCCAGACCCATCAGGTAATTTTTTAGTCTGCACTAATCATTCTTTGGAAGATTTAGAGGGAATTCTATAACATGATGATTCATTCATAGAATATGATTCAAGGAAACTAAATAAGCATGAGGTAAACTATGCTATGCATGATAAGAATGATTTGGTGGCATTATCTTCCAGGAAATCTGTTTAAGTTAAGGATCGACCATTTGATATTAAGATATATCTTTACCTAACCATTGCTTAATGCAAGGTAGAGAAGATGGATTTAGTTCTTAGGAGAATATAATTTTGGTATATAATATATCAAGAGCAAGTAAAATAAGTTTTTTGATGCCTTGAGTAAGAGAAAATATATAACTGCTTTGACCTAATGTCACATGGACTTGATGGACTAAGTTAGTTAAATGCAAGCGCATGACTAGTTTTACAGTAAAATTTAGGACAATATGTAAAGGAAATCTAAAAAAATTAATAATTTTGGCATAGAATATGGGATTTTATGTTTCAAGGATAGGGTGGTAATCCCTAAATATGGTGATTTAAGGAATGTTATCATGCAATAGGTGCATATATATCCTTACTCCACTCACCCAAGAGAGATAAATATGAGGGAGAAAATGAAGAAGACCTTCTATTGGTCAAGAATGAAGAAAGATATCACAAATTTTGTGACTTGACATTTGGAATTTTAGAAACTAAAAGTTGAACATAGACATCCAAAAAAAAAATTGTACCCACATAGCATACCAGTGCAAAAATGGTAGGTGATATCTATGGAATTGATAGTGGGTTTTCCTAAGACTAGGTATGAACATGACACAATCCTTGTAATGGTTGATATATTGACCTAGTTTCTCATTTTATTATAGAAAATGCCAAGGATGATTGTTAGAAATAGATTATATTACATCATTTGGTTCATGTAAATGTACCTTCCTAGGTACATACTTAGGACATTATATTACTTGAGGGTGAATTTATCTAGTTACTTAATGCAATATAATAAATGCACAAGTTTCAATGTGCAAGTTGTATATGTGCAAGGTGTACCTTTCTCAACTAGGTAGAGTGTTTCCCAAGGAACCTATATTCCTATATAAAAAGTGCCTCATTGTAACAAGGAGCATATAGAATATCTAAGCATATTCATAGTTATTATCATAGTACTATGTAGATCACCATATATTTATGATGAATGCAATGCAGTCTAGTAGCTTTGTTCATGGATTGTCCATTTCCTCCATAGCTACATTGTATTCATTTCTGTTATTTATATTTATAGCATAATTTAGTCATCTCACAAATTTACTTTCTTTCATATTACTTTACATATTTTGATTGCCATATTCCATTGAATACTGCATCAAAATCTAATATTAGTATCAAAGCTATGGTAGATCTAGCTACAATAGATCAATAGGAAAACCACCATTATCATTGAGCCTAAGTTTTTTGCCAACCTGATGCACTATTGGACTAGCCATTGTCAAAAAATCTCAAAAGAGTCTAGGTTGTAGAAGTAGGAAGAGATACAAGTGAGAATTAAAAGAAATCTCAGTTCTAGAAATATTAAGATTAAATTTGGCTAGAGTCTTTCCACAAATTTGCATGAAAAACTCATGAATACTAGGACCCAATATTCAATCCACTAGATTGACAAATCAACTAGTGAATATCATTCAGGATATCTAGAATTTGTTAACTATTACCTAAAGTTTATTTTATTGTAGAAAATTAATTCTTAGATGATTGGAACACCTCCTAATATAGAAATATAGGAGACTTCAACTTTATTACCCGAAGGTCGACATGCCTTCATAGTGGAGAGATTAGTTTATTATGCAAGAAAAGTATACTATGAAAGAAGACTTTTGGAGAAGAGTTGTGGTGAAGTTAGGAGACTGGAGATCTCCATTGCTATATTGCGAACTTCATATAATAAGAAAAGACCATATAATCCTTAATCTATAAGAAAAGACCACAAAAACCTTGATACTAAAAAAAAATACCACAAAAGCCTTGATACTGAAAAGAAGGCCACATAAGCCTTGATACTGAAAAGGCCATAGAAGTCTTGATCCTAAAGAAGACTCCAAAAGAGAGTATCTAATTCAGAATAATATTAATATTTTAGTACTAATACTTTGTTGTAGGGAAAGGAGATTTAGTGAGTTGGGAAAATTCCTACAAGAAATTTAGGAAGAGTATCTTCTTCAAAATCAATCTAGAACCTGAAGCAAAATTAAATGTAAAGAGATCAGGAGAAGATCTCATTGAATAAATTCTAGTCTTGGAAGAAGAAGGAATAGGAGAGTTTTGGTCGAATACAGAAGTAGTAGAATTAGAGATCCAAAATAAGATCTCATCACCAACACTTCCAGGAGTAGAATGTTGAATAAAAGGTCTCAAGGAATACCAACAAAAGCTACAATATCAAAGACCTTGGGGAGGTCTCATTGAGAATCTAGTAAAAGGCTTGGAGAACCTTATCGAATAAATCATCAAAGGATAACTCATTGGATAAATTCACTGTAAAATATATTGAAATATTTGGGATAACTATTGCCATCAGAAAAGCCCAAAATAAGAAGAAGAATTTGGCAAGGAGTGCCAAATATTAGAAGACCTCAATATATTCAAACTCTTGAGAATAAGATCATGCTTGAAGTCAAATTTTGATAAGAAGACTTGAATATAGGAGAAGCCTACCAAATCCAGGAGATTTGAAGATTACATCTCACAGCATTAAGGCATCATTTCAAAGACAAATAATTCTCCAAAGCTACATCAAAAAGAGAATATTGCTTAAAGGATAAATCATCAAAACCTAGTATCATAAAATAAAGTTCAAGAATATTTTTTTGTGAAGAAGAAATTAAGCAGCAATATCCTACTCAAAGCAGCAACTTGGTGATCTCAGACACCAAGATCTATATCCGTGGTAGGACCCCAAGGTCTTACTGTAAACTTAATAATAAATTTATGTAAAATTTAATCACTTTTCCACTTGAAGGGGGATCCCTTGTAATCGTAGGCCACTATAGGGGGCTCCCTCCTTTAAATATAAATACTACTTTCTTTCTTTTTTTTGGATGATTTCCTAAAACTATCTACCCTAATATTTATATCTATTCTAAGGTTATTTGTGAAAGGACATAACCTTTCATATGTGAACTATAATTAATAAATAATAATTAATTAAATGAATAATAATATTTAATAAATAAATAGCATTAGGATATGGAATCCTAACATGCCAACCTTCTCGGAAAGAAGATTTGTCCTCAAAGCTAATACTGAGGAAATTATTGTTGAAATTGAGGAAGCACTTTCCAAGTAGCATTTGCACAAGTTTAATGTCACTCCTATGTAGGTAAGGATATCTTGAAGGTTGAATAGTCAGTGGTGGATTTCCAAAAATAATAGTAGGATCATGACGGTGGTGGGGGGCAATCCTCGAGGTTCTTTAATTACTTTGAAGTGACATGTCTAAAATGATGGTATCTCAACTACATCTTCTTGTCATTCCATTAGATATTGAATGGATAATAAGTGTGTATTCACTTTCTTTCCTTATTCATGAATAGGTTTTTCCATGCGGTGAGAACTCACTATTTATGAAGAATCGATAGGTAGTCCATTTAGAGTGTATGTTTGGTCATCAACTATGAATTGCATCCATAATTTTGCAAAATCCCAAAGTATTACCCCAAGCGTTCGCAACCATTGAGCCCCTAAAACAACATCACTTTCATTTAATGGAAGCACATATATGTCACTTTTCATGTGGTAGTTGCCAATGGTGAGCTTGATATTGTGACACTTCCCTTGATAGGTAATTTATTCTCCAGTACTAATCACCAATTTAAATGACAAGGTTGTATATAACAATTAGACTTTTTCACAACTCGTGTATCAATGAAATTTTGAGCACTTCTTGAGTCATGGATCACCATGAGATTTTGATGTTTGAATAACCCTTAAACTTTCATAGTTTTTGGAGGAAAAACTATGAGAGCATTGAAGAAATTTTCAAGAATTTTTTCATTACTGTGGTCAGGTGCTTTGGGCACTTCTTGCATATCTATCACATCTTCTTCCTCTACGGAGTGACAAGGATCAACTACATTCAAAAATTACACATCCACCTCATCTTACCCTTCTATAGAGTGACAAGGATTATCTACATTTAATAAATACAATATTTGCATAGCACAATTATGATGGGGCCAAAATTGCTCACCATAAGTATAGCAGATATATTTCACTCATCGCTCCTCCATTTCTTTCAGGTTGAGGTACTTAACTGGCAAGGGTTTATGTTTTAGGATAGTGTGCGTGAATGAAAATTTATCAATAGGTTGCTCCCTCTATCGATGTTGAGTAGTGAATTTATCTTCAACTAGCAAGGCTAATCCAAAGACCTCCTGCATGGTGTGGGATTAAACATCATGACCTATACCCTAATTTCTTCTATCAATCCATTGATGAAGAAACTTATGATAAATTATTCATCCAACCCCGTGGTGTGATTGACGAGATCATTGAACTGATTCTGATACACATGCATAGAAGTTATTTTATGAATTTTTGTGATATTAATAAATTAAATCATGTTGGAATATTGAGATCTTCCTCTGTTGGTCGTTTGCATAATCATCATTGGAAGTTGTCACTAGAATCAGCACAAACACTGTTGCAAAAAGTCATCAACAAAAAATGCTAAAAAGTTATCTTCAAACATTGTCAGCAAAAAGTCCTTGCAATTTGTTTTCATAAATTATCGTTAGCAATTGTAGTCCAAAATTTATCGTCAAAAAAATTGTTGCAAAACTTTCAATTGCAAAATTTGAACGATTTTGTGTAAAAATTTGGTTTAACTTTTTGCAATTTTTTTGTTTTGAAATTTCTAAATTTTTAATTTTTATTTTTAATGATCATTGGTGGACAAGACACGGATGACTAACACAATCCAATAAATATGGGGAGGTATGCAGTATGAAGCATGCTGGGGTACAGTGATAGGGAAGGAAATGGGCATGGGCGATGAGGACACATGTGATTGTGCAATGGAGGCAATAGTGGACATAATAGGAGGAAAGGTAGATAGAGGATGGATAGAAAAATCTAACACATGGATGATAGGAAAATGAAACTGGGCATGGGGTTGCAAGGTGACAAATAGGAGGCAACACATAGTGAAGGATGTGAGGACACATATGACAAGAAATGACACCGATGAATGGAATAACTAATTGAAAGGTTTGAAACTTTGGGCGCGGGCACAAGAATATGACCACCATAAGGTGGTCAATAAACATCCTACATGATAGAGGATTTAAACCACTACTTCTCTTACAATGTACTCAATGTGGGACTAAAGTCCCAATTTAAAAATGCATGTAAATTAAAGCAAATCTAGCCTACGATTAATCTCCACATGGTGCACGCTGATTACTATCAAGATTAGTGTTTTAATGGCCTATGATTAAATTTTTGGTTGATTCTTAATAATAACCCTTTCTTTACTTTCTTCACATTTGATATCTTGCCAATTTTTGTTGTTCAGATGTAAATAGTACTGTTGCTGCACCTTGCTCAACAATAACTAATGTACTCAAAATTTCCAATAGGATAAGGTACCCCCCTATAACGGGATCAAGGTGCCTTCCTCAAAATGGGATCAAGGTGAACCCCATAATGGGATCAAGGCACATTCCTCCAAATGGGATCAAGGTACCCTTTTATTGTTGAAAAATCAATAGTTTGTTGGCGTGTCTATTGTCACAGAGTTGATCAAGCCCTACAATATTTTATTTTTTCATGCTACATCAACAACTATTTTGGCCAAACACGGAGGTGGGTTCATTTTAATTTATAGAAAATTAACACCCATATTTGTATCATACTATGACTATCTCATTTGGATGGAAACAATCAAGGTTCTACCTTCTAAGAAAACTGAAGATTGTATAGGTTCATCTATCATGTGTTAGTGAGGCCTAGCTTTCCTAGGATACCTGATTTATACATTCAGGGCCATTCACTTGAAAAATCAAACAAAAAAAACTAAAAAAATATTAAGGTTTAGTCTAATGTAGTCTGTGCTTGTTAGGCCTAGGTTTCCTAGGTTGCCTGCATATTGTATTTAGAGTATTGTGCCTGCAAAAAAAACACAGAAATAAAATAAAAACTAAATAATAAATTATTTTTAAATGTACAATCATGTTTCCACTAAATTTACTAAGAAATTAAAAAATAATAATTGGATGTAGTCTCCCACATACATATCTTGGACTCTATCACAAGATTTTTATGTGTGGTATAATCGTAATCAGTGACTATTAACCATTAATATGGTGTCACTGCCATCAATCATATTAACATGCACAACACCATTATTGATCAGTTCAATCACTTAATATGATCCCATCCATATTTTCATCATCTTTATCTTCCATTCTTGTAATCGAGATTCATACAGTAGCACCCATTCTCCTTTTTTGAATTTCTTCAATTTGATGCATCAATCATGCCACTATTTCCTTTATTTCTGGATGAATTACGTTATGTGTCGAGCGTCCAATCGATATTCATCTAACTGATTCAACTATTGTATCATTTCATTTTGTGCATCATCAAAACTCAATTTTAATTATGTTGCAATCCTAAGATTTTTTATTTCAAACTCAATGGGCATCATTGCGTTCTTCCTATATAATAGTTGGAACGAAGTAAAACTGGTGGTTGTTTTCCATACAGTTCTATAGGCCCATACTACCTTTGATAATCTCTTAGACCAATCCTTTCTATGCTACTGCATGGTATTTATAAGGATGTTATCCAACTCTTAGTTGGTAACCTTGACCTATCAATTCACCTACAGATGGTATAGAGTGGTTTTATTGTGTCTGGTTCTATATTATTGCATTAGTTCCTAAATCAACATTGAAGTAAATTGGGGCCCTTGATCGGTTGTGATCTCTCTGGGCACCCCAAACCTTGTGAGGAGATGTGAAAATAAAAAATATACCATCATTATTTATTTAAAATATTTTAATGCCTACACATCAACCCACTTGGTTACATAGTCAGTGCAAACCAAAATATATATTTTTCTGGTTGATGGTGGGTTGATCAGCTCCAAAAAATCCATCCCCCATTTATCGAATGGTTCAATGTGAATGTGCGGCTGGAGAGGCATATCATACCTAAAGGTTGGCCTATCCATCCTATAGAATTCATCACAATGACTTACATGTTTTACTACGTCTTTGAATAATGAAGGCTAGTAGTATCTGATCTGCAATACCTTGAACGTAGTTCTCTTCCCTACAAAATATCCACTGCAAGGTTTGTTAAGGATTTTTAGAAACTCATGCTCAGTGATAGATCATCTAAGGATTTTATCAGGTCCTATTTTGAATAGGATGTCATCGATCCGTGAGAAGGATGTGCTCTTCTCTATTAGCTTCTATTTTTTATGGGATGAAATAGTAGGAGATACTCTATCAGTGGCCAAGTAATTATCCATATCTGCATACCATGGCGTATGCTCTTTCAGAGAGAAAATATGTTCATTTGGAAATTGATCTTCTATAGTTGCATGATTGGGTGGTATTAATATGGATATAAAATATATGACTACGTTGTATTTGTTTGGTTTATCAATGATTTTGATGTCAAATTCTTGTAGGAATAAGAGCCACCTGATTATCATACCATTGATTTCAGGATTGTTCATCATATGTCCAATGGCTGCATGGTCCATTTTCACAAGAAAATTGTATCTTGTGATGTAATGGTGGAATTTTTTGATGGTGTGAACAACCACAAGGAACTCTTTCTCAGTCACTATGTAACTGAAATCAACCCCTATTATATTTTTGTTGATGTAGTATATGTAAAATTATTTACCATATTTTTATCCCAGGACTACTCTAATCGCATTGTTAGATGCATCAAAGTAAATGTGAAATGGAATGACCTAGTTTGGGCCCTGCAATATTGGGGTAGTGACCAACTTCTCCTTTAACATTTGGATGGCTTGTTCATAATATTTCATAAAAATAAACTCCACATTCTTTGATAGTAGTGCATGCAAGGGTCTGGCGACCTAGCTAAAATCTGCTATGAACCTCTTGTAATATCCAATAGAGATGAGGAAGCTCCTTACATATCTCTGTGACCTAGTACTGGGTAGATATTTGATAACTTTATTTTTCTTCTTGTCTACCTTTATCCCTTCTACTGATATGTGGTGTCCTAGCACTATCCCTTCCTACATCATCATAAATAATTTCTTGTTGCTTAGGGACAGGTTGTTTTCCTAATATCGCTAGAGTGCATGTTCTAAATTTGTCATAGCTTCATCAAATATCTCACCATACATGGTGAATTTGTCCATGTAGACCTCAACTATTTCTCCCATCATATCTAAAAAAATGCTTAGCAGCACCCTCTAAAATTTGGCTAGTGCATTGCACAGTCCAAAGCAAAAGACCATGTATGCAAATGTATCCAATGAACAAGTGAATGTTGTATTTTCCTAATATTCTTATCCAATAAATATTTGGTTGTACCCACTAAATCCATATAAAAAAGAGAAGTACTTCCTCCCTACAAAAGTTTCCAGAACCTGATCAATGAATGGTATTGGAAAGTGATCCTTTTTAGTTGCTTTTTGTAGCAACTTGTAGTCAATGCATATTCACCATTTCGCATTCTTTTTGGGAAGAACCACCAGTGGTGACACCCACTCACTGTTAGCTATAGGATAAATGAATATGGTTGACAAGATTTTTTGCGGTTCTACTTTGACTATCTCCTTCATGGCGGGGTTCATTCATCATTATGGCTGTTTGATCAAACTGGCCTACTCTTCGAGGTGAATGCAATGGGTACAAATCTCCAGAGTGATTCCCTTTATATCTGAGTAGTCCTAGGTGAAATATTTTTGATGCCTAGTTAATATTTCCTTTAGTGCAATCAAATATTTAGGTGTCAGCTTGCTGCTAACATTCAACATTCTTCGAGGGTTGTTTTTAATCTATCTAACATGGTGATCTTGGTTGCCTACTAGTGGTGACTCTGGAGTGATGTGGAAAGAATCTCCTTGGAGGAAGTTTGTAATAATACCATATTCATCAGCTCCATATTCTAATTCATCCAATGCCATCACATACTACATTAATGATAGTGTTTCTTCATCCTTTTCATCCCATACAAGTTATTATAGTGCATCCACAAACTATGTTGGTGGAGAGATGGTCAACGTTTTTACATTTTGGCCATCTGAGATTGTCATTCGTCCATATCAACAACTTGTATAAATGTTGATTGTTGCCATCTAGGATCTTTCTAGGATGAGCAGATATCCTCCCAATCTAGACTTGGATTGTAGCACCAAGAAGTCTATGGGCTATTCCCATGTATACACAATCATGATGATACCTTCCAACATTCCTTCTGGTGATACCATCAATTTTTTTCTAGTTGTAGAATAGTCTTGGTAGGTTTTAGTCCTGTGAGCCTAAGATTTTGCATGATTTATTTTGGCATGATGTTAATGGTTTCTCCCAAGTCAACCAGTGCATTGGCCAATGAGCAAACACCTATTTTCATGGTCATGCTAGACTGCTTGGGTCTACATACTTGGGGTGGCATGTATTCCCTAACATCAAATTTACCAACTTCCCCACCATGTGTATGGTTCGGGTTGTCCTAAATTCTGGTATTCTTAGACATAGCTCTTTGAATTGTCTTGGTGTAGATCGGGACATCTCTTATAGCTTGAAATAATGGAATAGTTATCATTAAATTCTTCAATATTAAAAGTATGTCAAAATTTGGTTGTATTGGCTTCCTCTACTCTTATAAACTCTTGGGAAATAGAGGAGCTTAATTTTTCTTAGCAATTGGTCCTTCTTCAACCTCTTATACTAAAGGTGATTCTTCTACATTCTCCTCTTATTCTATTAAGGTAGGAGCCTATATTCCTTTATGTCTACCTGATTGTAGTTATACAAGATTATAAATTTTAATAATATATATGGGAAACTATTAGAATAAATAATTATTCTCTTAAGTTCCACTAGGATAGACTTACTTGAGTTTCCACTCCTCCATGAGTCAGGAGAACTCTCAGTTTAGACTAGTTCAGATTTGATGAGTTGTTGTAATCCAATGGCTCTCAATGATCAACTTTGCTATTTATACAAAGTTGATCCATGGAATAAATCAATCAGTTCATTGAGCTTCTCTACAAGTCTTGTGATGTGTTGCAGAACTATTTCCTTCTTTCAATAGAATATTGTTTTCTAACATGGTACCAGAGCTAGGATAGTTCTTTGCAAGCATTCGAGTTTTTGAAGCTCTCCTTTTTTTTCAAGATCTGGTTCATTTGTTTTTTGGATAATTTTTTTTGGACTTTAATCAGCTTGCTTGAAAGTTGTGAAATAGTCATTTTTATCCATAATTTTTTTCAACAACATTTTTTTTGTTGAAAAATATATCTTTAAGCAATTTGTTTTCAACCTATTAAAATCGTAGCATGAGGGATATATTGTAAAATCTCTTCTAGTATTAAGAGCTATAAAGCTATCTTCTATAGGTGTGCTTCCCAAATCAATTTTAGTAGCCTTCATGCCCTTCTACAAGATAGCCTCCCCTAACCTTTAAAGGGGTCATTTATTTATAAAAAAAATTATTCCTCATTTTTGAACGGGTTGAATTCGCTCTCCTTTCGAGAATGAATCTTCAAAACTACCATACTACTGTTTAAAGTGCTCTCTCCCATTGGGCTTCACATTCATGCTCTCTCCCTTTGGGCCTCGCACATATTTTGAAGAGGCACTCCAAAGTTCCTGATTAACTTTGGAAACTCTTTGCTATCTCTAGATGACCGTTGCCAATGCTCTAGTTCATCTATTCCTTTTGATAGTTGGGATTTATACCATTGGACTCGATGTGCCCATCCTTTGAGCTCCTCTCTTCGTTGCTTGGAATCTATTCTTCCTCAGTGCACCTGACTGAGTTCTAAACAGTGAGCCTCTCCCTCGAGTGGTCCTTCGAAGAATGAATTTTGTGCTACCAGTTGAGACGAGCTTGCACTATCAGTTTCCAACGTCTCATTGAAGTAAACGAACTTGCACTGCCAGCTATCCAGTCTTGCACTGCCAGTTGAGATGAGCTTGCACTATCAATTTCCAATGTCTCATTGACGTAAATGAACTTGCGCTACTAGTTGAGATGAGCTTCCACTGTCAGTTGGCCCTTAATCCTGGTCTCTCTCCTATCGAGGTAATCCTATTTATCTCCAAGCCATATTCATCTTTAGGTATATTGCAATTGTTTTTTCTATAACTTCTTTGTTTTGCAAAAATATCAAAGCTCGCGTCTTTCAAATCGTAACACATTATGAGGCCTCTCACATTGCTTGTTTTATATGAATCTCTATTTTTGCAAAAGATCCATTTTGACTTCATTGCAACTAAGGATAGAGCATTTCGTTTGGGGTATTTGATAAAATTTTCTGTAGGAAGACACCATTACCTTGAAGAGAATATGGCGCATGAAACATAATGCATTACCTTCGCATTCTATTTCATGGTGCAACCTGAAGCTAACGCATTTCATTTTGCTTGGTTTTAAGTAACACTTGTTTTTGCAGGAGCTCCATTTTGTTTGGCAACAAAGACACATTTCAGAGGAAACATTCACCTTCATTGCAATTAAGTTTGGTGTGTTTTTCTTACACTTGTATTTTGTAGGAAGCCTCCATTTCATTTGGCGAAGACTCCATTTCGTTTGGAAGAAAGACTCCATTTAGTTTGGTAGCAAAGTCTCCATTTCGTTTGGCTGGAAGACTCCATCGTTTGGCAGCGAAACAAAAATTCAAAGGGTGACTTCGTACTATTTCAAGGTGCACCTCTATCCTCGAAATTTGAGATAGTACACATCGCTCTCTCCGTAGCGTTCATTGCATGCACGACGATTTGAACAATAGTGCTCATCAATGCTTCAGAAGGAAGCCTTGTTAATGCACAAGCATTACTCTCAATAAGTTATGTATCTTGCTTAAAATATTCTGACTTTTTTTAACTTTTTTTCAAAGCCTTTTTTTCAAAGGCTATCTTCAAAAAAAAGTGAAAGAGTCCATTGTAACCTAATAAATATAAAGCTTATTTTGGGGGGATTAAAGGTGCTAGTTCTTGCACCTATGGTTTTCTTTTGAGGGGGGTTTCCTTTTTTTGTCTATCTTCATTGTCAACTCTAGTAGATATTTTTTTTGTGGCAACCTCCTTTTTTGCCACTTCTTGCTTGTTGCTTCATTCTACTTCTTTCAGCTTATTCTGCATTTTTACTATATGCATAAAGAATTTTCTCTCAAAACTCAAAGCAAGCACTCAAATATACTCAAAATTAATAAAAAATTCATTCTTCAAAATAAATTGCCTATGTTCCACGTACCACTATCCTCATAAAAACTTATAGTTTCCCTCACGTAAGGGCGGGTTTTCTTTGAGATACTTGGTATACAGGTCTGGAAATTTAATATTTTGCTCCAAAAGCCTATGTTCCACGTATAAATTCTACTCATTACTTATAGTTTCCCTCACGTAAGGGCGGGTATTGAGAAGAATAGATATCAAGGCCTGGGCATTTTCTTCTTGCATCATACGCAATTTCAATATATCTAATCTCCTCATTTACTTATAGTTTCCCTCTCGTTAGGGTGGGTAATTTGAGGAGATAGATATTAATAAAGCTTATATATCCTTCTTTTAAAATCCATTTCATTTGAAGTAAAAGGGGGGAATTATTGGTTCACTTCAAATTTCTTTGGCAAAATGAATATGATTGATCCACTCACCCCTCATAACTATCATACATGGAAACTCAAAATATTAAATCTCATTTCTCAAAAAGGGCTCACACACCTGCTAGAAGAGAAGCAACCTGAATTTGAAAAGGAATATGAAAAATTTGTTCATAAAGGGAAGATGTATGAGACAATGGGAATTATAAGCACTAATGTAAATGAAAGCTTATGGTTTCACATAACGGATTGTAAAAATCCTTATGAAAGTTGGCAGAAACTAAAGGACTTGTTTGGGAAAGTAGATCAAATAAGGTCAATGCAGCTAGAGGTAGAATTAACAACATTATCTCCTAAAGACTTCAACAATATTGTTGACTTTCTCACCAAATTTAAAGAAATCCTCACTCAATACAAAGGCAGTGGCAAGAATAAAATAGAAGAAGAATGCATCTATCTAATTCTTTCTAAATTAAATGGTGTATTTCAAATTTTTGCAACCACCTTTCTATCTACAAAAGATGCTCTTGGTGCAAGTTTTAAAATGCCCTCCTTAGAGGAATTTTGTGATAGGCTAACTAGAGAAGAAACAAAACTTGCTAAGTATGAGATCTCTTCCTCTTCCTCAAAATCCTTAGTAGCATCCACCTCTACTAAAGAAAAATTCAAAAATAAAGAAAGGAGTCCCATAACTTGTACTCACTGCAAAAAGAATGGTCATTCTGTGAACAAATGTTGGAAAAGACTACAACAACTAGAGGCAGCAATAAAGGATCAAAAGATAGACACTAAGAAGTAGATAGGAAAAGCCTTAAATGTTCAAGGCAAGACTATAAAAACTTCATCAAAATATTGGGTTCTAGATTCAGGAGCAACTCATCACATGACTTCCTCAGATGAGTCATTCACTTCAATCTCCTCAAGTTCAACATGTAGCATAGAAGTTGGTGACTCATCCTTTATCCCAGTCAAAGGAAAAGGTGACATATCCATTGATGGTGGTTGTATCAATAATGTTCTCTATGTACCAAACATTGCCACAAATATCCTCTCCGTCTATCATATTTGTACTTCTGGAAAAGGCAAAACAGTTCTCTTCTCTCCAACAGGAGTTGAGATAAGAGACTTTCAAGACCCAAACTCCCTCATAGCAAAAGGAGATATTGATCACATCACTCACCTATTTCACTTCAAAGGATTCAAAAATTTAGAAGGGGCCTCCTATTTTGTTGCTCATGGAGATCTTGAAAGCAAAATTTGGCATGAAAGGTTTGGACATCTCAGTTATAACTACCTAAAGGAATTGAACACCCATGAAATGGTAACAAGATTACCTCAAATCTCTTCTATTGATGGAGTATGTCCTGGATGTGCTCTTGGAAAGCAACATCAAGATCCTTTCCACCCAAGTGGTTCTCTAAAAGCCTCATCCCCTCTAGAGTTAATCCATAGTGACTTGATGGTCTTCCCAGAACCTTCTTTCAAAGGAGAAAAATATGCTTTAACCTTCATTGATGATTTTTCCAGAAGAACTTGGGTCTACTTCCTAAAATACAAAAGTGATGTTCTATCCCACTTCAAAATCTTCAAAGCCTTAGTTGAAAATCAGGCCTCTTGCAAAATCAAGCAACTTCATACAGATAATGGGGGGAATACTTCAGTAATGAGTTCTCAATATTTCTATCAAGTCATGGCATAATTCATCAACATTCTATCTCCCATAATCCATAGAAAAATGGTATTGCAGAGAGGAAAAATAGAACTTTAAAGGAAATGGAAAATTGTATGCTTCACTCAAGAGATCTTCCAAAAGTTTTTTGGGCTGAGGCAATTAACTGTGCAAACTATATTCAAAACCGCACACCTCATAAAGCTCTTGACCATTTGACTCTCGAGGAAGCATGGACTGGATCAAAACCTGATGTCTCTTTCTTCAAAAATTTTGGGTGTACTACTTGGGCACATATCCCAAAGAAGAAAAGGAAGGCTCTAGATAAGAAAAGCAAAAAGCTCATCTTTGTTGGTTATTGTGAGGAAATGAAAGCATACAAGCTCCTTGATCCCACAACTCATGAGGTCTTTTTTCATAGAAATGTTCAATTTGATGAAACATTCCCTCATAAATATCCTCAACCATCCTCTTCCACCATTAATTCTCTTGAGCCATCTCCAATATTAGAGCCTCAATATAATGAAGATCCCATTTTGGAGATAAATGATCAAAATGACCAAAATGAGGATCCTATTCTCCAAACTCCAACTCAAAGTCCTACCACTCCAATTACTCCTTCAACAATGCCAAAATGGGCCCGCACCATAGTTGAAGAAGCCACTCCTTACATCCAAAATCTTCCATCATCCAGAATAGGCATTTCCAAAGGCTTCGGTCTTGTCTGTCAGTCCATTTCCATAGATCCTCAATCCTTCAAAGAAGCAACTGGTATTAAAGAATGGGATGATGCCATGGAGAATGAATTCTCTTCCTTAATAAAAAATAAAACTTGGGATTTAGTTCCCCTACCTAAAGGAAGGAAGTTAGTTCGCTGTAAATGGATTTACATAACTAAATATGGACCTAATGGAGAAATTGACAAACACAAAGCTCGCTTGGTAGCTAAAGGTTTCTCTCAAATTGAAGGGATTGATTATTCTAAAACTTTTGCACCAATTGCAAAAATGGATTTTGTAAGGTTGGTAATTGCACTAGCTGCTTCCCAAAAATGGCCTATTTTTCAGATGGATGTTAAAAGTGCTTTCCTACATGGGGACTTAAAAGAGGAAATATTCATGGAACAACCTGCTGGTTTCACTCAAGACTCCTCCCTTGTTTGTAGACTAAGGAAATCTCTCTATGGCCTCAAACAAGCTCCTAGAGCTTGGTATGAAAAAATGGACTCCTTCCTTCTTTCCTCAGGTTTTTCTCATTGTGAGTCTGATGCCACAGTCTACATTTGGAGAGATGAAGAAAAAATCACCATACTTGTTCTCTATGTTGATGATCTTCTACTCATTGGTAGTGACATTTCTCACATTCAGACTATCAAAAATTCCCTCTCTAAAAAATTTGAAATGGCTGATCTAGGTTTAGCTCATTACTTCCTTGGGATTCAAATAAATCAAACAACTATAGGAATTTCATTGTCTCAATAGAAATACACTCTAGACCTTCTTCAATGGTTTAAAATGACTGATTGTAAACCATCTTCTACACCCTTTCAGTCTGGAGTCACTCTAAGTACTTCCTGCACATCCCCTCTATGTGATGCTACTCTATACAGACAACTTGTAGGGATCCTGTTATACCTCACTCATACTCACCCAGATATCTCATATGTTGTTGGCTTGATATCTAGATTCTCACATCAACCTCATTTCAGCCATTGGCAAGCAACAAAAATAATCCTATGCTACTTGCAAGGAACTACTCAATTTGGGCTCTTATATGAAGGAAAATCCATGGATATCATTGGTTACACAGATTTTGATTGGGTAGGTTCAGTAGAAGATAGATGTTCAACTTCTGGCTATATATTTTATCTTGGTTCTTCACCAATTGCTTGGTCATGCAAAAAACAACAAGCAGTAGCATTATCATCTATAGAGGCAGAATACAGGGCAACAGTTTTAGCAAGTCAAGAAGCTCTTTGGCTTCATCAGATACTAAAAGAATTTGGTTTTTTCCATGACAAACCTATTACTCTTTGGTGTGATAATCAGAGCACAATTCATATTGCACGTAATCCAGTTGAGCATCAGCATACCAAGCACATTGAAATTCACATGCACTTCATTAGGCAGCATATTCAGAGAGGGGAAATTCACTTGGACTACATTCCCACAGAAAATAAAATTGCAAATATCTTCACCAAATCCTTTCCTTCTCCACGATACATTCAGTTGTGAGAGAAACTTGGGGTAAGGCAGATGCACTAGAAACTACAAAAGAGGTTTTTACCTCTCCTTTCTTCTTATTGTTCTTTTTTCTTTGGAAGATGGTTTTTTCCCAAGTGGTTTTTTTACCATCTCTCCTATATTAATAACATTGTACATGAGTACCTCATCAGGCCATGTTTCTAGGACTCATTTATAACATTCACCCCTAGTATCACTTAAGGGGGGTGTTAGAATAAATAATTATTCTCTTAAGTTCTACTAGGATAGACTTACTTGAGTTACCACTCTTCCATGAGTCTAGTGAACTCTTAGTTTAGACTAGTTCAGATTTGATGAGTTGTTGTAATCCAATGACTCTCAATGATCAACTTTGCTATTTATACAAAGTTGATCCATGGAATAAATCAATCAGTTCATTGAGCTTCTCTACAAGTCTTGTGATGTGTTGCATAACTATTTCCTTCTTTCAATAGAATATTGTTTTCTAATAGAAACATCTCTCCCTCCAATTGATATGCACACTGATTTATCTTATTATTGGGGTTGACCACCAGTTGTGCTAGAAGTTATGCAGGCCTCACTATAGGGGGAGCCAATAAGCTTAGATATAGTGGAGCTTACACTATGTTTTGTGGATTTGAATTCCACATATCGTAGTTATTCCATTTCTACCTAGGTTGCTAGTATGCCATCCATGGGTGCTGGTTGGTAAATGAGGCTCTTTGAGGGGCACTCATTAAAGGTGGTGGTCCCCACCATCCCATATTGGGTAGTTGAACCTACCCTTGTGGCATATAATTTCCTCCTTCATAGGGTGGTATTCCTACTAGCATATTCCCCATAGGGGGTTGTTTCTAGTTCCTTTGATTACCCATGAAGTAAGCTTCTAAAAATTCAACATCTTCTTTAACCATAAGTAGTTGTGGGCATAATATGGTATTATGATTTTTTTGACAAATAGCACACACCCTGGATTTTTTTTTTGGATATACATTTATTGCATGTTTTTCTCTGCATTTCGGATAGAATTAGGCCAATGCAGCTTCATTCTCTTATTTCTTCGTATCCAATAGGAGAGTGTCCATCTTCAATGTTAGGGAGGAAGGCATTCACTTTTCAAATCCTCTAGCATATTACCTATATTTGTATTTGTGATTGATGTGGTTACCTTCATGGTTCTGGAAGTAGGATTACCTTTCCTTCTATATTAATTTTGACATAGTTTCTAGATGTATGATATCTGGTGTTGGTAAACATTCCCTCCAGAGATCATATTCAAGGCTTTAAGATATTTTTCGGTAAGTCCTCTCAATAAAATGCTCTTAAGGGACTTATCACTCAACTTCATGTGGGGGGACCTTTTCAGATTGAAACTAAATCTATCCCAATACTCCTCCAGGGATTCATATTCTCTTTGAGTTATATTTAGGACCTCCTCCCTAGAATTCCATGCTCTATCAAAATCTTGGTATTTCTCTATAAAGATCTTCTTCATCTCACCTAGGTGGTAATTTGTTTATTTCCCAAGTTTATGAACCAACACAGGGCTGAATCATACAATGTTGAAGGACGTAATTTCAACTTCTAGGCATCCAACTTGTAATACACAAACCTGCATAAGACATCAAACATAAAAAAAAACAACTCAAGGTCTTTTGTTGGTGATCCTCTAAAGGTAGGAAGGTGGATAGGGGATATGTTTTTCATATTTGTTTCTCCTCTATCCTCCTATATTGGGAAGCTAAATTTGGTTGATATCTCTTCTTCCTAAACCATATTTTCAAAAAATGTGGTCTCTATTTCTAAAGAAATTTCTATGGGCTTTTGATCATTTTGAACTTTCTGCACAAGAACCTGCAAATAAGCTGGTAAAATGGTTTCATCCTCAGCAAGATTCCATAGTAGATCCTCTTTGGATGGAGTTATTTTAAATAGAGGATTATGTATGATCCACTCTTTTCTTGTTCGATAATATGTGGAAGATCCTTGTGCAAAAGTGGGGTGTTCAGTCCAATGCATGACTGGTGTGACTATGGGGGTGATAGTTCAAATTCAAAATTTGCAGCTGGTTTAAGATTCTCTTGTGGGATTTTTATTATGAAATGATCATATGGTCCTCTATATATTTATGGACTCATACAAAATTAGGTGGAAAGGTTAAGGTATTGTAATAGAATCTACTAATGGCACTTCCCAGATAATGGTGCCAAAATATTGGGGCTAAAAACACTGATTAATTTAGCACTAATTTTGTCACAACCCTTTCATTTAATTTTTCAACCTAGGAAAAATTGTAAGCTTGTGAAGCACCAATTTGAGATCAATCACAATACCTATGGAGATGATTCCACTAGTTCTATCATTGGGGGAGTGTTTTTTGAGATAGCATTAATCCATCCACACCAAATGAAAATTAAATTGCAGAAATAAAATCACACCACACTATGCAAAAATAAAGGAAAGCAAAAAATGGATAAAATTGTAGAAATAAAGGAACTTACAAAAATAAAATCCACACACAAGAGAATAAAATAATTTAGTTAGAAAATAAAAGAAGAATAAGGAGAGGAATACTAGCTAGGAGTGGGTCCAAGCTCCAGCCGCTTTCTCTCGATAGACTGTGAAGGTTGAACGTGGATAAGAAATGCTCGAATGAACTTTATTTATGAATAATAATTGCAGTAAAATATATTCATCTATCTTCAATATTAATCTCCCCTCCATAGTTTGAAAAAGTCTATGTGTTTATATAATACACATAATACTTATCTTACAATGTTTTTATGATATAAAATCTACTATGTTATAAGTTAAGATAATTCAATGTACAGTAATAGATATGTGTTTAAAAAAATAAATAACACTTTTTGTATTTTCATGGGAATGGTAGATTTTTTTTATGCTCATCATTACCCGTATTTTTCTTCAGCAAATGGTTATTCCATTTCCTCCCATAAGAATAGGACAACTGACATATTTTGTCATTTACTCAAAATTAGCATCTTACGTGGAGTCAGCAATCAGCTCTGGTCAACACAGTGGGACACGATATTCATTGGGTACAAATTGGATCAATGTACCTTCTATTGAGTAGGATAAAGGTGCCTTTCCATGGGATCAAGGTACCTCCTTTCAATGGGATCAATGTGCCTTTAATTTACGGGGTCAAGGTGCCTCCTGTTGATGGGATCAAGGCACCTTCCCTTAATGGGATCAAGGTGCCTCCTGTCAATGGGATCAAAGCTACTTCCATCAATGGGATCAAGGCACATTTCCTTAATGATATTAAGGTGCCTTCCATCAATGGGATCAAGACACCTTTCCTTAATGGGATCAAGGTGCCTCCCATAAATAGGATCAAATGCCTCTTGTCAATGGGATCAAGGTGAAGAACACAAGCTTATACTGAGATGGGGGGTGAACAGTATAAGACCTCTTTTTATTTTTTCCTTTATAATTCAAATTAGAAAAGCAATATACCAAAAGCAATATCAAAGAAATGCACAATATCATCCACAAAGTGACACCAATTTTAACGTGGTTCACCCAGAATGGCTGGCCTACATCCACAAAACTTTTCTCTAAAAGTTATCTCAAAGTTCTTTGGGAATCCTTCCCAATTACAATGTTTATGAGCCTCGTCCCAAAGGAGATACCTTCCCCCAATCAAAATTTATGAGCCTCTGCTCAAAGGAGATACCTTCCCCCAATTAGAATTTATGAGCCTCTGCTCAAAGGAGATACCTTCCCCTCTACTCTAGAAATGATCCCTTAGAAGATCAACTGCCTCTACCTCTTTCCAACACGTGGAACTCCTTTCCATCGAAGACCTCCTATCCTCAATGCTTAGCCTAAGAGACCTCTGCCTTCTATGATCACGTCCATAGCAGCTTAGCAACCTGTACCAAACACAGTCAATCGATCTAGTACAAGTCTTCCTCTATCTGTCAGATTTGTCCAACTCTTGAACAAATCAATCCTCTGCATACAAGCCTTCTCAAAGACTTGCAAAATATGTCCTCAGGTTCTTCTCATAGAACCAATGCACCTTTGTCCTCAAGTTCTCTAATAGAACTATCAAACTCAGCTCACAAGTCCTCTGCTAGGACCTGTCCAAATTTTCTCACAAGTCCCCACCGGAACCTGTCCAAAAACTGCTCACAAGTCCCCACTGAAACCTGTCCAAAAACTGCTCACAAGTCCCCACTAGAACCTGTCCAAAAACTACTCACAAGTCCCTAATGGAACCTGTCCAAAAACTCAGCAAGCTCACCAAGAAAAACTTTCTTAGTAGGAAATCACAAAGTGAATTTTTAGAGACCCAATGTGATTTTTCAAACTCATAGAAGCATAAAGAGAATTTTTAGAGACTCAATATGTTCTATACTCAAATACCAATCTCAAAACTCAACTCAAATCAACTCAGCTCAATCTCAATCTCAAATCTGAAAACTCAACTCAATATCTAAAATGGATAGGATAGAATGTTTTCTTTCAAGAACATGAAACCCCAAAAATTGCCAATTATGCAAAGAATCACATAACAATGATACTCATGTTCTTTTCACCATCAATTAGGGTTTCAACAACAATGCTCATCAAACAAGGTTTAGTCAACCAACACCATTCAACTCAACATCAACCTTGAAGCATTCAACCAATCATCACAAGAAAATGAAACAAGTAGAAATCATTTTCCCTCCAAAGATATTTGAAAAAAATAGCCACCAACACAATATCACCAAATGCAAAGAATAACTTGCTCAAATCAACTCAATGGAGTAAGCCCAATATAATGAATCAAGTAAAGCAATAACTTGATCAAACAACCTCTATGGAAGCAACTCAACCATCAAACTCAAAACAATCAACCAAGGATTCCACCAACTCAATGCAAGTAGCTAGACTCACAAATATAAACCCTAGTGCACAAAGCTTCCACTATCTCAAACCAAAAATTATGCATTCACCAAAAAATCTCCTTAAGGATAACAATGCATAAGTAGTCTTCAACAAACCAAAAAATAGGATTTACACCTAGCCAAAGGATACCTAGTAGAATACCTTTTCACTCCAACCTTATTTCAAAAAACATACACCAATCATAATCATAAGAAGAATGTGCCCATACCTTATTGGAGTAGAAGATAATTGAACCTTCAATCTGTCACCACACACAACTCTCAAACTTCCAACCAAGTTAGGGTTAGAATAAAAAGAAACGAGCAATAATATAAACTTCATTTATTACACCTTTTAGCTCCACTTCTTTAAACACAACCACCATAACATGCCAATAAATCAACAATCATAGACTCACACCTTATACCTACATTTTTAATTTTAGCATAGCAAAGAATAATATTAAAAATACATCCAAAGAAATATGCCCTTATTTCTCCTAAGCTTTTATTCAATACTAATCACAAAAGCCAAAACTCATAAAATTTAATCACACCTTATAAATCATTGTCCAAGAAACTCTGAATTTTGTGACATAAAGACGTTTTAATAAAAATGTGTGTTACTCTAGCAAAGCACCCCTGCGAGACTCAAAATGGTGACCTCCGCAAATGTAGCGCCCAACAGCAGCCTTCATTGCCACTAGCCCACACGGGCTATGAAGTTCACAAGTGAACTTCCCTCCACTTACCCTAAAAAAAAACTCCTGAAGACTTTTCAACTGCATGTGCTTCTAAGTCTTCCTTCGATCACAGCGAATACAGAGAACAAACACCACAAATTGCATTCAAGGAATTTCGAATTAATTAGCCTTCCAACCTTAGGAGTTGGAGAATAAATAGTCTCTTCAAAGACACCTTGACGTCGGCAAAAATAAAGACCGTTTCAAATTTAATCAAAAGTCTTTTCAAAAAGGGTTTAAAAACCCTTAAATAATTTAACTTGGTTTTAATAAAAACCCTATCCAACTTGGTTTTAATAAAAATGGTTTGGTTTTAATGAAAAACCCTTGCCAATGGAATCTCTCTGGATTCTCTTAAAAATATTCTCTTGGAATCTTCCACATTTGAAGCCAACACATCCTCTTAACATTAATGCCATTTCCTTTTGACATCAATGACAACTCATAGACAAGAAGCTAGGATCTCAAACTCAAAATTGCCAACAATCTCCCCCTTTGTCATTGATGGCAAACCATGCTTCTCAACAACACAGAAACTCAACATAAACAGCTCCCCCTATCTTGAATCTCTCCTCTTCACTCTGAAACTCTCCCCATTACTCATATATCTCCCCCATTGTCATCAATGGCAAAGGGCCACCTTTGGGGCTTGGGACTAAGAATGAGCCTCTTAGCTTAGTCCCTCCCCCACCTCCTGATGAGGTGATTAATTCTGGGGTGGGAGTAAAACTCCCATTAGGCACTGATCATCATCAATGTCTATAACTTCATTTTCGGCCCTTCTCTTGAACTCTTTGTCCATATTCTTGTTCCTGTCACTGTTCTTGTTCTTGTTCTTATCCCTGTTCTTGTCCATGCCTTGATCCTTGGACCTGATCATGCCACTGTTATTGTTCTTGTATTCTGGAATTTTAGCTCTACACTGTCTGATTTTGTGACCTTCATTGTTGCACTTGAAACACTTGACGATGTTGTTTCTCTGAGATAAACCTGATCTTTGAATCCACTAGTTCTGACCAAACTTGTTCTGACCAAACCTATTCTGACCAAACCTGTTCTGGCCAAACCTATTCTGACCAAACTTGTTCCTGTTATTTGCCTTGCAATAAACTGCCTTGTGCCCAAACTGTTGACAAGAGTAGCAATACCCTTGAAAGTAACTAGCACTTTTGAAACTGTCATTTACCTCCTTCACTTGATCCATGCAATGTGAAGCCATGTGACCAAACCTATGACAAGCAAAACATATGCCTTGAAACTTTCCTTTAATTGACCTCTTAGGTTCTGAAAACTTCTTCTCATTTTGAATTATGTTTTCTATTTCTGTGCATCTATCATTCAAGGACTCCTTTTCTGAAATACTTTCCTCATCAGAACTCTCTTCCTTTAGGAGCCTCTTACTAGACTCTCCAACTTGTTTCTTGTGTGGCTTAACAAAACCAAGGCCTGTTTTATCTGTTTTCTTTCTTTGACCTTTGATGAGTGACTTAACCTTTTTGGAGCTATCTTGAAACATGTAAATATTATCCTTGTACTCTTTAGTTTCCTCTTTCAAAGAAGCCATTTTCTGTTCTAACTCACTATACTCAAGAACCTTAGACTCTAACTCATCCTTGAGTTCTTGTGTCTTAGCCATAGAGAAGTCAAGACTTTATATAAGATCATCTCTCTCCATACAACATTCATCTAACTTATCCTTGAGTCTAGCATTCTTCTTTCTTTCCTTTTTCAAAGCACTAAGAGCACTGATAAGTTCACCTTCAAGATCTACTTCACCTTCCTCTATATCTTCCTCTATTTGTTTGCTTTTTGAATCATCAAAGCCTTTTTTAGATTTCTTATCACTAGAGGTGCTACCCTTTTCAAAAACCATACATGCATCTTCCTTATAGTTTTATGAAGCATCCTCATACATACTAGAAACCAAATCATTATTTGTGCAATCATCCTCAAGGTGACCAAAATTTCCACATCTAAGACTTTTCATGATAATGAATCTATGTTTTGGTTCTTCCTCTTTTTATGATATGAACAACGTCTCATTTTCATTATCACTTGAAAAAATTTCACTATCACTACTAGAACACTTACTTGCTTTGTATAGGTAGAAACTCTTCTTGTGCTTGTGAGAATACCTCTTTCCTTGATTGCTATGCTCATCTTTGTTTTTCTTGTGATGCTTGTGCTTTTTAGAATCCTTGCTCTTAGAATCCTATTTATCTTCATCACTTTCATTCTTGGGAATAGTACGTCAGTAGCATAATGACCAAACTTTCCACAATTGAAACATCTTACATTTTTCATACTTTTGTGCTTTCTAGAGAACTTGCCTTTCTTGCTATAATATGCCTCTTCATCACTAGAAGACTCATCACTATCTTGAAGCTGTTTACCCTTGGATTTATTGGTAGCCTTGAAATTTGCCTCTTTCTTGACATCAACCTTCACTTGAGTTCTCAATTCAAATGCTGCAAGTATACTATGGAGCTCATCCATTTTCAAATTATCCAAATCTTTAGCTTCCTCAATAGCAGAAATATTTTCACTAAATCTATTAGGAAGAGATCTTAAAATCTTATCACAAACATCATTTTCAGAAAGCTCAAGACCTAAGTCTTTCGTGGAGTTAACAACCTCATCCATACAAAGCATGTAGTCACTAATATTTTCATCATCATTCATCTTGAGTTGTTCAAACATACCTTTGAAGTGTCTCAACTTGGCCTTTCTAAAATTTGTATCACTCGTATGAACCACCTTCAATCGATTCCACATTTCACTAGTTGTCTTGTAGTGAATCACTTTGGTGAGATCTGCTTTCGTAAGCCTTTCAGGATTGCATTCATTGCTTTTGAATTATTGTGATGTAGGAGCCTTTCTTCTTTAGTATTAGGACCATGTTCAGGAATAGTGTACTCATCTTCAATAACTTCCCAAACCTCATTCCCAAGTGCCATTAGATGAACCTTCATCCTTGCACTCCAAAGACCAAAATCTAACCCATCAATAATAGGTGCTGCATTGCCACTTGAATGATCCATTGTGTTCTTTACTAGCTTTTCCTTCAAGCTGTTAAACTTTTCTAAGGCACCGAATCTGATACCAATTGAATAACACAAGCTTATCCTGAGAGGGGGGTGAACAGTATAAGACCTATTTTTACTTTTTCCTTTATACTTCAAAATAGTAAAGCAATATACCCAAAGCAATATCAAAGCAATGCACAATATCATCGACAAAGTGACACCAATTTTAACATGGTTCACCCAGAATGGCTGGCCTATGTCCACAAAACTTTTCTCTAAAAATTATCTCAAAGTTATTTGGGAATCCTTCCTAATTACAATGTTTATGAGACTCGACCCAAAGGAGATACCTTCCCCTAATCATAATTTATGAGCCTCTGCTCAAAGGAGATACCTTCCCCCAATAAAAATTTATGAGCCTCTGCTCAAAGGAGATACCTTCCCCTCTGCTCTGGAAATGATCCCTCAGAAGATCAATTGCCTCTACCTCTTGCCAGAACATGGAACTCCTTTCCATCGAAGACCTCCTGTCCTCAATGCTTATCCTAAGAGACCTTTGCCTTCTATGATCACGTCCACAGTAGCTCAGCAACCTGTACCAAACACAGTCAGTCGGTCTAGTACAAGTCTTCCTCTATCTTTCATATCTATCCAACTCTTGAACAAATCAATCCTCTACATACAAGCCTTCTCAAATACTTGCCAAATCTGTCCTCAGGTTCTTCTCATAGAACCAATGCACATCTGTCCTCAAGTTCTATGATAGAACTATCAAACTCAGCTCACAAGTCCTCTGCTAGGACCTATCCAAATCTGCTCACAAGTCCCCATCGGAACCTATCCAAAACTGCTCACAAGTCCCCACCGGAAATTGTCCAAAAAACTGCTCACAAGTCCCCACTAGAACCTGTCCAAAAATTGCTCACAAGTCCCTACTGGAACCTGTCCAAAAACTTAGCAAGCTCACCAAGAAAAACTTTCTTAGTAGGAAATCACAAAGTGAATTGTTAGAGACCCAATGTGATTTGTCAAACTCATAGAAGCATAAATAGAATTGTTAGAGACTCAATATGTTCTATACTCAAATCCCAATCTCAAAACTCAACTCAAATCAACTTAGCTCAATCTCAATTTCAAATCTGAAAACTCAACTCAATATCTGAAATGGATAGGATAGAATGTTTTCTTTCAAGAACATGAAACCCCAAAAATTGCCAACTATGCAAAGAATCACATAACAATGATACTCATGTTCTTTTCACCATCAATTAGGGTTTCAACAACAATGCTCATCAAACAAGGTTTAGTCAACCAACACCATTCAACTCAACATCAACCTTGAAGCATTCAACCAATCATCACAAGAAAAGGAAACAAGTAGAAATCCATTTCCCTCCAAAGATATTTGAACAAAACAACCACCAACACAATATCACCAAATGTAAAGAATAACTTGTTCAAATCAACTCAATGGAGTAAGCCCAATATCATGAATCAAGTAAAGCAATAACTTGATCAAACAACCTCTATGGAAGCAACTCAACCATCAAAATCAAAACAGCCAACCAAGGGTTCCACCAACTCAATGCAAGTAGCTAGACTCACAAATATAAACCCTAGTGCACAAAGCTTCCACTATATCAAACCAGAAATTATGCATTCACCAAAAAATCTCCTTAAGGATAACAATGCATAAGTAGTCTTCAAAAAACCAAAAAATAGGATTTACACCTAGCCAAAGGATACCTAGTAGAATACCTTTTCACTCCAACCTTATTTTAGAAAACATACACCAATCATACTCATAAGAAGAATGTGCCCATACCTTATTGGAGTAGAAAATAATTGAACCTTCAAGTTGTCACCACACACAACTCTCAAAATTCCAACCAAGTTAGGGTTAGAATAAAAATAAATGAGCAATAATATAAACTTCCTTTATTACACCTTTTAGCTCCACTTCTTTAAACACAACCACCATAACATGCCAATAAATCAACAATCACAGACTCACACCTTATACCTCCATTTTTAATTTTAGCATAGCAAAGAATAATCTTAAAAATACATCCAAAGAAATATGCCCTTATTTATCCTAAACTTTTATTCAATGCTAAACACAAAAGCCAAAACTCATAAAATTTAATCACACCTTATAAATCGATATCCAAGAAACTCTGAATTTCACGGCATAAAGACGTTTTAATAAAAACGTGTGTTACTCTAGCAAAGCACCCCCGCGAGACTCGAAACGACGACCTCCGCCAATGTAGCGCCCAATAGCAGCCTTCGTTGCCACTAGCCCACGCGGGCTACGAAGTTCACAAGTGAACTTCCCTCCACTTCACCCTTGAAAAAAACTCCCGAAGACTTTTCAACCGCACGTGCTTCTAAGTCTTCCTTTGATTGCAGCGAATACAGAGCACAAACACCGCAAATTGCATTCGAGGAATTTCAAATTAATTAGCCTTCCAACTTAAGGAGTTGGAGAATAAATAGTCTCTTCGAAGACACCTTGACATCGACAGAAATAAAGACCATTTCAAATTTAATCAAAAGTATTTTCAAAAAGGGTTTAAAAACCCTTAAATAATTTTAACTTGGTTTTAATAAAAACCCTATCCAACTTGGTTTTAATAAAAATGGTTTGGTTTTAATGAAAAATCCTTGCCAATGGAATCTCTTCGGATTCTCTTAAAAATATTCTCTTGGAATCTTCCACCTTTGAATCCAACACATCCTCTTAACATTAATGCCATTTCCTTTTGACATCAATGACAACTCATAGACAAGAAGCTAGGATCTCAAACCCAAAATTGCCAACACAAGTGCCTTCCACCAATAGGATCAAGGTACCTTTTGACTTGATATGCCTTAGCATCCTTACATAGTGAATATGCCAGGTCTTAGTAGGACCTCGATGAGATCATGCATAAAATTATGAATTAATCAAATATACACACAAGATACACTTTACACGCAAGTTAGGCAATATGCATAACTTTTATTAAATATATATAAACATGCATAAAAAGTACAACTCAGATATAATATATGTCGCACAAAATTGTTAGAACCCATGCCAAAATATGAGCAATTCTGGTGCTCATCAATAGCTAAAGATGGTGTTTCCATGGTTTTAGTCAACATCATTAAAAAATCACAATGTTGATTATTGTATCTAAAGCATATGTCAAAAATAATTATATGTACCACAACTAAGTATATGCATGCTTTTTTGGATGGTGGAAGAAAGGGATTATTTTTGACAAAAGTTAACAAATTAATATCAGTCATTATATAACAAGTTGGATGGGTAGTTTAGTAAGGGTAAGGAATGAGGCAATGCCTTTAAGATGGTATTATTGGTTAAGAAAAATTAAATGAATAATGATTATTTTTCAAGGAAATCATCAATAATTAATAAAAAATATGAATTAGTATCCCTGTCAATATGAATAGAAAATTGGGTTTCTTTTATTAATGTTCAATTTCACATATTAAAGCACCCATATTCTAGAAAATATGGATGAGAAAAAAGAAATGACTACATTGCTTATACTTTTTGTAAGATTTATTGATATATGTAGTAATGAAAGCCATCAACACATTACCCAACAAGCAAAACTAAAATTTATACATCCACAATGTGATAAATATACCCTTAGACACTAAATAAACTTATTAAAGAAATAATAAGCATTTTGAACCAATGAATAAATGGTTGACCTCAAGTATTATAAATACCAAAACTACAAGTGGCATTAGGTGAAGGTTAAGAAACTCATTTTAGAGTTTATTATAGTATTATAAGAAAATCACCTATAGAATGTGTACAATGGCCCATAGGCAATATACAAGCAAACATGTAACAAGGCTAGTTATGGGATCATGTGATGAGTAACACCACATATTGTATTGTCCCTCTTAAGATCAATATGGTACATGGAGATATCCTTATTAGTCATGTATATTCATGGATACTCTCCTACTCCAAGACCCTTTTGTGATCATATAAAGAGAACCTCAAGCATGACCTTGGTTTGGATATTTAGTGTCTACTCTTATAAGGGAACATAGACCAAATCAATAATCTTATAGCTATGAATGCATCAAACATATTTAATCAAAACCTCAATGTATTTTATCTACTAATGGATGATTATATTGTGATAAAATTTAATGGATCCTTGTTATCATTTTCACGGGTCATCAAAAATTTCTAAGGAAGAAACAATTACTAAAGAATCATGAGCATCTACTAAATATGTTTTATGGCCTCATTAACAGCATAATACATATATTTTATAGAATATTTGAATATGATAGACTACAATTAGCAATATTGAGAGACTAATATAGAACCAAGGTAGAACACAAATTCAATGCTCAAATATTGCTCATCCATATTATTTACCCAATATATATTAGATACTTTGATTAACACTAATGAATCCCCAATAATCTAGTTTATATTTTTCATATGCCAAAGGGTCCACTTGGTCATAGTCTAATTACTCACTTTACATGCCTGAATATACCTGAAATAATAATTTATAACACACAACATCTAACCAAGTGTGGTTGAGGTAGATAAGTTCCACAACAAGTGATCAATACGAAGTGGAATACATTAAAGTAATTAGTGTAATATGATCAAATATTCAATGTGGAAGAAAATAAAGATTATATAGTTTTGCATTCCTCCATTTGAAACCATTGTATATGATTCAAGGTATACTTGGGATATGATATATTCATCTCAAAGGGTTACTAGACAACTAGATCACCAAGAAGTAATGAAGAAGTCCTAAATATATTATGTTAAATATGTATTTAAGCGATGATTTTATATCTTAAATAAAGAATATTGACCTCCTTACTATATGAGAATCATTAACATAATACACTAATCAAAATCTATCCATCTTGATACTTGATTTACATACCATTTTCCACCCCTATTGTTGAAAGGTAAAAAAAATAAATTAAATAATGAATCCTCTTATTCCAGGTATGGGAAACTATATTAGGCCCATATAAGGACTTTATAAGATGATAAACCAAGGCACTAGGCCCATCATGTTAAAGCTCAAGTGGTTTTTGCATATAGATATCCTCTTAAGGATACCCATAAAATATCACACTTCACGTTCATATGATGAACTTTCCATTTGTAGGAATACAAAATAGAGGGTCATCCAAATTGAGTGGTCAATTTTTTTAATTGAGAAAAAGTAATAGCAACAATAGATTCATTATGCTTCTCAATCGAATCATTAGATGTGTACTTAGTTTTATATATCCACTTGTATCTAACAATGTTCTTGCACTTAGGTAGAGGAATACAATACCATATTTGATTCTTTATCAATGATACATATGCTACCTATATGAAATATTCTAACTTAGGATATTATGTCTCCTAGAAATAAGTAAAATGATCTCTAGCATCATCAGCCTTTGATACCAAGGCTTATTAGGGAGAGTGCTTCTAATGATGGTCTTGAGATATAATGGGATGAGAACCCTAGAGAAGTAGTTAATCCCATTGAATTAGATGATTCATGGAAGGTGTGGCTACATCCAACATATAAGGCATATAAAACATGCTCACCATCAATATAAGGATCCAAAATAATCACATAATACATAGAATAATCAAGCTTAATAGAGGTAAGGTCTATAATCAAAATAAATGTTGGTCAAGTATTTTTAATAAAAATAATTATATTACTAACACATTTTAGTGGACTCAGCCATTAGGTTGAGAAGTTAATATCACTTGGAGGATAATAAAAAATAACCTTTTAGAGAGACAAAGAAGCAATTAGTTCCACTAGAAGAAGATAATAATAAATATGAAGGATAGTAACATCTACAAAGAGAACAAAAAGTGAACTACAAGAAGTTGATACAAGAACCTCATTGAATACCACATAATGTAAAAATATGATATCCACGCTAACTAGATCATAAGTATTGTTGAGTTGTGATGTCTCACATTTAATTTGTCAATCCAAGTTATATTTAAAGAACAAAAATCCCATATAGATTATTCCACAATTCTTAATCTTTGACTTTATTCTATTTTCTTAGTTTTGTTTGTAGGAAATAAAGATTTGCAATAAAGAAAATTGAAATGAAATTGATGCTTAATTTAAAGATGTAATTTTATGATTAAGTCTATATAGATGTGTGGATCCATTATTTGATAGATTTTCTAATTCTATCTTATGTAAATTTAATTAATTCTATGCTCTAAGACTTATTCTAAATTCTAACTAATCCTATTGTAATTTAGGAGGAAGAGAGCAAGGGACTGACTATTCGGAGTGGGCCCTACCTCGTAGAGGTCAATATAATTCTCTTCTCCTTTCTACTCTATTTTATTTCAGTAACTAATATTTCATTAAACTAACTTAATATTAATTAATTCATATATGTAGGAAAATAGTTGAAAGTTATAGAAATGAATAAATCATGCAGAAATACAAGATACAGTTACCAAATTCATGGAAGAAAGTGCTGCTATTTTATTGCTTAATATTCAATCTTCATACAAACTTTGTAGACAGACTTATTCAAATGATAGACAATTGACATATTATTCATGTCGTAGCCAAGCCTTTTCAAATGTCTTTACATGTAATTTACAATGTTGCATTGGACATTTATAATAGAAGTCTTCCATGCCTTTTCTATTACATCTGGACTACCTTAGACTTATTGCAAATGGAATTGTCTAAATGACATAATGCCAAAAAAATATAACAAAGACCTAAATTTAAATATTTTTCTGACAATACAATACAACTTTTTGTCCTTTTTATAGGAGGACAAATTCGTTACATCATGGGAATTAATAAATTACATATATTTTATAAAATGCTATTGTGGTCAATAATATTCCTATAATAAAACAACTAAAATAATTTGAAATTATTATAAATGACTTTATCATTTTCTTAAGGAGAGGAAAAATTTAAATTACATTTGAATGACACAACCTTTAATTAAATAGAATATTACATAACAAATTTTAAGTAATATTCATGTAATAAAACAACTAAACTAATTTGGACTTATTATAAATGACTTTGTCCTTTTCTTTAGGAGAGGACAAAGTCAAATTACATTTGAATTACATAACCTTTGATTAAATAGCATATTACGTAACAAATTTTAAAAGTAGTGGTAATATTATATTAAATATTAAATATTATTTATATTAAATATATGTGGCATCCTTTTCCATGCTGATTATTTCAACTGCTCACGTAACATTTGACCAAGCTAGAAACATATGTGGCGTGTTTATTACATGAAATGATTTTATTAACAATGCTCGACTGTGGTGTATCCCTACTTACTACCTGCAATATCCAACTCCTGAAAACACAACAATATTGCACAATTCATGTAAAATAACCAACATATATCACATGATACCACATAGATCAAATATATCAAAAATCACATAAATTATGCATATTTATTGGCAAGGCATGATCATAATCATTATATTTTTATTTTAAACTAGTAATAAAACTGCATTACATGGTCAATTCCAACACTCATCAAGTATGACAATACTTATAAGTATCATAATATTTTACATGAATGCAATAATAAATCTTTCATCAATCTTATCTTGATTATATTTGAGAATATGATCCCATCACTATGAAAGAACAATATAAAACTAAGAAACATTAGGTTCATCTCTTTTTGATCTCTAAAAAGGTGTTATACCTTGGACTATTTGATTTTGTACCCTATTCATGATATGTCTAGCACAAGTCATATATTTTTCTTAGAAATTGGTTTCATTTAATTGATATACAACATACATCTAACCATATATAAAATAACCATATTATTTTTCTAGGAAATCACATTATCAGCAAAATTGTAATGAACAATTATCTAAAAATTAGTATCTTTGAGTGTCGAATACTCATCAAAGCATGATTAACTAACTTACCATCATTTTCAATCCAAATATTATATTTGTGATCTAATTCATGGCCAAGAGCCAACATTGTGCAAGGTATTGTATGGGCCTAAGGGCATTCCATTGTACAATATATTTATGTGGACTAGGATTTGGGAATGCTAGCCCTTGAGCCTATGATTCACACTCAGATGAAGTATTATGCCTAAATATTGTCATTACAAGAACTTTTATATTTGGTGTATGTCAAGATTCACCAAGGAAACCTTAGAGATTTACCCTAAATCTATGATTTATGAGCTGGTTCAACAATCACATAAATTTTTTATATGTGAGAAGGAAAAGATAATATAATATGCAATTCAAGATGAAACTAATATGCAATAGATAAATTCTAACCTATATGCACTTCTAACTTCAAAATTAGACTAATGTTTGATTTATTAGAAATAAAACTTTATCTTTTCAAAGGGCTCAAGATAATGTAAATAGACAAAACTCTATCTTGAAGATGTAAACTAAATTTCTTTTTAGATTTAATGCCCAAAGAAAAGCATAAAATCCTAATTTATTTTATTTCTAATCTCTTTTATTGTCATGCTAGAGCTTTCATAAAAATAAAACCTAAATTCCTTGAATTCCTTTTAAATAAGTGATGAAAAACTAGGAAAATAAGTAGCAAATAATATATATTTATAAATTCAGAATGAAGAAATAAAAAGGAACGAGAATACCTAGATATATAGTTGATGGTTCTAAAAATAGAGATTTTTTTCCACCTCCTAGAATTTACCTCTTATAAACAATTGCTACTAGCAAATCCTATGACCTATGCACTTATAGAGAGTGTCTAATGCCTAGAATCTAGAATTTGATTTGCTACTCTACGACTTCACTACCCATGAACTAGAAACACCATTGGTAGATTTTGCATTGTGGATAAAAATCTTGCAAAATATGATTGAAATGGGAAAACATAGAAGATAAATTAGTTTTAGGGGTTTGCTATTATTATTGGGAATGTATTGAACTTTCTTAATAGTAGTTAGACCACCTATTATTTTGAAAAAAAGAACAAATATGCACCTTGGAAGATGATCTATGCTAAATATACTAAAACCAATTTTTTTTACCAACTAAAAAAAAATTTTCACTTACAAGGTGGGTTTGTCACCCTTGAAATAGGTATGCATCTTGTAGAACCTATGAATGATGATTTTATTTTTTTTAGTATACAAATAGGATTAAGTCATAAAAATTAGATATATGGGTTCCCCTAATGTCAAAAATTAAATATAGGTAAGAAGTTTGTTGATCTTGTAAAATGAAAGTGGGAAAACTATGTTCAATACCTACCAGTTTTATGGGTAGAAAATTTATAGGGGGTACCTATAGAGGTGAACACAGTGTCAAATTAGATATATGATGGTCCCAAGGTGTATATCATAAGCCTTGAGTTATTAATACAAGTCCTACAAAAGGATTCTACAATAAAACTTGATAATGATGAAATAAAGGAATTAGGACAATAAATTTATGAAAAAGATGTAGAAATTAGGTGTAATAAGTTAAATCAACATAGAATAATCATGATGTGATAAATCCCCTTTTTGTCGCATAACCAACACTCTTGCATGAAAGGACTTGTAATAAATGACACCAAAAAGGAATTTGGAACAAGGAAGCTAAGAGTTTATGGAGAATAACAAGAAGAGCTTTTCTAGTAGACTTGAATGTGTTGCTAAAGTGTATTAGAAAACCTTTGAGATCATGCAAAAAATCATGCATAAGAAAAAATATATAAGGAGATCATAATAATAATCGTTTCCCAATTTTAGAATGAGGGGTCCCGTTTATAGACTTCTATAGGGGAGAGGATGGTAAAAAATTACAAAGTTTATGTGGAAGAGTTTGAATTAGAAAAGCAAGTTCAAATTGGTAAGAAAATAACATTGAGGAGCTTAGCAAGATAAGATCACATTTTTAAAAGTAAAAATCATGTAATATTGAAAAGGAAATTTTTTCATTTTATAAGTTTAAGAGAAAACTCGCTACCTACTCATGTTTGTGGCTATGAAATTGTCTAGGTGGAAAATTTGCATGTTTTGATCATTGGAAGAGGAAACTTTCAAATTTATCATTTGAAAAAGGTTTACCACTAAACTAAAATGTTTTTATCAATGATTTTTGTTTTTGGAAAACAAACTTGTATTGAAGGCTCAAATTTTCAATTAATACTAAAAGAGGTCTTGGGTGGGTTCCTAAACTTTTGTGGAATCCTAGATGGAATGGGGCAAGGAAAATTGGGTGTCTATATTTTTCTCCATTTTGAGGCATTTATTGCCTAATAAATGATTTAAAATTATTTCTTGGTGATCTCAATTTTAAGAAAGGAAAAAGCATATGGTATCTACATTTCGTGATGATGGAAATTGTGTAATTTTTGAAAAAAATAATTTTGAGAGCTCCAAAAAGCTATATTAGGAAAGAAGAGGGTAAAAAAACAATTACAATGTAGTTTGGAAAATGGGAGCTCTAGAGTGAATTTGAAATATTTTTTGATGGCTCAATAACAAAATCCTATTCATTCTATGGACATGATTTGAGGTACATGATGTGTTGAGGGAGCACCCCTATAGGTATGCTTAAAAAATCATGTTCCTTTTCATCATTTTTACTTTTGAAATTCAATTTTTAGGTGGTAATATCACCTTTTGGGCAACAAATTCACAAAATTTTGATTTTTTTTGCCAGTTGGTAATTTTGACCATGGGAAACAAATTTCCAAGTGGATGATGATTTTTACAAGAGTCCAAAAAATTGAAACTTTTTAATGTATAATTGGTTAATGATTGTTTACAGGATTTAAGTGGGTATTTTAGAGCATAGAGAGTGACATTCTCATGCTCTCACATCCATTCTTTATGCAATAACCCTAGCTAATAGGGTCATCCTAGATACATTGGGACTTAGATATCTAGTAATGATACCTAGGGTAGATTTTGATAATTCCTTGCTCGAATTTGGCCAAGAGATGGCACTCATAGTATGGTAAATTATTTTTGTCGATGGGTGATATGAGAGTCACCTTAGAGGATGTCTAGAGGCTTCTAAGGATCCCTATTTGAGTAATCCTTATTCAAATGAGTGTGTATCAGAGGTCCACCATTGAGAGCTATTATGGTCATGTTGATCAATATTTAATGAGCCATGGGATCCTTGTAAATAGGTTGTTCATAGGGATCCATGACCAATATTGAGAACTATTGTATCATGTTTGCTATTAGGAGATATCATTGGTTATATTTTACCTTAGGGATGGTGTGGTGTGATAATATGGATAAGATAAAATCAATTGGGATATGCCTAGGGTCCTTTTATTTTGACTTGATTATACATGGTGCTACATAATATTATGTAAGAGAAATGAATTTTTCTATTGTAATCTCTTCCAATCCTGGTTTTGGAAGCACATTTTTGTCTAACATTCTTTCAACTTACTAGGCTAGGTCAAAAAAGTAGGTGCTACAACTATGTATAAATGGGCTAAGATATTTAAGATTCATCATAACCCTTATAAAGGTATGTTTATGGTGGCATGATGGTCAACAAATAATTTAGGACTAACTATATTGTTTGGAAATAGTAGAGAGATCATACAAGGTGTGTAGAGGATGGTTTAGGCTCATTTGAATTTTATAGATTTAATGGATTGTTGGTCCTAGTGATACCAAATACATGTATCAACTAGAATGATTTATAAGATTATTTTATCTACATTAAGACCTTCCAAGGATGGGAGAGTATTGGTGTAGGAAGGTAAGATAGATGAGGGAGATGTGGGGATCTAGATTGATCTCACCTTGTTCCTAGATGAGTATGTAGATGAACCCTTAGTGATTGATCCTAGTATTTATGATGTGGGTACTTATATTATGTATAGGTAGTAGCATAGAGATGTTTGTTCTTATAGACTAAAACCAATTCCACATAGACTTAAGACTAGATCATTTATGTGAGAGGGCTTATGGAGTCCTTAATGTTTCACCATTGATATTTGTTCCCTACCTTAGGGAGGTGATATAGGATTTGGGTATAGTAGTATGAAAATAGAGATGAATGGCTCTAAAATATCCAATATACTTCATAATATCATCACCATGTATATATAGATTGTTTATCTTCAAGGTGAACAATATTAGGTAGTTTTGTAGGCCTCTAAATTTCTTTTTGAGAGAGATACAACTAGGTCATATGTGGCCTAGGTTACTTTATAACAAGACACTACTAGGTCCAATAAGGATTCTAGGATGGCCTAGCTAATATCTTAGAGGGATACAATAATAGCACAAAGGGATACAACATTGGTGTAGGTGGGACAACTAATGCAAAAAAATGATGATGTTAGAGCACCAATGAGAGCCCTAAATGCACTAGTGATGTTTGAACATATATATGTTTCTAGGGATGAGATAGAGGTATAGAGGATCAGGGTTATCCATTATAAGGCAATATATCATTAGGCAGTTGCTCTAGAGAAAAGGGAGGGTTCCTCAACTCATGTTCCTTTTAGATCTCATTCTAGATTAAGGTCTATGAATCAAAATTCATAAAATTTAATGCATACACTAATGTAACACATAGGTTCTTATAGTTGATTTTGATGAAACTTGTAGGAATTTAAATCAATTTTGAGAGACTGGGTGCATGAATATTTTTATTATGTTGCATTAGCTCTCATGATTTGTATATGACCAAGCATATCAATTTACTATTGTGATATGATAGACATACTAAGTGATGTATATATGATCGATTAATATATATGAGGTGATTTTTCTTCGATGACATATATTTTTGTCTTAATGATGTTTTGATAATTTGATGTAGTAATATCTTAGTTCAAAGTTATTTTGGTGATTATGTTTTTATGCTTATTACTGTTGTAACAACTTATTTGAATTAAAATAATAGTTCTACCTTGAGATAATGCATTCATGAGATTTTGAGACCTTTATTTTCCAAGACCAAGATGGTATAAAGGAATTTAATCATGGTAGTTTAAAATATTATATACAAGTGCCTAGGGTTTCTAGGGATTCGATTTACCTAGACCTCCAGAACTTTGGCCATTGTGAGTCTTGTGAAAATAATATGCCTAAGGTTGACAAGAATTTGATCATTATATTTTGAAATATTTTGTACAAGTGCCTAAGGTTACTAGGGATTTGATTTGCCTAGACCTCCAATACTTTGTCTATTGTTGGTCTTGTTAAATTATTGTACCTAGGGTTGCTAAGACTTTGATAAAAATATTTTGAAATACTATGTACAAGTGCCTATGGTTGCTAGAGCTTTGATTTGCATGGACCTCCAAGGTTTTGACTATTATAAAAATTTTAGATACTAAGCCTAGGGTTACTAGGACTTTTAATTTGTGTATAATAATATTTATATTGCCTAGAGAACTTTAATATTTGTATTTAATGTACTATTGGATTTTGGTAGATCCAAAGTACTTTAAACATTATGTTATGTGTTTGGACCATTTTATATTTGGACATTAAACATGATGTTATGTGAATGGATCAATGTATATCTAAATAAATTTTAAGCATGGTATATGCTTGTATAACTATACATCCCAAGGACTTTATACAATATGATGTGTCTAGACCTTGTGGATCTAAAGGAATTTAAACATGATGTTATATGCTTAGATCGTTGTAGATGCAAAGGAATTTAAACATAATATGTCATTAGATCATTGTAGATCCAAAGGACTTTAAGCATAATGTATGCCTAGATTTTTGTAGATCCAAAGGAATTTAAATGTGATTTGTGGCTAGATCATAGTATATTAAAAGGAATTTAAACATGACATGTAATTTTGAGAACTTTATGATAAATACCCCCTACTTAGTAGGAAGTCCTTTGGTTTTTATGTAAGACTAAAACAATTGATAATTTTTTGATGAAATTATTTGTTAAAGCACTTTTCTAATCCTTAAAGGGAGCTAAAATCCTTGGATATATTGCTAGGTGCCATTACAATGTTGTATATAATTGTGAAGAAACATGACTAGGCTTTGGATCTCTTTAATGAAAGGAAAATAGCACCGGTGAGAGAATTATGTGATACTTGTGTTGTTCAAACTTTGAGATTATTCAAGTTGCAATTTGAAATATTATCTTGTCTCCCATCAATAACCTAATGAAGCAATGCACCAATAAGGGTGGCTTAAATACGATGGTTTTTTTTTGGTAAAAAACCACCCTAATAGACCTTAAGAGGGTGGTTTTAAACTGCCATCACCAAAAAATACTTCTAACGGTGCCTAAAATAAGACATTTTTTTACAGTACCTAAAAGACGATGTTTTTTATTACAAAAAACCACTCTGATAGACCATAAGAGGGCGGTTAAAAACTACCCTAAAAAATCACCCTTAATATATATATATATATATATATATATATATATATATATATATATAAAGGATTCATGGGAACTTTAGAGGGTGGGATTTTTGAAATTTAGCTTGGGATGGTTTTAGAGGGCTCTTTGTTGATCCTAATGAATTTGGTGGTGCCTGATTTCATCTGTATGAAGGTGGAGTTCGATGGGAATGATGAAGAATTGTATGTAGATTTGTATGAGCAACTAGAATATGGTAGGTAGGTCCCAAAAATATATATTTGGAGGTATTGATCTCTTATTATTTCATTTCTTTTGGGTTAGATGTATATATATTTATTTCTATTCAGTTTTGAGGTCATGGGCATATGAGTAATGATTGCTTAGATGGAGGAGAGGGTGGGTCAAATCATAAACCATACAAAGGAGATGCAAATGAAGATAAATTATTTATAGAAATAGGTATAACTAGTAGCCACTTGGGAACATTAGAGGGTAAAATCCACAATATTCAACTATGTGGGCTCACAACTAAGAAAACTATGGAACTACTTAGGGTTTTTCTTTCTTTTTAAAACTGGGTAAGGATAATATTAGGGAAAATATGCACTTTATAGTTAAAAACATGGATCTCCTTATGAATTCTATGCTAGATAATATGACGTTGTTAATATTAAATTTTGGAAGCATTCTGAAGCCTAGGTTTTTAGTTTGGGAAAAAATGTAGTCCATAAATAAGTTTGGACATTTTAAGTTCAAGTTATTTTATATGATATTGAGAATGCCCAAGCAAAGGCTTAGCAAGGTTCTCAAGAGACACCTTGAATCTAAAATATTGTATGCAAATTATCAAAAAAATTAGATAGACAAATAGATCAATGTATTATCATCCAGGAGGATCACACGTATTTAATTACAATTACTGACAAAATAATCATTGTGAACATGGTACTACATAGCATGTCTCCACAAATATATAAAACCTTAAGTTTTTTGAAATATATGTCATTGGGTTTATTTTACCTTTAAAATGGAATGATAATAAAAAAATATTATAGTTTGCATTTGTTCTCCCTAATTCAATAAGAAAATTTCTAAAAGTTTCTTAATGCAGTTGGCCATAGAAACATCAACGTTTACTTATAAATATTGATAGAATGATAAAGGGAAAATTTTTTCAAGTTTTTGTGGTTTTTATATTGAATATATTCTATTTTATGCAAAAAATATAGAGTGAATTTGATACAGTGGTAGGGTGAATATATTGGCATGTACAAACTACTAAGTTTTAAATGTAATTTTTTTTTTGTTGGTAAAAGAGAATCTCATTGAAAGTGGGTTTTGAAAGGAGCCCAAAAACCTTATTACAACAAAGAAAAAACATCATATCCTCAAACCCATAGACCAAAAAAAAGGGTGACCCACAAGAGGGATCCGACCTTACATGGAAATATACAACCAAATGGGGATATCCATAGGGGATGATCCCGAATGAACCAAAAAGTATGAATAAGGGCTATTATGAAAGGATACCCCATAAAAAATACTTGCAACTCACTTCCCATAATTAGCGCTTGGAAACAAATCCATATCCTTGAATATAGTGTTGAGGTGAACGTAGGCTTCATCCAGCGCCTTCACTACTTGGTTGTAAAGTGTTTAAGAAACCTTGGAAGAGTTGGCATCCATGAACAAGGTGGCCACTGAGCTAGTGATATGGATGAGAATAGATCTGTGAAGTACAATAACAGAGGGATAATTGCAATCCTTCTGCATTTACTTAATATGGAAACTCTTTCATTGGCTCATTGGATTTCACCAGGGATAACATCTCTTTCTTAAAGTTATTTAGGTGCAGTGAAGCATGAACGTAATATAAGGTGAGGTTCTAGAGAAATTTGGATGAAGAAAGTTTGAAAAACCTGTCTTAAACTCAAAATTGGCGTATAGGAAATCATCCTTGGGCTCGGACCCAGGGGTAAGCTTTGCAGTGGTAGGAGTGTTGGAAATTTTGAGTATATTATTGTCATTGATGTCAAGTTGTCATTTATATCAAGGGAAATAAAGGTTTAATGGTTTTACCATGGTGGCACTTGTAAAAGAAATAGGAAGATATTTTATGGTGGAAAAGACTATATCCAAAGAAAAGGCCCAAAGGAGAAGAGGAAATTATAATATTTAAATCTATGCAGATTTAAATAATTATAATAATTAAAAATTAAAAGGACCCAAAGGTTAAAATTTAAATTATAATATTTAAATCTACTTTTTTTTGAAAAATAATTTGAAAAAACTTGTATTAAAACAAATATCATTTACAAGTTGGGATGAGACTTTTCCCAACCTTAGGCAAAGAGAACACATGTTTACAATAGTAAAAGAAGATTTGCATTGGAGCCAAATATCTTAAACCATATTTCTACAATGATTGTTCACCTGTTTAAAAATATAAAAGAAGATCTACATTGAAGCACAAATCTCCTAAAAAATATTTTTGGAATGGTTATCCAAATTAGCTAAGCATTGGATTTTCTCACCAACCTACCTAATCATCTCATCCTCAATAGCCATGTCACTGTGCCACTGAACCCCTACCTCCTTCTCAATGCCCATATTAGCTAGGAAGTCTACCACTTTATTTATATATCTACTCACATAAACTAGAATCACATCATCTAATTACCTCCATAATTCCTTAATTTGAGTGACAAGAATCCTCAACCTCCATATTTTCAAAGCAAATTTCCTCATGCAATCTAGAGCTCCAACCATTATTTGAGAATATGATTCTAGGATTATCCTCTTGTGATCTTGTTTTACTGCCCAAATAGAAGCATATTTGATAGCTAAGGCTTCTGCTTCATTGTTTGTGGTTCTTCCCAAGCCTTGCAGTTCCCAATAGAGCACTGTTCCAACATGATTTCGATAAACCACTCCAATTCCACCTCTACCCAGATTACATTTTGTAGCTCCCTCAGTATCAATTTTAATTCAACCTTATGGGGATGGTTTTCAACTAGATCCATGTTGCCCCTCTTGCATTTCAACTTCCTTCTCCATTTCCCCAATGACAACTGGAGTTTCCTCTTTAGCATAGACTGCCATAGTTTATATGACTTTTCTCCAAATGACCTACCAAAATCCATCTAAAGAAGAAAAAGTTTGTCTAAAATTTTTGGTATTTCTCTCCAACCACACTTACCACCAAATGAAGTTTAATCCAATATCTCAACCAATACAAAGAGCTTTATATTAAAATCTACCCCTCTTCCACCTTTCCCAAATATTAATCCGATTCAAATCACCATTAACTTGAATTTTATAATATAAAAACCATCTCTCCCAGATCTGGCACGTGAATGGGAACTTAAACATCAAGTGATCATCTGTTTCCTCACTCTTGTAACATAAAACACATTGATATGGACCAATGATTCCCCTATATCTGAGATTATCAAAAGTAAGAATTTCATTATGCATGAATTTCCAGGAATTTTTTTTTACTTTTTGCCAACCCTTGGACTACAAAATCTTTCTCCAATCCTCAACCTGATATGTATGAGAAGGAGGCTCTAGAAGGATATTATCATATCCATCCTTCACTGTGTAGACACCAAGGCTCTCGTATCCCCAAGCTAATTCATCCTCCTCATATCTACCTATGAGAAATATTTTTGCCAAGATTTTGGTCATGATGGGTGTCAAATCCGGAGGGATTGAAATTGGCCACTCATCCAACTTCTTAATCTTCTTGAACTTATAATCCCCCAGCTTATTAGTGTTGAAATAAATTTCAATTTATACCCACCCCCTGGTTTCTATGGCTATTTTTATTGGTTGCAGTTCAGGAAATTCAACAATGATAGGTGGGTATTGATCCCATGAATCTATCCAAAATCGTGCCTTCTCCCCTCTCCCCACTTTCAAAAATAATTCCATATTTTACTACTTGAGATCCTCACTTGAGAGCCTACCACACTAAGGATCCATTACCATCCAAAGTGAAATGATCCACCTCATTTGGGTTTGTCTATCCCAAATATTTACTAGTTAAGATTCTACTGAATAAAGAAGTTAGTTGGGAAATCCACCTCCAGTAAAGCTTTCCAGCCAAACATTTATTATTTAAATTTGATCTTCTCAGTACCAAACCTCCTTTTAACTTGGGTTAGATTACTTTATCCTAGCCTACTAAGGCTCATTTCCTCTCTCCTTTTACTCCTTCCCATAAAAATTTTCTAGCCATCTTGTCCAACTCTTTCCATATGGTATGTGGGGCAACAAGGATAGAAAATTTATAAATTGACATACCCTGAATGATTGACTGTAAAAAAATTAATCTACCCCATAGCTTAGCCATTTGTGATACCAATGATTAATTATTTACTTGATACAGTCTAGAATGTTCCTCTAGATATCTATTTTTAGTTTTTTAAAAATGCAAAGGGACCCCCAAGTATACCATTGGGAGAGAAGTCCTTGTGAATCCCAAGATATCTAAAATTCTATCTTGAAGCCTTTGATCAAGATTGAAAAATACCACTTTGAATATTTTATCATTGATGACTTGCTTTTTAGCCCTAAGGTAGACATTAAGTGTATCTCTAATAATTCTTGCTTCCCTAAAGCTGGCCACTCCCACCAATCCTGTGTCATCCACAAACTGTAGGTGAGTCAAAACTTCCTCACCCACCTTGATACCTGTTAGCAAACCTTGTTGTATTCTCCTCAATATAAGTCTATCCAATCCTTCAGCCAATATGAGAAAAATATAGGGAGAGTAAGGATCTCCTTGATGAAGGCATCGAGTAGCTCCAAATGGTTGCGAGGGAAGACCCTTTATTAACACTAAGTATGTTAAAGTAGAAACATAGCTCATGAACCATTCTATCCAATCCTGAGAGAAACCAAAGGCTATCATCATATTTGACAAGAAGCTCTACTCCATCCTATCATAAGCCTTTGACATATCTAATTTTATGAACATTCCTTTATTACCAAATGTTTGCATTGAATGGATTGCCTCCTGAGCTAGAACCACACCATCCAATATATGCCTACCCTCTACAAAATCCCCTTGCTCTAAGGAGATAATGCTATGTAGAAGAGGTTTTAGCCACTCAACCATTACCTTTGTGATTATTTTATATATGACATTGCATAAGGCAATAGGTCTATAATCTGAAATATGTACACCCTCCTCCCCTTTTGGAATTAAGGTAATGAAAGTATGATTTAATGCTTTAAGAATTCTTTTACTACCTTTGGAATCCTCTATAAAAATCATTACATCCTCCTCCAAGTTATTCCATAAGGCCTAAATAAACTCAATTGGAAAGCCATCTGGACCTAGTGTTTTTTTGGTGCTCATTCCAAAGACTACATTCTTTAGTTCCTCTCTATCAATGGATTTAAGTAGGGCCTGATTTTCTTCTTCAGAGATAATAGAGGGTATGACAACAACTTATTTTTGAGCCTCTTCATCTTGCACCATAATTTCCTTAAATATTTTAGAAAAATAATTCATTGAATGGAAATGCATATTGGAATTGTATCAAAGGAGTGTCCATTATCATATTGAAGAGCTTTCATGTTGTTCATATCTCTCATAGCACAAGCAATCCGATGGAATAATTTTGTATTTTTATCACCTTCTAATAACCAAGTAGTTATTGATCTCTATTTCCAGTAGGTCTCCTCTTGGTTGTAAATGTCCTCAATCGCTTTACGCAATGCATTATCCTCTTCTTTGAGTTGCTATGTAATTTTTCCTTCCCTAAAATATTTTTGAACCTCATCCCATCTAGCCACCAATGGATCTCTTTAGACCTGGAAGTTTTTCTTGTTAGCTCACCTCCATTGTTTTAGTTGATCTTTGACATAATGAATTTGTTTGTGGAATTTAAACATTGTTGTCCCATATTCTGGGCAGTCTTCTTCCCACCACTTTGGAATTTGCTTTTGAAGTTCCTCTTTTTGTAACCAAAAGTTTTCAAATTTAAATGGTTTGTGATGTTGCACTGTCTTAATCCATCCTTCCAACAAAATGGGAAAGTGATCTAAAACTAGACCCTCAAAAATTTGAAATTTTATATTCCATTTTACAAATGCCTCCTATAAAACCAAAAAATGATCTAACTTCACCTTCCTGCTATGTGGCTCCCTCCTCTTATTAGTCCAAGTATAGTTGGTTCCAAGGCATTTAATATCCACCAAGTGTAATTCCTGGACTTGGGAAATCATAAGTCGATCCCTTGGGTCCAGAATAGGGGTTCCCCCTTCCTGACATCTAGAGGATAATTTAGCATTAAAACCCCTAAAAATAATCCAGTCTAACTATTTTCTTGAGATGCTCATGTTATGAACAACTTTCCATTGATGCATCTAACCATCTAGGTTTTGAGCCCCATAAATATTTGTGATTAAAACATGTTCAATTGTGATATTATTTCTAAAATGTGATGTGATAACACCCCTCCAAGATATATGTTCTATTGTAGTTCATTCAAGAGAGTTCCAAAGATTAACTATCCCCCCTAAGGCCCCTTGGGCAGCCACTTCCATATGACCAACACCCCTCCAAAGTCTGTTAACTATTTTAAACATAAGATCCAACGATATTTTTTCCTCTTGGATAAGAAAAAAATATGTTTTACATTTTTCTAAGAGTCTTAGAACAATAGTTTGATGGGTTCTACTATTTAAACCACTAAAATTCCATGATTGTATAATCATTTGTTACCTTGAGAGCAGTAAAAATCTATTGGCCTCACCGATCCTCCAGTGATCAGTTTGTCTCCTTGAACTTCTATCAATTCCTTATTTGATTTTCTACCCACTCCTTGAGAGCTACTATTTTTTGATCTCTTTTCCACCCGAGTTATCCCTAGAGTTGGAATTTCTTTATTATTTTTTGCTATGCCCATGATGACATCCTTAATTATTGGTTGCTCTTGGTTATACACTATCAATGCCCTTGCACTCACTGACTGTGGTAACTCACTGTACTCAATTACCTTCTCTATGATGGGGGGAGATGAAGGAGGAGCTTGAAAATGTCTGTTATTATTTTTATTATTCCCATCCACTCCTTCCATGAATTGTTCTTCTTATTATTCCATTAGTGTCTTAAAGATATCATACCTATTGGAGGGATTGAGTTGGGTTTGCTCTTTACCATATTTTTTCTTTTGCCTTCTCCTTCTTTTGGGTTGTTCAAAACCATCTCCCTATGCTTCTTTACTTTGAGAAATATTGGTTGATTATTTGTTTATTTCTTACTTACCCTCCTTAGGAATATTTGACATTCCTAGAGGAGCCTCCATTTTTATGTTCATATTATTTGGGCAAGATCGGGCCAAATGGCCATATTTGTGGTAAAATCTACATCTGAAGGGCAATTCCTCATAATATAGTTGTTGAATGCAAGATAACCCTACAAGTTAAAGTTCCACCTCTGCTGATAAAGACTAGATAAGATTAATTTACACACATAATCTTGCATAAATAGTCGTGTTTCCTTCTATTGTATATTTGGAAACACCCAAATGTCTTCCAAGGGAATTGTCGATAATTTCCAATACCTGCTCACTCCAAAAATCCATTGGAAGTGTATACAAATGGATCCAAACCGAGACAACAATGGGTTCAATTCGAGGATCAAATCCCACTATCCAAGGTTGAACAAATAATCCTGCATGACCATGATTCCTATTTTTAGATTCGAAAGCCCTATTTCTATCAGCAAGTGAAGAAAAACTAACAATAAAATATGCATTGCTAATAAACCACAAATAATACTCACCAAGAGACTCCCAATTTTGCCAAACCTAGGAATGCAAAAGATTCAGGGTAGGGCGAATACCCATGAATTTACAGATCAAATAATGATTAGCTCTATATAAAATTGTTTCTTCGACCATCCTTTGTTCAATGATAATATTTTGCCTTGATTCTAACTGTGGAAAGCATCCATTAACTCGTTGAGATGTTGATCTATTTCCAGAAGTCATAAAGAGCATTTTTAATGCAGTTTTTTTGTTCTTCTTCAGTCTTTGATGGAGATTTATCCTTTAACAAATCTGTAAAATAACTATGTCTCTCTAGAAGAGGATCTAAAGGTGTCTCCTTTGGGCCCTCCTCGGGCAGCAATATTGTCTTCAGATCCACAGTAACCATAAATCACTTTGTCTACCAAACTGATGCCCTCAAAATTTAAAGTTATGCCTTTAAATCTACTTTAGATTTAAATTATTATAATAATTTTAAAAGGTTTAATGTTGGGCACCAATGTTGAAATTTAAAATTCCTCCCCAAGCACCGACATGAAGGATCATAAGGGAAAATACATATTTATATCATAAATTTTATTGCAAAGAAGGCTATGGTGATTGTTATGTGAAAGTCCTACAAATTGCATGTGCAAAATTCATGAGAAAGGATTTGAGAAAAAGAGGCAATGCATTTTCGGTGATCGAATTTAGAATAAAGAGTGGTGATGTTGAAAATAAATCCCATCCGGATAGCTAGCCCAGAGGGTAGTTCCCTTGACACCTAAGTCATAGCACAGATGGTGGAGACATAGAGTAAAGGTTTTGTTGGAAAAATATTTTCTTGCGAAAGATAGGGAACAAAGAGGAGTAAGTGCAAAGTCATTTTTGTGTAGGCAGCTAGCTCACACGATGTCCTAGACAAAGCTAGGGTGCAGACCAAAAAGCAGCACCGGTTCAAATCACGACAACGAAAATAAGAGGGCAATAATTTTGTTGAAAAAATTAATCGCCAAGGCTAAGGTATTCTTGCTTAGGGATTCATAAGGTGTTCATTTTAATTTAATTTTTGAATTAAAAATGGGACAACATGGAATAATTAAGGTTGACTTAAAAAGGAGTTTTTTCTAAGTGTTTTGTATGGTAAATAAAATCAATGATGCTATGGTCTTGTTGAAAAATTAAGGTGCATTAAAATATTTTTTTAAGTAGGAGGAATAAGGTGTATAAGGAATTTATGTGTGTAATTTGTTATTTTGTTGGGTTGAATTTTATTTTGGAAGATTAGGAGTAATAAGGTATGATAATTTGATTGATATTTTATTATGATTCTTGCATTGTGAGAGGAATATATGAGAGGTTTTGTTTCATTTTTTAGAACAAAAGGAGAGTGTTTGAACATCAATTTTAGATTTCGTTGAGCATTTTTGAAGGTGAAAATTCATGTGGATGTTTTGATAAAGTATCTTACAATGTAACCCTTGAAGTGGCATTAGAAAAATCAGTTGTTTGTGGGATAATTTTTTGAAGATATATCTCCATAAGAGTAAATTAAGAGGTATGGGCACATCACTCCTTTTTTAAAGTATTTTGTTGAAGTGAATATTTTGGAACATAAGGTGGAGAGAAAAGGATTGTTTGATAAGCATTGTTGGAAATATTTGAGTTAGGATTTGTGCTTCATTGTTGTATATTTTTAGAAACATTTGGGATAGAATTTGAGAACAATATGTGCTTCTATTGTTGAAAGAGTTTAAGATATTTGTGCTAGAGATTGTGAACTACTTGTGCTAGGGTTGAAGACAAGTTAGTGCATCTTTGTGAAACCTTTTGAACATTGGTTTGAGAGATATTGATTGCAATTGTGGAAGTGTTTGAGATCAATTTTTGTGAGGGAAATTTATGCATTATTGAGGTTGATGGTTGAGAGCAAATTTGCAAGAAAGATAGATCAGTTTTGTGAAGCAAGTTATACATTATTTTGATTTTATTTGAAAGGGATTTTGCAAGAGATGGAGATTGGATGTGAAGAACATATTAGGATTTTGATAGAGCATATTATTCTCTATATGTTCCAGAGGTTAAATGAATTCTATATAGAATATATCTGAATTTCCTAGTTGAAGAAAGTATTTTTGAAATAGATTTAAGCATTTGTTTTTATGCAATATTTGGAAATATTTTTGGAGGTGATAAAGCAAAGAGGATAGAGGTATCCAGTGGATAAAGGTCCATCAACCAGTGTAGCGGGGATAGAGGTATCCTATGGAGAGAGATACACAAGCCAGAGCAGTGGGGGTAGAAGTCTCCTAGAAGTTCACCAACCAGAGTAGAGGGGATAAAGTTCTCATGTGGATAGATATCCATGAACCAGAGCAAAGAATGAAGAGTTCTCCTATGGATTCAGATCCATGAACCAACTAGAGAGATAGAGTTCTTATATAGAGAGAGATCCATGAACTAGTTGAGAATATAGAGTATTGGATCAAGTTCCACAAACCAAAGCTAGGGGATAGAGTTATCCTATGGAGAGAGATCCATGAATCAGAGCAAGGGGATAGAGTTATCCTATGAAGAGAGATCCACAAATTAGAGCAAGGGGATAGGGTTCTCCTATGGAGATATATACACAAATCAGATCATAGGATATTGATGTCTCCTTTGGATAGAGGTCCATAAACATTGTAATAGGGAATTATTTCCCAAGAGATTTGTTGAGAAAATTTAGAAGAAATATTTTATCTATGGAGTAGCCCACATTGGGTGAACCATGTTAAATTTGTGTCTCTCTTGTGTGTGATGATTTATGCATTGCTTTGATTACTGCTATTGATATTGCCATTGATAATATTGGATAATATTGTTTAGGAAATAAAAATAAAATTTGATCTTATAATGTTCACCCCGTCTCAATATAAGCTTGTGTTATTCAAGGAGAAGAAAATTCAAGGTTGTCATCACTGGGCACCACTTGGATTGGAATTTCATGATTGCTACTTTTAACAAGCTTAGCGAGGGTGGGTTGATTTGGGCTTGGCATGGAACTGGGAGAGACAGGGGAGGTAGAGATCACTGCTTTCTTAGAATAGGTATCCAAGGCATGTTTGTACAAGATGAGATGCAGACCCTGATGGATGGGTTGATAGGATTTTATAGTCCTAACATTATTGATAGAAAGTTACAAATACTTGAACAAGTAATCAAGGATGTTAATATTTTTATTTCCCCTAATGTGATTCAATAAGGAAAAATGGAAATTATGGAGGGGGACATAGATTTTATCTATGGTGAAATACTGGAGGATTGGAACCATAACTCAGTACCATGACCTAGGAATGGAGGTTCTTTCAACTCCTCCATCAACAATAGTCAAATCCTTACCTTTGTCAATGAAGTACTTGAATTCCACACCATGGTATGCTTGTTGCATCGGATGGTTTTTCCATCAATTGGGAACCCTGTAACCTCAGTTAAAATTTGAATATCGTTAAAGAAATCAAGGCATATGATAGTAACATAGCCATCATTCTAGGTATTAATTATTTTATCATAAACTTCTTTGTCATTGCCAAAAAAATTCTAAAGGAGGGGAAGGCCATTTTGATTCTTAAGAATGTCTTCAACAATGGGGTTGATTTGAAGCACAGAGGGCTTAAGGAGAGCCATGGATGTATGGGGAAGGGGATGGGATACTTGACATGAGGGATAATGGTATGGGGATAGAAAATGAGGTTGAGCCTTACATAGAGGTGGTACTTTAAAATATTCTCAGCTTGCATGTCGAAGAAGATGGGAGGAGATTTACTATGGACCATTGTAGAGTTCAAAGGATGATGTTGCTTAGGTTGTGTGCCTGCCAATAGAACCCAATTTTTGCAAAGGTAAGGAGACAATATGGAAGGGATAGTGATGGTAGCATGGGGTGAAACTTAATTTTAGAAAGGAGTAGCACTCAATGTGGTGGATTTACCAATTTTTTTTGAGTTGGTACAAATAATTGCACCATGGGAATGAAGCAAAATTTTATGATCATAGATGTCAGAGGCTAAGGTGGCACCATTGTTCATATGAGGATGATAAAATATATTCCATAAAAAATGCTAAGAAGATCATTTTGTATGGATAATACTTGAAAAATAATGATGAAAAAACTAAGAAGATCGATTAAGATCTTGGGGCCAAGTACATGAATGGAAAGGGACTTATGATGAAAGTCCATGGAGAAATAGGAGGGCTCAGGGTGAGGGAGGGGTACACTTAGGTGGAGGACACATCATAGATGAAGGGGATGGGTATAAGGTGACAAGGAAAGAGGATGAGGTTGTTGGCACTAGGTGTGCAGATATCGTGAGGGGTGGGCAATGTGGTGAGCATTTGGGGATGTGAAAAAGTTAAAGGGATCAAGGGATGGTATGAGTGCCAAGATTCAACGGGGACCAGGCCAATCATGGACAATAACATCAATAAGGGTTTGGGAAAAAACATCATGCCAAATGCAAAGGGATTTCTAAGAGTGGTCTAGATTAGCAAGGGAATCAGCCAACCTATTGGCTTATCTGAACAGGTGCTGGACTAAGGTCTCCAGATGGTTAAGGAGGAATCTCTTAACTTTAAAGATTAAATTTTTGACTCTCTAAATAGAATTCCTATTATTTTTTATGTAATTGATGATGTTTAGGGAATTTCCCTCAACCACGAGCTTACACTGAAGATTGCTTATGATAGATAAGCCATGATAAAGGGCTTTAGCTTTAGTTATGTGATTGGTGAAGATACCAAGGTTTTTAGCAAAGGCTAATATGATTCTTCCTTCATGATTTAAAGCAACTCCTCCTCCACAAACCAGTATAGGATTTCATTTAGAGGAGCCATCAAATTTCAACTTGAGTCATCCATCTAGGGTGGATCCACTTGGAATTGGATCTATTGTTGGAATGAATGGGTGGTTTAAGGGGGTCAATGGAGATATGGATGGAGAAGGCTATGGAGGACTCAATCCCAAGGTTTATAGGTTTTGAGTAGGGGCACAAGTAAGTATTTTTGACATCAAAACTTAATATTCTATTATCGACTGTAATTAGATCTCTAGGAGCATTAGATAAAGCACAATTATTATGCTCAAGCTAGATTTACCACAGGAAGTTATGTAGGTACATGGACTAGAGAGACTTGATTTTGGGGTTCTTAAAGGGATTGGGACATTGGTTGAAGAGATCGACCACTGAGCTAGGATGGGCCCAAGCGATGTTGAAGGTGTCAAGGATGTAGTTGAGTATTGACTCAATGAAATAACATTCAATAAAGATATGGTGCACTGACTCCCACCTAAACTTATAGAGTTAATATCGTCTAGTTATGATATTATCTAGAGTCCAGATATTATTTTGGACCAGTAGCCAAGAGAAGAACCTAATTTTGGGTATAAGGTTCTTGTGCCAGATTCCTTTGACAAGGATATTGAAGGTAGGATGTTTATCTTGAAGAAGGTAAGTGGATTTGATAGAAAATATACCATCATCACAATATCTCCAAATAGGTATGCTAGGAGAGTCACCAAGAATGGGTATGATTAAGGGGTTGAGAATGGATGATAGGGAATTCACACTGGTGATGAGATCAGTGGGAAGGGATTAGGATGGAATGGATATCCAGGAGGATCTACCATGATTTATGGTGATAAAATGGGTGACCTTACTACCTAAAATGTGGTTAGTAAATGGCTTGATGGTAGCAAGGGAAGAATCATCAATAAGAAGGTGATCATAGACCAAAGGATCATACCAAAAGTCAATGGTTTATCCATTATTGAGATTCCATATGATGCTATTTTTGATGATGTCTATGGATTTAGTAATGGAATTCTAAAATGGTAAACCAGAAGGGGGACCCCATCCTCTAGGAATCATGGTTCTGAAGATACTTCCTTTTGATTATAGAAACCCATTCAAAGTCAACATTGGTGAATATCTTCCAAGCTTTCTTAGCTATGAGGGTAAGGTTCATTTTATCCACTCTTTTAAAGCCAAGGTATCCTTGATATTTGGGGTTGCAAAATTTGTCCCAAGAAACCATATGGAACTTCCTTTTGTTGTTCGATCCTAGCCATAGAAAACACTTTTGAATTTGATCAAATTTTGAGCATATTACTGGTAGGGCTTTGAATATGGATAGGAAGTAAACTGGGATGCTTTGGAGATAAGCATAAACTAGTGTGGATTTAGAATCTTGGCTAATGAGGGCTGCCTTCTAACCTATAAGCCTTTTAAGGAGTCTATCTAGGATATTGTTCCACATGTTGTTTGAGGGACTATCATTAAAGAGAGGGAGATCTAGGTAATATGTGGGAAAATAACCAATTGAGCACTAGAGGACTTGGACTATGTATTACTAGTGGGCAGGGAGTGTGTTGATGAAGTAGATTTTAATTTTGCTATAATTCACCATTTGGCCTATCGCATCCTCATACAGGTTGAGAATTGACTTAATTTATTTGGATTCAGCAATAGAATCAAGGATTGCCAAGATGGTATCATCGATGAACTACTGGTGAGTCATTGGTTCCAACATAGAAGCGGCTTTGATTCCAAATATGGTCCCACTAGCACAAGTAGTTTTGATATTTCTTCCTAGGGTATCAGCTAATATGATGAACAAGCATGGATATAAGGGGTCCCCATACCTAATTCCTTTGTTTCTTCTAAAATAACCTACAGTAGACCCATTGACAATGATTGAAAACCATGTTGAAGTGATGTAGGCTCTGATAATGTCAACCCACTAGGGATGAAATCCAAACTTTAGCAAGATATAAAAGAGGAAGTCCCATGAGACACGATCAAAGGCTTTGTTCATGTTAAGCTTGAGGAGGAATATTGCCTTCTTACTACATGAAATAGAATAGAGCATCTCATGGATTGTAATGATGTCATCGATGATCATTCTCCCTTGAACTATGTTACCTTGATAGGTGTCAATGATGAGAGGAAGGGCTTCCTTCATTCTGGTTGACATGGCTTTGGTCATTATTTTGTAGAGCACATTGCACAAGCTAATGGGACAAAAATTAGAAAGCGATCTGCATTGAGCATGCTTGGGGATGAGGATCAGATAGGTCGATTTGAAATCATTAGGAATATTTCTTTATATTTATATATCTTGTATGGTAGTACAAATGTTATCTCCAATGATTTCATAGAAGCTTTGGAATAAGCGATTAGAGAACCCATAAGGTCTTGGAGATTTATTGGGCTGCATGGAAAAGAGAACAGATTTAATTTCATCATCGAAAAAGGGTTGGAGGATGCACTGGTTCATATCTTGAGAGATAAAGTTAGGGATGTGAATAATGAGGGACTATTGAGATATGTCAGAGCTAGGTTGGAATGTGGATATGAAGGATTGGAAATGATTGACCACTTCTAGCATGATATCTTAAATATTGGACATGGTGGTACCATCCCTCTTAATCAACCCTCTTATTCTATTAGAGCTATGGTTCCTAAGGATGGACATGTGTAAAAAGTTTGTATTTGAGTCTCCCCCTTTAAGCCACAACACCCTAAAATTTTACCTCTATAATGTCTCTTCCCTTGCTAGAATATTATGATAATGGGCCAAAAGTTTCCTTTCTTCATCCTTGGTTTTGTTATCAAGGCTTCCTTGCTTAATTTTATTTTCAATTATCTAGAGTCTTTCTTTGATTGCTTGTTTGCTTTCAAAAATATTGCAAAATATATCTTTGTTCCAAAATTCAAGGTTGTGTTTGATAAACCGAAGCTAATGGTAATTTTATATATGGGACTTCCTAGAAAGGGATGGTCCCACAATTCAGAAATGTGCTTCCTAAGGTTAGGCTACATCCACATAGCTTTGAAGTAGAAGGGGATTTTGAAAATTGATGCTTGACTAATAGTAAATGGGAATTGTGGTTTGACCCAAATTTTGGAATAGAGTGAAGGGTTTCATACCCAAACATGAGGACATATTCCTTGGAAATAAAGAATCTATCAAGCCTCAGTTATATGTGCATAGATCTAACACTTATTTTGCTCCAATTGTACTTGGTTCCTTTAAGGTGGACATCCATGAGCTCATTTGAGTCCACAAATTCATTGAAATCCTTATAAATCCTGGGATAAATAGAGGTACCCCCACACTTATCAGAAGGGTATAGGGGATAATTGAAGTCCCCAACTAGAATCCAAGGACTATTTGACAATATGTTTCTCATATGAATGAGAGTGTTACACAGGATGCTCCTCCTGAGGGGTGAATTGGGAGCATAAATTTTTGTAGGTACCCAGTTGAGTTTGGTATCCTTTTAGAAGAATAATATATTCATGATTCTATATGATATATATAGAAGTTTCCCTTATACCTTAATGGAATCCCATAGGCATTGGAGATCTCCTGATGATCCATGAGCTGGGTTGGTAATGACCTCCACGTTATTCCAAATATTTTTTGCTACCTTCTTGGAATTACCTTCTTCCAATTTGGTTTCTTGAAGAATAAATGTAGTGGGTCTGATTTACTTTCTCATGTTTTATCCAAGAATTTTCTTGGCAAGGTCATTAAGGCCTCTCAAATTCCATTAGAGGACTTTAATTTATTATTCTTGGTGTTTGATATTTTACCCCCTCTGCCCTGGTGTGAGGAGGGTTTGGTTCTTTTGGCTTCTTCCTTGAACTATTTGGATAAATATGAGAATAAGGTTGATTGAGTGCCATTAGCAATCTCATAATTATATTACTTTCTCCTTTGGTCATTGAAGGATGGTTTTCTCATTTTTTATTCATCCCCACACTAATGGTGGCTTTTTTGGAACTACGTGTGTGGAGAGGACTGAGGGCATCAGGGGCTCAGATGCCTTTAAACTTGGAGTAACTAAGGGAATTAGGGGATTGGATGCCTTTAAGCTTGTAAGTACTATGGAAGGTCAAGGATTTGGATAGACTATAAAACAGCTTAGAGGGACTCAAACAATGATAATATTTGGAAGGATAGGGAAAGCTTGAAATCTTAGGGAAGTTAGGAAAGATCAAGGGCTTAATCAGGGCTCAAGATGGATTTAGGGAGGGGAGAGAAACTAAAATATTTGGAGAGGCTATGGAAGTTAGGTTTGAGGGTTTTGGGTTAAGGTTTAAGGCTAAGCTAAGGGTTACGAACAAGGGGACCAAGATGAGAAGGGTGGGAGAAAGGGCCCAATATGGTTGGGGAGGAAGGTGTTTGTTTACTAGAGGAATCATACTAAGGGCAGGGAAAACCAAGCTTGGATTCTATATCATGGTCAAAAGGGTATAAATATGAGTCTAAGGATTCATATAAAATACCAAAAAAATTGGGGAAGGCAAAGATGTTGGAATATTTTCAACATTGCCTCCTTAGTCCTAAGTATTAAGTCATAGTATTTAGTTTTAGTTTAATGTTTTGATTTACATATTTCTAGTTAATTTGATTAGCATATGTTGAGGATTTGGGTTGGTTGATAAATGTTTGACCATAGTCCAAGATTAGCATGTTTTTAGGATAAGAGCTATCTTTAATTTAGTTTGTTGTAATAAGTTTAAGAGGATTTCTCTCAACCACCTTGTCTATTTTTAGTTCTTTCAAGAACTATAAAACTATGTAATGCATTGTTGATCAATAGAATAATTTCACCATTGTTTCTCATTTTGTATCAGAGTAGGTTTGCTCAGATGGATCAAAACCTGTGGAGAGTGGCATGAAGATATCTGAAGCATGCACTTTGTCAAAGAAACTCAAGTGGCTAGCACTTAGTAGAGTTGCAAGGAAGATCTTGAGTAAATCATTAATATATCATGCATCTTGAGGTATTTTACTATGAAATTTTTAGGATTGTTAGATAATTATATCAAGAGGATGCTTCCAAAATTTCAGGTGATTTGGAGCTAATTTACGGATTTTATTAGCATTTTGAGTTTTTCAATAAAATGGTTGTATAAGGTGGAATACAAGGTATTTGCTTCTCAAATTTTGGGAGAAATATTATTTAGATAAAATCATAATTCAAAAAAAAATTCAGGTCATTTGGATCTGTATTAATTAATGTATGTGAATATTTATTTTTCCTTCAACACTCCTAGATCCAGAATTGTGATAGAAAGGGCAAAAGTAAATTGATCACATATTTATCATTTGTGAATTTGGATCTGAAATTTAGTGGATTTTAAGATAAGTATATCAGAAGTCTACAAGAAAAATTTAAGTTTGTTTCAATCACTATTGGCTGATTTATGATAAATTGGGTGCTTGAGACTTTGGTAAATAAAAGGAAGCCATGTATGCAGACTTGGTTGTACCAAAATTTGATGGAGATAATTATGCTATTTGGAGCATAATGATGAAGACCTTATTGAAGGCTCAAGACTTATGGGATATAGTTTAAGAAGGCTATGAGGAACCCTCTTGGAGCAAGCTACAAGGTGTGGAGAGAAAAGAGAAGAAGGAGCAGCAATATGCAAATTGCTTAGCTCTTATGGATTTGAGGAGAGGAATGGAAAAGAATGTTTTTCCTCTCATAGCCAATTGTAGATCAGCTACAATGGCATGGAAATTATTGAAGGATGCTTATGGGTTTGATGAGGACACCCATAAAGCCATGTGTGACAATCATGAATATTGTTTAAGCAAGGAGGAGCCATGCTTCCTTGAAGAAGTTTCTAAATTAGATCCTTTTGAAGGAGTTTTTGAAGAGTCTTTTCAAGACTCATATGAAGACATACATTCTTATGATGGTGAATTTTTCATTTAAGAGGTTGACATGTTTGAAGAAAAGAGTGATGATGAAATTATTGAAGAGAAGAGATACGAAGATGAGGAATCCCTTCATGGAGAAGAGGATGAGAAGGCAAAGAAGCCTTGTATAGCTCTCATTAGAGAGAGTTATTGTGAGACACCCATAGTTCTAGACATGTCTTGTAATGGCATTGAAAATTGTAATAGTCAATTATTTCTTTTAGGATGAGAAAAATATGAAAATAAAAATTGTACTAATAATTTTTTTGCAGGAATGGCATGCTTGGAAAGCATTCACATTGATGGCAAAGAGGATGGATGTCTCAATGGAGAGACAATTTCTCAAGGACCTTGCAGTGAAGACCACTCAAAAGTGGAAGAATACTTTAAAGATGAAGTAAGAGAAACACTCACATTGGAGTGATCCTTTCTTGAAGACCATCAAAGTGAAATGTATGATGAAGAACGTCTCCTGTAGGATATAAATGAAGAGTGTATTATGGAGAATGCACCTACAATTCTCATGAAGGAGAATAAAGAAGATGATGATGGAGAAACAATGTTCATGGATGATTGGCCTGAATACCATTCAATTGGAATGGATGTGTGTTCTCTTGAAAAAAAAAATAAAGTAATGTGGGATGATGATTCATAAGAAATTTTTTATGAAGAGGATATGGAAGCGATAGGATTCTTGTTTGAAGATCACTCATCAAGGGTGAAGGATGTGTTGTGTGAAGAAAAGAACACACAAGAATCTCTCATTTGGTATATGGAAAGTGAGAGGGAAAATGGTATAGAAATAGAAAATGGAAATGAGATTGCTGATTTTCTTGTCATAATGGCAAAGGAAACATCACTCATGGATGAAGATCACTCACTTGGAGTGACTACATTGCAGAAAGAGAGTTGTCTTGAAAAGGCAACAATGTATGATTGCTTGAATGAATGGTGTTTCAACACACCAACATGGATTGAACAAAGGAGGAAAACTATTAGTGAAGAGTTGATGGTTGATCTTGAAGCACCATACCATAAAGGAGAACTTCTACAAAATAGTTTTATGGGAAGTACCAAATCTACTCATACTAAAGGTAATGTTTTTATGATTAATGATTTGTTTTTTGTGAGCAAGAATGAAAAGAAAGGAGAATGTATTCCAAAGGCATTATTGAGAGGTTATTGTCTCATTGAGACAACTTTGATGAAGAGTCTTCTTGGAGAGAATACAGTGATGGAGAACTTGGGTCACATGGATCAAAATGATGTGTTCAAATTCCATGGAAGAAGGATTCTTGTAAAGTCATTATTTTGAGAGAATATTTGTGTGAGGAGCAACTTTATGTTGCATATGTAGTTGGTCATTATATGGCCATATTTGTGGTGATTTTTTGTGTGAAAATATGTGAAATAATTGTATGGTATAATCATCTATGTGAGATGATTAATTGTAAATACTCATGTGGAGTATTGTTTAGTGTTGAAGATGTAAAAGAAGATCAAAATGTGAGAGCATGGTTTAAAGACCATAATGATAAATATGTAAGAGAGTGGTTTCTGAAAATCACAAGAGGAGATAATTTTGTTGAAGGGGGAGCTAATCAAAAAAAGAAGGCACTCAAGCATTTGTAGGAAATCCCACATAAAAAGTGGAAGGAGTGCCACCACAAGTATTTTGCAAATTCTGATTTCTTGATTCAAGATTGGAGGAAACGTAAGAGAAATATTTTCTTCCAACTCTGTGATGCTTAAAGAACTCTTGCATGAGTGTCTTTAGCATCAAGGGGGAGAATTTTGGAATATTTTCAACATTTCCTCCTTAGTCCTAAGTATTAAGTCCTAGTATTTAGTTTTAGTTTAATGTTTTGATTTACATATTTCTAGTTAATTTTATTAGCATATGTTGAGGTTTTGGCTTGGTTGATCAATGTTTGACCATAGTCCAAGATTAGCATGTTGTTAGGATAAAAGCTATCTTTAAGTTAGTTTGTTGTAATAATTTTAAGAGGATTTCTCTCAACTACCTTGTCTATTTTTAGTTCTTTCAAGAACTATAAAACTATGTAACACATTTTTGATCAATAGAACAATTTCACCATTGTTTCTAAAAAGAGAGAACATACCTGCTCCTTCGAGGGGTTTTGAGACTGAGTCATAACTTGCTTACCTTTCTCCAAAGAGGGGGAGCTTGCAGAGTGGTTACCAGCAACAAGAGGTCTCTACATAATTATGGCATAATGCTAGCTTCTTCTGGGGGGAACAGGGCTAGACTTAGATGGATCCATATGTTTCTTAGGATGACCTACATCCTTTGAAGGGATCTCCTTTAGAGGTTTTAGGGATGGACACTAGGGTATTAAGTGCCCTTGAGTATGATATTCAATATAGAAAGTTGTTTTATTTTCATATTCCACTGCTCGGTGCCTATGAAAGGAATTGTAGATGAGGTTGACATGGGTAGGAAGCTCATAATCTAAGTTAGCATTGATATATATGTGAGCATGGATCATTTGGTTTCTTTCTTTAGTGGTTGGATTAATAGCAACTACTTATCCAATTGTTCTAGCAATCCCATAGAATATTTATTCATGCCAAAACTAGCTTGGGAGCCCTAGGAGACATACCCAGATAGGGGAAAAGTTTATACATTGAAAATTTGTGTCAAAGTCCTCCATCCATTTTATCAAAAATAAGCTTCTTCTACCATAAAACCATGGTCCACCCATTAATATTCAAATGGTATCCTCTAGGTTATTGAGGTTAATTTGGAAAAATCCTCTAAGATAAGCAATTAGTTCTAGACTACCCAAAGGACACAACTTGGAAGTAGCTCATTTTTTAATAGATTGCATATCTAGTCGTCCTCCAATGAATTTACCTATGAGGGATATGGATTCTATGGAGAAAAAATTAGCCATAAGGCTTTCAGGAATGAAGAGGTTATTCCCTTTAGGAACTATTCATCAACACACCCTCCATGCCAACTGAGATAAAATAGTGGGTAGTGAGTTTTTTGTGCATGTTGTCTTTCTTTGAATTCAATTATATGTTGCATTGTTGGTATAATATCAACATATACATTAGGATTGAAGATTTTATTGAGAGAAAAAAGCTATTATTGTGAAAACATTAAATGGAAAGGAAAACCAAGCTTTATTAGGCCATAGAATGTAAAAATACAATATGCTAATACCAATTTAGATTGGTTGCTATGTGTTCATGTTCTTATAATACTATTATGACTTGGATTGATTTGTGAAATAGGGAATTCTATGAAATTGGTATTTTAAAGCTTATATATTACTACTAACTAATTTAATTTTTAAAGTAGATTTAGAGAAATGACCAAATGAGTAAACAAAGCATGCTTAAATAAAATTACACTTTAGTCATTAATTTTACTCTGGTTAATTATTGTATTTTGAGAGTTGTATTAGAATTAGCATTTGATAAGGTATTCAAAAGAGTATTTTTTATGCTAGTTATTACTACATTATATTTTTACAAGAAGACTATAAAATACCAAAAAGAAAGTAGAGGCTAATAATAAAAAGTAGAGAACCCACCTGGTGAAATGGAGTTATGACAATATGAGGAACGTGTTGTTATAATATAATTTGATAAATATAGAATAAATAATGGGAAGAAATGAAGCACATAACAAATTAATGTTAAATTTGATTGTGATATAAGATTTCAAATAAAAATTTGGTATGCATATTATATTTAAAAGCCTCTCAAGTTTAGATAAATTTGAGTTGAAGAGTAGTCTTAGAGGCCAATAATAATAAATTTGATAAAGCATTTTCAGTGTAGTTAAATCTATGTTAAATATCAGTTGGAGAAACTAGTTTCAATAACTAATGTATTAGGAACAAAATAAGGGATAAATGATTATATATTATCTTACTCTATATATTCAACTAATATTTCATTGAAGAAAGGGTTAATTTTCCATAGTATTATATTTTGTAACTTTTGATGACACTTACCATCTATGGTGTTGTAGTGGTAATTTTGCATCCAAGCTTATGAGTTCATTTGGTAGCTCTGGCTTACTCAAAGAGAATGTAGATAAAAATTTATTAGCTTGGTATTAATTTAAGATGATACAAACACTTGTCTAAAAGCTTGTTTGGTCACCATATTGTTTGAATAGAAACTATCTTTAAGAGTGCTTGCATATAAGTTGTATTATAAGCTTTATTTGAGATTGAATCATACACTAGAACTCTTAACTCCTTATTTTTATTTTTATATGTAGTATTTAACATTCTATCGATCATTTAGAGAATTAGTTGTATTCTATCCTAGACATGATGGCTAAGGATATAACTTTTCATCTAGTACTATCTTTATTCTTTTATTTGTAGATTTATCTTAGTTTTTTGAATTATATTAAGATGTTAGATGTTTAATGTTGTGCCTTCTCTATAGGAACCATAGCCAGTGTATACATTATTTTGTACCATTGTCCATTCAAGCTATTCACAAGACTCTGGGTATTATTATGCATATGTTAAGGTATCAAAATGTACCCTTGCATGCTAATACCTTGGGTTAAATAGTGTAAACTATTGGTATAATATGTATTTAGTCCACCAACATTGGGTATATGTATGTTGCTGATCAGATGTTTACTGATCTATTACACTAGAAATAATACATCCTATTATTAGCATTCAAACTAACTAATATTATGTTACATGTAGGATGCAAATTCTCATTGGTACTATTGTAATGATACCCATGTTTATATATCCATCATACATTATTTCTTAGAAGAAAAAATATATATTATTATTTGTTCGAAGCAATTCAATACCTAAACAAGGCAAATAATTGATATCTTCAAATGTAATAGATTTTACAAATTCAGTTTCTAATGGTGGATATGTTTACTTTAAAAAAAGTCCATCTATATTATCTAACTCATATTTTGGAGTGCTACCTTACAGAGGAAATATGGATAATGTTTTGGAAAAGTTGCATCCAAAACCATAATTTGAGATTACAAACCTAAAGAATGTTGGTTTTAAAATTGGGAGTAGTAGAACCATTAAAAATGATAATGATACATTTAATCCTGATGTTGTTTTAATTTATGTAGACTATGAAAGTTCCATAAGAAAGACATTTGTGGAGATCGACCTGGATGTTTCCTTTTGTAATAGCTCTAGTATATCTAGGAAATATGAATTATTGAAGCACAAGGAATCTTCTGATGTCCATTTTTGGTCTAGTAACGAAAAACTCTCATCTTTGTCTTATCATTTATTACGGAAATAAAAAATTAATTAGAAAATCGAATAAAAAAAATTAATAAAAGTGCTATGGAAATTGACTATCTAGACAAACAAAAAATAAATATAAATCCTATGGACATAAACTATTGAGGCGATCACAACAAAGTAATAAAGTTCTATGGACATAGACTATCCTAGCAAGGAGATAAAAAAATATGGGCATAACACTGACTTCAAAGGAATTGCATGTAGTAATATAAAACTTTACTTGTTGGGCCACATGTAGATCAATAAAGCTATGTGTACTACTAGAGTTAATAATAATTATGACTCATTGTCATTTGAAGTAGCCAATCACTTTCATTGTTTGGGGAGTGGATATTGAAGAACACAAGCTTATACTGAGAGGGGGGTGAATAGTATAAGACCACTTTTTACTTTTCTTTCCCAAACAATAATATCCAATATATCAATGGCAATATCAACAACAGTAATCAAAGCAATGCACAAATCACCACACACAATAGAGACACCAATTTAACGTGGTTCACCCAATGTGGGCTACTCCACGGAGAAAATATTTCACTAAAATTTTCTCAACAAATCTCTTGGGAAACCTTTCCCTATTACAATGTTTATGGACCTCTATCCAAAGGAGACACCAATCCCCTAATCAAGTTCATGGATCTCTATCCATAGGAGACACCAATCTCCTCAGCTAGTTCATGGATCTCTATCCATAGGAGAACTCCTTCTCCTCTGCTCTGGTTGGTGATCCTCTAGAAGACTACTGCCTCCACTGCACTAGCTTGTGGATCTCTCTCCACTGAAGACTCTTATCCTCACTCAAGAATATCTTTGTCCTCACTACCCTGGCTAATGGATCTCTATCCACTGGAGACTATTATCCTCTGCTCTATCACCTCCAAAGCTTGCTCTCAGCTCTATCTCAAATATGCACTAAACATAGTCCTTCGGTCTAGCACAAATCTGCTCAATATCTATCTCAAATATACACTAAACATAGTCCTTCGGTCTAGCACAAATCTGCTCAATCTCTATCCTTGATCTGGCACAAACCTATCCTCAAATATGCACCAAACTCTATCCTCAAATCTATCCTCAAGCCTTAACACAAATCTTGACTCAATCACAAATCAACTCTGCTAGATCTACCCCAAACCTTAACTCAAGGTTTGAACAAATCAATCAATCAACTCTGCTCACAAGTCTTCTCAAAGACTTACCTCAAATATACTCTACAAGTCCTCACTAGAACTTGTCCAATCTACTCAACAAGTCTTCACCAAGACTTACCTCAAATCTACTCAACAAGTCCTCACTAGAACTTGCTCAATCTCTCAAAAAGTCTTCACCAAGACTTACCTCAAATCTACTCAACAAGTCCTCACTAGAACTTGCTCAATATTCTCAACAAGTCTTCACCAAGACTTACCTCAAATCTGCTCAACAAGTCCTCACTAGAACTTGCTCAATCTGCTCAACAAGTCTTCACCAAGACTTACCTCAAATCTACATTGTAAGCTTCCAAAAATCACTCACACTATTTTCCAAAAGCTTACTCAACTCAACTCAATCTATCATAGAAAACCTCTTCAATCACACAAACAAGCTTCACACAAAATCTTTTTTTAATCTCACAAAAACATATAGAGAATGGTTAGAGACTCAATATGCTTCACACTCAAAAAACTCTATTTCAATTCCTTTTACAAATATAGAGAATGGTTAGAGACTCAATATGTCTCACACTCAATCACTTTCAATCTCTCTTCAAATCAATTAAGAATAAAGAATAATTTGTTTCACAGAACTTGAACTATCACTCCAACACTTCCAATCAACTAAGCCCAATCAACTCCACTCAACCAATCACTCAATGAAAGCTTAGTCAACAATGCTTATCAAACAAATCTCACATAAAACTTCACCCATCAATTCTCATAACAATGATACTCATGATCTTTCACAAACCCTAGTTCAAGATAGTTCTCATAACAATGATACTCATGATCTTTCACAAACCCTAGTTCAAGATAGTTCTCAACTTCACATAACAATGATACTCAATATTTCCAACAATGCTTATCAAACAAGGTTTCTAGTATCAACTTTCATTCCAGAAAATCTACATCAATCAACATTGGATTTCTCAAAACCAAACTCAACAATGCTTATCAAACAATCCTTTTCACTCCAACTTAGCATTCACAACATCCAACAATATTTCACTCACAAGGAAGATATGCCCATACCTTTGTTTTGAAGAAGATTTGATTCTCAAAACTTGTCTCAATCACACTCACTCTTTTTGCCAATCTCAAAGGTTAGATAGCAAAAATTTATCCTTAATATTTTCTTTCAAAAATATTTTACCAAGTCAAAATATCAAAAATCAACTATACCTTATTTCTCCTTTCAAATTAATTTTTATAATATAACTTTATTTCAACAAATAACATCTAACACCCTTGGCACACCTTATTACTCCTTTTAACCACTTAAAAATCAAACACACAAATTAAAACTTTGCATACCCTTTTATCTCCCTCTTATAACTCATAAACCCTTTTAACTATGCAAATTTTAATTATCAAGACCTTAGGAAATTAAAAAATAATTTCCACCCTTTTCAATTTTTGGATGCAATGACAAACCTTAGCATATGGCGCATACCTTGTAATTTTACCCAAAAGGACTTCGATGGGATTCAAACCATCGATCCCTCTCTCCCAAGCGCCTCCACACAAGTGCACCCACCAAGTGGGCTACGTGCCTTCACGAGATAAATAAGGCTCACGCCTTCCTCTTTAACTCCTCTAACGATGTGAACAAAATTAATCAAACTTTTGCCTTCCAAAACCACTGTCACATGGATTCGAACCCATGACCTATCACCTACAAGCGACTTACCACTGCCTTGGCTGCCAACCATGCTACCAACACTTCTACGATTTAATCGGTGTTCCTCTCTCCCTTGTTCCTTGGTCTGCCTCCTCAAAGGGTTTAAAAGCACATGCAAATTCCCCTTAGTCCTTGGCGCACGATTTATTTTTCATTCAAATAGCTCGCATGGATACCTTCCCAAGGTGGAACTTACCACCTTATATATGCTTTATTAATTTTTAAAACACGTCGACCTTTACTTATCTTGAATTCGATTTAATTCAAATTTCAAATTATGGCGCTTTTAAATTAATTTAAATTTAAATTTTACCTTAGGGTAAAATATTTAAATTTAAATAATTTAAACTTAGGGCTTTATAAACCTTTACATGGGTCTTTTGGGGAAATAATAATTTTATCACTCCATAACCTTTGTTTCTCTTCACACCAAACTATAACTAGAAAATATTATAATATTATATATTATAATATTATTATCTTCATTAACCTGCTTCTTTGCCTTGCTGGAAAAACCACTTGGAGAACATTAATAACACCAGAATTTGGACATCAACCTTTTGACATAAATGCATGGATGACATTGAAACTTGGTCATCATCCTCATGACATTAATGACGACAAACCTTGCTTTCTTCTTGACATCAATGACAACAAACCTTGCTCATATTTCCAACAATCTCCCCCTTTGTCATTGATGGCAACCCATTTTTATTTTACCATTTCCTTTACCTTTTCTATTTTGCTCCCCCTAAGAAACTCCTCCCCTGACTGAATGCTCTCCCCCTAACTCAAATCTCTCCCCCTTTGACATCAATGGCAAAGGGTCACCTTTGGGGCTCGGGGCTAAGAATGAGACTCTTAGCTTAGCCCCTCCCCCACCTCCTCTTGAGGTGGTTAATTTTGGGGTGGGAGTATTTCTACTCCCAAAAAGCACTGATCTTTACCTTTGTCCACTTTCTTCCTCAACTGATCCTTTGATTCCTCTGACTATTCTTGTTCCTGCTTGTCTCTGGAATTTTTGCTCTACACCACTTTGTTGTATGCCCATCATTATTGCACTTATAACACTTAATGTTGTTATTCCTTGGAGGTGCAACTATCTTGAAGTTTCTTCTGGTGAAGCCATATCCATTTCTATCATGAACCCTGCAATTTACTGCCTTGTGACCAAACTGATTACAAGAGTAGCAATACCCTTGAAAAAGATGCATGTTTCTGAAATTCCCATATTCATGTCTTCCATGTGTCCTGCATTGTGAAGCCTTGTGCCCAAACCTATGACATGAGAAGCATCATCCATTGAAACTACCTTGCCTTGACCCCATTGGTCTCTTAGTCTCTTTTACCCTATGTTGCTTCCTATTCCATCTGTTCCTCATTTGTGCATTGTTCCTTTTCCTGTTGAACTCTTTATTGTCCAACTCATCCTCAGAAGTCTCACTTTCTCTTACACTCTCTTCTTCTGAAGCTTCTTCTTCTTTGGAGCTTGATATTGACTCCTCTCCTTGTTTTCTTTGTTCCTGTTCAAATCCAAGTCCTGTTTTGTTTGATGAATACCTTTGTACCTTGATAATCTTGTCTATGGTTTTTGAGCTTTTTCCAAACTTGTGTAGCTTATCTTTAGACTCTTTTACTTCCTTCCTTAGTGAAGCTACTTCTTGCTCTAACTTTTCACATTCTAAAACCTTAGCTTCTAACTTCTCTTTAAACCTCCTTGTCTTAGCTATTGAGTTGGTTAGATCCTCTATAAGCTTTCCTTTCTCTTCATCACATTCTTGAAATTTAAGCTTGAGTTTTGAGTTTTGCTTTCTTACCTCCCTTAGTGCATCAAGGGCAAAAATAAGTTCACCTTCAAGATCAACTTCTCCTTTCTCTGATTCTTCCTCTATTTGTTTACCTTTAGGATTATCTTCATTCCTTTCTGATTTATTTCCACTAGAAGTACTCCCTTCTTCTTCTATTGCCATAAGAAGATTTTCTTCTGGTCCTTCAAGTGTATCTTCATATTCATCATCACTAAAACTGAATCCATTCCTTGTACAACTATCTTCAAGATGACCAAAGTTACCACATCTAAAACACTTGAGAATCATTGGTGCCCTTTTTCTAACATCATCCTTTTCTTTTGCTAGAAATAGTACTTCATATTTATCATCATCTGAGGAACTTTCATCACTATCACTTGAGCTCTTACCTACCTTGTCTGCATAGAAACTCTTCTTATGCCTTTGGAAAAACTTCTTTCCTTGCTTGCCTTGTCCATCCCTACTTTTCTTTTGGTACCTGTGTTTTCCTGTTTCCCTATTCTTATGATCCTATTTTTCTTCATCATTGCTATTTCTAGCCTTTGGACAATCAGATGCATAGTGACCATATTTTCCACAATTGAAACATCTAACTAATTTCGTACCTTTATACTTTCTTGAGTCCTTGTTCCTTTTGCCATAATTTGCTTCTTCATCATTGGATAACTCATTGCTTGAATCTGACTTCTTACCCTTTGTCTTCTTAGTAGCTTTGAAGGTTGCTTCTTTCTGGGGATTAGGTTCCTCTTTTATTCTCATCTCAAAAGCTGTGAGAATGCCATGTAATTCATCCCTTGTCAAAAGATCAATATCTTTTGACTCTTCTATAGCTAAAATATTTTCACTAAACCTTTTTGGGAGTGACCTTAAAATCTTATCACAAACATCAGATTCTTGAACTTCAAGTCCAAGTCCTTGCATGGAGTTAACAACCTCATCTACACGAAGTAGATAAGCATCAATGTTTTCCTCATCCTTCATATTTAGGTCTTCAAATATTCCTTTGTAATTTCGCAACTTTACCCTTTTGACCTTTTTATCTCCTTCATATATGCCTTGCAACTTATCCCAAATTTCCTTTGTTGATTTGCAGTGCATAACCTTTATAAACTTTATTTCATGCAAACCTTTCAAAATTCCATTCATTGCTCTTGAATTGTAATGATGTAGAAGCTTACCATATTTATCTGTAGGTGGAGTAGCTGGCGGTATGTATCCATTCTCAACTACTTCCCATACCTCATTTCCAAGTGCCATCAGGTGAATCTTCATTCTCACACTCCAAAGTACATAATTGCTCCCATCAAACAATGGTGTTGAATTCCCTAAGGATCCATATTTAGAATCCATCTGTGTTCTTGTGAGATTTTCCTTCAAGCTATTAAACTCTTTCAAAGGAACCCACTCTGATACCAATTGAAGAACACAAGCTTATACTGAGAGGGGGGTGAATAGTATAAGACCACTTTTTACTTTTCTTTCCCAAACAATAATATCCAATATATCAATGGCAATATCAACAATAGTAATCAAAGCAATGCACAAATCACCACACACAATAGAGACACCAATTTAACGTGGTTCACCCAATGTGGGCTACTCCATGGAGAAAATATTTCACTAAAATTTTCTCAACAAATCTCTTGGGAAACCTTTCCCTATTACAATGTTTATGGACCTCTATCCAAAGGAGACACCAATCCCTAATCAAGTTCATGGATCTCTATCCATAGGAGACACCAATCCCCTCAGCTGGTTCATGGATCTCTATCCATAGGAGAACTCCTTCTCCTCTGCTCTGGTTGGTGATCCTCTAGAAGACTATTGCCTCCACTACACTAGCTTGTGGATCTCTCTCCACTAAAATCTTATCCTCACTTAGAAGACCTATCCTCACTACCCTGGCTAATGGATCTCTATCCACTGGAGACTACTGTCCTCTACTCTATCACCTCCAAATCTTACTCTCAGCTCTATCTCAAATCTACACTAAACACAGTCCTTCAGTCTAGCATAAATATGCTCAATATCTATCTCAAATATGCACTAAACATAGTCCTTTGGTCTAGCATAAATATGCTCAATATCTATCTCAAATATCTCATATTCACCAAACTCTATCCTCAAATCTATCCTCAAGCCTTAACACAAAGCTTGACTCAATCATAAATCAACTATACTAGATCTACCCAAACCTTAACTCAAGGTTTGAACAAATCAATCAATCAACTCTTCTCACAAGTCTTCTCAAAGACACTTACCTTCCTCAAATTTCCAAATCCTCACTAGACTTCATCACTAACAATTCCCCCTAGAACTTTCCAATCTCTCAACAAGTCTTCACCAAGACTTACCTCAAATCTTCTCACACAAGTCCTCACTAGAACTTGCTCAATATGCTCAACAATCTTCACCAAGACTCCTCAATTATCCAAAAGTCCTCACTAGAACTTGCTCCCCATATCTATGCTCAACAAGTCTTCACCTAAGACTTATCTCAAATCTACATTGTAAGCTTCCACAAAAGCTTATCTAATAAATACAAAATAAAAAATCAACTCAACTCAATCTATCATAGAAAACCTCTTCAATCACACAAACAAGTTTCACATAATCTCTTTTTAATCTCACATATATAGAGAATGATTAAGACTCTATATATTCACACTCTCACAACCACCCCCCCCATGAACACTCAATTACTTTCAATCTCTTAACATCAAATTAAGAATAAAGAATAATTTGTTTCATATAACTTGAACTATCACTCCAACACTTCCAATCAACTAAGCCCAATCAACTTCACTCAACCAATCACTCAATGAAAGCTTAGTCAACAATGCTTATCAAACAAATCTCACATAACAATGATACTCATGATCTTTCACAAACCCTAGTTCAAGATAGTTCTCATAACAATGATACTCATGATCTTTCACAAACCCTAGTTCAAGATAGTTCTCAACTTCACATAACAATGATACTCAATATTTCCAACAATGCTTATCAAACAAGGTTTCTAGTATCAACTTTCATTCCAGAAAATCCACATCAATCAACATTGGATTTCTCAAAACCAAACTCAACAATGCTTATCAAACAATCCTTTTCACTCCAACTTAGCATTCACAACATCCAATAATATTTCACTCACAAGGAAGATATGCCCATACCTTTATTTTGAAGAAGATTTGATTCTCAAAACCTGTCTCAATCACACTCACTCTTTTTGCCAATCTCAAAGGTTAGATATCATAATTTTATCCTCAATATTTACCTTCAAAATATTTCACCATGCCAAAGTATAAAAATCAACTATACCTTATTTCTCCTAAATTGATTTTTATAATATAACTTTATTTCAACAAATCACATCTAACACCTTTGGCACACCTTATTACTCCTTCTAACCACATAAAAATCAAACACCCAAATTAAAACTTTGCATACCCTTTTATCTCCCTTTATAACTCATAAACCCTTTTAACTATGCAAATTTTAATTAACAAGACCTTAGGAAATTAAAAAATAATTTCCACCCTTTTCAATTTTTGGATGCAATGACAAACCTTAGCATATGGCGCATACCTTGTAATTTTACCCAAAAGGACTTTGGTGGGATTCGATCCATCGATCCCTCTCTCCCAAGTGCCTCCGCATAGCGTGCACCCACCAAGTGGGCTACGTGCCTCCATGAGATAAATGAGGCTCATGCCTCCCTCTTAAAGCTTCCTCCGATAGTGTGAACAAAATCAAAACTCTACCTTCCAAAACCATTGTCACATGGATTCGATCCTACGACCTATCACCTACGAGCGACTTACCACTGCCCTCGCTACCAACTATGCTACCAACACTTCTATGATTTACTCGGTGCTCCTCTCTGCCTTTGTTCCTTGTTCTACCTTCTCAAAGGGTTTAAAATGCACATGCAATTTCCCCTTAGTCCTTGGCGCACGATTTCCTTTTCATTCAAATGGATCGCATGGATACCTTCCCAAGGTGGAACTTACCACCTTATATATGCTTTATTAATTTTTAAAGCACGTCGGCCCTTTTACTTATCTCAAATTCGATTTAATTTGAATTTCGAATTATGGCACTTTTAAATTAATTTAAATTTAAATTTTACCTTAGGGTAAAATATTTAAATTTAAATAATTTAAACTTAGGGCTTTATAAACCTTTACATGGGTCTTTTGGAGAAATAATAATTTTATCACTCCACAACCTTTGTTTCTCTTCACACCAAACTATAACTAGAAAATATTATAATATTATATATTATAATATTATTATTTTTATCAACCTGCTTCTTTGCCTTGCTGGAAAAACCACTGGAGGACATTAATAACACCGGAATTTGGACATCAACCTTTTGACATAAATGCATGGATGACATTGAAACTTGGTCATCATCCTCATGACATTAATGATGACAAACCTTTCTTTCTTCTTGACATCAATGACAACAAACCTTGCTCATATTTCGATAAATACTCTTGCTAAAGCATGCACAAAGATTTTTTGTTGGGATTACTTTGAATCTGCTACCTGATATGGTTTCTTCCTCTTGGGGGTCCTCCACATCCTCTTACAATTTTACAGTTGGTGCCTCATCCATATCTAGAAGATACTTTTTTTGACACACACACATGTGCCCCAAGAAATACTTTTCATCATAATTGTAGCATATCCCTTGGGAACTTCTATTCTCCATATCTTCATGAGTCAATTTTTTGACAATTCAGTATTTAGTGGGAGTATTTTTCATAAGCTTGGATGGAAAAGGTGGTCAATATTGAGGAAATTTGAGGTGTGTCCTTGAGCCTTGAATTTTTATTTTGCCAATTTAGCCAATTGTATAGCTTGGTGTAATGTTTGGAGCCTCAACATTTTAACCTCATCCTTAATGCCATCCATAAATCCACTCGTAAAACAAATTTAGAAGAAGTCAATACTTAAACCAGTGGTATTATTGGAAAGTTTCTCAAATTATTTTTGGTACTCGTGAATAGTTGAAGTCTATCTAAGTTTTTAAGGGCTCCTATAAAAATATTCAAACTCACTAGGACCAAAGCGAGTGAGTAGATGTTGCTCAAAGTCTTGCTAAGAGAGGTTAGTTTTGGCCTTCTGAAGCCATTGAAACCAATGTAGTGCATCTTATTCAAAATTGAAAGAGGCAATTGTCAAACACATTTATCTTGGGACATTATTATTATTGAAGTATTGTTCTACCATACAAATCGACCCCTTCGGATCTTTCCTATTAAATTTTGAGAAGTCTAATTTGGACAACTTAAATATATTTTTATCTGGCATATTTTTCTATAGGCAAATTGTACCAATATATTTTTTATCCTAATGACCCAACCTATCTTGTGAGAAGGAATCAATAGAGAGATGACTATCCAATTCTGCCTTCATTTCCTTTTGTGTCTTGGTAACCAAATTCATGGATTCATGGAAATTTTTTATAGTTGTCCTTATCTCATCTAAGTTGTTGAATTGAGACCCTAACTTGTTGCCCAAATGATCCACATGCTTAGCAATTTGTACCTCTAATTATTGTTGTTGAGTACACGAAATCGTGTTCTAAGAGTTAAGACCTATTGGTGACACTAAAAATAGAAATGTGATTTTAGGGGTTACTATTTTTAATAAGAATCCCAAAAAGTGTTTTGGGTGCTATATATCAAAATGATTAGCTCGAGAAGACAATAACAATGAGCTATATAACACAACACTAGTTTTGGACACCCCTAGAATTTTTTTAATATTTATTTATTATTGAGGTTGTTGGTGTGGTTGGTTTTACCTCTAGAGGCTTGGTTCAAAAGTTAGGTTCTATGTTGACCAACCCCTTATGACACTTTAACCTATCTAACTATTGACCCTGTATTGACTATTATTGATTGATTATTCCAAATATTACTAATATTGACCCCCTCGTTCCCATTATTTTTGACTCTAGTGGTTTTTGTTTTACCTACTATATTCTTATGTATTTATTTTAACTGTTTTAATGTAGGAGTTCTGGAATGGGTATGTCTTCTTAATATGCTTAATTTCTATGATAAGGTTACGTTAACAGGTTTGGAAGTCACAAAACATAATTTTTTTTGTTGTAGTTTTGATATTCAAAATAATAATGTATTCTAATATAGGGTGTATGTACTACCCATACATCCTCTATTATACCACAATGATGAACAATAGTTCTTAGACCAATATTTTAGGTCACTAATCAAGGCGGATTCCATGCATACCCTTGAGCATACTACATACCTCTCTATCAATACATGAGTGTAATCTTCCTAGATGCTATGTCTAGTGTACTATGGAGAATAAAGGACAAAATATTTCTAAGTCCTAAAGGCCTTTCCTAATCATAGGGGGTATCTTGATATACCTAAAGATACATGGGAGCTCAATTTCATAGATGGGTGTTGTTCAAGGCCTGAGTATTGGAGCCAAATAACCCATCATTTCATTAGACACTTTATGGTATCTAGTTTAGCCAATAATGATAAATCCTCCATGATATTTTAAAATCCTTTGCATAGGGTTTCTATCCTAAATAACTAATGCTTAAAAAATAGAGGCTAAAATTTTTATTTTTATTTTTTAAGGAAACTAACAAAAAAAAGAAACATGAAATATTATACCTAATAGTTGAAATGGCAGAAACTATTGCATTTGCAACAAAACATAGCCTTAGAAATCACTCTGATACCACTTGTTAGGAACCTACTATTAAAAAATAACTCACTCACACAAATATTGCAAATAACATAAATGCTCAAACACAAACTATTACAATACTAAATATAAATGCAAAAAGAAACAATATCACAAAGTCACACTGAATCACAAGCCACTTTGAGGGAGAAACCTCCTTCAATACTTTCATTCAATTATGCAAAAATATACATACATTCCTACTTATCATAGTTTTAAAGACTTCATCTACCACCTAAATATTAAGGTTGGATTAAATGCAAAATTTCACCTGAGCTAGAATCTCTTACCTACAAAATAGTTACGCTCTTGATAACAGTTACATATAATGACACCACTTTTTTAGGTGCTTCTAGAACTAAAACATTACAAAATATTATCATGGGTGTTTCCCATGTTTATAGAATATTACAAAATATTATCATGGGTATCCCTCCATGTTCAACAAGGAATATTACACCATAGTTTTAGGATGAGGTCCTAACAATATCTAGACAAAGCACTAAATTTTCTATGGACATAGACTATTGAAGCAATTAAAAGCATCACTGGCTAAGCACTTTTTCATTAATCATTCATAAAGTTCACTTCTTAGGGGTAAAGCACACCATTAAAGTCCTACAAACATAATGCATATAGGTAAAATATATCATCTTAAATATACAATAAAATGTAAGTATTTTAAGCACCTCATCAACACATAAAGCAAATAAAAATTTATTATTATTTATCAAAAGCAAATATTTTTTATATTAATGTCAACAAAAAATCACTTGCAAAAAAAATTACATAAATCAAATTATAACCAGTACATCATATTGATGATTAAAGTTTTGATTACAAATAGCCAAAAAATATTATATCATCTAAAATTGATGCATAGCATCTATAAAAGTACAATGAATTTGATCCATTGTTAGGTGCCCTATTTTATGGTAGGGGCATCCTCATCGATCTGTAGGATGTTATACCAATTTATCTTGAGTATCTCCATGATTGAGTTCTTATAGGTGATAAAATTCATCAATCTGTAGATATTATCATGTGATACAATTCTTTGTAGTGTATCACCCACTCTATCTCCACTTGAAAGTCCTATTAATAGATCAAAAATTCCACTTGATTAGCCATAAAGTTTCTCTAGGCCTTATCTAACTCCTATTGCAACCAAGACATATCCCTATCCATTTGAATTTGCTCCTTCTATGATCATCCCAAATCACCCTATGGTATCCCTAGTTATCTCTATAGTAATAATAATATGCACATCATATCTAATCTAGCTATAGTAGCCTGTGTTACCACCATATTATGCTCTACAATCAAACTTTCAATAGTATGATGCAACATAGTCTCCTATACTAGCAACGACTATCTATATTTTTGCAATTGATCTCTCCATGAGTTATCCCTCTAGGTTAGTAACCTACCTATACCTCTTTATTTGGAGCTACTATAGCTTTAGCTACAACTGATCCCTCTTAGACTCTTCTTCAATGATCCATTTTAGTAGGATCTATATCATAAAAATAGTAAGATATACCTTTCTTCCCTTCATCTCAAAACTATCAAAGTTAACCAATGGTGATATACTACCCCCTACCTCCTTAGAATCATCACTTGCCATTACTAGCTCTTACCTCTTCCAATCCCTCTATCTTCATAGGGACTCATGAATGTACCTCTATACATATGTACCAAGTTGCATTCATTTCCTTGATAACTTCACGCATTGTAAGGAGACTCATTGAGGGTGAAACCCATAATACCAATGCTCATAGCCCTCTACTATAATTAGATCATCATACCCAATATCTAGAATAATAAGATCATCTACATACTCCTTTGTAGTCAAATCCTAATTCTGGATGAGATGCCTAAATGAAACTAACTGCTTAGAAGCTCCCTACACCCACCAAACTACCTCAAGATTTGATCAAAATGATATAGCTCACAATTCAAATGCACAAGCCATTGAACATGACATACTTGGATGAGATAGTATCTATCATCAACCCATTGTGGATGCAATCCACAAAGGTTATCATATAATATATTAACCTTGGAGGTCATATACAACCCTCGTCATAGTAGTCAATTTCTATGAAAATGTGGCACCTTACCCTATCTCGAAATGTCATGCTAACGTAAAATCCATGGGAACCTGCCAATTGTCTACTCACCTTGGAAAACTAGATGGTCGCATGATCATTATATGCTATTATGAAAAAAATTACAATAGTGTACAATAGACTAAACTCTTATACTCCCTGTACACCACTTAATTTAGGGTCCTATACAAGTTCTCAAGTACCAATTGACCTCATGGAAACACAACCTTCTAATCCTACATGTGAAATACTACATCTCCCAAGTACTAGGACATCAATATCCTACTAGTATATCTAACCAAAACCCTTGATACCAATGCATGTAGGGTGGTACTGAGCCAATTTAGATGCCTCTTTAATATGTGGTATTGATAACAATGCCAAAAAAAACTACCTAAAAATTCTCATCACTTATCAATATCACCAAAAAATATCCTTTGTCTTAGAAAACATCAACTTGGGTACCTCTATTCATTGATGATACCCTTATATTGACTAAGGTGTCAGTGGTTGAGGCAAAAATAATTAAATACATCCTGCAACTCTACGAGGATGCTGCTGGTCAGAAAGTTAATTTTAGTAAAAGCAAGTTATATTTCTTGAACACCCCCATTCAGAAGCAAGGAAGGATTGCAAAAATTTTAGGGTGTGATATAGCAAACATCCCCACTTCGTATCTTGGTCTCCCTATTTTCATTGGTTCTTCAAGATAGTCAATGTGGGATAGGGTTATTGAAAGAATTCAAAAAAGACTTTCTAGATGGAAAGGTCATCTTATATCTCAATCAGGAAAGCTGACCCTCACTAAGGCCTTTCTTCAGAGCATTCCAGTCTATTTCGTCTCTGTTTTCAAAGCCCCTGTGAAGATTTTCTAAACAATTGAGAAACTCCAAAAATATTTTTTATGGACTGGATCAAAGGAGAAAAAAAGGATACACCTTTTAGGATGGACCAAAATGTGCAGACCCAAGGAAAATTGGGGATTAGGTCTAAGGAAAATTGCTCATATGAATTTACATTTACTGGCTAAGAAAGTATGGCACCTCATTTCTGGTGAAGAAAATGAATGGACAACTATCATCAAACAAAAGTATCTTCAAAATATGGAATTTCTAAGTGACTCAGTTCCAATTAGAGGTTCTACTTTTTGGAAAGCAATTCTCAATTGTAAGGAAATCATAAAAAAAGGTTTAAGATGGGTTTTAGGCAATGGTGAGAGGATAAATTGTTGGAATGACAAGTGGTCTAAGGACGAACCACTGATGCAATATCCTAACTTATTCCGAATTAGAGATATCATGGAAGAACTCATTGGCAGAAAAGTCTTTGATTATATGGTTGAGGATAGAGGCAGAATGAAGTGGAAATAAATAAGGATTCAGGGATTTCAAGAAGAATCAAATGATCTTTGTAACATTCTCGGGAAAAATTTTATCCCCATGAGACCCAAGGAAGATCAAGTGACCTGGGCTCTTATAGAAAATGGGTAGTTCATTGTTAAATCAGTTTACAAGGTTCTGCTTGATGATGAGGATTTTATCCTCCAAAAGGACTTAGTTTGGATAAAAATTTAATTCCAAAAACTGTAGTCTTTTCATGGTTGGTTATCCAAGGAAGAATTCTAACCATTGATAATATGATGCGTAAAGGTATTTGTATCACTAATCGCTATTATCTGTGCAGGGCTAATTGGGAGACCATTTATCACATTTTCCTTGAGTGCCCTTTTTCCTTGATTGTCCTAAGTGGGGTTTTTTAGGCCTTCAATATTTCTTGGGTTAAACTAGCCATCGTACTTGATTTGTTCATCTAGTTGCCTTACCCCTTTTCAATCCAAAGACTTAGATACATGTGGAAAATTTATATCAATCACTATATTTGGCATGTGTGGTTAGAAAGGAACCATAGAGTCTTTAATGAGTCTATCCATGATCATCAAACTATCATTGTCAGGATCCTATCCTTTGCCAATGAGAATGTGAACCTTATCCCTTTTGATAGCCATAAACCTCATCTATAGGAGACCACGATTTCTCAATATTTAAGCTTAGCATTATTATATGAGTCTATGCCTAGGGTAGTCAACCCTAGAGCCAATGTTAAGTGGTCCCCACCTCCTACGGGTTGGTTTAAGCTTAATTTTTATGGAGCGTCTAAGGACAATATTGGCAGAGCAGGCGCTAGTGGCATTGTGTGAGATCATAATGGGAATATGATGCTTGTGTTTTTTGAATATTTGGGAACAAGGACGAACAACGAAGTTGAAGCTAGAGCTATGTGGAGAGGCCTTCAAATGACTCAATACTTAGAAGGCAATTTGATCATATAAGGAGACTCTATGCATGTTATAAATCTCCTCAATAATTTGAAAACACCTCCTTGGAGGATTAAAACAATTTTTGAAGAGGCTAGGATCCTTTTCCAGGGAAGATAAGACAGAAAAGCCCAACATGTCTTTCGGGAAGCTAACAAAGTTGCTGATAAGCTGGTCAATTTGGGTTTAGATGGTGACAGACTTTTCAAATAGGAACATAGTATCCCGAGTGAAGTAGAGGAGCTTATTCAACAAGAATGCCAAGAATGATAGTCGAATTTACCAACAGGGAAGGCACTGTAAGTTCAAAGGCTATGAGTATTCTCGTCTCTTTTTTGAAATGGACTCACAATAAAAATTATTCGAGTTGTTAGTCTTGGTGGATGTTGCTTGGAAATACCACAAAGACTAATGGGGACAATCACATGTCAGATAACATGGATCCTAGTCATATTAGTAATTTAAGGTTGGTTGATAATCATAGGGCAGGAAATAAACGACAATATAAGACTTCGAACCAGAGCCACATGGACCACTAGATAGCCACCACCATAAATCTATCCAACAGGTTCACTTCTCCAAGGCTGATTGACCAATATGGGATGTGGTCCCAAAGCATGTCATATATAGAAGAAAGCAATTACCAAAGAATTATTAAGAGCAACTGTCAATGCAAAGCTTGTGGGAGTTTTTTCAGTATTCTGCTATGTGTCTCTGCAACTTTTTTTTCTCCACTGTTTCAAGGAAGGGATCTGTGTCTATTTATTTTTTTGTAATTATGATGCAGGTGTGTTTTCTTGGGGTATACCCAAAATGTTGTATGGGAATTTTTTTTGATAACAGGCTATGTGCATTACCAGATGTAATGGCTTTGGCGGCATGTAGATTTTATATATATAGGATCCTTAGGAAGGACATGTTCATCAACAACCCTGGGCTGATTTTTATAAAAGGTTTTGGGTTAACCTGTAAAACCCGATATTAATGCTATAGTATCTTATCTACCAAAAACTTAGGTACCTCTAGTTGATAATTGAAATATATGTTATATGTCCTTCAATGTTATTGTCATTTCCCCTTTTGCCAACTAAAATTTTCTCATCTCCAAGTACCAAAACTTAGCTAATACTATGAGGAGAGACCAATCAAAATCAACCTTTGGCATAAAGACTATATGATATAGCCCAACTACCACCCATATACCTCTCACTATCATCTAATAGATCCAAAATACCTCAAAAAATCTTCAACCTCCTCTCTTGATATTCTAACACCTCATAACATGCTTGCATAAGTTAGAAATCAAAAGTTAGACAAAAAAGGGTAAATTTCCCATCCTTGTGTGGACTATATAGACATATTGTATAGTCACATATGTGCTATATAGATGCATTGTATGGATGCACTATAAAAAAATATTGTACTAATGTAAAAACATTGTATGATGCATTACCAACATAAATCATCTCCTTCTATGAGAAAAAATAGAAAAAATAATAATTATAAAAAATAAAATCATGAAAAAATGGAAAAATCCATTCGGTTTAATACTTACTAGAACCATTATGTTGCCTCTCAAATAAAAATGCTTTTATCATGTTCACATAGTGTCTGTATCGATATTATTGTACCATTGTCAATTCTTGTCATAATATCACTTCCCTATCTCTCCTCCACTTCTTCTCCCTCGCACAATTAAAAAAATATTCAAATCCCCCCCACGCATTTATATCGACCATCATGTTTTCCTTCTAAAAAAATTGTTTCTTCTTTTTCCCAATTCAAATAATTTTCCTTCCTATTTTAATAAAATATTTATATCAAAGGTTCTTTTATAACTTTAATACATTTAAAATATACTATTTTACCCTAAAGTCAAAATCAAGGTAATTTTCCCTTGTCATATATCACCTTTTTCAAGTTTCCTCAATGCTATTTTCTTTATCAAGGATCCTATACAAGTTTCCAAGTACCAATGGATCCCATGCCAACAAAACCTGCTCATCCCACATGTCTACTACTACATCCCCCAAGCACTAAGACATCACTCTCCTGCTAGTGTCTCTAACCAAAACCCTTGACACCAATGCATATAGGGTGTTACTAAGCCAATCCAAATGCATTCTTAAATATGTAGTATTGATAACAATGCCAAAGAAAACTGCCTAAAATTTCTCATGACTTGTCACTCTCACCATAAAACATCCTTGGTCTCAACAAACCTCAACTTGGGTACCTTTAGTTGATAATTGAAGCATTTACCATATGTCCTCCAATGTTATTTTAAAGTTTGCTATTGACAACTAAAATGTGCTCATATCCAATTACCAATAGATAGCTAATATTATGAGTAGAGACTAATAAAACTCCACCTTTGGCCTAAAGGCTATATGATATAGCATTGTTACCACCAATACGCCTCTTACCATCATCCAATAGATACAAAATACATCAAATCACCTTCAACCTCCTCTCTCGATATTCCAACACCTCATAATATGCATGCATAAATTAGAATCAAAAGTTAGATAAAAATTTACAAATTCCCCATCCTTGTATGAACGGTATGGATGTGTTGTATAGTCACATATGTGCCATATAGATGTGTCATATGGATGCACTATACAAACACACCATACAGACATAAAAACATTGTATTATGCCTTAGGGACATACATCACCCCCTTCTATGTGCAAAAGAAAAAATAAATAATAATTATAAAAACTAAAATTATGGTAAAAATGAAAAAATCCAATGTTCTACGCTAGAGTTAACCTAAAAAAAAAGTACAAAAATATAAGAATTTATATTTGCATAAGCATTGTACAAAATTATATATGATTCCTATGTAAATTCCATACAAAATTCCATATGACACATTCACACTCATATGATGCCTTCACACTGATGCTACTAGAACTTGAGTCTCAATGGCACAACTACTTGTCATGGCTAGTTAGCTTTGTGGTTGTCGTTTTAATGGTAAATCATAGTAGAAATCACTTTAGTTGCATGTCCATTTATCTCTTCAATCTCCTAAATCAATATTTGTAATTGTCAATCATGTAACCACTTCCCAATCTCCTTACCAACTCCCTTCTTTTCTATCATCTCCCAATCCTCATGTGAGCAATCACAAACCATATTTTCCACTTCACTTGCCACCACTCAACTATCTTAGCACATCACTAAATTCTTCTACCACTTCTCATACCTCACACAAATCTTCAAATAATTATTTTAAAATATTATAAAGCTACCCCCATTGGGGTATGTTGTGATCAACAATTTTAAGAGTAATCAATGATGAATTTTTTTGGAGGAAATCACTAAATTTAATGCATTAATAAATTGATAATTTTAATTCTTCATGGATGGATGCTTCCATATTTATTCCTCAAATTAAGAAGCCTTGGAAATCAAAGGGCAATTTTTTACTTCTTTTCCTTTGCTCTTGGAACTAGGCTTTTATAACTCCTTTTACTTTGCTATTGGAAATGATCTTTTAGAACTACTTTCATTTTGTTATTGGAATCAAGCATTCAAAGGCATTTCAATATAGAAATTATGATTAGCATATTTTCTTTTAATTTCTACAACTTCTTACATGTTTCATTTATCGACATATTTTCTTAATTGAAACATTGTAAAAAGCAATAGGGATTTGATTCTTCCACCAAGGAATTAAGACATTCGTGGAGAATATAGACAGATCCAAAATACTAATAGTTTTTTTTGGCTTTTTTAGTTGCAGGTTTGTTTTCTATAGGTACAGGACACAAATGTTGTGGTACTAGAAAAGTGTTGTATGGGAAAACTACAATTGAACAACACCTTCACAATGGTATCATACCTTCACATTGGTACAATGCCTTTGTAACTATATAGTGTCTTCACAATGGTATGGTGCTTGTGCAATGTTTTTTATTTTTTGAATTTACATGGTGGAATTAGTAGCCGCCATGATTTCAGGTAGGTTGTCAATATTTTATGGCTACCACAGTATTCTGCGTTGTCTACCCTGAATACCACCATGTAGTTCTTTGCGCATTCTGTCCCTATAACCACCATGCCACAATAATTTTAAACCTTTTACGCTATTGAAAGCACCAAGAAAGGGACAAGTGTTTATTCTGGTGAGGCCTAATATTTGAACCTTGGATATGATATGCTCACACTACCAAGATATTGCCTCTAGTAACATATGATAAACATCAGAAATAATATAAAATTTTAAACCAATATCCACATCCATTTTTTCTAATAGCATTGATGATAATTTGTGAGTCCCCCTCAATTGACATATATTTCCATCCTTTTTATGTAGCAAATTTAATATCTATAATATGTGCCCTAGCCTCTACATAGTTGTTAGTTGAAGTTCCATATGATTCTGAATAAGTGAGGAGAATTTTTTCCTCGCTATTTCTAAAAAACACCACCTCCACCAAATTTTCTTGGATTTCCTTTAGAAGCACCATAAAAAATAATTTTGATAAACCTAAATTTTGGATATTTCCATTTTACCATAGATCAAAGTAGATCCTTTATTTTAATTCCCATGTAAGATATTACTCTTACATGTATGTTCAAATCATGTAACCAAGTTATTAGCACCTCTTTTTCTATAATTGAGACTTCTCATGATGAGCGCCATATTTGTAGATATTTTGCAAGAGAAGCACTAATACGGTTACAAACTTGGGAATTATTTTGATATTTATTATTAAAAATTATGTTATTCCTTTCAATCCATAAATTCCAACAAATAATGGCAAAGCCAATCCTCCAAAGAATACATAATGCTTTAGCTTTAAAATAATTTATCCAATATTTTATCAACTCTTTCAATGTTGATGGAGCTACCCAATATAATTTCATATTTTAAAAATAAACCCCAAATGGTGCGAGGAAATGGAAAATGAAGAAGTAAATATTTTGATATTTCTAAATACTTCTCACACAAGGCACATCTAAAGGGTCCATAATATCCTCTTCTTTGTAGAATATCTCTCGTAAGAATCTTACTTTAAATTTCTAACCAAAGAAATTTTGAGACCTTAAGGAGAGCCTCTAATGACCAAATTTTCTTCCAAGGAAAATATTTGGGAGAAGGAAAATTTGATTGTTCTAAATCCTCACATCCCAACTTGATCGGGTATCCACCATCCTGTGATAAATTCCAAACCTACTCATCCTTTTGGGTAAAAATTGGCAAATAAAACTCTCAAACATATTTTGAATTTCATCTACAATTTGTTTGAGTTCCTCTCCTTCAACCAGGTTACTAAAATAAATTCATGATCTAGAGTTGTTACTTATAATAATATAATATTTGACCTTTGGACCTTTACATGCTAGGCAAGTTTACACCAATGGTTTCCACTTTGATTCAAATATAAGAGAATAAGGCTTCAACTAAGCATCAAACCAAAAATTTGTATGACTCCCCTCATTGAATGAGCATCTAATATATTTCTTTATCAATTGCAAAATCTCTAATATGAAGTTTCATGTTGATAATTATTTAGGTAGATTTATTTTTCTAAATAATTTCATTGCATCAAGAGAACCTATATATTTTTCAAGTAATATTTTTACCTAATCTTTACATGATCTCTGAATAATATCCACCCAAGCTTTGCTCCTAATGCCAAATTCATAAGTCTGCAATTTCGTAAGCCTACTCCACCAATATTCTTCCATTTGCAAACCCTATCCCACTTAAAAAGAGGAAATCTAATTTTTCCTCACAACCTTTCCTTATAAATTTTCTTTAAATTTTATCAATTTATGATGCAATACCTGTTGGTAGTCTTAAAAGTGGCATCATATAAATATGAATGGATTCAATGTAGTATTTATGAGTTGTAGCCTTCCTACCATGGTTAATAACTTACCTTTCCAATCTACAAAGCAATCTTTCACTCTATACAAAAAAAAAGAAATTCCAAAGCTCCTTTTTATTTCCTTTATCAGACAAAGGAATACCCAAGCATGTTGATGGACATTTTTCAATTTTAAACCCTAAAATATTAACAATAATTTATTGTAAATCTAGGGTAGTATTAATGAAAAATATTATATTTTGAAGTATTTACCAAATTTCCAGTAGCCTTATCATAGCATGATAATATTGATTTAAACTCCAAGGTCTCATTAACTAAGGGATGGCCCAAAATAAAAGTATCATCAACAAATTGGAGATGAGATTCAAAGGGAGCATTTTTTGCAACTTGAATACCCTTGATTTTTCCTTCCATTTTTACCTTTGAAAATGGTCTCCCTAATTATTTCACAAGAATAATGAATAGATAAGGAGAAAGAGGATCACCTTGATGAAGTCCACAAGATGCTTGAAGTACCCAACAAGAAAACCATTGATAAAAATGGAATATTTTGCAGTGTTATAACAACATTTAATCCACTCACACTGACTATAATCAAAGCTAAAATTTTTGAGGATAACATGTAGAAAATTCTAGGAAACCCTATCATATGCTTTGTTCATATCTAATTTCAAAAGCATGCCTAGTTTTTTCATGCAATGAAGATAATGTATAGTTTCTTTTACAATAACTATGCCATAAAGAATTTTTTACCATGAAAAAAGCCACCTTGTTCCTCCAAGATAAGACACCCCAGAATGCCCTTCAAACTATTTGCTATAATTTTAAAATGATCTTATAAATCATATTACAAAGGCTTATTAGACAAAAATTATCAAAATGTTTTGTGTCACCTTTTTTGAGAACCAAGGTAATAAAAGTAGAATTGATATCACTTATTATAGCCTTCCCTTTTTAGGTCTCTTTAACCACATCTAACATATCACTCTTCAATAAATCCCAAAAATTTTGAAAGAAAAATATAGGAAATCTATCAAGACCAGGTGCCTTGTTAGGATGGAAAGAGAAAGCTGCTTCATGGAGCTCCTCCATAGATATCTTCTTCATCAAGATTTCATTTTGTTCCTGAGTGATAATTAATGGGATATTTTGCAGAAGTTTTTCTTGTGCTTCCTTATCTTGCCTAGAATCTGTCAAAATATTTTTGAAATAATTAATTGCTTCTTTACTTGTATCTTATTTGTCCTCAATATTTATTCCATTTGCAGTTATAATATTTTTGATATGATGAAGAGAATTATTTTTTTTTTAGCATGATTTTTTTTTGTATTTTTGTCTCCTTCCTTGAGCTATTTTTCTCTAGATTTTTGAAACCAATGACTCATTTTTCAATGCATTATGATCAGAAATTAATTGTTTTTATTTCACATAAGAATCTTGATACATTCCAATAATTTCTACTATATATTGTAAATTTTTTAGCTTGGATTCAATTTATTTCTTTTCTTTCAAAATTTTACCGAAATATTTGACATTCCATATATTCATTTTATCCTTTAAATATTTTAACTTTTGAACAAACATGTACATACATGATCCTTCAAATTTTGATTCATATCACCATAAATAACCATCTATAAAAAATTAGGGTCTTGGAGCCACATAGATTGGAAGTGAAATAGCTTTGGATTTGAAAGAATGGGTTTGTGATCTAATCCTTCTCACAATAAATTATCTGAAGAGATTGAATACTTTGTTTGCAACCATTTATTGAATAAGAAGAATATTTTTGCTATATATTTTTTCCAATGTGTCTATTATCCCATGTATATTGAAATTTTGAGGGACTAACATCCCAAAGGTCATTTGAATTGACAAATGAAGAAAAATATTACATTTATTTAGACCATCCTAGAATGCCACCCTTATTTTCCAAAGGATATAGAAAAATATTAAAATCACCCCCAAGAATCCATAGATCACAATGAATCATCATTGTATTTGAAAAAAATATACTAAGATCCTTTCAACATCATTTACAAGGAGTAACTATAGTAAGAGCATATACATTTATAACCCCAAATTTTATGTTTTCATCTCTTTTGCAAAATAATATAGCAATCCAATTATTTTTTTCTTTTAATATTTTTCCATCCCATTTGCATTTGTCCCATATTATTGCAATACCGCCTTAAGCTCTTGTAGAAGAGAAGAAACTACTAAACAATCACCTATCTTCCATATATTTTTAAAAGCATCGTTACATTCCTTAGTGCTTAATTATTTTTGTTGTATTAAAATAAACTCAAGGCTATAACAACCTATTAATTCCTTAATAACTATTTTTTAGGGTTTTATTCATACCCTAATATTCCATGATATCATTTTCATCATCAAAAAGTTTTATTTTTATTAGTGGGATTAGCCTCACTTTTTTTTAACACGTGCTATTTTTATTTGGTTTCCTAGATCAATATCCTTTCAAGTTTTTTTTCTCTTTGTTCCTACTTTGATGGCCTTTCACTCCTTCCATTCCCACCAACACTCTCGTATTCATAAACATCTTTTACTTTTTCATATTGTTCAAAATGAGACTTATATTCTAAATATTTATGTTGCCCTAAAGAGTTGAAAGTGCAAGGAAGACCCTCATTAGATTTTTTTTTTATATTGCTCTAAAAACTCTAAACTACCTAGATGATCCTTCATAGTCATCACTTTCTTATGTTGTCCTGAAAACCGTAAATTTCTTTGGATATCCTCTATAATATTTCCTTTACTATACTACTCTTAAAATCTTAAAGTGCAAGGAATACACTTTGTAGTACTTTAATTTTATTGTAAGAAGAATATTTTAAGGTACTTGAGGATAATAAAGGTGATTTACCTTGATTAAGCTTGACCTATTTCACCTTATTTGCTTTAAAATTCAACTCATATTTCGTTGTTTTAAAATTTGCCTTCCCATTTTTATTACCACCTCTATATTTGAACTTGTGCATTGTACTTCCTCATCCCCAATATCATTTTTTCTTCTAATGGTTGATTCAAGTGAATTATAATAGCCTTTGCCATCTAATTATGTAGAGGGATTTTTCTAGCCACTTTCTTAGGAGTGGAAAATCCTTGATTTGACCTAGATTCTCCTGTGATATGGTCTCCTTGTTTCAAATTGAAGCTACTGTTATACTCAAAAAAATTCATCTCTTCCTCCATTTTCACTTTGTAATCTTTTCCCATGTGCCCAATTTCATGACATTTGCGACATTGGAATGCAATGTATTCATAATCCACTTGTTAATATTATTCTCTGAATTTGGATTTAATCCTAAACAACTATGGTAAAGGTTTAGAAATATGCATGGCAACACATATTCGAGAGTATACAACATTCCTTCTCTCCTTAGTAGTTGGTCCATCCTGGATGAATTCACCTAGAGTATTACCAATATTCTTAAAAACATCCTTATTGATGAGCTGATAAGGAAGTCCAAAAAGCCTAATCCATGTCGAAATCCTTTTAATAGTTTTTGTGTCTACAAGAAAATTATCACTGCAAGGTATTAAATATAAAGCATATTTACCCATAAGCCACAGGCCTCCATCCATTATTTTATCCCTTATTTTTAAACTAGAGAAAATAATGAGTAAAAGTCATTTTGGAAGAAAAGTCATGGAGTAACTTGAATTCAATATATTTGAATCTCAGAAAAACTTGACCAATATCCATGAAACTTACATATTAACCCTTTATTTTTAAGTATCATTATATCATGCTCAATCATCTCATCCTTGATAATCACTTCTAGTGTAAAAATTGCCACTTGTATTGGGTTTTACCATATATTCACTCTTCCTCTTATTTCTATGTAGGTAATTCAAACTTCTAACTTGGTCATTCATTCTTTTAGTAAGGAATTTCACAAAAGACTTTCTTTCCATGTTACCTAGAATTTATTCAAATGAATATTTTAAATTCTCTTAAGATCTGGAACAAGAAGTGGCACTTATTCCTTAATCACACTTTGCTTTCTACTTTTTGCTTTCTTTCTCGCACTTCCTCCTCACTCCCAACTTATGTTCACACTCACTTTTGAATGCACTCACTACCATCTCGTGCTCATATTCACATTTTCTTTCGACTACACTCACTCTTGGATTGCACTCGCACTCTCTTCTACATGCACACACTCACTTTTGACTGCACACACTTGCACTCACACTCACTTTCTATTGCACACACTCCCATCTCGCTTGGACTTAATTTTGGTTGCACACACTCTTGACTCATGCTCGCACTTTGGCTATGCTCACTTCCATATCACGCTTGCACTTACTTTTGGCTGCACTCACTCCCATATCACACTCACACTCACTTTCAGATACACTCACTTCCAAATCTCGCTTGCACTCACTTCTAGCTACGATCACACTCACTCCCAACAACACTCGCACTTACTCCCAAATACACTTGCACTTACTCTCGACTGCACTCGCACTCACATATTTGTCAAATGTAATTTTTAACTCTCCTCTAATCTCCTTTTTCATTTTATTTATGTTCTATGTGTAATTATATTTTATTTTGTATATGTATTACTGCATATTTCTAAAGGGACACATTATTAGGAAATCATGTTAGAAAACCATTAGATATTTAAATTAATCCAATTATTTTAGGAATTTTGTCAACCGCCATGTCAACAATTAATCTTGTAGATCCTAGTTAGTTACCCTAAATTTCAAACATCAAAATGATCGTAATGTACATTGTTCTTCATAATACCTCAAAAAAATATTTTTATTGCTTACATCGTACCTCATTGTAGTATACAACTATTTAATACTTGTAAATAAAATATTATTCTTTCTATTGGTTACATTGGACCTCATTGTGGTATACAATTGTTCAATAGTTGTAAAAAAATATTATTCTTTCTATTGGTTACATTGTACCTCATTGTGATATACAACTATTGAGTACTTTAAAAATTATGAGAATAAACTTTGGACCAACATTCAAGACATATATTAATAAAATAAAAGTCATTTAATACTATATGAAGTATAAAAACAACAATATGTAGGGAGGAGGTAGTAGACCGTCTGGTTTCTGTTGAGTGTTTCCAAGCTCGAGGTTAGCAGTTCCAATCACGAGCCCCTTCAGGGTCCTATTCACTTGGAGTAAAAGTTTATTAAAGTGGGGTAGGGGTATAATGGTAGCTTTCTAGATTTGAAACCACACCCACCCACAAGGATAATGTGATGGAGAAGTTATCCATTCCCATATATTAAAAAAAAAACATCACCAATATGTATTAATATCTTATAATATTATGCTAATAGATGATGCTAAAATGGTAGAGAATATCCCATCTACTCGAATGGACTAAAAACATGAGAAGAATCATATTGAAGGAGTTTTCAGGTTTAAAATCAAATAAATAGAGGGATGGTAGAGATTAAATCAAGTTTTAAATTTGGATAATTAAACTAAACAATTTGAGGAATATAAGGATCTAGGCATAATATAAATTTCAAAGGAGATTAAGGAGGGTATGCAAATTAGATTCAAAAAAAGACTAGAGCTGGGTAAAATAGCTCAATCAATAGTGAAAGAATATCTGATAGGATGTAACCAAATGGGAGAGAATGATCATCCTAGAAGACATACAAAAAATGCAAAGAATAAAAGCAATTATGTAAAAATAAAGCAAGGAAGATCCCCCAAACAAGAAGAACAAAAAATACTAGAGAACAGGGGATAAAAATTAGATCCAAATTAAGAATGGATGGTTAAGGGTAAAATCCCATCAAACAAAACCCAAAAATAAAAATCCTTTCTTGGAATGTATTATGGCTAAATTCCCCCATAAAAAGAAGAATTGTTAGAAATCTACCTATGGAATTAAAACCTGATATTGTTTATCTTCAAGAATCTAAAATTGACACCAAAAAAATTAACATTATTCAGAAAGAGGTATGACCAAATGTTGAATGGATCATAATCCCAACATGAGGTACTGTTGGAGGTATTTGCATATTTTGGGATAGAAAGAGTTTTGAAGGCACTTTAAATGATCAAGAAGAGAGATTTTGCATAGTCAAATTGAATAACAAAAAAAATAACTTTTTTGGGTAATGACATGGATTTATTCTCAAAATGATGAGTGTGAAATATTCCAAATATGAAATATCTTGTATTTTCAGAGGAGTCTTTTCATTAATTTACATTTGGTGGTTTTGGGTGACTTCAACACAATATTAATAACAAAGGACAAAAGTGGAGGAAGGATTATCATCACTCAAGGTATGTAAGATTTTAATAATTTTATTCAAGAACAATAAGCTAATTGAGCTGGATATGTGTAAAGGTAAGTTTACATGGACAAACAAAAGGATGGTGGATAATCACATTCAAAGGTGCTTGGATAGAGTTCTTATTTCTGACAGTTGGCTAAGTATAATCAGTATTCATAGACTTACGTGTATGCCCATAATAGGATCAAATCACAATCCCTTTCTTCTAGATATGGAAAAGGAGGAGAAGTAGGGAGGAGCACTCTTTAGGTATGAGCTCATGTGGAATATGTACCCAGACATTACAAACAAAATTAAAGCTTGGTGGCAAGAGGTTCAAGGATAAAATATGTACAGAGTTACGCAAAAATTAAGAAACATCAAGTATCAAATAAAAATTTGGAATAAAGAGTTTTTTCGTAACATTAATTTAAAAAACAAATTAAAAAGGGTATCCAATATATAGAGGAAAAAAGGGAGAGGGAAGGTAGTAAACCAAAGTGGCACAAAAGGGAAAAATAACTCCTCACTCAGTATCATAATACCATTGCCCAAGAGAAAATTCATTGGAAATAGAAATTCATAATATTGTGGCTCAAGGAAGGTGAGAATAACACTAAATTCTTCCATGTTTCAGTTATGAAACATAGGAATAGCAATAAAATCCTCTACCTTATGGAGGAATATGGAGTAAAGTATGAGGATTTAAATGATATTAAAAATATGGCCATTAATTTCTTTCAAAACCTTCTTAGAAAGAAAAAATAGAATACAATATGGAAATAGAAAGCATCATTAAAAATATTTCCAAAGGAGTTATTGATAGCATTAATGAACATCTATGCAAGGTAATATCTAAGGAGGACATTACAAGAGCTATGTTATCTATGGGAGCATCTAAGGCTCTAGGGTCGGTTGGTTTCCTACTGGAATATTTTCAACATCATTGTGATATTGTTGAAGAAGATGTAGTCAATGTAATCCAATAAGCCCAATAATATAGTAAGTTATTGAAAGAATGGAATAATACCTTCCTTGATTTGATTCCCAAGAAATATGGAGCAAATAAATTGCTAGAATTTATATCGATTAGCCTATGTAATATAATTTGCAAATTTTTTACTGAAGTGTTGGTCAATCGATTGGAAAAAATCATCCACTCAATCATTAACGAAGATCAAGGAGGTTATGTGGCAAGTAGACATATTACTGAAAGCATCATTGTCATTTATGAAACAACATGCTCTCTTCAAAGGAGGAAAGGATCATGCATGTTCCTTACGCTAGACATGAACAAAACCTATGACATGGTTTCTTGGTATTTTTTACATAAGATAATGGAGCAAATGAGTTTTAATGAAAAATGGAGGGCATGGGCTGGTATGTGTATTTATAACCCTTACTTTTTGATCTTGATCAATGGATAATCTGTTGGGTTATTTCCTTCTACCTGAGGAATTAGGCAAGGAGATTTATTGTCTCCATATCTCTTTATCATTATGGTAGATTCCCTACGAAGAATTTTGGAGATAAAGTGAAAGGATGGTAATATAAAAGGTATAAAACATTCATCCATTGGTGAATATTTGTCCCATCAACAGTTTTGGATGATACTTTCTTGCTTGGGGAAGCTATTTATCATCAAATTGGCCAAAATAAAGATTTTTGAAATTTGGAATTGACTAATATTTGGGACTCTTGACCAAGGTCCATTAGCAAAAAAAATTTGGGTGCAAATGTTTTTTGGTTGATTTGCCCCAATTTTATAATAATTTGACCATTTTAAGTTTCAATTTCCAACATTACTACTAATTATAGTGAACCTTCTACATGTGTTTGGACACTATTCGCCTGGATTTCAAAACTGATTTGCCAAATTTTTATAAATACATTTTTGGGTCGATCCCTTATGCATAACCCTAGCTAGCATTATTCAAAACAAATACTTGGAGGGCAATAACCACTTTATCAGTTATTTTAATCCTCCACTGGGTCTATTTTTTGGTAAAATATTATCAATAGCAAGAAATTTCTATGACAAGGTCTAAAATTGAGAGTACGTAGGGCGAAAAAATAGTCTTTTGGAAATACCCTTGGATTCAAAAGGAGCCTTTAGTGAACTACAAAAAATTCAAAGATATTAAAAAACATTTAACCTAAACCTATGGTAGGAAAATTAATGGATACATTCATAGGTTGGGTGATTTTCAGAAATGGAAAATCCTAGAAGAAGATATGCAAGGCCCGAGGAGTAAATATTTACAAAATATTTTAAGGAATTATTATTTAGGTAGAGGTTCAGAGGAGGATCAAATATTTTGGGGAAGAAACTAGCAAGACCAATACTTGGTGAAGGATGGATATAGAGTCTTGGGTAAAGTATCCTCAGAGAAACATGAGCTTTAAAGAATTTGGAAGCTAAAAAACATCCCTAAGGTTGCTATGTTTTTTAGGTTGTCATTCTCAATAATATCCTCTTGAAAGACAATATATTCAAAAGAGGAATTGTGTTTCCAATTTTTTATGTTGTGTAACAAAGAGGATGAGTGTGTGGACCACCTGTTTACAACTTGTAATTTTTTTTGTGATATCCTAAATATATTATTGAGAGAAGTTAATGTTGCTTGGGTCATTCGAGATTATCTAACCAGGATTTGGGAATTGTGGTACTTAGGAAGAAATATTTTTTGGCAAAAATGCATTCCACATATTAGGTTCTTGGAGCCACATAGATTGGAGGATTGTATTAAAAATATTGTTGGCTAGGAAAATATTGCAATGATCATCTATATAGTAAAATATATCTTAAATATGGAAAAAATCAATAAGGTGAGACTAGATAATAGATCGAAACATCGTCAAAAGACTAGGTAAAAATTAACTTCAATGGGGCTATGAAAGGTAAACTTGGTCATGCTGGTGGTGGGGGCCTCATCAGGAATGATAGAGGCCAGGTAGTGGTTGCATATGTTCAGGATATAGGGATTACCACAAATCACCAATATGAAGCAAGGGCGATGCTTATGGGCCTACGAATTGTAATGAATTTGGTTTAGGAGAATTGTTCCCGAGGGGATTCTAAGAATATTATAACTTCCCTTCAAAAGGGGGAGCTAAATAATTTTAGCATTTTCTAAATAATTATATATGTGAGAACTATTTTGGGAAACCTAGAAGAAATTCAAATTAATCATAGAGAGGGAAACAAATTTGTCAATAAAATGGTCAACATGACAATTAGATATGAGAATTTCAAGGTTCTATCATACGTCCCCATGGAATTGAAAGAGATTATAAGAATTGTTAATGAAGCTAGGAGATAAAGAGGGAAGAGCAAAGCAGAACACTTATTGGGATTATGCAATCAAGGATTTGAGCACAATAAATTACATTGTTGTCAGCAGTTTCTTTATCAATTATGTAAAGATAAAGCAGTGAGGTCTACATAAAACCTTGTCAAATAGAAGGATAGGAAGAGATATATTATTTCAGCTTCTTCATTAGTAGGTTTAGCCCTAGTTTGATTGTTTTACTAATATAAGACTATATTGCATTTCTTTATTCTTCTTTTGTTTTTTTCCTATACATATTTTGAGCTCTTTGTAAAGGGTTGGGCCCTTCAACCTATTTTTTATCAATACCAGAAAAAATCTCTTATAAGCATGTATGGTAATTTTATATATATCATAAGAATATATCAATATTAAATCTCTCCTAAGACATTGTTTTTCTATATGATGGCATAAGCCCATGTAAACCTATATTAAAACTAAATGAAATACTGGTGAAAATTAAAAAATGTCCTCATATATTTTTCTTGTACACAAGCTTGCTCAAGCACACACTACGTCCTGAATAGTTTGAACTTAGATCTTGTGAAAGAAAACCCAAAACCCTAACCACATAGATGTCCCACAAAAATTCACTCACACATTTTAAAGTTCATTTAATAAATGCCATTTTAAATACCCTTCGTTATTGTAAACATCTACATACTATCTTTAATGTTTTACTAAATCGGGACGTAGACAGTTGAAGCCTATGGTTAATTCAATATATAAACAAATTTTATGATAGAGTGATAATTTAGCACACAACCTAATATTCAGTCGTCATGTTGCAACTAATGGAAATAATTTAACTGGATAAATTTACCTTGAAAAGCATCGCAATTCGTCTATGCGGTTTGCCCTTCGCTGTACATGTATGAAAAACCTCACAATTTGTGTACGTTGTTTGCCCTTCAGAGCAGCTTCACAATTTGAATAGGCGGTTTGCCCTTCATAGCAACTTTACGAAAAGCATTGCAATTCATGTACGCGGTTTGCCCTACAAACCATGAAACCCATATGAAAAACATCGCAATTCAATCCCCCGGTTTGCTGTAGGGCTCATTTGTCTTTTGTTTTTACTCTTTGACAAAAGTCCCCAGTGCGGAGCCTGACTATACCTTCTTCACGCATGGGAAGGGCAAAGAGATTTATATAAAAGATAATTATAGAACTAGACATAAAAGCTAACGATAAAATACTACCTTAAGGTCTACGCGATATGTTATAAAAAATGCTATGAAATTAATACCAAATCCCACCGTCAGCAACTTTCCCTCCTTCGCAATGATGCATATCCTGAGTAGGATTTTTCTTGAACATGCCCTCTTCGAAAGCTGTGAAACATAGCGAGAAAAAAGTTCAGAACAACATTAAGAACAAAGTGAACTTATGAAAATCATGCTTGTGATAATTTGTCATATAGTGATTTCAATTAATCGACTGCGCTAATGATCATGGTAATTTATGGACAAGGTTTGCATGGTAATACATCATGCATCCTTGTAGCTACAAAACATTAAGATTTGTTTCTTAATATTTATGACGTACTAAAATTTTAATAAACATATTTATATAGGGCTGTCTAATATTTCCATATTGACCTATAGGAAGAAGAGATTTAGGTTCAAATTATTACAAAGGTAGCAGTTTGCATGATATAAGTACGATTGCCAAATAGGCTTGTTGGGAGCAGCCTTGTGGTTTGAATCCTACACTTGGCAGTTACTAGAAATAATGTGGATGTAACCAACTCTCGTATGTATCTAAAATATATATATACACGACTATGATACAGTCTCTTCAAGGAAATCTTCTATTTTTTTAATAGGTTGAAAAGTTGGGGCATATGGGGATCACCCTTCCTATGAGAGTCAAATGCGTTAAACTTGGGTCTCAAATGCCTTATAAAAACATTAATTTTTTTTATTAGGGTAAAAAAGGGTTTTAGGATCCTCAAGATTGTACGTCAAGTTGTATAAGATAGTGTAATATGTGACAAAAACCTTATAAAATACTATCATCTATTTGCTATATGGGGGCTCAATATTAGAATACCGCATATGGACAAAAAAACTTCTAAAATATGAGAGATTAGTAGACCACTTCAAAAAAAAAAAAAAAACTTTAGCTACCACCCAATAATAATAAAAACAAGAGTGAATGTTATGGAGTTCATAGTCGATAGGTCTTTTGATTGTTTTTCTTTAGTAACGTAGGCTTTTCTCCTTCAAAGTTGTAAGATCTAGGAATGCATTTTTGCATTTCAAACTCCTAAGGTAATACCTAGTTGTAACACATTCAATATGATTGTCATTTTTAGAAAAGTGGATGTCATCGATTGTTTCATAATTAGCTTCAAGAATACTATTTGAGGTGATAACATTTTTCATGGAACTGATTAGATGGTCTTTAGTAACCATTTGGCTTTTATCAATGATTAGATTCAAATTATCTTTTCGAGGTTAAGTTTTATGTTGCTCACTTGATTCATGCTAGACAATTAGCACAACTAGAGGATGAGCTTCTTCCTTGTGAACTAGTATGATCATTTGCATGCAGGGCCTTATCCTCCACCAAGGAGAAATCAAAGCATGATCAGATGACCAAACATCTCTACTTCAAGTGGTCATGTTTCTAACAAGAAGAAGTTTTCATATTCAATATTTTGGATTCCCCTTTTCTTGAGGAGATAGTAATGGATTAAGGTCAAGGAACTGAAACATACATCCAAACAACCAATCTTGCTTTACTCATTAATTTTACTAGACAAATTTTCCTCTGTTTGGGCATCCATATACTAGAATGCACCAATGGTGTTACCAATTTTGGCAAATATATTCTTTCCCCAAAACTCCATAGGAATAGCACATAGATTCACCCAGACTAGGAAGTCATCAACTTCTTCTAAAAAGGGATTGAAATCAGGAGTCCAAGGTTGTATATAAACACCCCTTGTATGAAAAACCAATTGTATCTATAATAGATTACCCTATCTCTATCTGTTAAATCAAAAAATGAAATTAAAAAAAAAATAGAATTTTTTGGGTACCAAACTTGAAATTTATTGGAACACCAATGTTTCATGTATCTTTTGAGCTCCTGCAAGTCTTATATTTTGCCCCTGAGTTTGCAAATAACTATTTGGGCTTCATTATCAATCAAATCCAACCAAAATTCATTCCCCAAAATCCTTATAGAGAGTAAAGGTTCATCAAAAAGCTCTACCTGTGAACCCAAATATCCTTGAGAGATATTATTCTGATCAAAGAGACTTTCTCATATACTAAGAGTGACTAATATCCTCCTGAGTATAGCGAGAAGGCTATGAATAACCATTTTTCTACAATGCTTGAATTCACCTAAGGCTTGCACCCCTTTTTCTCTATTCTATCCTCATGTCCTTTGAATACAACAAGGAAGCTGCAAACAACCCTCTTCCTGAAACACTTGTCTGCACCCATTTCGCCCTCTTCCATCCTCATGTCCTCTTGAGTATAATGAGTAGGCTACAAACAACCCTCTTCTTGCAATGCTTGATTGCACTTAGGGTTTGTACCTCTTTCACCTAGTTCCATCCTCTTCTACCTTCTACTTAACTCAAAGGTAAAATAGTCTTTATATTTATAAGGTCATATGATATTTTTTTTCTAATTTATTTATTTAAACCAAGTTATATAATTTTATCTTGTAAGGTTTTATTTATTTATTTTAATTTATTTTTTTTATTTTTTGAGTTGGTCACATCCACATTGTTTATAGTAACTACATACTAATCTATAAAAAAAAAAAATTATCGATGGGAAAGGGTTTTTAAATGGATCTTGAACCTTTTACAAAGCATAAAAGTGAAACCGGGTAAATAAAAAATATTAACCCAAGAAGAAACAAAAATTGTAGCAACTAAAACAACATCTCAAACCAAACAGAGAGAATAAAGAAACCCAAATAAACCTAAGTGCAACCAGTTTGAAGAACTACAAAAATACTAAAAGGAAATTTAGAGTAAACAAATGTCATCATACTGATTGGAAGACCTAAGGTTCTAAGGGAAATCAACATGTCAAACCCAAAGGGTCTCTTACTCAATGTCTCTATTAGCAAGTGAATCAACAACTTTATTTCCTTCCCTTAACACATGCTAGATAATGGCATTAGAGTACCTGCTAACAATCCTCCTACATTCATAAATGATATTGGAGAGGCTCCATGAAGGGAATTGAGAGGATTTGAGAAAGTTGATGATCAGAAAGGAATCGCCTTCGATGATTAAGTTGTTGGAGACAAAGCCTTCTAGGACAAGCAAACCTTGATAAAGAGCTCTCGCATCATCCAATTAATTGGTTTGGAATTTATTTTTCTTTGCATAAGATGCAATGATTTTCCCTTTGTCATCCCTGATTATGCCTCTCATCCCAATCCTTCTAGGATTTCCTTTAGTTGCTCCATCAAAGTTGAGCTTTATACACCCTATAGGAGGAGGGTTCCAAGTAATACCTGATCTATCAACAACAGGCTGAGGAGTTCCTACAACACAATTTTTTAGATTGAAACATGTAAATAGGTGAGATTGGAGACCAGGTTTGGGGGCCCCATTCGATGACACAAGATGAGGATTTTCAGAGGTAAAGGTGGTGATGCGAAGAAAGATAGATTGAGAGTCTTTGGAAACTCCTTTGAAAACTCTATCATTATGTTCTAGATAAATATTCTAAAGGAAGTGGTGTAGGCATGTGGACCACATGAATTTTAATTAAGAATTAAAGAAAGGGTTAGGTCATTGCTCAAACAAAAGGATGATGGAAGATGATTGAACCTAGATAATGTTGACCAAATCAAATAATGAATTCATAATAGAAAGAGAAAAATGGTAATGTAGGAAAATATAGACAGATGATTCCTAGTTGGACTTGCAAAGAGGGCAACAATTGGGGATAAAAAGATCTCTAATTATTAAATTATCTATAGTTAAAATTTTGATTTTGAGAATCAAGCTAGGAAAATAAGTCAATTTTTACAATCATTTTTTTAACCTAGATGTACTTAGCAAGGGTCCGTCTAGGTGAGGGGATATATTGAATATAGTAAGCAGATTTAACCGTGAACTTACCATCCTCACTAAGCTTCCATATGAGGCTATATATTGACTAGGAGTTTAGAAAACAAAGACTTACAACAAATTTTGAAGGATTCTGGCAGTAGAGGTGGAATTGACATCTAGATAATTAGTGGGAATAGATGTCAGTTGCGAGACTGAGAAATGAAATTAATCACTCTGCTTTCAAAGGTTTGGTCCATGAAGGGCTTGATAATTGTCATATTTGACTTAGATATGAGGGGTTATCCTTAAGCCAAATATTTTTTGAGAACTTGATAAAATTTCCAAAGCCAAGTTTCCATATCATTCCCTCTTAATGATGTCCTTGCATTGAATGATAGAATTCCAAAAGGACAAACCTTGATGAAGAGGTTGGTTATCCATGAAAGACATTTTTTGGAGGTATTTATTTTTTACTATATCAATCCAAGTAGATTGAGCCTTAGTGATAATTCTCCAAGCTTGCTTTTCCATGAGTGCTAGATTCATTTTATGGATTTCCCTGAAGCCTAACCCTCCTTGGTCTTTTTTCTTGTAGATTTTATCCCAAGTAACTAAAGGGGATCTATTATGATTTTCATTTCCAACCCAAAGGAACCTCCTTTGAATTTGTTGAATATTATGGCAAATATAAATAGGAGCTTTGAAGATTGACATGAAAAAAATTGGAATGATTTGGAGGTATGCTTGCATGATTAGCTTTAGCCACTTGGCTTAACATTGTTTTTTTCCACCCTACCAACTTCTTGTTGATTCATTCAATGACATTGCTCCATAAATTTTTTAAGGATTGCCATGAAAAATAGGGTGCCCAAGGTAAGTATAAGGAATATGATATATATAACAACCCAAAATCCTAGAAATATTAATCTATCTATGAATTGGAGTATTTAGGAAATAGGTTATGTTCTTCACAAAGTTAATTTTTTACCCAATAGCTTCTTCAAAAAATTTTAGAATAGATTTGATTATTTTGGCTTTAGGAATTGAGGACAAAGTTGCCAGGATAGTATCATCCACAAATTATTGATGAGTAATGGGTCTGGAAATAGATGAGGGATTGATACCAGAAAGAAGACCCAAAGAGCAAGCCTATTTAAGGGATATGCCAAGTGATTCAACCATGATGATGAAGAGGAAGGGTGACAAAGGGTCGTCCTACCTGAGTCCTCTAAAATTTTTAAAGTATCTCGTTGTCAAACCATTAAAAATGACTGAGAACTAGACAGATGTTAAGCACTCCTTGATTAAAGCAACCCACTCCTCATGAAAACCAAATTTTTTTAAAACTATAAATATGAAGTCCCAAGAAACCCTATCAAAGAGTTTGCTGATATCATATTTTAGGAAGAGGACAGGTTTCTTGCTATTGGAAACATAATGAATAAGTTCATTTATAGTAATTATACCATCTATTATGAATCTACCTTTGACAGATCTCCCTTGGTAGTGGTATATTATGTTTGGAAGGATAAACTTAAGTCTATTGGCCAGAACCTTGGATATGAGCTTGTAAATGACATCAGAGATGAATTTACTTACTTGAGACTTGGGGATAAAAGCCAAGAATATTGAATTAACATCTCTAGGAATGGATTTATCTTGGACAACATTGGTTACATTGTTCTTAATAATATCCCAAAAGTGTTGGAAAAACCTAGGAGGGAATCCATCAGGTCCAGGAGCCTCATCAGGGTGCATAGAGAACATGGCATATTTGATTTCTTCATTTTTGAACTTATGAAGAATATCATAATTTGATTCTTGGGAAACAAGGTAAGGAATATTTTGAAATATTTTTAAGAAGAGCATTACAAGCATGGAGGGAGGATGGTGTAGTGGGTCCCAAAATATTCTTAAAATGAGAAACAACTTTAAACCTGATTTCATGAATGTCACTTATGCTTGAATTGTAACTCCCGAGGAGTTTCCTGATTCTATTATAACTTCTATGTCTGAGCGTTGATGCATGAAAACATTTAGTGTTGGATTCCCCTTCTTTTAACTACAATGCTTTGGATTTTTACCTACAAAATATTTCTTCCTTAGATAGCAGATTATGGAATTTAGCAAGAAGGTTTTGTTCATATTGCCTAAGACCTAGGTCTGGATTCCCATTCTGAATACCAGATTCAATATTCATCAATTGTTTATAGATTCATTGTTTATATTAGAAAACATTCCCAAAAATATATTTATTCCACTGCTTTAACTTAAGCTTTATAAAGCAAATTTTCTTGGCTAATTGGGTTAAGGGAGCCCTTGATAAATTTTATTTCCACCAATCAAAGATGCAGGTTCAATGTTCAGGGTCTTCAAGCCACATTGATTTAAATCTGAAAGGTGTTTTGAATTGTAGAGCTAGCTGCAAACCTTCAAATATTAGAGGGTTGTGCTATAACCCTATTTTAGGAAGAGAGGTCAAAGTAGCACCACCGAGAATTTTAATAGCTTATTTAATATTAAAAAACTATAAAGTCTTATATGGATGAGTTGACTTCCATATCTCCTATTACTCAAAGTACACTTTGAAACTTTTAGGTGAATATCCATTAATTTTTTCAAATCAACAAAATCTAAAAATTATTCAAAACATCTGGAAGTGAATGGAGCTCCCCCATGCTTTTCATAAGGATAGAGAAGGTTTTTGAAATCACCAACAAACATCCAAGGTTAATTTTGAAAGTTGCTCCTCATTTGGTTTAGTGTGGTCCAAAGGGCATGACGACTAGTAATGTTGTTAGGAGCATAAATATTTGAGAGAATCCACTAGTGTTTGGAGTATTTATTGAAGAATAGAATTTTGATGATTCTTTTTGAAATGGATATAAATCTATCCTCAATAATTTTTGGATTACACATGCACATGATTTCACTTGAAGATCCATTTGCAGGACTGAAAACATATTCACTATTTTTCCATAATAATTTTCTAATCCTTTCACTGTTTTCAATATCAATTTTTGTTTCTTGGAGTAAAATGAAGCTAGGCTTCAGAGTTTCCATCATGGATCTAACCAAACTTTATTTGGTTACTCCATTGAGGCCTCTTACATTCCATGAGAGGATATTCATCTAGAATGTTTAGAATATTTCTTTCCCACCCCTTTGCCATGAGATGGAAGTGGTTTGGATATTTTTCCCTCCTTGGAAAAATCTATTTTTTTTTATTTGATAGATATGAAAGAATAGTAGGCTAAAAGCCATTGGCAATGTCCAGATAAGTTTCTTTCTTCCTTTTCTCTTGATTTTATTCTCTACCCTTTTTCTTGTCACTACCAACATCAATGTAATTTTTTTCCCTTGGTTTTTTATAGCCTATTTAAGAGGATTGAGAAGTTGCTCTAGAATAGGGATGTGCAAGTCAAGGGGGGGAATAATTTTATAGTAAAGAAGAATCTTTATGGGCTAGAAGGACTGGGTTGGATTTTGGAAAAAAATTAGCCAAAAGTGGGAAAGAAGGCCTAGAACTTGTGGGGGAATAGGGAGAATCACAAGGGTGAACAGATAAATCAGTGATATTATTGTGATAGTTTTAACTACATTAAGATATGTGGTTTCAAGGTCAGTAGGGGTATCTTCAAGATCTATATATTGAACATTTAAGGGCATGAAAGGATTAGGATTTGAAAAAATATAACTTACCTGGTCTTCATATTGTGAGTCTTGGGTCTGAGATACAGGTTTCTTGCTTTTGTCGATCTGATTCTTTTCCTAGAATATTTGAGCCGGTTGACTATTCCCCAATCCATTCTTATCACGATTTGTGTCCTTCATTAGATTTGGGAATTGAACATGGATATGACCCTATTTTTGAAATTCGATGCAAAAAGTATGTTTGTTCTCATAATATATAGCCTTACACCTTCTGTAAGATCATGAAATGAGATGTACGTAAGTCGATAGTTGGGAATCCAGATTTGTAATGAACCATTTCTAGTGAGGAGTCTGCTTGAGTCTTGAGGATTGTATGATTAGGAAAAACCATCTTGGATAAGCTTCTATATCCATGTTAACCATATTTCACCATGTCGAGAAGGCCCATTTGCAAATGGACTTTGTAGAGCTAAAAAATGGAGCATGTAGAAAAGAGAAATGAATTGCACCTGTTGATTTAAGCATACAAAAGTAACATTTAATGTAAATATGATAATAATATGTATAAGAAATGGGGTCCTCTTTATATTAATAAACTTGTTGAATTCATGGTTACAATGTGTCCCCTTGAGGGCTCTAAATTGATACAATAATTACAAGGTGTCGAAGGATATAATCCTTTCAACGACTCAAATGCACTTCAAGGCCTTCCCCACACTCACGAATTTTCCAAGAACGGGTTTTTGGTACTGCTGCAATGATCTATCTATATTCAAACTTGAAGATCCTTCCTTACATGCTGAGATGCCTCGATCTACACAAAAAAACTCAAATTCATTAATAGCATATGTGGATTGAGATGAAATCGAAGAGATGCATGCGATAGTTAATATGAAAAGCAAAAAATATAATAGAAGGTGCAAAACTACTCAAAATTACACAAAACAATAGTATAGTGCATACATTCTAATCTAGAAATGATCTATACTATAATAGAGATGAAATTAGATGTAGATTTCATGGTCGTACCTAGGTGTTGCAATTGTGACTATTAACCATCCCGGGGTGAGGCGACCACCAAAACTGGTGGTTTTTATCTCCAATTCTTCTAGGATCTAGTTCAAACTATTTTTAGGGGTGTTTTCATGTAATTTGGTGATCTAATTCACTTAAATGGGTGGGATTTGAAATAGATTTGTTTATTTGGTATCACTTGGAAGCCTCCTTCGATTGATGGATATTTCAAGGAAAAACATGTGATGAAAGAGGGATTGAATCTCGATAGCACTTCATGGTGAAATATTGCCAAAGACCTCCTTTTAATTGGGTGTATTAGCTCCACTTTATATCAAGAGAGCAAAAGGTTAAATGGGCAAGTTTAGCCATGCAAGGCAAGTCTCACCATTTTTCAAAATATTGCCATGCATTGGGTAGGAAAAACCTCCAATTTGGGCCTCTAGTTTATAGGTTTGTGACTAAATTGATGCACCCTCAATATTTTATAAATCAATGGGTGGGATAAATGGTAGAATTTGATTTCCATTTGTCCCACCCTTTATTTTTTAAGAGTCCAAGGGATAAGCCTTCCCCTGTAGGTGTGGCTATTGGTGGTCACCCCACCCAGGGGAAATTGTTGGTGGTCACCCCAGTGTGGGGTGGCCATGAACTTGGTGGTCATCCTGAGGTGGGGTGGCCATGACTACATGACCCAAAACTTCCCAAAAGTGGGGAAAAACTTCCTAAAAGTGGTAAGGACCACTATTTAACCCTTAAGGGTTTCCCAAGGAGGCCATATGGTGATGATAAGAGTGTTTATTGGCAATATAATCATATTGACATGATTTTAGTATCAACAGGTGCCCCTTTTTGGGATGCATTATGTAAAACAGAGCACATAGCAATAATAAATGACTAAAATATCAATTGATTAAGGCTATACAATAACCTAACCAACATTAGATGCCCCCATCATGGAAGAAGCATACATTATTGGAATCCTTGCTTTTGACATATTTGAAAGATTTGATTTTGGTAAAACTTTCAACCGCATTGTTCAAACAAGTTTAGGCTTATGGTATACTTGGTCTTGGTTCCTTGTTTCACTTATAATTCTATTCTAGGAGTCATCCCAAGGCTTCAACAAGACAAAGAATTTGTTTTTTGGGATTGGTGCTTAATTATGTGCCCCAACATGGGCTTGAAATTGTCTTTGGCAATAATTACTTTGAATGTATACAAGTCGCACTTTTGAGTGTTTGAGTGTTGATTTTGATTATGAATTTATAATTATGACTATCCCATCAAGGGACAAGTCGATGAGAGAATGATCAGTGATGAAATAAATGAGTCATTTGACCAATATGACTTGATTAGGGTTTCTTCATATTTACCCATTGTGAAATTTATCAGTTTTGTTAAGATTTTGGTGGTTTTTAGGCATTTTTATTTGATTTTTCTTATTTTTTTTTGGTGTTTTTTGGTGGCCATCCTAGTGTGGGATGATTGCAAAATTCATGGCTATTTTATCTTAGGACGATCACCAAATTTGGTGACCGTACCACCCTAGGGTGGCCATGCTTATTCTAGGGCTATTTAAGCTTAAAATTGGAAAAATAAGGCTTATTGGCACACTTTTGACTTGGTAGATTGAGAGGTGAGAATTAGGAGAGTGATTTTGCAAAGTGGAGCATAGGTGAATCCATCCCAAAATCACCATGAGCTAGCCTATAGACTCAAAAAGTTGTGGAGACGGCGTGAGACGGGTAAGGGTTGAATTTGCCACTATCCTTTATTAATTTTGTAATTATTTTTGTGTTTGCTTACGAAACACACTAAATTTTTGGTAAATGCACCTCATTAGTGGTAAAATTTATTATTTTGTCCTTTAATTTTTTATTTTTATGCAATTTTATTTTATTTTATTTTTTGTATTTTTATAAGGTTATTTGGTTGTTTTGGATGGGCGTCACTAGGTGGGGAGGCCATTTTTTTGAGAATTTTGGGGGCCATCCCTAGGTAGGTGGCAACTGGTGGTCACACTTGGGTGAGATAGTTTCCAATTTGGTGGTCCTCCCTAGGTGGTATGACCATGATTTTGAAAGAAAATGGTGCCCTTTTTTAGTTATTTTTTAAGCTTACTTGCCCTTGCTAGGTGATCGAGAATCAATATCGATTTTTGACTCTCTTTTAGACCGCTAGGGACATACTAACAGAGGATGTTTTGAAATGGCTTGAAGACATTGGTCTCAAGCAAGTTACATGGTTAGAGACAGTGATGTAATACAAAGCCTACCTGATGGATTTGATAGATCTGTGGGACTCTCACATCAATACCTTCCACTTTTCAATCGAGGAGATGATAGTGATGTTATAGTATATCTACCAAATTTCACATATTTTGATAGAGGAGCATCCGATTATGTCTACTCATCAGGATCTTAGAGACATGATTTTGTACAGGTACTTCTGAGAGGATTTGCACGAGGCATTATGAGACTTGCCTAGCGGAGGCATCCTAGTGGAGCTTTGGTATGAGGTAGAGGTCTTGACTAGGAGACATGCCTTGTTGATGATGCGTATCTCCAACATGTTGTTGTCAGACTCATCAAGAGATAGGTTCCCCTGGAACCTTTTGGAGTTGGCATTTTCACTGGTGGAGTGCACCATAGAGAGGTCGTTAGTGATGGTGTGGGGAACTACTTTGCTAGCACAACTTTATGATGAGTTATACGAGATATGTTGCAATGGATGAAAAGGATTGGAATTCAATCTCAACATTATTGTTCCATTTTTATTTTATGCACTTCCTGCTTCGGCTGCCACTTGATATTACGACTCACTGGATTACGATTTCAATTATTTGTATCCATTCCTTTGCACTTGTATCTTGCTATGTATTTCCTCTACCGGTGTCAAAACTTCCACTACACATTAATGTATATAATGTAAATGCAAATGGATAAAACAATAATATACCTCTATGTTTTATCACTATGTAAGTCTTTTAACCGCATGTCTAACTACAACATCATTGAGATATCTTTCACTGCCATCCTTGTCTTCTTCACAATGTGCGCACTTCAAATATGCCACATAAATATTTTTTCTTCTATTGAAGATGTCAATTTGCATAGACAATGAAATGTCTCTTCCTCTTCTTTGATGCTTCCAAGAATTATCATGATATTCACAGATGTGGACACTATTTTTGGTTCCTTCACAAGGACCACAATCTGCTTCATATCCAGTGTGGCACAAATGTATTTTTGCTTGTTCCAAAGCACACTCTTGAAGACACTCCTGGATCGAATGAAACTCCTACATATCACACCCGAAAGCACACTCTTTCTAGGTGAATATTATTCTCACTCAAATGAAAGGCACACTCTTCGTAGGTGAACATTGCTTTTAATGAAAGGTACACTTTTTAGACTCACAACACTCAACCGAATGACACACTCTCCTCTCCAAGTGTAGATGAAGGCACACTCTACGAATGAACGAAGGTACTCACTTTCAAGACTTACTCTCCAAGTACAAACGAAGTCATAATATACAAACAAATGCTCTTACTCTTTCTCTGAACACAACACCAAGGTTCTCTCGCAATTCACACTCAGCCATAATGTTAGAACCATATATATATCAAAAATAAATTTTTAATCTCCAAAATTAGGGTCATCCCTCAAATTTAACTTTCCACTTCATATAAAATATTTAAATGGTTTATTTAAATATTTAAACTTTTATATCTTAACCTTTACATTAATATTTAATTTAAATATTAAAGTATATCCCACTCTTAATATTTAAATATTAAATTTAAATATTAAAGTTCACACTTTGTCTTGCATACATTTTGAAGATATATTTGTCTTGCATAGTTTATTCCAACACATCATGATTTGCTTTTGACATCAATGAAAACTACTATTAACCAAAACAACCTTTGACATCAATGACAACTCAATTATTCCAAAAATATCCCCCTTTTTCATTTATGGCAACCCTTCAAATAAAATTGTCTTCTTCTCAAGCTGCTCCCCCTGACATGCTACTCCCCCTCACCTAAGATATACCCCTTTGACATCAATGTCAAAGGGATCCTTGGGACTAAAAATTTACACTTAACACAACCCTCTTACCACCTCCTTTTCTTGAGGTTATCAATTTTGATATGGGAGTAAAACTACTCCCAACTTCCTTCTAAGATACTCAAAAGTCTCCTTTGCTAGTGGCTTGGTAAATATGTCAGAAATATGTTCCTTTGTAGCAACATATTCCAACTTAACTTGCTGAGCAATCACTCGATATCTCAAAAAATGATATTTTATTAGAATGTGCTTGGTCCTTGAATGCATCACTGGATTATTTGAAATATTTATGGCACTTGTATTATGAAAAAGTATGGATATGGGATGATCATGCTCTATTTTGAAATCACTTAAAGTTTACGTCATCCATAAAACCTATGTACAACAAGCAAGTGTTGCAATGTACTCTGTCTCTATAGTGGATAGGAATACTGATTCTTTTTTCTTACTTATCCAAGAGACTAAACAATCTCCAAGAAAGAATGCTCCTCCACTTGTATTTTTTTTGTCATCAACACTGCCTGCCGAATCCACATCTGTATATGCAGTTAGAGTGAAATTATTACTTTTGGGATACCACAATACAAACTGCATAGTTCCTTTTAAATACTTAAATATTCTATTTACTACCTATACATGTGTTTTCTTTGGTGCCATTTGAAATATTGCCACCAATCCAACTACCTACATTATATCTAGTCTAGTAGTTGTGACATATAGCAAACTTCCAATCATGGAACTATACAATATCTAATTTGCTTCATGAGACTCGTAATATTTACTTAAGTTACATCTTGTAACCATGGGGGTACTCACAGGATTGCAATCCTCCATCCTGAACTTTTTCAACATTTCTTTCATATACTTGGTGTGAGAGAGAAATATACCTTTATTTTATTGTGAAATTTGCAAGCCAATAAAGAAATATTACTCACAAAACATAGACATCTCAAATTTATTTTGCATACACTTTGTAAATTTTTGACACATCTTGTCATTAATACCTCCAAAAATGATATCATCCATATAGACCACTATAATCAACAAGTTATTTCCTTTATTTTTGATATATATATATATATTACTATCAACTATACTTTTTTGAAACCATGTTGTTGGAGATACTTATCCAACCTTGAGTACCAAGACCTAGGGGATTGCTTTAGTCCATAGAGATCCTTCTTTAATTTGCACACATAGTCCAACTAATTTTTCAGTCTGAAACCATTTGGTTGCTCTATGTAGATCTCTTCCTCTAAGTAACCATTGAGAAATGCTGATTTTACATCCATTTGATACACCTTGAAGTTTTTGAAGCTTGAGAAAGATAAGAATATTCTTATGGCTTCAATATGTGCAATAGGAGCAAATGTCTCTTCAAAGTCAATCCCCTTAACTTATACATAGCCTTTGCATATAAGTCTTGCTTTATTTCTGACAACCTAACCATATTCATTCAACTTATTTTTGTAGACCCATTTGGTGCCAATTACATTCTTGTATTTTGGACATGGGACAAGTTTCCAAGTATCACTCTTTTCTATTTGTTCTAACTCTTCTTCCATTGCCTTAATCCAATATTTATATGCACTTTCTTCATTGAAAACCCTAGGCTCAAATTTAGATAGTAAAGAAAAATTTACATGTTCACCTGTTCCTATTATCTTCCTCCTTGTTTATCTCTCACCTAGATTCCCAATAATTAGTTCTCTCAGATGATTCTTATGCACATAACTAGACGATGTCTTGTGTGAAGTCCTTTATATCTTATCTTTTTTAGTTTTTTACCTTCTTCTTCTTTGCACCTTTCTCCTTCTTGATACACAATCTCTTTAGTTGGTTCTCTTAGATCTATTTCTTCATCAACTCTTACATTTGCACTTTCTACAATTGTATGTGATCTTTTATTGTAGAATCTATAGGCTTTGCTCTTAGTGGAATAACCAAGTAAGATACCCTCATCACACCTGAAATCAAACTTACCCAAATTTTTATCTTCTTGTCTAATTTAGCATTTGCTTCCAAAATTTTTGAAGTACTTCACAATAGATGGTCTTCCCTTCCAAAGATCATATGGATTTTTGTGGTGATTTACTCTTACTTGAGCTCTATTGATAATATAAATAGTTGTACAAATTACCTCTTTCTATAATACATTAGATATATTAGACTCATTTAACATAGCCCTGTAAATACCCTAAATAGTTCTATTTTTCCTTTCAACTACTCCATTTTGTTATGGAATTCTTGTTTCTAAGTATTGTCTCTTGATTCCATGTTGTTCACAGAATTCTACAAATTCACCTGAAGTGAATTCTCTTCCTTATGTGATCTTAGACACATGTTATTTTTGTCTATTTCATTTTCTACTAGTGCCTTGAATACCTTGAAATTTTTAAATGCTTCTAATTTTTCCTTTAAGAATGTTACCCGAGTCATTCTAGAGAAATCATCAATAAATAACATGAAGTAACTCTCACCTTGTAAACTCTTTGTCCTTGTAGGCCCACATAGATCGGTCTGAACTAGCTCCAAAGGCTTGGATGAAGAAAAATCCTTTGATTTAAAACTTGTTGTTTTCTTACCAAGCTGGCATTGTGCACAAACTGTGTTTGGGAGTTTTGATATCTTGGGTAAATATCTGATTGCCTTTGTTGCTTATTTTTACCATGTTTTCAAATTTTAGGTGAACCATTCTTCTATGCCATAACCAGCTTTCATCCTCTTGTGATAGTAAATATTTTTCTCCCTTAATCTCACACAACATGTAGAGATTTTTTGCATTTCTACTAACATTTGCAATAAGTTTTCATGTTTTGGAAGACTTAATCTCACATCCATTTGGGTGAAATGTGATTGTGTGCCTTTTATAACATAGTTGGATTACACTTAGTATATTGTGTTTCAATCCTTTGATAGATAACACATTTTTTGTCCTTGATATTCTATTATCCAAGCTCAAAGTCCATTTTCCAACAATTTTGGCAGAAGTATTATCAACTAATTTCATTGTTCCTCCATTCATTTTCTTAAGAGAAACAAATTTCATCATACTTATTGGAAGACCTAAGCTTCTAAGGGAAATCAACATGTCAAACCCAAAGGGTCTCTTCCTCAATGTCTCTATTAGCAAGTGAATCAACAACTTTATTTCCTTATCCTAATACGTGCTAGATAATTATATTAGAGTACCTGCTAACAAGCCTCCTACATTCATAAATGATATTGGAAAGGCTCCACGAAGGGAATTGAGAAGCTTTGAGAAATTTGATGATCATAAAGGAATCTACTTTGATGATTAAGTTGTTGGAGCCAAAGCTTTCTAGGACAAGCAGACCTTGATAAAGAGCTCTCGCCTCAGCCAAGTTATTGGTTTGGAATATGATATTATTCACATAAGATGCAATGATTTTCCCTTTTTCATTCCTTATTATGCCTCTGCTCCTAGTCCTTCCAAGATTTCCTTTAGTTTCTCCATCAAAGTTGAGCTTTATCCACCCTATAGGAGGAGGGGTCCAAGTAATGTCTAATCTATCAACAACAGGCTGATGATTTTTTGCAACACAATTTGTTATATTGAAACATGTAAGAGTTTGGAGACAAGGTTTGGGGGCCCCATTCGATGATACAAGATAAGCATTTTCATAGGTAAAGGTCATGATGCGAATAAATATAGATTGAGAGTCTTTGACAACTCCTTTGAAAACTCTATCATTATGTTCTAGATAAATATTCCAAAGGAACTGGTGTAGGCATGTGGACCACATGAATTTTAATTAACAATTAAATAAAGGGTTAGGTCATTTTTCAAACAAAATGATGATGGAAGACGATTGAACCTAGATAATGTTGACTAAATCAAACAATGAATTCATAATAGAAAGAGAAAAATGGTAATGCAGGAAAATATAGACAAATGATTCCTAGTTGGACTTGCAAAGAGGGCAACAATTGGGGATAAAAGACCTCTAATTATTAAATTATCCATAGTTAAAATTTTTATTTTGAGAAGCAAGCAAGGAAAAGAAGTCGATTTGCACAATCAACTTTTTAACCTAGATGTACTTAGCAAGGGTCCAGCTAGGTGAGGGGATATATTGAATATAGTAAGTATATTTAACCGTGAACTTACCATCCTCACTAAGCTTCCATATGAGGCTATATATGAAGAACACAAGCTTATACTGAGAGGGGGGGTGAACAATATAAGACCTCTTTTTACTTTTTCTTTTATACTTCAAAAAAGTAAAGCAATATCAAAACAATGCACAATATCATCCACAAAGTGACACCAAATTTAACGTGGTTCACCCAGAATGGTTGGGCTACGTCCACAGAACTTTTCTCTAAAAGTTATCTCAAAGTTATTTGGGAATACTTCCCAATTACAATGTTTATGAGCCTCGGCCCAAAGGAGATACCTTCCCCCAATCAAAATTTATGAGCCTCTGCTCAAAGGAGATACCTTCCCCTATGCTCTAGAAATGATCCCTCAAAAGATCAACTGCCTCTACCTCTTGCTAGCACGTGGAACTCCTTTCCACCGAAGACCTCCTATCCTTAATGCTTAGCCTAAGAGACCTCTGCCTTCTATGATCACATCCACAGCAACTCAGAAACCTATACCAAACACAGTCAGTCGGTCTAGTACAAGTCTTCCTCTGTCTGTCAGATCTATCCAACCCTTGAACAACTCAATCCTCTACACACAAGCCTTATCAAAGACTTGCCAAAACTATCCTCAGGTTCTCAAAGAACCAGTGCACCTCTGTCCTCATACAGCAGCACTCCACGTTCATCTTTGCCCTTTGTGCTCTCTATGCCCTCTGCTCTTTCTGCGCACTCACAACCGCACTTGGTTGAACTTCAACCTTTGCACTGTCTGCACAATCACAGCGACACTTAGAAAAATTCACCATGAATATTCGTTCACTCTACACACTTTTATTGAATTTTGCACTCTGCTCTCGGTGATCGAACTTCTCACTCTGTGCTCTATCTGTGAATGTTACTACCAACAACAACACCAACTCTTCAAAATAGCCAGCCTTTTATAATATCACTTTCAAGATCAAAACCTTAATCTTAGTTAGCTATAACAATCCTAAACTTCGTTGACTGCAAACCCTAATCTTCGTTGGCTCACATTTAACTTTGTCGGCTTCAACTTTGCTTTTGTCATGATATCGCGACACTTCTCCCTTCATTGACCTCCTTTCTATTTTTTTTCATGAAATCGTGACACTTCTGCCTCTGTAGACTTCATATTCACTTTTGTAACGATATCGAGACACTTCTATCTTCATAGCCTTCCTCTTTGCTTTTGTCACAAAATCACGACACTTTTCTATAGAAGACCTGCTTTCAGTTTCTGTTGCGAAATCATGACACTTCTACTTCCGTCTGTTTTTTTTTTGCCTGTCACAAAATCATGACACTTTCTACATCTGTACGCATTATTTGCAACCCATCATGAAATCTTGATGCCTTCAGCTTTCATACACTTTCCTTGTAACCCGTCGCGAAATCACAATGCTTTCAGCTTCTGTACGCTTTCCTTGTAACCCGTCGTGAAATCGCGACACTATCAACTTTTCATACATTTTCTTTGCAACCTGTCATGAAATCGGGACGCTTTCAGCTTTCGTATGTTTTCTTTTCTCTTTGAGTCACGAAATTGTTACATGTCGTGATATCGCGACACTTTTCTAACTTGCTTTCTCTCTCCTTCTTAAGTCATGAAAATGCAACATGTCACGATATCGTGACACTTTTCCTCAGCTCTTTTCTATTCTTCGGGTTGCAAAAACCCAACATGTCGTGATATCACAACACTTTTTCTCATTAATGCTTTTCTTTTCTTTAGGTCATGAAAACCTGACATGTCGCGATATCGCGACACTTTTTCACTATGAGCTCTTTCCCTCGAACCTGTTAGCTTGGGGTTTGCAAAAGACTTTTGAAACTGCCATGCCGTAACCTTCATCAAAACAAATTATTTGACATCAAATAAAATTCCTGCAAAAGCTTCTTGACATCAATGAAAAATTATATACTTGAGCAAAGGCAATGTACCCAAAGTACCCAAAATTGCCAACAATCTCCCCCTTTGTCATTGATGGCAAACCTTTACTGAAAACACTTCTCAAGAGCCAAAATTGAAACCAACTGTGCTAACAACTTAGAATCTTCCTTTGAAGTTTTTCTCCCCCTAACTTGAAGCTTTCCTCTTCACTTTTAAGATCTCCCCCTTACTCATATCTCTCCCCCTTTGTCATCAATGGCAAAGGGTCACCGTTGGGGCTCGGGACTAAGAATTAGCCTCTTAGCTTAGTACCTCCCCCACCTCCTGATGAGGTGATTAATTCTAGGGTGGGGGTAAAAATCCCATTAGGCACTGATCATCATCAGCGTCTATAACTTCCTTGTTGGGCCTTCTCTTGAACTCTTTGTCCATATTCCTATTCCTGTCATTGTTCTTGTTCTTGTTCTCATCCCTATTCTTGTCCATGCCTTGATCCTTGGACCTGATCATGCCACTGTTCCTGTTCCTGTATTTTGGAATTTCAGCTCTACACTATCTGATTGTGTGACCTTCATTGTTGCACTTGAAACACTTGACAATGTTGTTTCTCTGAGGTAAACTTGATCTTTGAATCCACCAGTTCTAACCAAAACTGTTCTGACCAAACCTATTCTGGCCAAACATGTTCTGACCAAACCTGTTCTGACCAAACCTATTCTGGCCAAACCTGTTCTGACCAAACCTATTCTAACCAAACTTGTTCCTGTTATGTGCCTTGCAATAAACTGCCTTGTGCCTAAACTATTGAAAAGAGTAGCAATACCCTTGAAAGAAACTAGCACTTTTGAAATTTTCATTTACCTTCTTCACTTGAGCCATGCAATGTGAAGCCATGTGACCAAACTTATGACAAGAAAAACATCTACCTTGAAATTTTCCTTTATTTGACCTCTTGGGTCCTAAAAACTTCTTCTCATTCTAAATTCTATTTTTTGTTTCTACGCATCTATCATTCAAGGACTCATGATCTGAAATACTTTCCTCATTAGAAATCTCTTCCTTTTGGAGTCTCTTACTAGACTCTCCTACTTGTTCCTTGTGTGGATTAACAAAACCAAGGCCTATTTTATCTATTGTATTTATTTGACCTTTGATGAGAGACTTAACCTTTTTGGAGCTATCTTGAAACTCGTAAAGCTTATCCTTGTACTCTTTAGTTTCCTCTTTCAAAGAAGCCATTTTTTGTTCTAACTCACTATACTCAAGAACCTTAGACTCTAACTCATCCTTGAGTTCTTGTGTCTTAGCTATAGAGAAATCAAGACTTTCTATAAGATCAACTCTCTCCATACAACATTCATCTAACTTATCCTTGAGTCTAGCATGCTTCTTTCTTTCCTTTTTCAAAGCACTAAGAGCATTAATAAGTTCACTTTCAAGATCCTTTATTTGTTTTCTTTATGAATCATCAAAGCATTTTTCAGATTTCTTATCACTAAAGGTGCTACCTTTTTCAAAAACCATACAAGCATCTTCCTTATAGTTTTCTTAAGCATCCTCATACATACTAGAAACCAAATCATTATTTGTGCAATCATCCTCAAGGTGACCAAAATTTCCACATCTAAGACATTTCATGATAATGAATTTATGTTTCGGTTCTTCCTCTTTTTATGATATGAACAACATCTCATTTTCATCATCACTTGAAGAACTTTCACTATCACTACTAGAACACTTACTTGCTTTGTCTAGGTAGAAACTCTTCTTGTGCTTGTGAGAATACCTCTTTCCTTGATTGTTGTGCTCATATTTGTTCTTCCTGTGATGCTTGTACTTTTTAGAATCCTTGCTCTTAGAATCCTATTTATCTTCATCACTTTCATTCTTGGGAACAGTACAATTAGTAGCATAATGACCAAACTTTCCACAATTGAAACATCTTATATTTTTCACACTTTTGTGCTTTCTAGAGAACTTGCCTTTCTTGTTGTAATATGCCTCTTCATCACTAGAAGACTCATCACTCTCTTGAAGTTGTTTGCCCTTGGGTTTCTTGCAAGCTATCTCTTTCTTGACATCAACCTTCACTTGAGTTCTCAACTCAAATGTTGTAAGTATACTATGGAGCTCATCCTTTTTCAACTTATCCAAATCTTTAGCTTCCTCAATAGCAGAAATATTTTCACTAAATCTATTAAGAAGAGATATTAAAATCTTATCACAAACATCATTTTTAGCAAGCTCAAGACCTAAGTCTTTCATGGAGTTAACAACCTCATCCATACGAAGCATGTAGTCACTAATATTTTCATCATCATTCATCTGGAGTTGTTCAAACATACCTTTGAAGTGTCTCAACTTGGCCTTTATGACATTTGTATCACCTGTATGAACCACCTTTAATTGTTTCCACATTTCACTAGCTTTCTTGCAGTGAATCACTTTGGTGAGATCTGCTTTCTGTAAGCCTTTCAAGATTGCATTCATTGCTTTTGAATTGCTGTGATGTAGGAGCCTTTCTTATTTAGTATTAGGACCATGTACAGGAATAGTGTACTCATCTTCAATCACTTCCCATACCTCATTACCAAGTGCAATTAGATGAACCTTCATCCTTGCACTCCAAAGACCAAAATATGACCCATCAAGAATAGGTGTTGCATTGCTACTTGAATGATCCATTGTGTTCTTTACTAGCTTTTCCTTCAAGCTATTAAACTTTTCGAAGGCACCTGCTCTAATACCAATTGAAGAACACAAGCTTATACTGAGAGGGGAGGGTGAACAGTATAAGACCTCTTTTTACTTTTTCTTTTATACTTCAAAATAGTAAAGCAATATACCCAAAGCAATATCAAAACAATGCACAATATCATCCACAAAGTGACACCAAATTTAACGTGGTTCACCCAAAATGGCTAGGCTAAGTCCACAAAAAATTTCTCTAAAAGTTATCTCAAAGTTCTTTGGGAATCCTTCCCAATTACAATTTTTATGAGCTTCAGCCCAAAGGAGATACCTTCCCCCAATCAAAATTTACAAGCCTTTGCTCAAAGGAGATACCTTCCCCTCTGCTCTAGAAATGATCCCTCAGAAGATCAACTACCTCTACCTCTTGCCAGAACGTGGAAATCCTTTCCATCGAAGACCTCTTGTCCTCAATGCTTAGCCTAAGAGACCTCTGCCTTCTATGATCACATCCATAGCAGCTCAGCAACCTGTACCAAACACAGTCAGTTGGTCTAGTACAAGTCTTCCTCTATTAGTTAGATCTGTCCAACCCTTGAACAACTCAATCCTCTACACACAAGCCTTCTCAAATACTTGCCAAAACTATCCTCTAGTTCTTCTCAAAGAACCAGTGCACCTCTGTCCTCATACAACAGTACTCCATGTTCATCTTTGCCCTTTGTGCTCTCTATGCCCTCTACTCTTTGTACGGACTCATAGCCGCACTTGGTCAAACTTCAACCTTTGCACTATCTATGCAATCACAATAGCACTTAGAAAAATTCACCATGTCTCTTCACTCACTCTGCACACTTCAATCGAATTTCGCACTCTGCTCTCGATGATCGAACTTCTCACTCTATGCTCTATCTGCAAATGTCACTACCAACAACAACACCAACTCTTCAAAATAGCCTACCTTTTATAATATCACTTTCAAGATCAAAACCTTAATCTTAGTCAGTTGTAACAACCCTAAAATTCCTTAGTTGCAAACCCTAATCTTCGTCAGCTCACATTTAACTTTTTCGGCTTCAACTTTGCTTTTGTCGTGATATCATGACACTTCTCCCTTCGTCGACCTCCTTTCTACTTTTGTCACGAAATCGTGACACTTCTGCCTCTATAGACTTCATCTTCACTTCTGTCATGATATCGTGACACTTTTGTCTTCATAGCCTTCCTCTCTGCTTTTGTCACAAAATCATGACACTTCTCCTATAGAAGACCTGCTTTCAATTTTTGTCATGAAATCGTGACACTTCTGCTTTCGTCTACTTTATTTTTTGCCTATCGCAAAATCATGACACTTTCTGCATTCGTACGCATTCTTTGCAACCTGTTGCAAAATCGTGACGCTTTCATCTTTCGTACGCTTTTCTTGTAACCCGTTGTGAAATCATGACGCTTTTAGCTTCTATACGCTTTCCTTGTAACCCATCGTGAAATCACGACGCTATCAAATTTTCATACATTTTCTTTGCAACCCGTCATGAAATCATGACGCTTTCAGCTTCTGTATGTTTTCTTTGCTCTTTGAGTCATGAAATTGTGACATGTCATGATATCATGACACTTTTCTAACTTGCTTTCTCTCTCCTGCTTAAGTCGCAAAAATGTGACATGTCGCGATATCGCGACACTTTTCCTCCTTAGCTCTTTTCTGTTCTTCGGGTCACAAAAACCTGACATGTCATGATATCGTGACACTTTTTCTCCTTAGCACTTTTCTTTTCTTTGAGTCATGAAAACTCGACATGTCGCGATATCGCGACACTTTTTCACTGCGAGCTCTTTCCCTCGAACCTGTCAGCTTGGGGTTTGCAAAAGACTTTTGAAACTGTCATGCCGTAACCTTCATCAAAAAAAATTATTTGACATCAAATCAAATTCCTTCAAAACCTTATTGACATCAATGACAACTTATATACTTGAGCAAAGGCAATGTACCCAAAGTACCCAAAATTGCCAACAATATATTGACTGGGAGTTCAGAATAACAAAGACTTGCAACAAATTTTGAAGAATTCTTGCAGCAGATGTGGAATTGACATCCAAATAATTAGTGGGAATGGAATTCCATAGATGTCAGTTGGGAGACTGAGAAATGAAATTAATCACTCTACTTTCAAATGTTTAGTCCATGAAGGGCTTGAGAATTGCCATATTTGACTTAGATATGAGGGGTGATCCTTAAGCTAAATATCTTTCGAGAACCTGATAAAATTGCCAAAGCCAAGTTTCCATCTCATTCCCTTCCTAATGATGTCTTTGCATTGAATGATAGAATTCCAAAATCACAAACCTTGATGAAGACGTTGGTTATCCATGAAAGACGTTTTTTGGAGGTATTTATTTTTTACTATATCAATCCAAGTAGATTTTGCCTTAGTGACAATTCTCCAAGCTTGCTTTACCATGAGTGCCAAATTTATTTTTGTGGATTTTCCTGAAGCCTAACCCTCCTTGGTATTTTGTCTTGTAGATTTTATCCCAATTAACTAAAGGGAATCTATTATGATTTTCATTTCCAAACCAAAGGAAACTCCTTTGAATTTGTTGAATATTATGGCAAATAGAAATAGGAGCTTTGAAGATTGACATGAAAAAAATTGGAATACTTTGGAGGTATGCTTGCATAAGAGTAACCTTAGCCGCCTGGCTTAACATTGTTTTTTTCCACCCTACCAACTTTTTGTTGATTCATTCAATGACATTGCTCCATAAATTTTTTAAGGATTGCCATGAAAAAGAGGGAGCCCAAGGTAATTATGAGGAAGCTGAGAAATATTACAACCTAAAATCCTAGGAATATTAAGCTATCTATGAATGGGAGTATTTAGGAAATAGATTATGCTCTTCACAAAGTTAATTTTTTGCCCAATAGCTTCTTCAAAAAAAATTAGAATAGATTTGATTATTTTGGCTTCAAGAATTGAGGACAGAGTTGCTAGGATAGTATCATCCACAAATTATTGATGAGTAATGGGCCTAGAAATAGATGAGGGCTTGATACCAGAAAGAAGACCCAAAGAGCAAGTCTATTTAAGGGATCTGCCAAGTGATTCAACCATGATGATGAAGAGGAAGGGTGACAAAGGGTCACCCTGCCTAAGTCCTCTAAAATTTTTAAAGTATCTCATTGTCAAACCATTAAAAATGACTGAGAACCAGACAGATGTTAAGCACTCCTTGATTAAAGCAACCCACTCCTCATGAAAACCAAATTTCTTTAAAACTGTAAAGATCAATTCCCAAGAAAACCTATCAAAGAGTTTGCTGATATCAAGTTTTAGGAAGAGGACATGTTTCTTGCTATTGGCAACAGAATGAAGAATTTCATGTATAGTAATTATACCATCTATTATAAATCTACCTTTGATAGATCTACCTTGGTAGTGGTCTATTATGTTTGGAAGGATAACCTTAAGTCTATTGGCCAGAATCTTGGATATGATCTTGTAAATGACATCAAAGATGAATTTAATTACTTGAAACTTGGGGAGAAGAGCCAAGAATATTGAATTAACATCTCTAGAAATGGATTTTGATTGCTAAAAATCTTGGACAACATTGGTTACATTGTTCTCAATAATATCCCAAAAGTGTTGGAAAAACCTATGAGGGAATCCATCAGGTTTGGAAGCCTTATCGGGGTGCATAGAGAACATGGCATATTTGATTTATTCATTTGTGAACTTCTCAAGAATATCATCATTTGATTCTTTGGAAACAAGGCAAGGGATATTTTGAAATATTTTGAAGAAGAGCATTATAGGCATGGAGGGAGGATGGTGCAGTGGGTCCCAAAATATTCTCAAAATGAGAAACAACTTTAAACCTGATTTCATGAATGTCACTTATGCTTGAACCGTAACTCCTGAGGAGTTTCATGATTCTATTAGAACTTCTATGTCTGAGCGTTGATGTATGAAAAAATTTAGTGTTGGTGTTCCCTTCTTTTAACTACAATGCTTTGGATTTTTACCTCCAAAATATTTCTTCCATAGATAGCAGATTATGGAAATCAGCAAGAAGGTTCTATTCATATTGCCTGAGACCTAGGTCTGGATTCCCATTCTAAATACCATATTCAATATTCATCAATTGTTTAGAGATTCATTGTTTATATTAGAAAACATTCCCAAAAACTTCTTTATTCCACTGCTTTAACTTAAGCTTTATAAAGCGAATTTTCTTGGCTAATTGGGTTAAGGTAGGCCTTGAGAAATTTTCTTTCCACCAATCAAATATGCAAGTTCAAATGTTAGGGTGTTCAAGCCACATTGATTTAAATCTAAGAGGTGTTTTGAATTGGGGAGCTGGTTGCAAACCTTCAAATATTAGAGGGTTGTGATCTAACCCTATTTTAGGGAGAGAGAGGTCAAAGTAGCATCATCAAGAATTTGAATAGCTTCTTTAGACATTAAAAACCTATAAAGTCTCAGATGGATGATTTTAATTCCATATATCCTATTGCTCCAAGTATACTTTGAAACTTTTAAGTGAACATCCATTAATTTGTTCAAATCTACAAATTCTTCAAAACATATGGAAGTGAATGGAGCTCCCCCATGATTTTCAAAAGAATAGAGAAGGTTGTTGAAATCACCAACAAGCATCCAAGGTTCATTTTGAAAGTTGCTCCTCATTTGGTTTAGTGTGGTCCAAAGGGCATGACTACCATTAATGTTGTTAGGAGCATAAATATTTGAGAGAATCCACTATTGTTTGGTGTATTTATTGAAGAATAGAATTTTGATGATTCTTTTTGAAATGGATATAAATCTTCCCTCAATAATTTTTGGATTACACATGCACATGAGTTCACTTGAAGATCCAATGGCAGGAGTGAAAACATATTCACTATTTTTCCATAATAATTTTCTAATCCTTTCACTGTTTTCAATATTAGTTTTTTTTTCTTGGAGTAAAATTATGCTAGGCTTCAGAGTTTTCCTCATGGATCTAACCAACCTCTGTTTGGTTACTCCATTGAGGCATCTCACATTCCATGAGATGATCTTCATCTAGAATGTTTAGAAGATTTCTTTCCCACCGCTTTGCCATGAGATGGAAGTGGTTTGGATATTTTTCCCTCCTTGGATTTTTTTTTTTTTTAATATGATAGAGATGAAAGAATAGTAGAGTGATAGCCATTGAAAATGTCCACATCAGTTTCTTTCTTCCTTCTCTCTTGATTTGATGCCCTACCCTTTTTCTTGTCACTACCAACATCAATGTAATTTTTTTCCCTTGGTTTTTTATAGCCTATTTAAGAGGATTGAGAAGTTGCTCTAGAACAGGGAAGTGCAAGTCAAGGGGGAGGAGGAATTTGATAGGAAAGAAAAATATTTCTGGGCTAGAAGGACTGGGTTGGGTTTTGGAAAACAATTAGCCAAAAGTGGGAAATAAGACCTAGACATGGTGGGGGAATAGGGAGAATCACAAGGGTGAACAGATAAATCAGTGATATTATTGTGAACAATTTCAACTACATTAAGATATGTAGTTTCAAGGTCCATAGGGGTACCTTCAATATCTAGATCTTGAACATTTAAGGGCATGAAAGGATTAGGATTTGCAAAAATATAACTGGTATTCAGACTACGAGGCTTGGATTTGAGATACAGGTTGCTTGCCTTTGTCGATCTAATTCTTTTCCTAGAAGATTTGAGTCGATTGACTATTCCCTAGTCCATTCTTATCATGATTTGTGTCCTTCATTAGATTTGGGCACTGAGCATGAATATGAAACTATTTTTGAAATTCTATGCAAAAGGTATGTTTGTTCTCATAATATATAGCCTTACACCTTCTGTAAGATCATGAAATGAGATATACGTAAATCGATAGTTGGGAATCCAGATTTGTAATGAACCATTTATAGTGAGGAATCTGCTTGAGTATTGAGGATTGTATGATTAGGAAAAACCATCTTGGATAAGCTTCTAGATCCATCTTAACCATATGTCACCACGTCGAGAAGGCCCATTTGTGAATGGAATCTAGAGAGCTAAAAAATGGAGCATCTAGAAAGGGGAAATGAATTGCACCTATTGATTTAAGCATTCAAAAGTGACATTTAATGTAAACATGATAACAATATGTATAAGAAATGGGGTCCTCTTTATATTAATCAACTTGTTGAATTCATGGTTACAATGTGTCCCCTTGATGACTCTAAATTGATACAGTCATTACAAGGTATCGAAGGATATAATCCTTTCAATGACTCATATGCATTTCAAGGCCTTCCTCACACTCACGAATTGCCCAAGAACAGGTTTTTGGTACTACTACAATGATCTATCTATATTCAAACTTGAAGCTCCTTCCTTGTGTGCTGAGATGCTTGGATCTACACACAAAAAACTCAAATTCATTAATAGCATATGTGGATTGAGATGAAATCGAAGAGATGCATGTGATAGTTAATATGAAAAGCAAAAAATATAATAGAAGGTGCAAAACTACTCAAAATTACACAAAAAAATAGTATAGTGCATACATTCTAATCTAGAAATTATCTATACTAGAATAGAGATGAAATAAGATGTAGAGTTCATGGTCATCCCTAGGTGTTGCAATTATGACTATTAACCACTCCGAAGTGAGGCGACCACCAAAACTTCTAGTTTTTGCCTTCAATTCTTCTAGGATCTAGTTCAAACTATTCTTAGGGGTGTTTTCGTCTAATTTGGTGATCTAATTCACTAAAATGGGTGGGTTTTGAAATATATTTGTGTATTTGGTATCACTTGGAAACCTCCTTTGATTGATGGATATTTCAAGGGAAAACATGTGATGAAAGAGGGATTGAATCTCGATAGCACTTTGTGGTGAAATATTTCCAAAGACCTCCTTTTAATTGGGTGTATTGGTTCCACTTTATATCTCAAGAGAGCACAAGGTTAAATGGGCAATTTTGGCCATGCGAGGTAAGTGCCACCATTTGTGAAAATATTGCCATGCATTGGGTTGGAAAAACCTTCAATTTGGGCCTCTAGTTTGTAGGTTTGTGATTGAATTGATGCACCCTCAATCTTTTATAAATCAATTATTGGGATAAATGGTATAATTTGATTGCCATTTGTCCTACCCTTGAGTTTTTAAGAGTCCAGGGGCTAATATTTCCCACACAGTGGTGGCTATTGGTGGTCACCCCACCCAAGGGAAACTGTTGGTGGTTGCCCTAGTGTGGGGTGGCCATGAACTTGGTGGTCACCCCAGTGTGGGGTGGCCATGACTACATGGCCCAAAACTTCCCAAAAGTGGGGCAAAACTTCCCAAAAGTGGTAAGGACAACTATTTAACCCTTAAGGGTTTCCCAAGGAGGCCATATGGTGCTGATAAGAGTGTGTATTGGCAATATAATCATATTGACATGATTTTAGTATCTACAGGTGCCCCTTTTTGGGATGCATTGTGTGAAACATAGCACAACACAATAATAAATGACTAAACTATCAACTGATTAAGGGTATATAGTAACCTAACCAACATTAGATGCCCCCATCAAGGACGAAGCATACATTCTTGGAATACTTACTTTTGACATATTTGAAATATTTGGTTTTGGTAAAACTTTCAACCGCACTATTCAAACAGGTTTAAGCTTATGGTATACTTGGTCTTGGTTCCTTGTTTCACTTATAATCATGTTCCACAAGTCATCCCAAGGCTTCAAGGAGATCAAGACTTTGTTTTTGGAATTGGTGTTTAATTATGTGCCCCAACACGGGCTTGAAATTATCTTTGGCAATAATTATTTTGAATGTATGCAAGTTGCACTTTTGAGTGTTTGAGTGTTGATTTTGATTATGAATTTATAATTATGACTATCCCCTCAAGCGACAAGTCGATGATAGAATGACCAATGATGAAAGCAATGAGTCATTTGAACAATATGACTTGATTAGGGTTCCTTCATATTTACCCATTGTGAAATTTATCAGTTTTGTTAAGATTTTGGTGGTTTTTAGGCCTTTTTATTTTATTTTTCTTAAGTTTTTTTGGTGTTTTTTGGTGGCCATCCTAGTGTGGTATGATTGCAAAATTCATGGTCATTTTAGGTTAGGACGATCACCAAATTTGGTGACCATACCACCCTAGGGTGGCCATGCTTATTCTAGGGCTATTTAAGCTCAAAATTGGCAAAATAAGGCTTATTTGCACACTTTTGACTTGGTATATTGAGAGGTGAGAATTAGGAGAGTGATTTTGCAAAGTGGAGCACTGGCGAAACCATCCCAAAATCACCATGAGCCAGCCTATAGACTCGAAAAGCGATGGAGATGGTGTGAGACGGGTAAGGGTTGAATTTGCTACTATCCTTTATTAATTTTGTAATTATTTTTGTGTTTGCCAATGAAACACACTAAATTTTTGGTAAATGCACCTCATTAGTGGTAAAATTTATTATTTTGTGCTTTACTTTTTGTTTTTATGCAATTTTATTTTATTTTATTTTTTGTATTTTTATAAGGTTATTTTCTTGTTTTGGATGGGTGTCCCTAGGTGGGGTGGCCATTTTTATGAGCATTTTGGGGGCCATCCCTAGGTGGGTGCCAACTGGTGGTCACCCCTCGGTGAGATAATTTCCAATTTGGTGGTCCTCCCTAGGTGGTATGACCATGATTTTGAAAGAAAAATGTGTCTTTTTATAGTTTTTTTAAGCTTGCATGATCTTGCTAGGTGATCGAGAACTGGTATCGATTTTTTATTCTCTTTTATACCGCTAGGGACCTACTGACAAAGGATGACTTGAAATGGCTTGAAGACATTGGTATCAAGAAAGTGACATGGTTAGAGCTAGTGATGTAAGACGAAGCCTACTTGATGGCTTTGATAGATCTGTGGGACTCTCGCACCAATACCTTCCACTTTTTGATTGGTGAGATGATAGTGATGTTATAGGATATCTACCAAATTTTGCATATTTTGATAGAGGGGCATCCGATTATGTCTACTCATTAGGATATTAGAGATATGATTTTGTAGAGGTACTTCTGAGAGGATTAGTATGAGGCATTATGAGACTTTCCTAGCGGAGGCATCCTAGTGGAGCTTTGGTATGAGGCAGAGGTCTTGAATAGGAGAGATATCTTGTTGATGATGCGTACCTCCAACATGTTGTTGTTGGACTCATCAAGATATAGGTTCCCATAGAACATTTTGGAGTTGGAATTTTCACTAGTGGAGTGCACCATAGAGAGGTCGTTAGTGATGGCATGGGGCACTACTTTAGTAGCACAACTTTATGATGAGTTTTACAAGATATGTTGCCACGGGAGAAAAGGATTGGGCTTGAAAAACACAAGCTTATACTGAGAGGGGGGTGAATAGTATAAGATAAAAAATTTACTTTTCTTTCCAAAGCAATATTATCCACTATTATCATTTGTAATAATGAAACAATGCACAAATAACCATACATATAAGAGACACATATTTAACGTGGTTCACCCAATGTGGGATACATCCGTGGAGAAATATTTTTTATAAATTTTCTCAATAAATTTCTAGGAGACACCAATCCCCTTTGCTCTAGTTAGTGGACCTCAATCCACATGAGACACCAATCCCATCTTCTCTGGTTCATGGACCTCTATCCATAGGAGACACCAATCCCCTATCCTCTAGTTCGTGGACCTCTATCCAAAGGAGACACCAATCCCATATGCTCTCAAAAACCTGCTTAATTTTTCTTACTTCACCTACTCAAATCTACTCACTACCTTGCTCAAGTCTGCTCACTCAACCAGCTCAAATCTGCTCACTACCCTACTCAAAAAAACTTCTTACTACCCTTCTCAAAAATTGCTCAAATTTGCTTATAAAATTTCTTATAAAAATATTCATTCCTACTCACAATCTTGGTCAAAAATCTACTCAAAAACTTCTATATATCCCACTTTATAAAATCAACAAATCATATCATATCACAAACATATTTCACAATAATTTCATGGCTGCCCATGTAAAACACTTTGTCTTTGAAATTTCTATTGCCACACTTTGCCAAAAATTATGCACTATTCTCTTATCCTATAAAATGGAAACTTTCATTCATAAAATCCTTGGTGCATTAATAATTTCTCATTCTCCTTTGTTTTACTTTTTGAATAAAAACTTTCATGCATAATTTCTCATAAATACTTTATAATTAATTTCATTCCTAGATATAATTAAAAGCACACTTATCTTCCAAAAGATTTTTGCTTGCTGTAAAAACTCGAACCCTGGTATTTCACTCACAATTCCTATTCACTTGCAATGAACCACTTCATCTACGCTGCCTTATGGAATGTGGTTCCACAACCCTTAATTTGAATATGCATTCATCATTCTTCAATACAAAAATGTAACCCTAGTGGAATTCAAACTCAACATTGTTGCTCCCTTTTTATTTTATGCACTTCCTGCTTCGGCTGCCACTTGATGTTATAACTCATTGGTTTAGGGTTTCAATTATTTGTATCTATTCTTTTGTGCTTGTATCTTGCTATGTATTTCCTCTACCGGTGCCAAAATATCTACTACACGTTAATGTATATAATGTAAATGCAAATGGATAAAAAAATAATATACCTCTATGTTTTATCACTATGTAAGTCTTTTAAGCGCATGTCTAACCACAACGTCGTTGAGATTTCTTTCACTACCATCATTGTCTTCTTCACAATGTGTGCACTTCACATATGCCGCATAAATCCTTTTTCTTCTATTGAAGATGTCAATCTGTATAGACAATGAGATGTCTCTTCCTCTTCTTTGATGCTTCCCAGAATTATCATGATCTTCACAGATGTGGACACTATTTTTGGTTCCTTCACAAGGACCACAATATGCTTCATCTCCAATGTAGCATAGATGTATTTTTACTGGTTCCAAAGAACACTCTTGAAGACACTCCTGGATCCACTAAAACTCCTACATATCACACCCAAAAGCACACTCTTTCTAGGTGAATGTTATTCTCACACAAATGAAAGGCACACTCTTCGTAGGCGAACACTATTTTCAATGAAAGATACACTTTTCATACTCACAACACTCAACCAAATGGCACACTCTCCTCTCCAAGTGTAGATGAAGGCACACTCTATGAATTAATGAAGGCACTCACTTTCAAGACTTACTCTCCAAGCATAAATGAAGTCATACTCTACGAACAAATGCTCTTACTCTTTCTCTAAACACAAAACCAAGGTGCTCTCTCAATTCACACTTAGCCATAATGTTAGAACCATATATATATCAAAAATAAATTTTTAATCTCCAAAATTAGGGTCGTCTCTCAAATTTAACTTTCCACTTCATATAAAATATTTAAATATTTTATTTAAATATTTAAACTTTTATATCTTAACCTTTACTTTAATATTTAATTTAAATATTAAAGTATATCCCACTCTTAATATTTAAATATTAAATTTAAATATTAAAGTTCACACTTTGTCTTGCATACATTTTGAAGATATATTTGTCTTGCATAGTTTACTCCAACACATCATGATTTGATTTTGACATCAATGAAAACTGCTATTAACCAAAACAACCTTTGAAATCAATGACAACTCAATTATTTCAAAAATATCCCCCTTTGTCATTGATGGCAACCCTTCAAATAAAATCGTCTTCTTCTCAAGCTGCTCCCCATGACATGCTACTCCCCCTCACTTAAATTATACCCCTTTTACATCAATGACAAAGGGATCCTTGGGACTAAAAATTTACACTTAACACAACCCCCTTACCACCTCATTTTCTTGAGGTGATCAATTTTGATATGGGAGTAAAACTACTCCCAAATTCCCTCTGAGATACTCAAAAGTCTCCTTTGGTAGTGGCTTGGTAAAGATGTCAGCAATATGTTCCTTTGTAGCAACATATTCCAACTTAAATTACAAATCAATCACTTGCTCTCTCAAAAAATGATATTTTATTAGAATGTGCTTGGTCCTTGAATGCATCACTGGATTATTTGAAATATTTATGGCACTTGTATTATCGCAAAGTATGGATGTGGGATGATCATGCTCTATTTTGAAATCACTTAAAGTTTACATCATCCATAAAACCTATGTACAACAAGCAAGTGTTGCAATGTACTCCGCCTCTATAGGGGATAGGAATACTGATTCTTGTTTCTTACTTATCCAAGAGACTAAAAAATCTCCAAGAAAGAATGCTCCTCCACTTGTGCTTTTTTTTTCATCAAAACTGCTTGCCCAATCCACATCTGTATATGCAGTTAGAGTGAAATTATTACTTTTGGGATACCACAATCCAAACTCCATAGTTCCTTTTAAATACTTAAATATTATTTTTACTACCTATACATGTGTTTTCTTTGGTGCCACTTGAAATCTTGCCACCAATCCGACTACCTGCATTATATCTAGTCTAGTAGTTGTGACGTATAGTAAACTTCCAATCATGTATCTATACAATATATAATTTGCTTCAGGAGACTCATCATCTTTACTTAACTTACATCTTGTAACCATGGGGGTACTCACAGGATTGCAATCCTCCATCCTGAACTTTTTCAACATTTCTTTCATATACTTGGTCTCAGAGAGAAATATACCTTTATTTGATTGTGAAATTTTCAAACCAATAAAGAAATATTACTCACCAAGCATAGACATCTCAAATTTATTTTGCATACACTTTGCAAATTTTTGACACATCTTGTCATTACTGCCTCCAAAAATGATATCATCCATATAGACCACTACAAAAAATAAGTTATTTCATTTATTTTTGATATATAGATTACTATCAGCTATACCTTTTTTGAAACCATGTTGTTTGAGATACTTATCCAACCTTGAATACCAAGCCCTAGGGGATTTCTTTAGTCCATAGAGATAATTCTTTAATTTACATACATAGTCCGACTTATCTGTTAGTCTGAAACCATTTGGTTGCTCTATGTAGATCTCTTCCTCTAAGTAACCATTGAGAAATGTTGATTTTACATCCATTTGATACACCTTGAAGTTTTTGAAGTTTGAGAAAGATAGGAATATTCTTATGGCTTCAAGATGTGCAACAGGATAAAATGTCTCTTCAAAGTCAATCCCCTCAACTTGTACATAGCCTTTGCACATAAGTCTTGCTTTATTTCTAATAACCTAACCATATTCATTCAACTTATTTCTGTAGACCTATTTTGTGCCAATTACATTCTTGTCTTTTGGACATGGGACAAGTTTCCAAGTCTCACTCTTTTCTATTTGGTCTAACTCTTCTTCCATTGCCTTAATCCAATATTTATATTCACTTGCTTCATTGAAATCCTTGGGCTCAACTTTAGATAGCAAAGAAAAATTTGCATGTTCACATGTTCCTATTATCTTCCTCCTTGTTTATCTCTCATCTAGATTCCCAATAATTAGTTCTCTCAAATGATTCTTATGCACATAACTGGATGGTGTCTTGGGTGGAGTCCTTTATATCTTATCTTCTTCAGTTTCTTTACCTTCTTCTTCTTTACAACTTTCTCCTTCTTGATACACAATCTCTTTAGTTGGTTCTCTTAGATCTATTTCTTCATCAACTCTTACATTTGCACTTTCTACAATTGTATGTGATATTTTATTGTAGAATCTATAGGCTTTTCTCTTAGTGGAATAACCAAGGAAGATACCCTCATCACACCTGAAATCAAACTTACCAAAAAATTTCTCTTCTCGTCTAATGTAGCATTTGCTTCCAAATTTTTTGAAGTACTTCACAGTAGTTGGTCTTCCCTTCCAAAGCTCATATGGGTTTTTGTGGTGATTTACTCTTACTTGAGCTCTATTGATAATATAAATAGTTGTATCAATTAACTCTTTCTAAAACACATTAGAAATCTTAGAATCATTTAACATAGCCCTAGAAATACCCTGAACAGTTCTATTTTTCCTTTCAACTACTCTATTTTGTTGTGGAGTTCTTGCTACTGAGTATTGTCTCTTGATTCCATGTTGTTCACAGAATTCTACAAATTCACCTAAAGTGAATTCTCTTCCTTATCTGATCTTAGACACTTGATATTTTTATCTATTTTATTTTCTACTAGTGCCTTGAATACCTTGAACTTTTTAAATGCTTCTGATTTTTCCTTTAAGAATGTTACCCAAGTCATTCTAGAGAAATCATCAATAAATAACATGAAGTAACTCTCACCTTGTAAACTCTTTTTCCTTGTAGGCCCACATAGATCGGTATGAACTAGCTCCAAAGGCTTGGATGAAGAAAACTCCTTTGATTTGAAACTTGTTCTTGTTTTCTTACCATGCTGGCATTGTGCACAAACTGTGTTTGGGGGTTTTGATATCTTGGGTAAATATCTGATTTCCTGTTTGTTGCTTATTTTTACTATGTTTTCAAAATTTAGGTGAACCATTCTTCTATGCCATAACTAGCTTTCATCCTCTTGTGATAGAAAATATTTTTCTCCTTTAATCTCGCACAACATGTAGAGATTGTTTGTAGTTCTACCGACATTTGCAATAAGGTTTCATGTTTTAGATTTCTTGATCTCACATACATTTGGGTGAAATGTGACTGTGTTCCCTTGATAACATAGTTGGATTACACTTAGTATATTGTGCTTCAATCCTTCAACATATAACACATTTTATGTCCTTGATCTTCTATTATCCAAGCTCAAAGTCCCTTTTCCAACAATTTTGGCAGAAGCATTATCACCTAATTTCATTGTTCCTCCATTTATTTTCTTAATATAAAGAAATTTACTTTTGTCACCTGACATATGGCTTGAACAACCACTATCAATATACCACTGATTTCCTTCATTTTGCACATGAAGAGTTGTTTGTACCAACATGGAATTTTTCTTTTCTTGTTCCTTTTTCTTTTACCAAACTTTTGAGGACATCTCCTTCTCAACTATTTGACCTTCCTCTTTCTTCCTTGATTTAGGAATTTCAAGAAATATTGTTTTACATCATCTAGCTTTGTGCCCAAAATTATTACATTTGTAACACATGACATTGTTATTCATGAGAGGTGCAAAAGAATTGTAATTTCTATTGATGATGTCAACATTATTTTTCACATAGACCATGCAATGTATAACTTTATGACCATATTTATTACATGAAAAAAATAACCATGGAAGAAATATTTAAACCTATTTTATTGCTTTGGATGATATGGTCGCATGGTTTTTTCATTTATGTTTCTGTGATTGACTATTGTCTATGATGATTCTTTATTTTCTTCCTCCTTGATGATTTTACCCTTCAATACATCAACATAAGTCATGGGCTCTTCTTTACTTACTTTCTTTGATGTATTTGTTCCTTTTGAGCTTGAATCCTCTTTTTTGTTTCTCTAACCTTATATTTTGTTGTAACTTATCCTCAGACTTTTCTACTTTCTTTCTTAGAGAGACAATTTCATGTTCTAATTTTTCACATTCCAATTCTTTTATCTTTAATTTTTCAACCATAACTTCTTCAATTCTCTTTGCCTCTTCAACATTCACTTTTAAGTCTATGAGATCTTGTATAAGATTTGTCTTTGTTTCCTCATCCTCTTGAAATTGAGCCTTCAATCCTGAATTCTTCTTTATAACCCTTTTCAATTCTCCAAGAGCAACAATAAGTTCCTCCTCTATGTTAACCATGGTTTCTTTTTTATTTTTAGGATCTCTCTTGTTGATTTCAACCATAGGAGCATCTTCTATCACTTCAATGGCCATGTGTGTTTTTATAAGATCTTTCTTCAAGATGTTAGGCTTTCACGAAGGGACCCACTCTGATACCAATCGAATAACACAAGGTAAACAATATAATATAAAAAATTTACTTTTCTTTCCAAAGCAATATTATCCACTATTATCAATTTCAATAATGAAACAATGCACAAATCACCACACACATAAGAGACACATATATAACATGGTTCACCCAATGTGGGCTACATCCACGAAGACATATTTCTTATAAAATTTCTCAACAAATTTCCAAGAAACACCAATCTCCTATTACAATTTTTGTGGGCACCCATCCATAGGAGACACCAATCCCATCTACTATGGTTTGTGGACCTCAATCCATAGGAGACACAAATACCCTCTACTCTGGTTCGTGGATCTCAATCCACAAGAGACACCAATCCCCTATGATCTGGTTCATGGACCTCTATACATAGGAGACACCAATCCCCTATGCTCTGGTTCGTGGACCTCTATCCATAGGAGACACCAATCCCCTCTGATATCATAAACCTGCTCAATTATTCTCACTTCACCTTCTCAAATCTACTTCAAAACCTTCTCAAATATTCTCACTACCATGCTCATGTTAGCTCAATCAACTTGCTCAAATTTGCTCACTACCCTACTCAAAAAACTGCTTACTAACCTGCTCAAAATTTGCTCAAATCTCCTTATAAAATTATTTATAAAATTGTTCATTCCTACTCACAATCCTGCTCAAAAATCTACTCAAATTTTTTTATATCTCCCACTTTATAAAATCAACAAATCATATCATATCACAAAAATATTTCATAATACTTTCATGGCTACCCATGTAAAACATATTATCTTTGAAATTTCTATTGCCACACTTTGCCAAAAATTATGCACTATTCTCTTATCCTATCAAAAGTAAACTTTCATTCATAAAACCCTTGGTGCACTAATAATTTCTAATTATCCTTTGTTTTGAATTTTGAAGAAAAAATTTCATGCATAATTTCTCATCAATACTTTATAATTAATTTCATTCCCAGATATAATTAAAAGCACACTTATATTCCAAAATATTTTCACTTGTAAAAATTTGAACCCTGGTATTTCACTCATAATTCTTATCTGCTGGCAATGAACCACTTCATCTACACCACTTGATGGAAGGTGGTTCCACAACCCTTAATTTGAATATGTGGTCATCATTATTCAATCCAAAAATGTAATCCTAGTGGAATTCAAACTCAACGTTGTTTCTCTCCTTTTATTTCATGCACTTCCTACTTCGGATGCCACTTGACGTTATGACTTGCTGGTTTAGGGTTTCAATACTTTGCATCCATTCCTTTGCCCTTGTATTTTTTGTGTCTTTCCTCTATTGACACCAACACTTCCACTGCATGTTAATGTATCTAATGTATATGCAAATTGATAAAACAATAATATACCTCTATGTTTTGTCACCGTGTAAGTCTTTTAAGCGCATGTCTGACCACAACGTCATTGAGATTTCTTTCACTACCACTGATGTCTTCTCCACATGGTGTGCACTTCAAATATACCATAGAACTCATTTTTCTTCTATTGAAGACGTCAATATGTGTAGACCATGAGATGTCTCTTCCTCTTTTTTTATGCTTCCTAGAATTATCACGATCTTCACTATTGTGGACACTATCTTTGGTTCCTTCACAAGGAACACAATCTACTTCATATTCAATGTAGCATAGATGGTTTTTTGCTGTTTTAAAAGCACACTCTTGAAGATACTCTTGGATTTAATGAAACTCCTATACATCACACCCAAAAGCACACTATTTTTATGTGAACGTTGTTCTCACTCAAATGAAAGGCACACTCTTCATAGGTGAATGTTGTTCTAAATGAAAGGTACACTCTTTGTACTAATAGCACTCAACCGAATGACACACTCTTCCCTCAAAGTGCATATGAAGTCACACTTTATGAATGAATGAAGGTACTCACTTTACGGACTTACTCTCCAAGCACAAACGAAGTCATACTCTATGAACAAACGCTCTTAATATTTCTCAAAAAGCAACACCAAGGTGCTCTTTGAAATCACACTCATCCATAATTTTAGAACCATATATATCAAAAATAAATTTTTAATCTCCAGCATTAGGTTCGGCCCTCAAATTCAACTTTCTACTTCATATAAAATATATATATATTTTTTTCAAAACCCCCCCCCCCCGCCCCCCCCGCGCCCCCCCCCCCCCCCCCCCCCCCCCCCCCCCCCCCCCCCCACCCACTTTTTTTCCCCCCCCTCTTTTGGGGGGGCCCCCCCCCCCCCCCCCCCCCCCCCCCCCCCCCCCCCCCCCCCCCCTCATATAAAATATTTAAATCGTTGATTTAAATATTTAAAATTTTATATCTTAACCTTTACTTTAATATTTAATTTAAATATTAAAGTATATCCCACTCTTAATATTTAAATATTAAATTTAAATATTAAAGTTCACACTCTGTCTTGCATATCTTTTGAAGATATATTTGTCTTGCATAGTTGCTCCAATAAATCATGATTTACTTTTGACATCAATGACAATTGCTATTAACCAAAACAACCTTTGACATCAATGCAACTCAATTATTCCAATAGGGTTGCAACTTTCTATTGTAGGTGTGGGGATGGTAGTACATTATTGTGGATGGACTACGAGGACTACCTTGGATGATGCAGGTATAGCTCACAGATGTGGATATAGGATATGGGATCATATGGTAGCAAGACCAGGAGAGGGGTCGGAGTCATCATTATGTAGGTACAATTGATCACTATGCATATTCCTTCATATGGTTCAGGGTAGATGAGGTTACTTGGAGACCATACAGAGATTTTCCAACATGGCCTGATGTTGAGGTGTAGCTTCGAAGGGTACGGTGATAAATATGGTTAGTTGGTTGACATAGGATTGAGATAAGGTATTTCCCATATATATATATATATACATGAGTTTTTCTATTATTATCATATGTTTTCTTATTGCTTTATTGGATGTATGAGATGCTTATGTTTACTTTATTGATGCTTTTATGGATGCTTATCATGAATGCATGCATTATAATATAACTTTAGTTGATGATATGTACATGTGTGTATGCATAATGAAATGGATGATTTTTTAATCTGTATTGATGAATTATGAATACTATTTGACACACTAGATGCTAGCACCATAGACTGTATAGAATTCATCGATTTATTTTTAACGTTATCATAAGATTATGTAATGGACTGTGAAAATGTAAATTGACAAACATGTGATAAAATGTTATGTAATGGAACGAATAGTAAGATGTTTTAGAATGTCCTTGAGGTTTTCATGAGACTCAAACACACTAGTGAACTAGTCAAAAGTTATATATTAACCATGCAAGACTTTTTGGTAAGGTATAAATCTACTAGGATGACAAAGATATTCAATATCCCTGTGTGTGCACGTGAGTTCATTTCTATAATAACGCATAAAGTTACCCTAGCACCAAACATGATTTATGTAGCCCATCTGTATTGAATATCACCCTGTAAGTATCATGTTCCCAAGTTTTGTACGTTAGTTGGATTAGACCATTAGGTAATACAAGCTACCAAAATCTAGCTCATTTGCAAGCTGATATTAGTCTATAAAAAATAATGTTGCTAATGTGATAGACATATCATCATGCTTAAGTATACCACCATTTCCAAGCAGACTTGATGCCACCCAATCCATAATGAGTATCACCTCATGGTTGTCAAATACTGAAAATTCTAGGGATTCAATTTTAGTACTCCCTTATTTTCTTTTTTTTTGAATTACCCCAAGGATTTTCTCATTTTTTTTTTGGTGAGCAATGGATTTTGGTAGTGGTGAGAACCACTGATTATTTTACTTTTTGCTTTTGTTAGTGGTAAAAAACACTTTTTCTTTTGGGGATTTTTGCTTTTGTATTTGTTGTTGTTTGGATACTTGCCCAAATTTGGCATGGGGAAAGGGATTTTTATTGCTTTGGGTAGGGAGGAGCTTGTCCTTTTGTCATTTATCAGTATTTTTGAATCATTCGCATAGGGGATGAGCAAGGTAAACTTTTATTTTAAGATAACAATGACCACTTTGTAGGTTTCATATTTCCTTGTGCAACACTTGGATTTATTAATGTGAGAATGTGTTGGGATTATGATGTATACAAGGTATAATCAAAGCAAGACTCTACCTTCCAAAAATTTGGATAGCTGTCTACAAAATTTGAAAAGAAAACTAGAGATGGTTGAGTGACCGAAAACCCTAATGATGCCTTATAAAAAATGGCTAGGTGAAGGGAAACATACACAAATATGAAGGGTGGTAATGTGGATGGAAATGATAATTGTAATGTAGATAGGTGTTAATAATGACTTTTGAAAAAGTTGATTTTGAAGGATGGCTAGTGTATAGACCTAGTGCTAGACATGTATGAGCAATTCTAGAATGCAAAATGCAATGATGGGTATGATTAATGCATGTGATTGTATAATGTAGTGATATGAAATGTAATACAATATTTTATGCTTTTTGTTATTTTAATGATGTTTTTGGATTTTGATATATATATATATATATATATTTGACCAATAGGCTTAGCGGATGTCATTGGGGCTTTTTGGGTGACCAAAGGGTTTATGGGTACCTTTGGGGCTTTTTGGGTGACCAAAGGGTTTATGGGTACCTTTGGGGCTTTTCGGGTGACCAAAGGGTTTATAGGTACCTTTGGGGATTTTTGGGTGACCAAAGGGTTTATGGGTACCTTTGGGGCTCTTTTGGATGACCAAAGGGTTTATGGGTATCTTTGGGGCTCTTTTTGGTAACCAAAGGGTTTATGGGTACCTTTGGGGCTTTTTAGGTGACAAAAGGGTTTACGGGTACCTTTGGGGCTTTTGGGTGACCAAAGGATTTATGGGTACCTTTGGGGCATTTTGGGTGACCAAATGGTTTATGGGTACCTGGTTTGGGTGAAAAGGTGGACTTGGGTTTTGGGAGAAAAGGGGCGGGTTTTATGACCAAAGGGTTTTTGGGTACCTTTGGGGATTTTTGGGTGACCAAAGGATTTATGGGTACATTTGGGGCATTTTGGGTGACCAAATGGTTTATGGGTACCTTTGGGGCTTTTTGGGTGACCAAAGGGTTATGGGTACCTTTGGGGCTTTTTGGGAGACCAAAGGGTTTATGGATACCTTTGGGGCTTTTAGGGTGACCAAAGGGTTTTTGGGTACCTTTGGGGCTTTTTGGGTGACCAAAGGGTGTGTGGGTACCTTTGGGTATTTTTGAGTGACCAAAGAGTTTATGGATACCTTTGGGGCTTTTTGGGTGACCAAAGGGTTTATGGGTACCTTTGGAGATTTTTGGTGATCAAAGGATTTATGGATACCTTTAGGGATTTTTGGGTGACCAAAGGGTTTATGGGTACCTTTGGGGATTTTGGGTGACCAAAGGGTTTATGGATACCTTTGGGGATTTTTGGGTGACCAAAGGGTTTATGGGTACCTTTGGGGATTTTTGGGTGACCAAAGGGTTTATGGGTACCTTTGGGAAACATATCTATGGATGGATGGATGGATGATCATCATTGGATGGGTAGTTGGGTATATTAACAAGAGTTTATCTCAAGACTTACGGAGGTGGTTGCGATGGAGGTAGAATGATCACAGGTGGTCAATGTGAAAGGGGGTGAGCCTGCTCCTAGAATGGTAGAAGTTGTTGCTATATGGGATGTGGTAATGGGAACACACATAGATAGAAATCTTATTCATCATACAATAGGATGATCTATTCATATTATTTATCTAAACTATGGGAGTTAATAGGTGTTATGTCATAATCGGATTCATCATCAGTTATCCATTTATAAGGGCAACATTGATACTCTTCCTCATTATCAAATGGAAGAGTATGTAAACCTTCACCTTATTTATAAGATCGAGTCAAATTGTGAGATATCCTTTGATCTATCATATTTATGAGAAAATAATCCCCCAAAGAGTGGACATGATTAGGATTAGCATAAGGATCGCATGCAAGCTCATCCCTATAGTTTAGAGCCAGGTGCTCTAAATTGTCTGTGAGGACATCGAGAGGCACATGCTTGTTGTGTCCTAAGCTAGATTTATCATATGGAATTTGATATTACGGTTGGCAAGGAATGTGAGTACCTTGTTCATACAACCCCAAACCATAGCCATGCCAATGGTAGCGATGGAGATATCGCATGGTAAAGTTAGGATTGGACATATAATTGATGTCCTCATAAAAGGGTTCTTCATCCTATTATTGCTGAGGATATGGTTTTGTGCCATATTCAATACCCATATATATGAAGTTTGTTTTATTGGGAGGTATACCTAGAGGTATGATGGTACCTATGGAAAAATGAGGTTGTCCCATATTCTATATTGTATCAATGGTTGGAGTTTTTGTAATATTCTTTACTAGGTATTATCCTAAGCCAGTGGTAGCCAGATGGATTATGACTTGTGATGGTGAGGATGGAGGAGATGAAAGTAAGGCTTGAGATGAATTAATTCTTACCTCATGAGGTTATTGCTTGTCTGCTAGACTAGGAATTTATTCCATGGAAATAGTAGAGATGATTGGGGGGATCTCGTCAATACGCCTCTTTGACATGTTCCTCTATGGATGATTTGACAATGACAAGGGTATATCTAAAGGTATCAATGATGAAGATGGTATAGAAGAAGATTATATTGGATCAATGGAAGGCGATAATGAAGGAGATAAAATTTTAATGGACGTATTTTTTTGGAAGTCCAAATAAGTTGATATCAAGATCGACTCGGGGTTGTGCTGCACCAAGTTGTAGTATTTGAAGGGATCAAGGTCTACAGAGACAACATGTACTTACCATTTGTGAGTGTACTTCAAACATTGGTGAGCTATGGATGGCATGCACCTCATATCCCTAATCTAGGGTCTGCATCACAAGATATTATAGGCCATTGCACCCTCTAAGACATGACACAACATTGGATATATGTGGACGCAACAATGTGGGATGCTAAAAGACCTAGATGTCAAAGAGCAGTCATGGTGATGATATTGCTTGAAGAATCGATATCAATTAGAAATATTTTATAGGGTGTTCCATTTATTTTATAGGGTGTTCCATTTACACATGCAATTATGTATAAGGGAGGATAAATTACATCATTTGATATTGGTTTGAGTTCATGTTCATGAAATGTGAATACTGGATATTTGCACTATTGAACGTGCCCCACAAAATTGATAAAGGAGTTAGACTCCTAGGGCTACAGTTCAATTGACTTAAGGATCTCCATAATAGCTTCTATATGAGGTGGATATTGTTGGATAAGCTCATAGATAGAGAGTCGATCCAATGTTTTTTGCAAGCTTTGAGCAAGATTACTCTTTGTGGTGATCACTAGATGAGGTGGAGGGCTTTGCACTAAGGTGGAGGAGGTTTTTACATGGAGGGGATGTCATTTAAAGCTTCAGGTGGTACGACTTGATTTGGATAACACTTATTCCTTATCATGATGTTAACCATACTGATGAACCCTTATTTAGGGGGTGTCATATGGACCGTGTTTACCTATTTTTCTTTATTTACCTGCACCTCATGAGTGGGAAATGGGTCTTTAAAGATACCCATCTATTGATTATATATTGCAAGAGGGTTATAAACTTGAAGACCATTCCTATCAGTCATATCTTGTACTAGGTGTTTGAATGAGTAGCACATTTGCATGTCATGTCCATTCTGCCTATGGTACTTATAGTATAGATCTTCATGATATCTCTTGGACTTTGGTCTATTCGAATCCATAAGTCGGATATCTGGTAGAGTAATTTCTTTGGCAGCACATAGATGATCGAATAGGAAATCCATAGACTCAGTGAAAGGTGTAAATTATCATTGAGGGTGACATTGCTAGTTTTGCCCTTGATTTATCTAAGTGTTGTTATTGTAGTTTGTAGGAGGAGGTTGGGCCTAATTGTTTGCATTCTAAGGTGGCATTGGTTGCACAAGCCTTGGAATGCTAATGGTAACTTGATTAACTACTATCAGCTTTTGTTGTGCTAGATTGTATTTTGTATTCTTATTCCACTCGTTATTATGAGGTTTTGCAATTTACCCTCTTAAATTTTGATTTCTTCGATTACTCTAGCTTGCATTTGAGCCTCTTTAAAAGTTTGGTATTGTTGGAGTTGTAGCAATAATGAAATTGACTTTAAAAAACTCTTGAAAATCATGCAAGTCAACTTAAATATTGGTAGTAGGTATGGTAGCTTAGCGAGAAGCATTCACCACATGTTACCATAATTCATGATTGACTTGTTGTCATAATACTTCAACCCTGTGAGGTCTATCAAAGTTACCTTTAACTTAGTGTTAAAAGTGAAACATTCTAGGAATGAATCTACAAATTGTTTAAAGCTATGGACACTGTACCTTGGGAGTTGATTGTACCACTCTACAGTTGGGCCAAAGAGGGTAATCAAAAATATCCTTAGAAGTAAGGTGTCATTATCTTGGATACAGAAGCATTGGTTCATAAACCTAGTAACATGCTCCTATGCATCTTCCTCTCCTTTGAATCTATCCAATGCAGGCATTTTGAAATGTTCTAGGTATGGAGGGTAAGGTATTTATGGGTAAAGTGGTTGAATTTGAAGTGTAGGCAGGAAAATCCGCATAAGAAGCAAGCATAAAATTGGGATTTGCACAATCTTGAATAAGAATGTACTATCTAGTTAGATAGTACAATTGGCAAGAAGAATGTACTATCTAGTGAGATAGCACAATTGGAAAGTAAATTATTAAAATAAAAGTAAAATGCATGTGAAATAAAATGAAATGCAAAGACATGCAAATGAAATTTAATTTTATGAAATAAATTTATTAATGTATGGGCCGTTGTAAATAATGAACTGTCTCAGGAACCGCTTTGGAACGGCCTGGACAACCATTATAAGCCTCCCTTCGAATTTTTGGGTGGTTGGTTGTGTGTTGGCTATTGGATTGGTTGATGGTGGATTGTAGATCAGTCATTGTGGCTGGTGTTGGATTCCATTGTCATGGTTATCCATTGAATGAGTCAGATTTATTGCTGCAGTTTATGTTGTAACGTACACTCCCTGTGTACAACTTTAGAATAATATAAATCTTTGTTTCAGTTAAATTTGGTTATGCATGTGTGTGGATCTGATGGCAATATCAATAAATGTATTGTTGGAGGATTTTTATTGATATTGCAGGTGTTGTGGAGTCTAGATCTACTGTGGAGTTGCATACCCAGAAACCGTACAACCATCCAATGTACTATTATGAGAAATAGAGAAATAAAGAGAAATTGATATTTATGGTTGTTACCCATTATGGGAATTGATGTTTTTGGCAATAAGAGGTAAATGGGTATTTTTATAAGTAAAGAGATTGGGCAGATTGAGAGCTTTGACCAAACCGTACAACACTGTGACCAAACCATACAAGGGTTTGTAATTATGTACATCTGGTGAGTTTTTGGCCTAAAATTGTAATTTGAAGCATTTTGAGGGTAAATCAAGTGATTTCCAAGTGAATCCTGACATAATGAGTAAGATTTGAGCAATTCCAAGATTCTTGGAGAAATAGTACAATCATTAGTTATAACCATACAACTATACGTTTTGGGGTTGTTTTGAGATCGTACAGTCTCTAGTTGTACGTTTTAAGCATTGTATAGTTGTGAATTGTATGAAATTGACTATATTATGTGCAATTTATTGAAAGTTATATTAAATATATCTCATCCCATCCCTCCCAAGAATACTGCACTCCACTCGTGCTACATGAAGCTAGCGCAAGGTGGGCTTTTGAAGCTCAGATCTAGAGGTCTTGTTTTCTATTGTTTCCATGCATTCTAGTAATGTTTTATACGCATAAAATGATTTTATCTCCTCTTATTTTCTTTGGCCCTATAGGGGAGGGCAAGGAATGTCAAGCATATGGCGTGGTGGTTGAGTGTCATCAACCATACCTCCATAAAATGCTTCCAGATATTCCTATTTTGGTTCAAGATCATCGTAGACTCCATAAGGTGTTTCCTAAATTGACCTACAAGGAGGAACAAACACCTGTGGAAGGTGATCTATGTTTGGCCTGGGAGGCAAGTCCCGATTAGGCCTAGGAGGTCAAAGAGGTAACATTTGGTTAGGCCTAGGAAGCCTATTTTGATTAAACGTAGGTTACCTGTGATGAACCCCTTATCTATGAGTACTTGGTATAGGGAGCCCATTATGTAAGGTCTCTTGAAATAGCTCATGGGTTTGCTATTCAATTATTTGCTTTTCTAACTGATGTTGGTGGTCCAAGCATTGTTTATCCAATTGAAGCTGATTGAATTAAGCTTGGTGGTTAGCATATATTTTAACAACTTGATTTATTTGATCATTCGTGAAAGGTTTATTAGCCCTAATAGTATTTCCATGGGGCCTATATTGTTTGAGAGGATCTAAAGGATTAACTACAAGTTTTCCTCAATTGAGAAAGGTCACTTTCACTTGAGGCTTAGTCCTAAACAAATGTTCTTTATACTCAACTAGTGTAGAAGCACATCATGCTTTCTTGGAATAATAAGACCAAGGATAATAAGGATTCTCCTCGTATCTTCCTTCATTAATGAGGAAGGGAAGGGCTGAATTTGCTCACCCATGGTGATGAGTATCATACTCATATTGGTACTTATGTTATTGAGACCTATTAGGGTGGTTTAAGGGCATAGTTTGATCATTTGGCCCTACCCATGGTGTGTAATATTGATCTTACCCATAGGTGGGCAAGGGAGATCGAGTTGGCATGCAGATGCGTGGTATCACTCTATTTGTTTTCACCTCAATGCACAATTGCCATTCTTGATAGAAGGTGTGTGAAGTGTCTATATCTAAGAAGTATATTCCCTGATTAGGACCAAGACCTGTAGAGGTATCCCGTGTAGGGGTCCCTTGTAGGTTAGGTTCTTGATTTGAAATTCTAGGGCTTGAGCAAGTAGGAGGACACCAAGGAGGTATAATCATATCCTTAGGTTTAAATCAGATATGGTATGTCTCCTTGCCTACTCTTCATAGGATCAGCCCTTCAATGGGCTTGGTTGCGAGTGCATACCATAGCTACTTTGTTCCAAACCCTACATGATTATCTCTTTTACAAATTTTAATGATGCAACATACAAGAATAGAAACACATAATAATACAAGTGTTTATCTCTTTTAAATATTTTATATGTGTTCCCTAAAACTGTTTGGTGTGTTTTTGATTTATTATTTGCAAAGAGATCTCTTTTCACGTGTTTTCCTTTCATTGGATGATATTATTTTTTTAAGGGATTTTGCCTGTATACTCATAGCAACTAAACCTGGTGATGAAGTCCAGGTAGCCATACCCACTAAAATATGGAGATGAAACCCATATCCGATCAGGGAGCATAGGTCCTACCAATCCTCACCCATATTGACCGTGGGGATACACCCTTCGAAGAGGAATGCATGTTATTTTCCATGGCTAAGATGGTTCTTGGAGCTAACCTTGGCAAAAAATAGGGTTTGTATCAACAATATTGCAAGCCAATGGGTGGAGATGAAGCCCATCATTGTTGGTCTTGATTAGTGGTTGGGGATGAGTTTCCAACTCACTAATGTTCAAATGTGACGTGGTGTGTGTGGTTTATTTTATACTTTAAAAAAGTAAAAATAAAAGACCACTTAATGATAACTTCACTAAATGTAAAAATAACATTTCACTTTCAGAAATATTGAATAAATTATTGAACCTACAAAATGCATGCCCTTTATAGCAACCTAACCATTAGGTAGATCTCAAGAAATCAAACCACACAAATGCATTCTTACTTGGTTATTTTCCTATTTTTCATCTTTTTGTTGTTTTTGAGATTAAAAAAAGTGAAATCTACTTTTTAAATAAACAAGGAAAAGAAATAAAAGCTAAATCTAACTTTCTCTAAATAGCAAGGATGTGAAATAAGATCAAGATACTCATCTTGAAAGCCTAAGTTTGTTGTTGTTTCTATCAATTTGAGTTGCAGGCTCCCTGTTTGGTGGTTGCCCTAGGGTGTGATGGTTGCCAATTTGGGGGCCATCCCATGGTGGGACGACTATCATGGCTGCCCTTGGATGTTCCAATTATGAAATAAGGGGTTGTTTTCAATGGTAAAAACAAAGTTAAAACTTATCTAAATAAAACGGGACAAGGGTCCCACCGTGATCACCACTGTAGAGCAAAAAAATAATGCATCTAGCAAAGGGAAATGAATTACACCTATTTATTTAAGCATTCAAAAGCGATATTTAATGTAAACATGATAACAATATATATAAAAAATGGGGTCCTCTTTATATTAATCAACTTGTTGAATTCATAGTTACAATGTGTCCCCTTGAGGGCTCTAAATTGATATAATCATTACAAGGCATTGAAGGATATAATCCTTTCAATGACTCAGATGTGCTTAAAGGCCTTCCTTGCACTCATGAATTGCCCAAGAGTAGGTTTTTGGTACCACTATGATGATCTATCTATATTCAGACTTGTAGCTTCTTCCTTACATGTTGAGATACATGTATCTACAAACAAATAATTCAAATTATTTAATAGCATATGTGGATTGAGACAATAATAAATATGAAAAGTGAAAAGCATACTAGAAGGTGCAAAACTACTCAAAATTACACAAAAACTTAGTATAGTGCATATATTCTAATCTAGAAATGATCTATTCTAAAATAAATATGAAATTAGATGCAGAGTTCATGGCCATACCTAGGTGTAGCAATTGTGACTGTTAACCTCCCCGGGGTGGGGCAACCACCAAACTTGGTTGTTTTTACCTCCAATTCTTCAATGATCTGGTGGTGTTGTCATCGAATTTGGTGATCTAATTCACTAAAATGGGTGGGTTTTGAAATGTATTTGCGTATTTAGGATCACTTCGAAACCTCCTTCGATTGATGGAGATTTCAAACAAAAACATGCGGTGAAAGAGGGATTGAATCTTGACAGAAATTCATGGTGAAATATTGCCAAAGACCTCCTTTTAATTGGGTGGATTAGCTCCACTTTATATCTCAAGAGAGCACAAGGTTAAATGGGTAATTTTGGCCATGCGAGGCAAGAGCCACCATTTGTAAAAACCTTTCCATGCATTGGGAGGGAGAAACCTCCAATTTGGGCCTCCAATTTGTAGGTTTGTGACTGAATTGATGCACCCTTAATCTGTCATAAATAAATGGGTGGGATAAATGGTAAAATTTTATTGCCATTTGTACCACCCTTGACTTTTTAAGAGTCCAGGGGCTTGGTCATCCCCCTAGGGGCTATTGTTGTTGTCCGCAACACCCAAGGGTAACTTTTGGTGGCTGCCCCACCTAGGGGTAGCTATTGGTGGCCACCCTAGGGTGGGGAAGCCATGAACTTGGTGGTCACCCTAGGGTGGGGCAGCCATGGTTGCATGGCCCAAAACTTCCCAAAAGTGGTAAGGACCACTATTTAACCCTTGAGGGTTGCCCAAGGAGGCCATATGGTGTTGATAATAGCACGTCTTGGTAGTCTAATCAGATTGATGCAATTTTAGTGTCTACAATATCAATGTTTGGCCTAGCACCGATAAATCTCCCAATTAGTGATAATAATTGTTGGAATACCAGGGGAGCCATAACCTTAGGAGGAATTATGACCTCTCTTCCTAAAAAAGTGAGAGGAATGGAATCCTGGATAGTGGAAAAATAAGGTACCGTCCTAAAGTAGAATTTATTTGCAAAGGAACTAGAAACGATGTTTTGAGATGGAGTTGTTGGGGGTTCCCCTCCAATTCCTGTGACTTCATATTTGTTTGCATTATCAGAAGCTCCATCATCGATATATTTTATTTTGGCTGAAAGTCCTCCCTAATCTTTGCTTGAGCCTAGATACCTTCCTGTAATCCCGCCATGGTTCCCACTCTGTTCTACCATGGTTCTCGCTCTACTGCACTACTCCACTATTGCTCACATTTGCTACCCTAGAAATTCTCAACCACTACACTTTGTTGCATTTCTTTGCCCTATCATTTCTCAACCATTGCACTTCGCTACCCTAGCACTGCTCAACCGCTGCACTTTGCTACCCTAGCACTGATCAGCCACTGCACTTCATTGTATGTTATTTAATATATAACAATTTAGATACATAATAAATTTTAATATAATACTATAAAATGAAACAAGATAAATTCAAACAGGCTTCCAAAGATATATTATTATTATGAAAATTAACTCCAAATAGAGTCTATTACGAAACTAAAATTTAGAACAATTAAAATTACTACTTCACTTAATAAGAACAATTTAACTACTTCACTTTTGCCTTATTTATAACTTATGTAAAGCAAACAAATAATTGTAATCTAAACCTTTGCATACTTCAGGATAAAAATCATTGTAAAAAGGGAGATCAAGGCTCCCTTGTATCTTAATATAAAATCAATTATTATGGTGTTTTTTTTGTACATATGCTCTTCAATTTTATTTTCCCCTTTGTCTCTGCTATTAGATTATGATGGTGTTGAATTATATGCAATCTAGCCTTACTAGGCCATTGTTGATAGTGATGAAGTGTTTGTGGGAACTTATGATGTAGCTTATGGGCAAGTGCTATGTAATCCTTTAGTTGTTCTCTATGTAAGACTATCATCATTTTATATGTAACCCTACAGGGATATTTTTAAGTAATCCTATGTGCATTTTTTAATTTAAGCCTATGGAATCTATATGTAAACCTACAAACATGTTTATGTATATCTACAAGTCTACTCACTTTATTGTACAACCTAATCTAGCATATTGGTTCCACTAAGTAGAAATTTTGTTTGGCTTTATCAACAAGGTTGAGTCTAATTTTTTTTCTTAATTATTTAGTTTAATTTTCATCCAAATTTTTTATTTAGTATGAGGTATATTTAGCCACATTTGGGTTTTAATCGCTGCAAAAAATTTCCAACTGGGCGAGATTGATCGGATCCCATAGATGGTGCCACTTTTTGGGTCTATCTTCTCATTTCTCATCCTCTTGTTATGATATGAGTATAGATCCATGGTTGGGGTTATCCTCTAGGTCCCATAACACCTAGAGGGTGGATGTATACTCTCCCCATACCTTAACATGAGGAACCTTGTTCCTTATTAGCCAAATTGTTCTAGACATAACATCCAAGGGGGTAAGCATATGTATGCCTATTACCTAGTTGATGGTCCACTCATATGGAGTTAGCTAGAGCTATGCCATTACTTTGACTTTGGGCTTGGTAACACTTGTCCACTTATGACTAATAATGGATTATCTCAGTCCAATCATATTTGATTAGACTAGTTCCATGATCATACTAGCCTTATCTTAGTCATAAATGATGTAAGGACCTATCACCATGCTACTCGCACAATGACCTAGAGGATACATCTCATATTGTTCCTTGTCACATTCTCATCCTCACTTACCTCATAATTAAGCGGTAATTCTCGAGTCACAGTGAATGCCAGCTTGCATCCACTGGTATTGGGTGTTTGAGGTTATCAATCCTTACTCAATAAAATAGTTTTAAGTTTTCCTAAGAAGGGTTTAAAACTCTTGTTTAGCTAATCCTATCCAAGAATAATTCCTTCTATTCTTTTTTATCTATATTCTAAGTTGTATATTTGAATACATATCTATATATCTATCTATCTATCTATCTATATATATTTTTAAAATTATCTATATATATATATATATATATATATATATATATACATAATCAATAAAGGGAACAAAACATGATTTTAATGTTCCTTAACTCAAAATAAGGAGAAATATTATGTTATGTACATACATAATAAGAAACTAACTCTACATAATTTGTAAAGTAAATATTTAATTAAAACTAAATTAAATAATACTTTCTATTTATCAATTTTTTAAGAAGAGCTTTCTCTAGTGAACTTAGTAACATTTCAAGTGGAAAATACAAAGTTTGAGACAAGTCAAAATAATAAGACATATTATTTATTTAAGTGATCATTTCATTCAATGCATATATTTCTCTATGCAAGATACTTATTTCAAATACTAGCATATTTTACAAGGATAACTAATTCATAATTTTAAAAACAATAAAAATAAAAATAATAAGGAAAATATCCCAAAAAATTGATAGCTCTATAAAAGAAATTGAAATTATAACTACATATTACAAGAGCTTCCATGTCTATTATATTAACCTACTTAATTTTATTCAAATATTTTAATAACCTTTTTGTACGGTGGTATACAAAGTAATTTCGGTAATCTTTCCTACATGAAAAGAATATAGATATCACAATTCCAGAGAGGATTATATTATTCAATAAGGGATTATAATAACACCATAATTGGACATTTATCTTCCTAATGTACAATGGAATAGAGGTTATATTATTTTTAAAAATCTCATTATTTGTCCCCTAGGTTCTAATATGGTAAAATGAGGAGAAATAGTAATATTTTATAAGTTACCTCTAAACCATTTACGTTCATAATGGTTTTATTTAAATGGATCTTAACAAATTTCATTGATAAGTTCCTATAAATACCACATCTCAACAACAATAATTGTCTTGAGATAAACCCTATTACTATTGGTCACAGATTAGACGTAAAAATAAATAGAGCTAGTTTTTCGATGATCTTATATAAATAAATCATACAACTTTTGATTTCAAACAAATTGACATTCAGATTCCATTTATATGATCTTGTTAAAAGTAAAAGTATAAATATCAACCCTATTATCAAACACACTACTCAATAGTTTTACATATGTTACACGAAAAAGGGTATCTCCATTATATAGTATAAGAATTACATGCAATTCCATCTCTAGACACAATCATGATTTAACCCAAAACTCAATTATTAAAAGAAAAACTTAATAAGACATACACCTCAAACCAAGAAAACATTAATAATTAAAAGAAAAACTTATCTGCCTCTAATATTATAGGTCCATAAAAAGAAATAGAAATATGTTATTTATCAACATTGATGAGTTGATTTAATACACATGGCACTTTCATGCTTTACAAGGCTTTTCTAGGGATGCTTTTCTAGGGAGTTGTTTAAAGGAAAAACAAAACTCTCTGGGGCGTGGTTGATATTAAATTGAAGTTCGGTTTAATTATTAACAACCACATGCACAAGTGAATTCATTCCTCCCACCATGCATATTATCCCAACTTGGTTTGATGTTCATCCTTAGATATATCATGTTCATTATTTTTTCCCATTGTCCATATTAAGACGTTTTGTAAGAGATTAGTTCTCCACTCAACCAATCCAGACATCACCTAAGATTTCTCAATGGTGTTATTTCAGGACCAAATGGCTCAGAGGATGCATATGAATTCAACTACATGATATAATTCACATAACTTTGTAAAACAACAATGGTTTTATTCTAAAAAATTGTATAACAATTTATCACAACAAAGATATATATTTTTTCACTATTGGAATGGTTGAGTAATTACAAAAAGGTTATTCTTAAAATAAACTGATTTATATTTCAACAACCGACACACCATTTAAGGGAATAAAATAAAATAAAGTAAAATATTACAAGAGTTTTCAACACTCTTTCACCAATGTAAAAACCACACTCAAATGTTCATATTTCACTCAAAAGAATTCACGGACAAGAGCAATGACACAGAGGAAAATTAAGAAAAAGAACAAAATGTATTTCACTCGATTAGCAAGAATGACTACATACAAAACATGGAAAATGGGAAGGAAGAGAATTAAGGCCTATTCTAGTAATATTCCTCTACATAGGACACCATATGACTAAAAATATTACCGGTTACCATTTTTCAACTATGCTATGATGGTAAAGGAATCAAGTCTTAAGTAACATAACATGCACTTCCAAAAACAATAACACACAAGGGAGAATGGTTGGTTAAAACAAGGAAAGGTGATATGAAAACAACAATGCTTTCCATACAAGCCTAGAATGCACTTAGTGAATTTGTATATTCTCTCTCTTTTATTTTATTTAGTTTGGAATTCAACTTCCCAGCTTTCATAACATAGAAACCATCATCAACATTCCATTATTCAGACAACATAATTCAATTATTCCAAGCAAATAGAACACATCATTATAAGCTAATCCACACAACCATCTATAAATTCTAAGCTTAACAAAGCCAACCTGGTAGTTCTTCTATTCGTTTGTCTTATTCAAATAGCTCACTTCCTTCCCCTTTCACCAGTGCATCTTTGAAAACTAGATAATCCTCCTAGCTTCCTTCTTATTTTTTTATATCCCAAAAATTATGGAGAGAGTGTTCAGATCTATGCTGATACATGTATTATCCACCTTTTCCATTTTCCAGGTGGTGCCTTCACTCTGAGACTTTTGAAAAAATACCATTATATTACGACAATGTGCACTTAGAAATAAAAAGAGTTAAATTTATTTATTTTATATATTTTTAATTTAATTTCGTTCTTATTTAATAATTAAACTTTATATTAATTTATAAATAATTTTAAAATTCAAAATTAAGTATTTAAATAATTATTTAAATCATCAAACTAATTTATACCTCCAAATTTTCTTCCCTTATTGGCAACTTGATGTTTCCATCTACCAGAAGAGAGTAGCTCACATGTCGTGGCACTTTCCTTGCCATATTAGATTTTAAATATTCATCATTTTCCATCAAATAATAAATATATATTTAAAACAAGGCATACACATAATGTGAGTCATTCATTCATGATCCACCTATATGAAATGCAATTGTGGAGCTTCCATCTACTCATGAGTCATGGTAATTTTTTACACCATCATAATATCCCACTTGTATTTTTTTATCGATCTTTATATGCCCGTCGAAGGAGTGCACCTGGTCCTGCAATCACAAAAGTCATCAGTAGTACCATATTCTAGGAGAAAAAAGTAAGTATATCTCATCAATTCATCTATAAACAACAATTGTGCTAGAAGGGTTTTTACATTCTCCCCCACTAGAAATAAACACAATCCTTGTGTTTTAATGCAGGTTTATACAAACTAAAACATATATATTCATTCATAAATTTGTACAATATATATGCCCATTCACAAATCCATATATTATTCAAATATGTTCATGTAAGTGACATCACACAGTGTTTTATATACATATTCATACATATTTACATTCATAAATCCATGCAACAATCAAAATTTTCCATGTTCATTCAAAAATATAAGGGAACTATTTCTTCATGTCATATGCATGCTTTCATGTGGTATTTCTATTTGATTACTAGTCCCATTGGACCTCTACATTAATCAATATTTATTTTTATTAAAATATTGGTTCTGAAACATAGTATCCTAACTGGACGGGTCTCAATGTGTAGAGGATCTGACATTTGTAAGTTAGACACATCTCAAATGTGAGATGGATCAGTAACAAAATTCCTAACGAAGAACACATGAAAGGTGTCATGGATTTTTGATAAACTAGGTGGCAAATCCAGCTTATAGGTAACAAGACTAATATTGCCAACAATTTTAAAAGGCCCTACAAATTTAGGGTCGATCTTAGAGTACTTAATGGAATTGTTGATAGGTTTCACCCTTAAGAATACTTTCTCTACTACAAAGCATTTCCTTAGTGTTCTTTTGAGATTTGCATAGCTCTTTTGTTAATCTGAGGATTAGTTTGAATAGTTGATGTATTCCTCTTAGTTGTTCCACTATCTTCTTGACAATGTTTGGTCTGATCACTACCCGATCTTCCAAATTGTCCCACAATAGAGGATGTCTGTACTATTTTTCCAATTAGGGTTTTGAATAGAGCCATTCCCAGAAAACATGATGGCTATTAAAAGCAAAAGAGAATAATCTTCCCATTCTGTAGTATGTACGCTTTAAAATTTTGAATTTCCACCTCTACGGTTTTAGAGAATTCCCACGATGATCTATTGAAGTGCATTTTACCTTTAGAAATCTGATTCAACTATTCTAAGTTATTCTTCCATCTTCTTGAAAATATATGATCTGATCCTCTCCTAATTCTTTTGGGTTTCCACATGATTATTTATGTATTCAAAATATTGGTTCAACCATCCTAGATTGACTAGGTACTTAACTCTGAAGTAAATATGATATCTCTATCAGAAATGATAAATGCACACAATCGAAGAGGTGTATCATCATGTATATTTTTGGGTACAATTTTTTTTACCATCATCTAACTTTGGTAGACCCAAAACAAATCCTTAGGCAATAACTTACCACTTTTAGTGGATATTATATGAGTATAATCTACTAGATGGATGTAAATATTTAGTCTATACCTTCAATAAATTCCTAATACCTAGTCACAAATTATTAATAGTCTTTTTCATTTTTGGCCAATAAAAGGTTTTCGTTAAACTCTCTTGCATCTCTACCTTTAATGTGTTTCTAATAGTATCTCTTAATCCTCCTTTATCTAGGTTATCTATCCTTGTTCTTAAATAGCAAATCTTCTCTGATTACAACATCATTACCCTTGTCACGTTCTTTATCAAATTGTTCTAGATACTTTCCATAGTAGTTATCCCACTATTGATACCCTTTGACTTGATCAACTAGATCTTAGTGATACCGAGATATAGTGGCTATGTGCTATTTTCTACTCATGGTATCTGCTATCTTATTTTATTTGTCCTTGATATATCCAATATCATAATCATATCCCACCAGAAATTCTATTCATCTATGTTGTATTGCATTCAATAAAGATGTATTTCAAACTTTGATGATTAATCTTAGCTCAAAGAGCTTCCCTAGAAAATAATGTCTCTAAATTCTGGGTGTAAGCACAATAGCTACTAATTATAAGTTATGTGTAGCATAACTTTCATCATGCTTTTCAAGGTTTTTGTGATTCCTAGATGATGATTGTCTTGACTTGAGGTAGGATCCTTTCCAAACCCTCAATATAATACATTTTTCTTTTAAGGGTTTGGTATAATTATCAATTTCTTTTTCAATATCTTGAAGTTTTCCTTACATTGGTTTATCCATTTGAATACCTTATTCATTACTCTATTTCTTTTAATTGTATTTTAACCTACATGGCATACAACATTTGTGGTCTAAAAGAGTTGTGATTACAATGGACCCTAATCTATTGATTGAATTCATGAGTAAATTTGAACCATCTCCTTTTAGCCCACATGCAAGGAAACTATGTACATGTGTCTATTTATTTTTCCGTAAGGTGAGGTAGTATAGGGTCAAATATACACATGATTAAAAATTAGGTATGTCTTAGCCTATATTCTTTTTTTTTCCATCCTTTTCCCAAAAATCTAGACCTTTCCATATATCCCTAATAAAATTATTAATCACAACTTTACCTCTTTAAGTTGAGAGAATAGTTTGTTGTTTTGAAACCTATTTATGTTTCCGTTCACATACTTGGCTTGGTCCCCTTCCTTAATCCTTTTGTTTTGTTCTTTTTTCCATATTAAAAATCCTGCACTCTTTCTTTTTTTGAGTTTGTCCTTTTCTTTCTCAAACAATTTTTGATAGTTGAAGTATGCTTTCTTGGCTTCCTGATTAGCCTTTTCCTGATGGGCCAAGTTGTAGTATTTTGGGAGATCTTTAGGATTGAGAAAATTTATTACGGTTCTAATATTTGGGTGAAGTCCAAAAGTGAAATTTTCTACCTTTATCTCTTCCTTATTCTCATATTTTGGTGTGTACTTCAATAGTTGTATGAACTTTTGGTGATATTATCGAACATACAATTTTTTCTTGTTGTAGGGTGGTGAACTCAGTATATTTTTCCATGTAGAATTGCTTAGTCAAGAATATTTTTTGAACTATTCTACAAATTCCTTCCACTTTGACTTGAGATCTGTGGCTTTGATGTTCTTTCCTTTCTTATAAGTCTTCCACCAGTCTAAAGTTGTTCCTACTGGATGAAGGATAGCCCACATAGTTATAGATTAAGACGATAAGGATTTCATGGAGAAATATGTTTCAACTTCATTTAACCAATTTTTTACAGTGTCACCATCCTCTCTACCATCAAATTTTGTGATCTTAACATTTTCATGTCCTTTGCTAATTCAGCTCCTACTCAAGTTCTACTAGTTCCCTCAGCCCGATAGGTACTTCCTCATATCTACCCTCAGGTTATTTATCCTTGGTTAAGTCTTTTATCAAATTTTGTTTTTGGGCAATCAATTCATATTGTTGAGCCATTTGAGCAAATTGTTTGTTCCATTTGTACTTGAACTAATTAGATTATCTTAATCGAGTTCCCATATTTTCTAGTAGGTTTATTAGTTTGAGGTTCATTGATTTATTTCAACTGTCTCTCTCTTTGGGGTCCTTGTTTTCTAACTTCCTTATGTGGTCCCCTTTTTGATCTAATAGTTGACTCTTCCTACCCATATGTTATGGGATTCCTAGAAGATCCACCCGTAACAATTGTACTATTTTACTAGTTTGCAAAAGAGCTATGCTAATTGTTCAGTTTAAGTTTATCAATATTCCAAAAGACAACATTTAGAATTATATAACTTAAGGATCTTATAATCTAGCACTTTGATACCAACTGTAACAACCCAAGTCTACTCACCTAATTGTACAACCCATTCTAGCATACTAGTTCCACTAAGTAAAATTTTTGTTTGGTTTTATCAACAAGGTTCAGTCTAATTTTTTTCTTAATTATTTATTTTAATGTTCATCCAATATTTTTATTTAGTACAAGGTATATTCAGCCATATTTAGGTTTTAATATCTACAGACAATTCTCAAGTGGACGAGATTGATCATATCCCTTACATGGTACCATTTTGTGGGTCTATCTTCTCATTTCTCATCCTCGTGTTTTAGCATGAGTATACATCCATGAATATGGTTATACTCTAGGGCCCATAGCACCTAGAGGGTGGATGCATCCTTTCCCCATCCCTTAACATGAGGAACCTTGGACCTTGTTAGCCAAATTGTTCTAGACTTAGCATGCAAGGGGGTTAACGTATATATGCTTAGTGCTTAGATGATGCTCCACTCATTTGGAGTCAGCTAGGGCCATGTCATTACCTTGAATTTTGTCTTGGTAACACTTGTCCACTTATGACTAACGATGGATTATCCCATTCCAATCGTCATTGACTAAACTAGTTTCTTGATCATACTAACCTTCTCTTAGTCATAAACAATGCAAGGGTCTATCACCGTACTACTCACACATTGACCTAGAGGAGACATCCCATACCACCCCTTGTCACCTTCTCATCTTGACTTACCTCGTTAGGAAGCAATCATTCTCTAGTCATACTGAATGCCAATTTGCATCCACTAGTATTGGGTGTTTGAGGTTTCCATCCTTACTCGATGAAACAGTTTTAAGGTTTCCTAAGAAAGGTTCAAAACTCTTGTTTAGCTAATCCTATCCAAGAATAATTCCTTCAATTCTTTTTTATGTATATTCTATGTTGTATAATCCAATACACACCAAAAAAAAAAAATATATATATATATATATATATATATATATATATATATATATATATATATATGAACACTTACGAAATCATGTATTTTGTCTAAAAAATCAATAAAGAGAATAAAACATTATTTTAATGTTCCTTAACTCCAAATAAAGAGAAAAATATGTTATGTACATACATAAGAAGAAACTAACTCTACATAATTTGTAAAGTAAATATTTATTTAAAACTAAATTAAAGAATATTTATTATTTATCAATTTTTGAATAGACCTTTCTCTAGTGAACTTAGTAACATTTCAAGTGGAAAATACTAAGTTTGAGACAATTTAAAATAATAAGACATATTATTTATTTAAGCGATCATTTCATTCAATGCATATATTTCTTTATGCAAGATACTTATTTCAAAGACTAGCATATTTGACAATGAGAACTAATTCATAAATTTAAAAATTATAAAAATAAAAGTAATAAGGAAAATATCTCAAAAAATTGAAAGCTTTATAGAAGAAATTGAAATCATAATTACATATTACAAGAGTTTTTGTGTCTACTATATTAACCTACTTCATTTTATTAAAATATTTTATTAACCTTTTTGTATGGTGGTATACAAAGTAATTTTGGTAATATTTCCTCCATGAAATGAACACAGACATTGCAATTCTAGAGATGATTATATTACTCAGTCAGGGCTTATAATAACACCCTAATTGAACATTTATCTTCATAATGTATAATAGACCAAAGGTTATATTATTTTCTTAAATTCTATCATTCGTCCCCTAGATTATGATATGGTAAAATGAGGAGAAACAATAATATCTTATAAGTTACCTCTAAACCATTTACATTCGTTATGGTTTTATTTAAAATGATCAAAATGTTCCCAAGAAAACGGAGTTAGGATGTATTAAAGCAGCTGATGGAACTCCTATTGTTAAGCTTGATATGGGTAACATTCAGACTGGCATTGAATATTTGGAAAAAAGAGGACTAATTTGTTGGTTTGTGGGTTTTCGTCCGAGCCTATCTACTTTCAAAGTATGGGCTGCAAAAATCTGGAAAACCAAAGGTGAGTTACGAATCTCTATTTATCCAAGTGGTTATTTTCTTGTTTTATTTGCTAATAATGAAGATAGAGAGAAAAAATTTCAAGGGGGTCCCTAGTTTTTTGGAAGGGCAGGGCTTTTCATGAAGCCCTGGCATACTAAATTTAAAGTTGAAGAAGAGATGCCTTCTATAGCTCCCATGTGGGTTAGACTCTTTGGCCTCCCTATTGAATTTTGGAATCCTACTATTTTTTCTTCAATTGGAAACTCTTTAGGAACTTTTATGATGATTGCTGATTGTACTCACAATTTTGAACATATTATTTATGTTCGGATTTGTGTTTTAATGGATTTTGACAAACCCCTACCTAAAAAGATCACTTTACAATTTGGGGAAGACACTTGGTAGCAAGTAGTGGACTATGAGAACATTCCTTTTCGTTGTATAATTTTCCATGAATATGATCATTTGGCTAGTTCTTGCCCAAATAAAATTCCTAATCAAAAGAAAAAAGATATAAACTTAGCAGGTTTCCAAATGCCTAAGAAGAACACTAAAAAAAACTAGTTATGAAGGATCAATCAAAGTCATCTGCTAATATGTTTGAAATACTTTCCACAAATGATGTCCCAAGTGAGGAAGATAAAATAATGGAAACATAAATCTTAGAAACACAATTAAAATATGAAGGGAAGAACTCAGAGACAAACCAACAAATCAAAGGTTTTCAACAGAAAAAAGGAGAAAATTTACACAAGAAAAACAATCTTTTAAATGTCAAAACTTCAAATAATACAAGTCCCAATATAGACTTTGTTGAACCCTCTAGTAAAATTTTGGTTGAGTACGAGCATTATTCAAGGTTAGAAGCCATCTCAAATTCAATTGGAGTAAGTCAAAAAATAGGGAAAAAAAACTGAAGATTATTCTAATAAAAAAGTAGGTCATAAGACAAATCAATATCATATGGTAAAATAAGGTGAAAATCTTGTAGAGGAAGGTAAGATTAATGTCCTTCCCAAATTTTTTAGCCTTGGTGTTAATGAAGATCATCACTTGGAATATTAGAGGACTCAAAGGGAGTATTTCAAAACAAAATGAAATTAGAAGAATGATTTAGATAAATCATCCACATCTTGTTTTCCTTCAAGAAACAAAGATGTCAATGGAGGATATGGACTCAATTTTCAGTAAAATTGGGCCAGCTATAAAAGTGGTTTCCCTCAGTTCCCAGGGGACTTCTGATGGCATTGCTTATCTTTGGGACCCAAAATATGTAGTTATTCACCATATGGTTGGTAGTTGGGGTCTGTTGGCTATAGTTTTTCAAAGTAGACATTCCAACCAAATTATGCTTTGCATTACTATTTATGCTTCGATTGCTTTGGAAAAAAAATAAGACAGTGAAAGGATATAACTCATATTATCTCTCATTTTCCTGAAGCTTGGATCTTGATCGGAGGATATTTCAATACCATCCTCTCTAGATGATAAAATGGGGGGAAATAGAAATTTGGACAAAAGCACTGACCTCATGAGCGAATATATTGCAAACCTCCATCTTGTGGACATCCAACCAGATAATGGCCTTATGACTTGGTCTAATAGAAGGCAAGGCTTAGCTTGTATAATGGAGAGATTGGATAGGTTTTTTCTCTCTAAAAATTTCATAATCCATGGTCACATTCCTAAAGTGAAGACTCTTAACAATGTTGTTTCAGATCACTGTCCAGTCATGGTGGAAATGTGGAAAACCAATGTGAGTTTCTCTCCTTTTTGTTTTCAATTAATGTGGCTCAGAGACAGTTTCTTTACACCTCGTGTGCAACAATGGTGGAAGGAAGGTAAGCCTAGGCATGGGACTAAGATGTTATGTTTTTCCAAAAGACTGCAATACATTAAATCCAAAATCAAGACTTGGAACTGGAAGGAATTTGGGGATGTTCATAAAAAAAAACATGAAGTTATTGCTCAACTTGAAAATTTGAATAAGAAAATCCTTTTAGATGGCCTCACAGAGAATAGAAGTGCAGATGAAATTAATCTCACAACTCAGTTAGAGAAATGGGAAAAAATATAACTATTATGGAAGAAAAAATTAAGAATTCAATGGCTCAAAGAAGGATATTGAAACACAAATTTCTTCCAAAAATCTCTTCTAGCTCGAATATCTCACAAATTTATTTATTTCCTAAAATCAAATTCTGGAGATGTTGTCTATACTTGGTATGGCATGAACTCTATTGTTGTCGATTACTTTTCCAATATTTTTTCTACTACTCCTCTTGACTCAACTTCTCAACAAAATGTTCTTCAAGCAATCCCTTATCTTATCACTTTTAAGGAGAACTCTATTTTCACTGCTCCTATTACTATCAATGAGCTTCAACAGGTAGTTTTTAAAATGCAAAAAGGGAAAACCCTAGGTCCTTATGGTTTTCCCATTGAGTTCTACCAAGAGTTCTAGGATATCCTTCATGCTGATTTATTAGAGGTGGTGGAAGAAGCCAGGAAAGCCAAAGAAATTTTGAAGGTTATCAATAAAACTTATATTACTCTTGTTCCAAAATCTCAAGAGGTTGACCATATCTTAGCTTTTAGACCTACTGCTTTATGTAATGTTCTTCTCAAAATCATTACTAAAATCATGGATGAAAGGTTGAAGCCTCTTTTGCATAAGATTATTTCCCCTAAGCAAGGGGGTTATGTGAAAGGGCATCAAATAGTATATGAGATAGTTCTTTCTTAGGAAGCCATCCATTCCATGGATATGCAAAAATATCCTTCCATGTTCATTCAGTTAGACTTATCCAAAGCTTATGCTAGAGTAGATTGGCACTTCCTTATCAAAATTTTGAGGCAATTTGGTTTCTCCAAGGATTGGATGGATTGGATTATGGGATGTATCTCTTCAGTTTCCTACTTAGTTCCTATCAATGGCAGGCCTTCTCAGTCGTTCCCTACTTCCAGATGTATTAGGCAAGGTGACCCACTATCCCCTTATTTATTCATCATTCTTACTTAATGCTTGGGTAGGACTATAATCAAAAAGAGGGAAAATAAAACCCTTGAGGGAGTTACCATTGCTCATGGAGCTAGACCTATCTCTCATATTCAATTTGTGGATGACTCTACTCTTTTAGGTAAAGCTACAGTTAAGGAAGCTTCTAATATTAAGCAAATCATTAGTTGTTTTTCTAAGGCTATTGGGCAGTTGATCAATGAAGATAAATCTAAAGTTATTTTCTTTCACTACTTTGCTAGACAAGAATCCATGGTTTTGGATAAATTAATATATAAGAAGACCTCCCTTTCGATCACTTATTTAGGTATTCCCATAAATATTCAAAGGCAGAAAAATAAATATTGGAATTGGTTGTTGGACAAAGTCAATAAGAAAATTGGAAAGTGGACCAACAAGTGGCTTTCTTCTGGGGGTAGATTCACCTTGGTAAAATCATTACTTCAAGCTATTCCTATTTATGTATCTTCTGTGTTGAATATCCCAAAGGTTGTTCTTCGAGAACTAGATCAAATCGCTCATTGATTCCTTTGGAGTGGTACTAAGGAGAAAATAAAATGGACCTTGGTGAAATGGGACACTTTATGTCTTCCTAAGAATGAAGGGGGGTTAGGATTCTGGTCTTCTATTAATAACAATAAAGCTTTAGCTACTAAATTATATTGGAGGATGTTGCATAACCCCAATGCTCTTTGGGCCAATAATCTTCGTGCTAAATATGTTGAGAACAAAAGTCCTGAAGACCTTGTTCGCTATCAACTTCCCACCAAAGGTTCTCCCATTTTAGAAGTTCTTAAGACTGGTGAGGATTTGATAAAGAAAAATTTATTTTGGATCATTCAAAATGGTCAACAGGAAAAATTTTAGATAGATTCATGGGATGGTCACAAGCCTTTGATAACTCAGTTTACCTATTGGAGGCCTTGGATGGAGGAGCTTCACCGAGCTAACTGGATAAAGGTGGCTAATTACTATAGGTACCATACTGGTAATTCAAAGGTTGGTAGATATTGTATCCCTATTGAGGACATACCTATTCAAATCCTAGAAAGGCAAAGACAAGATATACAAGGCATCCTTCATATGAGATCTCTCTCTTGGTCCCATGAAAAATATTGTTTTGGATGGAACAACACTACTAAGGATGAGTATTCAGTTGCTCAATAAAAAAGCAGAAAATGGAATAAATGTGATTTGGACAAAAAGACAAGAAAAAGTGCAATCGGACAGATTGGCCAAGAAAGAAAGAGCAGAGAAAAGTGGAATCGATTTCAGGGCAAGAAAAAAGAAGAAAAGGTGGAATCACAGTATTGGCAAAAGCAAAAGAGAAAAGAAAAGTGTACATATGGACAGTATTTTGACAAAAGGGGAGAGAAGTACATATGAATGTCATTTGCAAAAGGAGAGAGAAAAAAGTTCATATCCGACATGTAATTGAAGAAGAAGAGAAAAATGTCAGAATCACATGTCCATTGTACTCAAAAAGAAAGAGCAAGTTCCATATCGTGACATGTGCATTTCATACTCAAAAGGGAGGAGAGAAAAAAGGTAATATCCGACATGTTGACAAAGAGAGAAAAAAATGATACGATGAACAGATGTAGCGAAGGAATCGTGACCCATAAGGAATATTTAATGATTGAAATAATTAAGATGGTCATACATATGGAAAGAAAGAAGCATGCCCAGTAGAAAGACAGTCATGGAAGGAGAAAAAGTTAAAAAAAGTGAAAAATAAAAAGATAAAGAGAAAAACATGAAAGAAAAAAGAAAGACATGCAAGAGAAAGAAGAAGAGAAAAAGAAAGATGACATCAGGTAAGAATATGGTCAATCTTTGCATGAAAGGTTTCAATGCCTACTCATATATACAAAGGAGTTACATAAAGAAGGCGTACACTTACAAGGGGAGAAATATGAAAGAAGTTACATAGTTACAAAGAGAAAGGATGGTTATAAAGTTTGCTGAAAATTATTGGGGAATTATTTGGTAAGTAGAGAGCAAAAAAGGCGACAAAATTGTTTGTGAATTGCGGAGATGTTGGATCAATAACGGTCTTGTAAAAGTGAAGGCATTTATGTCAATCTCTAGTTCAAAATGAGCAAGTTGGCTTAGGAGTTGGTGCTCCTTCGTTGGGGGTAAATTAGGGGTTGGGCTCCTTTCTTGGTGCAGATAATGGGGTGGCTCCTTCCGTTGGTTAAATAGGGTGGCTCCTTCGAGTTGGTGCTGTAATCAAGGTTGGGCCTCTGGGTTTCTCCTCGTGGGTGGAAATTGATAAGAGGCTTAAAGGGGAGGAGAGCAAATAGAGAGCCAACGGAACCTCGGACACGGGGAGCCGAACGCTAGGAAGAGGATAAGAAAAAAAGCACCACACCCCCCGCAGAGACTAACAAGGTTATTTGACCTTATGCCATAATAATCCCGACCAATATTCTAAAATATTTTCTCAGTTGTGGGCTCAAAAGCTCTGACCTAAGGTGAGGTTCTTTACTTGGCTTTTATTGCATCGTAGGGTGCTTACTAGTGAGCAACTTATGAAGTGTGGTTTTCATGGTCCTTTTAGATGTGAAATGTGTGAAGAGAATGTAGAAACTATCAGCCATATTTTTATTGAGTGTACTTTAGCCTCTAAGATATGGAGGAGAATGACCACTTTACTTGGCTTACAGTGGTCCAATGTTTTTACTTTTGAATAACTTTGGAGGGATTGGCCTAGACAAGAGGGTTTTGATCATTTTATTAGGCAGTTAGTTTGGATGGGTTCTACCATTCTTCTTTGGAATATCTGGAATGAAAGGAACAACCAAATTTTTAATCAAGATAGGAAGGATATTCACTATATTTTGCAAAATACCATAGCCAACTTAGTTGAATCAGTCCATCAACTCCTTAATCACCCCAAAAACTCCCACCAAAGATGGGATCAAGTGATGTAAATATTGAATATTAAATCTTCTAAGGGCAACCGACTTAAAGGGAATGTGAGTATTTGTAATATGGATAGGACAAGAAATTGGCAACCTCCTCCTAAGGATTTTGGAAAATTCAATACTGATGGAGCCTCTAGAGGGAACACTGGAAAAGCTAGTGTGGGAGGAATTGGTAGACTTTCATATGGCTCCCTGGTTTTTACTTTACTAAGAATTTGGGTATTCTTTCCAATAACCTTGTTGAGGGGTATGGTATCCTCAGAGGCCTTAAAGAGGCTACTAATATTGGATGGGAAAATGTGTTAGTTGAGTTTGAATCTCAACTCATGATTAATATTTTGAAGACTCCTAAGAATCATAAGGTTGATTGGAGAATAAAAATAATTATTGAGAAGATTCAATTAATCCAGATGGGATTTTTGAAATTTGATTACAATCATGTGGTTAGAGATCAAAACAAGAGTTTTGATGCTTTAGATAATTGGTCTTTGGACAAAGGTTATATTACTTGTTATGGCCACCCTCCTAGATGGTGGGCTTCACAAATTAGGGAAGCTCTTCTTTCTATATATTTTTTGGATGGCTCTAGTTCTGAAGGTACCTAGTTTTTTCTTGCTTTATTTTTGCTTCTCTTTGGTTCGATCAGGTTATTTTAGTTCCCTAGCTCATTCTATTCTTTATTTTGTTTTCTCTGTTGATTCTTGCCTTAAAAGTATTCTGGTCTAGAAAGGTCATTGTTATGTTCAATTTGTTTCTTTTTTCCTTTTTTTTGTTTAGTTTTTTAAGGTGTGTGTGTTCTTTTGTTTTGTTTTGTTTTTGTGTTCTTTGTGTTGTTTTTTGTTGTTCTTGTGTTTTTTTATATTTTTTGTTATTGTTCTTCTGTTTTTGTCGTTCTTGTTCTTGTGTTTTTGTTTGTTTGAGTTAATTCATGTTTTTATGTGTGAGTGTTTTCTATGTTTTTTGTTTTTGTTTATTGTCTGTTGTTGGTTGTTTTTTATTTTTATTTTATTTAAATTTTTAGGGTTTTTTTGTGTTTATTTTTCATGTTTTTTTGTTATGTCTTTGTAGTGTTCCGTTGTTTTTTTCATGTTTGTTGTTTTTTATGTTGTTCTTGTATTTTCTTATGTGGTTCGTGTTGTGGTTTTGTTTTGTTTTTATCTTATTATGTGTGTGTTTGGTTGTGTTTTTATTTTTGACACACTCATGGAGCATGTTTTTTTTTTTTTTTTTTTTTTTAATTTTTTTTATTTTTATTTTTTAAAATGTTTTTGTGTGTTTGTTTGCTCCTTGAGTATGTCAAAGGTGGTAGGCCAGGTCCGGGTCCTAGGTATTTTTGGTGGAATAGATAACCCTGCCTCCTTGGGTCTTACCCAAAAGTGGCATCCCTTCTGGGATGTTTTCCACAAATAAAAAAAAATGATCAAAATGAATTTCATTGATAAGTTCCTATAAATACCACATCTCAATAATAATAATTGTCTTGAGATAACCTGTTAAACCAACCCCTATTACTATTGGTCACGGATCATACGTAAAAATAAATACAACTACTTTTCAATGATCTTATATAAATAAATTGTACATCTTTCGATTTGAAATAAATTAACGTTGAGATTCCCTTTATATGATCTTGTTAAAAGCAAAAGTATGAATATAAACCCTATTATCAAATACAATACTCAATAGTTTTATATATGTTAAACGAAAAAGGGTATCTCGATTACATAGTATAAGAAATACATGCAATTCCATCTCTATATGCAGCCATGATTTAACCCAAAACCTAATTATTTTCCAATCGAATAAGACATACACCTCAAACTAGGAAAACATTAATCATTAAAATAAAAGCTTATATGACTCTAATATTATAGATCCATAAAAATAAATATAAAGACACTATTTATCAACATTGATGAGTTGAGTTAATATACATGGCACTTTCGTGCTTGATAAGGCTTATATCTTAAATAAATCATTCCTTTTCTAGGGAGCTATTTAAAGGAAAACCAAAACTCTCTAAGGTATGGTTGATAATAAACTAAATTTTGGTTTTATTATTTAACAACCACATGCACAAGTGAAGTCGTTCCTCCCGCCATGCATATTGTCCCAACTTGGTTTGATGCTCATCCTTGGATATGCTTAATGCATTATTCTTTCCTATTGTTCATCTTGAGATGTTTCAGAATAGATTGGTTCTCCACTCAACCAATCTAGATATCACCCAAGGTTTCTTATTGGTGTTATTTGAGGATCAAACAACTCAAAAGATGTATATGAATGCAACTACATGATATTTTTTATAGAACTATGTCAAACAACAATACTTTTATTTTAAAGAACTATATAACAACTTATCACAACAAAGACATTAATTTTTTTTACCTATTGGAATATCTGAGTAATAAATTAGGTTATGAAAATAAACTGATTTATTTTTCGATAACTGACACACCATTTAAAGGAATAAAATAAAATATTACAATATTTTTCAACATTCTTTCACCAACGTAAAAACCACACTCAAATGTACGTATTTCACTCAAATGAATTCACAACCAAGAGCAATAACACATAGAGGAATATATATATATATATATATATCATTTTATTAGCAAGAACGACTAGAAATAGATCATGGCAAACGGGAAGGAAGAGAATTATGGCCTATTCCTTTAATATTCCTCTACATAGAACACCATATGACTAAAAATATAACCAATTATAAATTTTCAACTATGCTACGATGGTAAAGGAATCCAGTATTTGGTAACATAACATGCAATTCTAGAAACAATAACACACAAGGGAGAATGCTCGGTTAAAACAAGGAAAGGTGATATGAAAACAAGAACGCTTTCCAAACAAGCCTAGAACCCATTGAGGGCATTTGTATATTCTCTCTTTTTTTTATTTGGTTTGGAATTCAACTTCCTAGCTTTTATAACACAAAAATCATCATCGAAATTCCATTATTTAGATAACATAATTCAATAATTTCAAGCAAATAGAACACATCATTATAAGCTAATCCACACAACCATATACAATGCTAAGCTTAACAAATCTGGCTTGGTAGTTCTTCTATGTGCTTATCTTATTCAAATAGTTCGCTTCCTCCCCCCTTAAATAGTGTGTCTTCCAAAACCAGATAATCCTCCTAGCTTCCTTTATGTTTTTTTTTTATATCCAAAAAATTATGGAGAGAGTGCTCAAATCTATGATGATGTATGCATTATCCACCTTTTCCATTTGCCAGGTGGTGCCTCCACTCTAAGACTTTTGAAAAAATATCATTATGTTATAACAATGTGCAATTAGAAATAAAAAGAATTAACTTTTTTTTATTTTATATTTATTTTTATTTAATTTCGTTCTTATTTAATAATTGAACTTTATATCATTTTATAAATAATTTTAAAATTCAAAATTAAGTATTTAGATAATTATTTAAATCATCAAATATATTTATACCTCCAATTTTTCTTCTCTTACTGGCAACTTGATGTTTCCATCTGCTAGAAGAGAGTAGCTCCCATGTCGTGGCACTTTCCTTACCATCGAAAGTTTTAAATATTCATCATTTTCCATAAAATAATAAACATATATTCAAAACATGGCATACACATAATGTAACTCATTCATTCATGATCCACCTATATGAAATGCAATTGTGTGAGCTTCCATGTACTCACGAGCTGTGGTGATTTTTAACATCGCTATTATATCCTTTTTTTTTGGTTGACCTTTATATACCCATCAAAAGAGTGTACCTATTCTTGCAATCACAAAAGTCATCTGTATTACCACATTCTAGGAGAAAAAAGTAAGTATAGCTCATAAATTTATCTGTAAACAATAATTGTGCTAGGACGGTTGTTACAAATCTATATGTAATCCTACAAATATCTTTATGTATGTCTACAAACGCTTTTAATGTATTCAACCATAGTTATATTAGTTAAACCACCTCTATGGTTAACCTTGATTAAAGGGTTTGATACATTTATAATATTATAATTTAACCTTCATGTCACATTAAGTAGGCTTGAGGTTAATATTTAATTGGAAATTTGGTTTCATTATAAATTACCCCAATGACTAATCTAGTATATTAGTTTGTGATGTGTGAGATCGTGGGGTGGTATGGGCACCCATCCCTTGTTCCCTTTATCTATTCATGTTCTTTATTTCTTTCTCTACTTTTGTATATATGCTCTTCAATTTTATTTTTCTTCCTTTTTCTATGTATGATTATGATGAATGTATGTTTCAAAATATGTTTGGAATGTATTATGAATTCCAACATGGTAACATAGCCAAAACAAAGCAAATTCACCCAATCACACAAAAATATCATATAGGGTATACTATGACAAATATGGATGAAACATTAGTACTTTTATATTTCTTGTAGATTTTTAGGGGGTCTTAATTCAATTTTTTTTGTAATTTTCCATATGTTGTATCCATTTTTTCTTACAATGAATTTATTCTATCCCTCTAAAAATCTAAAATATAAATATAAATTTATAATATTCCACAAAATATTTTGAGTAATGGTAAGAAAGAGTAGGGAGATGCAAACACTATTTATAGGAAAATCTATAATTAACAACCATTTTTTATTCACTAAGTCATCAATGCATTTTATGAGCAAGGGCGGTCTGATTGAAAGGCTCTTCTACGTTATGCATTGTGATGGTTGAATTGACTGTATTTTTCCTCCAATCAATCCAATCTGTCTTTCTAGTAAATGAGATATAACCTTCCTCTTGTATATTACCTCTTTGTAATATATTTATTTATATGTTTAATAATAAGAATCTCTTTGACGTAGCTAATACATTTTTTGCAAAATTTTAAGTTGATTAGATTTCCAACCAACCATTATTTTATCCCTAATGTCTAAACTCAAAAATATTATGAGGAAAAAACCTTTAGGAAGAAAATTCATAGAGTAATTTGAATTTAATTCCCATTTCCACTTGATCCAATTTTGAATCTCCAAAAATCTTGGCCATGATATATGGAACTTACATACTAACCCTCTACTTTTAAGAACCATTATATCATGCTGAATCATCTCATCCTTGATACTCACTTATGGTGTAACATTTGCTACCTTGATCAAACTTGTCATGTATTCACTCTTCTGCTTATCTCCAACTTGGGCCTCCATACTTCCAACTAGGGCATCCAGGTAGCAAATGGAAATCACTCTTGGATAGCAATCCCTCTTGGTTTGCAGTAGCCCTTGTCTCTTCTTTTTCCCAATGTTGATTCAGTTCAGTAATTTTATGGAAACATCATTCCATGTATTTGTGGTAAGGGTTTGAAGAATTGATGCACTCTAGATGAACATGTTACTCTTTTTCCATTACTAAATCTTGATTCACACTCCCTCTTAGCTTGTGCTTCCTCCCCACTTTAATAAAAACTTTATATCAAAGGTTATTTTATAATGTTAATATATTTAAAACAAATTGTTCTCCCTTAAAGTCAAAAACAAGGTAATTTCCCCTCCTCATCCATCACCTTTTTTAATATTTCTTAGTGCTATTTTCCCTCTAAAATTTAAGGGGGTATGTCAGCGTTTCAAACTATGTCAACCACAAATTTAACTCCATAAAAAATGTACCCCTTTTTGAAAAATTGAGGAATCTATGATAACTTTTGACATATTTATCATACCATAAAAACATTAAAAAGGGATAAATATAGACACCCATTTTTTCTCAACTCCTAGACATCAAATTACATCACTAAATCACCCCTTTTTGTGAATCAAGCAAAAATTACCCCTTTCATATCCAAATTTGGGGTAGAAGGCAACATCAAATTCAATGGGGATAAAATATTCTCAAAACACCATGAATCCCCAAAACATGGTATCATTGGAAAGTACTGAAAAGGATCTAATAAGTATAAACATTCACATGTTCTAACTTAGAGTTAACCTCAAAAAATATGTTAAAATATAAGCACCATACAATGCCTACATAACCGTCATACAAAATTCCATATGATGCCTTCATACTAATGTTGCTAGAAATTGAGTCTTGATTATGAAACTACTTGTTATGATTGCTTAGCTTCATGACTTGCCTTGTCAATGGTAAGTAACACTAGAAATAACTTTAGTTGCATGGCCAATTATATCTCCAATAATCTCAATCAACCTTTGTAATTGTTAATCATGTAACCACTACCCAATATTTTTACCAACTCACCTCGTTTCTATCATCTCCCAATCCTCACATGAGGAATCACATGTCACCTTGTCCACTTCACTTGTCACCACTCACTTTTGCCACTTCTCAAACCTCTCTCGTGTCTTTGAACAATTATTTGAAAACATTATAAAATAATACCCATTGGGGTATTTCAGATGATCAACAATTTTATGAATAATCAGTAATGATCAATTTTGGGGGAAATCACTAATTTTAATTCTTCATGGGAGCATGCTACCATAGTGATTCCTCAAATTGCAAAGCCTTGGAAATCAAAGGGTAGGTTTTCAGAACTACTTTGACTTTGCACTTGGAACTAGGCTTTTAGACCTACTTTCACTTTGCTATTGGAAATGGTCTTTTAGAACTACTTTAATTTTATTCTTGGAATTAAGCATTCAAAGGTATTTCAATATAGCAATAAGATAACATCCACAAAAGGGCTTTGGAAAAACCATATTGTAGGAGGGATAAAAAAGGCACCTGGTTATATTAGTTATGATATCTCCCTTTATATTATCCTTAGCATATTTCCTTCTTTTACTTTCTATAATATCTTACATGTTCCATGTATCTACATATTTTCTTAATTTAAAAATTGTAAAAGGGAATTGGGATGTGATATTTCCACCAAGGAATTAAGACATTCTTGGAGAAATCTAGACAGATTTTGAATACTAATAATATTTGTTGGCTATTTCAGTTGCAGGTTTTGTTTTTTACAATTACATGACAAAGGCACCGTGGGACTACAAAAGTGTTTAATGGAAAACATACAACTGAAAAATACCTTCACAACGGTATCGTGCCTTTGCATTGGTACTACGCCTTTGCAACAATATGATGTCTTCACAAAGGTATGGTGCTTATGCAATATTATGACATGTTTATCAAATGTATGATTTAACTCTCCTCTAATCCCCTTTTTGTTTTATTTTTATTTTGCTTTGTATATCTATTTTTACAAATTTCCAAATAGACACATTATTAAGAAATCAAGTTAGAAAACCATTAGATCTTTAGATTAATCTTATTATTTAAAAAAAAATTACCAACCTTCAAATCAATAATTAATCTTGCAGCTCTTCGTTAGTTACCTTGAACCTAGAGAAGCTACAAAGTGTCCCTGCAGTGCATACACTACTTCAGATCATGAGCGTACTCAAACTTTGATGAAATACATAGAGCAGGTCACCCTAGCAGACCTTCAAGAGTAGGATATTATCGCCTCAAAGTTATACCAAATGCTCGCTAAGAGAGTCAAGTCTCTTGAGAAAGACACAAACGGACAAAAGCTAACATTATAAAAGATGCATAATCAGCCTTTGTGCCCATTAATCTTGAGTCTTGCATATCCTAAGCACTTGGAAATTCCTAGGTTGGATAAGTTCAATGAAGAGGGAGACGCGCAAGAGCATGTGACCAACTTCATAAATGCATGCTTCCATTTGCACAAAGATGATGCTTTGATGTTGATAATATTCATCATGACATTCTCAGGGGTTGCAACCCAATGGTTCAACCAGTTATCCAAGCATAGCATCACTAGCTTAGAAAAACTGGTAAATGCATTCCTAGAACGTTTCTCCTTCAGTGCTAAGAAGAAAGTAAACTTATACGATCTGGCCAACCTAAAACAATACGATGATGAGCTAGTGATGGACTATGGGGATAGATGGATAAAAGTTACGATAAAGATATGATTCCCCATCCTCTTAGAAGATCTTGTTTGAATGTTCGTAAAGAGCTGTGCAAAGCACATATCTCTTCTGTTATAATTGTAGCAATACGAATCATTCGAAGAAGCCTTGGTATAAGCCAAGCTAATAGAAGACATTAAGGTCGATGAAGGAGACCTTAAGCTCCACAATAAGAAATAGTGGAGTAAAAACAATAAAAATAACAAAAACAAGCAAAATCAAGCCAAGCTACTCAAGTAAATCAAGTTATATTGGCCGCACCATAAGGGGGAATGGACAACAGCCCCAAAATTATCAAGCACAATCCCCATCGGCTAACTACGATCCCAAGAACAACCAAGGCCAAAATAGAGAACATCGGTCACCTCACTATTTTACACCTTTGAATGAGTCGATTCAGTCAATATTCAACCAATTTAACGAGGTGTAGAGGATAAGATTCCTCTATATACAACTGTTGGACCCTAACTGACCCAAGCCAAAGGGATATAGGGAAGACCATCATTGCCCATACCATAGAATACCAGGGTATGACATCGACATCTGCATGGGATTTAAGAATGTGGTACAAAACATGATTGAGAAAGGAGATCTCAAAGTTGACAAATAGAAATAATTCAACTGGGTAACTTTACCTATATGAAAAAGCATCGCAATTCGTCTACGCGGTTTGCCCTTCACCGTACCTGTATAAAAAACTTCGCAATTTGTATACGCTGTTTGCCATTCGCTCCCATTCGCAGCAGCTTTATGAGAAGCTTCACAATTCGTATACGCGGTTTGCCCTTCGCAGCAGCTTTACGACAAACATTGCAATTCGTGTACGCGGTTTGCCCTTCGAACCGCGGTACCTCGTGCGCCCGGTTTGTCTTTTGTTTTCACTCTTTGACAAAAGCGCCCAGTGCGGAGCCTGACTTTTCCTTCTTCCCTGCCTTGCATGGGAATGGGAAGGGCAAAACTATATATATATATATATAAAAGATAATTATAGAACCAGACATAAGAGCTACGGATAAAATACTACCTTCACGTCTACGTCTACGCGGTATGTTATAAGGAGCGCTATGGAATTAATACCAAATCCTTCGCAATGATGCATATCCTGAGTAGACTTCTTCTCTTCGGAAGCTGTGAAACATAGCAAAAAGAAGTTCAGAACAGAACTGAGAATAAATTGAATTTATGAAAATCATGCTTTGTGATAATTTGACATATGGTCATGTTAATTCATCCGTTGCGCTAATGATCATGGTAATTTATGGACAAGGTTTTGCGTGGTAATACATAACGATGTTTTTTTTTCGCATCCTTGCAGCTACAGAGCATTAAGATTTGTGTCATAAAATTTATGACGTACTAAAATTTTAATCTATCCATATATGTAGTGCCCTCTAATATTCCTATATTGGTCGCCTGTTCAGTAACTGTGTAGCTTATAATAGTCCTCAGGGTTGAGTGGATTGATAAGTTTTAAGAGGAGATTTAGATTTAAATTTTGAAGGCAAGTTTTTTTAGGTAAAGGTAGTAGACTGTTATAACTTCAGCTTGAAGATGGTGCTAGTTATAGAGACAACGATTTGAACCCAGAGACAACTCCAAAGATTTGAACCTACCTTTGATAGTAGAAAATGAAAGGATGTTACAGTTTTTTTTTCAAAAGAAAAAAAAAACATACAAAACCAAAAATAAACAAAAATAAAAATTCTGTAGGCTATGATGGTATAAAGTTGGGGTGTGAGTGAAACCAAAAGTGAGGGTAAGTGCAGCAAGGAGTGAGTGCAACTGAAAAGAAGTGTGAGTGCAAGTTAAGAGTGAGTACAACCAAAAACACACGAGCAAGTGAGGAGAAAGTGTGAGTAGGGAAGCAGCAAGTAGAAAACAAAGTGTGATCAAGAAACAAGTGTCACTTCTTGTTTCAAATAATTTAAAGGGAAGTGTGAGTAGGGAAGCAGCAAGTAGAAAACAAAGTGTGATCAAGGAACAACTATCACTTCTTGTTTCAGATAATTTAAAGGATTTGGATTTATTTGAATAAAAACTTGGTAACATGGAAAAAAAGTCATTTGTGAAAATCCTTACTAAAAGTATGAATGGCCAAGTTGTAAGTATAGATGCCCTAACTAAAATTAAGAGGAAGAGTGAATCTATGGCAAACCTAGTCCAGGTAAGGTAGTAGATTCTACACTAAAATTGATTAAGGATGAGACGATAGAGCATGATATAATGGTTCTTAAAACTAGAGTTAATATGTAAGCTTCATGGATATTGACCAGTTTTTTTTTTAGATTAAACATTGGATAAGTGGAAGTGGGGTTTGAATTCAAATTACTCCATGACATTTCTTCCAAAAGGATTTTCCCTCATGGTTTAGGGGCAAAGATGCATTATATTTAAGACTTTGGAGTGAGAATTTTTTTGTGGACACAAAAACTATTAAAAGGCTTTTGGTATGGATTAGGCTTTTTGGACTTCCTTATCAACTCATCTATAAGGAGGTTTTGGAGGATATTAGTAATACTCTAGGTGAATTCATCTAGGAGGGACCAAATATTAAGGAGAGAAGACATGTTGTATGCATTGAATATGTGTTGTCATGGATATTTCTAAACCTTTACCATAGTCAATTAGGGTTAAATTTGAATCAATAGAATGAGATCAACAAGTGGATTATGAAAACATTGCATTTTGATGTCACAAATGTCATGAAACTAGGCACATGGAAATAGACTACAAAGTGAAAATGGAGGAAGAGATGGAATTTTTTTGGCATGAGGGTAGCTTCAATTTGAAATAAGGAGACCATATCATAGGAGAAGCCAGGTCAAATCATGAATTTTCCACTCCTAAGAAAGTGGTTAGAAAAATCCCTCTACATCATCAAACGTCAAAGGCCATTATAGTTCACTTGAATCAACCATTTGAATAAAAAAAATATATGGGGGATAATGAAGTACAATTCAAAAGTTTAAATGTAGAAGGAGCTAAAGGTGTAAAGGAAAAGGGGAAGGAAAATTTTAAAACAAAGAAATATGGGGAGATAAATTTTAAAGTGAATGAGGTGAAGGAGGTCAAGCTTAATCCAAGTAAATCACCTTTATTATCCTCATGTAACTTAAAATATTCTCCTTAAAATAAAAATGAAAGTAGTATAGAGTGTATTCCTTGCACTCTAGTATATCAAGAGCAATATAGTAAAGAAAATCTTATGGAGGATATTCAAGAAAATTTAAGGTTTTTAGGTCAACATAAGAAAGTGATGACTTTGGAGGATTGTCTATGTAGTTTAGAGTTTTCGGGGTAACATAAATAAAATGCTAATGAGGCTATTCCTTGCACTTTCGACTCTTTAGGGAAACATAAATCTTTAGAAGATAGTCTTATTTTGAACAATATAAAAAATATAAGAGATTGATGAAGATGAGAGTGTTCGTGGGAATGGAAGAAGGAGAGGAAGTCCATCAAAGCAGGAACAAATACAAAAAGAAACTCAAAAGGATATTGATTTGGGAAGCCAAATAAAAATATCATAGATGTTAACAAGAAGCGGGGCTAAGCCCAATAAAAATAAGAAAAAGCATTGATGATGAAAATGATATCATGGAATATTAGGGGTATGAATAAAACCTCTAAAAAAATAGTTATTAAAGAATTAATAGGTTGTTATAGCCCTAAGTTTATTTTAATAAAAGAAACAAAATTAAGCAGGTGAGGAATGTAAGGATGTTTTTAAGAAGATTTGGAAGACATATGATTGTTTATCAGTTTCTTCTATAGAATCTTCAGGTGGTATTGGAATAATATGGGGCAAGTGCAAATGGAATGGACAACTACTATAAGCAAAAAGTAATTGGGTTGTTGGATTATTTTGTAGGAAAGAGGAAAACATCAATGTTGGGGTTATAAATGTATATGCTTCACCTATAGTTACTCCTTGTGAAATATGTTGGAAGGACCTTAGCATATTAGTGTCAAAAAAAATAATGATTCATTATGTTCTATGGATTCTTGGGGGTGAGTTTAATACTAGTCTATCTCCTTTGGAAAAGAAGGATGGTATTCTCCTGGCATTCTCTTGAGGTGGTTTTAATACAATTCATCATCTATTATTAGAGGAAATCTCTTGGTAGTGTGAGCATATTTATAGAGAAGAATATTGGGTAGAAAATAAATTGGTGAATTATGGTGTTGATCTTCATCCCGATGAAATTGAAATTATAGAAGACAATTGGCCAAGTGAGATTTTTTCTTAATCAAAATGATGTCAAGGAGCTAATTGTCAAAACATAACACTTTCAGGAAGTTGAAAAATATATTTAAGAGAAAAAATAAATGAAAAAACTATGAAAAAAAGGTATGGTACAACAAATATAATATTTTGGTATTTTGATGGGAGTGGCCCCCAATAGAAGCCACATATAACCTATTAAAAAATAAATAAAAATAATTGTATTCTTCTCCTTAATTATAATTCATGTAATAATATTTATTACAAGGTTAATCTCTAAAATGTGTTTTATAAATAAATATTGATTTGTAATCATTTTCTAGATTATAGATGTGTGGAAATATATGTAATGTGACCTTATTAGTTTAAAATTTATAATTATAAGTGTCTACGGGAACTCTTGATGTACTCTATGGGAAAATTCTATGTAATATGTTAGGTATTCTCTATGTAACCCTATGGGAATTGTATATATAAGCCTACGAGAATTATTATATGTAAGCCTATAAAAACTTTTGATGTATTCATATATTCACCCTTAGTAATATTGACTAAACCATCTCTATGGTTAACATTAATTAAAGAGTTTAATACATTTATTATTTTGTAATTTAGCCTTTAGGTTATGTTAGCTTAAGGTTACCATTTACTAGGGATTTGTTATCCCTATAAATACCACCCAGTGACTAATGCATTGTATTAGTTTAAGACATGTGAGACCATGAGGATATCTATGGGTGCCCACCCCTTAATATTTCTATTTATTCATGTTGTTTATCTCTTTATATATTCTTATGTACATGCTATTCAATTTTACTTTATGCTCTTTCTACATATGATTGTATTGAATGTATGTGTCATAACATTTATGGAAAGTATTGTGAATTCCAACATGACATTAGATAAAAAATGAAGAAACATTGCCCAATGACACAAAATGGTTGTTCAAGACAAGTTGTGGTAAAAATGGAAGAGTTGTATATTATGTTGGATTGCTTGAAAATTTCCTTGTAGTGGCTAGAGAGAATGGGAAGACACATGCACTATTAGTAGAAAATTTTATGGTTTGATTTGTTTTAATATTCCAAAGAATAAATGCATTTCATGAGTAAGGATGGTCTAATGACAAGTATTTTGTATATTATGTATGAGGTTGCACACTCTAATCTTGGTCAAGATTTCTTTTTGAAGCATTCACTTATGAGGTTGTTACCTCATGGGGTAATAACATTATAGTTATAGCCTAGGGAACATAGTATTTATAAACTCTACAATATATTTGCAAAGCACACACTAATAGTGTTAGCTTTTGATACAACATGTAATGGGAGACATCAATCACAAGATGTAGAATAATAAGAAATAAAGTAAATTTACGAGATGACTAAAATATGTTGTAAATAGAAATAACAGAAATGAATAGAAAAGTATTTATGGAGGAAGAGAACACTCCATTATCTAAGCTATTGCTCAAGGAATGAGCTCTGAGATTATAGCTCACACTCTCTACACTACTAAACATTCTCCAAAACTAGTACGTTGTTGTATATCACACTACTATTTATGGTCCTCTATATAGGAGGATAGGTTCCTTGGCCAACACTCTACCTAGTTGTACGAGGGACACCTTGCACATATACAGCTTGCACATTGACACTTGTGCATTTATTATATTGCATGAAGTAACTATATAACTTACCCCTAAAGTAATGTAATGTCCTAAGTATGCACCAAGGAAGGTACATTTACATGACCGAAATGATGTAATATAATCTATTTCTAACACTCTCCTTTATTACAATATTTGGGTATTGAATACTTTAGTCTTCAATGCAAATATTTATCCAACAGATAGTGGAATTTTTATTCTCCTTCATCGCTTAGTATGATTAGGTTTAGTAGGTAATTTGTGTCTTCATATGATGTGAAGTAAGCTATAGCTGAAGGTTATTCTACCTTTTGTATGTGTTCAACCGGTTTTCTCTTCACGATGAAATATTTCTTTTTAACATACATTTTCTTTATTTTCCTTCTTCATCTTCTCTTCTGATTATGCAATGGTGCTGATGGAGTTTCTGTTTCATGACAAGTTAGTCTATCATTACAATAATATTTTCTTTATTGCTATTTTTTTCCCTTTGTTGATTAAGTATAAACATAATTAGTGATAGATACACCATAATACATTCTTTAGGTGAAAATATAACCAATATTTGTGAATTCCACCATGTTACGAAGATAATATCATGAAGATAAGTAATAGATGTTGTAAATATACCTTTTTTAGCTTCTTTAATAAACAAGGAGAACTTATATTTATCACTAGATGATAGATACTTGTATCCTTATAGAGTATCTATTAAGTTTTGAGAGTAGTATTCTACTTCATGAAATAGTTCTTCATTATTGAAAGCATTTCTCAAGATATCATCCATGATGGATATTTCTTGTTATTTCTTAGAATTGAATTTGCAAGAATATTTGAAGTTTACCTTATGACTGCTTATTAGGATATATGATTTCTAATAGAAGTATATAAGCTTTATTTGATAAAACCTTTATTAATCCTTGGTTTTTGTAGGCTTCCTTATGTCTCTCTAGTAATGAGAGTATACACTCTTAAGGATTTTTAGATTTAGTAGAAAGCTTATATTTTTCTAATGGATTTGCAACTTGATAATTTTGATAAATGTTAATATTACCAAGTTTTGTAGAATACCATTTGACTCCCTAGTATGTTTTGGATAAGATATAAAGTGCTTTTGTGAATTATAGTTCAATTTTGGTTGATTTTGTAAAGTTTTTGTAAATATCAAAATTAAATTTTACCATCCCTTATTGCTTCTATTGAACTAAGCACTTTTCCAATATTTAAAGAGGTTTTAATGTTGGATTTAATTTGTCTCTCTTGATAAGTTTTGAGATAATAATATTATAAAGTTCCAACCTTTGAAATGCTTTGATAAAACTCTATTGATTGAATGAGATCAACAAGTGGATTATGAAAACACTGCATTTTGATGTCACAAATATCACGAAACTAGGCACATGGAAATAGACTACAAAGTGAAAATGGAGGAAGAGATGGTATTTTTTTGGCATGAGGGTAGCTTCAATTTGAAACAAGGATACCATATCATAAGAGAAGCTAGGTCAAATCATGACTTTTCCACTCCTAAGAAAGTGGTTAGAAAAATCCCTCTACATCATCAAATGGCAAAGGCCATTACAGTTCACTCGAATCAACCATTAGAAGAAAAAAATATATGGGGGATAATGAAGTACAATTCAAAAGTTTAAATGTAGAAGGAGCTAAAGGTGTGAAGGAAAAAGAGAAGGAAAACTTTAAAACAAAGAAATATGGGGAGACAAATTTTAAAGTGAATGAGGTGAAGGAGGTCAAGCTTAATCCAAGTAAATCACCTTTATTATCCTCATGTAACTTAAAATATTCTCCTTACAATAAAAATTAAAGTAGTATAGAGTGTATTCCTTGCACTTTAGTATATCAAGAACAATATAGTAAAGAAAATCTTATGGAGGATATTAAAAAAAATTAAGGTTTTTAGGTCAACATAAGAAAGTGATGACTTTGGAGGATTGTCTATGTAGTTTAGAGTTTTTGGGGTAACATAAAAAAAATTCTAATGAGGCTATTCCTTGCAGTTTCGACTCTTTAGGGCAACAAAAATCTTTAGAAGATAGTCTCATTTTTAACAATATAAAAAATATAATATATTGATGAAGATGAGAGTGTTCGTGGGAATGGAAGAAGGAGAGGAAGGTCATCAAAGCAGGAACAAAGAAAAAAAGAAACTCAAAAGGATATTGATTTGGGAAGCCAAATAAAAATATCATAGGTGTTAAAAAGAAGTGGGGCTAAGCCCACTACAAAAAATAAAAAGTGTTGATGATGAAAATGATATCATGGAATATTAGGAGTATGAATAAAACCCCTAAAAAAATAGTTATTAAAGAATTAATAGGTTGTTATAGCCCTAAGTTTATTTTAATAAAAAAAACAAAATTAAGCAAGTGAGGAATGTAAGGATTTTTTTAAGAAGATTTGGATGACATATGATTGTTTATCAGTTTCTTCTATAGAAGCTTTAGGTGGTATTGGAATAATATGGGGCAAGTGCAAATGGAATGAACAACTACTATAAGAAAAAAGTATTTGGGTTGTTGGATTATTTTATAGGAAAGAGGAAAACATCAATGTTGGGGTTATATATGTATATGCTTCACCTATAGTTACTCCTTGTGAAAGATGTTGGAAGGACCTTAGCATATTATTGTCAAACACAATAATGATTCATTGTGTTCTATGGATTCTTGGGGGTGAGTTTAATACTGGTCTATCTCCTTTGGAAAAGAATGATGGTATTCTCCTAGAATTCTCTTGGGGTGATTTTAATAGTATTCATCATCTATTATTAGAGGAAATATCTTGGTATTGTGAGCATATTTATAGAGAAGGATATTGGGTAGCAAATAAATTGGTGAATTATGGTGTTGATCTTCATCCCGGTGAAATTGATCAAAATGGAAAATTTTGTAGTGTTATAACAACATTTAATCCACTCACACCAACTATAATCAAAGCTAAAGTTTTTGAGGATAACATGTAAGAAAATTCTAGGAAACCCTATCATATGCTTTGTTCATATCTAATTTCAAAAGCATGCCTTGTTTTTTCATGCAATGAAGATAATGTATAGTCTATTGTCCAATAACTATGCCATAAAGAATATTTTTACCATGAACAAATCCACATTGTTCCTCTAAGATAAGACACCCTAGAATGCCCTTCAAACTGTTTGCTATAATTTTTAAAATGATCTTATAAATCATATTACAAAGGTTTATTAGACAAAAATTATCAAAATGTTTTGTGTCATATTTTTTGGGAACCAAGGTGTTGTGGCTGATCCACAACACACCCGAAAATTGGGGACCCACCTTTTTTGCACGCTTTCAAAGAAGATCTCAGTGACCTGTCACGCCATCGCTGCCAAAAAATAGAAAGGTGTCGTGAAATCGTGACATGTTGCTCCGTCGCGGCCGAAAATGAAAAGGTGTCGCGAAATCGCGACATGTTGCAAAATCGCGGCCGAAAATGAAAAGGTGTCGCGAAATCGCGACAAGTTGCTCCGTCGCTGCAAAAAATGAAAAGTGTCACGATATCGCAACATGTCGCAAAATCGCGGTCAACGCAGTCAACGACAGTAGGTGGGCGGAACCGTCGCGAAATCGCGACGTGTTTGATTTTCGCGGCCCAGAGAGGAGAGAGAAAGATGAAGCAGAAAAGTGTCGCGATATCGCGACATGTCGCAAAATCGTGGGTCAAACCAGTCAAACAGGGCAAAGCAGAAAAGCGTCGCGAAATCGCGACAAGAAATGGCAAAGGAGCATGAAGAGGAAATATGTCACGAAATCGTGACATGTCGCATTTTCGCGGCTCCAAACGGCGAAGTTGTACGGAATGAAAAGGGCATAGCGAAATCGTGACATGTCGCAAAATCATGGTCAACGTAGTCAACGGCAGCAGCTAAGCAACCCGAAGTGGAAAAACATCACGAATTTCGCAATAGGAAAGCAGCGAAGGTGTACGGAGCGAAAATGCGTCGCGATTTCGTGACAGGTTGCAGTGAAGGTGCATGAAATGAAAAAACATCGCGAAATCGTGACAGAATCGAGCGAAAGGGCATGAAACGAAAAAACGTCGTGAAATCACGACAGAAACGAGCCGAGGCGTACGGAAGGAAAATATGTCGCGAAATCGCGACATGTCGCGTTTTCGCGGCCAGAAGCAGCAAGGGAGCCCGAGATAGAAAAACGTCGTGAAATCACGACAGCATGCAGCAAAGGTGCCCGAAGTGGAAAAACGTCGCGATTTCACGACGAAAAGCGGGCCGATGGTACGGAATAGAAAAGTGTCACGATTTCACGACAGAAAACAGCGAAGCAGCACGAAAGAGAAAATTGTCGCGATTTCGCGACAGAAAGCCGCCCAGGTGTACGGAACGAAAAAGCGTCGCAAAATCACGACAAGTTGCGGGCAAATGGTACGGAACGAGGAAAACGTCGCGATATCGCGACATGTCACGATATCGTGACATGTCGCGTTTTCGCGGCCAGGAAGGCGGACAAGGCTGCATGCTATTTTTTGGTCGCGATTTTCATGGAACCATTACAGAACGTGCAGAAAAGTGCGGGACACGTGGCGTACAGGCTGCAGAAGCATTACAGAGAAGATCAAACGTCTTAATGTCAAGCATAAAGCCAAAACACACGCAGTCAAAGAAAGGTGAAACGAGCAGCCACTGGAAGATGAAACGAACCGTCGTGGAAGGGGAATCAATTCAACAACAAGTATAAATGCAGATGCACAGATTGGCACAAGGGGGGAAACCGCTGGAGCAGAGTTGCAGTGCTAGAGGCCAGAGGGCCATTCTGGGCCTGCTTGGGGCTGTTTTCCTTCCTTTTGCTGGTTTTGAGAAAACCAGAGAGATTGCCATTGTAACTTGATATATTATTAATGCAGAGTGTTCAGAAATTTGCATCTTGTTGGCAAGAAAGAAGGAGTTATTTTCTGCATGCATGTTTTAATGTTTATCTTTCCCTTTTTCAGATTTCTAGGCTTATAGATGAAGTTTAATGCAAGTTCTCTTGGTTGCTTCATGCGAATGTCTAAATCTGAAAAATAATAGTAAACCCTAGAGACCAGCACTTAACTTACCTGGATTGTGCATGTTTGCAGGTTCAATAAGTTAGGTTGCATGCATGGAAACCTCACATCTTCGGTTTTGCCAGGACGGGATAGCATCAAGCTGAATGCAATTTTAAATTTCTTTTCTTTTGCATTTTATTTTCTTTTAATGCACTTTATTTTTAGAAACTCCAATTTTAATTTTTCAAGCTTTAAAATAAAATTTAAAAATTAAAAAACTTCAAAACCCAAAAATAATTCCATTCATGTTATGGCATTTCATTAATTTTTATTTTGAAGTTACAGCATGGTCATTTAAGGATCAAATCACATTTACTTTATTAGGGTTCAAGGAACAATCATTAAATTTCATAGTAAAATAAACCACAGTGCCCCTTGTTTTCAGTTACTTGCAATCACTAAGGTATTCCAAGCATTTTAATTAAATATCTTTATTATTCATACACATGATGCAAAATGCTCACATAACAGGAACCTTGGAGAAGTTACATGTTTAATTTCTTTGCAAGCAGAGGATTTAGAACCCAAATCCTATCGGAGAGTGTGTTTTCACAATCGGGTGAAAATACCACTCAACAGATTGGCGCTAGAAGGAGGGCCTGAAATGTTTATTTTATCGTGATTTTTAGATGCTACGGGTTTTTAATTACTTAAGAGCTTTACATTGCTAAATATTTTAAGTACATTTTATTAGCATCTTCGGCCTCTAACACCACTCAACGGATTGGTGCTAGGAGGGCCGTACGGGTTTATTTTTAGTGTAATATAATTTTAAATTTTTGTATGCATTAGTCCTCTAACATTCAGCAGATTGTAAAAAGGACGGTCTGAATTTATTTACCTGTTCTATTTTAAGCAATTCAGGTATGCTGTATATTTTTCTGATTGTTCATACAAAATTAAAGTGATTTGATTTAATTTTTCAGAATTTTGGTCTCATGCAATTACTTTTCATTTGATTTTAATGAATACATCTCTTAGTTGATGCTAACTTGATTTTTGTTTTTATATTGCAGGTTGAATATTCAATGATTTGGTTCTAAAATTACATTTCAAGGTTCACTAATGGCAACACTTGAGGAGCAAATGGTATCCCCGAGAGCTGAAATAACATCTCTAAGAGAGAGAATGGTATCTAATGATGGAGGATCATTATGAGGGTTTATCTATGTGATACCCTATCATATTCCTACAATGTTATTGGATTTTTTACGGTGTTTTAATCAAGAGGTGCCACTAGGATACTTGCAAAAACTGCATGTCTACAAGGATACATTATGTAAATTCCAGATTTTCTATGAGGAGGTGGCTTGTAAGTTATTTGCATACATTTTGGATGATAGACCATTCTTTTGGTATAGCCAACTACCCATGGAGGTTAGGACTTCTTGGATACAACTAGAAGCAACTTATCTTTATCATTTTGGTAATCAGGTTGACTTAGAAATCTTGAAAAATCAGTTTACCTCCATATGTAAAGAGTCTAATGAATCCTTGAGTCAATTCAATGGAAGATTTCGTGAGTTGCACTCCCAAATGTGGGAAAATTTTAACACATTAGAAGAGGAAGCCATGGAAGTATACCTAGGAGCCATACACCCCACACTTGCTTCACTCATTGAGGAAAAACTGAGTGGTTTGTCCCTAGAGAAAATCCATGAGGTCTTAGAAGAGATAGAACGACAAGGTCTTGAAGAAGAAAAGGCACAACATGTTCATATGAAAGATTGTTCTTTTGATGCCAACCTACACCAACCATCAAACATAGCACCCTCCACTCCAATGATATCTAAGGTAAATGATCAAGGGGATGAATTTGAATATCCAAATCTTACAACCACCTTAGATGTAGTCCAAGAGGAGGTGCAAATTGCTAAGACAACATCCACTAGTGAGGATCATGTAGAGATACATGATTATCTAGATGAAGGGGTTCTAAATTCAACAATGTTTGATATATGTGATAAGATGGAACCCACCATGGAATTAAATGAAGTGGTTGAAAGTGAAATGGGAAGAAAACCAATAAATGAATTTGAAGACATGATAGAGTCTCACCACTTGTTCTTGGAAGATACTATTGATGAGATGTGTAAAATTAAGGATCAAGAAATTCTTCACCCTTCAAATTGTGATAAAACTGTATCATGGGTTGCTAATTTGGACAATGATAGCCTTATAAATTTGAATTCAAGAAATAACCCACTTTTGGAAATAATTGAACCATCTAAGGAAGGTGAAGATGAATGTGATGAGAAACACATTGATCATTTGGAAAATCTTGAAGAAATAGTTGAACGTCACCACTTGATTTTGGAAGATGATTATTATGATGCTTGGAAGAAGTGGGAAGACCACACTCAATCCAAAGCTACTAATGAAACTTGTGTGCCAATTGATATGCAGGATGACATAATTGCCTACTCAAAGGAAGATATTACAACTCCTGTACGATTTGAGGATGTTTTGGAAGAGAGTTTCAAATCTCATCAAATTTTGGAAGATTATAATGATCCTATCGCCAAGGACAAAGAAGAAAGTGAATGGATGAATGAATCAAAAGATCATGTCATAAATACCATGGAGTTTCATATCACAGATTTGGATGACAATTTTCACAATGGTTGGGGGAGATATGATAATGCATTCTTTTCTCACATCTCCATAAATGAAACTCATATTTCACTTGACATGCAGGATGGTGAGCCTTCTACATCATACGAAGATCTCATATTCGCAGGATTTGAAAAGGTGACAAAATTAGATCATGTTGAATATAAATTCATTGAAAGTGGGGATGCAAGTTTGCATGATGATTTTGAGGATTCAAATGAAGAGATACCTTGGGTAGTGAACAAAGAATTGGAACCAAATGACAGAGAGATTGATCAATTGGAAGCAACTCAAATGAAGGATCATCAAGATGAGTCATGGGACATACACTTTGACCAAAAGCATTTGAGGGTTGAAAATTTGCATGACCATGTTTTGAATTTGATTGATAGTTGTGATGAAATGTCATTAAAGGTAAATGAAAAACAAGGTATAATTTTTAATCACACCTTTAATAACATGGTTTTAATGAATGGAAAAGAAGTTGATGCACTTGAATTGTTAAATCAAATTCATCAACAATTATTAATTGGATCTAGGATAAAAACTTTTAATGATCCTAATTTAGTAAATATCCTAGATGCTTGTAAATTGTTACATAAATTTGATTGGCCTACAAATTTGGAAAATAATTTGGCTTTAAAATTTGTAGAAATAGGCTCCTACTTACAAAATTGCATATTTGAAAAGGATAGCCTAATTCTAAATCAAGGAGGGAATTATGAAGTTCACATTTTAAAGAATAGACAAGATAAAATTGAAAATCATTTATTGTCTAATCATTTTAGTAATTTGATGCTCACCTATGGGAGTATTATTGGAACTAAATCAAATTGGTATGGTGAGCATGGCAAGTGGAAATTTGTTGCATTGTTTGGCTTAGTCTTGTTTGTGTTGGATTCCCACAACATTTGGCATGCATATCATGTCATATTTTTGTTGAAATGTTCTAATCATGTGTGGGATCCAGGAAAGTGATAATCCAAGCTTTGCATCATTTTGTATTATAGTGTACATTTGTATATAGATTTTGGTTTCTGGTTTTGGGTTTGTGTTTTCAAATTTTCATTTTTGGGATTGCTATTTGGATTTGGATTTAAAGTTGTGTGTTTATTTGACATGTTTTGTTTGTCTATAAAAAAAAAAAAAATGATGATGAAAAAGTTGCCTTGAGATGCTAACTTATGTTCTAGATCGGGAGAATATGAAACATTGGAATTGTCTTGTAAAAGCTCCACAAGTAACACAAACAGTTTAATAATATCGTTTGAAACTTGTGATGCATGAAGTAGTCAGTTTTATATGGCAATATTTCATCTTGCAATTCAAAAGACAATGCATTCATATTACATCTCACTTTGCACATACATGCCATCTTAGTTGCAAGTGCATTTCAAATGCAAATCATTAAAGTGTGTCAAATCCTCTTAGGGTTATGCTATCACATAAATAAGAAGAAAATCCTAAGGTTGGAAACTGAGTCTTGAGATATCTAGAACCAAGCACGTCTTATACATTAAAAAGGATCTTGAGTAAAATGATCAAAACCTAACTTGGAAGAAAAGGGTTGGGCGAAAGAAGTATTTCATGTCTATCCTATTTATGCAACATGATCCTTAAAACAGTGGTTTTGACCACTTCCATAGAGCTTAAAGCCTAAAATCAGAGTAGTAAGGATAGGGCTAAATCCTCATCGAACTTAGGTTGAGGATCCAATTCCCCAAAGCTTTGATTTGACCTACATGGAGTAGTAAGGATAGGGCATAAATTCTCATCTCGCTTAGGTTGAGAATCTAATTCCCCAAAGCTCCTATGTCTCATTTCATAATAAATCTTGGATTGGAAGGATCGTACTACTTGTCCTCTGCAAAGGATGGGTAGTCATCCCCAAGGTCTAAGCAACAAAATTAATATTTTCCATTTACATCTAAAGTTTGGATTGGAAGGATCGTACTACTTGTCCCTAGCAAGGATGGGTAGTCATCCCTAAGGTCCAAGAAGTAAAAAATAAATTTTTCCCATCTCATCTTTATATTGGATTGGAAGGATCGTACTACTTGTCCTCTCCAAAGGATGGGTAGTCATCCCCAAGGTCCAAAGAAATGAAGATAAGTTTTGGATTGTGGGGTTAGATATGCCCATGCATGGCAACATGTCTTGTCTAAAAAACAAGACCACTGATTGTCCAAAGGGTTAGACTAGCATGACCATTTCTTCCATAATTGGTTAAATTATTTTGCTCAAAGTGAGGTAATGAATTCTAAATCAGAATAGTAAGGATAGGGTTAAACTCTCATCTCGGTTGGTTGGGAGTCTGATTCCCCAAAATTCTGATTTCACATTCACTTGCACATGGGTTCAAGATAGTAGGGACTCATAACCAACTTTGGGATATAATAAAGCAATTCATATAGTTGATCCTAAGAGGGTTTGGCAATCTTGAATGTTTGTGTATGATACTAGAAGAAAGACTATGCCTATTTATTATTTTAAAAAGCAAAATCTCCTAGCATATTTATTAGGTTACACAAATCATTCACAGTCTCATATATGCATTCATGTAAAACTGACAATGGAATGTTGATCAATTTCAAACGATAGGGAATGAAAACACATTGCACACACCGAGCTAATACTTGATGATTCATGTACTTCTGATCTTTGGGCATTTGTTATATTGCTTATGTGCTAACACATGTTTTTGAGTTTATATATGTTTCCAGGTTGGGTTCTCACTCAAATGCTCGAGAGCATTTGACAGCAGAATCGCCATTTGTTGTGGCTGATCCACAACACACCCCAAAATTGGGGACCCACCTTTTTTGCATGCTTTCAAAGAAGATCTCAGTGACCCAGATGCTAAAAATCAAGAAAAAGGGGCAAAAATGCACAAGTATAGAAAGTGTCGCGAAATCGCGACATGTCACGCCATCGCTACCGAAAAACAAAAAGGTGTCGCGAAATCGTGACATGTTGCTCCGTCGCGGCTGAAAATGAAAAGGTGTCATGAAATCGTGACATGTTGCAAAATCGCGACCAAAATGAAAAGTGTCACGAAATCGCGACATGTTGCATCCGTCGGCGAGAAAAGGTCACGAACACGACATGTCACAAAACGCACAACCAACGAAGAGGGGAGAAACGAGCGAAATCATGACATGTTTGATTTTTGCGGCCCAGAGAGGAGAGAGAAAGACGAAGCAGAAAAGTGTCACGATATCATGACATGTCGCAAAATCGTGGGTCAAACCAGTCAAACAGGGCAAAGCAGAAAAGCGTCGCGAAATCATGACAAGAAACGCAAAGGAGCATGAAGAGGAAATATGTCACAAATCTCACATGTCTTTTCCTCGAAACGTGACATGTCACAAAATCATGGTCAATATCACTAACGGAAAAAGCATCGCGATTTCGCGACAATTGCAAAGGTGCATGAAACGAAAAAACGTCATGAAATCACGACAAAAATTAGCGAAAGGGCATGAAACAAAAAACATCGATGAAATCACGACGAAAGAGTGAGGGACGAAGGAAAATTATGTCGAAATCGTGACATTTCGCTTCCCAAGAAGGAGCCGAGATAGAAAAACGTCGTGAAATCACGACAGCATGCAGCAAAGATGCCCGAAGTGGAAAAGCGTCACGATTTCACGACGGAAAGCGGGCCGATGGTATGGAAAAGAAAAGTGTCACGATTTCGCGATAGAAAACAAGAACGAAAGAGAAAATTGTCACGATTTCGAGAAAACCTGTAAAGAAAAAGCGTCGCGAAATCGGACGAATGAAAAAGAAAATGTCGCGATATCGCGACATGTCGCGTTTTCACGGCCAGGAAGGCGGACAAGGCTGCATGCTATTTTTTGGTCACGATTTTCATGGAACCGTTACAGAACGTGCAGAAAAGTGCGGGACACATGGCGTACAGGCTGCAGAAGCGTTACAGAGAAGATCAAACGTCTTAATGTCAAGCATAAAGCCAAAACAAGTCAAAGAAAGGTGAAACGAGCAGCCACTAGAAGATGAAACGAACCATCGTGGAAGGGGAATCAATTCAACAGCAAGTATAAATGCAGATGCACAGATTGGCACAAGGGGGGAAACCGCTGGAGTAGAGTTGCAGTGCTAGAGGCCAGAGGGCCATTCTGGGCCTGCTTGGGGCTGTTTTCTGCCTTTTTCTGGTTTTGAGAAAACCAGAAGATCTGGCCATTGTAACTTGATATATTATTAATGCAGAGTGTTCAAAAATTTGCATCTTGTTGGCAAGAAAGAAGGAGTTATTTTTTGCATGCATGTTTTAATGTTTATCTTTCCATTTTTTAGATTTCTAGGCTTATAGATGAAGTTTAATGCAAGTTCTCTTGGTTGCTTCATGCGAATGTCTAAATCTGAAAAATAATAGTAAACCCCAGAGACCAACACTTAACTTACCTGGATTGTGCATGTTTGCAGGTTCAATAAGTTAGGTTGCATGCATGGAAACCTCACATCTTCGGTTTTTCCAGGACGGGATAGCATCAAGCTGAATGCAATTTTAATTTCTTTTTCTTTGCATTTTTCTTTTTAATGCACTTTATTTTCAGAAACCCCAATTTTAATTTTTCAAGCTTTAAAATAAAATTTAAAAATTAAAAAACTTCAAAACCCAAAATAATTCCATTCATGTTATTGCATTTCATCAATTTTTATTTTGAAGTTACAGCATGGTCATTTAAGGATCAAATCACATTTACTTTATTAGGGTTCAAGGAACAATCATTAAATTTCACAGTAAAATAAACCACAGTGCCCCTTGTTTTCAGTTACTTGCAATCACTAAGGTATTCCAAGCATTTTAATTAAATATCTTTTTTCATACACAGATGCAAAATGCTCACATAACATGAACCTTGGAGAAGTTACATATTTAATTTCTTTGCAAGCAGAGGATTTAGAACCCAAATCCTATCGGAGAGTGTGTTTTCACAATCGGGTGAAAATACCACTCAACACAAATAACAACATTTAATCCACTCACACCAACTATAATCAAAGCTAAAAATTTTGAGGATAACATGTAGAAAATTCTAGGAAACCCTATCATATGATTTGTTCATATCTAATTTCAAAAGCATGCCTAGTTTTTTCATGCAATGAAGATAATGTATAGTCTCTTGTCCAATAACTATGCCATCAAGAATATTTTTACCATGAACAAAGCCACCTTGTTCCTCTAAGATAAGACACCCTAGAATGCCCTTCAAATTGTTTGCTATAATTTTTAAAGTGATCTTATAAATCATATTACAAAGGCTTATTAGACAAAAATTATCAAAATGTTTTGTGTCATATTTTTTGGGAACCAAGGTAATAAAAGTAGAATTGATATCACTTATTATAGCCTTCCCTTTTTAGGTCTCTTTAACCACATCTAACATATCACTCTTCAATAAATCCCAAAAATTTTGAAAGAAAAATATAGGAAATCTATCAAGGCCAGGTGCCTTGTTAGGATGGAAAGAGAAAACTACTTCATGGAGCTCCTCCATAGATATCTTCTTCATCAAGCTTTCATTTTGTTCCTGAGTGATAATTGATGGAATATTTTGTAGAAGTTTTTCTTGTGCCTCCTTATATTGCCTAGAATCTGTCAAAATATTTTTGAAATAATTAATTGCTTCTTTACTTGTATCTTCTTTGTCCTCAATATTTCTTCCATTTGTAGTTATAATATTTTTGATATGATGAAGAGAATTATTATTATTTTTTTAGAATGAGTTTTTTTTTGTATTTTTGTCTCCTTCCTTGAGCTATTTTTCTCTAGATTTTTGAAACCAATGACTCATTTTTCAATGCATTATGATAATAAGAAATTAATTGTTTTTATTTCACGTAAGAATCTTGATCCATTCCAATAATTTCTACTATATCTTGTAAATTTTTGAGCTTGGATTCAATTTCTTTCTTTTCTTTCAAAATATTATCAAAATATTTGACATTCCATATATTCATTTGCTCCTTTAAATATTTTAACTTTTGAACAAACTTTTACATACATGATCCTTCAAATTTTGATTCATCTCACCATAAATAACCATCTAGAAAAAATTAGGGTCTTGGAGCCACATAGATTGGAAGTGAAATAGCTTTGGCTTTGAAAGAATGGGTTTGTTATCTAATACTTCTCAAAATAAAATATCTGAAGAGATTGAATACTTTGTTTGCAACCATTTATTGAATAAGAAGAATATTTTTGCTATATGTTTTTTCCAATGTGTCTATTATCCCATGTATATTGAAATCTTGAGGGACTAACATCCCAAAGGTCATTTGAATTGAAAAATGAAGCAAAATATTGCATTGATTTAGACCATCCTAGAATGCCACCCTTATTTTCCAAAGGATATAGAACAATATTAAAATCACCCCCAAGAATCCATAGATCACAATGAATCATCATTGTATTTGACAAAAATATACTAAGATCCTTTCAACATCATTTACAAGGAGTAACTATAGTAAGAGCATATACATTTATAACCCCAAATTTTATGTTTTCCTCTCTTTTGCAAAATAATCTAGCAATCCAATTATTTTTTTCTTGTAATAGTTGTCCATCCCATTTGCATTTGTCCCATATTATTGCAATACCGCCTTAAGCTCCTGTAGAAGAGAAGAAACTACTAAACAATCACCTATCTTCCATATCTTCTTAAAAGCATCCTTACATTCCTTAGTGCTTAATTATTTTTCTTGTATTAAAATAAACTCATGGCTATAACAACCTATTAATTCCTTAATAACTATTTTTTACGGTTTTATTCATACCCTAATATTCCATGATATCATTTTCATCATCAAAAAGTTATATTTTTATTAGTGGGATTAGCCTCACTTATTGTTAACATGTTCTATTTTTATTTGGTTTCCTAGATCAATATCCTTTCAAGTTTTTTTTCTCTTTGTTCCTGCTTTGATGGCCTTTCACTCCTTCCATTCCCACCAACACTCTCGTCTTCATCAACATATTTTACTTTTTCATATTGTTCAAAATGAGACTTATCTTCTAAATATTAATGTTGCCCTAAAGAGTTAAAAGTGCAAGGAAGAACCTCATTAGAATTTTCTTCTTTATATTGCCCTAAAAAATCTAAACTACATAAATGATCCTCCATAGTCATTACTTTCTTATGTTGTCCTGAAAACCGTAAATTTCCTTGGATATCCTCTATAATATTTCCTTTACTATACTACTCTTAAAATCTTAAAGTGCAAGGAATACACTTTGTAGTACTTTAATTTTATTGTAAGGATAATATTTTAAGCTACTTGAGGATAATAAAGGTGATTTACCTTGATTAAGCTTGACCTCTTTCACCTTATTTTCTTTAAAATTCATCTCCTCATATTCCGTTGTTTTAAAATTTGCCTTCCCCTTTTTCTTACCACCTCTATATTTGAACTTGTGCATTGTACTTCCTCATCCCCAATATCATTTTTTTCTTCTAATGGTTGATTCAAGTGAACTATAATGGCCTTTGCCATCTAATGATGTAGAGGGATTTTTCTAGCCATTTTCTTAGGAGTGGAAAATCCTTGATTTGACCTAGATTCTCCTGTGATATGGTCTCCTTGTTTCAAATTGAAGCTACCGTCATAATAAAAAAAATTCATCTCTTCCTCCATTTTCACTTTGTAGTCTCTTCCCATGTGCCCAGTTTCATGACATTTGCGACATTGGAATGCAATGTTTTCATAATCCACTTGTTAATCTTATTCTCTTGATTTGGATTTAATCCTAAACAACTATGGTAAAGGTTTAGAAATATGCATGGAAACACATATTCAAGTGTATACAACATTCCTTCTCTCCTTAGTAGTTGGTCCATCCTAGATGAATTCACCTAGAGTATTACCAATATTCTTAAAAACCTCCTTATTGATGAGTTGATAAGGAAGTCCAAAAAGCCTAATCCATGTCGAAAGCCTTTTAATAGTTTTTGTGTCTACAAGAAAATTATCACTCCAAGGTATTAAATATAAAGCATATTTACCCATAAACCACAAGCCTCCATCCATTATTTTATCCCTTATTTTTGAGCTAGAGAAAATAATGAGGAAAAATCCTTTTGGAAGAAAAGTCATGGAGTAATTTGAATTCAATATATTTGAATCTCAGAAAAACTTGACCAATATCCATGAAACTTACATATTAACCCTTTATTTTTAAGTATCATTATATCATGCTCAATCATCTCATCCTTGATAATCACTTCTAGTGTAAAATTTGCTACTTGGATTGGGTTTTACCATAGATTCACTCTTCCTCTTATTTCTAGCTAGGTAATTCAAACTTCTAACTTGGTCATTCATTATTTTAGTAAGGACTTTCACAAAATACTTTCTTTCCATGTTACCTAGGATTTATTCAAATGAATCCTTTAAATTCTCTTAAGATCTGGAACAAGAAGTGGCACTTATTCCTTGATCACACTTTGCTTTCTACTTTCTGCTTTCTTTCTCACACTTCCTCCTCACTCCCAACTTACGTTCACACTCACTTTTGGATGCACTCACTACCATCTCATGCTCATATTCACATTTGCTTTCGACTGCACTCACTCTTGGATTGCGCTCGCACTCTCTTCTACATGCACACACTCACTTTTGACTACACACACTTGCACTCACACTCACTTCCTATTGCACACACTCCCATCTTGCTTGCACTTACTTTTGGTTGCACACACTCTTGACTCATGCTCGCACTTTGGCTGTGCTCACTCCCATCTCACGCTTGCACTTACTTTTGGCTGCACTCACTCCCATCTCACACTCGCACTCACTTTTAGCTACACTCACTTCCAACTCTCACTTGCACTCACTTCTAGCTACGATTGCACTCACTCCCAATGACACTCGCACTTACTCCCAACTACACTCACACTTACTCTCGATTGCACTCGCACTCGCATATTTGTCAAATGTAATTTTTAACTCTCCTCTAATATCCTTTTTCATTTTATTTTTGTTCTATGTGTAATTATATTTTGTTTTGTATATCTATTACTGCATATTTCTAAAGGGACACATTATTAGGAAATCAGGTTAGAAAACCATTAGATCTTTAAATTAATCCAATTATTTTAGGAATTTTGTCAACCGCCATGTCAAAAATTAATCTTGTAGCTCCTAGTTAGTTACCCTAAAGTTCAAACATCAAAATGATCGTAATGTACATTGTTCTTCATAATACCTCAAAAAAATATTTTTATTGCTTACATCGTACCTCATTGTAGTATAAAACTATTTAATACTTGTAAATAAAATATTATTCTTTCTATTGGTTACATTGGACCTCATTGTGGTATACAATTGTTAAATACTTGTAAAAAAATATTATTCTTTCTATTGGTTACATTGTACCTCATTGTGATATACAACTATTGAGTACTTTAAAAATTATGAGAATAAACTTTGGACCAACATTCAAGACATACATTAATAAAATAAAAGACATTTAATACTATATGAAGTATAAAAACAACAATATGTAGGGAGGAGGTAGTAGACCGTCTGGTTTCTGTTGAGTGTTTCCAAGCTTGAGGTTAGTAGTTCCAATCACGAGCCCCTTCAAGGTCCTCTTAACTTGGAGTAAAATTTTATTAAAGTGGGGCAAGGGTATAATGGTAGCTTTCCAGATTTGAAACCACACCCACCCACAAGGATAATGTGATGGAGAAGTTATCCATTCCCCTATATTAAAAAAAAAACATCACCAATATGTATTAATATCTTACAAGATTATGCTAATAGATGATGCTAAAATGGTAGAGAATATCCCATCTACTCAAATGGACTCAAAATAGGAGAAGAATCATATTGAAGGAGTTTTGGGGTTTAAAATCAAATAAATAGAGGGATGGTAGGGATTAAATCAATTTTTAAATTTGGAGAATGAAACTAAACAATTTGAGGAACAAAAGGATCTAAGCATAATATAAATTTCAAATGAGATTAAGGAGGGTATGCAAACAAGATTCAACAAAAAACTAGAGTTGGGTAAAATAGATCAATCAATAGTGGAAGAATATCTAATAGGATGTAACCAAATGGGAGAGAATGATACTCCTGGAGGACATACAAAAAATGCAAAGAATAAAAGCAATTATGTAAAAATAAAGCAAGGAAGATCCCCCAAACAAGAAGAACAAAAAGTACTAGAGAATAGGGGATAAAAATTAGATCCAAATTAAGAATGGATGGTTAAGGGTAAAATCCCATCAAACAAAACCAAAAAATAAAAATCCTTTCTTGGAATGTATAGTGGCTAAATTCCCCCGTAAAAAGAAGAATTGTTAGAAATCTACCTATGGAATTAAAACCTGATATTGTTTATCTTTAAGAATCTAAAATTGACACCAAAAAACTTAACATTATTCAGAAAGAGGTATGGCCAAATGTTGAATGGATCATAATCCCAACACAAGGTACTGTTGGAGGTATTTGCATCTTTTGGGATAGAAATAATTTTGAAGGCACTTTAAATGATCAAGAAGAGAGATTTTGCATAGCCAAATTGAATAACAAAAAAACTAACTTTTGTTGGGTAATGACAGGGATTTATTCTCAAAATGATGAGCGTGAAATATTCCAACTATGAAATATCTTGTATTTTTAGAGGAGTATTTTCATTAATTTACATTGGGTGGTTTTGGGTGACTTCAACACAGTATTAAGAACAAAGGACAAAAGTGGAGGAAGGATTATCATCACTCAAGGTATGTAAGATTTTAATAATTTTATTCAATAACAATAAGCTAATTGACTTGGATATGTGTAAAGGTAAGTTTACATGGAGAAACATAAGGATGGGGGATAATCACATTCAAAGGTGCTTGGATAGAGTTCTTATTTCTGACATTTGGTTAAGTATAATCAGTATTCATAGACTTATGTGTATGCCCAGAATAGGATCAGATCACAATCCCCTTCTTCTAGATATGGAAAAGGAGGAGAAGTAGGGAGAAGCACCCTTTAGGTATGAGCTCATGTGGAATATGCACCTAGACATTACAAAAAAAATTAAAGCTTGGTGGCAAGAGGTTCAAGGATCAACTATGTATAGAGTTACACAAAAATTAAGAAACATCAAGTATCGAATCAAAATTTGGAATAAAGAGGTTTTTCGTAACATCAATTTAAAAAACAACTTAAAAAGGATATCCAATATATAGAGGAAGAAATGGAGAGGGAAGGTAGTAAACCAAAGTGGCACAAAAGGGAAAAGTAACTCCTCACTCAGTATCATAATACCATTGCCCAAGAGAAAATTCATTGGAAATAGAAATCCATAATATTGTGGCTCAAGGAAGGTGAGAAGAGCACTAAATTCTTCCATGTTTCAATTATGAAACATAGGAATAGCAATAAAATCCTCTACCTTATGGAGGAATATGGAATAAATTATGAGGATTTAAATGATATTAAAAATATGGCCATTAATTTCTTTCAAAACCTTCTTAGCAAGAAAAAATAGAGTACAATATGGAAATAGAAAGCATCATTAAAAATATTTCCAAAGGAGTTATTGATAGCATGAATGAACATATATGCAAGGTATTATCTAAGGAGGACATTAAAAGAGCTATGTTCTCTATGGGAGCATCTAAGGCTCTAGGATCTATTGGTTTCCTACTAGGATATTTTCAACATCATTGTGATATTGTTGAAGAAGATGTAGTCAATGCAATCCAAGAAGCCCAATAATCTAGTAAGTTGTTGAAAGAATGGAATAATACCTTCCTTGCTTTGATTCCCAAGAAATATGGAGTGAATAAATTGCTGGAATTTAGACCGATTAGCCTATGTAATATAATTTGCAAATTTTTTACTGAAGTGTTGGTCAATCGATTGAAAAAAATCATTCGCTCAATCATTAATGAAGATCAAGGAGGTTATGTGGCAAGCAGACATATTACTGAAAGCATCATTGTCATTTATGAAACAACACGCTCTCTTCAAAGGAGGAAAGGATCATGCATGTTCCTTAAGCTGGACATGAACAAAACCTATGACAGGGTTTCCTGGTCTTTTTTACATAAAATAATGGAGAGAATGAGTTTTAATGAAAAATGGAGGGCATGGGTTGGTATGTGTATTTATAACCCTCACTTTTTGATCTTGATCAATGGATAATCTGTTGGGTTCTTTCCTTCTACCAGAGGAATTAGGCAAGGAGATTCGTTGTCTCCATATCTCTTTATCATTATGGTAGATTCCCTATGAATAAATTTGGAGATAAAGTGAAAGGATTGTAATATCAAAGGTCTAAAACATTCATCCATTGGTGAAGCTTTGTCCCATCAACAATTTTGGATGATACTTTCTTGCTTGGGGAAGCTATTTATCGTCAAATTGGCCAAAATAAGGATTTTTGAAATTTGGAATTGACTAATATTTGGGACCCTTGACCAGGGTCCATTAGCAAAAAATTTCTAGGTGCAAATGTTTTTTGGTTGATTCACCCCAATTTTATAATAATTTGACCATTTTAAGTTTAAATTTCCAACATTACCCCTAATAATAGTGAACCTTCTACATGTGTTTGGACACTATTCGCCTGGATTTCAAAATTGATTTGCCAAATTTTTATAAATACATTTTTGGGCTGATCCCTTATGCATAACCCTAGCTAGCATTATTCAAAACAAATACTTGGAGGGCAATAACCACTTTATCAATTGTTTTAATCCTCGACTAGGTCTATTTTTTGGTAAAATATTATCAATAGCAAGAAATTTCTATGACAAGGTCTAAAATGGAGAGTACGTAGGGGGGACAAAATAGACTTTTGGAAAGATCCTTGGATTCAAAAGGAGCCTTTAGTGAACTACAAAAAATTCAAATATATTAAAAAACATTTAACCTAAACCTATGGTAAGAAAATTAATGGATACATTCATAGGGTGGGTGATTTTCAGAAGTGGAAAATCCTAGAAGAAGATATGCAAGGCTCGAGGAGTAAATATCTACAAAACCTTTTAAGGAATTATTATTTAGGTAGAGGTTCAGAGGAGGATCAGATATTTTGGGGAAGAAACTAGCAAGGCCAATACTTGGTGAAGGATGGATATAGAGTCTTGGGTAAAGTATCCTCAGAGAAACACAAGCTTTAAAGAATTTGGAAGCTAAACAACATCCCTAAGGTTGCTATATTTTTTGGGTTGTCATTCTCAATAAGATCCTCATGAAAGACAATATATTCAAAAGAGGAATTGTGGTTCCAATTGTTTGTGTTGTGTAACAAAGAGGATGAGTGTGTAGACCACCTGTTTGCAACTTGTGATTTTTTTTTGTGATATCCTAAATATGTTATTGAGAGAAGTTAGTGTTGCTTGGGTCATTCCAGATTATCTAACCAGGATTTGGGAATAGTGGTACTTAGGAAGCAGTATTTTTTGGCAAAAATACATTCCACATATTAGGGTCTTGGAGCCACATAGATTGGAGGATTGTATTAAAAATATTGTTGGCTAGGAAAATCTTGCAATGATCATCTATATAGTAAAATATATCTTAAATATGGAAAAATTCAATAAGGTGAGACTAGATACTAGATGGGAACATCGTCAAAAGACTAGGTAAAAATTAACTTCAATGGGGCTACAAAAGGTAACCTTGATCATGTTGGTGGTGAGGGCCTCATCAGGAATGATAGAGGTCAGGTAGTGGTTGCATATGTTGAGGATCTAGGGATTACCACAAATCACCAAGATGAAGCAAGGGCGATGCTTATGGGCCTACGAATTGTAGTGAATTTGGTTTAGGAGAATTGTTCCCGAGGGGGATTCTAAGAATATTATAACTTCCCTTCAAAAGGGGGAGCTAAATAATTTTAGCATTTTATAAATAATTATATATGCAAGGACTATTTTGGGAAACCTAGAAGAAAGTCAAATTAATCATAGAGAGGGAAACAAATTTGTCGATAAAATGGTCAACATGGCAATTAGATATGAGAATTTCAAGGTTCTATCATACGTCCCCATGGAATTGAAAGAGATTATAAGAATTGTTAATGAAGCTAGGAGATAAAGAGGGAAGAGCAAAGCAGAATACTTATTGGGATTATGCAATCAAGGATTTGAGCACACTAAATTACATTGTTGTCAGCAGATTCTTTATCAATTATGTAAAGCTAAAGCATTGAAGTCTGCATAAAACCTTGTCAAATAAAAGGATAGCGAGAGATATATTATTTCAGCTTCTTCAGCTTCTCCATTAGTAGGTTCAGCCCAAGTTTGTTTGTTTTACTAAGATAGGACTATCTTGCATTTGTCTATTCTTCTTTTGCTTTTTTCCTATACATCTTTTGAGCTATTTGTAAAGGGTTGGGCCCTTCAACCCTTTTTTTATCAATACCAAAAAAAATCTCTTATAAGCATGTATGGTAATTTTATAGATATCATACGAATATATCAATATTAAATCTCTCCTAAGACATTGTTTTTCTATATGATGGCATAAGCCCATGTAAATCTATATGAAAACTAGATGAAATACTGGTGAAAATTAAAAAATGTCCTCATATATTTTTCTTGTACACAAGCTTGCTCATGCACACACCACGTCCTGAATAGTTTGAACTTAGATCTTGTGAAAGAAAACCCAAAACCCTAACCACATATATGTCCCATGAAAATTCACAAAACTTTAATTAGTGCGATTCTAAATAACCTTCGTCATTGTAAACATCCACGTACTATCTTTAATGTTTTACTAAATCGGGACGCAAACAGTTGAAGTCTGTGGTTAATTCGATATATAAACAAATTTTATGATATAGGAGTGATAATTTAGCACACAACCTAATATTTCAGTCAACATGTTCCAACTAATGGAAATAATTTAACTGGATAACTTTACCTTGAAAAGCATCGCAATTCGTCTACGCGGTTTGCCCTTCGCCATACCTGTATGAAAAACCTCGCAATTTATGTACGTTGTTTGCCCTTCGGAGCAGCTTCACAATTCGAATAGGCGGTTTGCCCTTCACAGCAGCTTTACGAAAAGCATTGCAATTCGTGTACGCGGTTTGCCCTACGAACCGCGGAACCCATATGAAAAACATCGTAATTCGAGCCCCCCGGTTTGCTGTGGGGCTCATTTGTCTTTTGTTTTCACTCTTTGACAAAAGTCCCCAGTGCGGAGCCTGACTTTACCTTCTTCACGCATGGGAAGGGCAAAGAGATTTATATAAAAGATAATTATAGAACCAGACATAAAAGCTAAGGATAAAATACTACCTTAAGGTCTACGCGGTATGTTATAAAAAACGCTATGAAATTAATACCAAATCCCACCATCAGCAAGTTTCCCTCCTTCGCAGTGATGCATATCCTGAGTAGGCTTTTGCTTGAACGTGCCCTCTTCGAAAGCTATGAAACATAGCGAAAAAAAAGTTCAGAACAGCATTAAGAACAATTTGAACTTATGAAAATCATGCTTGTGATAATTTGGCATATAGTGATGTCAATTCATCGGCTGCGCTAATGATCATGGTAATTTATGGACAAGGTTTGCGTGGTAATACATCACGCATCCTTGTAGCTACAAACATTTTTATATAAAAAAATGGTATAGGCTTGAGAAGCAGCCTTGTGGTTTAATTATATGATCATAATAACCATTTTTTAAAGGTGAAATGGGCATATGGGACCTTCCTATGAGAGTCAAAGCTAAACGGGTCTCAAGCCTTAAAAAACAATATAGGGTAAAAAGGAGAAAAAGTTGTATAAGATAGTATAATATGTGACAACAACCTTATAAAATACTATCATCTATTTGCTATATGGGGGCTGAATATTAGAATATCGCATATGGACAAAACAACTTCTAAAATATGAGAGATTAGTAGACCACTTCAAAAAAAAAAACCTTTAGCTACCACCCAATCATAATAAAAACAAGAGTGAATGTTATGGAGTTCATAGTCGATAGGTCTTTTGATTGTTTTTCTTTAGTAACGTAGCTTTTTCTCCTTCAAAGTGTTAAGATCTAAGAATGCAATTTTTGCATTTCAAACTCCTAAGGTAATACCTAGTTGTAACACATTCAATATGATTGTCATTTTTAGAAAAGTGGATGTCATCGATTGTTTCATAATTAGCTTCAAGAATACTATTTGAGGTGATAATATTTTTCATGGAACTGATTAGATGGTCTTTAGTAACCATTTGGATTTTATCAATGATTTGATTCAAATTCTCCTTTCGAGGTTGAGTCTTATGTTGCTCACTTGATTCTTGCTAGACAATTAGCACAACTAGAGGATGAGCTTCTTCCTTGTGAACTAGGATGATCATTTGCATGCAGGGCCTTATCCTCCACCAAGGAGAAATCAAAGCATGATCAGATGACCAAGCATCTCTACTTCAAGTGGTCATGTTGCTAACAAGGAGAAGTTTTCATATTCAATATTTTGTATTCCCCTTTTCTTGAGGAGATAGTAATGGATTAAGGTCAAGGAACTGAAACATACATCCAAACAACCAATCTTGCTTTACTCATTAATTTTACTAGACAATTTTCCTCTGTTTGAGCATCCATATACTAGAATGCACCAATGGTGTTACCAATTTTGGCAAATATATTCTCTCCCCAAAACTCCATAGGGAGAGCATATAGATTCACCCAGACTAGGAAGCCATCAACTTCTTCTATAAGGGGGTTGAAATCAGGAGTCCAAGGTTGTATATAAACACCCCTTGTATGAAAAACCAATTGTATCTATAATAGATTACCCTATCTCTATCTGCTAAATCAAAAAATGAAATTAAAAAAAAGAAACAAATTTTTGGGTAGCAAACTTACTTGAAATTTATTGGAACACCAATGTTTCATGTATCTTTTGAGCTCCTGCAAGTCTAATATTTTGCCCCTGAGTTTGCAAATAACTATTTGGGCTTCATGATCAATCAAATCCAACCCAAATTCATTCCCCAAAATCCTGATAGAGGGTAAAGGTTCATTAGAAAGCTCCACCTGTGAACCCAAATATCCTTGAGAGATATTTATTTTGATCGAAGAGGCTTTCTCATAGACTAAAGAGTGACTAATATCCTCCTGAGTATAGCGAGAAGGCTATGAATAACCATTTTTATGCAATGCTTGAATTCACCCAAGGCTTGCACCCCTTTTGCTCTATTCTATCCTCATGTCCTCTGAATACAACAAGGAAGATGCAAACAACCCTCTTCCTGCAACACTTGTCTGCACCCCTTTCGCCCTCTTCCATCCTCATGTCCTCTTGAGTATAATGAGTAGGCTACAAACAACCCTCTTCTTGCAATGCTTGATTGCACTTAGGGTTTGTACCTCTTTCACTCAGTTCCATCCTCTTCTACCTTCTACTTAACTCAAAGGTAAAATAGTCTTTATATTTATAAGGTCATATGAGATTTTTTTTCTAATATATTTATATAAACCAAGTTATATAATTTTATCTTGTAAGATTTTATTTATTTATTTTAATTTAAAATTTATTTTTTTTTTGAGTTGGTCACATCCACATTGTTTATAGTAACTACATACTAATCTATAACATTTTTTTTTATCGATGGGAAAGGGTTTTTAAAGGGACCTTGAACCTTTTACAAAGCATAAAAGTGAAACCGGGTAAATAAAAAATATTAACCCAAGAAGAAACAAAAATTGGAGCAACTAAAACAACATCTCAAACCAAATAGAGAGAAGAAAGAAACCCAAATAAACCTAAGTGCAACCAGTTCCAAGAACTGCAAAAAGACTGAAAGGAAATTTAGAGTAAACAAATGTCATCATACTGATTGGAAGACCTAAGGTTCTAAGGGAAATCAACATGTCAAACCCAAAGGGTCTCTTCCTCAATGTCTCTATTAGCAAGTGAATCAACAACTTTATTTCCTTATCCTAACACATGCTAGAATGACATTAGAGTACCTTCTAACAAGCCTCCTACATTCATAAATGATATTGGAAAGGCTCCACGAAGGGAATTGAGAATCTTTGAGAAAGTTTATGATCAGAAAGGAATCTCCTTCGATGATTAAGTTGTTGGAGCCAAAGCCTTCTAGGACAAGCAAACCTTGATAAAGAGCTCTCGCCTCAGCCAAGTTATTGGTTTGGAATATGATATTCTTCACATAAGATGCAATTATTTTCCCTTTGTCATCCCTGATTATGCCTCTGCTCCCAGTCCTTCTAGGATTTCCTTTAGTTGCTCCATCAAAGTTGAGCTTTATCCACCCTATAGGAGGAGGGGTCCAAGTAATGCCTGATCTATCAACAATAGGCTGAGGAGTTCCTGCAACACAATTTGTTAGATTGAAACTTGTAAATAGGTGAGATTGGAGACCAGGTTTGGGGGCCCCATTCGATGACACAAGATGAGGATTTTCAGAGGTAAAGGTGGTGATGCGAAGAAAGATAGATTGAGAGTCTTTGGAAACTCCTTTGAAAACTCTATCATTATGTTCTAGATAAATATTCCAAAGGAAGTGGTGTAGGCATGTGGACCACATGAATTTTAATTAAGAATTAAAGAAAGGGTTAGGTCATTGCTCAAACAAAAGGATGATGGAAGACGATTGAACCTAGATAATGTTGACCAAATCAAACAATGAATTCATAATAGAAAGAGAAAAAGGGTAATGCAAGAAAATATAGACAGATGATTCCTAGTTGGACTTGCAAAGAGGGCAACAATTGGGGATAAAAAGGCCTCTAATTATTAAATTATCTATAGTTAAAATTTTGATTTTGAGAAGCAAGCTAGGAAAAGAAGTCAATTTTCACAATCAGATTTTTAACCTAGATGTACTTAGCAAGGGTCCATCTAGGTGAGGGGATATATTGAATATAGTAAGTATATTTAACCGTGAACTTACCATCCTCACTAAGCTTCCATATGAGGCTATATATTGACTGGGAGTTTAGAATAACAAAGACTTGCAACAAATTTTGAAGGATTCTGGCAGTAGAGGTGGAATTGACATCCAGATCATTAGTGGGAATGGATTTCCATAGATGTCAGTTGGGAGACTGAGAAATGAAATTAATCACTTTGCTTTCAAATGTTTGGTCCATGAAGGGCTTGAGAATTGTCATATTTGACTTAGATATGAGGGGTGATCCTTAAGCCAAATATCTTTCGAGAACCTGATAAAATTGCCAAAGCCAAGTTTCCATATCATTCCCTTCCTAATGATGTTCTTGCATTGAATGATAGAATTCCAAAATCACAAACCTTGATGAAGAGGTTGGTTATCCATGAAAGACATTTTTTGGAGGTATTTATTTTTTACTATATCAATCCAAGTAGATTGAGCCTCAATGATAATTCTCCAAGCTTGCTTTACCATGAGTGCCAAATTCATTTTGTGGATTTTCCTAAAGCCTAACCCTCCTTGGTATTTTTTCTTGTAGATTTTATCCCAAGCAACTAAAGGGAATCTATTCCGATTTTCATTTCCAACCCAAAGGAACCTCCTTTGAATTTGTTCAATATTATGGCAAATAGAAATAGGAACTTTGAAGATTGACATGAAAAAAATTGGAATACTTTGGAGGTATGCTTGCATAAGAGTAGCCTTAGCCTCTTGGCTTAACATTGTTTTTTTCCACCCTGCCAACTTCTTGTTGATTCGTTCAATGACATTGCTCCATAATTTTATTAAGGATTGCCATGAAAAAGAGGGAGCCCAAGGTAAGTATAAGGAAGCTGAGAAATAGTACAACCCAAAATCCTAGCAATATTAAGCTATCTATGAATGGGAGTATTTAGGAAATAGGTTATGTTCTTCACAAAGTTAATTTTTTGCCCAATAGCTTCTTCAAAAAAAATTAGAATAGATTTGATTATTTTGGCTTCAGGAATTGAGGACAAAGTTGCTAGGATAGTATCATCCACAAATTATTGATAAGTAATGGGCCTAGAAATAAATGAGGGATTGATACCATAATGAAGACCCAAAGAGCAAGTCTATTTAAGGGATCTGCTAAGTGATTCAGCCATGATGATGAAGAGGAAGGGTGACAAAGGGTCGCCCTACCTAAGTCCTCTAAAAATTTTAAAGTATCTCATTGTCAAACCATTAAAAATGACTGAGAACCAGACATATGTTAAGAACTCCTTGATTAAAGCAACCCACTCCTCATGAAAACCAAATTTATTTAAAATTGTAAAGATGAAGTCCCAATAAAACCTATCAAAGAGTTTGCTGATATCAAGTTTTAGGAAGAGGACAAGTTTCTTGCTATTGGCAATAGAATGAATAAGTTCATGTATAGTAATTATACCATCTATTATGAATCTACCTTTGACAGAGCTCCCTTGGTAGTGGTCTATTATGTTTGGAAGGATAACCTTAAGTCTATTTGCCAGAACCTTGGATATGAGCTTGTAAATGACATCAGAGATGAATTTACTTACTTGAGACTTGGGGATAAAAGCCAAGAATATTGAATTAACATCTCTAGGAATGGATTTTGATTGCTAAAAATCTTGGACAACATTGGTTACATTGTTCTCAATAATATCCCAAAAGTGTTGGAAAAACCTAGGAGGGAATCCATCAGGTCCAGGAGCCTTATCAGGGTGCATAGAGAACATGGCATATTTGATTTCTTCTTTTGTGAACTTCTCAAGAAGATCATCATTTGATTCTTGGGAAACAAGGCAAGGAATATTTTGAAATATTTTGAAGAAGAGCATTACAGGCATGGAGGGAGGATGGTGCAGTGGGTCCCAAAATATTCTCAAAATGAGAAACAACTTTAAACCTGATTTCATGAATGTCACTTATGCTTGAACCGTAACTCCTGAGGAGTTTCATGATTCTATTAGAACTTCTATGTCTGAGCATTGATGCATGAAAAAATTTAGTGTTGGAGTTCCCTTCTTTTAACCACAATGCTTTGGATTTTTACCTCCAAAATATTTATTCCATAGATAGAAGATTATGGAATTCAGCAAGAAGGTTCTGTTCATATTGCCTGAGACCTAGGTCTGGATTCCCATTCTAAATACTAGATTCAATATTCATCAATTGTTTAGAGATTCATTGTTTATATTAGAAAATATTCCCAAAAACTTCTTTATTCCACTGCTTTAACTTAAGCTTTATAAAGCAAATTTTCTTGGCTAATTGGGTTAAGGGAGGCATTGAGAAATTTTCTTTCCACCAATCAAATATGCAAGTTCAAAGGTTAGGGTGTTCAAGCCACATTGATTTAAATCTGAGAGGTGTTTTGAATTGGAGAGCTGGCTGCAAACCTTCAAATATTAGAGGGTTGTGATCTAACCCTATTTTAGGGAGAGAGGTCAAAGTAGCATCACCAAGAATTTGAATAGCTTCTTTAGACATTAAAAACCTATAAAGTCTCAGATGGATGAGTTTACTTCCATATCTCCTATTGCTCCAAGTATACTTTGAAACTTTTAAGTGAACATCCATTAATTTGTTCAAATCAACAAAATATACAAATTCTTCAAAACATATGGAAGTGAATGGAGCTCCCCCATGCTTTTTAGAAGGATAGAGAAGGTTGTTGAAATCACCAACAAGCATCCAAGGTTCATTTTGAAAGTTGCTCCTCATTTGGTTTAGTGTGGTCCAAAGGGCATGACGACCATTAATGTTGTTAGGAGCATAAATATTTGAGAGAATCCACTAGTGTTTGGAGTCTTTATTGAAGAATAGAATGTTGATGATTCTTTTTGAAATGGATATAAATCTGCCCTCAATAATTTTTGGATTACACATGCACATGAGTTCACTTGAAGATCCATTGGCAGGACTAAAAACATATTCACTATTTTTCCATAATAATTTTCTAATCCTTTCATTGTTTTCAATATCAATTTTTGTTTCTTGGAGTAAAATGATGCTAGGCTTCAGAGTTTCCCTCATGGATCTAACCAACCTCTGTTTGGTTACTCCATTGAGGCATCTCACATTCCATGAGAGGATCTTCATCTAGAATGTTTAGAATATTTCTTTCCCACCCCTTTGCCATGAGATGGAAGTGGTTTGGATATTTTTCCCTCCTTGGAAAATCTATTTTTTTTTATTTGATAGAGATGTAGTAGGTTGATAGCCATTGAAAATGTCCACATCAGTTTCTTTCTTCCTTATCTCTTGATTTGATGATCTACCCTTTTTCTTGTCACTACCAACATCAATCTAATTTTTTTCCCTTGGTTTTTTATAGCCTATTTAAGAGGATTGAGAAGTTGCTCTAGAATAGGGAAGTGCAAGTCAAGGGGGAGGAGGAATTTGATAGGAAAGAAGAATATTTTTGGGCTAGAAGGACTGGGTTGGGTTTTGGAAAAAAATTAGCCAAAAGTGGGAAAGAAGACCTAGACTTGGTGGGGGAATAGGGAGCATCACAAGGGTGAACAGATAAATCAGTGATATTATTGTGAACAGTTTCAACTACATTAAGATATGTAGTTTCAAGGTCAGTAGGGGTATCTTCAAGATCTATATCTTGAACATTTAAGGGCATGAAAGGATTAGGATTTGAAAAAATATAACTTACCTGGTATTCATACTACGAGTCTTGGGTTTGAGATACAGGTTGCTTGCCTTTGTCGATCTGATTATTTTTCTAGAAGATTTGAGTCGGTTGACTATTCCCCAGTCCATTCTTATCACGATTTGTGTCCTTCATTAGATTTGGGAATTGAGCACGAAAATGAACCTATTTTTGACATTCGATGCAAAAAGTATGTTTGTTCTCATAATATATAGCCTTACACCTTTTGTAAGATCATGAAATGAGATATACGTAAGTTGATAGTTGGGAATCCAGATTTGTAATGAACCATTTCCAGTGAGGAATCTGCTTGAGTATTGAGGATTGTATGATTAGGAAAAACCATCTTGGATAAGCTTCTAGATCCATGTTAACCATAGGTCACCACGTTGAGAAGCCCCATTTGCGAATGGACTCTGTAGAGCTAAAAAATGGAGCATCTAGAAAAGGGAAATGAATTGCACCTATTGATTTAAGCATTCAAAAGTAACATTTAATGTAAACATGATAACAATATATATAAGAAATGGGGTCCTATTTATATTAATAAACTTGTTGAATTCATGGTTACAATGTGTCCCCTTGAGGGATCTAAATTGATACAATCATTACAAGGTATCAAAGGATATAATCCTTTCAATGACTCATATGCACTTCAAGGCCTTCCTCACACTCACAAATTGCCCAAGAGTGGGTTTTTGGTACCGCTGCAATGATCTATCTATATTCAAACTTGTAGCTCCTTCCTTGCATGCTGAGATACCTGGATCTACACACAAAGAACTCAAATTCATTAATAGCATATGTGGATTGAGATGAAATCGAAGAGATGCATGCGATAGTTAATATGAAAAGCAAAAAATATAATAGAAGGTGCAAAACTACTCAAAATTACACAAAAAAATAGTATAGTGCATACATTCTAATCTAGAAATGATCTATACTATAATAGAGATGAAATCATATGTAGAGTTCATGGTCATCCCTAGGTGTTGCAATTGTGATTGATAACCACTCTGGGGTGAGATGACCACCAAAACTGGTGGTTTTTACCTTCAATTCTTCTGGGATCTAGTTCAAACTATTCTTAGGGGTGTTTTCATCTAATTTGGTGATCTAATTCACTAAAATGGGTGGGTTTTGAAATATATTTGTGTATTTGGTATCACTTGGAAACCTCCTTCGATTGATGGATATTTCAAGGGAAAACATGTGATGAAAGAGGGATTGAATCTTGGTAGCACTTCATGGTGAAATATTGCCAAAGACCTCCTTTTAATTGGGTGTATTGGTTCCACTTTATATCTCAAGAGAACACAAGGTTAAATGGGCAAGTTTGGCCATGCGAGGCAAGTGCCACCATTTTTCAAAATCTTGCCATGCATTGGGTTGGAAAAACCTCCAATTTGGGCCTCTAGTTTGTAGGTTTGTGACTGAATTGATGCACCCTCAATATTTTATAAATCAATGGGTGGGATAAATGGTATAATTTGATTTCCATTTGTCCTACCCTTGATTTTTTAAGAGTCCAAGGGCTAAGCCTTCCCCTATAGGGGTGGCTATTGGTGGTCACCCCACCCAGGGGAAATTGTTGGTGGTCACCCCAGTGTGGGGTGGCCATGAACTTGGTGGTCATCCTGAGGTGGGGTGGCCATGACTACATGGCCCAAAACTTCCCAAAAGTGGGGCAAAACTTCCCAAAAGTGGTAAGGACAACTATTTAACCCTTAAGGGTTTCCCAAGGAGGCCATATGGTGCTGATAAGAGTGTGTATTGGCAATATAATCATATTGACATGATTTTAGTATCTACAGGTGCCCCTTTTTGGGATGCATTGTGTGAAACATAGCACAAAACAATAATAAATGACTAAAATATCAACTAATTAAGGGTATACAATAACCTAACCAACATTAGATGCCCCCATCAAGGAAGAAGCATACATTCTTGGAATCCTTACTTTTGACATATTTGAAAGATTTGATTTTGGTAAAACTTTCAACCGCACTATTCAAACAGGTTTAGGCTTATGGTATACTTGGTCTTGGTTCCTTGTTTCACTTATAATCATGTTCCATGAGTCATCCCAAGGCTTCAAGGAGACCAAGACTTTGTTTTTTGGAATTGGTGCTTAATTATGTGCCCCAACATGGGCTTGAAATTGTATTTGGCAATAATTATTTTGAATGTATGCAAGTTGCACTTTTGAGTGTTTGAGTGTTGATTTTGATTATGAATTTATAATTATGACTATCCCCTCAAGCGACAAGTCGATGATAGAATGACCAGTGATGAAAGCAATGAGTCATTTGAACAATATGACTTGATTAGGGTTCCTTCATATTTACCCATTGTGAAATTTATCAGTTTTGTTAAGATTTTGGTGGTTTTTAGGCCTTTTTATTTGATTTTTCTTAAGTTTTTTTGGTGTTTTTTGGTGGCCATCCTAGGGTGGGATGATTGCAAAATTCGTGGCTATTTTAGGTTGGGACGATCACCAAATTTGGTGACCGTACCACCCTAGGGTGGCCATGCTTATTCTAGGGCTATTTAAGCTCAAAATTGGCAAAATAAGGCTTATTTGCACACTTTTGACTTGGTATATTGAGAGGTGAGAATTAGGAGAGTGATTTTGCAAAGTGGAGCACTGTTGAAACCATCCCAAAATCACCATGAGCCATCCTATAGACTCAAAAAGCGGTGGAGATAGCGTGAGATGGGTAAGGGTTGAATTTGCTACTATCCTTTATTAATTTTGTAATTATTTTTGTGTTTGCCAATGAAACACACTAAATTTTTGGTAAATGCACCTCATTAGTGGTAAAATTTATTATTTTGTGATTTACTTTTTGTTTTTATGCAATTTTATTTTATTTTATTTTTTGTATTTTTATAAGGTTATTTGCTTGTTTTGGATGGGTGTCCCTAGGTGGGGTGGCCATTTTTTTGAGCATTTTGGAGGCCATCCCTAGGTGGGTGCCAACTTGTGGTCACCCCTGGGTGAGAAAGTTTCCAGTTTGGTGGTCCTCCCTAGGTGGTATGACCATGATTTTGAAAGAAAATGTATCTTTTTATAGTTTTTTTTTAATCTTGCATGATATTGCTAGGTGATCAAGAATCGGTATCGATTTTTTACTCTCTTTTAGACTACTAGGGACCTACTTATAGAGGATGACTTGAAATGGCTTGAAGACATTGGTCTCAAGCAAGTGACATGGTTAGAGCCAGTGATGTAATACGAAGCCTACCTAATGGATTTGATAGATTTGTGGGACTCCCATTGTGAAATTTATCAAATTTGTTAAGATTTTGGTGGTTTTTATGCCTTTTTATTTGATTTTTCTTATGTTTTTTTGGTGTTTTTTGGTGGCCATCCTAGTTTGGGATGATTGCAAAATTCATGGATATTTTAGGTTAGGACAATAACCAAATTTGGTAACCGTACCACCCTAGGGTGGCCATGCTTATTCTAGGGCTATTTAAGTTCAAAATTGGCAAAATAAGGCTTATTGGCACACTTTTGACTTGGTATATTGAGAGGTGAGAATTAGGAGAGTAATTTGGCAAAGTGGAGCACAGGTGAAACCATCCCAAAATCACCATGAGTCATCCTATAGACTCAAAAAGTGGTGGAGACGGCGTGAGATGGGTAAGGGTTGAATTTGCTACTATCCTTTATTAATTTTGTAATTATTTTTGTGTTTGCTTATGAAACACACTAAATTTTTGGTAAATGCACCTCATTAGTGGTAAAATTTATTATTTTGTGATTTACTTTTTGTTTTTATGCAATTTTATTTTATTTTATTTTTTGTATTTTTATAAGGTTATTTGCTTACGTCCCTAAGTGGGGAGGACATTTTTTTGAGCATTTTGGAGGCCATCCCTAGGTAGGTGGAAACTGGTGGTCACCCCTAGGTGAGATAGTTTCCAATTTTGTGGTCATCCCTAGGTGGTATGACCATGATTTTGAAAGAAAATGGTGCCTTTTTTTAGTTTTTTTTTAAGCTTGCTTGCCTTTGCTAGGTGATCAAGAATCGGTATCAATTTTTGACTCTCTTTTAGAACGCTAGGGACCTACTGATAGAGGATGACTTGAAATGGATTGAAGACATTGGTCTCAAGCAAGTTACATGGTTAGAGCCAGTGATGTAATACGAAGCCTACCTAATGGATTTGATAGATTTGTGGGACTCTCACACCAATACCTTCCACTTTTCGATCGGGGAGATGATAGTGATGTTAGAAGATATCTACTAGATTTTGCATATTTTGATAGAGGGGAATCCAATTATGTCTACTCATCAAGATATTAGATACATTATTTTGTAGAGGTACTTCTGAGAGGATTTGCATGAGGCATTATGAGACTTGCCTAGCATAGGCATCCTAGTGGAGCTTTGGTATTAGGTAGAGGTCTTGACTAGGAGACATGCCTTGTTGATGATGCGTATCCCCAACATGTTGTTGTCAGAATCATCAAGAGATAGGTTCCCCTGGAACCTTTTGGAGTTGGCATTTTCACTGGTGGAGTGCACCATAGAGAGGTCATTAGTGATGGCATGGGGAACTACTTTGCTAGCACAACTTTATTATGAGATATGTTGCAATAGATGAAAATGATTGGGCTTGAAGAACACAAGCTTATACTGAGAGGGGGGTGAATAGTATAAGATAAAAAATTTACTTTTCTTTCCAAAGCAATATTATCCAATATTATCAATTGCAATAATGAAACAATGCACAAATCACCACACATATAAGAGACACAAATTTAACGTGGTTCACCCAATGTGGGATACATCCATGGAGAAATATTTCTTATAAATTTTCTCAACAAATTTCTAGGAGACACCAATCCCCTATTGCTCTGGTTCGTGGACCTCAATCCACAGGAGACACCAATCCCCTCTTCTTTGGTTCATGGACCTCTACCCATAGGAGACACCAATCCCCTCTACTCTGGTTTGTGGACCTCTATCCAAAGGAGACACCAATCCCCTATGCTCTCAGAAACCTACTTAATTTTGCTCACTTCACCTGCTCAAATATGCTCACTACCTTGCTCAAGTCTGCTCACTCAACCTGCTCAAATCTGCTCACTACCCTACTCAAAAAATTGCTTACTACCCTTCTCAAAAATTGCTCAAATCTGCTTATAAAATTTCTTATAAAACTATTCATTCCTACTCACAATCTTGGTCAAAAATTTGCTCAAAAACTTCTATATCTCCCACTTTATAAAATCAACAAATCATATCATATCACAAAAATATTTCACAATACTTTCATGGTTGCCCATATAAAACACTTTGTCTTTGAAATTTCTATTGCCACACTTTGCCAAAAAATTATGCACTATTCTCTTATTCTATCAAAAGGAAACTTTCATTCATAAAACCCTTGGTGCATTAATAATTTCTCATTCTCCTTTGTTTTACCTTTTGAAGAAAAACTTTCATGCATAATTTCTCATCAATACTTTATAATTAATTTCATTCCTAGATATAATTAAAAGCACACTTATCTTCCAAAATATTTTTTCTTGTTGTAAAAACTCAAACCCTGGTATTTCACTCACAATTCTTATCCACTGGCAATGAACCACTTCATCTACGCCACCTGATGGAAGGTGGTTCCACAACCCTTAATTTGAAGATGTGGTCATCATTCTTCAATCCAAAAATGTAACCCTAGTGGAATTCAAACTCAACATTGTTGCTCCCTTTTTCTTTCATGCACTTCCTACTTTGGCTGCCACTTGATGTTACGACTCACTGGTTTAGGGTTTCAATACTTTGCATCCATTCCTTTGCCCTTGTATCTTGCTATGTCTTTCCTCTATCGGTGCCAACACTTCCACTGCACGTTAATGTATATAATGTATATGCAAATGGATAAAACAATAATATACCTCTATGTTTTATCACTATGTAAGTATTTTAAGTGCATGTCTAACCACAACATCGTTGATATTTCTTTCACTACCATCATTGTCTTCTTCACATTGTGCGCACTTCACATATGCCACATAAATCATTTTTCTTCTATTGAAGATGTCAATATGCATAGACAATGAGATGTCTCTTCCTCTTCTTTGATGCTTCCCAGAATTATCATGATCTTCACAGATGTGGACACTATTTTTGGTTCCTTCACAAGGACCACAATATGCTTCATCTCCGGTGTAGCACAAATGGCTTTTTACTGGTTCCAAAGCACACTCTTGAAGACACTCCTAGATCCAATGAAACTCCTACGCATCACACCCGAAAGCACACTCTTTGTAGGTGAATGTTGTTCTCACTCAAATGAAAGGCACACTCTTCGTAGGTGAACATTATTCTCAATGAAAGGTACACTCTTCAGACTCACAACACTCAACCGAATGGCACACTCTCCTCTCCAAGTGTAGATGAAGGCACACTCTATGAATGAACGAAGGTACTCACTTTCAAGACTTACTCTCCAAGCACAGATGAAGTCATACTCTATGAACAAATGCTCTTACTCTTTCTCCGAAGGCAACACCAAGGTGCTCTCTCAAATCACACTCAACCATAATGTTAGAACCATATATATATCAAAAATAATTTTTTAATCTCCAACATTAGGGTCGGCCCTCAAATTCAACTTTCCACTTCATATAAAATATTTAAATCGTTGATTTAAATATTTAAACTTTTATATCTTAACCTTTACTTTAATATTTAATTTAAATATTAAAGTATATCCCACTCTTAATATTTAAATATTAAATTTAAATATTAAAGTTCACACTTTGTCTTGCATACCTTTTGAAGATATATTTGTCTTGCATAGTTTACTCCAACACATCATGATTTGCTTTTGACATCAATGACAACTGCTATTAACCAAAACAACCTTTGACATCAATGACAACTCAATTATTCCAACAATATCCCCCTTTGTCATTGATGGCAACCCTTCAAATAAAACCGTCTTCTTCTCAAGATGCTCCCCATGACATGCTACTCCCCCTCACTTAAATTATCCCCCTTTGACATCAATGGCAAAGGGATCCTTGGGACTAAAAATTTACACTTAACACAACCCCCTTACCACCTCCTTTTCTTGAGGTGATCAATTTTGATATGGGAGTAAAACTACTCCCAACTTCCCTCTGAGATACTCAAAAGTCTCCTTTGGTAGTGGCTTGGTAAAGATGTCAGCAATATGTTCCTTTGTAGCAACATATTCCAACTTAACTTACTGATCAATCACTTGCTCTCTCAAAAAATGATATTTGATTGGAATGTGCTTGGTCCTTGAATGCATCACTGGATTATTTGAAATATTTATGGCACTTGTATTATCACAAAGTATGGATATGGGATGATCATGCTCTATTTTGAAATCACTTAAAGTTTACTTCATCCATAAAACCTATGTACAACAAGCAACTGTTGCAATGTACTCTACCTCTATAGTGGATAGGGATATTGATGCTTGTTTCTTACTTAGCCAAGAGACTAAACAATCTCCAAGAAAGAATGCTCCTCCACTTGTGCTTTTTTTATCATCAACACTGCCTGCCCAATCCACATCTGTATATGTAGTGAGAGTGAAATTATTACTTTTGGGATACCACAGTCCAAACCCCATAGTTCCTTTTAAATACTTAAATATTCTCTTTACTACCTATACATGTGTTTCCTTTGGTGCCACTTGAAATCTTACCACCAATCCGACTACCTGCATTATATCTGGTCTAGTAGCTGTGACATATAGTAAACTTCCAATCATGGATCTATACAATATCTAATTTGCTTTAGGAGACTCATCATATTTACTTAACTTACATCTTGTAACCATGGGGGTACTCACAGGATTGCAATCCTCCATCCTAAAATTTTTCAACATTTCTTTCACATACTTGGTCTAAGAGAGAAATATACCTTTATTTGATTGTGAAATTTGCAAACCAAGAAATAAGGATAACTCACCAAGCATAGACATCTCAAATTCATTTTGCATACACTTTGCAAATTTTTGACACATCTTGTCATTAATGCCTCCAAAAATGATATCATCCACATAGACCACTACAATCAACAAGTTATTTCCTTCATTTTTGATGTATAGATTACTATCAGCTATACCTTTTTTGAAACCATGTTCTTGGAGATACTTATCCAACCTTGAGTACCAAGCCCTAGGGGATTGCTTTAGTCCATAGAGATCCTTATTTAATTTGCATACATAGTCTGACTTATCTGTCATTATGAAACCATCTGGTTGCTCTATGTAGACCTCTTCCTCTAAGTAACCATTGAGAAATGCTGATTTTACATCCATTTGATACACCTTGAAGTTTTTGAAGCTTGAGAAAGCTAGGAATATTCTTATGGCTTCAAGATGTGCAACAGGAGCAAATGTCTCTTCAAATTCAATCCCCTCAACTTGTGCATAGCCTTTGCACACAAGTCTTGCTTTATTTTTGACAACCTAACCATCTTCATTCAACTTATTTTTGTAGACCCATTTGGTGCCAATTACATTCTTGTATTTTGGACATGGGACAAGTTCCCAAGTCTCACTCTTTTCTATTTGGTCTAACTCTTCTTCCATTGCCTTAATCCAATATTTATCTTCACTTGCTTCATTGAAATCCTTGGGCTCAACTTTAGATAGCAAAGAAAAATTTGCATGTTCACTTGTTCCTATTATCTTCCTCCTTGTTTATCTCTCATCTAGATTCCCAATAATTAGTTCTCTCGGATGATTCTTTTGCACATACCTGGATGGTGTCTTAGGTGGTGCCCTTTATATCTCATCTTCTTCAGTTTCTTTACCTTCTTCTTCTTTGCAACTTTCTCCTTCTTGATACACAATCTCTTGAGTTGGTTCTCTTAGATCTATTTCTTCATCAACTCTTACATTTGCACTTTCCACAATTGTATGTGATATTTTATTGTAGCATCTATAGGCTTTGCTCTTAGTGGAATAACCAAGGAAGATACCCTCATCACACCTGGAATCAAACTTACCCAAATTTTTCTCTTCTTGTCTAATGTAGCATTTGCTTCCAAAAATTTTGAAGTACTTCATAGTAGTTGGTCTTCCCTTCCAAAGCTCATATGGGTTTTTGTGGTGATTTACTCTTACTTGAGCTCTATTGATAATATAAATAGTTGTATGAATTGCCTCTTTCTAAAATGCATTAAAAATATTAGACTCATTTAACATAGCCCTGGCCATACCCTGAATAGTTCTATTTTTCCTTTCAACTACTCCATTTTGTTGTGGAGTTCTTGTTGCTAAGTATTATCTCTTGATTCCATGTTGTTCATAGAATTCTACAAATTCACCTAAAGTGAATTCTCCTCCTCTATCTGATCTTAGACACTTGATCTTTTTATCTATTTTATTTTCTACTAGTGCCTTGAATACCTTGAAATTTTTAAATGCTTCTGATTTTTCCTTTAAGAATGTTACCCAAGTCATTCTAGAGAAATCATCAATAAATAACATGAAGTAACTCTCACCTTGTAAACTCTTTGTCCTTGTAGGCCCACATAGATCGGTCTGAACTAGCTCCAAAGGCTTGGATGAAGAAAACTCCTTTGATTTGAAACTTGTTCTTGTTTTCTTACCATGCTGGCATTGTGCACAAACTGTGTTTGGGGGTTTTGCTATCTTGGGAAAATCTCTGATTGCCTGTTTGTTGCTTATTTTTACTATGTTTTCAAATTTTAGGTGACCCATTCTTCTATGCCATAACCAAATTTCATCCTCTTGTGATAGAAAATATTTTTCTCCTTTAATCTCGCACATGTAGAGATTGTTTGCAGTTCTACCGACATCTGCAATAAGCTTTCCTATTTTGGATTTCTTGATCTCACATCCATTTGGGTGAAATGTGACTGTGTGCCCTTGATAACATAGTTGAATTACACTTAGTATATTGTGCTTCAATCCTTCAACATATAACACATTTTTTGTCCTTGATCTTCCATTATCCAAGCTCAAAGTCCCTTTTCCAACAATTTTGGTAGAAGCATTATCACCAAATTTCATTGTTCCTCCATTTATTTTCTTGAGAGAAAGAAATTTACTTTTGTCACCTGTCATATGGCTTGAACAACCACTATCAATATACCACTGATTTCCTTCATTTTGCACATGAAGAGTTGTTTGTACCAACATGGAATTTTCCTTTTCTTGTTCCTTTTTCTTTTTCCAAACTTTTGAGGACATCTCCTTCTGAACTATTTGACCTTCCTCTTTCTTGCTTGATTTAGGAAGTTCAAGAAATATTGTTTTACACCATCTAGATTTGTGCCCAAAATTATTACATTTGTAACACATGACATTGTTATTCATGAGAGGTGCAAAAGAATTGTAATTTCTATTGATGATGCCAACATTATTTTTCACATAGACCATGCAATGTACAACTTTATGACCATATTTGTTACATGAAAAATAATAACCATGGAAGAAATATTTAAACCTATTTGATTGCCTTGGATGATATGGTCGCATGGTTCTTTCATTTCTGTTTCTGTGATTGACTTCTGTCCATGATGATTCTTTATTTTCTTCCTCCTTGATGCTTTTACCCTTCAATACATCAACATAGGTCATGGGCTCTTCTTTACTTACTTTCTTTGATGTATTTGTTCCTTTTGAGCTTGACTCCTCTTTTTGTTTCTCTAACCTTATATTTTGTTGTAACTTATCCTTAGACTTTTCTACTTCCTTTCTTAGAGAGACAACTTCATGTTCCAATTTTTCACATTCCAATTCTTTTACCTTTAATTTCTCAACCATAACTTCTTCAATTCTCTTTGCCTCTTCAACCTTCACTTTTAAGTCTATGAGATCTTGTAGAAGCTTTGTCTTTTTTTCCTCATCCTCTTGAACTTGAGCCTTCAATCCTGAATTCTTCTTTCTAACCCTTTTCAATTCTCCAAGAGCAACAATAAGTTCCTCCTCTATGTTAACCATGGTTTCTTCTTCATTTTTAGGATCTCTCTTGTTGATTTCAACCATAGGAGCATCTTCTATCACTTTAGTGGCCATGTGTGTTTTTGTAAGATCTTCCTTCAAGTTGTTAGGCTTTCACGAAGGAACCCACTCTGATACCAATTGAATAACACAAGCTTATACTAAGAGAGGGGGTGAACAATATAAGATAAAAATTTTACTTTTCTTTCCAAAGCAATATTATCCAATATTATCAATTTCAATAATGAAACAATGCACAAATCACCACACACATAAGAGACACATATTTAACGTGGTTCACCCAATGTGGGCTACATCCATGGAGAAATATTTCTTATAAATTTTCTCAACAAATTTCCAAGAGACACCAATCTCCTATTACAATTTTTGTGGGCACCCACCCATAGGAGACACCAATCCCATCTACTATGGTTTGTGGACCTCAATCCATAGGAGACACCAATCCCCTCTACTCTGGTTCATGGACCTCAATCCATAGGAGACACCAATCCCCTCTGCTCTGGTTTGTGGACCTCTATCCATAGGAGACACCAATCCCCTCTGCTCTAGTTCATGGACCTCTATCCACAAGAGACACCAATCCCCTATGATCTCATAAACCTGCTCAATTATTCTCACTTCACCTGCTCAAATCTACTCCAAAACCTTCTCAAATTTGCTCACTACCATTCTCATGTCTGCTCACTCAACCTGCTCAAATTTGCTCACTACCCTACTCAAAAAACTGCTTACTACCTACTCAAAAATTGCTCAAATATCCTTATAAACTTGCTTATAAAATTGTTCATTCCTACTCACAATCCTGCTCAAAAATCTACTCAAATTTTTCTATATCTCCCACTTTATAAAATCAACAAATCATATCATATCACAAAAATATTTCACAATACTTTCATGGCTGCCCATATAAAACACTTTGTCTTTGAAATTTCTATTGCCACACTTTGCCAAAAAATTATGCACTATTCTCTTATTCTATCAAAAGGAAACTTTCATTCATAAAACCCTTGGTGCATTAATAATTTCTAATTCTCCTTTGTTTTGCATTTTGAAGAAAAAATTTCATGCATAATTTCTCATCAATACTTTATAATTAATTTCATTCCCATATATAATTAAAAGCACACTTATCTTCCAAAATATTTTTTCTTGTAAAAACTTGAACCTTGGTCTTTCACTCATAATTATTATCCATTGGAAATGAACCACTTCATCTACACCACCTGATGGAAGGTGGTTCCACAACCCTTAATTTGAATATGTGGTCATCATTATTCAATCCAAAAATGTAACCCTAGTGGAATTCAAACTCAACGTTGTTGCTCTCCTTTTATTTCACGCACTTCCTACTTCGGATGCCACTTGACGTTACGACTCGCTAGTTTAGGGTTTCAATACTTTGCATCCATTCCTTTGCCCTTGTATCTTGTTGTGTCTTTCCTCTACCGACACCAACACTTCCACTGCACGTTAATGTATCTAATGTATATGCAAATTGATAAAACAATAATATACCTCTATGTTTTGTCACTGTGTAAGTCTTTTAAGCGCATGTCTGACCACAACGTCGTTGAGATTTCTTTCACTACCACTGATGTCTTCTTCACACTGTGTGCACTTCAAATATACCATAGAACTCATTTTTCTTCTATTGAAGACGTCAATCTATGTAGACCATGAGATGTCTCTTCCTCTTTTTTGATGCTTCCTAGAATTATCACGATCTTCACTATTGTGGACACTATCTTTGGTTCCTTCACAAGGACCACAATCTACTTCATCTTTGGTGTAGCACAAATGGCTTTTTGTTGGTTTCAAAGCACACTCTTGAAGACACTCTTGTATCTAATGAAAATCATGTACATCACACCCAAAATCACACTCTTTGTAGGTGAACATTGTTCTCACTCAAATGAAAGGCACACTCTTCATAGGCGAATGTTGTTCTAAATGAAAGGTACACTCTTTGGACTCATAGCACTCAACCGAATGACACACTCTCCTCTCCAAGTGTAGATGAAGGCACACTTTATGAATGAATGAAGGTACTCACTTTACGGACTTACTCTCCAAGCGCAGACGAAGTCATACTCTATGAACGAACGCTCTTACTCTTTCTCCAAACACAACACCAAGGTGCTCTCTAAAATCACACTCAGCCATAATGTTAGAACCATATATATCAAAAATAATTTTTTAATCTCCAACATTAGGGTCGGCCCTCAAATTCAACTTTCCACTTCATATAAAATATTTAAATCATTGATTTAAATATTTAAACTTTTATATCTTAACCTTTACTTTAATATTTAATTTAAATATTAAAGTATATCCCACTCTTAATATTTAAATATTAAATTTCACACTTTGTCTTGCATACCTTTTGAAGATATATTTGTCTTGCATAGTTTGCTCCAACACATCATGATTTACTTTTGACATCAATGACAATTGCTATTAACCAAAATAACCTTTGACATCAATGACAACTCAATTATTCCAATAGGGTTGTAGCTTTCTATTGCAAGTGTGGGGATGGTAGCACATTATTGTGGATCGACCGAGGGGACTACCTTGGATGATGTAGGTATAGCTCACAGATGTGGATATAGGATATGGGATCCTATGGTAGCAAGACCAGGAGAGGGGTCAGAGTCATCATTATGTAGGTACAATTGATCACTATGCATATTCCTTCGTATGGTTTAGGGTATATGAGGTTACCTGGAGACCATACAGAGATTGTCCAACATGGCCTGAGGCTGAGGTGTAGCTTCAAATGGTATGGTGATAAATATGGTTAGTTGGTCGACACAATATTAAGTTAGGGTATTTATCATATGCTCAAGCCATGCGATAGTTTGAGCTATCCCATGGGTAGCATAGCGAGCCAATGATATTCCAAAATAGTGCAAACGAGAGGATACTTACTTAGCCTATAGTGGAGGTATACTTAGCCTATAGTGGAGGTAGTTGGAGAGGAGGTAGATCCTACATAGGTCATATCTGAGCGAGATGATGCAAGGACCACAATAGAGTATGACTCCTGGTGGGTGATGCATCGGTGGCAAGGGGAGGGAATGCTAGGGGGTGGTATAGATGCAGTGATAGAGGAGGCTCATGGGGAGGCTCTAGATGAGGAGGAGCTAAAATTAGTTGAGTGACATGATGAGGAGATAGACTCATGGGAGTGACATGTGCATCATTGGATAAATGATGAGTGTATGGATAGCATGGATATGGGGGCTAAGTAGGAGGATTATGATGAGGGTGATTTTTATGAGCAAGGAGTGTAGGTATAGTTAGAAGCACAAGATGCCACCATTGCTAAGCTACAAGGTGAGTTGATCAGAGGGAGATATAAGTGAAGGTAATATATAGAGGATAGGGCTCTCCTATAGGCATAGGTGTAGAATGCTCAAATAGATATTGAGATGTAGATAGTAGTAATTGAGGTGCAAGTGATAGATCTAGCTACTTTTTAATCATAGGTTAGAGAAGGGAGCTCAAGCCAGGGGGCATTAGGTAGTGGTGAGGTAGCTAGGCTATGGGGGAGGAGATACAAATCTAGACTTTACTAGGTGACTACTAAGCTCATATTCGAGAGGATCCATCATACACACAATATTTGGAGGATGAGGTAGTGTGCCTTAGAGGGTGCTTACTAGCTCATCCTTCTACTAGTGGGTCCTAGCAGAGTAGGAGGAGTGGTACGAGGTAGTATTCTATGAGGATGGGGGATCCTAGATCCATGAGGAGATTAGATAGGATAGGGGGTAGAAAATCTAGGAGCTCTCAATGAGCGATGACTGAGGGTGGTGGTGAGAGTCATGGTGTCGATCCTGCATGACCATGGCTTTTGAGACTCTATGATTTTTTTTGGATTTTGGGAGTGTGAGGTCTGAGGACCCACTTGATTGTATCCTACAGGTAGTTTTTGGATTATGATGTAGCTTTTTGCTTCATACAAACACACACACACACACATATATATATTTATAAATGAGTTTTTCTATTGTTATCATATGTTTTCTTACTGCTTTATTGGATGTATGAGATGCTTATGTTTACTTTATTGATGTTTTTATGGATGCTTATCATGAATGCATGCATTATAATATAATTTTATTTGATGATATGTACATGTGTGTATTCATTATGAAATGGATGATTTTTTAATCTGTATTGATGAATTATGAATACTATTTGACACACTAGATGCTAGTACCATAGACTATATAGAAATCATCTATTTATTTTTAACATTATCATAAGATTATGTAATGGACTATGAAAATGTAAATTGACAAACATGTGATAAAATGTTATGGAATTGAATGAATAATAAGATGTTTTAGAATGTCATTGAGGTTTTAATGAGACTCAAACACACTAGTGAACTAGTCAAAAGTTATATATTAACCATGAAAGACTTTTTGGTAAGATATAAATCTAATAGGATGACAAAGATATTCAATATCCCTATGTGTGCATGTGAGTTCATTTCTATAATAACACATAAAGTTACCCTAGCACCAAACAGGATTTATGTAGCCCATCTATACTGAAGATCACCCTACAAGTATCATGATCCCGAGTTTTATACGTTAGTTGGATTAGACCATTAGGTAATACAAGCTACCAAAATCTAGCTCATTCACAAGCTAATATTACTTTGTACAAAAGAATGTTGCTAATGTGATAGACATATCATCATGCATAAGGATACCACCATTTCCAGGAAGACTTGATGCCACCCAACCCATAATGAGGATCACCTCATGGTTGTCAAATACTGAAAATTCTAGGGATTCAATTTCAGTACTCCCTTATTTTATTTTATTTTTGAATTACCCCAAAGATTTTCTCATATTTTTTGTGAGCAAGGGATTTTGGTAGTGGTGAGAACCAATGATTATTTTGCTTTTTGCTTTTGTTACTTGTAAAAAACACTTTTTCTTTTGGGGATTTTTGCTTTTGTATTTGTTGTTGTTTGGATACTTGCCCAAATTTGGCATGGGGAAAGGGATTTTTATTGCTTTGGGTAGGGAGGAGCTTGTCCTTTTGTCAATTCTCAATATTTTTGAATCATTTGCATAAGGGATGACCAAGGTAAACTTTTCTTTTAAGATAACAAGGACCACTTTGTAGGTTTCATCTTTCCTTGTGCAACACTTGGATTTATTAATGTGAGAATGTGTTGGGATTATGACGTATACAAGGTATAATCAAAGCAAGACTCTACCTTCCAAAAATTTTGATAGTTGTCTACAAAATTTGAAAAGAAAACTAGAGATGGTTGAGTGATTGAAAACCCTAATGATGCCTTATAACAAATGACTAGGTGAAGGGAAACATACACAAATATGAAATGTGGGGAATGTGGATGGAAATGATAATTGTAATGTAGACAAGTGTTAATAATGACTTTTGAAAAAGTTTATTTTGAAGGATGGCTAGTGTATAGACCTAGTGCTAGACATGTATGAGCAATTCTAGAATGCAAAATGCAATGATGGGTATGCTTAATGCAAGTGATTGTATAATGCAGTGATATGAAATGTAATACAATATTTTATATTTTTTTTATTTTAATGATGTTTTTGGATTTTGATAAAAAAAAAAAAAAAAAAAAAATAGGATATATATATATATAAATATATATATATATATATATATATATATATTTGACCAATGGGCTTAGTGGATGTCATTGGGGCTTTTTGGGTGACCAAAGGGTTTATGGGTACCTTTGGGGCTTTTTGGGTGACCAAAGGGTTTATGGGTACCTTTGGGGATTTTTGGGTGACCAAAGGGTTTATAGGTACCTTTGGGGATTTTTGGGTGACCAAAGGGTTTTTGGGTACCTTTGGGGCTCTTTTGGATGACCAAAGGGTTTATGGGTATCTTTGGGGCTCTTTTTGGTAACCAAAGGGTTTATGGGTACCTTTGGGGCTTTTTAGGTGACAAAAGGGTTTATGGATACCTTTGGGGCTTTTTGGGTGACCAAAGGATTTATGGGTACCTTTGGGGCATTTTGGGTGACCAAATGGTTTATGGGTACCTTTGGGGCTTTTTGGGTGACCAAAGGGTTTATGGGTACCTTTGGGGCTTTTTGGGAGACCAAAGGGTTTATGGATACCTTTGGGGCTTTTAGGGTGACCAAAGGGTTTTTGGGTACCTTTGGGGCTTTTTGGGTGACCAAAGGGTCTATGGGTAACTTTGGGTCTTTTTGAGTGACCAAAGAGTTTATGGATACCTTTGGGGCTTTTTGGGTGACCAAAGGGTTTATGGGTACCTTTGGAGATTTTTTGTGACCAAAGGGTTTATGGGTACCTTTAGGGATTTTTGGGTGACCAAAGGGTTTATGGGTACCTTTGGGGATTTTGGGTGACCAAAGGGTTTATGGATACCTTTGGGGATTTTTGGGTGACCAAAGGATTTATGGGTATCTTTGGGGATTTTTGGGTGACCAAAGGGTTTATGGGTACCTTTGGGAAATATATCTATGGATGGATGGATGGATGATCATCATTGGATGGGTAGTTGGGTCTATTAACAAGATTTTATCGCAAGACTTATGGAGGTGGTTGCGGTGGAGGTAGAATAATCGAAGGTGGTCAATGTGGAAGGGGGTGAGCCTACTCCTCGAATGGTAGAATTTGTTGCTATATGGGATATGGTAATAGGAACACACATAGATAGAACTATTATTCATCATATAATAGGAAGATCTATTCATATTCTTTATCTAAACTATGGGATTTAATAGTTGTTATGTCGTAGTCTGATTCATCATCAATTATCCATTTATAAGGGGAACCTTGATCCTCTTCCTCATTATCAAATGGAAGAGTATGTAAACCTTCACCTTATTTATAGGATCGAGTCAAATTGTGAGATATCCTTTGATTTATCATATTTGTAGGAAAATAATACCCCAAATAGTGGACATTATTAGGATTAGCATAAGGATCGCATGCAAGCTCATCCCTATAGTTTAGAGCCAGGTGATCTAAATTATCTATGAGGACATCGAGAGGCACATGCTTTTTGTGTCCTAAGATAGATTTATCATATGGAATTTGATATTGCGGTTGGCAAGGAATGTGAGTACCTTGTTCATACAACCCCAAACCATAGCCATGCTAATGGTAGCGATGGAGATATCGCATGGCAAAGTTAGGATTGGACATATAATTGATGTCCTCAAAAAAGGGTTTTTCATCTCTTCTTGTTGAGGATATGGTTATGTGCCATATTAAATACCCATATATATGAAGTTTATTTTATTGGGAGGTATGCCTAGAGGTATGATGGTACCTATGGGAAAATGAGGTTGTACCATATTCTATATTGTCTCAATGGTTGGAGTTTTTGTAATATTCTTTACTAGATATTATGCTAAGCCAGTGGTAGCTAGATGGATTATGACTTGTCATGGTGAGGATGGAGGAGATGAAAGCAAGGCTTGAAATGAATTAATGCTTACCTCATGAGGTTATTGCTTGTCTTCTAGACTAGGAATTTCTTCCATGGAAATAGTAGAGATGATTGGGGGGATCTCATCAATAGGCCTCTTTGACATGTTCCTCTATGGAGGATTTGACAATGACAAGGGTATATCTAAAGGTACCAATGATGAGGATGGTATAGAAGAAGATGGTATTGGATCAATGGAAGGTGATAATGAAGGAGTCAAACTTTGAATGGACGTATTTGGATGGAAGTCCAAATAAGTTGATATCAAGATCAACTTAGGGTTGTGTTGCACCAAGTTGTAGTATATGAAGGGATCAAGGTCTACAGAGACAACATGTACTTACCCTTTGTGAGTGTACTTCAAACATTGGTGAGATATGTATGGCACGCACCTCATATCCCTAATATAGGGTCTGCCTCGTAAGATATTATAGGCCATTGCACCCTCTAAGACATGACACAACATTGGATATACGTGGATGCAACAATGTGGGATGCTAAAAGACCTAGACATTAGAGAGCAGTCGTGGTGATGATATTTCTTGAAGAACTAGTATCAATTAGAAATATTTTGTAAGGTGTTCCATTTACACATGCAATGATGTGTAAGGGAGCATAAACCACATAATTTGATATTGGTTTGAGTTCATGTTCATGAAATGTGATTACTGGATATTTGCACTGTTGAATGTACCCCATGAAATTGATAAAGGAGTTAGACTCTTGGGGCAGCAGTTCAATTGACTTAAGGATCTCCATAATAGCTTCTATATGAGGTGGATACTATTGGATAAGCTCATAGATAGAGATTCGATCCAATTTTTTTTGCAATATTTGAGAAAAATTACTCTTTATGGTGATCACTAGAGGAGGTGGAGGTCTTTGCACTAAGGTGGAAGATGTTGTTACATGGATGGAATGCCATTTAAATCTTTAGGTTGTACGACTTTATTTGGATAACACCTATTCCTTGTCATGATGTTAACCATACTGATGAACCCTTATTTAGGGGGTGTCATATGGACCATATTTACCTATTTTTCTTGATTTACCTACATCTCGTGAGTGGGCAATGGGTCTTTAAAGATACCCATCCATTTATTATATATTGCAAGAGGGTTATCAACTTGAATATCATTCCTATCAATCATATCTTGTACTAGGTGTTTGAATGAGTAGCATATTTGCATGTCATGTCCATTCTGCCTATGGTACTTATAGTATAGATCTTCACGATATCCCTTGGACTTTGCTCTATATGAATCCATAGGTCAGATATCTAGTAGAGTAATTTATTTGGCCACACATAGATGATTGAATAGGAAATCCATAGACTTAGCGAAAGGTGTAAATTATCATTGAGGGCGATATTGCTAGTTTTGCCCTTGATTTATCTTAGTGTTGTTATTGTAGTTTGTAGGAGGAGGTTGGGCATAATTGTTTGACTTCTAAGGTGGCATTGGTTGCACAAGACTTGGAATGCTAATGGTAACTTTATTAACTACTACCAGCTTTGGTCATGCTAGATTATATTTTGTATTCTTATTCCACTCGTTCTTATGAAGTTTTACAATTTACACTCTTAAATTTTGATTTCTTCGATTACTCTAGCTTGCATTTGAGCCTCTTCAAAAGTTTGGTATTGTTGGAGTTGTAGCAATAATGAAATTGGCTTTAAAAAACTTTTGAAAATCATGAAAGTCAACCTAAATATTAGTAGTAGGTATGGTAGCTTAGCGAGAAGCAGTCGCCACATGTTACCATAATTCATGATTGACTTGTTTTCATAATACTTCAACCCTATGAGTTCTATCAAATTTACCTTTAACTTAGTGTTAAAAGTGAAAAATTCTAGGAATGAATCTACAAATTGTTTAAAGCTATGGACACTGTACCTTGGGAGTTGATTGTACCACTCTATAGTTGGGCCAAAGAGGGTAATAAAAAATGTCCTTAGAAGTAAGGTGTCATTATCTTGGATACATAAGCATTGGTTCATAAACCTAGTAACATGCTCCTGTGCATCTTCCTCTCCTTTGAATCTATCCAACACGGGTATTTTGAAATGTTATGGGTATGGAGGGTAAGGTATTGATGGGTAAAGTGGTTGAATGTGAAGTGTAGGCAGGAAAATCCACATAAGAAGCAAGCATAAAATTGGGATTTGCACA